>OX463298.1:24687953-26067063 GCA_949820665.1 Scrobipalpa costella
GTCTTTTCCATCATCACAGATCTGTTCCTTAAGCGTAGTGCAGTCAGGACCATCCCATCCATCAAAGCACTTGCACTCCCAATGCCCATCATTCGCCACCCTACACTGTCCATGACCAGCACATCCACGAGGACATCCTTCCAAAGTACAGTGTCTTCCATTCCATCCAGATACGCAAAGACAGGTTCCATTTTTGCATTGTCCATGGTCACTGCATCGGGCGTCGCAAAGTTTTGATGTGCAGAATTCGCCTGTCCATCCAGGGTCGCAGACGCAGGATTCTCCAACGCATCTACCATGAGGACCACAGTCAAGGTCGCACACCTCTGCAAAAGAAGGGTGTGTTAGTTTTGTTACCGATTTATTACGTAGTTAAAAAATAAGTTTGATTTTGTGAACCTTACCTTTCGAACAATCTTCTCCGGACCATTTCGCATGGCAGGTACACGTTTGCGTATCTACATCAAACGTTCCGTGTCCTGAACAGTCAGGAAGACATTGAAGGGCATCTTTATCCATAGTCGCACAGTCAGCACCTTTCCATCCTTTCTTGCAGACACAACCACCATCAATGCAGAAACCGTGTCCAGAGCAAGTTGGGTGAGGGCAGTCGACTTCTTCACAGAATTTGCCCTTGTATCCGCGAACACAAGAACATTTTCCATTGACACAGTGCCCATGGCCATTGCAATCCGGGACTTCACATTCATCGTGTCGTAGAGAACATTCTTTGCCCTTCCATCCTGGATTGCATTGGCATTCTCCATTGATGTATTCACCGCGTTGACTGCACAAGACTGGGCATACACCTGTAAAATGTTAAATTATTAGAATTATTTCGACCAATCCATTTTTTCTTTGATAATACAAATTTTTGTTTCTATACTTACTTTCGCTGCAATCGTCTCCCCCGAAGCCAGGTTGGCATTGACAATGTCCCATCAAACATTCTCCTTTGCTGGAGCAACCGTTGGGGCAGTTGTGTGTCATGTCTTCAGCTACCATTGCAATAAAGGAGACTTCTTGTGGATCGCCGTTGTCGTTGTAGAGAGAAAGGAACCAATGCCCTTGTTCCATGTAGTGTGTTACTTCCTTCTTGACTGATGGCTGCAAGAAATTCTGAATCATTAATTTAATTGTCACTAATGTAAATTTTTCAGTTATTCTTGTTTTATAGGTTGATACTTACATGTGAAGCTCTGGTAGTCCTCGCCTTGAATCCGCTTAGTACTTCCAAGAAATGGTATTGCGTCACAGTCGGTAGAGCATTTCTTCTCGCGTAGACCCCTATTGAAGCTCCTCTAGGGATCATGTAATCGAACCTCACGTACGACGCTTCCGACCGGAAGAACTGTACGTTCCAGTAACTATATGGAGGGATTTCATTTGATAATTTTTCACCTAAAGTAATTTCTTTGAATGTCGTCCCGTCTGGTGGGAACGTTTGCGCTGGAAATGTTCGCGCACCTACAACACGAAAATAATTTGTTAGTATTTTACCAAATAGAATGAATTAGTCAATTCATAAGCTTTCTTCTGGCAGCCTACAACATGCGACAATGTGGTGAAATATTTTATGAACTAAAAAATATAACTTATTTATAAGAACTAACTACCTAAGCATCTATATACAGATAAACTAAAATCTACAATGAAAGCATGCGTTTGAAGAGTTTGGCCCGAATATATTCCCCCAGTCAGTAAAAAGTTAAAACATCATGCGGATTAGTATGTTAGACACCAAGAAGTTGCTTGAAATTTGAAGATGGTTTGGTGATCATTAGTAAGTTATTCATCGAAGTATAGTTATGAGACCTCACCTTCCAATATAAGTATTGGCGGAGGTTTAACCTGAGGACATTTTGATGGTTTTGGTGTTGGCAAACCTTCAGTCTCCGTTTCAGTTGTAAAATCCGTCGTAGATTCAGTTTCACCTGTCCAAGTCTCTTCTGTCCAAAATTCACTACTACCCGTAGAATAATCACTTGTAACATCTGATTCTGTCCGAGACTCAGTGAAGTCTATTATTTTTGTAGATTTTTCTGTCACATCCGTGTAAATATCCGGCGGAATGGTTGAAGATCCATTTTCATCATCATAAAAGTCGTCTGAAGTGTTTTCACATACAGGGCATGAACATTCGCAACTGCCACCCCAATTCGGTTCCGTGGTGGTTACTACTTTTGTCGGAATTTTTGCGCCTTCTAGTGTTATTGGCTTATTAAAATTGCTGGGCTGAGTAGGCTCAACTTCCATAGGGGTTATTTTTATTGTTGGTATTTCATTGCTTTCTCCTGCTGTTGGAACTTTAACTGTTAATGAATAAAGTGGTTTATAATCAGAATTTTCAGAACCATCAGAAGAAATCGTTAAATTTATCATTACGTGTTTCGCTGTATTAGTTACATTTGGAAGTTTTGATTCTGTGGCGATATTTATTGTACTTTCCTTAACAGTAGAAGTTTCTGTAGCTAAAGTAGGTTCAGTAGTATGTACAAGGTTAGAATTAGTAACACTCGGTGTTGTTGTCACAACATGCTCAACAGGTGCTTCATTATGAGTTGTGACAAATACAGTTCCTGGAGATATTTTACTTGTTATAGGGCTGTTTGTTCTAGTTGTTGTTACTGGTTTACTAGTTGTTACTGGTGTACTAGTTGATGTTATGGGTGTAGTAGTTTCTTTTACTGGTAAATGCGTTGTTTCTATAAGTTTTATTGAATTGTCGTTATCGTAATGTAATTTGTTAATGCTTTTATCTGATTCGGTTTCTTCCTCGGAATTATTTGAGAAAATATGAAGCTCTTCACTGACTTCATTTAGTCTACTAAGTAGCTTTAAATATTGAAGCTTTTGCACACCGTATGAGTATAAAGAGGGAAAAGCATCCCCTTGCATAGACTCTGGCTCATAAGCTATTTCGTCTTTTCTAATATCAACTTTTTTGATTTCCGTCTTTATCGTAGTTGTTGAAGGTGTTCTATCTTGGGGTTGTTCTACCATAGGGAAAACTTCCTTTTCATTTTCTTTTTCTAGTATATTTATTTCTGATTTAGGGGTAGTTTTAGAAGAAGTAATTTCTAGAGATTGTTCTTCAGACGGATCTTCAGGGTAAACAACAACGTCATTCTCAGTTTTATTATTTAAATTTACGGTCTGTTCTTCAGACCGATCATTAGGGTAAACAACTACGTCACTTTCAGCTTTACTATTTACAGCCTCAGTAGTTATTATGACAGTTTTAATTTCTTCAGTATTATTTGATGGTGTTAGAACGCTCCCAGATGTTTGTTCCACGGGCGGTTCATCAACAGTTGCGTTAAGCTCTTTTGTTAGATCACCAATATTAGCCGTGGGATTATCAACACCGCTTGAAGCTTTACCTTCTTCTGCTGCTGCTTCAGTTACGTCATCAGCTCCCGAAGCAGACACCACACCATGCACTAAGCTAACAGTGTTCACAGAAGGCGTAGTGATTAGTTCATGCATATCTACAGTGGAAGAAGAGTCCATAGAAACAGAAGGTGGTTCAGAAGCATGCTCATCTACGCTTCTACGTTTGCGTGAATGGGCTTCGTTACCTGAGCCGGTTGACGGCGAGTTTTGGGGTCTGCTCACTAAAGATCTATTCGCTGATTCCAGCGTCGTCGCTTTTGACGCTGCGAACGCTTCCGGTGAATCGCCGACTACCACATTACATGACTTTGGGTTCTGATATGACCAGTTAACGAAATATGAAGCTGTAACCAAACAACATTTTGTTAGAAATACATTGCGCGATACGTATATTAAAAAAAAGGTTAATTCTTACCTGATATATAAGATGCAATGGCTAAGAGGAGAACAAAGAGGATTATGAACACTATTGCGGTACATTTCCAGGAACACCTGGAAGACAGGTCTTTCCTGAAGTGGAATCGGGACGCGTTGGGGGGGAAGTGTGTGGATCTCAGGTTGTTGCGTACTGGCAACACAGGCACTGGCACCCCGAACGCGGGGTGGGACCTCTCGCTCCTGTCCATCCTCTCTAACGTATTCTTATCCTGCTTCCCTGGACTGCTACACGATGAATTCGACTTGTAGTCCATAGACGGATTCTTTTGTATGTCCCCTGCAAAACAAGGATATTTGTTTACTGATCTTAATGGGCTGATCGTAAAGTTTCGGTGCTTATCTAATGGCGTCCTTAACAAGTTCCACCAAAGTCCCCGTAATAGGATCACATCGATCGCGTTCGAGTCAAATAACTTGAGCTTTTAGAAACTCTATCATTAAAACTGAAATTATATTTCTTTCGGCAACGTTACTGCGAAAAGTTTTTAAATGCTTTCAAAGATTGAAATATTTACGACTGGCGCTGTAGAGTTACGAACACTTTTAGTTGGAAAATATGCTTTTGCAGTTCGGAGTGTATTGACCGCATTTAGCAACTAAATACTTTTAATCGAAATTATCTTTGTGTGCTAGCATTACGTACGTTTCTATGGAAAGCAGTATTTAGAACTAGATGCTTGTTTCTTGCACTGCTTCTATAAATTCTCTCTACTTCTGTTGCGCCTGTAGCTACATACATACATATAATGACGCCTTTATCCCTAATGGGGTAGGCAGAGTGTAAACGACCAGAACAAAGGTCGTTCCGCCACGTCTGACAAAGTTTTAAGGGGTTATTTATGATAGATTTTTAGGTATATTGCTATAGTGACAGGTTGTCAGCCCATCGCCTAAATTGCAATATACAGAAACCCTCGGATCCCTTAGCTGGTTTTTACAGCATGCCCGGGAGTAAATGCAACTGGCACATCCAGCATAGAAGAAAGCCTGTAGATGTCGCATCAAACCATAAATCTTTCCCAAATGGTACGGCTGAGCCAATCTTATCTCCTGAATTCTTTTGTCTGAAATATATATGTGCTGTATACCTGAGGGCACATAGAAGTTGCCGGAAGGCGTTCGCACGAGACACGACGGCTCGAAGTCGGACAAGTCCGCGGGATTCCCCGTGATGCGCCCGTTCAGGCGAGACATGGTCGGGTTCCGGGGGGGCACATCGGGTGGGGGCCTAGACGATTCTAGCAGACAACCTGAGGACGAGATAAAACATCATATTACTACATAGTATAAAACAAAGTCGCTTTCTTTGTCCTTATATCCCTATGAATCTTTAAAACTCATCATCTCCCTAGACTTATCCCGTATCTCACGGGGTCGGCTTCCTAATCTAGGGGATTGAACGAGGGTACTGGTTTTTACACAGAGCGACTGCCATCTGACCTCCGCAACCCAGATGGGAAACCAGACCCAATCCTAGATAAGGTCAGTTTTCAAGCCGCCAATGCTTAGCACTGGCCTCTGACATGGCGTAACGACTAATATTTACGGTATTAAACGATATTAACCGGGATCACCGGCTTAACGTGCCTTCCAAAGCACGGAAAAAGCGCCGAATAAACGTACATATGAAATTCGAAAACCGAAAAACATATTAGTACGTGGTGGGATTCGAACCTCGACCTCCCCGCTCAGAAGGCAGCGGCCCTATCCACTACATCATCGGGCTCCATGAATCTTTAAAACTACGAAACGGATTTTGATGCCGTTTCTTTTAATGTATAGATAGAGTGATTCAAGAGGAAGGTTTATATGTATAGTACATGCATAATATGGTAGAGAAACACTGATAATTTCCGTGCGAAGCCGGGGCGGGTCGCTAGTAACTAATAAATAGCGGGAAAACACTTGTGAGAATTAGTAGCAAGATCAATTCTCATTCATAACATTGAAACAGGATATGCAATTGAGAAGTTACATGAGTAACTGTCCTACATTATCATTGATGATGTCATGAATCATGTCACGATGTGTGGTCAACATAGTCGAGCAATTATTCTTCTTCTTCTTCTTTCGAGTGGGTATCGAGTCTATCGACCCGATGAACCCTGGTGTCAGAGTTTTTAAACCGCCTAGTAGCACAACTATCAGGCCTCTGACATGGTTTGAGTAACGACCACTATCAAAGACAGCGACCGGGACCGACGGCTTAACGTGCCCTCCGAAGCACGAAATCTTTTTTCTTTTCGGACAATCAAGTGATTCAGCCTGCAATGTCCTAACCAAACTGGGGAAAAATACACAAAGTGATAAATTCTCAAATATCAACTTTGTGTTTCCCCCCTGGGAATCGAACCCAGGACCTCCGGATCGGGAGTCCATGGCACTAGCCACTAGACCACGGAGGCAGTTATTGCATACCGCTTATTTCTCTCTTTTACGATTCTCTTTCAGTCCAAATGAGTATTAAACTAGCAATCCAATTCCAGGGATTTGACTGCCAATTTGAGATTTTACATAAAAACATACATATAATAACGCCTTTATCCCTAACGAGGTAGGCAGATCGAAAACGACCTAAACAAAGATCGTTCCGTCACGTCTGACAAAGTTTTGAGGGCTATTTAAGATAGATTTGTAGGTATATTGCTGTACGGACAGGTTGTCAACCCATCGCCTAAATAGCAGCATACAGAAACCCTTGAATCCCTAGCTGGTTTTTACAGCATGCACGGGAGGTAATGCAGCTGGCACATTCTATGTTTTTCTGTCGCTCCTAGCTGGGTCATGGACGATTTGAGATTTAAAATGTGAACCAGTCGTGATTTACATGTTGTTCAGTTTCATAGGCGAGTAAAGTAGTCAATATGTTGACGATATTTTTTAACACTCTATATAGAAAGTATTTTGATCCGACTTTTCAGTGAAATTGCATTATTATTTACATCAGTCCTATCTAAAGTCTAGTGCAAAATAGCATTAAGTTAGATCTCGTTTTCTGTCACTACGAAAACATCTACAATGTAAAGACATGTGAGATGGTTTAAATTTAAATAATTCAATTGACCATTGATCAGTTTTTGAATGATATTAAACTTTTTAAACTTAAATTATAAGCAGATATTTTTTATCTAATTCTGTTTAAATATTTAACATAAAATTAATTCACCATTTCAATAAATGTTAATCGCATTAATTCGCTAATGTAATTTTCGTGATTTTGTTCATTACTACTATTCAGTGAGGTGCAAACTGGGATAATTACTTGTCTAATGATGTAATGTTCAGCACAAATCTTTAGTTTTTCGAATCCAAGAGAGATTATAATTAATGCAAGCTCGCGCCAGACAGTCGTGCTACATAGGACAACGCTTTAAATGAAAGTGGCTAAAAATTATTATTCCATGCTGGACTAGGAGCGAGAGAAAAACAGAATGTGCTAGCTGCATTTCCTCCCGGGCATGCTGTAAAAACCAGCTAAAGGATCCGAGGGTTTCAGTATATTGCAATTTAGGCGATGGGCTGACAACCTGTCACTATAGCAATATACCATCAAATCTATCTTATATAACCCTCAAAACTTTTTCCGACGTGGCGGAACGAACGTTGTTTAGGTCGTTTACGCTCTGCTCACTAGGTATAAAGGCGTGATTATATGTATGTATGCATGTAAAAATGAAACCAACGCCGCCGGCGCCAAGATTTGACAGTTCTCCGTATGGGTGCAGCGCCCCAGAACACGTTCATTTAAACGTTTGACTTGCTGTACAGAATTAGAAGCCTTGTAAAGAATTACCAGCTCTTTAAATTATTACTCGGGTTAGCCCAAATGGAAAAGGTAATCTTTTCGGAGAGATGAATAAAAACGCGTGGGTGCGCTTTCACCAAATAACCCACGAGATGAAGGCTGATCTATATAGATTTAATCAGCAGATTCTCAGAAAAGCAAAAGATATTTCTCATCACCTTATCCTGATTAAAATCGAGTTTTAATATTAAGATTATCTGAAATCGGGTTTAGTGTAATATAGGAGAGTCAGATTTCATAAGGAGACTTTATTCAGCTGATATGTTTTGTTTTATTTTCTAGGCGGCTAGGTCCAACGACCCGATGAAACGTAGTATTAGATTAGATGCATTTTTTAAAGTAAATATAGGTAAGTAATTATGGTTGAGGGAAAAGGAAATAGTCTACGAAAATTTACCATTCAAAAATCAATAAAAGGTGAATAACGGCAATTTTAATGGTCAGTAAATAAATACAGTGGACGATGCAAATGGATCAAACATCGCGTGTTCTGTGTTGCAGAGGAAATATATTAGATCGGTAGCCATTGCTCAAACCGCGGGGCGCGGCTCCAGGCCTCTCCCATCGCTAATATAACCTAATGGAAAATCGAAGTATTACCAACCACCCCAGAGGTGGGCCTGTGGGCCTCTCTCCCTCCAACTTTTGATCCTCGACAAATTTTAAGAATTCCTTCAAGCATTAATTAATTTATTGTACCGGCCACAAGAAAACTCAATTAATTTTAAAAGGGTTTTTGTGTTGTTTTTTCACGATCGCCCCCAAAGTTTTATTGCCGCAGAAGAAAATGGCGAATGCTCGATAATATCACCCTTTGTGGCTTTGCTCTTTGTGCTGATTCTTTCGGTGGTAATTAGAGATCAATTAATGTATTTGAGCTTCTAAGACGCCCCCACTAATGGCTCCCGAACTATCAAAGTTGGTCGTAATAAACGAGCCGTCGACACGAAGTTGCCCTATGATAAATCAAGGAGCATCGTTAATACGTCATTTGCATATAAAGTGCGTTGAAACATCGCCTAAACAGGGCCATCCATCCAGCGAAGATCGTCGAACAACAGAGCCGCCAATGAAAAACGGAATCACCTCCCTTCACCTAATTTAAGAGGACAAGTATAGTCATTAATACACACGTCACTCGTCGAGCTACTACAAAATGTGGGCCATTTATATCCCCGCTCCGGCCCTGGGAATTATGGTAATCGGGCGAGTCGTGTCTTTTGTCTGTAATGGTGGGTAATTACTTGGGCACCTCCGGGGGACACTTCGTCTCTTCCAGGGGGCCCCGGGGCGTAGGGGCTCGAGGTTCGACACTCGTTACGCGAATCGTCTCAACTTTAAAAAGGGAACGCGATTTTGAATGCCGTCAAGGGATTTCCCACTAACCAGAACAAACTCCTTTTTTGTTTTACTTCTCCTAAAATTGGCTTCCGTGAATCCGGCGCCGAAGCGGCCGCGTCCCTGCCTTTTTGGGATTTGTTTACGGAACGAAAACATAGTTTTGCTACGTTTTACAGCTTGGGCGGACTTTTCGCCGCTCGATTTTACTGCCCGTATCATTTATTGATCCGCCGCCTTCCTCTATGCATAAAGCCGAATAACAATCAGACAGCGACCACTATCCATATTCCGGCTCATGTATTTTTATATTTTTCGAGCCATCTGGCATCCAGTTCCCGTTTAGAGTTCGCATTTTTCCTTTACAAGAAAAGCAAAGCTCGGTTACTTATTGGAAGATAAAGGGGGTGTGTTTCGGCTCATTTGCGGGCGGCGGCGGGCGAGGCCGATCAAACGTGATTTCTTATTGCTATCGGGAAAGAAGCAGACGGCGCGCGTAATAGAGAAACTGCGGTTTACCGTAGTGAATGTACCACAAAAGGGGCTAATTCCGTCTCTATTTCCTTTTAATAAGATTAATATCGGTCTAACCGTGCCTTTGAGCGTGTCGAGTGAGTAAGTCTGCGGTTTTATTATGTGAGCGGCGGCGGCGACTTCTCGCGTTTTATTCAGCAAGTCGAGTTGAGGCGCGACTGTCAGCCACACATCTCTCTCAGGTAGTTTCATAAGTGGAGACGTTGATATATGGCGGTCTCCACGCGGGAGATGTCGCTCGATAGACGCATACCTACCAATCTCGCGGTGGCAACACGTGCCCACAATCTTAAACTCGTTAAGCGAAACATTCCTCCGGCCATTTTGAATCTACCCGGTTACCATTCGGATTGAGCGCGCCACCGGAGAATCTTCATCTTCGAAGATTTATTGATCCAACATATTGGTTACAAGTTACAAATTCTCCGGAGCAAAAACGAGTCATATCCATATTTGGGCACCGATTCCCAATTCCAATTTTAAATTTAGCACCAAAGTTGGCCAGGGAGCAGCCAGGAGTAGGGAGCGGCACCGCGGAACTCCGCACAATATTTATATGAGAGCGAGCGCCGCGATTTATAGTTAGGAAACAATCGGGAACTTGGTCCGGCGTCGTCCTGACTTCGTTTTAATTAGTACCCATTCATCGTGGAACAATTGAGTCCTCGAACAAATCCATTATCGGGAACTTTTCGATAGTCGAAAGAGGTGTATTCTAACTTTGCGATTGGAAAGCCGGGAAGGGACCGGCTTTTGTGGACCCGATTTTGATGCGCCCGATCTCTTTGAACAGTTCTCTCCATTATCAGATTTAGAAGGCGAAACTATTCGAGAGGTCGAACCGTTCCAGCTATCTCTGCTATTTCTTTTATTGGAAAAGTTTATTAAAAAGAGACTAGGCACGAATTGAGATCATTGAATAAAAGATTCGATTATAAATACAAGCCGAAACGTGTTCTCGTAATTTCCTTACCGTTTCCATATCGACAGGTTTCCGGGCATTATCGCAAAAATACTCGGGCATTAACGAAATTCGGGGCGTATCTGCGGACCAGTACTTCGTCCGTAATGACATTAAGCGTACATTTTAATCGACGGCTCACGGTTGGCCGGAGCCGAATCCGATATTCTGCTTATCTCTTAATGTACCTATAGATGATTCGTTCTATTAAATTTGATTGATTAACCTTCGCTTGAATTTGCGTGTTGAAGCGCTGATTTGGCTCGTCCCTAATTGATGCGAGCTTCCAACACGATAGCAACTTCTAGTTCACGTTTCCGAGCTAAAAGCGGACTCGCACGTGGAACAAAACGCTATCGATTTGTATTCGTTAAATATGGTAATGTTATAAAAGCAAAAGACTGTTGCTGTAACGCCCGAACTACAGCTGTATTTTGCTTGAAATGTTTTAACCGTTTTCAGGAAGTTCCAACGAAATAGCGCGGTCACGTAAAATATTGCTAGAATTTTAAGAGAGCTCACACCACACACCTAAACCCTGACGTTACTATCTGTTTAAGTTTAAACTTAATTACGGTTAGTAGTAAAGTTTGCATCGATAGAGCCAAGTGGGATGTTAATGTATAGGTTGGGCCAATGTATCATGTCAAGACGTGGCCGTACGTCGCTGATAAGATTGCCAGACAAAGGAAGTCCACCCATATCACTAGCGCCGACCAACCTTCGTTTACAACCCCCGGCGCGAACCTAACTAACATCAATTCTAACTTCTTTGCCTTAGAGTCGACTTTCTCCTAAACAACCTTTATTAGTGTCCCGACATCAACGTCTGCTTCGTTAAAGGACACTCAGCTTTATTTATGTTGACATACTGGCAATGTTACCTTATTTGTTGTTACTTTTCTATTGTTGCAGGTCAGAATCAGACCGTGTGTCCTATAAATAGAGTTCAATTTGTGAAGGTTCACTTGGTTGAAACCGTGCTGAGGAAATGTGAGCTTTTTTACGGAAGGTTTTAGGCCGAGGTTTTTGCGCTCGAGGGATATATATGGAGCGGTTAGTCGAGCTTCCGGAGACGATAAGGAGACGACGGCTAGCTTCGGTCGTCACGCGACCTTCCACTAATTTATGTTGCACTGATTTCAGTCAGATACAACATACCCTTCCTTCAGCGCTAGTACCGTTTTTATGGGCCGTTATGTTAATGCATTGTCTGGGGTAACATCCACGAGGAAACAAAAATCTGCATACAAACTTGCGGTCTCCATTAGAAATTGAAATTATTGAGAGAGCGGAGTTTGCAAAAGAAACCTGTAAAGCAAATAACTGGAGCGAAGTTTGATTAAGCTAAAGATAGAGCGCGGCGTTACCTCGGCTCGTTAGGAAGCCCGCCTGGACTCCTGGACGCGCCTTCATTAGTGTTTACGAGTAAATAGAGAAAAAATACACCAGCTGACAGCAACTGTCGGTAACTGAATATCCTCCGATCCTCGTCCGCTAATGGTCAAAACAACGTGAAGGTGCACCATTAATCTCACTATCTCATTGTACATATTTCTTTGTCTAAATCCATTAAATTAATTACAGCCATTTGGGGAGCCGACTCCGTATTTATTAGGCTCGTTATCATTCATTGAATCTTTCGATAGAGGAGTAGTACTTGGGAAATTGGAAGAAATGCCGAGCTGTCGTGATAGATGCCCGACTTACACGTAAATGGGGGGCCAAATTAGCTGTCTGCCGAAGAATGCAGTTAGGCGCTGACTGATTCCTCAGAGGGCATCGAAGGGAGTGCGACTAAGATTCATAGGTGTCATCGGGTTGGACGATAAGGGCCCCCGAAATTGGGAAATTCCATTCGATATTAGACGAGGTGCAAAGAGGCGGGATGAGAAACTGCGGTGTATGAACCGTGACATTGTGGGCATACTTCGATGGTGCCAGCTTTTGTTTCGTTAGGGCTTCGTAGGACGAGAGGATGGGAGGAATGTTTATTAGTTATCCAGACTGGCCTCAATGGATATTTTATGAGAGAAAGCGGCGTCTGCAAAGTTCCTTCAAAAGAGTCTCTACCTAATGTAGGTATGATGTTCACTATACTGAAGCATGCACTGAAGTGTTTTTGAGTACAAAAGTTCGTAGTGTGTCAAGTTTGGTCTAAACACGGGTTCTCAGGGGACAATAGGCAGACTCGACTCCCAGACAGCAGATGACCGATAACCAGCGACTTCATTAACCTTTACCCGTCCTGGAATTAAAGACCCCTAATAGAAACAAACAAAACCAACTTCAACAGATAAATGGGCCGAGATAGTTATTTAATTGTCTTATCAGAAGAGCGTCGTCCCGTCTTCCCCGGCGAGAGAAGGAATAATGCAGATTCATTTGCCGTTACGTCTCAACTTTTGTCAAAAGTTTCCTTTTCGTATCGGCCCCCCTTACCGCTAATCAACGATTCACAAACGAGATTCCAGCGGTAAATTAATGTTTTGTGTAATTGCTTCTATAACAATGTAATTTGCCGGCGTAATCAAAAGCGGGCGTATTAATGTCGCGGATACATCATGTTTTATTATCAGACGGTTTTCGGAATCGGATGATGGCGGACCATTTCTCAGCTGCCACGTTTATGACGTAAGGGATCTCTTCTTCAAAAAGTGCGATATGCGCTCGGCGAGGGTAAAAAGCGTGACGTTTGAGAGAATTTATTCAGCGGGGAGACGTGTCGCGTCACGTGTCCACACGGAAGCGGTCATATTTTTCGTCGCCGCTTTTTTCAGGAGCGGAAGCGCGAGCCCGCCGTCGGCGATGCCCTGATAGAGATTGATGATGCGCGCGGGTACCCCCCGCCTCCCTCACCCCCCCGCACACCCCGCATCACCCCTCGCGGGTCATTGAGCTTACGCGATTACGCGCCGACCAGAGGGGATTCGCATATATCCAAATTACGCTCCTGATGGACGTTTCTTACACGGATAACTACCCCGTAATAATCCCTCCGCGTACGTATCGACGTAATCGATAGCTCTGGCGTTCCTTCAGCCGCTGGAAATGCGGTCTTCAATATTTAAAGGGAGCACACTAAACTTCGTAGTCTGCCGCTATTTTATCGTAGCTCCATTGTGCTCGCAAATCGAACTATCCGGTCATACGCCAGTAATATTTATAATGCACAAAGCCGATTCGATGGCGAAATTGCCATCGTCCATAAAGGGCACTTACTCAACCATTTACGCTTATTTGGCGAAACGTCGCTTCTCCGCTTCAGATGAAAGACACTCTTGTTGCATCGTTTTGCTGTGTAATTCGATTCACCATTATTACGGGCTAATTAGCGCCTCGGAGGGTGGCGGCACCCTTTAACGAGAAAAAATCTTACAAATAACAACTGCGGGTAGGGAGCGTGCGATGCGCATTTGTCACAGCTTGATGCACCGCCATCTTGAATCTCTGGAGAGGTATTCGACACCGACTGAGTGGCTCATTCACGCGCCGTAGACAAGGACCACTATGATAGCGCGAAAAAAATGTGCATTTTCTTTGCGTAATTGGCCGTGAACCCTTCTAGTAAAAAATAACGATCTGGTGGTGCAGCGGTTACCCGAAGCCCCTACTATAAGTCTCTGAGGGCACTCAATTGCGGTAAAATCATATCGCGTATGAAATAAATCTGCGTAGAGACGGCTCGCCACGGATCGAGTTACACCCTCCATTTGATGTTTGCATTTTAAAATAAAATGGCGGCTTGGGAGTTGACGTGACAGTGACAGGTGCCCTGTCACGTTGCGTTTTTGTTTTTAAACGCTTTGTTTGCATCGGTATTTTGTAAAATTAACTTTTTATACTTGCATCATCATGAGTGATAGGATGTCTTTATTAAGATGTATTCTTACCGGTGTGTACAATGAATATTGCCAAATTGTCCCTCACTCATCGTATGTTTCGAAAGGTTTGCAAACATTATCGAAGGACCATAAAAAACCAGTGATGTATTTATGAATTCAGGTTACAATCAAACCTTGTCTATTTCAGATTCCATCTCCTTCCAGGTAGCGTAATTTAATAAACGGTATTATGGAAAGAAAACACAAAGATTTGCTTTCGTTCGCGGATATTTCTTTCTTGTTTGTTTTCTCGGATCCAACATCTGCTTATTTCTGGAAATTTGGCGAGCGTCTTAAAGCAAACAGGCTCGAATCTCGAATGGGTGGAGGTTTGAGGCCCGGAAATACATCCAGAGGTCAAGTATACTTCGCTCCCTTTGTGCCCAAACAGATATAGCCCTGTGTGCATTAGCGAGGGTCGCTTTTCTTACACTTTTTCCTCGAAGACGACCCTTCCTATCCGGTCGGGTTTGCGGGATTCCTCGATTAAATGCATGTCATTTTGATTTATATATGCAATTATTATACATCACACTCGTTCAGTAGGAAGGGGCGAGATCTAGCGGGATATGGATGAGTTCAACACAAAACAAACAGTATTAACATATTGCGCTTTGCGGGTTCTTAAACAAACATTTGTGCACACTCTAATTAATTACCACTATGGATATTACGCTCTATTTTTAATCTGTTTCGTAACTAGTTTGAGGTTGAAGGATTGACCGAAAAGGGTAAGAAAAAAAACATGAAAAAGCGTTCGGGCAGGGTCAAGCACTTGAGTTTAAAACCCATTTAGGAATGTAAACGGAGCGCTTGCTCTCGCCAGATCGGAGGCCATCCATCTTGTGCCTAGCGGTGAGCGGTGAGTGGAGACGAACGATGGCCCTTCGATATGCGAGATGACACAATGCGATGACCCCAAATCCATTTCTAAGACCGGAGTAATAGTTTTTTTTCCCACTATCCGTTACTCTCCATATTTTATCGGCTGGAGGTTTTTATGAGGGGTTATATCGGGGATGTGTCATGTTGCGATTCGTTCCGCGCGTTCTCTCCTCGGCTTATGTGTACATATTTGATGCAAACGCGTAAAGGATTGATGGTCCTTGTCCCATTTTTTGGGATTGACTAGACGATCCATTTATTTTCGGGGCTCGGAAAGGTCGCGATATCTTTTGGATGGTTTAAGGCTCTTTAGGGGCGCTTGCATCTAGCGAAGCGAAAACATGCAAGAAAAATAGCGAGAAAAATCAAGTGCTCTTTTCGATATGAGAAATTAAGTCACCACTACAATTATTCACATTCAACGAGCTCTCACAACAATGTGTCTCTTCAGCCAAAACAAAAGTGTCCTTAACATAGCATAACAATGATTTGAAGAGTAAAACTGCAACCAATATTAAACCAACACACAGATCCAGCCCCTGCCAACACAGACTCGACATGAGAATCGCAAATCGCCAAAACAGATCTTATATCAACTCAATACAGTCGAATCAGGGTATCAATGTAACATTCTATTGTTCGCCCTTGGAAAGCAAATCAGTTATTACGCGAACAAAGATCGCACATCGTCTGGCATTGTTAATTCGTCGCCAAGGGATCCCTGTGACGTCACACGGGGACATAATGACGTCATCCATCAAGTCAAGTCGACAGGCGCAGTTGCATCGGACGCCTATTCTCTGACGCTAATATGTACAAAAAAATATAAATAATGCGATGGTAATGTTGATGTTATTTTTGTTAAAATACGGTAGCAGTCATATTTTGGGGATGCTACGGTTTTCTATTTCTTCCATGTTGGACTGGGAGCGTGAGAAAAACATAAAATGTGCGAGGGTTTCTGTATATTGCAATTAGGAGTTGGGCTGCCAACCTGTCACTACATACATACATACATATAATCACGCCTTTATCCCTAATGGGGTAGGCAGAGCGTAAACGACCCAAACAAAGGTCGTTCCGCCACGTCTGACAAAGTTTTGAGGGTTATTTAAGATAGATTTGTAAGTATATTGCTGTAGTGACAGGTTGTCAGCCCATCGCCTAAATTACAATATACCGAAACCCTCGGATCCCTTAGCTGGTTTTTACAGCATGCCCGGGAGGATATGCAGCTGGCACATTCTATGTTTTTCTCTCGCTCCCAGGCCAGCATGGAAGTAACCTGTCACTACAGCAATATTAAGTATATTAAATCAAATCTATCTTAAATAACCCTCAAAACTTTGTCAGACGTGGCGGATCGACCTTTGTTTAGGTCATTCACGCTCTGCCTACCCCATTGGGGATAAAGGCTATTTTTCATCTCTGTTGCCAGTTGAACTAGCGTTGAATGTTGCCACTCCTTTTTTCATAATTGACTCTACAATTCTGACCGACCTTTTAAACGTTGTTATTGAACAATTTTTAGTCCAGCAGCCGACCACAAAAAAAGAGCTTCAAAAAGCAAGTGAGCAACATTGCCTCTGCAAGGTAAATATCGGTAGCATAGTGACAAATCCCTCGATATATCTGGTGCCTGTATAGCGCACCGTATATATTAGTGGTCGGTCGTAATTTATTTGCGCGGGTAAATAGGATTAGCAGGAGTCCAGCGAATACAGTGTGGGGCCAACACAGTGGGTCATTTTTTGCCGGACGATGCGCAGCGGGTGGTGCTAGGAAAGAAGGAAATCCTTGTGGTCTATCGATTCTTTTTTTGCTTTTTGGAGGGATGGTGCGTTATTGTGGTGTATTATGCGGTTAGAATCGCGAGTTGAGAATTGATGTAGAGTACATACATACATGTAATCACGCCTTTATCCCTAATGGTTAGGCAGAGCGTAAACGACCTAAACAAAAATCGTGTCACTTCGTCTGACAACGTTTTGAGGGTTATTTAAGATAGATTTGTATGTATATGGGTGTAGTGACAGGTTGTAAACCCATCACTCAAATTGCAATATACAGAAACCCTCGGATCCCTTAGCTGTTTTTACAGCATGCCCGGGAGGAAATGCAGCTTGCACATTCTATATTTTTTTCTAGCTCCCTGTCCAGCATGGAAAAATGGAGTGGAAGAACAGCATGATGTAGAATAAGAGTGATTTAATTTTGCCGGACGATGCGCAGTGGGCGGTGCTAGGAAAATCCTTGTGGTTTATCGATTTTTTTTATGCTTTTTGAGGGTTAGTGCGTTATTGTGTGGTGTAATTATCACTTCATTTGCGAATTTTAAATTGATGTGGAGTCAATTATGATTTAATTTTGGAAATCTCGGTGCTTCGTCTTTTAGTTCGTACTTTAAAAACCTCTGTTTATTTTAAGATAAGTTGTACTTAAGAAGATCGGTAATATTCCACCAACCCCGACAAAATTAATTTAAACTTGCCGCCATTAAGAAAAAGCACTCCGGCAGAAAACGAAAGCCTGAAACCTGACAGGTGCCACTAAAAGCTTAGAGATTGTGTTACCAACAAATCTTCGGTTTATCCGATATCTTGACAAATAAAAATACTTAACACGTAAAAACGCGGAGGAGATGTCTCCTGCAATCAGCGTAGCCGCGTCCCGGCGCGATTGGATTTGTCTCGCGATAACGAGTGCGGGACAAAACGGGACAGTGGGCTGGGTGTGGTCAAAAGTTTGGGCGTTTGTTGATATTTAAGAAAAAAAAACATAAAATGCCACATTAGGAAAGTTCTTTGAACACACGTGATAAAGACAAAACACGTAAAAGCCAGCTAAGCGATTCGAGGATTATGTATTGCAAATTTAGGCGATGGGCTGACAACCTGTTACCTACTATAGCATAATAAACTGTAATTACCCTCAAGACTTGTCGAAGGTGGCGGTTTACGCTCGGCCTACCCCATTCGGGATAAAGGCGTCATTTTATGTATGCATTTTAGTTTTTTTTGTAAAATCCGATCGACCCTAGACCACACCCATTTCCCGTGAGAGAATCAGACGCAAGCTCCTGGACTAATGCTGAAAAAATGCTATACTAATGGTGACGTTAAGCGGAGAGAGAAAGAAAGAAAATCAGGTAAGTCAGTGTCTATTGCAAGCTTTTAAAACATAAACTAAACTGGAGTTGGGAATAAGAAGCAAGGAAACTGTGCGTTTTCATAGAAATTGGTTGTGAAAGTTTCAAAGTAAACATAATTTATGATAGTCTAGGTAGAAATTTCTTTGAGGAATTTCTTAGGATTTACGTTTTACTGTGTGCTGATCTAGAACAGTTGGATTCGTAATATTCCAGGTAATATAGACTTAAATTACGGTAGGAATTAATTTACAACACACTTTTGTGAATTGTATTTCAATAATGACTAATTAAAAATAAAATGGAAACTTTACAAAAATAAATATATTTCAATAATTAAAAATATCTTATTCGTTATTCAGTATGAACCTATGTAGGGGCATTCAATTATCGTAACATGGTACAGTAGTTTAATACAGCATGTCAAAAAATTATATCGGGTGTAAGGGACACTGAACAACTTCCACCTGCAAAATTCTTACAGGAAGTGAAAATAAAATTTGTCTTTTCCATACAAAATGTCCACCTCCATAAGACAATTTGTATGGGAAAGCCATTTTTTTTAATTTCCTGAAACAATTTCCTGATGGAAGTTGTTCAGTGTCGTTCACTGTGCAACCCCTATTAGTTTGCGGGACGCTGTCCCTTACACCGCGTTTTATAGGTCCGTATTATATATAGGTATTGCCTTATTATACCATACCTGCAGAGTCTTTGCATATATTGGTTTAATTCGCCAAAAAGTCACTTCAAAACCTGATGACAACATCATCTACAATTTGCAATATCAAAATCTAAGGTGCGAGCTCCACTGAATGGCGTGATAACATTATTCCAGTGAAAAATGTATCGTGCATACAAGTGGCGAATCTCTGGAGACCTCAGCATAAATAAAGACAGGGGTTCGGAAAAAAGACGCGTGTGTGTAATATAGATCTTGCGAGAGGTTCTGTATATTGGTAACTGCATCCGTGGTCTAGCGGTCTGAGCCATGGGCTCACGACCCCGAGGTCCCGGGTTTGATTCCCGGTGGGGGACAATGCCTTTGTGTTGTTGTTTCTGGCTTGGTAAGGACATTACACGCTGATCACCTGATTGAACGAAAAGTAATATGATCCATGCTGTCGGATGGGCATGTAAATAGCCGGTCCTGCGCCTGATTTCTCTCTGGTCGTGTCAATCAATCTGTCCCATCAGAATAAGAGATTGGAGGAATAAAGAGTGCACTTGTGTGTTGCGCAAACACTTGGGCACTAAAAGCTATTCCTGCGCAGTTGGTCTATCTCTGAGAGATTATCCACCATCACCGAAAATCGGTGGGAGGACAATTATGGTACTGGTAACTAGATCTTGCGGTCAGAGACCCATTAGCTGTAACTTGAATACGCTGTTTCAAAACTCCGATACCAGGTTCATTGGTTCTTCTTCAAGAAGAAGAACTTAATCTACCATACACACATATAATAACGCCTTTATCCCTAATGGGGTAGGCAGACCGTAAATGATCTAAAAAAAAGGTTGTTCCACCACTTTTGACAAAGTTTTGAGGGTTATTTGAGATAGATTTGTTGGTATATTGCTGTAGTGACAGGTTGTCAGTCCGTCACCTAAATTGCAGCTTAGAATAAACTAATATAGAAGGAAGAAAATTTTCAATTTAAATACATTTCGTTTGGAAGTGGCGGCCACAAGTCGGAGAGAGCATACATCCAGTCGGTCTCAAAATTCACTTCACAAAAAACGAACCCATGACTTACCGGCTACTTAGCATTCAGGGTCACTTCACTACCCACTAAGCTATCGAGCTATCCGTGGTCTAGTGGCTAGTACCATGGACTCCTGATCCGGAGGTCCAGGGTTCGATTCCCGGGGGGGAAACACAAAGTTGATATTTGAGAATTTATCACTTTATGATTTTTTCCCCAGTTTGGTTAGAACATTGCAGGCTGAATCACCTGATTGTCCGAAAAAGTAGAAGATTTTGTGCTTCGGAGGGCACTTTAAGCCGTCGGTCCCGGTCGCTGTCTTTGATAGTGGTCGTTACTCAAACCATGTCACAGGCCTGATAGTTGTGCTACTAGGCGGTTTAAAAACTCTGACACCTGGGTTCATCGGGTCGGTAGACTCGATACCCACTTGACAGAAGAAGATCAAAACAGGTAGTACAGTATACCATCCAACAACATTTTCAAAGTCAATCCCTATGTGTTAATGTATGCAAAATGGAAGTGGCTAGTCTCGTGGGATGGCTCAAACGAAATTTGGGAGGTGCTCGTTAACGACCAAAATGGATAGTCGCTGGCGATGCAGAAAATCTATTTAGCTTTGCTTTGCTCTTGTACGGTAGAAGAAGATCGCTTGTAATTGTGTTGGTAGAGGGAAAATCAATAGCTCACTTTACGGCCAAAGAGATGTTTCCTGTGTAAAATTAAGCATTTCTTCGAGGCCGAAAAGAAAGCAATTTAAGGTGAAGTATATTTGGAAGGCCGAGACGCAGTCTTTAAAGACTTCGTTAAGCGCTTGTTTTGTTAATTTAATTGTTGTTGTTTGGAGAAATTGCTGGCGTATGCGGAAATGAGGTCCGAAAAGAGTAAATGTAGTTAATAATGAAGCTTTGTCCGAGCAAATGGGAGAAAATATATTTACTTGGCCACTAATATGAAATAAAATTACTCCTCTGAATCTGGTAGGTTATTTTATATAATACCTTTATAATTTGTTAAACTGTGGTAAAACCACATGTCGAGATAAAAACTGCCACAAAAATGGAGACAAGAATTACAGGATTAAGTTTAGAATTAAAACCATCATCTCTGAAATTTTATTTTTTGTCTTGCCTTTTAGTGTAGGTATGTATACATACATATAATCACGCCTTTATCCCTAATGGGGTAGGCAGTGCGTAAACGACCTACGCAAAGGTCGTTCCGCCACGTCTGACAAAATTTTGAGGATTATTTAAGATAGATTTGTTACCTACAAATTATTTCCGTAGCTATGTATGCTACCTAAAAATTTGATATTAAAATGCTCAGATTATGCACCGAATTTCCAAGGGAACCCTAAAAACCCCACCGAGGTACGGGCGCGAATATAAAATATTGATCTGAGCAGAAATTTATGAAAACATAAAAACTCGAGGTGCGAACACTGATGCAGGATCCTTGTTCCCAGTTTGCCGCGTGAATATCTATAGGATTAGATGAGAAACACACAAATGAGAAACGTATAGACGTCTAAGCTTGAGAAATATTGCAGGGATATTGCATCTTTAAGACACTTGAGAAGCAAGAGGGGAAAGTAAAGTAGATAAGAGGGAATAACTGCAAACCTCTTATGCAATCTAATAAAATTGTGCAGCAATAATTTCAATTTTATTTCAATTCTAACCTTTCGAAAAATATAGAGCAGTATGTTAGCTGAACTAAACTTAGATTTTAGGTTCGAATCTCGCAGTGACAAACTTTTAGGTAGTTTTAATTAACGATCGTAGATTTGCTTTAAAATAATGTAAAATTTAGTTTGCACATGACCTTTGAAAGTCAGCATGGATTAAATAGGTGTTTAAAATAAACTCACCTTATGTTTAAATAATGAACATTGCCTTTTTATAAATAAAAGAAAAGAGGGCCAAAGACCTCTTTTGGGTAATCTAAGCGACTAAATAAAGGCGTGAGTTACGGCGTCTGGATTAAACCCAGTTTTTATGAAAAAAGGGCTAAACCGGGTACAACCGGGCCGGGCACACCCCGGAATTTCATTTGCAAAACCCGGACCAAAACAACATTATAAAGTATGGTGATGTAAGCGTTTTTCTAAATCATGCTTTCAAAAAGGAAACAAGTGATCTACCTTCTGCTTTTTTTTAAACTTCAGATCTTCTGTGTACCTTAATAGAGAAAAGCAAAATTAGATATCAGGCCACTAACCAATTTTAAATATAAAAAATGTTCTCAAATGATTTTATCATATTTAATATGTTAGCCCTCACATAATAATGTCAACATCATATTTGTTTGGTTTGGTAGAGCGTCACTAAAGTTTATCCACGCTTCGTCAAATATATTTTTTACGGCATACATAAAATCACGCCTTTAACCCTAATGGGTAGGCAGAGCGAAAACGATCTAAACAATGGTTCCGCCTCGTCTGACAAGTTTTGAGGGTTATTATATTATAGATCATAATGATGTATATTACTATAGTGACAGGTTGTCAGCTCATCGCCTAAAATTACAATTAGCTATAACTATTGAATCCCTTAGCTGGTTTTTAGAACATGCCCGGGAGGAGATATAGCTGGCACATTCTATGTTTTCCTATCACTACCAGTCCAGCATGGAAGAGATTTTTTATCAAACACATTCAAAATTCAAGAAACTCCATTCTCTATTTTATCCAGAAACAGATATCGCTATCTCCGCCAGCATTAACCGCTTAGATTACCCGTATACCCGGTTATCCGTATATACCAGAGCTGGGTATGGTATACCCGGGTAGGTTTAGCCCTGGAAGAGGTTAATCCAGATTAGTAGTCACACGGAATCGGCGCTCTCGTGCGTGAAGTGGGATATCGTATCAGTCTGATGCGATCTTATTGTACCTAGCTAAAATGCTTTACATTTTCACTTCTTGGTATCTACTTACTTCCATGCTGGACTGGGAGAGATAGAAAAACATAGAATGTTCCAGCTGCCCTTCCTCCCGGGCATGCTGTTGAAGTCAGCAAAAGGGACTCGAGGGTTACAGTGTATTGTAATTTAGCCCATCTGACAACCTGTCACTATAGCAATACATATTACAATCTAAAACTGCCCTCAATTTTTGTCAGACGTGGCGAAAGCGTCTTTTACGAGGCGTTAAACGCTCTGCCTACCCCGTAAGGGATAAAGGCGTGATTTATGTATGTATGGTATCTACTTTTCCTATTTTGCTACTTTATAATAAAGTCTTTGCTTTATTTCAGGCTGCCATATAAAAAAGGAAGCAAAGGAAATGATAAATAATAAACGTGAAAGCTCACGAAACTAAACTTAGCCTGAAATACAGTTTTTAGAATCTTAATAAATAATCGGCAATTTTATATGTGAGTGCTGTGGGAGTTTCATATAGGCCTCTTTTGAATTAGGATCGGGTTTAGATGATCTTCGTTATTTGATCTGTGATGTATTATTTCAATATTTCATATGTTCTATAAAAATCATTTCTACATTTTATACGCGGTTGCTTAATCAACGAAACTGAACAACTTTCACCAGGTTTTTTTTTATGAAGTGAAAAGTTAAATTGACCTTCCCATACAAAATGACTATAATTTGTATTGTAGTGTATTTTACTTACCCAGATTATAGTGTCGTAACCGGGTACTACACCCGGTTATCCGGGTGGATGAAAACTTGGCGGGGAAATAAATTATTTGGCAAACAGCTAATGAGTTCGAGTCCTAGGATTTGTGGTAGCAACTTTGATAGCACAAATCTTGTACATAGTATAATAAATATCTGTAGTAAAGAGTTGTCCAAAAATTTCATTAACATTTTCTTTATATTCCACTTTTGGGTAAGCCTGTCCTATCGTTGACACTACCAGGCCACTCAGAAAGTATTGCGATAAATAGTTTTTATATATGGCAGACTGGCCGGTTAGAATCTTTTTTGAAAAAATGATTACTTGCAAGTAAAAATATGTGTGTTCCATTTTCAAAATTTCCCTCCACATTTTTTGCGAGCCAATTCAAAGTATCGTGTCTTACTGAAAAATGGATCTGCGCCGGGAACATTTTAGAGCTATGATTTTTTACGATTTCAAGTGTCGCCTGAAACCGGATGAATCGTTCGATAGACTTCAAATGGCATTTATGGATGAAAGCCCCTCCAAGGCAACTGTGTATCGTTGGTATAACGAATTTAGGCGCGGTCAACCAACCTTGGGGGATGAAGAAAGAAGCGGTCGCCCTTTGACGGCTATTACGGAAGAAAACGTGCTAGCAGTGAAAAATTTAATCCAAGATAATAGGCGAATTACATATCAGGAGATTCAGCACATATTAAAGATTGGATCGGGAAGCGTTTACGAGATTCTACATGGGCATCTTCGCGTGAGGAGGATAGTATCGCGCTGGGTGCCGCACTACCTCACCGACGCTCAGAAGCAGGCCCGGGTGGAATGGTGCCGTGATATGCTGAACAAATTTGAAGCAGGCTCGTCTCGGCGTGTTTACGACATCGTAATAGGTGATGAGTCCTGGATTTATCAATACGATCCAGAAACCAAGCGCCAGTCGACAGTTTGGGTGTTTCAAAATGAACCAACGCCTACCAAAGTGAAGCGATCTCGAAGCGGGGGGAAGATTTTGATCGCCAGCTTTTTTAATTTGACTGGCCACTTGGCCTCAATTCCCTTACGAGATCAAAGAAGCATTAACGCCGAATGGTATACTACCAAATGTTTACCAGAAGTTTTTTCTGTTGTGAGCAACAAGCGACCAAACACAGGGCTCCGCGGACTACTGCTCCACCACGACAATGCGCCTGCACACACCGCGCTCAAAACGAGGGACTTCCTGGACAGCACACCAGTCAAACTCCTGGGTCATCCTCCTTACAGCCCTGATCTAGCACCGTGTGACTTCTTTTTATTTCCAAAAATAAAAAATCAGCTCAAGGGGATACAATTTTCGTCGCCGGAAGATGCGCTGGCTGCGTTCGAGCAGGCTGTAAACGAGGTGTCTACGGCGGACTGGAAAAAGTGTTTTGAAAACTGGTTTAGACGCATGAATCTTTGTATAGAGGCTGGTGGAGAGTACTTTGAAAAGATTTAATAAAAATATATGTACCTGTAGAACAATTTTTTTTAGTGTCGCAAAACTTTCTGAGTGTCCCACGTATAAGCTTAACTCCTACCTAGACTATATGTATTTCCATTTCGGTTTTAAACAAAGGTCGTTCCGCCATGTCTGACAAAGTTTTGAGGGTCATTTACGATGGATTTGTATGTATGTATATTGCTGTAGTGACAGGTTATCAGCCCATCTAATAATTGCAATATAATGAAACCCTCGGATCTTTAGCTGGTTTTAACAGCATGCCCGGGAGGAAATGCAGCTGGCACATTCTTCGATTTTCTTTTGCTCCTAGTCCAGCATAGAAGCTACCTAAGCACCTAGACTATAGAGTAAATTGCCGAAAACCATTTTCTGTTCGTGATCTAACTATTATTTAAAGAATTTTATTGAGTGTAACAGATTAAATCGAGTTATATTTGAGTGGATTGACTAGCAGAAGCTCTTATCTAATGTACGATCTAAATCTAATTTAAGTAGCATTAAATAATAAGAGTTTTGCTAGGTTGGCATTTCGAAGCTTTTAAATTAATAAATTGGGAGTGGATTGTACGAAAAATTCTTAACTTAAAGACCTGTAAAGACGAAATTAATATCGATGGAGCCCGTTCATTTCGAAGGTTTTTTGACGGTTAAACATTTCGATACCAGGGTTTAACTTAACCCAAAAACCCCAAACAAGCAACATTTTAAATACCTAAAGTATTTGCATGATTGTATTGGTTTTTAAGCGCAGATGCAAATGAAGATTAAGAGTAAATCTTCATTTCACCCTTGCAGTTACTTCAAAGATAATCGACCCGCGAATCCAATTCAAAAAAGGAACGAGAAGTGAAAAGAAATAAATAATCCCAAACAATTTCAATATAACCTCAATTTTACGCGCGCGTTGGAGTTGGTGTTGCCATCTAAATAATCAAGTGAGGGGCTTTATAGGCGGTTAAAACCTCTGACACCGGAGTTTATCTGAACGCTCGTCTACCCCACAAAGAAAATTTAAAAATCTATTGTATTCGATTTTTTAAGTACAGATGCTACTTTCAATCTACTCTTCACCCTTGCAGTTACTTCAAAGATCCAATTCGAAAAAGGAGAAAAGAAATAAATAATCTCAAACAATTTCAATATAACCACAATTTTACGCGCGCGTTGGCGCGAATTCTCTGGTGTTACCATCTAATTGAACTTCAAAAAGGCTGGTGATGCTCCACAATTCTATCAGCTTAGAGGAGATCCGTGGCATTATGCGTATAAAAAGCGGTTATCGCGGGGGCTCCAAGGGGGAAGTATAGTGTGTTTATCTAGTAGCAGTTGTAGCAGTAACAGAAGTAGCTGTTATACTCGCGTATTCTTCAAACAGGCTGGTGATACTCCATAATTCTATTAGCTTAGCATTATGCGTATATAAAGTAGCTGTTGTAGCAGTAACAGATGCTGTTCAAACTCACGCATTGTTACCTACCTACATTACGTAGGTGTTATAATTATAAGTTACAAGCGCTCTGCAGAATTTGTTAAAATGGCACTTTGTGAATTTGTCCAAGAAATATATTTTATTAAAGTTTAATAGGTTTTGTAATATGTGGCTATGGCCTTTTTAAATTGTATTCAACAAAGACTTATATGCTGCAAGTGACAACGCTGTCCGGAGAAACTGTAGCTACTTTCCGACGTGTTTATTTTTGAATAAAATTCGGTACCATTTAACAACCTATTACAATTTAACTGTTACTTACTCCTTTCAATAAATATCCGCGTACCTATCACGCCTATTCTCCTATGGAGGCGGAGGCGAGAAGAGGGGACCAAACGGATATAGTCACGATACTATCCGCTCTAGTGGAACATAACTTTTGAGTAACTTTTTCGGTTGTTCTAAGTACATTGCCGTGTCACCGTGAACGCTACAACAAACTCTGATATACAACTACGTAATGGAAGAGTTCTTGTTGATGCAATCGCTTTATCTACGGTTAGCTGGTAGAGGTTGATAAGTGAAACACATGTGTCTTCATTTTCTACACCGCTTTCAGAATTAGCAATGACGCATTGGAATTATTACAAGCGTTCTTCAAAATGAGGGAACAACTATTTGTACATTTCTCACAACCGAGAAAAATAACCCGCGCTTTGAGTGTGCATTTTAAATCAGCAAAAAACGTTATGAAAATAGAAGCAAAGGAAAGCGGCGAGTTTTATATTTATAGTTTCAATTAGCAGTTTGTGCATGCACCAGTTTCTGTTGAAAGCTGAAATTGCGCTTTCAAAAATCTTAAACTTTAAGTGTGCGCGTAAACGAGACCTCATACTAAATTAACTCGCTTAAAATTCATTGCGTGAAAATTACGACGTCATCAACAAAATTTAATTCGACATTCTGAATCCGAACGACTCATTTGAGCGACAGTAATCAACGCGTAAAATTTAATGTTGCCAGCCGAAAAAACAGCGTGCTGTGCTGTTTGCGATTTCGGACAATACCTACACCAATCAACGGGAGCATTTCAGTTGACTAAAATGCTTTGCTTTAAATAATAAAGGCTGAATTTATAGAACTATTTAAAACTAGGTGATTCAATTTACATTTTTAGTGTTCATAGATTGTTGTAAATTGCTTTCTTGTTGGATGAAATGATATTCTTGATGCGGAATTAACACTCCAATCTACGAAATATTCGGTCAGTAACTTTAGATCCAAACTGTTGCTTCTCAGAGATGCCTTAGTACGGTACGGGATCTCTACTTTGACTGGTCTTTAGCTTGGGGCCGGTTACACCAATCACCAGTTCACCATCTACTAATTAGCGATATATGCAGTCGGCGGTCACTGAATACTATCAGCTTCAGATAGATGTCTTTGTACGGAATCAGTCCGTACTTTGACTGGACTACAATTAAAATGGCGGCTGCAGCGCGGGGCCGGTTGCACCAGTCACCAACCACGGACTATTTAGCGACAATTACTGGTGCCCATTGTCGACCAGCGATTACGAAGAGCACAATACTCGCAATCGGGGCCTAACGAAGCGACTTCGCCTATTTCCGTTCTACTTGGGGTTAGGGTTACCGGAGCCACTGAAAAGTGCTGATAAAAATCCTGATGTATTGAAGCTGCACCCGAATGAATATCTACGATTTTGTTTATTTCAACGCTAAACTTATGAGTAGAAAGGAAGCATTGGACAAAGCAGTAGTCTCATTCATTTTGTTGATTGTCTGACTCGTATTATATTTTATATCTGTTAAGTTACTTTCATCATGTCGTTTAAGCATAGTATTTTATTATTTTTCCAGAGAGGAAATTGAAAATAATT
Organism: Scrobipalpa costella; assembly: GCA_949820665.1. Classification (NCBI taxonomy): domain Eukaryota; kingdom Metazoa; phylum Arthropoda; class Insecta; order Lepidoptera; family Gelechiidae; genus Scrobipalpa; species Scrobipalpa costella. The sequence continues at coordinate 24,716,498 of OX463298.1, forward strand.
TTTGACATTTTACCTGCGTAGAATATTATCTTGCCATTTGTAACTCAGTCTCCAAACTATCTTATTAAAGCTGGCAACCCTACTAGCGACTCAAAGACGCGCAATTTGCGGCTTCGAAAATTGTGCACTGCGGTCTCGTTGACGGCAGTTGAGTGCGCTTTGAAAGTGGACCTCGGACCTTCCCTTCCACTGGTCGGACCAACTTGGCGACGGCTAATTCCTGACCTGGACTCCCGAGCTGATTTAAGGGAACGGCATTAGGCTTGATTAGTGAGAGAGGACATAAGTGCTTTGAAAGTTGTTTCGTCCTGTCAGTTTAGTCAAAGGTGCTTTGTAATTTTATGTCGCATTTTAGCTGTTAAATTAGGTTTAGTGATACATTGGATTTTACAGTATTGTTTGATCCCATTATCGATATAACAATTTTCAAAATTTATTATAATCGAAGCCGTAATATTATTACTAGGTATTTAGTTAAAGTTAATTTAATATTTAACCTACTCTTATGATATTGATGAACTCCAAAGAAGACTTACCTGTAACAAAAAGGGGTTAAATTAGTAAAGAAAGTATAAATATTCAATTCAAATAATAATATTTTATATTGTTACATACATTATAATTAGTTTTAACCCGACGTTATAACCTTAGGTTATCGTGAAGTAACTACAAATATTATTGCATGCTTTTCGGCTATTATAATACACCGTCAACATTCAATTTAGCCAACCAAATATCAAGCACGTACTTTGAACTACTCAGAAAGGGCAAGGGAATTTTATCAAAACCCATATATTAAAAAAGCTTAAAAAGTGTACCCTAGTGACGTCATTTTGATCCCCTTCTAAAGTCCCCTTGCGTTGCGTAAAGCTGTGGGTAATATTGCACCCGTATATTTACGGATTACGGAAAAAAATCGCTAATGGAATTTCGTACCTGCCTCTAAAACGGTCAAGGACTTGTGTTATGTAGTTAAAGATTAAAAATATAAAATGGCCGCGAATAAAAAAATATTCCCGAATATGAGGCCGTAAAGTGGAAGTTTTTTAGGCTTTGGGATGACTGTTGGGATAATGTTGTCGTTTTTATAACCAGAGGTTAAAAGTAAATTGACCGTATGAAAAATTAAACAATCAAATGAGATTTTAAGAGTAGGTCCAAGGTGAAACGATAAAGAGAAACAGTCAAGAAATTACAACATTGCCCCAAGGAACCGTTTTTTTTTCTTATAGTAATGAGTAAATGACCAACGCTATACTGAATAGTTAAATAAATAAATAAAATCTTTATTTAGCAATCAATGAATTTAGATAACAAAAGCATATAATAAGCATGTTTGTACATAGACAATAACCTTGCTTCCTAAACTAAGATAGAAATCCTGTATCTTAGGAAACAGTGTATCGCCGAGTTTGCTACGAAGAATCAAAAAATATATCTAGCTGGCGAGGAATTTCTACATTTCTATTCCTACTTACTTCAGAACTACTGCTTTGTTTTTCAGGTCGTGTTAAAAAGTAAGCTTCAGATGATTGAAACATTTTCAGAAGCCGATATAAAACTTTCTGCCTAACGCTAATTCCATCGTCAACAGCGCGTGGCATTAAGCTGCCTAAAGCGCTAAAAAGCTGCGTGAAGTGCAAAAAAGCTGTGTTAAAGCGCCATAAAGCGGTGTTAGCGCTGATCGCTAATTCATACGCGACTGGGGTGGTATTTTGACGAAATATCACAATCCGTAAAAAGTCGGAGGTTGAAAGCTCATACCTACATACATATAATCACGCCTTTATCCCTAATGGGGTAGGCAGATCGTAAACGACCTAAACAAAGGTTGTTCCGCCACGTCTGACAATGTTTTGAGGGTTATTTAGATTTGTAGGTATATTGCTGTAGTGACAGATTGTCAGCACATCGCCTAAATTGCAATAAACAGAAACCCTCGGATCCCATAGCTGGTTTTTACAGCATGCCCGGGAGGAAATGCAGCTGGCATATTCTATGTTTTTCTTTCGCTCCCAGTCCAGCATGGAAGACGAAAGCTCACAGCAGGAAAATCTACTTCCGTCTCTCTACCGAACTTTTCAGTACGCTTAGGAAAATAAATAACTGGTACGTTCTATTTCCAGCATGGATGTAAATAGTGTAAAAATGGGCAAGTTATTTGCGTATCTAAATAATTTGTTCCACCTCGGTTTAATAGGAAGGAAATGTTGGTCCTACTTTTGTATTCCGGAAACTAATTGCCCATAACTAGTTTGTGTAGGTATTTTAGTTTGATACAAATAGGAAATCTATTTCAAGGTATAAACTTGAACTTGGTATGTGTTGTACGTTTGTTTGTAGATATGTCAGCGCCTTTCTGGTATCAGTTTTTTTTCGATATTTGACTACAAGAATCAATTTGATGTTTCCTGAAAGTTGTTAAAAGTCAGACGTTTAAATCGTTACCAAATATCATAAGTATTATATTTCACGTTATTTAAAACACAAAACTTGACCTTCCTGTGTTCATTAATGAATCCATTTCCGGCTTTTACGTTTTTTAATTATTGTTTTAATGACGGTTCATAATTATATTTTACGGAATGGTCATGACATGACCCTCATATTATTCTGGTTTTATTTTACGTCATTCACTGCAAGCAGACACCAAAAGTATTAAAATAAAATCTACATTATGAATGACTATAGAAACATAACCAAACTAATTTACATACATACATACATATGATCACACCCTTGTTCAATCCCCTGGATTTTGTAGCCGACCCCGTGAGATGCGGGATAAGGCTAGGGAGGTGATGACATATGATCACGCCTTTATCCCTAATGGGGTAGGCAGAGCGTAAACGACCTAAACAAAGGTCGTTCCGCCACGTCTGACAAGTTTTGAGGGTTATTTGAGATAGATTTGCTATATTTTTTTTGGAATATTGCTACAGGTTGTCAGCCATCAACTAAAATTGCAATACACTAGATAATCCTCGAATCCCTTGGCTGGTTTTTACAACATGCCCGGGAGGAGATGCAGCTGGCACATTCTGTTTTTCTATCACTCCCAGTCCAGCATTGAAGAACCTACCATTATGGTGGTACCAAATCACCTCGGGGCTTAACATAAATTGAATATTACGTAATTGCAATGCGCCTGCGTCCATTGCGACTGTTATAATTGAACACAGCCATAGGACCTGAATTAAATCCAGTGCGATCCTCGGGGAGTCCCCGTCCGCGGCAACAATATCAACCTCTTACAGCCACTGAATATCACTGAATAGTGACACGATGGCACCGATTCGTTTGTAACGTTGCTACATGTATTTTAGTTTCTTCCATGCTGGACTGGTAGAGAGAAAAACATAAAATGTGCCAGCTGCATTTCCTCCCGAGCATGCTTTAAAAACCAGCTAAGGGATCCGAGGGTTTCAGTATATTGTAATTCAGGCGATGGGCTGACAACCTGTCACTTCAGCAATGTACCTAAAAATAATATAACCCTTAAAATTTGTCAGACGGCGGAACGACCTTTGTTTATGTCGTTTACGCTCTGCATACCCCATTAGGGATAGAGGCGTAATTGTATGTATGTAAGTTGTGTCTACATCCGAATCGGCACAAGTAGCTCTTACAGCCACTGAATACAGTGACACAGTGCATTTATATCGCCATTGTCTTGCGCTGTCCGTGCCAAATGTTCCAAGATATCTCTGGTTTTGCTTTGCCAGCGCACGTTTCGCAAAAGAACAGTTTGGAATTAAGTAGAACGTGGGTATTGATTGAACTAGAAGGACGGAAAGCAAAAGGACAGATAGTTATAGAGACTTTACTTGTTATTGTAAGTTGTAAGTAGTAATTTAGTGAAATCGGCCCCCCTTAAATGTCTACATACATATAATCACGCTTTTATCCCTAATGGGGTAGGCAGAGCGTAAATGACCTAAACAAAGGTCGTTCCGCCACATCTGACAAAGTTTTAAAGGTTATTTCAGATTTGTAGGAATCAATATACAAATCTATCTTAAAATAACCCACAAAACTTTGTCAGACGTGACGCAATGAAATTTGTTTAGGTCGTTCACGCTCAGCTTGCCCCATTAGGGATAAAGGCGTGATTATATGTATGTAGTTATAAATTCAAATATTAGGCATACTTTTCGATTGCATCTTGTATACCGTAGACTGTCGGAGCTCAATTTAAAATTGCCTGGGGACATTCCTCTGTCCCTCAAGAAGAAAAAACCTTCAGTGCCTATAATTGAGATGCAGCTCTGATCTTTAAAGGCTGTTAATTTATTTCCTTATTGTTTCAAAGGGTTGCAGTTCTGAGCATCTTTTTCTGTGCAATTTGTTTTTATTGTCTTTCCTTTGTTTTGGTAGGGTTGGAGTGTTGTTTGTTCTAATTTAGTTGTAAATAGCATGAAATGAAACAGTTCAAGGGTTACAGCGTTTTAGACGCAACTTCAATATTTTCAAAGCTATGCTATTAGGCGGTTTAAAAACTCTGACACCAGGGTTTATCGAGTCTATCGACTCCATGCAAACATGACAGAAGAGAATGTCACTTAGTTTAAATCAATGTGCATTATTTACAGACGCGTACTATACGTTTTATTGACAGTTAATAAAGGGTTTCTGATTTGGGCTTTGTAGAAAGTTATCTCTATCGACAGAAAAACATTACTGTCTTTCCAAAAGTCGGTGTGCTTTATTTACAACCCGTACTGAAAGGGGTTTTATAACGGTTCATAAAGAGTTGCTGATTACACAATAATTGCTTCCATGCTGGACTGGGAGCGAAAGAAAAACATAGAATGTTCCAGCTGCATTTCCTCCCATGCATGCTGTAAAAACCAGCTAAGGGATCCGAGGGTTTTAGTACATTGCAATTTAGGCGATAGGCTGACAACCTGTCACTACAGCAATATACCTACAAATGTATCTTAAATAACCCTCAAAACTTTGTCAGAAGTGGCGGAACGATCTTTGTTTAGGTCGTTTACGCTCTGCCTACCCCATTAGGGATAAAGGCGTGATTATATGTATGTATGTATGTATGATTACACAATAAAAAACTTGCTTAATACATGCGTACATACATATAAGCACGCCTTTATCCCTAAAGGAGTAGGCAGAGCGTAATCGACCGAAACAAAGGTCGTTCCACCACGTCTTACAAAATTTTGAGGGTTATTTAAGATAGATTTGTAGGTATATTGCTGTTGTGACCGGTTGTCAGCCTATCGCCTAAATTGCAATATACACAAACCCTTGGCTAGTTTTTACAGCTGGTGGAAATGCTGTATATCTGGCACATTCTATGTTTTTCTCTCGCTCCCAGTCCAGCATGGAACTTAACTTGCTAAATAGGTATCAAGTTAATTCTGTAATAATTAGCAAATAGCAAATTAGGTCCAAAACATTGTCGGCACACAATATTGGACTTCTAAATAATCCGCGTTCGGATACACGCATCTGTTCGTTTGTTGTTCCGATTTATGTATCCGAAATACGAGCCCGCATTTGATTGTTTCCGTTTATTCAAATAGAGAATGAAGCGTGATACTGTACCGGAATGTAATTAACAAGCACGATCTAGTTTTAAAGATTATATATTTTATATTATTTGCATGTAGTAATTTCTGCTTTTCTCGGCACTTAGCCGGTATTTACAGATCCAAGTACGGGCTATGCCAAGTAACTTGGATCCAATGCTATGTTTGTGGGTGTGGTTGGAATATTGTTGCGTTTGTTAGGAATCGTCGGACTATGGAAGTATCAAGAACTATTGATTTTTGCAAATTAACGTAACGTAATTGGATTTGGGTAGTTTTAGTTTAGTTTTATATTATATGTTTTATTTTAATAATCTTTAAAACTAGATAGTGCTTGTTCATTGTATGTCGGTACAGTATCACGCTTCATTCTCTATTTGATCATGCAACGATTGAAAAACATAGAATGTTCCAGCTGCTTCTTTTTCAGGGAATACTATAGAAATCTCAAAGCAGAAAAGGCAGTTTCAGTGTATTAAAATTTAGACGAAAGCTGTGTTAGTACCAATAGTTAGTAATCAAACTATTTAAACTTAAGTGAGACATTTTAAAATCATCATTCATCAACCTGATGAAGGGACTCCGAATGTCCCAAAACATGTCGTGAAGTACGCGACTTATTTTCCAAAGTAAGTGCCCGTTATTAAAATCTTTACTTAACTACTATCACTATAGAAATAATCATAATCTGCTTAGACGTGGCGAAAACGTTCTAGGTTGACAGGGCTCGATTCTAGATACCACCGGCTAAAACTGTAATTAAAATCTATGTGTCACTTTCAAAATAATAAAATTAAAAAAGGACAGGCGATTTATACTCTATGGAATTACACTTTGTCCGCTAGAGTTTGACGCGATTTTGCACGTTTCCCCAGTACTTCGACAACGCATAAAACCACTGACTATAAATCAAAAACCGGAGAGAATATTTCTCCTGTCCTTTTCCAATGTTTTTAGTCTGAAAGTGACAAATAGATTTTTATGTTAGTTTTAGCCGACAAATCTAGAATTGAGCCCATAACATAACTAATAATAATAACTATAGATATGTGTGTACCAATTAATCAATTACCTACATTGACCAAGAGGGTAATTACATCTAACGTTCACTTTACATCAAACACGTATTTAGACTAATTACTTGTTCATTTCATAATTAACACTAATTAGTTTTCCTATACTGATAATAATTAAGAATTTGACGAAATTCTATGATACAGTTATAAATAGGATGGCCCAAAATTATTTATTTCTTAAAATAATTAATTAAAAGAAAACATACAAGTGACCATATCGTAGGTTTTCTTGTGTTAATATTTGTGTACATTGAACAAGGAAAATTGTATTTTATTTGTATGCCTCGTAACAAAGTAATCATTACGAAAAATATGTAATACTCCACTTATAAATAAATACTGATAATGTGTAACGAATTTTCTTCCATGCTGGACTGGGAGAGATAGAAAAACATAGAATGTTCCAGCTGCCCTTCCTCCCGGGCATGCTGTTGAAGTCAGCAAAAGGGCCTCGAGGTATATAGGTTACAGTGTATTGTAATTTAGGCGATGGGCTGACAACCTGTCATTATAGCAATACATATTACAATCTAAAATTGCCCTCAATTTTTGTCCGACGTGGCGAAAGCGCCTTTTACGAGGCGTTAAACGCTCTGCCTACCCCGTAAGGGATAAAGGCGTGATTTATGTATGTATGTAACGAATTGTAATAATTATAGATCGGCAGATAACCATAACTAGTCACTATAACAATAATACGTTATAGTTGTTTATGAATCATTAAATCTCTGCCTACGCCGTAAGGTATAAAGGCGTGAAGCTGAACTTTTTGCATCCGCTGCTGCGTGTGATCAAAAACGGAATAGAAACAAAAAGTCAATGGATGGAGTTCTTTGCGTAACAGACTAACACAAAGCTCTACGAATACGCTACAAAGATGCTACAGAGCTGCTACGCCGCAACCAGCCGCTACGATAAAAACAAAAAGCAAAAAAAAAGCGCAGAGCTTGTAAAAGTTAATAGTGTGGAATACAACCGCGCCGCGCGATAAATATACTTTTTTTCTTGTTTGTCCATAATAAAATCGGTTCAGGGAGTAATGGGGAATCGTACAATCGATTTTCGGTGCAATATGGAGCCAGACCAGGTCGTAAGTAAGGTTAGTTACGTTCTTTTTGTGTTTTGTGGATACATTTGCAAATAAACATTCGCTGTTTTTGTTCTGGTGTTTCCGACTTAAGGTTAGATCGCACTAGGATGTAGCTACAGCGGGGCGGAGCGGCGCGGCGCGGCATTGCGTGACAAATGATTCTTTGTATTCTTCTTCTATCGAGTGGGTACCGAGTCTATCGACCCGATGTACCCTGGTGTCAGAGTTTTTAAACCGCCTATTAGCACAACTATCAGGCCTCTGACATGGTTTGAGTAACGACCACTATCAAAGACAGCGACCGGGACCGACGGCTTAACGTGCCCTCCGAAGCACGAAATCTTTTTCTTTTTTGGATAATCAGGTGATTCAATTCCTGCAATGTCCTAACCAAACTGGGGAAAAAATCAACTCTGGGAATCGAACCCAGGACCTCCTTATCAGGAGTCCCTGGCAGTAGCCACTAGACCACGGAGGCAGTTATTCTTTGTATGAAAATGTATGAGATGTACCGCACTGAAACTGCAGCGGAGCGGCACTTCAACGCGCGGCAATGTCAGTTCATACATTTTGACGGATTTTGTCGCGGAGTATCGTGCCATTGCAGTGCCGTGCCACGCCGCGCCTCGCTGCTCTGCTGCGGCTACGTCATAGTGTGGTCTAACCTTTATACTTACATACATACTTACAAACATCACGCCTTTATCCCTAATGGGGTAGGCAGAGCGTAAACAACCTAAACAAAGGCCGTTTCGCCACGTCTGACAAAGTTTTGAGGGTTATTTAAGATAGATTTGTAGGTATATTGCTGTAGTGACAGGTTGTCAGCCCATCGCCTAAATTGCAATATACTGAAACCCTCGGATCCCTTAGCTGGTTTTTACAGCATGCCCGGGAGGAAATGCAGCTGGCACATTCTATATTTTGCTCTCGCTCCCAGTCCAGCATGGAAGTTCCTAACCTTTATCGTTCAGATATAAGGGCGTTTGTGCACTCATCCATATTAGATCCGAATCCGTTTCGTATTGGTTTTCTGTAATTGTATGACAACTTGTATGTGACACACATCCATAATACGATTTTTTACTGATATGAATTGGATTTGGATCTAATATAGATGAGTGCACAAATACCCTAACGCATTTAAAATAGTTACTATAGCGTACGATTAAGATAACCTCTTTGGTACCTAATAATTATTTAAAACGAAAAATTTAGGAAAAAATATAGCTAGAGGTAGTGAAAGAGTTATCAACTCTCTGGTTTCATTACTTATCTTAAAAAACCCAGAGAGAACCGTTTCCAAAACGGAAACGGTTTTTCACCAGCATGAAACAGCATTTTAAAGCAAACCCCGGTCGGTGCGAGCGGACCGTCTTCAAACCCTGAATTTTTCATCACCCCTCTTAGTCGGTCGTCGGTTTATGTTATCTTGACGTGTGTTTGATAATACTAGGCTTTTGCTGGACTGGCAATGATAAATGCTGGACTGAGAGCTATGGAATAACATCTCCCAGGCGTGCTGTAGTGTAGAAGTCAGCAAATGAATAAGGGTTACAGTGTGCATTGTTATTTAGGCGATGGCCTAAAAACCTGTCACTATAGCTACATATTATATTACTCCATGCTATGCGTATATTTAGATTGAAATGTGTATACATTTCAATCTAAATATACGCACTGCTTCCCCCATAAGGGGTTAAAGCGTGACTTCATGTATGTACTTATGCAATTCGAGATGAGTTACCAACTAAGTGTAAGGCCGTATTTATAAACAGCACTTGAAACTGATAGCTAGTTTAAATTTGTATTAGAAATGTAATTTCCGTACAATATGAGCCGTCAAATCTGTACTTAATATTGCTCTGAATCTTGAGATCGCTTTATATATACGAGCCTTAAATACATTTCACTCAACTTTTAGAATATCACTAGCACTTTTTATCACAACTTAAGCCACAACAACAAAACATTTCTCAAGAAAACTTTCCCAGATTTATGAATAAAAACCTCTAGTTTCCGTATATACTTTAATGTCAAGTATAAAACTAAAACTCGTCTTAATTTCTCAAGCGCTCTTAGCTTGCTTCCTTGAATTTTAAAAAGTAAAAATTACCACTTGAAACTGTTTCTTGCTTTGTTTGCATTTTCCGGAGTTGTTTATTAAAAACAACTCGAACGGAGTGGGTACATATAAAATTCAGCCGGCACTGCAAAGTTTAGCAGCCGCGTTGAAAAGTAGGTCTTTCTGGGAGGGGTTGGGGGGGGGGTATGTTACAGGGTATTGCGTTCAAACATACATAAAGCTTCAACTCTTGACGGAAATGGAAAGGAGTTCTTGTAATGTAGAATAAGACAAGTCTCATTCGGTATTTTTACAACAACTACGTTAAAACCGTATGTTATTAAATTTCACTCACCATAAATCAAAGGTCGGCAAGAATACTAAACCACGTAGAAATGAGAGAAAATGCACGGTTTCTTTTATCGTTGTAATATAATAACTGCCTCCGTGGTCTAGTGTTCAGAACCCTGGGCTAAAGATCTGCAGGTCCTGGGTTCGATTCCCAGGGGGTGGGAGAAAGTTGATGTTTGCCAATTTATCACTTTGTGAGGTTCTCCTTAGTATGATTAGGACATTGCAGGCTGACTTGCACTTGATTATCCGAACAGAAAAAAGGATTCCGTGCTTCGGAGGGCACGTTAAGCCGTCGGTCCCGGTCGCTGTCTTTGATAGTGGTCGTTACTCAAACCATGTCAGCGGAAACTTTGACACCAGGGTTCGTTTGACTCGAGAATCCACTCGCTAAGAAGAAGACCGTTGACTTATATTTGCCGGGTACCAGTGTCTTGTTAGAGCCGTCAGTTTTTGCTTAGGCACCGAATTCACAAAGTCAGACAATCACAAAATGAAGTTGCTGTTTTGCGGTCTTGTAGGGTTGCCAGATATTTCAAATTCTACATACATACAATCACTCTTTTATCCCTAATGGCGTAGGCAGAACGTAAACGACCTAAATAAACGTCGTTCCGCCACGTCCGACAAAGCTTTGAGAGTTATTTAAGATAGATTTGTGTTTATATTGCTGTTGGCCCATCCCCTGATTTGCGATATACTGAAGCCCGCGGATCCCTTAGCTGGTTTTTACAGCATGCCCGGGAGGAAATGCAGCTGGCACATTCTATGTTTTTCAAAGTCCAGCATGGAAGAATTCTTATACCTATCTGCTGCTTTTCGAGTTAATTTACGATTTGATGAACAATAGTGACAGGGACCGACGGCTTAACGTACCCTCCGAAACACGAAATATTGTTTTCTTACAGACAGGTGATTCTTTAAACAATTTTTTATCACATTCAATAAAAACACATACAAGTGACAATAATGGTAGCAATTCGTAGTTGCAAAAATCACGATTTAACTTATTTAAGACCTATAATTTTCTATCATGAGAGAACAGAAAGGGACGACAGTAATTTTGGTCAAGATTTTGTTAAGTTTTGCCTTCCACGAATCGATAGCAATGTCAGATAGATTAAAAAAGAAATCATTTTTGTGTCCTGGCAACACTGCCCGTGTATTGTGTTCTCCAATTTGTCTGCACATTTCTGCTGATTTCGCAGACAGACTGACATCTAAACTTTTGCTATCGCCCAAGAAAATGAGAACTTATTACCCGACTGCGCAACACAAAGGAGGGTAATGTGTTTATCAGCCTATGTGTGCATATATGTATGTTTGATCCTCTGTGGCACTTTGGAGACCAAACGCGTGGGCCGATTTTAATGATTCTCACGTCAATCGATTCGTCTTAACCATGCGAGTGTCACTGAAGACACAATCTTGTAAAAAAAAAATGGCGACAACTACAAATAAGGGCGACAATCAGTCGCCATTTTGTAAAAATTGAAAAAATGTGAGTCCAAAAACTATGCCGATTATGGGGGATCGTTAAATAGGTATTTGAAAAGCAATTAGAGTTTTTTACATTATTTTTCGTTTTAAACAATCGTTTAAGATCTGTAATGATTTAAAGTTTTAAAGCTCACTTTGTATTCTACGCAGTTGGGGTTTTTGAACTTATTAAATTAATTGTTTTGATAAAATACTGTCTTTAAATTAATTCTGTAAGTTTGCGAATACTAAACTAAATAAATTATCATTCCGTTTTAATCGTGAAGAAGAAAACAGCTAACACTTCACAAAACACTTCGTCCATTTTTAATTTTCTCGCTACAGATTCAGCAGGAGTACGAAATTCGATTACAGGAGTCCGCATAGCGACTAATAAAGTAGGCTCAGCTAATTCCGCGCGGTTGCCTTCCTTGGCAAGGAGTTGGTGTTAAAAACTACACCAATACAGTGGGAATTACTGGCCGGGTTACGTAAACTCACGTACGCCACTTGGCAACCGGCCGACTTCGGTGGAAGGATTCTTCAGTTGCGCTTTTAGAGAGGTTTAGGAATAGATTGAAATGGTTTCCTTTATGCTGTGCTAAAAAAAAAACAATATGCTGCGGGTGGGTACATCTCATCATCATGTTCAGAAATAAACAGAAAATGATTTAGTCGACAGCCCAACATAGCAATGAAAATCATAGAAAATAACCTCTGAATTGATTGCCTTGCGTACATTGCTTGTTTATACAGTGTTACCTTTAAAATAAGGTCAATAAGGCCGCCTATATTGTACTGTTTCGTTCCTTACTTTTCTGTTGTATGTATTTGTGTGTTTCTTTGTGCAATAAAGTATTTTGTATTGTTTTTTAATGTATTGTACCTTTCTATGACCATACTAAAATATTATTAAATGTTGCTCTTGTAAACCATGAAACTTAGAAAAATGAATGTTGATCCTTTAAAAAGAAGTATCCCTCCGAAACAACCATTGGCGGTCTATTTTCCCCTTAAAAAATAATAGAATGTGCCAGCTGCATATCCTCCCGAGCATGCTGTACAAACCAGCTAAGGGATCCGAGAGTTTCAGTATATTGTAATTTAGGCGATTGGCTGACAACCTGTCACTACAGCAATATACCTACAAAGCATAATACCTATAAATCTATCTTAAATAACCCTCAACACATTGTCAGACGTGGCGAAACGACCTTTGTTGAGGTTTTTTACGCTCTGCCCTACCCCTTTAGGGATTATAAATAAAGATTATAAAGGCGTGATTATATGTATGTTTGTATGTATGTATTCCCCTTAAATTTGGCCTGCAGTGGAAAGTTCAGACTATGCAGGCATAGGTCCGCATCGCGATCAGTATGGCGGACACGCTCCTCGGTGAAACAATCGGCCTGGACCCGGCTCCAAATAAGTTTAAAGGTTTAAAGAACTTAAGAGGCCGACGGTTTTCACAGATTTCAGATTGCATCTGGTTGGGATGAAATTGGTTTTTCGACTGTAGGTTAAATTGTTGCAAATATTTCACAGAATAATTCCATGCTAAATATATGCTGTAAAATATGCTGGCCTGGAAGCGAGAGAAGAACATGGAATGTGCCAGCTGCATTTCCTCCCGGGCATGCTGTAAAAACCAGCTAAGGGATCCGAGGGTTTCAGTATATTGTAATTTAGGCGATAGGCTGACAAGCTGCACTACAGCAATATACCTACAAATTTATCTTAAATAACCCTCAAAACTTTGTCAGACGTGGCGGAACAACCTTTGGCTTTATTTAGGTCGTTTACGCTCTGCCTACCCCATTAGGGATAAAGCCGTGATTACATGTATGTATGTATTTCACAGAATTTACGAACCTGCCCAAATACCTACACAAGAAAGAAACACCTTGCATACTACCAATCTTACACAATCGGGTTTATTATCAGTTTTAACAATTTTCTTAAAATGTTTGTAATGTTTACAAGGATGGTAGATTTGAACAGAGATTATGTTAAACATAGTTTCAAAATTCACATGCAGTAAACTCGATACATCAACAATTTACATCAGAAATTCCTTTGGCTAAAGCGCGTTGTTATCTCTCATATCATAGCTGCAATCGCACGAGTAGCACTGACCCCACTTGAGCGCTCTGCAATCGAGACTAGGGCCCTTTGCAAATTTACCTACCGTAGACTGTACTCCTAGGCTAGAAACAAAGCGAGATGATTCGATTTAGCAAGAACGAACGGATCTTCTTTGATGTGACGAATCAAAGGCAGCGATCCGTCTGTAATACACTTAGCCGGGCCATTTCAGCCCCCCCCCAGAAAGGGGAGACCCACCCCGATGCACTCGTTCTCCAATAAGATTTTCATTAAGCGTTGAAAAGTTTTTAATGAGTACGGATTTTGTACCCCTTTAGTGCAGGGTATTTTGAAGGTTTCTATGTACGGATCGGGTTGCTGCCTCAGTCAGCTTAAACTTGGATTTGGCTATCTACTGATGCATGCATGTTGCGAGTTTCCGGTTTCGAATCTTGATAGTGAACATTTAAAACGTTTTCGGACCAACGCGAAATTTTGTTTATTTTGGCTGACGTCATCGCTATGATTGTATTGCTTTTCTAAGCCATTGCACTGGAAGTAATGTAAAATTATGAAAACCAGATAGATATACTTATTTTGATGTCATATCATCATCTCCCTAGCCTTCCCGTAGGTATCTCACGGGGTCGGTACCTAATCTAGATGATTGAACGAGGGTACTGGTTTTTACACAGAGCGATTGCCATCTGACCTCCGCAACCCAGACCCAATCCTATATTCGGTCCGAGTTTTGAAGCCGCCAATGCTTGCACTGCACCGCCTTTGACATGGCTTAACGACTAATATCTACGGTATTAAACGATATTAACCGGGACCAACGGCTTAACGTGCCTTCCGAAACACGGAAAAAGCGCCGAATAAACGTACATATATAAAATTCGGAATCCGAAAAATTTATTGGTACGCGGTGGTATTGGAACCACGACCTCCTGCACAGGAGGCAGCGGCCCTATCCACTACACCATCGGGCTCTCATAAATTTTGATATCATATAAGGATTATTTATCTCTTAACTGATTTGTTTGTTCCTGTCTAGCCGTTATATAACCCAGCGAAAGTAATTTGCTCATTCTCGGTACAGCATTCCATTATCTTCGCCCTTCAAAAAATTGGCCCATTATACACCCGTTTAGGGCTGTCACCGTCGACAAATCGATCCGAGGAAATTACTTATAGGTGGTTATAGTAAGTTAAGCAAAGCAAATAGGCCACATCAGATAAGACGGCTTTCCACGCTACGTGATCGATGCCTTCATCGGCTGGCCACGCCACGCCATGCCACGCCACCAGCTACTAGCTGGCTACCATACCACTCGTCCAAGGAGAACTTAACCCATGGGTTTGAGCATCCATACCTTTTTTGTTTGAGACGTAACTCACCGCTTTATGACGCAGGAAGAGGGATTTTCAAGCTGCTATTGGCTGACGCAAAGCAATTGATTAATTAGCCAATCAGTGTGTTAATACTGACTGAAATATTGTGACAGCCAAGCAAATGGGCTAAATCTCGTTCTTAGCGAGTGGATTCTTGAGTCGAACGGTGTCTGAGTTTTCAAATGGGCTAATGTATGGTGAATGCATTTGCCCCCGCATGCTTACTCCATAGGTTAGTTCCTCCTTGCTACCATACCACTCGCCACATTACGGTAAAGTTACGTAAACTAGAGTTAATAGGAAAAAACTGGTTTAAAACTGAAAGTGAATTTGGAGTTAGGTTTTTTAGAATTGAATTAAAAGAAAAACATAGTACCTAAAAAAAGTGTTTAAAGCGCTGATATAGGTTTACATTCACAAAAATATTTTCAATGATTTAAAAATTGATTAGATTAAGAACACTTAAACAATGGGCTTGATTCTAGATACCACCGACTAAAACTAAAATTAAAATCTATCTGTCACTTTCAAATTAAAACTGAAAAAGGACAGGCGATTTATACTCTATGGTTTACACTTTGTTAGTTAGATTTTGACGCACTTTTGCACGTTTTCCCAGTGTTTCTGTCACTTTTATACGCCATATCATTTGACATATTGTTATATTGTTCTTCTTTGGTTGTTAACTGTTGTGTTCGTCTTTTCAATAAAATAAAATAAAAAGACTGATAACGTTTAATACTACCGACTATAAATAAAAAAGAGAGAATAGACCTTCTGTCATTTTCCAATGTTTTTAGTCTGAAAGTGACAAATAGATTTAAACTTTAGTTTTAGCTGGCAAATCTAGAATCGAGCCCATTGTTATCGAAAAATGTTACGAATTTTTCAAGGTCTAACACAACCTTTCCAAACTAATTTACGAAACACATTTTGTGTGCACACAGCGAGAATAAACACAGCCACTTCCTGATATCAGAGATGAAATCCGACAATGTTTCACCCGGACCCCAATCCCGAACTTGGAGCTTTGTAAAGGATATCAAAAATCAATTTGAGAAGTGCAAAGAAATCAGATACCCAGTTTTACCCAAGACTGGAGTTGGGGGGTTAACCCACTCCTCTTACCGCGGGGGGCTAACCCCCCCAAGTACCTAGGTTATGTAGGCTGGCTATTTCCTGGACCCAGACTGACATGCCACGGTTAATGCACTGTAAGGAATATTGCTTGTGTTTTCACAGTTTATTTTGTAAAGAAGTTATTTTCCGATAAATATCGGAGAACCCTTTACTTTGAAGAGAAAGTCTAGAGCTATTTTTATCAAGTTGCAAAGAATGGTGAATTTGTGGTGAAGTCTTATAAAATTGTAGCCACACAACACAATGTACTGCTTGCTTTATTCATAAGTCTTATTGTTAGTTTTTGACTTTGAAGACCTTACTTTGGGCCTACGCCGTAGCGACTGCTACGAAGACCAAAACAACCGTAGCAATATATTTGACTACGCAAAGTCTACGAGATGCCAATAAAGACACTTTGTTTAAAAAAAAAAACGTATATCAGCCCGGCTGTATAAGCCATTATTTATACTCCCATAGTGGACTTAAAGGTGTTACTGTATTGTTATTTAGATAATTTACACGATAGATAGGCACCCTGCTTCTTCTATGCTGGACTGAACATAGAATGTGCCTACATAGAGTGTTCCTCCCGGGCATGCTGTAAAAACCAGCTAAGGGATCTAAAGGTTTCTGTATATTGCAATTTAGGTGCTAGCCTGACAACCTCTCACTACAGCAATATACCTACAAACCTATCTTAAAATACCCTTAAAACTTTGTCAGACGTGGCGGAAGTCGTTGTTTAGGTAGTTTACGCTCTGCCTGCCCCGTTAGAGATAAAGGCGTGATTATACGTATAGGCACCCACATTATCTACTTCCAAATTCATTGTTCAAATGTCCCTAATCCTTGTGCTTGCTTAGAGGTGTACTTTTGTCCACTTTTCGTCACTGGCAGTCTCATAAAGGTCCTATAATAGTCTGGTAATGAAACGCGCCCACATTAGTCCACTTACCCGACTGGAACGGTCACCACAGCCAGATAAGAGCGACAATGCGCTATCTCCACTTTTAATGCTCGGATTTACATTCATTATTCACTATTGCCGAGTTGGAAGCCATGTTGGGCCATTGTTCGAGCCAATGTTGGACTGCAGTGGTTTTAATGAAATGTATAAGATTTGTATTGAATTGCTTGCCTTGCTGTATTTCTGAGATTACTGCTAGGATTTAATTGAATTGCTTCAAAATTAATTTTACTTTGCAAGGCGTATATTAGCTTTTGATATAACTTTAGTTTTATAAAGATATTTTTTGTAACATGATAATTTTATGATAACGTGAATGATAAGAAACATAGCAAAAGATGTAGGTTGAGTTGGGAATTATGTTGGTTTGGTACGTTTTATATGACGCTTCAACGGGGTTTTTCTTCCATGCTGGACTAGGGTAGATAGAAAAACATAGAATGTTCCAGCTGCCCTTCCTCCCGGGCATGCTGTAGAAGACAGCAAAAGGGACTCGAGGGTTACAGTGTATTGTAATTTAGGCGATGGGCTGACAACCTATCACTATCACATTACAATCTAAAATTGCCCTCAATTTTTGTCAGTCGTGGCGAAAGCGCCTTTTGCGAGGCGTTAAACGCTCTGCCTACCCCGTAAGGGTTAAAGGCGTGATTTTATGTATGTATTTATTCAACGGACAGTATTAAAAAGAGTGGTTTAACCTACCTTTCTTTGTTTGGACATGTAATTCAACGTCTTAAATACTATTGACAATCCTTATTTTAGGTAACTTTATGCGTCGTTTTGATAATGATAAATCCATCGTTATAATCATTTTACCGAAACGATTCTAACAAAACTTCTAGAATCCCAATAAAATTCTCATTACATCAGTCCCCAGCTTAGATCAGGCGGATGTTGGCCCAACAGTGGTAAGTATTGGCGCCAACGTTGGCCGAGCGTTCGTATGAAACCGCTGAACGTGCAAATGCAATTCTCATTGAAATAGCTCCCGGCTTCGGCGAAGTGGTGACTCCATTCTGCCACAGAAGGAGGAGTTTTCTAGATTGTGATAGAAGGGAATTAATAGTGTATTATGCACCGAGGGAATAAAGCAGTGTCCTACGTCACAGGCAGCATATTGAATTATGAGCATAACTCCTAGAAGTGCAATAATAATCAGTCCTCTGCCTTAGTTCAGGCGGATGTTGGCCCAACAGTGGTAAGTATTGGCGCCAACTTTGGCCGAGCGTTCGTATGAAACCGCTGAACGTGCATATGCAATTTTCATTGAAATATCTCCCGGCTTCGGCGAAGTGGTGGCTTCATTCTGCCACAGAAGGAGGAGTTTTCTAGATTGTGATACAAGGGAATTAATTAATAGTGTATTATGCACCGAGGGAATAAAGCAGTGTCCTACGTCACAGGCAGCATATTGAATCCTGAGCATAACTCCTAGAAGTGCAATAATAATCAGTCCCCTGCTTAGTTCAGGCGGATGTTGGCCCAACAGTGGTAAGTATTGGCGCCAACATTGGCCGAGCGTTCGTATGAAACCGCTGAACGTGCATATGCAATTTTCATTGAAATAGCTCCCGGCTTCGGCGAAGTGGTGGCTTCATTCTGCCACAGAATGTGGGGTTTTCAAGATTGTGGTGGAAGGGAATTCTAAGTTTTTTGTTATTACCAGTGGGTTTTCTCTTGTTTGGTTGTTTATGTTTTGACTAATATGTCTCAAGGGCATTCTTCCATGCTGGACTGGGAGCGAAAGAAAAACATAGAAAGCGCCAGCTGCATTTCCTACCGGGCATGCTGTAAAAACCAGCTAAGGGATCTGAGGGTTTCTGTATATTGCAATTTAGGCGATAGGCTGACAACCTGTCACTATATCAAAATACCTACAAAATCTATTTAATAACCTTCAAAACTTTGTCAGACGTGGCGGAACTACCTTTGTTTAGGTAGTTTACGCTCTGCCTACCCCTTTAGGGATACAGGCTTGATTATATGTATGTATGAATGTGTCTCAAGGGCACTTGCGTTTCCACAGACGAAACCCAGAAAACTGCTTAGCGCTGAATTTAAATCGTAAGCAAGGCAGCCCCTTGCAGAAACTACGACACCTTTTCAATTTTTCTTCTTCTTGTCGCCAAGCACACAAGCTAAATCTGTTTTCGCCAGAAAGTGGCTACCGTAGTGGCTCTCTGGTTGTTGACAATTTAAGTCCTCACGCGAGCAGGTGGTCGGACACGCGGGACAGTTTGTGAGGTGGACCATGGTCAATAATAGGCAAGTACCTAGTAGCTTTGCAAGCCAGTTCTATTAGATGGTATCTCTGTAGCAGCCAACAACCGTCCATTGACGCTCTGCTAAACTTGTAAGGGATACAAGCATCATGTGGCATGTCACTTTTACTGGTTGGTATCTCTGTAGCAGCCAGAAACCGCCCGCTGCAAACGCATTAAACTGTCGTTTGTAATCGGTTTAATAAGCGTCTCTGGTCTGCCTACCTCGTAAGGGATACAAGCGTCATGCGGCAAGTCACATCTACATACATACATATAATTACGCCTTTATTCTTAATGGGGTAGGCAGAGTGTGCACGACCTAAACAAAGTTCGTTCCGCCACGTCTGACAAAGTTTTGAGGGTTTTTAAAGAAAGATTTTTACGTATATTGCTATAGTGACAGGTTGTCAGCCCTTCACCTGAATTGCAATATACAGAAACCCTCATTTCCCTTAGCTGGTTTTTACAGCATGCCCGGGAGGAAATGCAGCTGGCACATTCTATGTTTTACTTTCGCTCCCAGTCCAGCATGGAAGCAAGTCACTTCTACTAGTTGGTATCCCTGTAGCAGCCAGCAACCGCTCGCTGCTCGGGAACGCATTAAACTGTCGTCTGTAATCGGTTTAGTAAGCGTCCCTGGTAATTATTTTCATTGTACTCTAAGCGGTATGTTGCTGCCTTATTCCGTTCCAATTTAGCTTAGTTTCCAATCTTTCTAGACTCAATTAGAGCTGTTTATTTTGTGTCATTATCGGTTTTTCAGATATATGACAACAAATCATTGGAGGAGACTAGATATCGAGTGAGTATTGTACACAGTTACTATTTTTTTTTAGCTCAGACTGAGGAATAAGGTGGACGAAGCGTGATACAAAACAAAATTAAGTCGAAAATATTAGATCTATTGTATACATACATACATATAATCACGCCTTTATCCCAAATGGGGTAGGCAGAGCTTTAACGACCTAAACAAAGGTCGTTCCACCACGTCTGACAAAGTTTTGAGGGTTATTTAAGATAGATTTGTCACCCCATCGCCTAAATTCTATTAATCTATTGTATAAAGCGCTAAAATAATAATTAATACAATAAATGCCCAAATCTATTTGAAATCAATCATGTAGGAGATGTTTTACGAAGGTAGTGCAACATTATTAATTTTAACACTCGCCTGTAACTTAATTTATCTTGATAGATACTCTATACGTAAAGTGGTCGTAGAACATAATTTATATATAATTGAATTGTGTATAATCTGTGGCAGCTTGGTACTATGGTTCTGTTGATTTTCGAGGAGAATTCTGCTCAGGGTAAGTTTATGTTCAAGTTTGAATTTCGCACTGAAAATTAATATCTTGAGGACTAAATACTGTTAAGTACACTATAGAAGCGTCTTGCAATATTATTGGTTGAATTTTGATATATTTCCAGAGAACAGGAAATCATTATTTTTTCTGGATTGAAAACACGACTTAATTATCTATAATTTATTTATTACAACAATAGAAGGAAAAGTTCCATCCTCCCCACAGTATTTTCGATGTACCTTTGGATAAAAACTCAAAATGGACGAATTTCCTACATTTTCGTAGCTCATAGCTACAGCTTATAGATTCTACGATTCTAGGCCGTAGCAAAAGGCTACAACGGCTACGGTAAATTTGTTTTTGCTAAAGCTACTCAAACAATGGTCCTCCCACCGATTTTCGGTGATGGCTGCCGATTTCTGGGTGATCGGCCAACTGCGCAGGACTACTTTTTGGTGCCCAAGTGTTTGCGCTACACACAGGTGCACTCTACATTTTTTCAAACTCTCTGATGGGACAGATTGTCTGACACGACCAGAGAGAAATCAGGCGCAGGACCGACTATTTACATGCCCATCCGACAGCATGGATCGTCTTACTTTTCGGACAATCAGGTAATCAGCCCGCAATGTCTTCACACACACCAAACTAGAAACAACAACACAGAGTCATTGTCCCCCGCCGAGAATCGAACCCGGGACCTCCGCGTCGAGACCCCATGGCTCAGACCGCTAGACCACGGAGGCAGTTACTCAAATACATGTTACGTTTCATGCAATCTCACTTCTTAGGGCTGCTGTAAGACATTTCATTTTAGAAATAAGCAGTACCTTTTGTGTTTTGATTCCCTATGTAATTGTTCTGTGTATGTTTCTGTGTGCAATAAACTTTTAAATAAATAAACACAAGAGCGAAGTACTTGCAAACGAACTATATTGCGGACACTTCCGCATCTGATGAGTCCAAATGAAGACGAAACAATGTTCAACAAACGACGAACCGATGCGTTTCGTTTTCTTTCTCACAGTCATCACAAAGGCCAAAGTGCCTTTACACTATAAATAAATATCTTTGTTGTCTTTGACCCGAACTTTTTTCTATTTAATTCGATTGTATTCCTACGAAGACCCGAGATGGATTTCTGAGAAACATATTCCAATTTGGCGTTACTCATCAATGTCTGAGAATTTCTCGATATAACAGCTGGAATAACAAAGAAACCTTGAACATTGAACTGAAGGCCTACGATTGCCAATGACGGTGAAAACGTCTGTGCTTTAGGTTCCCGATCCGGATGTGACAGGTTAGATTTCCATAGAAAAATAATAATCCAGGCTAAATCACCTGATTGTCTGTTCAAAGACAAGATACCGTGCTTCGGAGGGCACGTTAAGTCTAACGCCGTAGTCAGCCTTCAGTCCCAGTCGCTGTATCTTGATCGTTACATAAAAATTGTAAGAGTCCTAGCCGTTTTGCTTCTTCTTCTTCTTCTTAGCATATCGATGGAACACGAGAACATATATGATACATGCATACATACATACATATAATCACGCTTTTATCCCTAATGGGGTAGGCAGAGCGTAAACAACCTAAACAAAGGTCGTTCCGCCACGTCTGACAAAGTGTTACGGGTTATTTAAGATAGATTTATAGGCTGTAGTGACAGGTTGTCAGCCTATCGCCTAAATTGAAAAATACTGAAACCCTCGGATCCCTTAGCCGGTTTTTACAGCATGCCCGGGAGGAAAGGCATTCTATGTTTTCCTTTCGCACCCAGTCCGGCTTGGAATATCATAGGTGCCCAGAATTCAGCGACTTGTATTGCGAAAAAGCTGCGATGAACCCTGGTGTCAGAGTTTTTAAACCGCCTAGTAGCACAGCTATTAGGCCTCAGACATGGTTTTGAGTAACGACCACTATCAAAGACAGCGACCAGGACCGACGGCTTAACGTGCCCTCCGAAGCACGGAATCCTTTTTCTTTTCAGACAATCAGGTGATTCTGCCTGCAATGTCCTAACCAAACTGGGAAAAACCTTACAAAGTGATAAATTGACAAATATCAACTTTGTTACCCTGGGAACCGAACCTAATCAGCACATAGTATAAAACAAAGTCGCTTTCTCTGTCCCTATATCCCTATGTATGCATAAATCTTTAAAACTACGCAATGGATTTTGATGCGGTTTCTTTTAATGGAAAGTGTTTCAAGAGGAAGGTTTATAAATATAATACTTGCATAATATTGTGAAGAAACACTGATGAATTTCCGTGCGAAGCCGGGGCGGGTCGCTAGTTGTACTATATATGTACCTTTGCTGCCCCTGCTGCCCTTGTCGCCCCCGCTGCCTCAGTTGCCCCTTGCCGCCCCGTTACCGCCCGGGGCCACGACCCGACATTATCGTATTTGTTGCGAATATTTCTGAGATAATAATTATATTGGTGGGCAAAGTTTGCGTTTCTTGTCTCAAGTCGAAATAAGAGTTTCCAAATTAATGATCGTGAAACTTGGAGTGACTATTGTTATTGGTGTGTTGATGATGCTCTGTGGTTTTGCCTAGATTTTCTTTTGCTAGATACTGACGGAAATCTGCATTATAAAATTTCAGTTATCTAGAACAATATCTTTTGTCATGTTACTTACGTAATACATACATATTATCACGCCTTTATCCCTAATGGGGTAGGCAGAGCGTAAACGACCTAAATAAGGTCGTTCTGCCACGTCTGACAGTTTTAAGGGTTATTTAAAATAGATTTGTAGGTATATTGCTGTAATGATAGTTTATCGCCTAAATTACAATATACTAAACCCCTCGTAGTCCTTAGCTGGTTTTTACAGCATGCCAGGGATGAAATGCAGTTGGCACATTCTATGTTTTTCTTTCGCTCCCAGTCCAACATGAAAGATTACTTACGTAATACCTGTTTATTGATACACTAACCTAACACTTATAAAATATAAGGTCAAAAAGGTTATCGATTTACCTGGACTACATTTTTTATTTGCTATTAAAAACAAGTTAGTGTTGTGTCGCTGTTATTAATAAATATGAAATACAGTTGTTCGTCGTTTCGTAATAAAAGAGGTGACGTTTGCTAGACCTACTCCACCACGATAATCAATTAAGAGGCCTCACCGCGAGCGGTGGCGCCCCCACTCATTAAAAAATCATAGCTCGTAAAATATAGACATTTTCAAAACTTTTTTCTGTCACCTAAGAATTTTTAAGAATTAATGAATCGGGGAGCAAATAGTACCCTGGAGTTACTATCGAAATTTCCGGCTAAAGTGGCCGTTTTTAACAATAATTTCCATAGTAAATACCCGGTACTATTTGCTCCTCAATTCATTACTTTAAGAAGGAAAATCTAAGGAAGTGACAGAGAAAAGTTTTGAAACTGTCTATATTTTGTGAGTTATGATTATTTAACGAGTGAGGGCACCACCGTTCGCGGTGAGGCGTTAAGAACAAAATGTTCAACAATATGTTACAAGATGTCTTCATTTTAATTCCTTCACTAGAATTTAATTCTTCCCATTACCAATATTTCCTTATTTCCTTCAATTCCACTACAAAGAAGAGGACACAATTGAACGTTTTTGAATAAGGACCGGACCGGAGGTGTGACGTCATTAGCAATCGGCGCCTGCACAGCAAATTGGAGCAATTATACCGTGGAATTGTTTTGCTCGCGACTGTACACCGTGGAGTTGTTTTGCACTCGAGTGTACGCGGGTCTTTCGAATAACAACGTTGTCATTTCAGGTTTCGATTTGGTGACAGTTCGTTAAGGGCTTTTAAATGGAGGGTAGTTTGGTCATTAAATAAATGCTGATGGGAATCGAGTGAAAAAAGAGAACCGTTATTGTTTACATTAAAGACGTTGTTTTTGAATCAAGGAAATTAATGAATTTAAAACTTCAAGGAAACGGATTTTTTAATACGTGAATATGGTGATAGGTGCGCATAGAAAGTAGGTAGTATTAAGATGCGCGCAGTGACACAATATTTCCTCATTCATCTTTATTTATAGTGAAGTAGGTACGCAAAACATGAGATATGATGCAACAGTAGTAATAACAATACGCCTCCCACCGATTTTCGGTCATGGCGGCCAATCTCCCAGAGATCGGCTAACTGCGCATGACTACTTTTTAGTGCCCAAGCGTTTGCGCTATACACAGGTGCACTCTCTATTCCTTCAATCTCTGATTCTGATGGGACAGATTGACTGACACGACCAGAGAGAAATCAGGCGCAGTACCGACTATTTACATGCCCATCCGACAGCATGGATCATCTTACTTTTTGGACATTCAGGTGATCAGCCTGCAATATCCTAACCAAACTAGAAATAACAACACAAAGTCATTGAACCCGGGTCCTCCTGGTCGAGAGACCATGGCTCAGACCACTAGACCACGGGGGCTGTTTGTAAGTATGCCAACAATGGTATGGCGACCTGTGAGCTAATAGATATTTCAAAAGTTACCTAATAATACTTTCTTTAAAAATCAATATTCAAATATGAAATGTGTTTCAGCCAAACAATAAAGCTTTGTTTTCGCTGAAATCCTTTAAAAACGGACCTGATTAAAAGCTCTCTGGAATTCCTGATACTTCAGCGCTAACAATACAAAGTAAAAGTTCGTTCGAGAGGTACCTTTTGTTCGCGAAATCGTGACCCATTTATTCCTCCAATTATATTTTCTCTCGCTGCATTTTTCACACAGACAATGCGTCAGGTTGAAAATAATAGCCCATTGCCTTTGCACACAAAGGTAACTATTATGTATCTACTCGTTCGCTTTTCGCCCGATCGTTCTCTACGGGTGCAATAGTAAATTTCTCTCGCGCCATTACACCGGGCGCGTTCCGAATTCGCGTTCTTTTTTTAAATTTACTTAATATTTCACCGGTGGCGCCATCTGTGCGCCGTTTCGCTCTATTCCAACGTTTTATTTTGTCATTTACGGCGATATAAATCGCTGATATTGTTATTTCGATGCGATTTTGTTTATATTTCGATATTACGTAGGTAGGCGATTATCCAGTGCAGGATTGTGTGTTTAAAACCTTATTCAATGGTATAGCGGGTGTAAGGGACAGCGTCCCGCAAACTGATATGGGTTGCTCAGTCAACGATACTGAACATTTTCCACCAAGAAATTATTTCAGGAAGTGAAAGTAAAAATTGGCTATTCTATACAAAATATCCACCACGATCAGACAATTTGTGTGGTAATGTAATTTTCTTTTTAATTACCCGGTGGAAGTTGTTCAGTGTCCTTGACTGAGCAACACTGCCCCCTGTACCCCGTATGTATATGACATTTTGAAAACGCTAATATTTAAGTAATAGGTACAAATTGAAATGATTTTTAAAAGTGGTGTAGAAGGGTCTGCTCTATGATAAACAAAACTCGCAAACTCGGAAAACTTCCACTTGGGCTCATCCACCAGGGCACTTGAAAAGTATACATATAAATATAATTAGTAGGTATGTCCGTTCAGACGTCTAACGAGATCCTCGGAGATGTCTGCGGTCAGATCGATGCAGACAGAGATTTATGCACCAGCACCCCATCGCTGTTTACAGGAGAAATGTGGTCTAGTGGTCTGAGACACGCCAGGGTCTTGGGTTCTCGATGGAGGTTGCGGGTTCGCTTCCCATGTTCCCTAACTTTGTATTTTTTTTCCTAGTTTTATAAGGACAATGCAGACTGAAATTGAAAAAGAAGGCATATAACCCCTTGTAGGCTACGCAGAGCGTCAACGACATAAAAGCTGGTTTGGCCCGAGAAACTGTCGAGAGTAACCTATTTCAGAGCGAAATCTGTATCGCTAGAAACCTTTACTGGCATTTATATAAGGTATACCGCGGAAGAAAATCAAATATAAAAAAGAAAAACTTAAGAAAAAACAAAGTATTTTTATTTCCTAAAAGAATATCTTTGTGAAAGCTGTTCAGTTTCATTGACTGAGCGATAGTTTGCGGAAAGCAGACTCTGTCTCCCTTTGTTTTGCTGCCTTTCAAAAAGAAAACAAGTTTTCTCAGAGAAACAGCTCATCATCAGATAGAAGGAGTTCGGGAGCAATTTTGTAGCCAAGTTTTTACTATCTCCCTTCACTTAGTTAATTGAAACAATTAACGGACACTCACATTACGAGGACTTTGCGAAACTTCTCCTGGACGACGTTTTCTTGGCAAATTTGGGGATCCGTGAAAAAAGTATTTAAAATTTCAAAATACCTATACTCTAATGAAGGACCCGAGGGTTTCGGTGTATTACAATTTAGGCAAAATATGGACAACCTTAGTAGTACCTAATAGAACACACAGTGTGCTGTGTTACATCCATTAATGTTTTTTTATAAGCTTCTCTTCTTCTTTCGTCAATCTTCTTTTCAAGATGCAGCAAACAATTTAAGGACATATCTACACGACTGTTGAGTTCATTATTGTGACTTCGTGAGCTTCGAAAAATACGTTTAACTATCGGTCATGATCACTCTATGTAATAATAGTAGTATTTGCAGATTAACATGATATCTGATTGAGGTCTTATTTTATCTTATGTTATCTTACTTGGGGAAATCATTTAGTTGTATTAGCTGTGCTATTAGGCGGTTAAAAACTGTGACACCACGGATCATCGGGGCGATTGACTCGATACCCACACGACAGAAGAAGAATAAGTAGAATCACCCAATTTGCTTAAGAACGAATGAAATTTCCCCGTATGTGCGGAACCACTGCATAAACATCTCGACACATAGCTTACTCATTTTTTCAGTCGTAAAAAACTTTACACTTCTCGACTTCTACACTGAAGAGGGAGGGAGATAAAGACAGTTTTTTCCCACTAGTTGGAAGAGGACAGCCATAAAGATGTGATAAAATGTAAGTGGGCTGATAAAGTTAAGTCTGGTGCCTACTTAGTTGCAATTTTCATTACTCTGTGATAACAATTACGAGATGAATTGATATTTTAGAATCTATAAAATATATCCTGTACTATATACAGGCTACTGTATGACCGATTACTTGACCAAAATTTATGAATTTCATGATGGAATATAATCTTTTCCTTCGGTAAAAAGTTGCCTTCCAAGTTGCTTACCAGCTGCACTTCCTCCCGGGCATGCGTTAAAAACCAGCTAAGGGATCCGAGGGATTGTGTATATTGCAATTTAGGCGATGGGCTGACAAACTGTCACTACAGCAATATACCTATAAATCTATCTTAAATAACCCTCAAAACTTTGTCAGACGTGGCGAAACGACCTTTGTTTAGCTCCTTTACGCTCTGCCTACCACATTAGAGATAAAGGCTTCATTATATGTATGTAAAAAGTAGCCTTGATCAAGCAAAATAAACATCTTCAGAAAAAAAATAGGTAAGTCTTATTTGGATCATTAAAAATAATAAGCAATTTGAAATGATTATGATAAAAATCTGCAGTACCTAATATAAAAAACATATTTAATTAGAGCAGCATTTACATAAAAAATGGCCGCCGTCGCACCTGCCACTTGCAAACAACGATAACAATGATAATAATGGAACTCGTTTTAATCCTAAAACGTTTACAAATGAAAAAAGACTCGGTATGATGAGACTACCTGAATCACTTGCTGGGATGTCGTTAAAACTGAGTAGAGATGAGAAAAGGAAATATCCGGACTTTTTTTTTATAAATAAAAATGATTTTACCTACATCTAGACACTTTAGGTCAAAAGCATACACACACACACACATAGTCACGCCTTT
Organism: Scrobipalpa costella; assembly: GCA_949820665.1. Lineage (NCBI taxonomy): Eukaryota > Metazoa > Arthropoda > Insecta > Lepidoptera > Gelechiidae > Scrobipalpa > Scrobipalpa costella. The sequence goes on from OX463298.1 coordinate 24,745,040, forward strand.
ATCCCAAATGGGGTAGGCAGAGCGTAAACGACCTACACAAAGGTCGTTTCGCCACTTTTGACAAAGTTTTGAGGGACAGATGATATAAGTATTGCTATAGTGACGTTTAGTTTAGGCGATAGGCTAACGACCCAGCCTATCGCCTAAATTGCAATACTTGAAACCCTCAGCTGGTTTTTACAGCATGCCCGGGAGGGTAGCAGCTGGCCCATTCTATGTTTTTCTATCACTCCCAGTCCAGCATGGTCAAATATCATAGGTCAAAAGCAGTTAGTATAAAAAAGGGTTTGGGTCAAGGGCTATCTTGATATCAATTTTGTTTTATATTATTGTTTGCTTTATTGTCAAATTTATAATAATGAAGTGTGATATTAAATTAATATCAAACTGATGTATGATATTAATGATATTATCACTTCAAATGGTAAATGTAATGCAATGCCTAGAAAATGATAACTAAAATCTATTCTGCGAATGAATTTAGCTAGGCGCGATCCGTAGCTGTTGATTTTCGAAGCAAATATTTCATATTCATGTTTGCTTTGTGATGAATTTGTAATAGCTGTCAATACGAACCAACACAATGTAATGTGTATCGAGTTCTCACTTGTTATTGGGGAATTCAATATTGATACTTGGAGGCTCATCATTTGCGCTAAAGTGGTCATGCAGATGGCGTTGAAGTCACCCATTGAAACATTCACGAAAAGTAGTCACACATTGATTCTTCAATAATAGATTTTCTAATCTAAATGTGATCGGTGTGGTCACATGCCTCATATTGTCCATACGACATAATTCTGTCATCGCATTTTCTTAAAAGAAAGTCGTCTTTGAAATTACGGGAATTTTAGTCGCAATCCGCCAGACTACGTCAGAAAAAGATGCCTCGACCTCACTGTCCAAAACCCAAGATCACGCGGCAGTCCAAAGAAACGCTGACGTCGTATGCGCGGAAATGGAAGAGAACGATCTCACACCAGCGGATGCCGAAGACGGGACAAAGTGGAGTAGAAAAAGCCGGAAAGCGGACCGCGCATCAAACCGAGAAAACGCTACGCAAAAGAAGAGGAAGAATATTATCTTATGCGTTGACCGCTTCTGCAAAGGGGTTGTAGGTATTATGTTCAGTGAAGTAACAACGGCTGATAGCGTAACGCGCTTCCTAGTTGTAGCTTTGTAGTTCGTAGGTACTTAGACCTCTATTTGTTTACTTTAGTTCACTGCTAGAGGGGTCCAATCCAATATTGGTGACAATATCAATCGCATCGGATTTTCCGACTTCCGAGTTTCGGATACAGATCCACTTTCATCCCCAGAAAAGAGGCTTAAAGAGGCTCGATTTTACGGAAAAACTCCGTTATCTATGTAACGATCGGGCATTATTCCCGAGATGGGAACGCCAGTGAATTTGCATTATTTTTTATCGTTTACGCCGACACTTAAGCGTTGATGTTCAGAAATTTCTTTTGTAGTTCAAACAATACGCCATGAGTTTGATTCTTCGGCTAAAGGTTTGAATAGCTTGTTTTTTCTTGGTGAAAAATTACTTTGTTGGCAGTGACAGCGTTAAATTTGGAGTGCCAGCAATTTTGTGACCGAGCGGGCTCTTTGGGTGCAGAATATGAAATTCTTTGTATTATGTTGCTGGCGGAACATTTTTGCGCAACAAGCAAGTGTGACTCGGGATAATCTGTTCTTTACTGTTTATTATGTCTTAGAAACAAATTTTCTATATCCACTGTTTTTCTTTATATTTAATACAGATGAATATTTACCGAGAAAAATTGGCTGGTTATATTTAAAAGACATATAATTTGCAACACTGAGACGATTGTCACAATGCTACGCGCTACGTCGTATTGGACAGATACTTATTGTCTAAATTAAATAAAACTTATGGTTTTACTTTCATTGTCTGTAGCACCAGCAAAATTTGTTTGCAGTGTGAGTATGACCAAAACCTAAAAAACAAAGTCTTATCTGAATTTGTCAGATATTTCCCAAACATTGCGTTGCGCAAATAACATAAAAGATATTTGAAATACGCTTCCACAAAATGTAACAGAACTTTGATTATCATATTACCTTACGCCTGTTTATCCACACATAGTTACCGCAAAGCTCGCCTAGTCGCCTCCACTGAGCTAGTAATACACTGCACGTTATAAACTGAATAAAGATTTATGGATGTTGGACTGGGAGCGATAGAAATACATAGAATATGCCATATAATATGAAAGAAAGAAAATTGAAAATTCGTTTCTGGCAGGACTCGAATCTACGTCTTTGGAGTGCCGGTACATCACTCTACCAACTGAGCAACAGAAACGGTAGAGGTTGAGACGAATATATCATAGTCTTTCTTATGTATACGTCATAGCGACTTAAGCTCAGTTTTTAGAGTGATGGACCGGCATTTCAGAGACGCATGTTCGAGTCCAGACGCGAATTTATAATTTTCTTACTTTCATATTATATTAAATAAAAATACCATTGTGAGTGCTAAAATCATCAATAATATAAGAATATGCCACCTGCTTCTTTAAAGAGATTCGAGGGTTACAGTGTAATGTTATTTAGGCGATGGTAGCCTATCTGTCACAATAACGACAGACATTTCAATCTAAATTTGCCCTCAATATTTGAAAGACGGCGAAAACGCCTTTTATTATATTAGGCGTTTTACACTCTGCCTACCACGTAGATAATAAAGGCGTGACTTAATGTATTATGTAGTTACCGCAACGCTCGCCCCGGCTAAGCTACGATTACACTGCACGTTATAAACTGAATAAAGGCTTTTATGGTCGTACACTATGTGTTAACTGCTTTAGTTTTATAAGGTACAAAGTGTGTAAACTAAGAAGCTTTATTGCAAAGGTTATGTTGTAAAATTGGATAGGCATTGGGTATGATAATAATGTTAGTACACCCACCCACCTTAGGTATGATAATGTAAATATATATTTTCGACTATAATTTGTCATTATAATGTATTGTGGGTAGGTATACGATTAGAATTTATTCTTCCATGCTGGACTGGACGTGAAAGAAAAGCATAGAATATGCCAGCTGCATTTCCTCCGGGGCATGCTGTAAAAACCAGCTCAGCTAAGTTTTTGTATACGTATTGCAATTTAGGCGATGTGCTGACAACCTGTCACTACAGCAATATACCTACAAATGTATCTTAAATAACCCTGACACTTTGCCAGACGTGGCGGAACGACCCGCTCTGCCTACCCCATTAGGGATAAGCCGTGATCATATGTATGTATAGGATTATGATATAATTTTTGAAGATATTTGATAATATTTAAGACAGCATTTAAAATATGACTACGCTCAAATTAATAGGAAATTATAAAAATGATTTCAAATGTAGCATATTTGTAAAACTCTTTAGAGCTCAAATCTTACGCTTTTTTTTAAATTTTATGTATAGACAGAAGTACCTAACTAAAATTTTGCTTTAGACTGAGCCCATTGTTTTTTTTTATCCATCTTCGTGGCAGGTCGTTCGGCAAGTGATAAAATTTTCCAAGATTACTGCTGCTACCGTTTCTATGCTAATTTTATTGCAAAGTCGCCTGCTTAAGTTTTACACAGAAATTGATGAGTTGGCAACATTTTCATAATAGACTCTTGACGTTAAAAAGTCCTGACTTGATTTTAAAATTAATTAAGAATTTGCGTGGTTTGTGATAAATGACAAACTAACAATGGCAACTGAAAAAGTAATGAAGATCTAAAGCATTTTCAAAAAGGTTAATAACTTAAAACTGTTTACATTTTGTTCTAAGCTACACTACGAAAGGTTTCTCTCTTAGATAAATAGATAAATGGATATATTCATACATAAATACATATAATCACGCCCTTATCCCTAATGGTTTAGGCAGGGCGTAAACGACCTAAACAAAGGTTGTTCTGCCACGTATGACAAAGTGTTGAGGGCTAGTTAAGATAAATTTGTAGGATATATTGATTATTGCACATAAAACAAAACACAAGAAATGAGAACAAATTAAATATGAAATGGTAGCAATTTTCTCTTGTATTTCATCTTTCAAACACCCTGCATCTATACGTACTACTACTATCATGTAGCTATTACAGGCTGCTCAGCGATTAAAACGAACTAATAATAACCTAGCAAAGACGCTAAAATTAAATCGCTTTATTTAATCTTACCCCTTTCCGATAACACTCTAGACTTAAGCAATTTTACACCATCCCCTCGCAATTTTTCTAGAGATATTATTATGGCCGTCGGCGGAGCAGTTTCGTATGCCCACTTATAATTTGCTGGTGTTTGGTATCTGTTGGCGGCCCCTAGAGGGCGCTGGCAAACCGGCTAGGTTATACTGGTTATAACCGGTTTACTTATGGCCCGATTTGGACGGTTATCCGCTCGATATATTTCATTTTTGATCTGTAATTGGTTTGGGAATAGTGCTAATAGAAACGGGCGATACATGAGATATTAAATGATGTAACCTGAATTTGTTTAAATAAATTCTAATTTCAGTTTTTAATATGAAGGCTTTTTATTAATAAAAAAAAATTGTTTAATAAAATAGACCACTCTCTTAATATACAGCTAGTGGTTTCTATGGTACTTTTATAAAATGTCTTGTCATTTTATCTCTTAAAATCTGTAGCACAATTTGACGAAACGCCGAAGTTGGGACTTGCCAAACTCCGGGACGCAAATGGAAAGTATTTTAAAATATTCACTCCGGATTGGGGAAAAAAGTCTGCAACTTTATTGTAGCGGGATGAGGAATGCCAGTTTATCTTGCGACTGTACTTTACCCTGTAGAGATGGGGCAGTACTGTATTTTTTAAACTGTACATGGTTTTTTTATAAAATGGATTGGTTCACGTTTTTTTTTCTTCTTTCCTCCCAGGCATACTGTATAAACCAGCTAAGGGATCCGAGGGTTTCAGTATCTTGCAATTTAGGTGATGGGCTGACAACCTGTCACTGCAGCAAAATACCTACAAATCTATCTTACATAACACTCAAAACTTTGTCCGACGTGGCTGAATGACCTTTCTTTAGGTCGTTTACGCTCTGCCTACCCCATTCTCCTAAGGGCGTGATTATATGTATGTATATTCTTTTATAAAATCAAAGATTTTTGGCATTAGAATATAAAGTCTGTACTTACTCTTGACTCTAGTCCGATCTGGTATCATCTAGAAAGCTATACAGCTCGATGAGCTCAATGCCTCAATAGTATTCCCGCACACCTACTACGAAGCACAGCAACCTTTTTTGTGTTTCGGTTTGTGTCTGATTTGTAAATCGTTTTTTTATGGGGTTAGGTTAGTTTAGATGTTTTTTTACATAACCCTTTGCTCTACATTCAATATGACGACTGCTTCAATAGAAATATCGATATACCACTCTACAGATTCGGGTCGCTGGTACCGTCGTCCTAACTTCCATAAAATAATATTATCAATCGAGTTCTGTAGCTATATACCTACCTATCTATAATTATACATAGAAACATCCCCTTTCGATAGAATTCGGGACGCTTCATTTGGCACAAAACTTTCTTAATTGTCTCTAAATAAAGGATTGTTTTAATAAAGTTTCAGACACAACAATAAATTATTACCATTTGTTCGGAAATTTTAAGTTATTGCAATATAACGAGTTGATTATGAAGAGCATTAAATGTTGAAGGAGTTGAGGTACTTTTTAAAAGTGAGTTGACTTAGGAATTTTTGAGTACCCAAATGGCTGAAACATTTGAAAAACCTAAAGTAATTATATCTACAGTATATACATACATACAATCACGCCTCTATCCCTAATAGGGTAGGCAGAGCGTAAACAACCTAAACAAATGTCGTTTCGCCACGTCTGACAAAGTTTTGAGGGTTAATTAAGATATAATTATGGGTATACTGCTGTAGTGACAGGTTGTCAGCCCATCGCCTAAATTGCAATATACTTAAACCCTCGGATCCCTTAGCTGGTTTTTACAGCATGCCCGGGAGGAAATTCAGCTGGCACAATCTACGTTTTTCTCTCGCTCCCAGGCCAGCATGGAAGCCTAGAGTATATCGTTCTTTTAAAGCGTGGGATTTAATCATATTAAGCTTTTGAATTGAAATTTTAAGAATTGTTTGTTCTAGTTCAACATCAGTTGCCTGAAAGGACATATTTTTTTTAAATATGTAATAATAACCATGATTACACATAATATTTTCTATATGACACTCATTTTTCCAGGCCGTCTAGGGCAATTCGTTACGCCAGAAATACCTAAACTTCTTCCATGCTGGACTGGGAGAGATAGAAAAACATAGAATGTTCCAGCTGCCCTTCCTCCCGGGCATGCTGTTGAAGTCAGCAAAAGGGACTCGAGGGTTACAGTGTATTGTAATTTAGGCGATGGGCTGACAACCTGTCACTAAAGCAATACATATTACAATCTAAATTTGCCCTCAATTTTTGTTAGACGTGGCGAAAGTGCCTTTTACGAGGCGTTAAACGCTCTGCCTACCCCGTAAGGGATAAAGGCGTGATTTATGTATGTATGTATGTATGTAGAAATACCTAAACAATTTATTTTGTGCCTTATACTCAGGCTTAACAGTTTTATAGCAATTTTCTTATTCTAGGTCACCATTTTATAGAAAAAGATAAAAGTAATTTCCTTGGTAAAAAATGATTTCCTTTCCACTGAAAGACTCTTTCTGGAAATATTTTACGATCTATTAAAGTTTGTCATTTTTTTGATCGAAAGGATTACAGATTAGCCATTGAGAATTGAGTTAAACATTATAAAAGTACTTCTAATAAAAGTCCTTCGATTAAGCATTTTTTGGTTCATACAAATTGGTACAAGTACCTATCTAGTCTTCATTTACCTATCTACTTTCACGTTATTTTGAAGTTATTTATATTTTTATGACTTCGTATTTATGGATTTGTCTTTGATTCTAACAAAGACTAAGGTCAAAAACACCTGTGATTGTAAATAATGAGAGCTTCCAGTCACTACCTGTCCTAGATTATATTTAAGAGCCAATAAAAACTAAATATTCTCAAGTAAGTATTTCTCTCCAACCAGAGCTTCTAAATGTACAAATTCGCGGCATAATCAAGTTCCGAAACCCAGTTTATCTGCTCTAGAAATTAATTCCAGACATAAGCACTCGTGAGTCCTGAATTCAGGAACAATTTAGGAACTCAGTTTGGGATCTTGGAACTTGTCTTGTTTATAGGTACTAGTGGTACTATTTAGAGGGAACAATCGCAACTTCACGCTGGTTAGGGGTATTGAATGTTCAGTATTTAGCGGGACTGCCTTTGTGGTCTAGTTGTCAGTATCTTGAAGTTGTGGGTGGTTACCAACGGGAAAAACAAGTGTGTTTTTGTCAATATTTATTTTTTCAATACCGTACGGCTAACTGACGTGGGTTCAAATCCCATTTCTTCCACGCTGGACTGGGAGCGAGAGAAAAACATAGAATGTGCCAGCTGCATTTCCTCCCGGGCATGCTGTAAAAACCAGCTAAGGGATCTGAGGGTTTCAGTATATTGCAATTTGGGCGATGGGCTGACAACCTGTCACTACAGCAATATACGTACAAAACCATCTTGAATAACCCTTAAAACTTTGTCAGACGTGGTGGAACGACCTTTGTTTAGGTCGTTTACGCTCTGCCTACCCCATTAAGGATAAAGGCGTGATTATATGTATGTGTCTATGTTCAAATCCCATACAAGTGAAAGTATTAGCTTCTTTATTTTCATGTAAAAAAAACTTTTTTTACAGAAATTGTTCTTCTTAGATAATTATAAAATACATCAGGCTGCGATAGCTGTCAACATCCTTATACTAACAGGAAGATAAAAATGAGGCATTTGAAAACTAAAAAATATGCATTGGTACATTTTATGATTGAATATAGCTACCACTAGCATAACTAAGTAATTCTTAGAATATCACAAGGATATTATACATTAAATTAATTTCACTTAAGTTCTCATGGTTGAACTAATGTAACAGTTAAACATCCTGCCGAGGTTTAGACGTAATTTCAATTTTAGTTAAATCCATTTGGCGGTTGCAGCCGAAGTTTGTCGTTAGACTACCTATCTCTATCTACTTAGATCTAACTCTATCTACGTCTATCTACTTCCGTCTGTCAACTACTAGTGAATGACTTCGATCTAACGCATATTCTGCTTTACCCCAAGTTAGGTATGCACCCAGTTTTGGACTGTGTAGTGTAGAGTTTTGAATTGGATGTATGGCATTTAGTTATGGGGACACATTTTTTCTAGTCCCTACTTCCATGCTGGACTGGGAGTAATAGAAAAACATAGAATATGCATGAATATACATCTTCTCCCGGGCCTGCTGAAATAATCAGCTAAGGGATTCGAGGGTTTCAGTGTATTACAATTTAGGCGATAGGCTGACAACCTATCGCTATAGCAATATAATACTTACATACATACATACATATAATTGCGCCTTTATTCCTAATGGGGTAGCCAGAGCGTAAACGATCTAAACAAAGGTCGTTACGCCACGTCTGTCAAAATTCTGAGGGTTATGTAAGATAGATTTGTAGGTATATTGCTACAGTGACAGGTTGTCAGCCCATCGCCTAAATTACAATATACTGAAACCTTTGGATCCCTTAGCTGGTTTTACAGCATGTCCAGGAGGAAATTCAACTGGCAAATTCTATATTTTTCTCTCGCTCCCAGTCCAGCTTGGAAGAAATATACTTATATCATCTGTAATAAGCCTCAAAACTTGTCAGACGTGACGGAACGACCTTTGTTTAGGTCTTTTTTGCTCTGCCTACCCCATAAGGGATAAAGGCGTAATTTTATGTATGTCTGTATTATTTGTAGCCTGGTTATTGAAGTAAATAAAATAAAAAAAAACATTAATTAATAAAGCTAGAGAGGGAATTAAGCTTTATACAGAGTAACTTAATTAAAAGTTACAGTACAAAATATCGAAGCAGAAATATGAAAACAAAGGATTATTATATTAATTATACTACAAATTTATGTAAACTTATTTTTACTCATACCATTGCGAACAAAATAGGCTACATTTTTAACATATTGTTGCTTTCATCCCATGCATAATTCAAAAATGCAATTTTCTCCTCCATATTCCGCCTTGTAAAAATATTATTCAAAAACTTATAGATATTAACTCGACATTGAGTTAGTAAACTAAAAGTTAGCTCACTAACGAGTGAAAACATTGAAGAACTCCGGTAGAGTAGTTAGTCTTTTTGCCCGCAGGCTATCCGTAGCATAATGAATTGAATTACAGAGAACCTATCTTACTGCAAGTTTGTAGAATATTATCCGATAGGAAAATATTTGAGATCGTTAAGAGAAGGAACATTTTAGCGCTCGCAATTGCAGCAACCAATGAGAAGAAACTATATTTTGACAATCATCGAAATCGACGTATGTCATTGGTCGAACATGTGAATAGTGAGCGATAAAATGTTGCATTTGATTAGTTCTAAACTTTAGCGCACTTACGTTCGTGGTCTGACCGGTCGTATGTGGATCTCAGCATGCCTGCAACAAAAAGGTAACACGTTTTAATAAAAAATACTTTTGTGGCCAGTGTACCTGATGAGAATAAGAAAATAAAAAGAGATATAACTGGCCAGTTATGAAAACATTGTTTGTGACGTCATAAATGAAAGCAGCGTGCACTCATTCACCCATTCGGTATAGTCATTCAGTACAATCCCAGCATTAAAGCGAGGCCAATTAGTTTGTTTAGTGTGTCGAAAGCGGGCGTTGTCATGGCAACCGGTTTACTGTGGACACGTGCTAATTGCCAGCTCTGACCGTGTGCATTGTTCTGTTTTGTTTCGTGAAATATGCGGTGGTGTATATTTTGGGGCTATTTTCGATATATTCTGTGTTGCGCTAGAACAGCTGTCTGGCTAGCGCGCTGCATGCCAGCCATCTTTGAAATATTTTCAGTGGATAAACTACGTATCGGGTTTTCCGAAATTCTCATTTGTATCATTTTACAAAAATACAAATATAAATGACTTAAAGCCAATAAAAAAAGTTTCTGACGTGAGAAGGTCTCGTCCTATTGTAGTAGGCATCTACCTCTTTAGTTTCTTTTTTATTTTCACAAGATAGCGCTTTGGGGTCAAAGACGTCAAAGTTACATGATAAAATATAATTTACATATATATAATCACGCCCCATTCCTAATAGGTCAGGAAGAGCGTAAAAGACCTAAACAAAGATCGTTCCGCTATATCTGACAAAGCTTTAAGGGTTATTTAAGATAGATTTCTAGGTATATTGCTGTAGTGACAGGTTGCCAGCCCATCGCCTAAATTACAATATATTGAAACCCTCGGATCTCTTAGCTGGTTTTTACAGCATGCTCGGGATGAAATGCAGCTAGCACATTCTTTGTTTTTCTCTCTCTCCCAGGCCAGCATAGAAGAAATATAATTTATTTATCAATAAATATTTCTTTACATCTGATGATTACGAAAACACTTTACACATCTCTCTGCACAAGAGTACATTGACGTCAAACCCAAATAAATTCCTCCGAATAACTTTATAGAAACGCGCCATTGAAAAGCTCGAATTATATTTTCGAAAGGGAACACATTTCCTCGTATATTAAAGAAATAGGAGTCCATCGAGCCGGCACAATGCAATAATAAACATTCGCCCCATGTGACGATGAAATGGAATGGGATATTTTTTCTTTATTATTTGCCAAGCAAATTTCCCGCTTCTCAGGCAGGAAGAACCCTCCAGGCTCCGTACACTACATCTCATAGAAATTGTCTGTTGACAGTCACATATTTTGTGTTTGTATCGATGCTACGAAATATTGGATCGTCGGATATCGCAAAGGATATGAAAATTCGGGCCACACGCATTCGTTTTAAATTAAAACATCTTCCCTTAGCTGGAATTTTGTGCGTTAGATGTAGTATGCGTATTGATCTTAACGTTGAAAGGAGGATGAATCAGTAAAATATCAAACCATACAAAATAATTATTCCATGCTGGACTAGAAGCGAAAAAACATAAAATGTGCCAGCTGTATTTCCTCCCGAGCATGCTGTAAAACCAGCTAAGTATATTGTAATTTAGGCGATGGGCTGACAATCTGTCGCTACAGCAATACACCTCCTACAAATCTATCTTAAATAACCCTCAAATCTTTGTCAAACTTGGCGGAACGACCTTTGTTTGGGTCGCTTACGCTCTGCCTATCCCGTTAGGCATAAAGGCGTGATTATATGTATGTATGTTATCCAAACAAAACAATTATTTGGAGAATAGTTTTTTTTGTAGGTTAGGTACCTTTTATTCGCAAGACTTTTTGGGGACATATAATTTGTTTCTATATACCTAATGATGATGATATACCTAATCATGTAAATGCCTACAACATTTAATGATTTGCTACTAATAATTTACGTAAGCTTGCTATCACGACAATGCCAGAAATAGTCGTTTATTGAACCCTCCAATCGCAGCAATAGCAAAGTAATTTATACATCCGCATAAATAATCAAAGTTATTTCTGTTGCTTGGTTGATATTTCCTCTAGGTAATTGCTGCAAGATTGTGTTTATGGTCAACAATAAAATAAACATAACTTATCTTAATGATTAGATTACGTTTTCGCGTATTGGGAAGGTACTTAAGTAGTCTTTGCAAGGCATATACCAGAATAAACTTCTTTTTGTTTTACTGTGCGCATTTTCTAAGGCTGTAGGTATAGTATTAAGTTAGCAGCCCATCATCTACTAACTACCTCGGTGGTCTAGTGGTTAGAGCCAAGGGCTTACGATCCGAAGGTTCTATGGTTCGATTCCCAGGGGGGGAACACAAAGTTCATATTTGTCAATTTATCACTTTGTGAGGTTTTCCCCAGTTTGGTTAGGACATTGCAGCTTGAGTCACCTAATTGTCCGAAAAAGAAAACCGTGCTTCAGAGGGCACGCTAAGCCGTCGGTCCCGGTCGCTGTCTTTGATAGTGGTCGTTACTCAAACCACGTCAGAGGCCTCATGGCCGTGCTACTAGGCGGTTTGAAAAACTCGGACACCAGGGTTCATCGGGTTGTTCGACTCAAGAATCCACTCGCTAAAAAAAAATGTCTACTCACTTAGTTGCCATTCCTACAAATCTATACGTAACACTCGGGTTTTAATATTATTCCCAATATTTTTTTTTAGGTAATGCACATTGATCTAGATTGTTAACTAGACAACAATAACAACTAAACGCAAACCCGCAAGTCCATCGCTCACGACTCCTACTAGCAGTAGGGCTAATAAATAGCTTCCTCAGGTTCCGACAAAAACCGACAATGTGGTCGTGCCGTGCCGTCGTGCCGCCGTGCCGCCGTCGTGGCACGTGGACGGAAGCGGTGGACGTCACGACACGACACGGCAGGCGGCGTCTTTTGTGGTGACGTCTGGGTAAGCTCTGACTACTTGAGGGTGTATCATCAATCTTCCATACTGAACTGGGAGAGAAAGAAAAACATAGAATGTTTCAGTTGCCCTTCCTCCCGGGCATGCTGTAGAAGTCAGCAAAAGGGATTCGAGGGTTACAGTGTATTGTAATTTAGGCGATGGGCTGACAACCTCTTACTACAGCAATACACATTACAATCTAAAATTGCCCTCAATTTATGTCAGACGTGGCGAAAGCGCCTTTTAGGAGGCATTTTAAGCTCTGCCTACCCCGTAAGGGATAATGGCGTGATTTTATGTATGTATCATCAATCTCAAAGAATTGGTACTGGTTTCGATGATAGAGTATGTAGATATTACACAATGTAATGATGGAGCCGGTTTGTAGAGGCTATTTCAAAAAACGTCCAAATATTTTTTCCGCAAAATTAGGTATGGTACCTATAAGTTTTCTTTACCTATTGCTGTTTGTTGTTATATATTCTTTATTGTGTACAAAAAGTTTACAATAAATAAACAAACTTATATTTAGTCCACAAAATGAGCTTATCTCTTCTAGCCAACCTTACCTTGTTTCGGGTTTGCGTTTAGTTGTTGCTCGTCATATCGTAACATAATGTTTGAAATCCACTGTTTGTTAAAGTTTAGCCATGGTAAATTTTATAAAGAAGAAAAGGTCAAAAACAAAGGTATTTATTTTACGGTGGCCCTAATATACTTTTTTGGAGACAAATGAATACTTCAAAATTTTATTGCGGCGGCGAAGCAGTTGTGCAAGTAATGATCAGGCGCCAAGATGGAGTTTTTATTATTATTTTGCAGATTTAAGTGATCGTCGCATCGCCTCTCTGTTACATCAACTCGTCTTTATAAGGAAGAATCAAGAACCGCCATATTGAGGTCAATAAAATACTCTTACTCAATATTCACTGTCACAGCTCAACTTACACCTCTCACTTAACATACATACATACACATTATCACGCCTATATCTCTAATGGGATAGGCAGAGCGTAAACGACATAAACGAAGGTCGTTTCGCCACGTCTGATAAAGTTTTGAAGGTTGTTTTAGATAGATTTGTATGTATATTGCTGTGGTGACAGGTTGTCAGCCCTTCGCCTAAATAACAATATACTGAAACCCTCGCATCCCTTAGCTGGTTTTTACAGCATGCCCGGGAGGAAATACAGCTGGCACATTCTATGTATTTCTGTCGCTCGCAGGCCAGCATGGAATTACCTCTCACTTAATCCTTGCAATAAAGCTTACTTTTGCCATAAAAGGCTTACGTTGATGGAGTGCACCTTTGTACACGTTTAATATAACCCCATAGCAATATTATGGGATATTGCTATGGGGTTATAGTATGCAATCTTATGGCCGGTGGTTATGCCATTGCCACACCCAGTCTTGACAACTTAGCTGCTTTGGCACGCGAATTAACAGACTTAGTCAAGTCTGTATCTCTTTCCGGGTAGGCAGAGACTCAACCTTTAAAGAAATAATCTTTTTATTTAAAGAAACATTACAATGGAGTTTCACCAAGTACCAACAATGGCAACTATTAACTGAAGAATCTTTTAGTCACTGGTTTGTCAAAATTATTGATGGTAGAATTACAGAAATTCATCCCTAAACTGTCAGGATGTGTTTAAGCTCCCTCTATTTGGTTGCCCAGAAAGAATTTCGAATTTTGAAAAGGTACTAGAAGTTGGCAAGGATAACCGACCAAAAGAAATACAACATGAGCAAACATATTTTGTTAGAATATTTCGTTTAAGCGTATTTTGGCGAAAATATTTTCCTTTTTTACATACTTACGCCTGAAAGCCCAGATGTCTCCTTTCACTATCATTCAAGCCAGATCAACAAGTAGATATCTATCTCTTTCTGTCAAAATGATTTATGGTGTTCTCGGACAAACTGACAAGAGTTTTTGCGACACTATAGAAGTTTTATCTCTGAAATAAAAGGTTCGACTTGGCGCCAAAGGATATTACTTTATTTAGATTAAGATCTAAGAACCCTTTGCATAATATTGGTTTAAGTGCTTTTTAAGCTTTTTTCTGGCCGTTGCTAAATGTATTTTAACAGAAATTTTCGAATCTTATCTTAAAGGTTTCAAAGGCTTCTGAAAAATAGCCTTTATCTTATATTTCTCTTCAAAATTCAAACATACGTAAAGGCCTTTCTGCTTTTTGGCTCTATTTCAAAACTCTGAGACTAAAGCCTGGAGTTTTTATGAATACTCTTGGAGCTATGATCCATTTTCTTTTATATTATCAGGCATTATGTGCGATGAAACATATTTGTTCCAAAATAACATAAAATGGTTATGAATTTATGTTTGATAAAAAAATATTCCACAATAAGATATATTTTTGCATTAGGTTCGCCTGAAGCCATTTTTCATTTGCCTACGCATACTCGTATTAGACATCTAAAGCACATTTTCTATAGACGTTAGAATAACTAGCATCATTTAAAACGACTCAGATAAACTTAAAATATAAAATTTGTTCGGTGAAACTTGAACATATTTTTTTCGATTAAAAGTATGCAGAAATAAACAGATTATGTCACAGAGTATGTAAATATTTTGGCATAAAATGGGGCCAATTTTTTTGCCGTGACATTTTTAACACGTGAGATCATTTTGTATAGCTAGAAAGTGTTACCAGTTAAAATAATTTGAATTCCCTTTTTCGACTTTTGTTTCAAAGCTGTATTACTAAATAGAGCAAACCGATCTGATAATACCATTATACCTTATATTTAGCCCTTACAGACCCAGCTTGTCTCCGCAACCGCCATTTTGGATTCTGGTCTCCCCGATTGTGTCGGACAAGCGACTTGCCCTATAAGGACATGGCAGCTTCCTTATAGGACCTCATGCCGTTACCAAATGCGCGCAAGCAAGTTTAAATTTGGAATTGAAAGGGCTTTTTTAATACGGGTGCATTCCAGCCAGTTGGGTGTAGCTGGTTTGAGTAAAATGTTTAGTTTAAATTAAGAAGGTTTTATTTAATTATAGTTGTAAGTGAAGAATCATTGTGTGTGAGGTCAAATCAACTACCCTAAACAGGTGGCAGACTCTGCAAAAAATTATAAGAGAGTATGATTCGACAAAACCGAAAGGCAGACAGGTAGATTAGGTTTTGGCCTAGACTAGCCTCGATTCACTGCGTTTTTAGTGAATTATGTTTTTTTTACTGATGGGGGCGCCACTTAAGCCCTATCACCACCTTATCTTGTCTTCTATAGTCACCTGAGCTTAGTTAATATAGCAAGTCCAAATTAAAGTTTATACGACCATTATTCATCCAGCAATTAATTCAATTAAAAAAAAATGTATTCCTATTCCCTCCTTCCTCACCCAAAAATACCATGCTTCTAAAAAATGTCTTGAATTTTTTACAATAAATCATCCACAGTTTTATAAATCACCATCTCGTTCTTGCACCTCCATAAATACGAGAGGGAGTTAAGTTTCGCGGAGTTAAATTGAAAAAAAAAACCGGGTGGCTGTGTTGCCAGGTCTGCGGTGGCGAAGTAGCCAAGTATTAGCATTTTAATTATCGCCGAGTGCCGCCTTCATCGGGGCATCTTATAAACACTGGAATTATAAATCTGAAGATGAGTCATCCTCATCGTAATCGTGATGGTTAGGATAATAAATTATTTGGTTCGATTTTTGCACATACAAATTTGCAAAGGAATCATTAAATAGTATTGTACAAGTAACCTACCGACGCCTCATCAATCAAAATTGATAATGTCATAGGTATTATTAGATGTATTTTAAGCATTCATCAAAGTCTAACTATTTTTTTAATCCCAATATCTATCTGAAAGTTTTCTTTTTTATATTTTCAGATAACACGTTTTTAGACTATTTGGAAATGTAAGTAACTTATCTACGTTTTATTCAATTAAGGCATATTATTCATCTAAATTTAGTAGTTTTTTTTAGTTCATCGCATTCCCTTACTATTATTTATACACACTTAATAACAGGAAAAAAACAATTCCGTAGGAAAATACGAATCTTAAAAATATTGCAATTTCAACTTCTGATCGAGTATAAAAATAGAGCCAGCGATGACTGAGCCATGTGACTGAGACACTGGCTGTGTTTAAAGTCCACGAAGAGCGGCAAAAGAAAGCTTCCAAATCCAAAAACTACAACTGCCAATTGCAAAACATTACAGTTATTAACAAGTAATGTTGCCATAGCTGATAATTTATACAAATGCTGTTTTATAGTGGTTCTGTCGGACCGCCTCTAGCTTCCGGCGACGAGCGGTGTGGTCCGGTGTGCAGCTTTCCTAATAAGGTATACAAGCATTTGCCGACTAATGCTCTTAGTAGAAGACTATTATTAAAAAAAAAATGCCAAGACTTTGCAATAGGAGTTAGAGAATTTTATTTATTTATTAAGGAACTAACAGTTTAATTTTTTTGTATGCAATACATAAACTCTTTATAAAATATTGACCTTTACATTGTATTTTTTGTTAATAAAGTATTTATTTATTTATTAGCCTGTGGTGTCCCACTGCAGTAAAGTATGATCCCCTTTAAAAAAAAAGTCGACATTCAGTTTCCTATTGTATTTGTAAATACATCTTTTGTAATATTTAAAAATCAAAGAAATAATACTGATGCAACATTATGCTATTAAAATTTTGAAATAAAAATAAAAAATACTCTTTATGTTCAATCGCTTAGTTTATCTACTCATTTTCATATTTAGAATACCAACGCGATCACAACTTTGTGACGTAGATAGACGTAAGTTTTGCGTTGTGAAGTTTACCGCCTTTAGGAACGTAAATCAAATGCAGTGAATGTGAGCGTTTATGTGTCTCTAATGACTCTTTCTATTCGAGAGTCTCGATTCATGAGATGCTTTTCTAGATATCTGTAATCTGTATGTGTACAACAACATGAAAGGCATCCTAGTTTTCAGGAGCTAAGCGATCTATGTAATCAAAAATCTGGCCTAATGTGAACTAGAACTTTGATATCTTGTCATTGCGCGTTATCACTACATAGCATAAAACAAAGTCGCTTTCTCTGTCCCTATATCCCTATGTATTCATAAATCTTTAAAACTACGCAACGGATTTTGATGCGGTTTCTTTTAATGGATAGAGTGATTCAAGAGGAAGGTTTATATGTATAATACATGCATAATATAGTAGAGAAACATTGATAATTTCGTCAGTGGCGGAGTTGTGGTCCTCAATAATTTAAATTGAGTTCGCCTCGAATCGAAAAGAAGAAGATAATTTCCGTGCGAAGCCGGTGCGGGTCGCTAGTAATATTATAATACATACATACATAAATCACGCCTTTATCCCTTACGGGATAGGCAGAGCGTTTAACGCCTCGTAAAAGGCGCTTTCGCCACGTCTGACAAAAATTGAGAGCAATTTTAGATTGTAATATGTATTGCTTTAGTGACAGGTTGTCAGCCCATCGCCTAAATTACAAAACACTGTAACCCTCGAGTCCCTTTTGCTGACTTCAACAGCATGCCCGGGAGGAAGGGCAGCTGGAACATTCTATGTTTTTCTATCTCTCCCAGTCCAGCATGGAAGAATATTATTATATATACCAGGCCACTCAGAAAGTATTGCGATAAATAGTTTTTATATATGGCAGACTGGCCGGTTAGAATCTTTTTTGATAATATGATTGCTTGTAAGTAAAAATATATGTGTTCCATTTTCAAAATTTCCTTCCACATTTTTTGCGAGCCAATTCAAAGTATCGTGTCTTACTGAAAAATGGATCTGCGCCGGGAACATTTTAGAGCTATGATTTTTGACGATTTCAAGTGTCGCCTGAAACCGGATGAATCGTTCGATAGACTTCAAATGGCATTTATGGATGAAAGCCCCTCCAAGGCAACCGTGTATCGTTGGTATAACGAATTTAGGCACGGTCGACCAACCTTGGGGGATGAAGAAAGAAGCGGTCGCCCTTTGACGGCTATTACGGAAGAAAACGTGCTAGCAGTGAAAAATTTAATCCAAGATAATAGGCGAATTACATATCAGGAGATTCAGCACATATTATAGATTGGATCGGGAAGCGTTCACGAGATTCTACAAGGGCATCTTCGCGTGAGGAGGATAGTATCGCGCTGGGTGCCGCACTACCTCACCGACGCTCAGAAGCAGGCCCGGGTGGAATGGTGCCGTGATATGCTGAACAAATTTGAAGCAGGCTCGTCTCGGCGTGTTTACGACATCGTAACAGGTGATGAGTCCTGGATTTATCAATACGATCCAGAAACCAAGCGCCAGTCGACAGTTTAGGTGTTTCAAAATGAACCAACGCCTACCAAAGTGAAGCGATCTCGAAGCGGGGGGAAGATTTTGATCGCCAGCTTTTTTAATTTGACTGGCCACTTGGCCTCAATTCCCTTACGAGATCAAAGAAGCATTAACGCCGAATGGTATACTACCAAATGTTTACCAGAAGTTTTTTCTGTTGTGAGCAACAAGCGACCAAACACAGGGCTCCGCGGACTACTGCTCCACCACGACAATGCGCCTGCACACACCGCGCTCAAAACGAGGGACTTCCTGGACAGCACACCAGTCAAACTCCTGGGTCACCCTCCTTACAGCCCTGATCTAGCACCGTGTGACTTCTTTTTATTTCCAGAAATAAAAAATCAGCTCAAGGGGATACAATTTTCGTCGCCGGAAGATGCGCTGGCTGCGTTCGAGCAGGCTGTAAACGAGGTGTCTACGGCGGACTGGAAAAAGTGTTTTGAAAACTGGTTCAGACGCATGAATCTTTGTATAGAGGCTGGTGGAGAGTACTTTGAAAAGATTTAATAAAAATATATGTACCTGTAGAACAATTTTTTTTAGTGTCGCAAAACTTTCTGAGTGTCCCACGTATATATAATATTATAATTAGGATCAGATTTTGTATTACTGTAACTGCTCCCATGTTGCTGTCTTCCATTTATCAGCCGCTTTTCTAAATACTATTCTATATTATTTCTTCCATACTGGACTGGGAGCTACAAAAACATAGAATGTGCCAGCTGCATCTCCTCCCGGGCACGCTGTAAAAATCAGCTAAGGGATCAGAGGATTTTGGTATATTGTAATTTAAGCGATGGGCTGACAAGCTGTCACAACAGTAATATATCTACACATCAATTTTAAATAACCAGTTAACAAATAATAAGTTTGTCTGAAGTGGTAAAACGACCTTTGTTTAGGTAGTTTACGCTCTGCCCACCCCATTAGAGAAAAATACGTGATTGTATGTATGTATGTAAGTGTGGCCAAGTGAGACTGCTCCTGTATTTGTTTAACACTTTATGTGGGGCTTTTTTAGATATTGCTTCCATGCTGGACTGGGAGCGAGAGAAAAACATAGAATGTGCCAGCTGCATTTCCTCCTGGGCATGCTGTAAAAATCAGCTAAGGGATCCGAGGGTTTCAGTATATAGCAATTTAGGCGATGGGCTGACAACCTGTCACTACAGCAATATACCTACAAAGTATATCTTAAATAACCCTCAAAACTTTGTCAGACGTGGCGGGACGACCTTTGTTTTGGTCGTTTACGCTCTGCCTACCCCATTAGGGATAAAGGCGTGACTATATGTATGTATGTATGTATGTTTTTAGATATCTGTAATCTGTATGTATAGAACAACGTGCAAGGCATCCCAGTTTCGAGCAGCTAAGCGATCTATCTACTCCAAGTCCTGGCGTGGTGTGAAGCAGGGAAACTGCATTAACTTAGGATCTTGTTACACCGCTAAGTGGATGGCTAGATTCTTTTCTAAACGATATACTTGTGCTGTTTTGTGAGTTTTCTCGTTTAAGATATAAGTGCTTTACATTATCAGAGAAGTTTATGATTGTATGTGATACTTATACATAAATACATACATATAGTCACGCCTTTATCCCTAATGGGGTAGGCAGATCGTAAATGATCTAAATAAAGGTGGTTCCGCCTCGTCTGACAAAGTTTTGAGGGTTATTTAAGATAAATTTGTAGCTATAGTTGTAGTGACAGGTTGTCAGCCTATCTCCTAAATTAAAATATACTGAAACCCTCGGATCCCTTAGCTGGTTTCTACAGCATGCCCGGGAGCAAATGCAGCTGGCACATTCTATGTTTTTCTCCCGCTTCCAGGCTAGCATGTAAAAATTTAAATAGTTAATATATTTAAATAGGTAAATAAATAAGAACAAAAAACTTAATCACTTGGTGGCTTAGTGCACGGTACGCCGAAGACCGTATGTTCAAATAACACTCGCGTGTAACTTTTAGCTTGTTTATTTTCATGTTTATAAAATAAGAACAATTCGAACTTTGTGAGAGAAAGGTTTAACTTAAGTAACTATACTTGTTAAACTACTGCCAAGCTGAAAGAGCGTCCAAGATATGTTAGAAGAGGTTTTCTTCTTCGTGTTATTGATCTAGATGGAATTAAATTTTCCACTGTCAATATTTAGCGACAGTTATGGCGTTATCAGTTACTTAATTAAGTTCTTACTTACTAAGGCCCGTAATTATAAACAGCACTTGAGACTGACAGGTAGGTTGAGTTCGTATCGAAAATGTCATTTCGGTACAAAAATCTATCAAATCCACACTTAATATAGCTCTCAATCTTGATATCGCTTTACAAAACGAGCCTTAAAGACAAACAAAACGGGAAATCTAACGAAATTTTGTTTTTGAATTCCATATTTCGTAGCTAAGGATCAGACTACAGAGGTAGTTACCAGTTACCAAGACATTAACACATTACACCTCTATACACAAACACATAATGATTACTCGCATTCGTCCGAAGCAGACGTTTCACTTACCCGCTATCAGGGCCTAATGTAAAGCCTGCGCCACACCGGCGGCTGACAGAGATAAATGACGCGCCCAGTGTGCCCGCACCCGCCGACGACGTCCTATCAAACCAGCGTAGCCTGCCTACCGACACTGATTATACTGTGTGTGATTCTAGGTTTTTGGGTATTTTAGGAACATTCTTACACTCTATTTTGACAGAATCTGCCGGAGTGAAAACCTTAATAATTATTATGCTTAATGCTATGAAAAAAGTCAATTGGTAGCCTGAAGACTATAATAGAGTTGATGGCTGGTATTCTGCTCGTACCTGATATTTTAATTGTATCCATACAAAATCTAATAACATTATAATTCTAATAAGTTAAATATATCTATATCTACGAGTATATATAAATTTCTTCCATGCTGGCCTGGGAGCAAGAGAAAAACATAGAATGTGCCAGTTGCATTTCCTCCCGGGCATGCTGTAAAAACCAGCTAAGGGATCCAAGGGTTTTGGTATATTGTAATTTAGGCGACGGGCTGACGACCTTTCACTACAGCAGAATAGCTGCAAATCGATCTTAAATAACCCTCAAAACTTTGTCACACGAGGCGGAATGACCTTTGTTTAGGTCGTTTACGCTCTGTCTACCTCATGAGGGTTAAAGGCGTGATTATATGTATGTATATGTATGTTATTTTGCTTGCAACTAATATGTTAAATGTATCCATTCAAAATCCAGTAACATTATAACTTTAATAAGTTAAAATACATCAAGCATGCTAAACGAGAAACCAAACACACAAAGACATCAAACCCTGAGGACATTCGATTTCCTGTTCAATTGGTCGAAGAAATCGTTTGGCCGATTGGCGAACAAAATGGCCGCCGATTCCACCCGGGCAAAGGCAGTTACTTTAATACTGCCTGTAATTAACAAATCTTAAGTTCCTTGGATATGAGAGGAGCAAGCGCCTTAATCTCGACGGTTTGAGTGTGGTTTAAGAATAAAGCCTTTGCGAGGAATTGAAAGAAAAACTTAACGTAACGTAGATACATGTATAGAAGCTAGGAGGTTTTGGTTCTTCCGTCCATATAAAAACGAGAACAGTCTTACTAAGCTACACGAATAGATAAACAGACTATGTACCTACACCATAATAGAACTTGTTTTTAAATTCATTGAACAATCATAATTCAATCTAACTTGTAGTAAAGTTCTACATGACTAATTATAATAGAGCTATTAGTAGAGATTTGAAGGTAGAGTTCTAAGAATTTTGTTCTTAATTGTATCAAAGAAACAAACCAATCACTTATATTTTGCACCACATTCATTATCGTTTCAAAACACGAGGGCAGTTTTTCTCAGACTTTCCTGAATAAACCTCGCTTGACTAAAGAAAATTAAATAACTTGTTGTTCCCAGCTAATGAGGCTTAAAAAGTCAGGGTCTATGGACACACACGAAATCGGGGTCTTACATAAATAAGTTAAAAACAATTCTCTGTTTTTTTTTTTCTAGGAATGATTCTGTGTATGTTTATATAGGTACTAAGAATTTGAATTTTGATTTTGTATCTATATGTAGTCGGAACTTATTTTAATCACAATTTACTTGTTTTATAATAATAATAATATATACAATATAACATACAATGAATTAAAAATAATAAAGTAAAATATAAAATAAAATATATAATAAATTAATTGATTAAATTAATAAATAATTCGCTCGCAGTCGTCACTATTTTCGATTGGGATTCCGGTGTACGTCAAGCCAGAGTTTAAATATGGGGTCGGAGATGTCCTCACACACGACCCGCAAGATGGTGTTATTTATTAAGCAGGACAAAATATTACCCACAATACAATTCATGGAAAAGGAAATTAATTTTCTTCTCAGTGAATGTCAAGGTTAAGTAAGAGGAAAAGTTATTAATTAAACTTTGATTAATGTGGACTTTAAAGTTCACAACAAAAAAACGTTTCTACAAGTAGCGTTTATTTTAGAAAGCTTAGTTGTTTATTGAGTCCTTCAGATAGGTAAATAAATACAGAATAAAAAACGTAGCTATGATAATATATATACCAGGTGTAAGGGACAGCGTCCCGAAAACTGATATTGCTCAGTCAACGACACTGAACAACTATCAGCAGGTTTTTTTCTTCAGGAAGTGAAAAAAGAAATGGCTGGCATACAAAATGATCACCTCGATCAGACAATTTGTATGGAATAGCCAATTTAGCTCTTTGAAGACTGAAAAATAAAGTTTAAAAAAATATATATTTAGTGTAAGTTTACTATCGATGCAACACCTGCGCCGATCTTACATAGTATGAGCTCGTTTTTACATTTGCCGGCTAAAACTAAAATTAAAATCTATTTGTCACATTCAGACAAAAACATTGGAAAAGGACAGAAGATCTATTCTCTTCGGTTTGTGATTTATAGTCGGTGGTTTTATGCGTTTACTGTCATTTCTATCCGCCGTCATATGATATGACGGTTAAAATTGACAGAAACACTGGGGAAACGTGCAAAAGTCGTTTCAATCTAGCGGACAACGTGTAAAGCCAAGCCATAGAGTATATATATAAACCACTTGTCCTTTTTTAATTTTAATATTTTGAAAGTTACAGATAGATTTTAATATTAGTTTTAGCCGGTGGTATCTAGAACCGAGGTACGTACCTACACATTTTTATGCACCCTTAGCTATTGATAGCCAGCTCAACCATCTATAAGAACCCAACTAAGATCACGACCAAAATTACCATATTTTCACATTTTTTGCCTGTTTAATTTAGCGAAACCTCGTTAATTTACAAGAAAATACATCGAAAATGAGGTGCCCACCTCATTTTTATGCGATTTTAAAGGGGAGGCGGGAAGGGGCTTATCTTGTATTAAGGCGCTTCCTTAAGCTAGGTGGCGCTCTTATCAGTAAAAAAAAATATAGATCACTGAAATACAATGTATTGAAAATCCGGTAGATCTGGGTCTTCACCCGGGTACTGAAGTTTATTGTAAGTATTATAAATTCAGAATTACTGAATTTATAGTTTACTGCAGTTACAGGTAGTAGAAGCGCTAAAAGTGGCCGGTTTTCGCAAATTTTGAATCTGTTACTACCATGAACTACTAATTGCAACTTTATACATACATACATACATAAAATCACGCCTTTATCCCTTACGGGGTAGGCAGAGCGTAAAACGCCTCCTAAAAGGCGCTTTCGCCACGTCTGACATAAATTGGGGGCAATTTTAGATTGTAATGTGTATTGCTGTAGTGACAGGTTGTCAGCCCATCGCCTAAATTACAATACACTGTAACCCTCGAATCCCTTTTGCTGACTTATACAGCATGCCCGGGAGGAAGGGCAACTGGAACATTCTATGTTTTTCTTTCTCTCCCAGTCCAGTATGGAAGTTCAACTTTATAGGGTTCTAAATTATCTTCATTACTTTTACCTCACTTTGATCTACCGGACTTTAGATTAAATATGTTTCCATGCTGGACTGGGAGTGAGAGAAAAACATTGAATATGCCAGCTGCATTACCTTCCGAGCATGCTGTAAAAACCAGCTAAGGGATCTGAGGGTTTTAGTATATTGTTATTTAGGCGATGGGCTGACAACCTGTCACTACAGCAATATACGTACAAACTTTATCAGACGAGGCGGAACGACCTTTGTTTAAGTCGTTTACGCTCTGCATACCCCAATAGGGATAAAGGCGTGATTAAATGCATGTATGTATGTTTCCAGTGAGTTATGTTTTTTTTACTGATGAGGGCGCCACCTAGCCCAAGGAAGCCCCTTAATTCCACAGAATACCACCGTAATTACGCGTTCAAAGGTAATGCGGAGGACCTTCCTATTCGCTTCTGAACGAATATTCGGCGAATAATCGGAAATGGATCTAATACCGTTCGACTTTAGGCGGAATTTGGAATGACTCTAGAAACTGCTTAAATAAGTCTTGCGGCTTTGGTCGTCAACCTTTAAGCACATATTTAATTTTTAAGTGAGGTTTATAAAATTTAAGATATGTCAAAATTAAATGAAAAGCTTCATAAGGGAATAATAAAATGCCTGCAATAGCCCACCATTTCTGTCTAATTGTAAATCATACGTGGAAATAAGATAAATATCTCTTCTTGATGTTGATACAAGATTATACTTTCAAAAATAAAGTGATAATACATACATACATACATAAATCACGTCTGTATCTCTAATAGGGTAGGCACAGCGAAAAAATATTCTATAAATTAATGTAATAACTAGAATTTAAAATAGTTTATCCAAAATCCTCATCACTACTGCCAACTACTTCTTACTTCCTTGCTGGACTGGAAGCAAGAAAAAACCATAGAATGTGCCAGCTGCATTTCCTCCCGGGCATGCTGTAAAAACCAGCTATAGGATCCGAGGGTTTCTGTATTTTGCAATTTAGACGATGGGCCCACAACCTGTCTCTACAGCAAAAAAATGAAATAAAATATAAATATAAAATCTATCTTAAACAACCCTCAAAACTTTGTCGGACGTGGCGGAACGTCCTTTGTTCAGGCCGTTTACGTTCTGTCTACCCCATCAAGGATAAAAGCGTGATTATATGTATGTAGTGCCAAAACGGCTGACTCAACAAAAAGTAAATTCTAATCCCTCCGAAGGTTCGCTACCCCTGTCCCGGATAAGCTCCTCTGAAAAGCAGCACACGATCCAATACTGATTGCGTCTCCCCCTTACGCAATCATATTTTAATATATCGCGAATGAAAGCACCTCACTAGATTACCTTTAAAATTGTACACGGATAAAATTGATGTGGGACCGTAAATTGAACTTGAGGTTTACTAAAGGGAAGAGATGAATGGTTGTAACTTAGGGAGTATTCAAAGTATTTGTGTTTCTTTAGTGTTGTACCTAGGCAGGAAATATTTTAATAAGTATCCTAGCTCAATTCACATTGCCGCATAGCATCGCGCCATATTTTAAACTTTGAAAGTTACGCATAAAGCAAAGTACGATACCTTATGAAAATAGAGATCGATGCATGTATTTTAAAGTTCAAAACATGCAGTAAGACAGAATTGCGTTCAATCCTTTACAAGAGAAACTGGCAGATACAAGAAAGAATTTTAGTGTGACTGTATTTCTAGTAGCCAGAAACTAACATAAAGTGTAACTATACCGAAGAATACATCAAAAACGAAACGATACGAGGCCCGAATCAAGTCTTT
Source organism: Scrobipalpa costella (assembly GCA_949820665.1). Classification (NCBI taxonomy): domain Eukaryota; kingdom Metazoa; phylum Arthropoda; class Insecta; order Lepidoptera; family Gelechiidae; genus Scrobipalpa; species Scrobipalpa costella. The sequence continues at coordinate 24,771,641 of OX463298.1, forward strand.
GTATAGTACGGGGCGAACAAAAGTCGAACTGTGCAATGTTAAAAATTCAAAGGCGGCGCCACTGACCGTTTGACATGGAAATGTTCAGGCCTACTCGTTGTGAGACCGCGGAATGCGGGCAGGGCCACGAAAATGGCGGGTATTTCGACATTTTCGATGTGGAAATTAAAAATGTTGGGAGGTTGGTCCTTAACTTGAGGGCACTTTTTGAATGCCATTTATTTGACACGCTGCCGTTTTTAATGCCTAAGCACGCAAAGACTAATGATCATAGAAAATGCTTCGGAGGCTCATATCCAGCAGTAGTAGACCATTGTAACTGGTAAGTACTTATGGTAGTATAGTTACTGGCAAATTTCTTGAGCATTGAATGGCGCAGTAGGGGGCACAGCTGATATTCACGCTTTTCGTTTGATTTTAATACATGTAATCGTTCGTTTCTGCGCTCATTTTTCAAGATGTTCGCCGTGAATTGTAGTTTTAGTAGCACAAGCTAGTCTCGCTGCCCTCCTAGCCCCTATCGAATTTATTCAAACGCCCCCCTCCCCCCCGCCGCACGCACCTGTCCTCATGCCCGCATTGATATGCACATTCAATTGTCGGCGGTCGTTGCGAGCGGACGTGCCCGCGCGGTGGGACGCGCTCAATCCCAATGAATACGATAAATGCACTGTTCCTCCCAACGGACTCAGTTATTCACGGAATCGTTAAATGTTGAATGCGTATTTGGGGGCGATTTCGATATTTTTATGTTGGTTGTGACGATTTTGGTTCAATTTGCGATTTATTTGTAGCTAGAAGGACGTAGATTTAGTTTCAAAAAGAGTTTAATTGTCATGATCCATAAAAATATCGTCTTCGTCATTGTTTCAGCCGATAGCCTATGCCTTTTTCTTTTATCCAAAGGCTGCCTAGAAGAAATGTACTTGTCTTTGTGTTGTCTGTTGTGTTGTTTGAATATTGTTTGAATATTTCTTATGTGCAATAAAGTATTTTTATCTTATCTGATAGACGTCCACTTCAGGACATAGGCCACCCCCAAGGACCTCCACGATGATCGGTATAGCGCCTTTTGCATCCAGCAGCTTCTCGCGGCTTTCACCAGATCTTCGGTCCACATTGTGGGATGCCTACCTACGCTGCGTCTGCGTCAAAGCGTGCATGCGCTTAAAAATATAGGCCCGATAAATTTATAGTAAATCGTGAGTCAACTTCCAACTATATCCCTTATCCGCACTACTAGCCTCTCAGGTGTTGAACCTGTTTCCAAATTCTTCTTCTGTCGTGTGGGTTTCGATTCGATCGAACCGATGAACCCTGTTGTCACAGTTTATTAACTAATAGGCCTCTGACATGGTTCCAAATTGATGTAACAAGAAATATGTACAAAAAAGGATGGTTGTTTTGTAATTTGATCGAAGCCTTTGTCTTTTATCCATCTATCACTGCTATCGACGGTTTGAACAAACCTTGGAACAACCACAATAAACTCTCCCAGAACGAGCAGAATAAGCTATTGATGGAAACAAATGTACTTATTACCTAATATACAGGGTGTAAGGGACTGCGTATCGCAAGCTGATAGGGGTTGCTCAGTCACCGGTACTGAACAACTTCTACCAGGAAATTCTTTCAGGAAGTGAAAAAAGGGTTTTCCATGATCGAGGTGGATATTTTGTATGGAAACGCCAGAATTTTTTGATGGAAGTTGTTCAGTGTCGTTGACTGCGCAACCTTGATCAGTTTGCGGGACACTGTCACTTATATCCGGTATATATATATGCCTACTTACCTACCTATTGTCTAGATTCCATAAAGTCCACAAAAGCGAATCCATAAATCGAATGATAGACGCATTCAAATTGAACAACAGAGCTCTTCGATAACCGAATCTAATAAAATCACAAACGTTTGTACAATGCGGACGGACTAATTGAACTAATAAACCGGATATATCCGGTTTTCGAGAATGATAAAGTTGTATATTGGTACTGAGAGTGCGGATGTTCACTGAGTTTTCAAGTAAGTGACCCGGTATAAACAGCAATTTTCCATTCAAAACCAATGTCAAAATTAAAAAATATATCAGAATCTAATAAAATACAAACTTTTGTACGATGCAGATGTACTAATTGAACTAATAAACCGGATACATCCGGTTTTGGAAAAAGAAATATGAGTGAGTATTCAGGGTATAGGTAGTTGACCTGACCTAGTTTTCTTTAACCATCAATTTTATCTACGTAATACTGATAAAATGATACCTATTTTGATTAGGTACCTACGCTGATATTTCAGAACAGTTGCCCGATCCATCAAAATTATATAATGTTGAGCATGCTCGCTTTGCATATTAAGCATGGTCAAAAATCCAAAGGTCTAGCGAGACTTGACTTCTTTCCTGAAGCATGAAAGTCAAGTTTTGATGACCACATATGATAAAACGGGAAAACTGATCGTACAAAAAATGCAAAATTTTGCTTAAATGATAACTGATTATCCTAAGACCCTATATATCCCGATTTAAACCTCGGTGTTAAAACGTAAGCAAGACGTGCGTGCAAGATACTCCTGACTTGCAGATTTGTGAGGGGCAAGTTAAATTAAGGGAGCCGAAAGATAAATGGAAAAAAATCCCTGTCAATATCCTTTTCATTAATGGTTTTAACGTGTGCTAGCGAGTGTGAGCGATAGCGGCTTGTTTTTTGCCGAATCAGCGTTTATTTAACATGAAGTCTTTACCATGGTGACGCTATGTTTTTATGTTATGATATGTTTTTTGATATCAATTTATTAAAAAAATTATGAATTAAACTTTGATCCATACATACATATAACACGCCTTTGTCTCTAATGGGGTAGTCAGAGCGTAAACGACCTAAACAAAGGTTGTTCCGCCACGTCTGACAAAGTTTTGACGGTTTTTAAGATAGATTTGTAGGTATATGCAGTGACAGGTTGTCAGCCTATCGCCTAAATTGCAATATACTGAAACCCTCGGACCCCGGAAATGCATTGTAAGTATTTCTCTCGCTCCCAGTCTAGCTAGAAGTAAGTACATACCTAAATAAATGGACTATAGAGTTAAAACTTTACTTGATGCTAACTGTACTAGTTTATAATTTAATGTTGCTGACTGTACTAGCTTAAATAGCTTAAAATAATGGCCGCGTCTAATCGGGCAACCTCGACGTTTTTGCCTCAAAATGCTTTCTGTGGAAAATATGAAGAGTTTTCAAACGTAATTATTTAGAGTAAATATATTCACGCGGGGAATCACGAACGTGGCCATGTTAGTTGAGTTTAAGAGGCTACGTTAGGCTTAGTGACGCCACCAACAGGAAAAAAATACTTACTGAAATACATTTTAATAGAAAAATACCTAGATAAAAGTACTTCTTTTTCTTTTGCTTAGCGTTTTTCCGGCCTGAAGCTGGGGTCCGCTTTCCAGCCTTTTCTACTCCACTTTGCTCCGTCTTTGATTAAACTACTTAATTAAAATAAAGTTGAACTTTACAATCAAGCTATTCATAGTTTGTTGTAAAAATATTTACAATATTTGCAAAATAGGGCATTATTAGATCTTTTATATCTGTTACTTAGAGTGAACACAACATTATTAATTTATAATGTTGGAATAAATGACCTATACTTTAGTACTTATAATTCAAACCTATCGGAGTTTGTCAGATAATTATTGTATTTTCAGTGAGTATGAGTAATTTTATTTATGGAAGCGCGACTTAGCCCAGGAGAGCGTGAAGTTTAATGCCTTTGCGGTGGCAATAAAAGTTCACTCGCTATTTATAACGAAGATTTGTGGGCTTTGATTTCGTTTGTTTATTGTATGACGGTAGTTGATTATTATTTAAATTAGGAATTTTCAGTTATAGTTGAGTTAGTCTGAGTACTGTTTGTGAAAAATAAAACGATTCATGATTTATTTGCTTGAAATAGTAATTCAAGATAAAATCTAGACAAGAAAGACATATTTCTGTCAAAATATTTCACTATACATACATTAAGTTATTCCAGTATATCTTACACTTCGGGGTAGGCGGAACGTATATGAAAATGTTTTTTTTTTACCTTCTTAGCTTGTCGATTTTTTACGTAATCTGGTGTAATTTGAATTGATCTGTTTACGTTAGCTGTTTTTAACCACAAAACATAGAGTCCCATTAAAAACTTTTACAGTATGTTAATAAGATAAACGGCTGGTGAATTCTATATTTTAATCGCTCCTAGTCTAAAACGCAAGAAATATATTCCACAAAATTACAGCCTCATTAGGAGTTATGGAGGAAATCCTCAAACTTTGATTAAACCAACATTATTACGTTTTCGCAATAGCGTGTAGGGTAACCGTACCAATAATTGCCAGCAGCGGGTGCCCCACGCGGGCCCCCACCTGAATGAAATCCCGCCGCTGGTTTATACCTCTTAATTTCTCGTTTTAAATAACAAAAGGCTATTACTGGCGTTTTTCAGTGCCTGGTACGGGGTGGTTCACCCTAGCACCCTCTCTATGCAAGCACCTATCTAATAGGTGAGGTTATCGGTTCTCAAACTGAAGGGTATAGGGAGTAGGGGGTCTTGATCAGATAAAAAGCAGACGTGTGATTGAAAGATACTTTCTTTGGTAAGTGAAAAATTACAGGGAGAGATTGAATAGGAAAAGGTATCACACGGGAAATACACAATTTTGTTCCTCTTGAGTTGTCCTCAATTTTTTTTGGTGAATTTGATCCGTCTAAACAGAATGTAGATAGGTACATGAAGCTATACTATTAACAGATAGGTAGTAGGTAAGTGTAAGTCACTTATATTTTTTTAATTAAGAAAATCCATTCTAGAAATTACTAACACAGACTGATATGAATTTTGTACAGAAGTTGGCATCGTAACATTGTTTATGTTACGTAAAGGAGGATATTTACAAGATTAGGTCTCTTTGCCTGGTATTTTCTCGCTATTCAAAGAGCTAAATGTTGACAACCACTGACCGATATGAACACGGCTGTCGACGGGTTATTTGTAAAAGTTCCTCTTCATCATGTATCGGGGAGTTTCTATAGGTGTGACTGTCACGGATGTTTGTTAAAACTTTGATTGGAAATAAATCGAAAAATAAACTGATTCTTTTGAAAAAAAACATTTAAAAATGTTTATAAACCTCTATTTGACTTTCCAAAGTTTTATGTGGAATATACATTATTACGTCACATAGGTAATGAATCATATAATATGAAAGAAAGAAAACAATAAATTCGTTTCGGACAGGGCTCGAACCTGCGTCTCTGGAATGCCGGTCCATCGCTCTACCACTAAGCTACCGAAACGGTAGTGGGAGTGACGAATTTATCATAGCCTGTCTTTATGTACACGTCATAGCGACGTTAGCGACATCTAGCCGTGTAGTTTAAGAACTACGCAGGTCTTGACAAGTCAAAATTAAGATTGGAATTAAGTCAATAATGATATCGCCTCACTTTTTACATATTATATGAAATAAAATAGCATTGTGAGTGCTGAAAATCCTCTAAAATAGGGAATGTTCTTATGGCTTCGGAGTAAATTTGCTCCATCATCAGCTTAGTGTCCTAGTAAAAATAGTGTTACCTTGGGCGCAAAGAACCCAACCTGATGTCTCCTGCTGGATGTATTCGCGGGCCCAAGGGTGTTCTATCAGCTGTAGCTGGATAGTGGCTGGTTTGACCCAGGCCTGGGTGGTAACACGGAACAAAAAGGGAAACTGGTGTCGCTTCTGGTGTCTAAAATTGATGAGCGTCGACCGAAAAACGGTGGCTTCTAGTTAAACGCGACGTTGGCGATTTTGGATTCGCCAATCAGGAAGCAGGAATAGTGAGGGCCTTTACGCTTTCGAAATGTCAAATTGAATCGATCGCTTATCGATTTTTATTCCAAAATGTGCTATGAAACTGTTCCGGTACTGAACAAATTGTTTCCTTTTCCAAACCTGCAAACTATTTATTTATTTCCTCTGTCCGGCCCGGCCAACCAACAACAACAATAAATGCAACCAAATATTTTGTGAAACTTCCGTATACAGTAAGTTCTCCGACCTAGTTGCCTCTCAGTTTCTTGGAGTTGCTTTGGCGCATATTAAATATGAGTGAGTGCACCCGATAGTTTTCTACGAAATTGTACATTATAGTACGAACGTTTAACGGTTTTAAGGGGGCATGAGAGCTGCGACAGTGGCGCCATCAGCTTTAATTAATTGTTAAAATATTAGAAATAACAAATCAAAATTCGACCACTGACGGGATTTGAACCGACGTATTTCGAAAACCGGCCCAACGCTCTAAACCACTAAGCTACAGCAGCCATGTCCCGAGAGACGAATTAGTGATCTGCTATTTATTACTCGTCTTTAATTTTATAAATAAAATAGCACTGTGCGTGCAAAAATCTATTAGAAAATTAATTAATTGTGTCTAAAATACAAAAAATTTCATGAATATTTTACGACTGGCGACAATCGCAACTAATAGTCCATTTTATAATCTTTTTATAATAATTCGCACTAAACATAAAAGCTACGTATTGTACACTTTTTAATACATGGCTTTTATGCTTAATGTAAATTATTATATAAAGGATTATAAAATGGAGAATCATTTGCAATGTTCGCCAATCGTCAAATATTCATGAAAATGTTTGAATTTTTTTACTTCCATGCTGGACTGGGAGAGATAGAAAAACATAGAATGTTCCAGCTGCCCTTCCTCCCGGGCATGCTGTAGAAGACAGCAAAAGGGACTCGAGGGTTACAGTGTATTGTAATTTAGGCGATGGGCTGACAACCTGTCACTATGGCAATACACATTACAATCTAAAATTACCCTCAATTATTGTCAGACGCGGCGAAAGCGCCTTTTACGAGGCGTTTAACGCTCTGCTTACCCCGTAAGGGATAAAGGCGTGATTTTATGTATGTATGTATGTATGTTTGAATTATAGTCACAATTAATTTATTACTATTAAAGGCGCCACCTATGCTCTGTAAGCACCAACAATTTTGTCAGACGCAGTGAAAACACATTATTGGGCGTTTTACGCCTAAGGGGTAAAGGTGTGACTTTGTGTAGGTATGTTACATGTTTATAATGCTTTTTGGTATTAAACTCTCTGCTGGTCTAGTGGTAGAGCCTTGGGCTCTTGACTTGGTTCTTGAGAGGTCTTTGGTTCGATTCCTTGGGGGTATACTCGTATATGTAAAATCCGTAGGTAAGTACTGACCACAGGCTAAACAAGACAAGCGAAGGCCATTCGATAAGATTTTTATAAATTTTATATACAGGAAGTTCTTAAACGAATGATTTTCCAACCAATGGCATCTAACAGAATCAAGGCGCAAATTACAATGGCCTAATGCCCCAATTGTCTGAAAGGCCTTTAGACATCACTGCGTCTGAACAGACTTGACTAGGACGACACATCGCAGTCCAATGCCAGCTTTATAACCAATAGGGCAGGCAGTGTGACAACAGCCAGTGTTGCAAAAAAGCGATTTGACTTCGTCAGAGATATTGTTGAATGTGGAATATGCAGGTATTACTATAAGTAGTTAAACGATCTTTTGTATATGATCTAATTAATACCTACACTAAAATCCTCGGTTTCTCGGTGTTTTTTAAAGTAAGCCCGGAAGATGACCGTTTATTTGTTGCTTCCAGTCCAACGTGGAGAACTACATAGTTTGAAAACCACAATTTTGAGCTGCGACCACCTTTTTCAGGCTAGAACCTTCCAACCACTGCTGAATCATCTTCCACCACTAATTAAATTTGTGGAGATTTTATTTTGTATTACTACTTTTTTGTCATTATATTTTTTTGCCTTTTTGACAGTTCTTGTCAATTGATAAAAATTGAATAAACGAGAACGGTCTCTTATGTAGTTTGAGTGATACTCTACTTGTTGTTAGCGAAATACGGTCGGATAGGTACAGGGACCTAAATTATGTCCAAAATCTTGTATTTTCCCTGTATATATAATAGTCCTCCCACTATTTTCGGTGATAGCGGCCAATCTCCCGAGAGATCGGCCTATTGCGCAGGACTAGGTTTTAGTGCCCAAGTGTTTGCGCAACACACAGGTCCACTCTCTATTCCTTCAATCTCTGATTCTGATGAGACAGATTGACTGACACGACCAGAGAGAAATCAGGCGCAGGACCGACTATTACATGAATCATCTTACTTTTCGGACAATCTGGTGATCAGCCTGCAATGTCCTAACCAAACTAGAAACAACAACACAAACTCATTGTCCCCCGCCAGGAATCAAAGCCGGGACCTCCGGGTCGAAAACCCATGGCTCAGACCGCTGGACCACGGAGGCAGGGACGAGGAAGCCTTTGAGGCAGATACGGCACAAATGGCACAATCAAATGCTCCTGTAGGAGACATTACGGGCCTAACCTAGACCGGCCTATAGCCTATAATGCCAATTAGCAGGCCACGACCACACTAATAAGTCAAATTGAACAATAGACCGATGCCTAATTGCTTTGAAGTTCTGTGTTCAGGTTCTATCTAATTATCGAATTGACCCCATTTACAACAATAACAGAATTTTGGTGAGCGTCGTGGAAAACATCATGTTCTTAAATATATATCTTTTATAAAAAGTTCTCTAAAGAATAGACTAACTTAGAATTTTCCATCGGGGAGACACCAGAGTTCAAAATTCCTCTGGAAAATGAAAAGAAACTGGATTCCCATACAAATCAGCTGATCAAAATAATCATGGTCAAAGTTCTTCCCAGAAGAGATTCTTTGTGAGAGTGGTTGAGTTTCGTTGACTGAGGAACCGCTTTCGGTTTTAGTACACTGTCTCTTACACAACCTTCATATTAATCATACTTATAAAATACAGTTATTAGCAATACGCCATGCCAGTATTTACTAAATAATACCCAGGGAATTACGAGTATGTAGTAACAAAAGTCTAGGCTAAAATATTCGTATTGATAGAATAATTAATCGGAAAACAAAGGCATATGTAATTATTTAGTAACTACCGGACATTATTAATCCCTTCCCTTTGTTTAATAGTTTGGTGTTTTAAACTACCCACATACATTAAAGCTCTCTTATATACCTTACGAGGTAGGCAGAGTGTCGAAGCGTTTACGTGTCGTTTAGAAATACTTATTGGGTGAAAAATTATCTAAAAAAAAAAAATTGCATTGGTGGACATCAGCTCTCTTACTGATTTTAACAGTAGGTAGGTGGGTAGGACGGGGAAGAGAGGCAGCTGGTACATTCTACATTTTTATATCGCTTGCAGTCTAGCATGAAATAATGTTACATACCTACCACTAGGTATACTTAAATATTTATAAATCATTATTTGAAAGTAAATATGTATGTAACTTCTATGCTGGACTGGGAGCAAGATATTATTTACATACGTATACCGGGTGTAAGGGACGGCATCCCGCAAATTGATAGGGGTTGCTTAGTCAAAGGAATTGAACAACTATCACCAGGACAAACAAAATTTGCATTTCCATACAAAATGACCAGCTCAATCAGACAGTTTGTATGGAAAAACAATTTTTTCTTTTAATTTCCTGGTGATAGTTGTTCAGTTCCGTTGACTGAGCAACCCCTATAAGTTTGCGGGACGCTGTCCCTTACACCCCGTATGTGTTTAGGTATTAATTTACTAATAGCTAAGGAAACATGGCACAGAGCAAACAAACCGTCTAGTTAGTGATATTGAATAGTGTTCTATTGTAACTTTATCGATCTGCCGCTGCATTATTGAGCAGACAAGAGGGAGCAGACGAACGACTCCTTATGTTCACTAGTGATGGGACAAGCATGTATACGGATCTGTGGAATTCCGTTAAATAAACATCTTCAGGTCTCAAAGCTGTTCTGCCTACTCCCTTTGTCCCGCTTGCCGAGAATCTCCTGAACATGAACTACCGTCGCTGATCTGGAAGTTCTTTCACAGGTTTCGGACTCAGGTTGGCAGAAGTAAGGAAAACATAGTCAGATGGGGATTTTCGGCTAGCTCCGATGTAGACTGTATTTGCGGTGTAGTGCAAACCATGGCGCATCGTACCCGGCGTGCCCCAACACCTGCATGCCAGCGGATTAATGGACGGCAGCCTATCTGCAATAGAAGACGCTGAATTCTGGGCCCCTATAATGTAATTTAACGTGTTCCATTCCATCAATACCCTAAGAAGAAGAAGCCCATCTGAAGGCATCACAAAAGCGCGTGGCCCATTTTAAGGAACATAGTGTCGCATTGCAAACTATAAACGAGGCGATATTGTGATTGACTAGACCTAGGAGCGTACGCTTACTGGCCGCTTTCAGGCGAGCTGAAATCTGAACACTCTCGTCGTGTAATACCACGGCGATATAAAGAGGCTTACCAGAGTATAGCCATGAGCACCATATCGGATGTATTTATTCAGATGATTACCTGTAAAAAACAAAAATATACATGAAATTATGTTAAAGAACATTGAGTGAAGGTGGCATAAGAAATTTATCATTAAAATCAAATTGATTGATCAAACATGCGTAAAGAAAATAAATATATAACAATACTTAGATATTTTCTAAAACTTGTATTTAGGTCTTATTTTAATCTAGTCTAGTTTCAGTTAACATTGTTCCGCTTCCGCATCCGTTTTGGTAACATTACACATCACTTCTGCTACCTACCTGCACGGATATTTCTAGCCGCGAACATTGTTTATGGAATCCGTAATACCGATATGGCGGGCCGCGTTCTCGTGACATTTTCGTCCGCCATCTTTTATTAAACCGCGGGAACTTCAGATTCTGTTTGTTTACAAGTCTTTGTTTAGTTTTTGAACGGAAATAAGGATTTGTTTTGTCAATATAGAGTTTGAAGATGAAAAAAGATAACAGAATATTATTGTACTTAAAAGAAATATGAAAACATTTAATAAAATATATTTTGAAATGAATACAGTTTAATTCTAAGCGTAATCTTTCTTTCAAAATATTTCATAAAAATATTTAAAAAAGAAAATACATGTTACCTGAAACTCTCGTATTTTTTCGTCAAATTCGCCATCTAATTTACAATGTACATAATCATGTCAAATTTAAAGTTTGAATACGCGTCATTTGAGCTAAAACGGGGGTACAAAGGTGGCTTAACGAACACTCGGCAAAAGGCAGTGAACGGGGAATTATAAAAGTTTTTTGAATAAAAGTTTCCAAGATGGGGGCAGATACCTTACACGTTGAAGAGAGCTGTAATTTGCTGGCCGGCTACAGGTGCTCTGCTGGATTTCTGCCTGTGTGGCCTAGTGGTTTTAACATCGGGCTCTCTATCTAGAGGTCGAGGATTCGATTAACACGGGAAAAACAAAGTTGATGTCCACAATTTTTGTGAGAGAGTTTCACAAAGAATATACCACTACTTATATTAAGAGGGTAGGTAAAATGTGTTACACGAGTACGTAAAAAAAAACAAACAAATAATTAAGCTTATTTTTTACCATTTGTACTTACATAGGCAAAAATATAAATATTTCACTCTGTAACTGTAGTTTTATCTACACCACAAATTAAAAAGGTCCCTTGGGTTGTGTAAGAATGAAAATAACTTGTCTGAAAAAATAGGTTCGTGAGAAAGTCTAATAAATTCAATTTGAAAAAGTTTTATTCTGTAATGAAAATACAAAAGTTCTAATATGATTGCATAACTATAAATTGAACGAATTGAATATTTCTTTAAAATATACAAAGAAGAATAATTATACCAGGTGTAAGGGACAGCGTCTATATATACATGGACAGCGGGCTTGCTCAGTCAACAAACAACTATAAGCAGTTTTCTTTTTCCGGAAGTGTAAAAATATATATATATATATAAATATGTCTTACTTCCATGCTGGACGGGGAGAGATAGAAAAACATAGAATGTTCCAGCTGCCCTTCCTCCCGGGCATGCTGTTGAAGTCAGCAAATGGACTCGAGGGTTACAGTGTATTGTAATTTAGGCGATGGGCTGACAACCTGTCACTATAGCAATACATATTACAATCTAACACTGCCCTAAATTTTTGTCAGACGAGGCGAAAGCGCCTTTTACGAGGAGTTAAACGCTCTGCCCACCCCATAAGGGATAGAGGCGTGATTTATGTATGTATGTATAAATTGTCTTATCGAGTTGAACATTTTGTATGGAAAAGCCATTTTTTAATTTCACGTCGTGAAAAAAAATCCTGCTGATAGTTGTTCAGTGTCGTAGCCTGAGCAACCCCTATCAGTTGGCAGGACGCTGTCCCTTACACCTGGTATTCAAATTCATTGATAAGGTTTACAATTGCGCTTCAATGTAAAGAGCTTTGGTTTAAAAAATATCTAGCTCTGAAAATCTAATCATAGTTTCTAGGAATCCTATATAATCTAGGTCAAATTCCATTTACTCGGAATCAGTTTGTGTAACTAAGTGGAATAATTACTATTTTCTTGCTTCGCCACATCTGATTTTGTTTTAATTTGTTTTTCTCATTAATGACTAGGTAAGTACTGTTAATTTTTTAATAAGATGATCTCTGCAAAACTTTGGTTTATCTCGTATATACCTACATTTTGTCCGTTTCTCTGTGATTTGAATTAGCTGAAATCCTAAAACTAGTTCTTTGAAATTAGTTGATGGTCAAAGCTGCAAATATGTTTATAAGTGTAATTTTAGGCATTATATAAAGAAAGAAAGAAAGAAAGAAAGAAAGAAAGAAATAAAATACATTTATAGGTAATGTGTTTAATTATTTACAAAGAGCGGAGCCCCCTATCACAACTAACTGTTTTACTTAAAAGGGGACTTCGAATATTGTTAGAAATTTATATCCACCTGTTGATGCAATAAATATTTATATTCAAATTTTTTATTTATTTTAAATCTGCCAGTGCTAGTCGTCCAAATATTTACTTTGTCAAAGGATGATTTTCGTTTTTAAGTATCTGAACAGAAACGAAAAATACTGATTTCTAAGAATCCCTCCCGATACAGTAAAATTTAAGTACTAAATCTAAGTACTTTAAAACATATGCAAGAGGCGAATTTCTCCCAGCCCAGATTTGCCCCACCTGAAATCTTCTCAAAATACATTTGCGTATCTTTCAGATTTCTACCTTCAGCAATTAATATATCTATCCGATCCCATGCTGAGAAAGTATCGATTGCTATCCATTAAGAAAGGCAGACGGGTCGTTCCGTTCCAAACTCTCACAGCAAACACGGAGCGTTCCGTTTCAGCTTCGAAACGGCTAAAAACGGGGTGTTCTATAGTGCGACAGGACTATTCGCCATTGCATTTTTTCATTTTGCCTAAAACCGTTCTAAGTCAATATTATTACCTACTTCCACACCACATCAAGATATTTTTCTGCAGTCACGAATTTTATTCTTGCCCGTCATGATCTGTTGTAAGATATTTTTTGTGCACATAGGTATGCATTTCAATCTGTCGCTTGATGGTGGTCTTCTAGAGTTTACTCTTGCTTGGTGGAAAATGCCCAACGAATCTAGCATTTTAACGCCTGCCAAAACAGACGCATTACATTATATGTAAGCTGGTTTAAAGCTTTACAAATAAAAAATCAGTTATATAGCGTGATACAGACAGAAACTTACCCTAAGAAACATAGGTCAAATTACAAAACAATTTTTTTTAATTCCCATACGTAAATGCGCTATCAACTGATTTTGTATGCAAGTGGAAGGTTTTACTTTTTTCGTTCTATGCTCCTCAGGAAATGTTGTTCAGATTTACATCCTTTCGGGTGCATACACCTTGTATAGGTTTTCGCAAAATTGAAATCCCTTACCTTCAGTTTTTTGTTTGAATTGTTACTATTTCTGGAGTGCAGTGGAATAAACCTTCGCAACGAATGCCGCGTCATCCAACTAGTTCAGGATTAGAGCCGTTTGCTTTTCCAGTTTAATTTGATGAGTGAACAAAGATGGCGGCCCACTTTGATACTGTTTTCGCGCGCATTGCGTTTGAGAGCTTAAAGTAAGATATTAAGGAAGTAGTGTATTTATATTAAAACCTATTGTATTTAACTCTGACACCAGGGTTGATCGGATCGTACATCAACGCCAAAAACCACTCGATAAGATTTGTATTATTACCGGATATAAAAATGCTGCTAATGCTTTTTCCGTCTTTTTACGTGTGAGTAGGTAATAATTAATAAAAATATGACGTAATTTGGCGTAGAAACTAAAAGGCAAATATGCTTAAATATTAATATTCCACTAGAGCACCTTAAATTAATTCAACATCTGCAATATGCAATGGACTGGATTCTCGATTTTCCGTCTAAAACTAAAAATAAAATCTATTTGTCACTTTTAAACTAACAACATTGGAAACGGACAGGAGATCTATTCTCTCCGGGTTTTGATTTACAGTCGGTGGTTTAATGCGTTATCTGTAATTTTTATCCGCCGTCATATGATATGGCGGATAAAATTGACAGAAGTACTGGGGAAACGTGAAACAGCGCATCAAATTCTAGCGCACAAAGTGTAAGACCATAGAGTATAAATCGCCTGTCCTTTTTCAATTTTATTATTTTGAAAGTGACATATAAATTTTAATTTTAGCCGGTGATATCTAGAATCGAACCCAATATTAGACTTTCAAATTGTATTCTAGAACAATGTCTCACTTGAAATATAGAATGAAACTTTCATCTGTTGCATGAATTTCATTAAGATTTGACCTTCATGTAAAGGAATTTCTGTATTGCGATCTCACATTGCTCCTTCAAACTCAAATATAGCATTAATAAAATTCCAAAAGAAATAGCTGATAGGTACACGAGTCTACCTTAATTTATTTAGCCGACTTTGTGGGCCCAGTGCGGATTAGTCGACTTCACTTCATACACAACCTTAAAATTGCTTTGCCGGTGTATGCATGTTGCCTATAGTATTTTAGTAGAAAATACTATAGCAATGTTTTTTTTTCATCGCATGAGTCGAATAAACGTGCGAATGAAATTCGAT
Organism: Scrobipalpa costella; assembly: GCA_949820665.1. Classification (NCBI taxonomy): domain Eukaryota; kingdom Metazoa; phylum Arthropoda; class Insecta; order Lepidoptera; family Gelechiidae; genus Scrobipalpa; species Scrobipalpa costella. The sequence goes on from OX463298.1 coordinate 24,786,698, forward strand.
AGGTGAAAAGTACCTGGTGCGATTTAATTTGAATGACGATGCAGAGCAAATTCAAATCTCGCATCATCAGTCAAATTCCAGCGAAGACGCGTTCAGAACATGCGGTACACGAGGTATTCTCACCTTGCAGTTGGCACGACTGAATGACTAAACAGGGTGTCCATATTTAATCTGCGCCGCGGCCGTATCGGTTTAATGTGCCGGCTATGCATGCATAATTCAGACAGCCCTGAACTTGCTGCGCGCATATAATAATGCTGTCTGTTGAGGTGAAGTTTCGGAACGCACCTGTTCTTCATATTATAAATACCGCAGAACCAACACATATCATGTACAAACATCATTTGGGAAAAAATCTGCTCAGGTAAGTACAGCCTATTTGCATAAAAAAATTATAAGAAACTTAAATTAATTCAACTGATAATCCTTCGTTTTTCAAAACAAACAATATCAAGTCGCGGCTTTATTTACTTTGACTTTTTTGCTGAGCTGAAGAAGAAAATACATTTTCTTTTCATGCAGAATACACCCATTTTTACTTTAATTGCGGGAAAATGAACAGGTGTTTCAAAAGAATTAAGTGACAATTTAATAGATCAAGCAAGACGTCAGAAATAATAACAAGTTAGTGTCATTTAAAAATTACAAATTAAATACATTGACAGGTTCTTAGTTAAAGAAATTACGATAATATCGAATGTATTCTTTACCCCGTTTACTGAGAAATGCAATAACTATTCTAACATGTACTCAATGTTAGAATAATAATTGTATTTCCCAGTATACGGGGGAAATATTTGGCATTCATATTTTGTAGGTAAGTGCGTCACAACATCTAAGAAAACCCTCAGGCTTCCATATTAAAATTAACATCAAAGAATCTTGAGGGTTGCCATCGAACACACCCCTCGGAGGCAGGTAAGAAAAAAATCGCTATAATTTTTCTGCACGGGCATTAATCAAAGATCTCCCTTGGTCATAAAGGTCGTAAAAAACTGGCGGCTCAAGGGACGCAGTGCATTGCCGTAAATTTATATCGCCAAATTAAATACGTGTGCTGCAGGTGAATTCGGCAGGTCGTGGAGTTTACGAATCGACCCCCTGAGACGATCGGACGTGGGTAGTCCACGAGGTGATGAAACTAGAGGGTATTTTTTGCTACCTGTAAGGTTTTTTGTTTTGTTTGTTATGAAAAACTAGGCTAGCATTTTGTCCGGGATTTGGAGAAAATTTTAAATTTGTTTTTCTGTTACACGCCTTTATCCAGATAGATCTGTATATTGTTTTAGTTACAGGTTGTCAGCCCATCGCCTAAATTACAATACTGAAACCCTCAAATCCCTTTGCTGATTTTTACAGCATGCCCGGGAGGAGATGCAGCTGGCACATGCTATGTTTTTGTACCTCTCCCAGTCCAGCATGGAAGCCGGTTTTCTGTTAAATTGTAAATTTTTGTATGCTTTGATTGGGAAATAAGAAGATTCTGTTTAGTTTACAGTAGGTCAGAAAATTACTTTCACTAGGAATACCTAGTATTAATAATAGTAGAACTCTATTTAAATAATCACTCTAATCAAATAGAAAAACGAAACGCAAGCTACCATGACAGTTCTGTTATACAAATTACGAGAAAAACGCATGCAAATGCAAAAAAGGTGCAGTTATCTACTTATGCCAATTGAACTGAACAACGGCCACTAATCATGTGATCGGGGGAAATGTGAACGCAACGCTACAAAAGAAATTATTTGCGTATGAAAGTGTTGCCATGCTTTGTCGAGTAAAGATATTATATACCTTAAATATTCTGCTAAAATGGAAGTTGTAATATTTTGTTCTTCCATGCTGGCCTGGAGTGAGAGAAAAACGTAGAATGTGCCAGCTGCTTTTCTTCCAGGGCATGCTGTAAAAAACAGCTGAGGGATCCGAGGGTTTCAGTATATTGCGGTTTAGGCGATGGGCTGACAACAACTACAGCAATATACCTACAATTGTATCTTAAATAACCCTCATATCTTTGTCAGACTTGGCGGAACAACCTTTGCTTGGGTCTTTTACGCTCTGCCTACCCCATTAGGGATAAGGGCGTGATTATATGTATGTATGTAATATTTTGTTCTGTGATCAGATAACCATCACTTATAGGATGCAAGTCAGGGTTCATAAGGCATAGGAGTCCAGAAACAAACGGACTCAGTCTGTGACCATCGGTGTGTGGTAATGTTAGTGCTTTTAGGGATTCAGGTCTTCTGGATGAACTTTCTATACCGGGTGTAAGGGACAGAGTCCCGCATACTGATAGGGGTTGCTCAGTCAACGAAACTGAATAATTTTCACCGGGAAATAATTTTAAGAGATGAAAAATATATATGAACTTCTCATACAAAAGTACCACCTCAATCAGTAAATTTTATGGCTGATAGTTGTTCAGTTTATCCCTATCAGTTTGCGGGACGCTGTCCCTTACTTGACTAAAGCCTTGAGTAGTCACATTGCACAGCAGGTTAGTTAAGTTATAATTTGACAGTATAGTTGTTTCTTCCATGCTGGACTGGGAGAGATAGAAAAACATAGAATGTTCCAGCTGCCCTTCCTCCCGGGCATGCTGTTGAAGTCAGCAAAAGGGACTCGATGGTTACAGTGTATTGTAATTTAGGCGATGGGCTGACAACCTGTCACTATAACAATACATATTACAATTTAAAATTGCCCTCAATTTTTGTCAGACGTGGCGAAAGCGCCTTTTACGAGGCGATAAACGCTCTGCCTACCCCGTAAGCGATAAAGGCGTGATTTATGTATGTATGTATGTATGTAGTTGTTTATCCATGGAAATCCTGATATTAAGATATTATCATCACATCAGTTTGTAAATTTATTTTAGGCCATCAGGCAACACTATTGCATCAAGTCAAAGTAGGACATATCAATTTGCATTAGGACGGTAATGGATAGGCATTATTGGATCACCTGGCATGACAACCTACTTGATATAGATCATGTTATACTGAGTAAATAATATTAGAGCAGGTTAAATTTATGGAAATGTTTACTAATCTAATCACTGCTACTTTACTTACTTACTTAGGGGCTGGTCTAAAAATCAGCGCTAGGCATTATGCTGAGATTAGTACCCATTGCCAAACACGCCAAACACTGTTTTATTTTTTACTTTTAGGCTTGCTTTTAGGATGTAGTTTTAAAAATTAAGATGTTTTGTATTGTGTATTTTTGGCAATAAAGACTTTTTTACTTATTTAGGCCCAGTCCCATCGTCTTCTTAACAAGTGTTTAATTGCTAAAACTAAGGTTAAGAGTTTAGCTCTCGTGTTATGCATTGTCATATTCGAATATACCGCTGTCATGCTTGAGACCTCTAGGGAGAGCTTGTGTCCCATACAAAAATGTCTGAGATTTTTCCAAGTTATTTGTCAATTGTATTCGATGACATCTACCCTTAAGAAGCCAAATTCAAACAGCGTGATTTAAAAAGTGCCATAACAAAATATTAATGGCAAAAACTTTGTAGAAGGTATCGATTTTTTTAGGAAATGCCTTAGTGATAACGGTATCCATTTCATTTATGTAAAACATAGAAAGTTAATCGACGGGCGGTTTTGTTTTTAAATAACATACATACATACAATCACACCTTTATTCCTAATGGGGTAGGCAAAGCGTAAACGACCTAAACAAACTTATGACAATGTTTTAAGGATTATTCAAGATAGATTTGTAGGTATATTGCTGAAGTGGCAGGTTTGTTACCCCATCGCCTAAATTGAAATATACTGAAACCCTCACATCGGTTTAAACAACATCAGATTTATTAATACGAGCCTAAGTTGAACAATAGAACAACTTATGCATCAAGTTGCCTTCCAAATGCACGGTGAAGACGGTTCTGCTCATGTGTTCAGCTTGTCATCCAAATTACTCGACATAAAAGTAAACATTGTTCCTTACTCGACGCGAACGCGCGTAGATATTTGTGTTTAATTCTGTACACATTAATGAAATGAACAGCGTCGTTCGCGCCCTCCTAACTCAATTCACATAATGAATGCCATACATTATGTCGTTACAGTTAACAATTCACTATAAGCTCTCTCATTCGCAAGTTTCCCGTCTATGTCAACACTGCAGGTAGACAGACAGAAGGCAGAATTTGCAAAATACGCTGAATCGCTCATTCGACTCCTAGATTTCGCAAGGAGCGGACGTCTGGTATTTATTTTATTAATAAATATGTTAATACCTCAGGTAAGTGGCGTAGCGCGCTTGCATTATTCATCGGGAAAGGTAGCTTAGTTGACATAGCCACGGATAGCGTCCATGCAAATTCAATCCGGTGAGATGCGACGGAATTATCATAATTGTAAGTGAGGTTTTTGTTTCTGTACCTGCGACGCGCGGTGGAAGTTTAATCCCAAGTTTGCCGACACTTTTAGTTTTGTATGGCGCCGTCATCGCATCGCCATTTGCAATTCAGATAGTGGGAAAAGGCGGACGCCAGGATCCGCTCTTCGTCAACTTTTGCAAGAGAGATTTGTATGAAAAATACACACGTTTTGGCGGATAAACTACGTTTTTTCTCTGGATTGAATAACGGTCTGTCTCCTCGAGTCTGCGTTATATATCCTTGGGTTCCGATATGAAAGCCGATTAGCTTCTATTCGCAGAATTCCCCAGGCGGTGTCTGCCACAAGTAGACTTTTCCGCGGCTTCGTATTGAGACTCAAATTAATTTTCCTGTTCCCAGATGCCTTAGATTATTAGACGTCTGGAAAAATACGATGAAAGCTCCCGCATTATTATCTCCAGAGACCACCGCGCTCGATTTTGTGAAGAATTGTACGTTCAGTGGGACATAAACTACTGCACAATACGGACGAAAAATCGATCACGAGCAGGTACAATTTGGAGTAAAACGGTAGCTTTAAAGCCGGACAATAAAATCGTTGTCAAATCGAGTGTTTTGAGCAGAATAGCTCAGTTTACGGCCAATAGATTGGACGTCAAACGTTTACCGATATTATGTGAGTTTTTATGGTACATTCGTGCTGTAAATACTTAAGGGTGTGACATCGAGGCCCCCGTCGTAAACGGTTAAAACCCTGTTCGGAGCCTACCAAAGTGCAGATCTGGGTTTATGTCGAACCAAATCGTCACTTAGGATTTATTGCCCGATGCGACGATGCGAAATCGAATATAAAGCTTGGACTTTTATGGTTGGATTACATTTAAATATTGTAATGTACCTGTGGCACCGGGAGCGGTATAGTAGCGACATATCGGTGTCATAAACAAGTCGGCAGCTGCTGTTGGGAGTTATAGTGTAACCTTGCGGCGGATATAAATTATCTAAAATGTTGTATGTAAAGTTTCTAGAACACACAGTAACTTTCCCTCTTAGAACGTACAGTTGAATACGCTTTTGGTTTCAGAGTTTGTTTCAATATAATTAACTGATTTATGACATACACAGTTAGATAGATTATTTAACCATCAAAAGACTGGCGCTCAACTTTTCGCAAGTAGAGTCACACTGGACGTTGCTTTTATGAGTACTTATGGGCTCTTTAAGGTGGCGATAGGGCCTAAGCGCCCCCATCAAGCACTCCCTCAAACGCAGTGAATCGAAAAATCGGTTCAACAGACTCAAGTAATAGTAATTAAGATAATTTAGAACCTTATAAATTATCGGTTCATTGTTCGTTGTAGTACCAGGTAGAACAATTGCAAATAATGGCCAATAAAGGCAATTTTTCTACCTGTTACTACTGCGAACTAAGAACTTCTTTTCACCAGGTCATGGAATCCGGGATGGCAATAAAAAAATATAAGTCTAGTTTGACGTATCGCAGAATAATCACCAGATAATTTAGATAAATACGCATCACAAGTTCGGCGCCCAAAAGTTACTCTTGTTTTCTATCACTTATGACTCTTATGAACCCTTGAAGATTATGTTATACCGGGTGTAAGGGCCAGCGTCCCACAAACTGAAAGGGGTTGCTCAGTCAACGATACTGAACAATATTCACCAGGAAATTCTTTCAGGAGATGAAAACAAAATTTGACTTTCCCATACAAAATGACCACCTTAACCAGTTTGTATGGAAAAGCAATTTTATTTTTTATTTTCCTAAAAGGATTTCTTAGTGATAGTTGTTCAGTTTCGTTGACTGAGTAGCCCCTATCAGTTTGCGAGACGCTGTCCCTTACACCACCTATGTCCTGTAATCTGCTAAAATCCTTCAGAACTCACTTCACAAACAAAATCTACTGCATCAACTCACAGGAACTTGTGAAACTGTAACCCTTGTGAGGGTTGTCAGGAATACATGACATTTGGGAGATCAAAACACACGCACGCCACAAGCTAAGGTCGCGCGGTGACCTCTTAACCAGGTCATGGAATCCGGATGGTTCCGGATACCCGGCCCGCCCTAAACACCAGATAAATATATTGTCTTCTTACTTTTTTTTGGGAAACTAAAGGTCCTATTCCTTTATGATAAATTCATTTGAGTAAATAAAATTTGTATACCATGCTGGACTGGGAGCGAGAGAAAAACATAGAATGTGCCAGCTGCATTTCCTCCCGGGTATGCTGTAAAAACCAGCTAAGGGATCCGAGGGTTTCAGTATATTGTAATTTAGGCGATGGGCTGACAACCTGTCACTACAGCAATATACTTACAAATCTATCTTAAATAACCCTCAAAGCTTTGTCAGACGTGGCGGAACGACCTTTGTTTGGGTCGTTTACGCTCTGCCTACCCCATTAGGGATAAAGGCGTGATTATATGTATGTATGTATGTTAATTTTGACAGGAGGTCATTTTGAAATCACTCAGCTGTCATTATTATATTAATTTTATCATAAATACATAATAACCATTTATGATTTCAATTAATAAATATTGCTTAATTTGTGCACGCCTAATTTGCCTCCCAATTTAAGTCTCACTTACGTAGGTCAGCTGGAAGAAAAATCTTAGTAGAAATAAGCTGTACCTGTTGTGTCGTTATTCCTTGTGCATTGTCTTTCTCATGTTACTTGTGTACAAAAAACAGTAAAGAAATAAACAAAGAGTTTGACAAAATTAAATTTGATAGCTGTTGGCAATCTAATTTAGGTTAACTTGGAATTACAAACCAACCAGACGTGGCGAAAGCGCCTTTTACGAGGCGTTAAACGCTCTGCCTACCCCGTAAGGGATAAAGGCGTGATTTATGTATGTATGTACAAACCAATATCTACATAGTGAAAACTAAGTATTAGGTTTGATTGTAAAACATATTTTTTGCAAAAATAACATAATGTTGGTAAAGAATGAAAAAGAAATAAGCATCTAATTAAAGCAATGAGTGAATGAACGCCGAAAAAATATAGTCACTCATTCAAACTAAGCACAATAAATCTTAGCTTAGTCGAGTAAGGTGTAGAGGATATGATGATGTAAGAGAGCCCGATGGTGTAGTGGATAGGGCCGCTGCCTCCTGAGCGGGAGGTCGCGGTTCGAATCCCACCACGTACCAATGTGTTTTTCGGTTTATGAATTTCATATGTACGTTAATTCAACACATTTTTCGTGCTTTGTATGGCACGTTAAGCCGTTGGTCCCAGTTAATATCGTTTAATACCGTAGATATTAGTCGTTAAGCCATGTCAGAGGCCAGTGCTAAACATGGGCGGCTTGAAAACTCTGACCTAATCTAGGATTGGGTCTGGTTTCCTTTCTGGGTTGCGGAGGTCAGATGGCAGTCGCTCTGTGTTAAAACCAGTACCCTCGTTTAATCCCCTAGATTGGGTAGCCGACCACGTGACATACGGGATAAGGCTAGGGAGATGAGTCGAGTAAGGTATAGCTTAGAATAAGTCATTGAAATATATAATCGCATTTTTATACTTTATAAATATTTACCATACATACATATAATCATGCCTTTATTCCTAATGGGGAGGACAGAGCGTAAACGTCTAAACAAAGGTCATTGCACCACGGTGGACAAAGTTTTTAAGGTTATTTAAGATGGATTTGTAGGCATATTGCTGTAGTGACAGGCTGTCAGTCCATCGCCTAAATTGCTATATACATAAACCCTTGGATCACTTAGCTGGTTTTTACAGCATGCCCGGGAGGAAATGCAGCTGGCACATTCTATGTTTTTCTCTCGCTCCCAGTCCAGCATGAAGAAAACTATGCTTACTCCAGCATGGAGTAAGGTGTAGTTTAGAATAAGACGTTGAATTAAATGAGTCCATTTTATAAAATTTATAATTTACCAATAATAAAGAAAATATGTCAAGCAAAAATCCGCTTAATAATATTATAAAAAATTTAGATAGGGCTAGAGAAATTACCAAATAAATTACATACTAAGCACGTTGAAGCTATTAAGCCGTTAATTTTTTCGCTTAACTTTATTTTGTTTTTACCTCCGAGCTTATTTTATTTTATTTTCGGTTAATCCTCCAAGCGCCACTTGAAAAAACTATCAATTTTCACGCAAAATACTCATTACATAAAAATTATGTTCACTCATACATTATAAATTAATCTTAAAAAATATTTAGAGAGAGTATCTTCATAAATACTAATTCAAACGAAAAAGCGCTGAGTAACTAATTCTCCCATGCTGGACTGGGAGCGAAAGAAGAACATAGAATGTGCCAGCTTCATTTCCTCCCACCAGCTTTATTTAAGATAGATTTGTAAGTATATTGCTGTAGTGACAGGTTGTCAGCCCATCGCCTAAATTACAATATACTGAAACCCTCGGATCCCTTAGCTGGTTTTTACAGCATGCCCGGGAGGAAATGCAGCTGGCACATTCTATGTTTTTCTCTCGCTCCCAGGCCAGCATGGAAGAATTAGGGATAAAAGCTATATTATATGTATGTAAGTATGTAGATACAAAAAGGTGTAGCTACAACTGCAAGCTTCATTTAAACCACTTTTAAACGCTTCGCTAAAATCGTAGACTCAAGTATGCAACTAAGCACTGGCCACCGACAACCGCCGAAAAGAAAAATTCATTAGTGTCAAGCTGACGTTCGGGTTTTCAAACCCGTGTTCGATTTTCAAACGCTCCCGGCTGCCAATCAGAGCGAAGGGCGCGGGTCGTTTCCGTTATGGTGGCATGGCGCGAATTTTTTTCCCGCGTAGTGCCTTGACGTCGACAAACTTGGTGCATTCATCACGCCGGAGTCGCGTAGAGTTTAGAAGGATCAGACAGACTTTGAATAAATATCGCGTTGAGAGAATAAGTATGATGGTATCATGATTTTAAATAAAGTCGGTCCTTTGATGTTGGTTTTATTTTAGTTTATCTCAAACTTAAGATGTTTTGGATTAAGGCGTCAGAGATTTAACCAAAGCCGCCTTGAGATCTGGCTTAGATGCTACTTTTGGATAACTTTCTATTAGATAAAACGCGTAAGTTTTTATGGAAAATTGGACCATTTTCTTGTTGGAGATATAATTTGCACGCGGTAACAAGGAGCCTCTTTTATTTCGGAATAATGTAGCTGTTGAATAGTGAAAAATTATTCTACTTAAGTAAAAAACAAAGTACCGATCTGTAAAAAAAATAAATTAGAGCCAGTTCTAGCCTTGCTAGCTCTACCCGCGGGCCTATGCCGGGGAGTTTTTAGCAAATGAGTGTCGACGCATTCGGCGCGAGCTGAAAAATTTGTACGCAGCCTACTTACCAACGCCAGCCAGCCAGTACCACCCTTTACAATGCGACAAGGTTCAAAATGAACGTGTCGAAAAAACGAACTAACACCAACAGCGATTTTTGGCAATTCTCCATACAATGCAGCGCTCCCGCCCACGTTCTTTTAAAGCCTTAACGATTTTTACATGTGAGCGTGAGTTATTGTGAATACTCAGTGGCGGGAATACGTTTTCGAATTTGGAATATTAAGGGGCGAGCTGTGGCGCGACGGTGGCGACACCAATTTTAAATTAATCTGGACTAATCTGTCACTACAGCAATATATGAACAAATTTATCTTAAATAACCCTTAAAACTTTGTAAGACCGGATTTTAGCGGAACGACCTTTTTTAAGGTCATTCACACTCTGCCTACCCCATTAGGGATAAAGGCGTGATTATATGTATGTGTACAAAATACAAACATTAGCATGAATACTTTACGTTTAGCGGAAACCGCAAGTAATTATATTTTTTATAACCCATTATAATTATCATAATTCAAACTAAGCATGTAAGCTTTGCATTACAAATGAAACTTTGTATTACAAGCTTAGATACTAATTATAAAATATGATTTAAATTGTAATTTATGTGTTTTTGTGCAATAAAGTATATTGTATTGTATGACATTATGTGCTAATAATTGGAGAATTACTTGCGATTACCGATAAACGTAAAGTATTCATATTTTTTTTTGTGGTTTGGACAGAATTAATTTATTACTATTGAGGGCGCCACCTATGCTCTGTATTCACCTTAAGTAATGGAATTTCGGTATTGAATTAGAGAGTGAATCGAAAAAAGTACTCGCTTTACAAAATGGCTTTAGATACTATAATCTAGAATCCTATCAAAGAAACGGAGGTTATACCTATTCTTAAATTCGTATTACTAATAAATTAAGTGCTATGAATAGAAAATTATTAGAAACTGTGTGAACGTAAATGTGCAAATAAATAAATAATAGTGTTCCTAGAATAAGCTTGTTAGAAAACTTTCTAAAATAACTTTCCCTTGATCATTATTTTATTGAAAGTTTTGTTGTTCGAATCGATTATAATTTATAAGTAATTTTAGTTTTATTAGACTAAGATTGAGTTTACAACTTTGTAGAAGTTTGTAATTCAAACCATGTTTAAAACTAGTAGAATGAAAATGGCACAAAACCTAAGGCACCTACCATAATCATGAATCATCATAGTTTTACGTATTAACTTTAAAATGCATTACATACATAATAATCACGCCTGTATCGCTAACAGGGTAGGTAGAGCGTAAACGATTTAAATAAAGGTCGTTCCGCCATGTCTGACAAAGTTTGGAGGGTTATTTAAGATAGATTTGTAGGTATATTGCTGCAGTGACAGGTTGTCAGCCCATCGCCTAAATTGCAATATACTGAATAAAACCCACGGATCCCGGAGCTGGTTTTACAGCATGCCCGGGAAAAATGCATTTCATGTCTGGCACATTCCATATTTTTCTCTCGCTTCCAGTCCAGAATGGATGGTTGAAAATGCATTGAAAGTGTTGCAGAGGCTTACCAGATACTTAATTGTGAGCACCAATTTGTATGTAGGTATTAATTTAGATGATTACCTGTAAATAAACAAAAAGTTATGAATTAGAGTTCTTCTTTATATTAGCGTGTCGATGGAACACGAGAAATTACATCTTAGCGGCCTAGAGTACAGCCACTTGTATTGCGAATTGACTGCCGGCCATTAAATCCGCTGGCATGCAGGTGTTGGGGCACGCCGGGCACGATGTTCCTATATCACTACAAAGTATAAAACAAAGTCGCTTTCTTTGTCCCTATATCCCTATGTATGCATAAATCTTTAAAACTACGCAACGGATTTTGATGCGGTTTCTTTTAACGGATAGAGTGAGTCAAGAGGAAGGTTTATATGTATAATACATGCATAATATAGTAGAGAAACACTGATTATTTCCGTGCATAGCCGGGGCGGGTCACTAGTATTCCTATATAGTATCTTGTCATATGTAGCATATATTATGTATTAATTTATCATAAGATATATCAGTATTTTTATTGAAATATTTATTTAATAGTGTGTAAATATAGCAATATCCCGCTTTCTGCTTGTACAATTTCTATACCCAAAGGTTGCCTGGTAGAAATTGCACGTTTACTCGTTTTTATTTCTGTTGTATGTGTTTCTTTGTGCAATAAAGAATTTTGTATTGTATTGTATGTTAAGTGTGCCATGGTTTGCACTGCACCGCAAACACAGTCCGCATTGGAGCTAGCCGAAAATCTCCAGCTGACCATGTTTTCCTTATTTCTGCCAACCTGAGTCCGAAGCCTGTTTAAGGACTTCCAGATCGGTCACGGTAGTTTTGAGACGGAGGAAGATTCTCAGGAAGCTGGACAAAGGGAGTAGACAGAGAAGCCTTTTTTTCACGCCAAAGTTCACATCTGAATAGAATGTGATAGCTGCATTTTCTCCCGGGCATGCTGTAAAAAACAGGTAAGGGATCCGAGGGTTTCAGTATATTGCAACTTAGGCGATGGGCTGACAACTTGTCACTACAGCAATATACCTACAAATCTATCTTAAATAACCTTCAAAACTTTGTCAGACGGGGCAGAACGACCTTTGTGTAGATCGTTTACGCTCTGCGTACCTCATTAGCGATAAAGGCGTTATTATATGTATGTATGTATGTAAGTTCACATCTGGCCTGTGCAGGTTCGATAGATTTTAATTGTATTTTTTTTTATGATACATGATTTAGTAGACCTTTCTTCTCCCAATCATATCTGATTTAAAATACAAAACAGAAAATTCTTTGGTCACGAATTCTGATATTATATATCAAAAATAATTTAACAATAGCATTGAATGGAATTTTATGTAATAAAAGTATTCGTAAGGTTTTTATTTATAATAAAAAATACCTCGTTCATACTTTTCAGGGCTATTGTTACGAAACTATCATGTTTCATCATGTTATGAAGAATTATATGCGGTTTTCAAGATATTATCTCACATGCCTTAACTTATATTGTATGTGTTATTTTCACAACAATATTAAAAAATAAAATATAAAACATACACCTTTTGTTCGTAATTTTATTTCAGATGAAATTAAATGTAGTTGCAATAAAGATATTCTTTTAATGAAATATGTTTTTTTATGCGGTGGGTTGGGATCTACTTCCTAGTGGTCCACCTCGGGCAACGGCAACACAGGCTAGCCTGTGAATAAGTCCGGCTGAACGATCCCTACAAACCGGTGGTAGGCTCCGCAAGGGGGCGCCTGGCTCGCGACCACACGACCACCGGAGTTCGGCGGCAAACAGCGTGCTGTGTTTCATCGGTACGTGAGATTACCAGTGCCATAACAGGCATCTTCTGGGTGAATTTGCTCCATCGTTGACTCTTTTACGGTTATCCCTGACCTCGTGTCTAGAGTAAAGAGCAAACCCTCTGCAACCCAGAAGGGAAACCAGACCCAATCCTACATTATAGGTCAGATTTTTTTATGCCGGCAATGCTTAGTACTGGCCTCTGACATCGCTTAACGACTAATATCTACGGTATTAGACGACATTAAGGTACCTTCCGAAGCACGGAAAAAGCTACGAATAAACGTACATATGAAATTCAAAAGCCGAATAACACATTGGTAGGTGGTGGGATTCGAACCACGACCTCCCGCTCAGGAGGCAGCGACCGTAACCACTCTCTAACTAATGAAGTTACGATTACCTAGAAATATATTTATAGGCAGCGCTCTTCTGTTATGGTGATGTTTATAAATTCATAATTTATTAACGCCGTTACAAATGTTACAAACTAGCCAAACCGTTGACTCTCTGTCTCACCCCCATGGAAAGACAAGCGTGATATTTTCCCTAAGCTTTTAACATGCGAGCACGTAGATCGAAAGCAAACAGCTGGTCTGCGATGTGCTTATAAAAACACGACCGACGCCTTAGCACGGTGCACCTTAAACGATGCAAGGAAAACACGCCATTCACGTCTCAGGACGTATAGGGACGACAGGTGTGTTTGTGTTTGCATATAATGGCAACACTGCAACAGTCTATTTTAAAAAAAAAAACTTACATACTTACGAACATTACAGTAAGTAGATATATTGTAATTAAGAGGACACGCAGCAAGACAAGATTATATCTGAAATGGCGCTCAAAATTTATTAAATGTAGAGAAAATTATTTTGTTATCACTACATAGTATAAAACAAAGTCGATTTCTCTGTCTCTATATCCCTATGTATGCATAAATCTTTAAAACTACGCAACCGATTTTGATGCGTTATTTTCTTTGAATGGATAGAGTAATTCAAGAGGAAGGTTTATATGTATAATACATGCATAATATAATAGAGAAACACTGATAGTTTCCGTGCGAAGCCGGGGCGGGTCGCTAGTTAAATAATAAATAAGTTTTATTCATAGTTATCAAATATATGGCTACTCGCTTGTAGGTTTGACCGAAGCATTAGTTTGGCGCAGCGAGTAGCGAACCCCAGTTGAAGGTTGCACTTGGCGGGCGGCGGAGTGTGACTTTCTCCTCTCCTGATGAAGATCCTCGTATATAATCGAAACGTCGAGGCTATTGCCTCTGTCAAACCTACAAATGAGTAGCCGTATATTTGATAACTATGAATAACACTTATTTGGAAGGTTGCACTTGGCGGGCGGTGGAGTGTGACTTTCTTCTCTCCTGATGAAGATCCTCGTATAGGATCCTCCGTTAAACCGACTAATGACTAGCCGTATATTTGATAAGTAGATAAAACTGTTTTGGTGAGGCCATTGATGCACTGCTTACTCTGTATGGTATAAATGCGTGATTAAATAGATATGTGGTAAAGCCATAGCTCCTTAAAAGCAAGCTTATTAAAGACAATAAGCACGCTTCCACCCAAGTTCAATAATCGAATACTGAAAGTTGTAGAGTTTTGTTCAGTTCCAGATTTATACGAGCGTAGCGATACGAATAGGTTCGTTATTAAATTTGAGTGCGCCACTTTGCAAATAGTTGCCGGCTAACAGTCTAAGTACGTTAGACTTCGGGTCTAGGGTTGCCTCACGCGAAAAAATATTTCTTATACCGGGAGTAAAAAAATATCTCGCCATATCTTAGGGTGTGATTTTACGTATAAAACTAAACAAGTTTCCCCAAGGAACATAGGTCGAATTGTGAACAAAAAATTGGCCCTCTTATACAAATGAACTCGAGCCGCTGACACCATTTAGTATGGAAGGGCTATCTTTTTTTTCGTTCTTAGACCTATGTTGATTGGGGACAGTTGTTCAATTTATTTGGTAGAATCACACCTTAAAATATCGCCAGCATTTACCCCCCCCCCGGTACTACTGATATATTTAACAGACACATTATCACTTCCAGATATGTGATGGGCCGACTATGGTATTTGCCGACTAGCCAACTAGCTGACTAGTCGGTTCAGAAATTGCCGACTAGTCGGCAGTGTCGATCACTCTTTCTTCGGTTAACTTCGGGAACGTTCGGCTCACTCCGGTTTAATTAAACAATAATAAATAAAGGAAAAATAACAGTTAGTACCGACTGATTACTGTGGTAAAAATGTATATTTTTGTTGATTTAATTACATACATGATACAGTCATTTTTGTTTATTTTTCTTACATATTTTTTTGCCGACTAATCGGAGCTGGTTTTGCCGACTAGTCGCTGACTAGTCGCCGACTACAGAATATGCCGACTAGTCGGCCCATCTCTACCCTCTACTCATGGGTATAGTTGATGTGTTTTCTAAGCCTGGCAGGCGGATTTGCAAGATATAAAATTTACAGAGCTTATTCCTTGGATACTGACAGTAAAGTTGTACGTTAATGTTATTCGATAAAGGTTTTTATTAGATGATGGTCTGCCTACACTACACCGTAAGTTGTAAGGGAGTGATTATTATGTTAAAAAATGTGATACTAAAATTTCAGTATACAAAATATGCGATGAAAGCAGAGTGTGACAGCCCTTGTGAAGTTTGAGTCTAATACGGGAAACAGCCAAAATCTACCGAACGGATTCGAAATTGTGGCTGGTTATTCTCTTATATAAATGCATGCAGTTCTGCCTTTAACTCGGAAGGGTAGGCAGAGACCACATTCTTGTTATATGATCCTTGAAAGCTTCTACCATTAACGAAAAACTATTGAATTAAAGCATTAAATTTGAGTAAAAATAAAATGCTCTTTTACATCGTGCGTTTCTCTGGGAGTATAAAATAAATAGTAAAATAAATTAAACATTGGATTCCACACTTTTAAAATAATTAAACATTAATTGGTTCGTTACAGACCGCTAGTAGGCAATAAATATTCTATTAAAATATATATAAATATTAAAATATTCGCCAAGGATAATGCTTACCAGCAGATCACACTTATTATCTACAATAATGTATGCTAATGAATTCCTACCAATGACTACTAATTACCTTATAATGAGTTCATAAATTAATTTATTAAAAATTCATTAATAAAAACCATGAGGGCGATATATTTGGAGTTCAACGAGCCATTACTTTGTGAATGGCTTTTATTTTATGGCCGTTAATTTTGTTAATTGTTGTATCCTTGTTATAAATTCATGAGATTAAGCCTCCGATCGGTCGGTCCCGTCGGTGTGCGATGAGCTTAATAAATTTAAGAGGCGATGCAATCAGCTGGCCGGCACGTTTGTTTTGGTTTGATTAAAATATAGAGAAACACTAAAGATATTACCTTCCTCATAAAATACTACATACATACATACGTACATATAAACACGCACACATCTCCCTAGCCTTATCCCGTATCTCACGGGGTCGGCTTCCTAATCTAGGGGATTGAACGAGGGTACTGGTTTTTACACAGAGCGACTGCCATCTGACCTCCACAACCCAGAAGGGAAACCAGACCCAATCCTAGATTAGGTCAGAGTTTTCAAGCCGCAATGCTTAGCACTGGCCTCTGATATGGCTTAACGACTAATATCTACGGTATTAAACAATATTAACCGGGACCAACGGCTTAACGTGCCTTCCGAAGCACGGAAAAAGCACCGAATAAACGTACATATGAAATTCGAAAACCGAAAAACACATTGGTACGTGGTGGGGTTCGAACCACGACCTTCCGCTCAGGAGGCAGCGGCCCTATCCACTACACCATCGGCCTCTCCGTACATATAAACACGCCTTTATCCCTAATTGGGTAGGCAGAGCGTAAACGACCTAAACCAAGGTCGATCCGCCACGTTTGCGAAGTTTTGAGGGTTATTTAAGATAGGTTTGTAAGTATATTGCTGTAGTGACAGGTTGTCAGCCCATCGCATAAATTACAATATACTGAAACCCTTAGTTGGTTTTTACAGCATGTCCGGGAGGAAAATGCAGCTGGCATTTGCTATGTTTTTCTCTTGCTCCAAGGCCAACATCAAAATACTAGTTATGATTAATTAATAATATTCAAACTTCAACAATGCATAATTTCTTCCTCAATTCTTCTGATGTAAGAGTTTAATAATTTATCGTGAAACTTTTTTGGAACAAACATTCTATATTTATGAACATATTTTATATTTTTAGACGTTCAAATAAAACGTTCTCTAAATTAAATGTTGTCAGAACACTTTTACATATCTGTCGCCATATTCTTTTACAAAAACAAAAATATTTGTCATATTTCTCTTCTTGGAAAAAGTGTTAAAAAAACCTCCAACATTTACACAGAAACCTCCACATATGTACCGTCGTAAAAATGAAATAAAAATAGCTTGGGTATTACGACGTCAAAATATTCAGCTCAACTTGAGAATAGGGATGGGATGGGACGCCATTGACGGAAATATGAATGAACGGAACGGAAATATACTGCGCTAACTTGTTTAGGAAATGGAAACTAAATAATACTAGTTCAACCTATACATAGGTTGCCTGGAAAAAATTGCTGCTTAGCAATAAGGCCGCGTATTAGTACTTTTTTTTTTCTTTTGTCTTTTCTGTGCAATAAAATATATTCTTATTTTATCTTATAATTTAAAATACAGAATTTTAAGATTATGTATTTTTATTTAAGTATCTACTAAAAATATGTTTTATAAGCATCTTGAAATTACGGTTTTATTTGTCCCTAGGTCTGTCAAAGATATGTTACATAGGTACCTAGGTACCTAGGCCTTGTTAAATAACAAATGTGAAAATTAAACAAGTTGGGAAAAGCTACACTATTAAAAATTAAAACATTCCTCCGTTCGCGTTCAGGTTTTCCTTAAGGGTCTGCCGGAATAGCGAAATCCCATACAAACGTAGTTTCGCTTTTATTCCTAAACAGTAAAACCAAACCTAACCTATCTATGCTTTTAATTAGGTTTAGTTTGAAAATATTAAGCATAAACAAAATAAGACCGAAAATACGGTTTTGTGTGAAAATAGCCTAAAATTACTAACTAATTTGCTTTCTAATTTTGTACTTCGATAATATTTTCAAACGAAACCTAATTAGAAGCATAATTTGATGCATTTGGTCATGTGTACGGAGTTTGGTTTTACTGTTTAGGAATATATGCGAAACTACGTTAGTATTCTTCCATGCTGGACTGGGAGCGAGAGAAAAACATAGCTGCATTTCCTCCCGGGCATGCTGTAAAAAACAGCTAAGGGATCTGAGGGTTTCAGTATATTGCAATTTAGGCGACGGGCTGACAACCTGACACTACAGCAATATAAGTACAAATGTATCTTAAATAACCCTCAAAACTTTGTCAGACGTGGCGGAACGACCTTAGTTTAGGTACTAGTATGGTATTATATTATCTGTGGTTTTAGGTCGTTTACGCTCTGCCTACCCCATTAGGGATAAAGGCGTGATTATATGTATGTATGTATGTGCGTTTGTATGGGATTTCACTACTCCGGCAGACCCTTAAAAACTAGATTTGCCTTAACACTACAATGCAAAACAGCTCGTAATAAAAAAAAATACAAAAAACAACCAAGACCACCTCTTCCGGCACTACCGCTTCAAAAGGGGAGGTCCGCCCAAACGGGATAAACACGTTAAAGGGTCCTGTTGACTGTTCGCTATCCACAAAGAAAACACTTATGATTGTACGTGGGGGCACCGGGGTAGGTAGGGGAGAAGGGGAGTCAATCGAAATTTTTTGCAAACACTTCTAAGCGAGATGGTTTTAGTACGGGCATGTTATTCTAGCTAGGATCGATGTTTGGATATGATGTGGAAATAATTTGATTTTCTGTTTTATCGCGCCAGGCTGGGATGAAATATATTTTCAATAAAAAATATCGTGTAATAACAATGAAAATTGCTATTCACACCCCATTTGACAAATGTGTATTACCAAATGTTTTTAAGCCGAATCGAAAGCTTCTTCAGCAGTTAATTTATTTTCTTCTTAGCGAGTGGATTCTCGAGTCGAACAACGACCCGAAGAACCCTGATGTCAGAGTTTTCAAACCGCCTAGTAGCACAGCTATTAGGTCTCTGACATGGTTTTAAGTGACGACTACTATCAAAGACAGCAGCCGGGACCGACAGCTTAACGTGCCTTCCAAAGCACTTAATCCTATTTTACTTTTCGGACAATTAGGTGATTCAGCCTGCAATGTCCTAACCAAACAGGGGAAAACCTCACAAAGTAATAAATTGACAAATATTAACTTTGTGTTCTCCTCCTGGGAATCGAACCCAGGACTTCCGGATCGTAAGCCCATGGCTCTGACCGCTAGACCACGGATGCAGTTAAAGCTGGAAAATAATCTGAATTTCATTTTGTACAGCTCTAAGAATGTATTTTTTTATCAGCAATAGGCAACCATTTGTCTGCCACTTCATCTGGTGGAAAGTAACGATACAAATATCTATCTGCGGATCTATTTCCGGAACGTTATAACCTGGGCCTTTTCAAGGCGAGAGTGAACAGGCATTTTCTAGGCAATCATGCTCCATCATAGTCTACATCATCACTTACCATCACGTAAGATGGCGGACAAATGATTGCCTATCAAATATAAAAAAAAAAAAAAAAAAAGTACTAATTATATTTTGTTTGCATACGACATTAACAATAACATTATTCACATTACTTATTTGTAAAAGGTAGCTATGTTACTTTATTAAAGTAGCTAATCTTTAAAACTGACCACAGAAATATGAAGGAAATACTAATTTGGTAATAGAATTGCAGCTTGTTAGAGCACCACGCGCCGTGAATACAAGCTTCATACGTGAACTGCCAGAGGGGGGTGGGGTCGCAGTGATAGCGAGTTCATAAGCGGAGCGGGTTGAGGTGCCGTAGGTCATGGTACCAATTGAAATAAGGAATAAGGCGATTTACGCGTTCATCCTACTACGTACTGATGTAGAAGGTAACGTTTTGCACACTACCAATAAAATTTTAAAAACAAGGAAGGATGCTTGTATCAATGAAAGATAGCATTCTTATGAGCAAAACAAGAACCATCAAAACCTTTTATTTATTTTCAATACCTGTGTTTCTCGGATATTATTTCAGTTGTTATAAAAATACTTTAAAGACATGCAAACATGCTTCAATCAACTAACTTATATCTTGGTGGATCTACGATGTTTGACGAAAATGAGTGATAAAACTGATCAATAAATTTGCCGTGGCTTTAATTACTGCAAATGATATTCAAAGGCTGCAGATTCAGTATTTTTGATTCCTTCTTTGTAATATTCCATGTTCCGCTTATACTGCGACTTCACATCTCAAACAGAACACGTATGCGCCGCGGGCGTCTCGGATTAACCGGATTACGGCGGCGGGGAGACCCGTGTTTTTACACCACCATTACAACATATAACAACAAAACACTCAGTTAGTTCTGGAAATTGACATCGAAAAGAATTAGCGTTGTAAAATTACGTTTGGAAAAGACAGACATGGTTCCATCGACTTCCGCTTATACTGCGACTCCACATCTCATAGAAAACACGTATGCACCGCGGGCGTCTCGGATTAACCGGATTACGGCGGCGGGGAGACCCGTGTTTTTACACCACTATTACAACCTATAAATACACAACATTACTTCATAACCCCCAGTAAGTCCTGGGAATTGACATCGAAAAGAATTGGCTTTAAGACAAGACGACATGTTACAAGGAATTAACTTTTCAACTTGAGAGACAAAATGCTTTAGGCAACATATAATGATTGTTTTGGAATTACAAAGTTGTCTGGACTTATTCATGGACGACTTTATTTTTACATAAATACGTACATATAATCACGCCTTTATCCCTGGGTAGACAGAACGTAAACGGCCTAAACAAAGGTCGTTCCGCCACGACTGACAAAGTTTTAAGGGTTATTCGAGATAGATTTAGGTATATTGTTGTATTTGTCAGCCCATCGGCTAAATTACAATATACTGAAACCCTGGGATTCCATAGCTGTTTTTTACAACATGCCCGGGAGGAAATGCAGCTAGCACATGCTATGCTTTTCTCTTGATCCCAGGCCAGCATGGAAGAAATATAACTTCAAGAAATTAATAAGAAGGATTAGGTATTTGATATTATATTACCAATTTGAAAACAATATTGTGAAAAGATACATTTGCCACAACATAATGGATTTGATGGATAACATCTTAATTTAAATGAGATAGTTGATGCACCTTAAAAAGCAAATAATTCTACTTGAAATATTTGATTAAATTAACTGCTCATAGCTCTTCTAGCATTAGAGATTCACTCTGGTGTGCAAAATACCACTTCAAAACTACTATCATTAACAAGTGTTGATCTCTTAAAAGCTTTATTAAAACTAATTTCAATTTCTACGAGTCTATATTACTTACTAAGTGTGGTGAAATATCTAGTTGCATATTCATTCGAATAAATAGTTAAATTAGTACTTAAGTTTAAATGTGCCTACTCCAAAAAGCTCCATCCAAATAAAATTATCATTTTCAGAAAAATAAATATCTTTAGTTTTTTATGAGAAAATTAATCGAAAAGAGATTTTAATAATTAAAAAAAATATACTAATTTAATAAAATGAGAATCATAGGCAGATGTAAACTTGAACGAGAGCACGTTTTAATAGCAATTTTATCAATAAAATCAGCAGAAAGTTAGAAAAAAATATTGGAGCTATTATGCTTACTAAACTAAGTCAACTTTTAAGTTTTAGCCAAGTAACCACTTAGCCCGGGATTACTCTCATCAGGATCCAATTCAGGTTAAGTACTTAACTAAATGGAATGTTTCTATGAATCTTGTTAACTGAATTGAATTGGGTTGAGTATATCTCTTCAGCAATGCCTTAGTGAAGAAATAGCTTTACAGAGCGTGAGTACAAATTCTCACATAATATTTTTTCTCTTTTATTAGTTTTCCTATGGTAATGCGTTTTGTTTTGTCGTATGTATCTTAATAATATTCTAATAACTTTTACTAACACAATTTCACAATTCTTCCATGCTGGACTGGGAGCAAGAGAAAAACATAGAATGTGCCAGCTGCATTTCCGCCCGCACCACAGCAATATACCTACGAATCTATCTTAAACAATCCTCAAAGCTTTGTCAGACGTGGTAGAATGACCTATATTTTTTAGGTCGTTTACGCTCTACATTGCAGAAGACTTACTCGAGGCTAACGTTCGGGCAGTTGGTGTCGCCGACTATTGGAGATCGACTGTGTGACTTTAGCCATTGATACGGAAAGAAGAAGAAGACGCTCTGCCTACCCCATTAGGGATAAAAGCGTGATTATATGTATGTATAAAAATGCAAAAAAAAAGTAACTTCAGTAATAATTCCTATATTTAGCGCCATGAAATTTCATGAAATAATAACTAACACGTTACATAACGTGCAATTTGCAAGAATAAAATTGGAATACACGTGTAACCTTGCGTTTGAACTTGGAAAGAATTTCAATTTCGGTTTGTTAATACGCGCGGTGCGGTGAGGATTGCTTTTGGACACGATCGACAGACGGTTGGACCAAGACTTCAGCTGAAACAGGAAAACGCTGTCCCTTACACCCCGTAAGGGACAGCGTCCGGCAAACTGCTAGGGGTTGCTCAGTCAACGAAATTGAACAACTATCACTAGGAACTTTTTTCAGAAAATGACTTGCTGTTCCATACAAATTGTCTGATCAAGGTGGTCACTTTGTATGGAAAGGTCAATTGTTTTTTTCATCTCCTGAAAGAATTTCCTGGTGATAGTTGTTTATTTTGATGACTGAACAACCCCTATCTGTTTCCCGGTACAGCAATTATTTTTTTACTGGTGAGCGATTTTTAATGGTAGGTGGTGCAAATTCCCTCAGTAGGAAAATATTTTTTTGGATTCTACTTATTGAATGAAAACAAAACTGCTGTAAAAGTCCACAAATTCTAAATTTATTAGGCAGCACTGTTTTGTTATAATAATGATCCTAGCATTTTTCTTTGATGAAGTAACTATTAATCTACACCTTAGAATCTACTCAGTCATTACGTTTTACAATAAATTCAATATCTAAATTACGTAAAAAAGCAACTATCCCGAAACGAAACTTGTCAAATGAGATGTACAACTTTGAAAATAATCTCCTTGTAGTCAGATTTTTATCTGGGTGATATTCGCTTCAGCTTATAACTTAGTACAAAAGACAAGGCCTATAGTCACGCAACCATTTTGTTTTAAATTGCGTTTGATAAAGTGAAATAAACAGAATTAAGTAGAAACTCAATATTTATACTTCAACATTATCGGAAACTCTTGGAAATCAAGTAAATGAACTAAAAATATAAACATCTAAACTTTTTAACGATCTTTATTTAGAAATGCCTTCAGCGCTTTTAGTAAAAAAAATATAAAACGTAAATAAAGTTTCTTGTGATATTATTGCAGGACTCCGCAAATTTGAGAAGCATATCAAAGAGGATCTGTGTTTTACTCTAGTGCCGAATTGTCAGCCAAATTGCAATACATCAAACCCATTGGAACTTTTAACTGGCTTTTCATAACTGCTTCTAATACCAAACCCAATTTTCACTCCTACCATCGTAACAAAATGGCCGCAAGAAACTTGCCGAACCAAAAACTATTTTAAAGCAAGACTTCACACTAATAAATCAGTTTTTATTTGTTCAAAGTTTGTACAAAACACGTATAATTTGCAGAACATTGGTTACTTTGTGCCTAGTTAGGGTGGTCGTGGTACTATATTTATCATTAAATGGCTTTTATCATTACAAGAAAATGGCTTCTAATATCTACTAATCTTCCAAACCCAATTTCCACTTCTATATCTAAATAAATAATATCGTTATAAAATCGCCGAAACAAACTTGCCGAACCAAAACCATTTTAAAGCATAACTTCATACTAATAAATCAGTTTTTATTTGTTCAAAGTTTGTACAAAACACGTATAATTTGCAGAACATTGGTTACTTTGTACCTAGTTAGGGTGGTTCTGGTACTGTATTTATCATTAAACGGCTTTTATCACTTCAGTCACGCCACGCCAAGGTCACGTGTACCTATAATTACTGTTGTGGGTTTATGGCCCAAATAAAGCCATTATAACCTTCTAATTTTAACTTTAGTGGACCTAAAGTGGTTAAAGGGCCAAAAATCTTAATTGGCCGCGTTTATTGCGCAGGGAATTGGGGTATTTTATTGGAAACATTTTTGTAATGATTTTTAGTTTGGGTTTATGTTTTTGGTACGTAAATAGTATGGCACTTGTAAAAAATAAGTATTTGAAAAATCAATACACAATCCCAGCTGAAATGCCCAATAACTCAGACATTACATAAAAGTGTTTATTAAGCTTTAAACGTTCAGTTTACCCTTCAATGTATAGGCGTGATTTTATGTAGGAGGAGAAATTGGTTTTGATTCTAGTCTACTGGTAGAGCCGAAGTCACCAAGAACTCGGAAGATTCCTTTTGCAGTCTCGTTTCGTTTAAATGCATAAAACAAATTCACTATATTTAATTTAACCAATTTTCTTTCATGCTGGCCTGGGAGCGAGAGAAAGACATAGAATGTCCCAGCTGCATATCCTCTCGGGCATGCTGTAAAAACCAAGTATAAGGATCCGAGGGTTTCAGTATATTGTAATTTAGGCGATGGGCTGACAACCTGTTACAGTTAAATTTGTGTAGTTATTAGTTATATGTAAGAGTTTTGTTATTTAAGAGCAAACTGGTAAACTGCAGCATACGCTGAGTTGGGTATCCTTTTCAGTATTCATGTTTTATATTTTATTTTATTTTTTTATGTTTTGTTATATCGGGTACTGAGTAAATGTATTTTCTTTCTTTCTTTCTTTCTGTTACTACAGCAATATTATATACCAACAAACACAACTTTGTCAGACGTGACGGACCGACCTTTGTTTGGGTCGTTTACGCTTTGCCACCCCATAAGGGATAAAGGCATGATTATATGTATGTAATTTAACCAACAAAAACAACCATTCGCAGTACGTCAATGCGGTGTACTTGCCGCGATCATTATACATTCACAGGCGAGTGACTCTGAAAGAATATTTCAGCTGCTGCTCGCGTAATTCTCAAAGAGTTTGCTGCGAACTGTAACCGCAGCGTAATAATATAATGACCGCGGCCTCTTAATGCTACGGAAAACGGCGTCTTTAGACGAACTGCTTGGTTACTTTAAATGCAGCTTTTGGGTTGTTTATTTGTTAAAGGTTAGCGTGTCTAGACCAGAGGTATCATAAACCCACCAACCACCCATGGTCCTACTAGAGGTAATTGATGGAGTTGATGATGGAACGAGTTCACCTTCAAAGGCATGCATGCATCCTCATACCACCTTGCTAATAGTCACGATCCTCAGCACTGAGGGACCGATAAGAAAGAAGAAGATGCATCCTCATATCATAAGAAAGAATGGAACACAGCAAGATGTTTGGGACAGGACTCTAGAAGAAGGGTTGTTGCAAGATAGGAGCATTACCTGTCATTGCCAAAGGCGGACCCAGTGTTTTTTCTGGGGGGGGGGGGGTTATGTAGTCAGCTTTTAAGTATATACTGTGATGGAACCTCTACAGCATAAATAAACACTCTACATCCACCCTTGGGCATCGCTATTTGGGGTCGTCCAACTAGCCTGATGGCTATGTTCGTGGTGCAATTATTTTCTGCCAGTTTCT
Organism: Scrobipalpa costella; assembly: GCA_949820665.1. Taxonomy (NCBI): domain Eukaryota; kingdom Metazoa; phylum Arthropoda; class Insecta; order Lepidoptera; family Gelechiidae; genus Scrobipalpa; species Scrobipalpa costella. The sequence continues at coordinate 24,812,632 of OX463298.1, forward strand.
GTTTAAATTAAAGCTTGTGTAAAAACGTCATACATGCATTAATAAATACTCTTATATCCCTTATTAAAACTGTGTAATTGTCAGAATTTGTTCACGTATTCATTGAGTTAAACGCGATACAATCGTTGTATTTTATTTAAAAGCAATTATTGTACATTTATATTTGCATATTCAGCTGTATCTGGTTGAAAAGGAAATAAGAACTGTCGGCGGCTGAGCCAATACAATTATTATTCCTGTGTTGTCAGCAGGAATAAAGTTTTGATGAGCTACCAGACGCAAACTGATAAAAACAGTGACTTGTAGGTAGTAAGAAGGTACATAAAGAATAATTTGTTGATTATCATCGTTGTAGTCAATTTAGAAACGATTTCTATAACAGAAATGTAGCATCTATAGTCTGGTGGTCTAGTCCCGATGTTGATTGTTTGTAGGTGTCTGGCCAGGACAATGCAGGCTGAATCATCTTTGATCAAATCTATATGATGATTTCACACTTTGGAGGACATAATTCTAATAGCAGTTTAGATACCAGGGTGCATAGGAAAGAACGTTGACTCAAAATAAGAAATTCTGTATTTCAGAAAGTGTTCTAGATAACTGAGTCTTTAAGTCTGAATAAACGATTTAATTTTCCTCTTAGCGACTCAAACAAACGTATATTACTTTGCAGAATTAGCGCCACCGTTGAGTCGCGATTTTCAAATTTCCTCCTAAATGATAACTTACGGCCGCTCCAAGATTAAAGCTGAACTTGCAAATAATAATACACGAAAACATTATCCCCCGGTTTCCATTACCGGGCGTTTTACTTCTCCGAGTATAAATTACACAGTTATGAATAAATTTCACATAAAACTCGCTACTGCACCTTTACATGAAGTAATGAGAGATGGAGATATAGACGTTTGCCTAAGCGCGATAGAGACGGATGCAAGGGCAGGTCGTAATCCGAAAATTTCATTAAGAAGTCTGGTGATTCGAACAGTTCGCTGATATCTAGAATATTCGAGAGTTCTTATTATGATGAGACGCAAGGAAATTTGCGAGGGGTCCATTATTTGGAAAGTAGGTTGGGAATGGCGATGGCCTGAGTAGTACCTCATTTATATCCAGTCACGCCTGTATTGTGTTATTAAGAAAGCTGAGCATCAACTGCCTCTTTCTTAAACTTTTGAGGATTGTTTACTGGCTGAATGTAATGCACCTACTTTGAATGCAATTATACCACAGATTATACTGTGCAATGGATGAAGTTTTTCGTTTGCCAGTTCTTACTCGTTTCCAGTTCAATATCTTCGTCTCTATCACGTGATTTTATATAAAAATTGGGAGTAATTTGAGTATGCAGGCGAAACTTGTGTACATACATACATACATATAATCACGCCTTTATCCCTAATGGGGTAGGCAGAGCGTAAACGACCCAAACAAAGGTCGTTCCGCCACGTCTGACAAAGTTTTGAGGGTTATTTAAGATAGATTTGTAAGTATATTGCTGTAGTGACAGGTTGTCAGCCCATCGCCTAAATTACAATATACTGAAACCCTCGGATCCCTTAGCTGGATTTTACAGCATGCCCGGGAGGAAATGCAGCTGGCACATTCTATGTTTTTCTCTTGCTCCCAGGCTAGCATGGAAGTAAACTTGTGTCTTTATAAAATATTGGTTTCTTCACTTCTTCTGATTTGCTGTTGATATCGCTTGTATCTATTATAGTTTTTTTTTTCATATTTCTTTTTTTCCACCAAGAATATAATCAATGGCTCGTATTTATGAAGTCAACTCAAACTTGAGAGCAGTATTAGTATGGATTTGACAGGCCAGTTTGAGAGTTGATTACAAACTATGATCCTTATTTCACTAGCTTCATAAAAATCAAAACAGAAAGTGTAGCCTGCCGGACCAGTTGTAATATTAGACAGTACATTAACTTTATATTCACTTATTTTTATTTATTTTTTATTTATTTATTAAGGACATCCAACAGCTTAACCATAAATACAATCTAGAAAGTATACGTTACAATGTATCTTCGCCAATCAAAGGATACCACATTAAAACAATTTATAGAAACTCATGACAACAGTAGAAATATTTAAATACATGTCGGCACATGCCACCGAAAAGATAAAAGTAGTTAACTGAACAAACATTACGTAAACTGAACAAAAATTTTAGTAATATTAATTTAAGAAATAGAATATATATACACATTCAAACACAATATATAATAAAATAACTAACCACTACAAGTACTCAAAGTAATAAATGACGTAGAAAACACAAAAACCAAATAAATCCACCATATCCACTAATAATAAACTGCAGACACTATTATGACTCTTGCAATTTCTTCAATATTTTTTATGTATAAAATATAATAAATAAAATAAATAATAAAATAAATAAATCGTTTATTAATTTTGGCAGTACAGTTTTACAATTTTAACACAATCTGCCAAACTATAAAATAGTTTGTTGGCAGAAGTGGCTCCCCATAACAATACAAACTGTTTTTTCTATATTAAATAAAATGTATTACATACTGTTGTTTTTCAGATGTAAGAAACATGTATAGTACATACATTTAAATATATGTACTATACATTACACATTTATGATTATATATCTTTTTTTCTCCAGACACCCTTTCCTTCAGAAATCCTTAATCAAATTGTCCGCAAAATGCGGTGAATCACTCGCTTCTTCCAGAGAAAAAAAAATACGGGAACACTCCCCCATTAATTACGATCATGGCGTAATTTTTTCGGTTAATCAAAAAACCTGTCGGAGTTTTAAAGGCATTGCCCTCCCGTACAGCCAACCACAGAAGAAGAAACAGTAAAAGTTGAACCTTATTGTGGGACAGTAGAGGCTATATTTGTATTGTAAGTTACCACTGATATTGACGATTGCTCTATCATTAGCAACCAGGCACCGAAATTGTCAAAAACAATAGTTGATTAAATTAAATTATACGAGAAAAAAAACGTAACACCAAAATATCGTTATTAGTGTGCATATAAACACAGATAAAGAACTTGCGTTAAATAACATATACATGCTCATATACATTTATAAAGCGATCTCAAGATTTATAGCAATACTATTGAAATTACATTTCTGATACGAACTTAAACTATCAGTCAGTCTCTAGTGCTGATTATAAATACGGGCCTTGAGTATCCATCCTACGGCGAATAAAACCCCAAATGATTCAAATATTAAAAAGATGATAAAGATTCACTAAGTTTTACAATAAAAGTGCTCTTACAAATATTATTTTTGAGGCGCTGATGTAAGAAATGACTTTGAATATTGTCTCCAATTATAATTTGTAAGCGAGCAATTAATAGTTCGTTCACTAAAATTGTGTTTTAACTTTTATAAATTCTTGCAGAGCACCCGTTTAATCTAAAACACTTTTATCTTCATTAGCACCAGTCGCTACGCTTTTCATAGCTAAAACGGAATATTTTAATAAGCTCGCCTTAACAAGAATATTTGCAACCATCCCTTAACCAGTCGAATTTAATTCAATTTGCAATTAAAACGGTCTGTCTGTTTATTTTTTCGGGACGCCGATTTCTAATTCGGCCAATGAGCTCCGACGAAAGTTTGTTTTACTTATTTTTATTTGTTTTTGTACGTGTTTCGGCTGCGGGAATGAAGCCGTGTGCTCCTCTGAGCACTCCGGTCTGATTACTTCCGATTGCTTATTTTACGACACACGAATAAAATATCTCCAAAATCTTACCAATAAATTTTATATCTCCCTTTTATAACGATACGTGGGTACGATCCAGAGCTAAAACGAATCTGGCAATCAAAACGAATAATTCAATAATCTCCCTAACAACCATGTGGGATGCCAAAAGGATTACAAACAATAAAATCCAGAAATTAAGCATCAGAAATGCGCGCGCACGGCCACACACTTTGGGGCCATCTCATCCTATTAACCGAATTATCATATCAAACGGCATCCGAAGCATTCGCCGTAAAAAAAGAAACAACAGTCATTCAAAACCTTTCATCCTCTTATTAGAGGGAAGGGGTTACTGTACACCGACCAGCCATATTTTACATCGATCTACGCGAATTTCAACTCTATTACTTTACCAGTAGAGCCATCAAAAAGGCAAATACAAACCTGTTTTAATATAACAAGCTTTCCGCACGTCGCAATCAAAGGTTCGCCCATTTAAATAAATCTAGATTTCGAATTCACAATGGGGTTTTAAGGGAGTCCGCTCCTGCAAAAATTATGGCCATTACTTTTGCTTCGGGCGAAATTGGATTACCGATGGTTCTATAATGAAGTGCTGAACTTTCAGGTCATGTGTGGCGGGGAAGGAGGTAATTGCGCTGATATACTGCGCACCCGCTCGCACCGTCTCGTCCCCGATGATAATGGCAGCACCGCTATAGTTTTAATCTTCTTTATTGCTGACCCTTTTGCGAGTTTGAAAGGAGTTTCGCCCCGTCTATGATTATGTTTTGTGCTTCAGTTTCGGAATGGCCTTTTGATTGGAATAAAGGGCGTTTGAATGGTCTCTTCGAATCTTTTCCTTTTGCAATAACGTAAATGTTGAGCCTTTTGCTCTTCAGTGATTATTATGACGATCCTTAAATAACATTTCGCGAGCTCTTCAGAATTGACGTCGTTTTCGTAGGATTGTAACCTTTGTAAGGTTTGAGTTGTCTAGTATCTTCAGACAATTGTCATGAAGCTGTATATTCTTTCAATAGACTTTCTTAGTTTATTATCCTCTGTACAAAACACTATTCTGGGAATTCTCTAAGCAGAGTACAATAGCGGATGATTTTTCACAACAAATCGCGGGGTGTGCGCGACACAGGGGCAATTAATTTCAACATTTCAACCTCTCCCGAACAGCTTCAAGTTATGACAGATGAGCGTGAATTAAAAATGATTAAAAAATTAATCTCGCCCCGTGTACCGCGCCGTTAAATGTAAGTGGGTACTTAATGGAAATGGGCGGGAAAAGAATGTACCGTGTGAAGGATGACTTGACAGATTCGATCAAAGCGGTGAACTTGACAGGAAATCTCGCGAACAGAAAAAGACTGATGATAATGAAGACGTTGAAATAAAACCGTTGACGTTGAAGTAAGAACAGTAATTGATATGAGATCAAAAGTTGCAACTTTAAAATAATATTTAATCACTAAATGACGAACAAGTGTTATTTATACTGATAAATAACCGACTACTCACTTGTTTATTTAACGGAGGTCTAAAAAGATGATTGTCTATGAAGATGCCTCTCGTAAAAAGTCGTAGAGGTCTAACATCTCCGTTAAACAAACAAGTGAGTAGTCGTTAATTTATCAATATAAAATAATAGAAATGAAAATGTAACTATGTTGTTCGCGAATGTAATAAAACATGAAATAAATATAACAAAAATTTTCATCACAAACTCCAGGTGTAGAGAAACTCTTTCCCCTCATAAAAGGTCAGCTGTAAAACTCTGCAACAACTCAGCACAGCGAAAATTCTTGAACAAATGAGCACTAGCTTATAAATCCACTTGCCAGCACGCTTCCCATTGTATAATTTACAAAAGCTGGAAGAAGGCAAGAGTTTCTCACTTGTATACTTTATGCTAGATTCTTTGGTAAACTGGGGCAAAACTGGGAGACATTAATCTTGAGCTCACACGAAAGTATTGTATAGATTAGATGGGGTAAGACGGTACGGGCTGCTAATCAGGGGGGCTGAGCAAATAACGGCCCAGCATGGCGTATGGGGTGAAGTGAAGGTACGGCTGCAAGGGCTGCGTTTGACTCCATTGATTTGGAGGGAAGAAAACTGTTCGTGACAACTTGTTACGGTATTTTGTTATTGTTGCTAGAGCTAATATGACAAGACAATACAAACATAATTCTTCGTAGACAACTCAAAGGAGTACTCACGTTCACATTTCATTTGATTGAAATTGTGTTCTGCGATATTGTATTGCATATTAACTCTAGGCCTAACGGTGCTTTAATAATTTACGATTTGCTTTTAGATCGAAATAAATAAAAATGATACTAAAACAGACCTGAAAGTACTTACCTAAGATAATAACGTTTTTGCCTGACCCAAGCAAAACGAGATAGATAAATTCTTAATAAGGCTTTTAAGGATTATAGGCGTATTCAATTTTACTGCCGCCATATTGTGTAGTACCATCTTTACCCTTCCAAACATGGAGCAGGCGTGTTAGATTAATCACTGTGCGGGCAGATACACATTAAAGTAAATTCTTAACAACATGTGTATATAAATTGTCTCTAATGGTAGCTCGCTTCAGAGGGATGGAAGTTGGGCCATTATTATGGAGTACCTACGTATATATCATTGAGTTTATCCTGTTTACCGAAAAAGAGAATTAAGGTTGTGCTTTCGTAAATTTGCGGTTTGCGGGTATTATAATGTGTTGTGGTATTTCGGATTGGGATTTGTATTTGTTGACTTCTTACAACCGCACATTTAAATTGCTCACTTTCACATACTTGGGTATTGAAAAGTGATGTCTTTGTTGGTTAAAATATACATATTTGAAGTGCAAAAAATCAGATCAATTAGCGTGCTACTTAGACCTGTTATGATTATTATTCTAAGATAGGTGTAACTTTGTACAATCTAGTAATGAATGGTAGTTCGGAACTTCACAGAAAATAAATGTTGCAATTGTCGAGTAACTAAAACGATACAGTCCAACAGCAAGCGTAAAAACTAGAGCTATAAAAACCTCTAATCCGTAGCACTAACTTTAGCTTAACTTGGTGGCTAAAAAGCAAAGAGTGTGACCGTTATTCCACCATTTCTCATTTAGCGAAAGGGGAGAGCGGGGCTAGTGGGGGGGGCGCGGGTGCGAGTGACGCTGCGGCTTCGTAATATCCTGTCACAGTGACCTTTTTCCAACTACCCACAGACTGTCTCACTGGGTACAGTTGGCCGCGACAATCTTGAAAAGTTTGCGGCTGAAACTGGACACAGTCTAAAGTTGACGTCCGTGAGCCACCTAAGAATGTTCGAGTGTATTTGGTCGTTAGCCTTACAATTTTAAACCAATTTCAATTAGGCCACTGTCGTTAACTCTATTTAGTAGAGCAATTTAGGATAAAAATATTTTTTTAGGATGAAGCTTCATTGTCATTTCATGTTTATTAGTTTCAAAACAGCTTTTATTTAAAGCAACGATCACAATTTAAAATGTCATAATACAAACCAGAAAAAAATACCAATGCCACTTGTAAGAAACTCCTTGACATAAATTCGAACTCAATTTTTCCATTGCGAAATTGTACAACTTTTACGTCCAACTGTACTCGCAAAACGCGAAGCCAGAATTTCAGTCGAATTCAGCTTTCAGCTAAAATAAGTATTGTAGCTGGACTTTATTACGAAAGCAATAACGCCCTATTTAGCTCCGTCAAAGGTTACAAAATTAAAGCGTTGTAATAAACGTGGATTTTTTACTGGTCTATTTTTCCCCTACCTCCTTGTTACTTGCAGTTGGGAATGTTCTAGTTTATTGCATTTGTTTGCAACTGCCTTCTTGTTCTTGTGGTATGAACTATGGGATCCCGATCTGGAGGTCGTGGGTACGATTCCCACGGGAAGTCACACAAAGTTGATATTTGTTAATTTATCATAATCACTTTGTGAGATTTTCCTCAGTTTGATCAGGGCAATGCGGGATAAATATCTCTTTAAGAAAAAGGATTCGTGCTTCAGAGGGCACGTCAAGACGTCAGTCTTAGTTCACTGTCTTTGATGGTGGTTTTTACTCAAACCACGTCAGAGCTGTGATACTTGGCGGTTTGAAAACACTGACACCTAGGTTCATTAGGTCGATAAGAACGGTTTTTTTTTCGGGTCTATTTTTGCCTTGCGGTTTTTCCTCCTCATTACTTGCAGTTAATTGCATTTGTTCAAAGTTTTATTAATCGATAAATATGTTTAAAAATAGCTTGCTTATGGATTGAGGTATCGAAGTATCGAAGCCCTTTCTAGGAAATCGTCGAGTGAATAATTCAATGACTCGTGTCGCGTTGGCTTGAACAACTTGTTCGTATGCTAACTTATGTAAATTATAAGCTCTATGAACATGGCATATTTTCTTTAAAATGTGTTTCCAAGGAATACCGTATTTGCCTACTAGTCAAATCAGCAACTATTTATGAAATATCAAAAACGCTTTATCGTATGGAAATAGTGGGTTATCATCACAGAAGAGTAAAAGCTAGGTAGTGTGACCTCTCAAATCAGTGGTTACGTCACTCGCTTGTAAATATTGACTACTCAAATCAATATCTTCTATATTTTCAACTCAATTATTAAATCTATGCTGGCCTGGGAGCTAGAGAAAAACATAGAATGTGCCAGCTGCATTTCCTCCCGGGCATGCTGTAAAAACCAGGTAAGGGATCCGAGGGTTTAGTATATTGTAATTTAGGCGATGGGCTGACAACCTACAGCAATATACTTACAAATCTATCTTAAATAACCCTCAAAACTTTGTCAGACGTGGCGACCTTTGTTTGGGTCGTTTACGCTCTGCCTACCCGTTTAGATGAATTAGATCCGAAGTAGTTTTAAGTAAAACGTATTGATTTTTTTAGCTAACAACATAAAGCAACATGTCTGTTCATCAGTTTCGCTTAATTTTCAAGAGGGTTCTTTTATCATTTCTCAAGTTTTTGTTTTACATCTGACTGTAGGTTTTATCATAAACGAGAAAAATAGTTAATTTAAGTCACTCAAAAAGTGGCAGGTAGTTTGAATAAGAATGATACACAAAGCACTTCGAACAATGCTTTCCTATTGAAGCCTGACGTAAAATACTGAAAATCATAATTAAAAATAATGTAATAGGCTTAGTATTGCAAGCTTATTTAGGAGAATGTTGCCAGAACATTGATATTTTGAAAGGAAAGTTTTTTATTTTTCATGTATCTGAAATAGAAGCCAGAATTTCTTTAGACATAAAAGTACCCCAGATGTGCGTTAAGTTTTAATAATTTATGCAGTCAAATTAAGCCATTTTTGTTTCCATACTTTAGTAAAAGATGTTATCTTAGTAAAGATAGTAATTTGTTTTAATAGGCAACATTGAATTCTGGGAATGGGCAGGCTGGTTAGTATGATGGTTGATATATCCTGTACCTGTATATAATCACGCCTTGATCCCTAATCGGGTAGGCAGAGCGACAAACGACCTAAACAAAGGTCGTTTCGCCATGTATGACAAAGTTTTTAAGGTTATTTAAGATAGATTTGTAGGTATATTGCTGTAGTGACAGGTTGTCAGCCCATCGTCTAAATTGCAATATACCTACTAAACCCTTGGGATTTCTTAGCTTGTTTTTACAGCATGCCCGGGAGGAAATGCAGCTGGCAAATTCTATGTTTTTCTCCTAGGCCAGCATGGAAGAAATAATAGAATGTTGTAGCCGGTAAAGAAAATCTCTTGAAATATGCTCTGTTAGCCTTCAAACCCAGTCCCAGAACAGTCTAAATGTAAAAAGTCAATGCGCGGCTCGAGCACGAGCCATTAGACGAGAGGTCACGATCGAGCGGGATCGATTCCGGCAAGAAAGGAAATACAGTGAAGATACAAACGAGCGATTAAAGTCAGCCAGTTCAAACTTCTGATTTTGACTCAAAAGTTCAAACTAAGAAGCAATTGGACGGTTAGATCTACGCTCTAGAGACTTACAGAATATGATGGGTAAAATACATGTCAACGTGTTTACGTTTCAGAGATAATTATAGATTCCCTTCATGATCTCTCCTCTTCTCCTTAATTTATTTATTTATTGGTTCATAAACATTCAGTACATACAAGCATTGATGTCGTTTTTAACAATAATAGTTAGTTCTTATCTATATAAGTCTTGGTAGTTAGTACCTATGTACTGTAAACTGTAAACTGCACCCTCCTCCATATCAATTAATCTGCTTGCTTACCTGACCTCGAATCCCGCATGAAATTTAGTTTCATGATGTCTTCAAACTTGAAAATCGCATGTTATATTTTACTAGTTGTGCAAATCCAAACATGGGACTGTGAATTATAATCACTATGTTTTGGTCAATTAGGACCACACCAAAGCTGTTGAAAAAAACCAAAATCGCATCATGGAATCGCTCGTCTGCCCGCCCGACCTCGAATCCCGAGGCGCGTCGGATTTTTCGGTCGGTCAATCGCGTGACCGGACCACATTAGTGAAATGAATCAAATTGAATTCGCTGCCTGCTACTGGCTACTGGCTACTAGTCCCACTAGTCCAGATTGGTGAAAACCGCTGTCGCTTCTGTAATAAATAATCTCCTGTTATCGCTGTGGGTGATTAAGATTGATGCTTATTGTAACAACTGATCAGCCAGTGATAAATACGAGTTTAAAATTTCTTACGAGTGCAATTAGTACTTAGGTCGACCAACGATAGAGCGATTCACGGTTGACCAATAAAACTGTAAAATAGAACGGAAATCAAAAAATCTACATCACTTTCAATCGATACTACTCTAAAGACACCAGTTTATGCAAACAGATCGTAAAAACGTATTTCACATTACTAAATTGGTAATTTTTTCAGCAGTCAATATTGAATTCGAGCAAAGATGCTTTAGGCTCGTTTTAAACCATAAATTCACAACCTCTTAATTAATGTTAACAGCCTCCAACCGCAACCAAACCTATCCAATTTTCAATTAACAGCCTCTTCATACATAAGAAAGGCCCCTTACCCTATAGTTTGATGGCCCACAATACCCTTCCAATGGCCCCCGAGTGGCGTGACGTAACAATAAAATAATTTCCAGGACACATTCTAAGCGGCTTGATGGCACCGCAGTACTGGGATGTCGTTCTAAGACCGCAGAGCTGTAAAATCGTGGCGCTAGTGGATCTAAGATGCGAGGGCTGCCAGAAACTTTGATACAGAAAAACTTGGCGAGACATAGGGCCTATTGGATACTTGTAACAAGAAATAGGAAGTGACGAGGCAAGAAATAGGGAACTAGCTTGTCATGCTCTTCTGTAAATAAAAACAACGTGAAAGAGAATTTTGAAGAAGGTATTCAAGTCATTGAAGATATCGAAATTTTGAAGAAGACTTGTTTCAGAAAATAGGAAGTGACGGAGCGCGAAACAGCTTGTCATGCTCTTCAGTAAATAAAAACAAATTAAAAGAGAACTTTGAAGATGCTATTGAATCTGCTTTAAATACCAAATAATCCATCAAAGGAAACCATGAAATTCTAAACAGGGGTGCTTTTCATTACGGTGCACTTATCCTCCGATCAATAAATTACAACCACTATTATCTCTGATCTGAACCCTTGCCTCCAATCGAGGGTACAACCCTGGTTCAACCCTGCAAGTTCAAAGTCGGTAGGAGAGAATTAATAGGGTTATTGCAGCAATAAATACGGACGCCTAGTTTGCGGGTGGCCGCGGTCAGATAAATCAAGGGGGTTGCGAGGTGTCCCGTGTGTTGTATGCGTGGTCCAAGGAAGGGTTAAAAGACGCTTTTGTAAGGAGTAGGAAATCGGACGTCAAATGACCGAAAAATTGGTTTTACAAAGCTGCTTATCAATACTACTGGTACAGATTCGTTGAAAGTGTTTGAATGCGTGGTCCAACGCTTTGGAAGGGTTGAGGAAACGGAGAAAAAGGAATGGTCGGGTGAAAGTCAAATGTGCAAAAAAATATTTTCTAAAGCTACTTTTTTTGTGCAGATTAGTAGTTTATTGGATAATTCTGTTTATACTCAAACTGCAATCATGTAAAACATCATCATCATCTCCCTAGCCTTATCCCGTATCCCAAGGGTCGGCTACCTAATCTAGGTGATTGAACGAGAGTACTGGTTTTTACACAGAGCGACTGCCATCTGACCTCTGCAATCATGTAAAACAATGGGTATGATAAGTTAACCTCCATTGTTGAAACCTATGAAGTCGGTGAAACGATCATTTGGCCATCTTTATCTTGTTCTTTCAAGTAAATTTGTCTTATTCATGCGATGAAGTTGAAGAACATATTTGAGTTTCATTTTTAAATATGAAATAAACTGTAACTGTGTAAAAGCCTTTGCCTGCAATAACTTTTTAATTTGAATACAAGAAATTTGTCACAGAAATGTTTCAAACGAAATAGTTATGTATAACGTTTGACCTCGTTTCACGTTCATGGTGAAGTATTCACGTAAACTTCGGTGCACTTAAAGCAACTTCCGTAGCTCATGGAGGTAATGTCCTGAGTGGAAACTATTACAGATCTGGCAAGTTCTCGTATAAATATTATACGACATGTTTGTGATATAAGTAGGAATACAGCTGGTGTTTATTCAGCAATCTTTCTTCCATGCTGGACTGGGAGTGATAGAAAAACATAGAATGTGCCAGCTGCATCACCTCCAGAGCATGCTGTAAAAACCAGCTAATGGATTCGAGGGTTATAGTATATTACAATTTTAGGCGATGGGCTGACAACCTGTCACTATAGCAATATACGTCATGACCATCTGTAATAACCCCCAAAACTTGTCAGACGTGGCGGAACGACCTTTGCTTAGGTCGTTTACGCTCTGCCTACCCCATTAGGGACAAAGGCGTGATTATATGTATGTATGTATGTTATTCAGCAATTCAACACTTCGTGAGATTCATATAATTTGAAATAAGGTTAAGACAGGGACAAACGCTGAATAAAACACCAAATACAGATACGTATACGGATAGATTTCTTCCATGCTGGACTGGGAGAGATAGAAAAACATAGAATGTTCCAGCTGCCCTTCCTCCAGGGCATGCTGTTAAAGTCAGCAAGAGGGACTCGACGGTTACATTGTATTGTAATTTAGGCGATGGGCTGACAACCTGTCACTAAAGCAATACATATAACAATCTAAAATAGTCCCCTTAATTTTTGTCAGACGTGGCGAAAGCGCCTTTTACGAGGCGTTAAACGCTCTGCCTACCCCGTAAGGGATAAAGGCGTGATTTATGTATGTATGTATGTATGTATGTACAGATACGTTTCGTTCTTGTTTCGATTGGTAAGTCAATGGGAGTTGGAAAGATCGCACTTTCCTTAAAAAGTGTTCCATCATCATTATCCTGTATTTCTCGGGGTCGTCTACCAAATCTAGGTGATTTAACGAGGGTACTGGTTTTTACACAACCTCCGCAACCTAGAAGGGAAACCAGACCCAATCCTAGATTAGGTCAGTTTTTAAGCCGCCAATGCTAAGCACTGCCCTCTGATATGGCTTAACGACTAATATCTAAGGTGTTAAACGATATTAACTGGGACCAACGGCTTAACGTGCCTTCCGAAGCACGGAAAAAGCACCAAAGGTCTAATAACCTGTTTTATTTAAAAGACGCAGTATTATAAGTTTAAAATTGTTAGTTAATAATCTAATTTATTTGTTTTCATCCTATGACTTGAACCATTCGGTTTGAGGTAAAACAGTAAGTCCGAGGCGCCGCAAAGGGAACGTAGTGCGATACACAGACTCATTTCAACTGTATGTAGTTTAGTCTACGACTGTACTATCTATTTATTACATGTACTTGTAGCTATAGCTGTACTTATAATAGCTACAACTGAACTATTTACATACTCCGTTTATTTAACGTTGAAATATCGATATCAACTTGTTTTGCAAACAGCTTTTTCTAAACAACTTACTATATGTTTCTGATCAGAGGGTTTCATATTGTAATTTAGGCGATGGGCTGACAACCTGTCACTACAGCGATATACGTCCAAATCTATCTTAAATAACCTTCAACACTTTGTGAGCCGTGGCGGAACGGCCTTGGAAAATACATTAGGTCGTTTACACTCTGCCTACCCCATTAGGGATAAAGGCGTGATTATATGTATGTATGTTCTAATATAAGGTTATAATCTGTAATTCCGTTGAACCTCTGCTAAGTTGTAAAGAAAAAGCAGTTTAATGGCCGCAAAACATGCTGGTATCGATAACTTTAGGATAAAAAACGAACTTTATCTACGATTTTACTTATAATTGCAACTATACTTATAATAGCTATCTACTACATGTCTTGTTTTAAAGAAATAAAGTGGATTAGATATTAGGTACCGCCATGATGGATTTTGTCTACGGCGTAGATTCGTAGCAAAAATAAACTTACAATAATCTACGTCTCGTAGAATATTGCTACGAAGCGTAGCCAATGGATAAAGTAAATACCTCGTAAAAAAATAAAATGGGATTCTTCAAAGTTTTAGTAAGATGCTAATTCAATGCAAACACAAACTGAAAACCATTTTAAATTAAAACATCACAGTTCCAGAACAATTTATTTTCTCTCTTTCTTCCCAAGCACAATAAATACGTTAAAACGCCACACGTCCATTAAAAAGGACATTAGGTCTATCACAGGACTCTATAACACGGAAGTCGCCTTATCCACCTGCTAACCCACCCTAAAGGCTGTGTAATTTATGGGCCACTCCGTCCTAGCTTTATAGGACCCAAAAGAATTGTTGTGGTGTGATTTGCATGCCTCATGGTAAATGCCCCTTTGGGCAGGACAGTCTTGCCTGGCATTGACTAATTGTAGGACGGTGGGCGCTTGGACAATTTGAATTAAAGGCTAGCATTAGGACTTGGGGTTGGTGTATAGACGATGTTGTTACCTTAAGGTGGCGTGATTAAGTCATTGAGTCAAATAATGGTGTATAATATATTATTTTTTTATGTCAATCTCTTCTTAATTTTATTTTATAAATGTATTTTGTATTTTGATGTATTTTGTGTATTAATGTATTTTGATAAAATCTAAAGAGAGGACGAAATCAAATGAATAAAGTGGACATTTTTATTATTATTTAAAGGTCCATGCTGGACTGGGAGCGAGACAAAAACATAGAATGCGCCAGCTGCATTTCCTACTGGGCATGCTGTAAAAGTCAGCTATGGAATCCGAGGGTTTTAGTATATTGTAATGTAGGCGATGGGCTGACAACCTGTCACTACAGCAATATACCTACAAATGTAACTTAAATAACCCTCAAAGTTTTGTCAGACGTGACGGGACGACCTTTGTTTTGGTCGTTTACGCTCTGCCTACCCCATTAGGGATAAAGGCGTGACTATATGTACGTATGTATGTATTTAAAGGTGGACCCTTAAACTACATACTTGTTTCTAAATCAATTGCATAGAAAACCCTCAGACTCAATACAAACATTTCAAAATTGGCAAATATTTTTAATGTGAGCATATCGTAACCAAGAACAAGGACAACTAGAAGGCAGAGTCTTTATATATCAACCTACCTACATTGCCTAAAATAATTTAAAATATAGTATCAAGCTTTTCCACACGAAAACTAACAACAAAGTCTATGTATGTACAAGTACTACCAACCAAGCTAACTAACATACTGTTTGCCGAAGTGGTACTAAAGGTACTTTAATGTTATTATTTAGTAAATAGCTGGAACGTGTTTATTTTAAGTTTTTGTGGTTAAAGTAAACAATACTAAAACAACACACCCTTTAGACTTGTTCTGTTAATTATTTGTTTGAAGTTTGTTCATTAAACTAAATCGTATTATATTTCAAATTGTTTGCGAATAAATCAGGTCTTTTTAATATTTAGTTTTTCGAGAAAATGTTTGAGATAAAACTATGATCGGTAGAAGACACTTGAGATTGTTGGCGCTTGTTGAAAACTCTATTGTGTTGCATTTTGATTTTAGTTTTACAAATTCGATGCTTCAATAATTACATGTACATTTATGATACATTTTGGTTTAAATATTGCAATAATTTAATCATTATTTTAATTTTAATTTTAGTGGGTAAATAACATAATTGATGAATACTCCGATAGCCCCACTCCAAAATCCAATATTTCCAAATTTGTTGAATAGAGAAGACCATTTTCAAAATACCTAACTAATTTAAAATTCTAGAAATTAAAATATATTCTATAAAATTAGTTACGTAACCCACACATCGTTTGCTACTGACACCACTTTTCAATTTCGCCCAAAAATTACAGCTCTCAGATTTGATGCACAATTTCACTGGGTCTGTTTTTAATTACTCCAAAACGCGGGTCCTGAGCGAAGACTTTAAATTAAAGTGTTCGTTGGACTCTGTAGCAAAGTTATAATTAACCAGCGTCCAATTTGACCCTAGAGATAATATAAGGTTTGACAGTTCACCGAATGAGAGGGCAAAAGGGCATCTAATGTGTTTGTCAGTTGAATTTGATAGACTTGTAATATAGGAATTTCAAAGCTATTCAAATATAGTAAGTGAGTAATGTTTTTGGCAGACTGTTAGCGAAAATATTTATTGTGTTAAATTATATTAAATAAAAACTATAATAGAATTATTTTCATTACAGAAAACATTAGATAAAACATTTTTATTGCGAAAATTAATTAAGTTCAATACTGATTGCGTTTCTAAATTTAATTTAACGTTGTGTTTATTCATCGCTGGATTAACTTTTAATTTAAGTCGTTCATAATTAATTTTAGTAATATTAGAACTCGTATCATAGTATTGGTATTAATGTCAGCTTATTTCTTTAAGTAATTACCTATAATCGAATTTTGTTATTACAGAAATTTTTAGTAGATTTATTATTTAAAATTTCTAAAGTCAGCGAATATCTAAGTAACGATGTTTTACGAAATTGGATGAGGTAATGGTAATGTCTCCAAATTATCTATAAAAAAAACTAAGTGAGTTATTCTGTAAAAGAAAATAATCCCGTTGCCAATATAAGATGGGGACGAAAAGTTAAAAAACTTTGGACAAGATTCTCGAAAGAATTTGACACACGCGCCGATAAAACCAATAAAAAGACGCAACACAACTGAGAATTGTTTACAGAAAGCTATTTGATCCGTTGTCCTTTTTTAATGGAAAATTCTTTTACCTGGAGCTTGTTGGAAAGTTGGCCATTCTTGCTCAAAAGAAACAAGACAAATGAAAAGCTCGGGTTTGTAAGGAGATAGATCTACAAACATATAGATATTGACAAACTTGGGGGCGCAGGAATGCCCCAAGTTTCTGACTGATTGGCAACTACGTACGCCTGTGGCTAACTCTGTTTTGTTGTTAGTTCTATCTGTATAATGTAATGCTATTCTAAAGCCTACTCCACTAGGACTCAAGGCATGATTATATGTATAAGCAGCTATTTTAGTAACTGAAATTATTAAAATTGATAATTTGTGTTTAGTCGATTCTTCGTCAAATTTCATTTTAGTTAACTAAACGAGGTTATGTTAATTCGCAGAAGTAAAATAATAAGTTGTTTGATTTTACTCCCGAAAATGGTTTCTCTTACAAGTTTTGATAGAGTGAAATTAATTATAATAGTCTATAAAGGCACAAACTAACTTACATAAAAGTACAGGATATGTTGGATCTAAGTTTCAAATTAAAATTGCTTACCTGAAACAAACAATACAAATTTATAAATCTAAGAATAATAGTTAGTCAGTAGTTCTTCAATGCTGGCCTGGGAGTGACAGAATAACATACAATGTGCCAACTGCATTTCCTCCTGGACATGCTGTAAAAACCAGCTAGGGGATCCGAGAGTTTCAGTATATTGTAATTTAGGCGATGGGCTGACAACCTGTCACTTCAGCAATATACCTACAAATTTATCTTAAAAAACCCTCAAAACTTTCTCCCACATGGCGGAGCGACCTCTGTTTAGGTCGTTTAAACTCTGCCTAATTAGGAGTGATTATATGTATGTATGTAAGAATAGTAACAAAATAACTGTTCTTAGAACGTCTTAACAGTTCCACTAATTGATGACCACTTCGCCACAAGCTGCATCTTCCTAATCCCGAGCTCAACAGTTTCACCAACTCTCTAAACAAACCTTACGATCCGGAGTTAGAAACAAGTGAAAAAGTCATTTAAACTAAGAATCGGGATCAGTGCACGGACACCTTCAAGTGGAATCTCTTTGCATTTGGATAGACAAACTGCAAAACGACTGCAATCCGACGACGAGATTGGCAGTTCAGATACAGTTTTAATGTAGTTGGTATGACTGCAATAAAACTCCACGCCGACCTGTTTGTCAACGTGCAGCTTGATTGCAGTCGGTGTGCATTCGTTGTGAAGTTGTACTCACTGCACACTGTTTGCAATGTACCACGTGAAACAGAAAGGATATCAGCCAGCCCATGAAACTGAACAACTTTCCCAAAGGAATATAGGTCAAAATAAGAAAAAAAAGTTCATACAAAATGCATCAGCTGATAGCGTGTGCACTATGGGGAATCAATTTCTTTTTTCGTTTTTGACCTATGTTCCTTTGGAATAGTTGTTCAGTTACATGGGCTGGTTCATATCCTTTCGGGTGCATATACCCTTTCTGTTAGACGGTGGATACGTTGGCGTGTAGTTCTAATGCAGTTGTACCAACACATCAACGCAGCTGTGGTAACTGCACACTGACTGCAATCAAACTGAACATTGACTGTAGTATATAACTTACAGTATTCGTTTTTAAAAACGTTGTGTTTCAAAGGTAAAACATATTTATCAAAAACTAAAGGAGTAGGTCTACAGTCACAGTCACGCCAAGTACAATCAAACAACGTCTGAACTGCAATTTGGCATTTGACATTGCAGTTGAAGTGCAGTCCGCCTGTCTAAAGCCTTTAAAGCTATTCTATTAGTTTTTTACTTTCTTCAATTGGATTGCATTCCTGTTTCCACGCAATTGGAATTCGTAAAATGTTGCTTTTTCCAACCTTATTTTCACTCTTAGCCGATCAACTTTCTTTTCATTTAGATCTACGGCCGTATCTGTATCTCTTTATTTTCAACTTATGTGCGTTTCGATCAAGGAAAAAATCTGGTTACCTACTCAGCTTTTAAGAACGAAATCAAAATTTGAACTTAGAATCCATTCTTTAAAGCGTTTCATTTCCTTTATTCTTTGATTCTAGGATTGAAAGTCTTATGCTCGTATTTATGAAGCGATCTCAAACTTAAGACCAATATTAAGTATGGATTTGACAGGCCAGTCTGTACTGAAATAACATTTCCGATACGAACTCAAACTCGCTCTCCCTCATGAGAGCTGATAATAAATAATATCAAAACATAACGCCACGTGCGTCGTAAATCTCCTTGATAACATTTTTTAATTACGTAAGATTAGAGTCCATTTCCATAAGAAAATTTCATACACATAACTATGTATCTATATATCCTTTAAATTGCACCCCGCATTGCGCCTAGACTCCAGTTACTTCTAATACTTTTTTCTCCATCCTTAAGTTTCCCGTCGAAGTTCAACATAAAACTGCAACTCATCCCCCATCCCTTCAAGGGTAGGTAGCAAGCAGCAAGTTCCACTCTTTTAATCCCAGCAATGTGTTTTGTCGTGAAGACTTCCATTGTTCCAGGGAAACTTTTCTTGCTCCCCTCCACTTTTTCCTTTCTTTAATTTTATTTCTGGGAGCTGTATTATCTTGTGGGGTTTCTTATAAGTCGCGATTCGAGCTGGTTTAATCTAATGTGTGTTTAGACTTTTCGTTTCTTTTTTGTTTGTAACATAATCACAATTGTAACCAATTTTCGAGTTACTTTTTTCAATCCACCATTTAATTTTTACTTTTCATATTAAGGTATATTATATCGTTTCTGAATTCTGAAAGTGAAAATCTCGGATACCTTAATTTAATCACAATCGTATTTTAAAGTTGACATCCGTCTTTCTCATTCACAATGCTATCTTAAACGCTTCTCAACATTTTCAGACATATTAAAGCCATTGAAGTAAATCACTACATAGTATAAAACAAAGTCGCTTTCTTTGTCCCTATATCCCTATGTATGCTTAAATCTTAAAAACTACGAAACGGATTTTGATGCGATTTACTTTAATAGATAGAGTGATTCAAGAGGAAGGTTTATATGTATAATACATGCATAATATAGTAGAGAAACACTGATGATTTCCGTGCGAAGCCGGGGCGGGTCGCTAGTACCGTATAATATAATCGTAAATTGTTTTTTTTTGATGTGATAGGTACGCGATTTTTATCGCAGTCGTATCGCTGCGTGTAAAAGGCACACCCTAGTTAGACGCTCACTTTTGAAAACGAATTAGGCTTGCTGATTTCGTTATTTTTATTCAGTGGCAAAGTTTGTATTGCTTTTGTTTTTCTACAGCCTTTTGTGTTGTAAACTTTCAGCGTGCGATAAAAATACCACCCTGTACACTTTTCCCAAGATTCTTATCCAGCCAGATTCATTTAAATACATTTTCCTTATCTTATCAACAAGAATTTATTTGAACAACTTTGTTTTTTTTTTTAAAGTAATTTTCTGCCTTGAATTACGCCTAATTGAGAAGAGGATGCTTTTGCCTCCTTTCGCTCTATTAGAATTTTATAATGTAAAGTTTCAAAGTAGGTAATTAGAAACTTTATGTTGTTATTGTGTTGTGGAGCAAAATAAAGATATTTACTTTCTTTTTTTCTTTCTTCTTTCTATTGTTTGCACTTCTATCTAGCTTTATGTACTGTACTGTGTTATGCTTTTTTTAATAAATTACTTTGAGAGTTCGGTTAAGATAATAAAATATGATAGTCTCAATTACCTGATTATCTAACAAGTAAGATAATTCCTATCCTTGGAGGGAAAGTTTCATTCTTTGATTCCAGTCGTTGTTTTTCATAGTACATACATACATATAAACACGCCTTTATCCCTAACGGGGTAGGCCGAGCGTAAATGACCTAAGCAAGGTCGTTCCACCACGTCTGACATAGTTTTAGGGGTTATTTAAAATAGATTTGTAGGTATATTGCTGTAGTGACAGGTTGTCAGCCCATCGCCTAAATTACAATATACTGAAACCCTTTTTTTATTTTTTTATTATCATTTACTTAACACAATTTAACAAGTTAAATGACATCGCTAAACCTTAATACCTACCCTCTATTATTATTACTTCCCTCGGATCCCTTAGCTGGATTTTACAGCATGCCCGGGAGGAAATGCAGCTGGCACATTCTATGTTTTTCTCTTGCTCCCAGTCCATCATGGAAGTAAGTTTTCCATAGTGCAACCTAATTTTACGATAGTAAAATATTTAACGAAACACCTTGTTAAAACTGACACTTCTTTACCTTTACAAATGTACCTTTCTCTCACTATCTGATCGGTTTTATCGCAATTTTAACGAAGACATCGGATGCGTTCGACAGTTGGGCCCTGACCCCGGAAGCCCCGAGGGCACCCCGGGGATTCCCCCAGGGAGGGGAAAGGGAGGGAGGAGGGTGATTTGCGTCCGACGCAGGTCCCAAACTTACAAGACTAGGAGATGTTTGGAAACATTTTTGTAGCTAGTTAATAGAGCCATATTGTTGGTATGTTTGTCAAAGTCCTTTAAAATTACTTTTGATAATTAGTAAGTCCTTTGACGTGGACACACATATACATTTAAAGACGTAACACAATAATAAAGAAAACTTAGGTTTCTTTTTACTTGAAATGGGTTTGCTCTTGACACTAGACACTAAGGTCAGGGATGACCGTAACAGAGTCGACGATGGAGCGAGCTCACCCAGAAGATGCCTGTTATATAGTGCTGCTGGTCGTGGCGAAACGACCTTAGTTTAGGTCGTTTACGCTCTGCCTACCCCATTAGGGATAAAGGCGTGATTATATGTATGTATGTATAGAACTGCCAGTCTCACGCACCGACAGAACACAGCAAGCTGTTTAGCGCCGGACTCCGATGAGAGGGTGGTTGCGAGTCAGGCGGCTGCTAGGTCTATTGATATAAATCCTCTAACAACGAACCAACGAGCATGTTACTAGGTACACGTGTAAAAGTTTATTATATCGGAAAATTATTGTGCATTTATTTCTAGAAAATTGATCTATTATAATTACCTACACGTGGAAACTCTTACAAAGATCATTGGAGCTGAATACCAATAATAACCTGCTAAACTTAGCAACTTAAATTAAAAATAATTATTATTTATATGAAAATGGGAATTTCTCTCCCATACTGGACTGGGAGCGAAAAACATACAATGTGCCAGCTGCATTTTCTCCCGGGCAGTAAAAACCAGCTAAGGGATCCGAGGGTTTCAGTATATTGCAATTTAGGCGATGGGCCGACAACCTGTCACTACAGCGATATATTTACAAATTTATCTTAAATAACCCTCAATACTTTGTCACACGTGGCGAAACGACCTTTGTTTAGGTCGTTTACGCTCTGCTCCCCCAGTAGGGATAAAGGCGTTTTTATATGTATCTATGTATGTACAAGAACAAAGTTTAAGAGTCACAAAACCTACCAGACTTGTAAGTTAATAAAATACTCCCTTATACCAGTGCAAACAAAATAAAGTTTAGTTTAAGAGTACGTTGAATTGACAGGACTCTTTAGGGGAATTAATAGAGATTCTTCTTCTTCTGTCGAGTGGGTTTCGAGTCTACCGACCCGGTGAACCCTGGTGTCAGAGTTTTTAAACCGCCTAGTAGCACAATTATCAGGCCTCTGACATGGTTTGACTAACTACCACTATCAAAGACAGCGACCAGAACCGACGGCTTAACGTGCCCTGCGAAGCACGAAAATCTTTTTCTTTTCCGGACAATCAGGTGTTTCAGCCTGCAATGTCCTAACCAAACTGGGAAAAAATTCACAAAGTGATAAATTCTCAAATATCAACTTTGTGTTTCCCCCCTGGGAATCGATCAAGAGTCCATGGCACTAGCCACTAGACCACGGAGACAGTTATTAATAGAGATTGAGAAAAGCAATTCTCAATTAATAGAGATTGAGAATTGCTTTTTCGGAAAAGTACTTTATGTTGATGATTTTTCAACCCATGCTAGACTGGGAGCGAAAGAAAAACATAGAATGTGTAGAATGCTGTAAAAACCATCGAAGGGATCAGAGGGTTTTAGTATATTGCAATTTAGGCGATGGGCTGACAACCTGTCTTTGCAGGAATATACCTACAAATCTACCTTAAATAACCCTCAAAACTTTGTCAGACGTGGCGAAACGATCTATATTTAGGTCGTTTACGCTCTGCCTTACCTATTAGGGATAAAAGTGTGATTATATGAATGTATTTTTCAACTTTTATCTTATTCAATAACTTATTTATTTATTTATTTATTTAACAGTTTATTGTACACAATAAAATACAAAGAACATATACATATAAAACAAAAACACAACAGGCACAGCTTATTTCTAAAAAGAAATCTCTTCCAGCAGACCTAGGCTAGTGAAATAGCATCCTGAGAGGCAGATACGACGTGCACAATTAAAAATATTAAAAACAATAAATTATAATTAACTTATCACTAAAAAAATAAAAACAAACACAATTACTTGAAAAATATGCTAAATAATCCTACTAATAAATATTAATAATATACATATAATATATAAATAATACATATATATATATATATATACATATACTGATTAATTGGAGAGTGAAAGATAATGCTCTTTTACTCGCTTTTTGAACACAGAGATAGATGGACTGTCACGAACTGTGTGCGGTAGTGCGTTCCACAGCCTGACCGCATGTACAGTAAAAGAATAACTATAGAAGTCAGATTTATGGCTGGGAAATGAAAGAATCGACCTAATACGAGAGCGGCAAGGTTTATCCTGTGGTCGTGAAAAATTAAAGCGCTCTTTAAGGTAGGAAGGAGAAGAGGGACTGTGAAGTACGTTAAAAAGGCAGAACAATACATGAGTATTCCTACGAAGTCGGATCGGGAGCCACTTGAGTTGCGTACGAAATTGTGAGACGTGGTCGTATTTTCGTAGACCGAAGATGAATCTGATGCACAGATTCTGGAGACGCTCAAGCTTGTTTAACAGCTCCTCAGTGGCATCAAGGTAGCAGGAATCGGCATAATCAAACAGAGGGAAAAGAAGAGTTTGAGCAAGGTTGATTTTAGTTTTCAAGGGTAAAAAGTTTTGGAGACGCTTAAGTGAGTGGAAGGCGTAAAATACTTTTTTACTCACTTGATTTACCTGAGGTGTCCAAGTAAGATTGCTATCAAGTAAAATGCCAAGATTTTTTGCAGTCTTAGTATAAGCAATAGATGTGCCATTGTAAGTTACAGGTGGGATATCAGTATCATCTAATTGGCTACACATGTACCGGCCACCTATAAGCATTAACTGAGATTTGTTCGGATTAACCACTAGCCCAAAAGATTCAGCCCAGTCAGATATATTTTTGAGGTCATTGTTGATGGCTTCGGTGGCACTGTCAAGATCAGAGACACTAAAATGGCGATACAACTGCAAATCGTCTGCGTAGAGATGGAAGCTAGAGGAGATCACATAGGTAACTGTGTTGATGAAGATGGAAAAGAGAAGAGGTGAAAGAACGCCACTCTGAGGTACGCCCGCAGAAAGATCACACCATTCCGAGGAAGCATCATCAGAGCGGATTCTCTGCGAACGACCACGAAGGTAAGAGTCAAACCACATTATTGCCGAGGATGAGATGTTAAGTGCGCGAAGTATAGCTAGAAGAACATCATAGTCAACTGAATTAAAGGCGTTACTGAAATCAAGTAGCACCAAAATAGTCAAAAACTTATTTTCCATAGCCAGTCGTATGTCATCAGTGACTTTAATAAGAGCTGTTACGGTACTGTGACCAGGGCGAAAACCAGATTGAAAAGGTGACAGCAGACCGTTTGAAGAAATGAAATCAGCTAGCTGCTTGTGGACAATGTGTTCCAGGACCTTGGAGAGGAATGGTAAAATGGAAATAGGTCGGAATTGGGAGAAGGAAATGGGATTTGAGATTTTAGGAAGTGGAATAACATCAGCACGTTTCCATGCTGAAGGGAATGTACTCATTACCAGGGAGCAGTTAAAGAGATGTGTGAGTATTGGTAAGAGTTCTGGTAGGATAAGGGAGATCATACGGGAAGACAGATCATCATTGCCCACAGCAGTAGATGTAATGGAAAGTATATGCTTCTTAACATCGTCCTCGACAACAACATTGAAGGAAAAAGATGTGCACATTGGAAGAGGTTGACTGTTGATATTTGCTATAGTGGCTGCCTTAACACTATTACTAAGTGTCACAGGAGGTGTAGAAAAGTAAAAGTTCAGAGCATTTAAATCAACAGTTCCTTGAGAAGAAACTGAGGATTTGCCAATGCCTAGTGTGCGTAGGAACTTCCACACCTGTGAAGGATTGCAGTTATCAACAGACTCATGAATGTGGCGTCTTTTAGCATCCCTACACAGACGACTACAGCGATTTCTTAACCATTTATAATGTGCGAGATTTTGCTCAGAAGGTCGTTTTTTATAACGATTTTTAGCCCTATCTCTTCTCGCCATCAAATCGGAAATTTCTTGTGTGAGCCATGGTGTAGGTGAATGTTTTATCTTAACCTTTCTGATCGGAGCGTGTGCATTATAAAGTTTCATGACAAATGATTGAAATAGTTGGAGCTTCGCGTCAATGTTATCAGCGTTCAAGACTAAGGACCAATCAATTTTAGAAGCATCATGCCTAAGCGCCTCCAAATTAATACCCTTGAAACTACGCAAGAACATGAACTTAGGTGGTCGAATTTTAAAAGACAGATAAATTAAATCGTGATAGGAGAAACTGGCTGGAAACTGACCATGAGTAGCAACTTTGTCAGGGGATGATGTGATCATCAGATCCAGAAGAGAAGGAATATTGTTAGGAGAGTGATGCGTTGTCGAAAGGGGAAGAATTTGCAAATTAACCACGGACAAGAGAGAGCGAAGTTTTTGTGCACGGCTGTCATTCTTTATAAGGCAGGTATTAAAGTCACCTAGCAAGAGGGTGTGGTCATAGTTTGGTGAGTATGTGGTGAGCAGATTCTCGAGTGAGTCAAAATAGTTAATGTGGAGAGATGGACTATAAAAAACAGCGACCAACACTTTCTTGTGGTGCAGAGTAATTTCAATAAATAAGTGCTCTGCCGAATGAGAATAATTACTCGGAGACGTGCTAATGACGGTATGCACAATGTCAGCACGTAAATAAATAGCAACTCCCCCACATCCCTTGCCCGTACGGTCATTGCGGATTAGCTTAAAACCGGGTAGTGGAAATTGAGTAGAAAGAAGTGTAGGCTTAAGGAAAGATTCAGACACAAGAATTGCATCTACAGGTGTATTGCTGAAGGATGCCAGAAGATCGTGATAATGACCAGGAATACTCTGAGCGTTAATGTGACAAACGTTAAAATTATTTTTAAATGGGGAGAAGACAGCATTAATCTCAAGTTGGTTTGTGCTGTGAGTTTAGCAAGTGCCTGGCAGATGAAGTTCTTAAACTCTGCATACTCACTAGCAAGTTCCCTGAGGTCGGAGTGCACTGGTGTTGGAGAAGTGGTTGCCTTCTGGAGACGTACTTCGAACTCTCCCATACGGCTGAACAACTTTCCGAGGTCATCTTGGTTGGCTGCTAAGAGTGCTGATGTGTCCATAGTGCAGGGTTCAAAGGGTCAAAGTCCGTGAGGTGGTAAATAGTGCTTGCAGTGCAGAAATTATTATGTGCGGCTAGTGTTGACGTGCTGCTAGGTTACCTAGTGCAATTCATGTATTCATAAAATCGCAGTAAGTAATTTATATTAATTAAAATATGCAGATGACACAAAAGTTAGTATTATTGCCACGACTACCCACCCAAAAAAAAAAGAAAGAAAATAACTATACTGCGATACAAAAAAAAACAAATTGGGGGCGCCACTTTCTTTGTCCAGACAACTTTAATATGGTAACACATTTATTCTTTTTCATAAAAATTAGGTCATGTCAAATCTTCTTCTTCTGTCGAGTGGGTATCGAGTCTATGGACCCGCTGAACCCTGGTGTCAGAGTTTTTAAACCGCCTAGTAGCACAACTATCAGGCCTCTGACATGGTTTTGTGTAACGACCACTATCAAAGACAGCGACCGGGACCGACGGCTTAACGTGCCCTCCGAAGCACGAAATCTTTTTCTTTTCGGACAATCAGGTGATTCAGCCTGCAATGTCCTACCCAAACTGGGGAAAAATTCACAAAGTGATAAATTCTCAAATATCAACTTTGTGTTTTACCCCCTGGGAATCGAACCCAGGACCTCCGGATCGGGAGCCCATGGCACTAGCCACTAGACCACGGAGGCAGTTAAATGAAAAATGTCAAATGAAATTATTATACTCGTAGATCCGTTTCAAAAGTTTTGTGTATTTATCTTTATTTTATTTATATATATTTTGTTTTGTATTTATCTCAAAAAATATGTCGCTTGTTAAGACGACGACGTCTTAAATCTTCTTTTATACTTCTCAGGATTAAATAAAATTGTTCTTTTTACAGTCCACTGAGCGAAAAACAAAACAAGAAAACTTTGAATCTCTCAATTAAAAGTCGTGTTGATTATTCATTACCTACTGGCAGAACTCATTCCGAAGTAAGCGGGTTCGATTCCCGGCTGGGAGCAGCATTGTCTTTTGAATTTGTATGTAAATGCCCGCCCAGAGGGCGACTGTTTATTATTTGTGTTAAATTCCTGGATTCTGGGAAGTGAATGGCAGATGAATTCTAGATTGTTTGTAAACCAATGGAAATTGTTATAATTTCGTGTACCAAGATTTTTTAAGTGTATTTTTGGTATCTATGTTTCCGAAATGACCCTAAAAAGCTTGTTAGACGTGGTGGTACAAACAACCTGTGTTTTAGTCGTTTACGCTCTGCATACCCCCATAAGGATAAAAGCGTGAACATTAGTAGCTATATACTTTTTTAGAAATTGAGACTGTTAATAAACTACCCTCAATTCACTTGTTCCCCAAAGCAAACTTACTATAATTTGGGTGGGTGGATGACTATAAAAATCAAAATTCCTTCAAGTTTCACCCTCGCGGTAACCTTTAATTGCTTCAACATAACGACTACATTTTACCACACACACGTATAAGTAACATGTGGGGTTGGTATTTGAATAAAGTCGATAATATCACAAATTAAAGTGGTTTTAACACGTTAACTGCTGACTTTTGATATGGCTTCGCGTTCCGACGTTTTAGACGTGGAAAGGAAAAATTGAGGGATGGCGTTCTTCCTGTTATCTAGGTTATTTGATTACTATGCACCTCGTTTTTAACCGTTCTGAAATAGACCTTTGTCATGTCGTGGTTTATGTAACGACCACTTTTAATGAGACGGACCGGGACCGAATGCTTAACGTGTTCTCCGAAGCACAAACTCCTTTTAGCTGGCTTAAAACCTGCCCGCATCAATTTTTGATTTGCAATATTTTGCGTGTAGTATTGTTTCCATTTACACACTTTTTATGAAAAATTTCGTAGAAATTGTAAACATTGTTGAAAATCTCGACACTGATGGCTAATAATCAGACATGAATCGAAATATAATAAACAAGTCTTAGTAAAATATAAATCAAATCACTCCACAGGGACTGAGCTTGAGTAATCTAATATTCTTATGACATATAGCAGTGTAGCAAGTTATGTAGTTAACAGAGATTGTGGCACCTCAAACCCACCGGGGAATTTCACACTCGACTCGAGTAAATTGCATAAATCTTACTAAAATACTCAATATTGTCTTTGTAGAATGTATTTCTGTTCTAACGAAATGTTAATTGGTCTTGCTGATCATACCTATATCATGTCGATACTTTTCTTATTTGGGACTCTCTTTTATGAAAATTCATAATATTATTATTAAACCAGCAGGGCTATGATGCGCTCTGTAGAGTTCAATTTGTCTACACGCGTTGCTCACTTCACTCTGATGAATGCCTGTCTTTTTTCAGTGTGAAGTGCGCAACGGTAGATATACTGCGTAGACAAAATGACGTCTACAGTGCCCATCACAGCCCCGCTGGTAAATGAAACTATCGAGTAGCTGCATAATTAAAATAAATAAATAAAAAGTTTTATTGAATTCACACCAAAAAAAAGTTACAGCTAATAATAAAAAAAACTAATCTATGTTGTGGTTGCTACATGTGCGATAAATATTATACATACATACATACATATAATCACGCCTTTATCCCTAATTTGGTAGGCAGAGCGTACACGACCTAAATAAAGGTCGTTCCGCCACGTCTGACAAAGTTTTGAGGGTTATTTAAGATCGATTTGTATGTATATTGCTGTAGTGACAGGTTGTCAGCCCATCGCCTAAATTGCAATATACTGAAACCCTCGGATCCCTTAGCTGGTTTTTACAGCATGCCCGGGAGGAAATGCAGCTGGCATATTCGATGTTTTTCTCTAGCTCCCAGTCCAGCATAAATATTATAAACCCTATCTATTAACTAGGTAGACCTGTATCTTATTATTTTTCACTTTCATTCGCTTTATTTTTCACTCGGCAACCCTGGCTCTCAATTTGCGTGCCAGCTCTAAATTGACGCTTAACCTGCCGTCTCACAAAACTGACTTCTACGCAAAGTCTTTCACAGTGCGAGCGATCAAGCTGTGGAATGAATTGCCCGAAGACATTCGACGTGCACCGTCTCTTGAGACCTTTAAGAGCCGAATTAAAAACCATTACTTGGAAGAAATTACTATCTGATCATTATTTATCCTTCACTTTTATCCTGTGCTGTTGCTGCCATTTCCTTCGTCTAGTTCTGGTTGTAGTTTGCATTATCCTATCCTCCATTAGTTTATGTATTAGTTTATTATATATTATGTATTAGTTTACTTTACAATATCTATGTAGTAGCTTGTAACTAGTTTATGTATTATATGTAATGTATTTAGGATACATATTTTACTAGATTTGCAATATCCCGCTACCGCTACGCATTTTTCTTTGACCCAAAGGTTGCCTGGAAGAAATTGCTACCTTAGCAATAAGGCCGCCTATGTTGTACTTGTTTTTTCTTGTTATCTGTTGTGTTGTACAATAAAGTATTTTTATGTTATGTTATCTTAAGAGACAGTGTTCGGCCAATTGAACAACTAAAAATACAACAATTATAAGAAAAATGCATTTTCCATAGAGAGGTTTCCTAACTATTGTTCTTACAATCAAATGATTTCGCCTGCATTGTCCTTATTAATCTGGAGAAAATCTCACAACGTGATTTTTTTTCAAAAAGCAACAACTTTGTGTTCGCCCCTTGGGAATCGAACCCACGACTTCGCATCAGGAGTCCATGGCTCAGACCACTAGACCAGGGAGGCAGTTCGTCTACTGGGATGGCTGGTGTAGTAATCTCACGTGTCTTATTAGAGCAGGACGGGATTATTCCACCTAAGTCTCTTGAGTGTTCACTTTGCACTCCAATTCAGTCCAAAAACAGATTTATGTCTGGATTTGAAAAGGGCGGCTGAAATTACGTTGTAGGAGACCCAGCTTATGTCTGTATCGCGGTTTAGAGCTTAATTTATTTCAGACTAGTTTATTTGCGATCTACATTGCTAAGTAAGTAAACTCATGTATTATCATCATATCATATGATTAAAGTGGTCTCTCTAGCTGAGGTTAGGCATAACACATTTTTGGAATTACTCTCTCATGTTTTCAAAAGTGGTGAAAGTGATTATGGAATATGAATAATGCCTTTGACGACCTAATCTACCACGCTATGTATTTATAATGTTTGTGTGTCGTAGCTATTTTAAACGTAAATATAATAGTTAGTTTTGTATAATAGCGGGCAATCTTCCCGAGATCAGGCAACTGCGCAGGACTAGTATTTAGTCCCCAAGAGTTTGCAGTACACACAGGTGCACTATCTATTCCTTTAATATCTTATTCTGATGGGAGAGATTGACTGACCCGACCAGAGAGAAATCAGGTGCAGGACCGACTATTTACCCATATTTCCCATCCCACGGCATGGATCATCTTACTTTTCGGACAATCAGATGACCAGCCTGCAATGTGCTAACCAAACTAGAAACAACAACTCAAAGTCATTGTACCCCCCTCCGCCGGGATTCGAACCCTTTAGACCACGGAGGCAGTAAGAAGTAAACGTAAATATAGTTTACTAATAGCATCTAAATAAATAGCAGCGTTGCTGAAATTCTTGTAAATTTAGCTCTTTACGAGTACAATGAAATATAAGTTATTTTGTGTTTAGATCATTAATGAATAAGCTAGGTTAGTTTTAAAAGTAAATTACTAAAGCCTTTCGAAATAACCATAATTTAACTTGTTAAAAACCACGATTTTCCTGATTCTGATTCCTTCACCCTGCGAAGGTAGGTACGAAGGTACAAACTAGCATGCCCTCGGCCCTGCATTAACCAATTTACACCCCCGATTTCAACCCTAAGGTTATAAATTTCACGTAACCGACGAGCCACTTCCGTTGGAGTCCGTCGTACCCATAGTACCTACTTTTAAAAGAGAGGGGCCTAGTATGCTGCCTTGGGGTAGCCAGGGTAAATGCTGGATTTAAGGGTAAAATGTATGGGCGTATCATTATTAGCTGTTATTCTTGCGTGTCCAGGGTAAGTAGTTGTTATGTGTGGGTTCTATTTGATAAAGAAAATTCTTATGGTAATAGTATGTTAGGTAGATAATATATACTTTACGTATCAAATGCTTTGTCAAATTCACATTCAGTGATTCCTTAAAATTTTAATCTTCTAGCTGTGATGAAGAATAAATTTTAGTTATGGCACTTCTAGCAGCTAGCTACATAACAGTCCTTTAGTTTTATATGCCCACTTCTTGACTTACATATAAGGAGAAGCTGCCCAATGAAACAGTAGTTCTCCATCACTTTAAAATAAAATAAGTTTAATAGTTTCCACTTCCTCACTTACTTTTATACCTTAGTGATCGTAAAACGCAAGGAAAGCCTGAACTAGCATTTAATGAGGGTTTTATTTTAATTCGAATGCGTGATTTAGTTACTGATTTTATGTACGAGTGAGCAAGTTATAGGATGCTAGCGGATTTGTATTCTGTTCATGGTTTCAAGTGAAAAAAGATAGTGAGTGCGAAGGATATTGGAACTCCATGTATTATCCTTTGCAACGAAAACGAGATCTTCAGTTTTGATTCAAAGGACGGTCAATATTTTAGTGTAGAGATTGAGTAAGATCAAACTTAAAAACTTACAAGTTTTTACAGAATGCTGGGTTTGTCAAGCAGTATATGTATTATAACTCCCAGTCTAGCATAGAAGTTCAGCATTGTGATTGTGATGTTTAATAAAATATAAATATAAAACATTCATAATTATAACAGTCCTAATTGTACATTTAATCTAATAAATCCGCTACATTCCCTACCTTAACTGGTGACTATAAACAGATCAGATAAAGT
Organism: Scrobipalpa costella; assembly: GCA_949820665.1. Lineage (NCBI taxonomy): Eukaryota > Metazoa > Arthropoda > Insecta > Lepidoptera > Gelechiidae > Scrobipalpa > Scrobipalpa costella. Next base: position 24,845,029 of record OX463298.1, read on the forward strand.
GTGTACGTGATAGCCGGTAATATCATTGCAGGAACGCGTTAACAAAACGCACATTAACCGTTACTAGCCTGATAGCAGCCAAAGGGTTAATTTTCGTTTTATAACGATTAGCGTTGTTGATATTTACCGCATAAAGCTTTTGCCTTGAAGTTTTATATGAAATCGTTTACGTAATAAATTGCTGTTTTCTCACTGCAGAATTTTAATTGTACCGAAAACACACCTACATATAATCACGCTTTTATTCCTAATGGGGTAGGCAGAGCGTAGCCGACCTAAACAAAAGTCGTTCCGCCACGTCTGACAAAGTCCTCATACAGTTTTGAGGGTTATTTAAGATAGACTTGTTGGTATATTGCTGTAACGACAGGTTGTCAGCCCATCGTCTAAATTGCAATACATTGAAACCCTCGGGTCCCTTAGCTGGTTTTTACAGCATGCCCGGTGAAAATGCAGCTGGCACATTCTAAGTTTTTTCTCGCTCCCAGTCCAGCGTGGAAGATCTATCTAAAACACGTTATAGTTTATCAAATGCTTTTGCAGTAACTTACCGACACATTCAATTCCATCGTTGTTGTAAGTATAGGTATTAGGAGATTGTGGTTGACTTACCTGTAAAATAAAGAGAAATATATTTTTTTTAGTTGGTTGTCAAATGTAAATGTGGTAAAAAAATCTATGCGAAATAGGCATTATAAAATACATAAATAAAAGTATTTTCTAAATATATTTTAGGTCACAGATGACTGAGAAGAAGCAGATGATTCCAAAATTGTTATGTAAATTGTTATATGGGATACTAAGGTTTCTGTATATTGCAAGTTAGGCGATGGGCTGACAACCTGTCACTACAGCAACATACCTACAAATCTATCTGAAATAACCCTCAAAACTTTGTCAGACGTGGCGGAACGACCTTACGCTCGTTTACGCTCTACCTACCCCATTACGAATAAAGGCGTGATTAAGTATGTATGTATGTAAATTGTTATTTATTTATTTTCTTTGGCAATAAAAACTTTTTTACTTTAATGTCGCGTGGGTAAAAGGCACTCTGGCATTCTCACATACTGACCAAACACAGCAACCTATATGGCGCCCCGATTCTAGTGGGAGGGTTGCTAGCGATCTACGTGCAATTAATGATTTGAAGGGTAAGTTTCATTTCACCCTAAAAACTAACCCTGCGGTTTAGATTAATGACTTTTTTGATTGAATGAAATATGTTTCACTGACTATTTTCAAATTAGTTCAATTTTAACCCTACGGAAGAGTATCGTTAGCAGTGAAGTAATAATTATCAGATAATTAGTTAATAGGTAGCATGAGTTGTATAAAAAAAGTATAGTGTAGGTATTGATTTTCAATTATGGGGTAGGCAGAGCGTAAACGACCTACACGAAGGTCATTCCGCCACGTCTGACAAAGTTTTGAAGATTATTTAAGATTGATTTGTTGGTATATTGCTGTAGTGATAGGTTGTCAGCCCATCGCCTAAATTACAATATACTGAAACTGAGTCTCGCTTCCAAGCTGGACTGGGAGCGAGAGAAAAACATAGAATGTGCCAGCTGCATTTCCTCCCGGGCATGCTGTAAGAACCAGCTAAGGGATCTGAGGGTTTCAGTATATTGCAATTTAGGCGATGGGCTGACAACCTGTCACTACAGCGATATACTTACAAATCCATCTGGAATAACCCTCAAAACTATGTGAGACGTGGCGGAACGACCTTTGTTTCGGTCGTTTACGCTCTGCCTACCCCATTAGGGATAAAGGCGTGATTATATGTATGTATGTATGTATGTATGAAACCTTCGGATCCCTTAGCTGGTTTTAACAGCATGCCCGGGAGGAAATTCAGCTGGCACAGTCTATGTTTTTCTCTCGCTCCTAGTTCAGTATGGAAGAATAAAGTCATCATAAATAAAAAAAAATGCTCATCGGATTAAATAAATTTCAGTTTGTCCAGCATATACTTAACTTAGTCTTGTTTTATGAACGATGATCCTTGTAAGTAATATTTTCGACATCAAAGGTAAATCAGTTTTCTCTAAAATCGAAGTAGGATTGATTTGATAATGAAATGGAATGGGTCCTACATGCTCGAACTACTGTTTGTTTGCATGGATTGGAACGTCGTCTGAAGGTGATTCGCAGAGATTGGGCTCGATTCTAGATTTGCCGGCTAAAACTAAAATTTAAATCTATTTGTCACTTTTAGACTATTAACATTGGAAAATGACATGATCTATTCCTTCCGGTTTTTTATTTATAGTCGGTTTTTTCATCTGTAATTTTTATCCGCCGTCATATGATATGGCGGATAAAATTGACAGAAATTCTGGGGAAACGTGCAAATGTGCGTAAAAATCTAGCGGACAAAGTGTAAAACCATAGAGTATAAATCGTCTGTCCTTTTTCAATTTTATTATTTTCAAAGTGACAGATACATTTTAATTTTAGCAGGTGGTATCTAGAATCAAGCCCATTGAGTGAATTAGGTCTTTGACAATAACGCTGGTTAGGTATAACCCTAGTCCAGTGGTCTAAGTTTTTGGCTCTCCATTCACAGGGAAAAGACAATTTAATGATTTCGAGAGTATAATACCCGTCTGGTCAGTCAGTATATAATGTTGTTTGAGTTTTCAAGAAACATTTTTTATGATAAGTGGTATCACGTTACATCAATAACGAAACTAAAGAACCGATAAAGACCGATATAGCAAACGACTATTTAGTATTGAACAGCTACAAACATCGTAGAAATTTCTTTATATTTTAAGAAGTAATAAAAAGGAAAGGTCAGAAGGAAATCCAAATGAAGACAGAGAACGGAATCCGGTAAGAAAGGCATACTTACTAAGTTTGATTTATATTTTTCGTGTCATGTTTATGCTTATCATTCTAGGACTTAAGCTGAATAAAGAATGGGCTTAATGGCCGACGCAGACGACCAGCCCTAAAACATATACACACCTACCTGCACTTGATATCATGATTATATACTTTACAGAGTAGGCAGAGCTTTCAAAGTCGTTTTGGAAGGGCAGTTTAGATAGAACTGATTTTGACAAGTTTTCAGCCTATCGCCTATTTGCAATATAATATGAACTTGAATGCTATTATAAAAGCTATTTTATTAAATTTAAATAATATATGTAATGTTTTAAATCTCAATCTGTTTCTCTTAATAAATCTTTACAATTTCTACGTAAAGAATAAGGATAGATAAAAACAAAAGAATATGAGCTAAGTACAAACTTGTTACGATTCCAAAACATTTGTTTTGCTGTTTGTTTATTGTTATGTAATTTAAACTCTTATAACTTGTATAAAATTCCAAAGGAAACTGAGTCAGAACATAAAACTAATGTTTATCTACGACATCCACTTCTATACAAACAAACAAATAAACATCGTTTCCCAAGAAACTTTCAAAAAGACACAACGTAAGCAAACATCACGTATAGAGGAACGCATCATAATTCAGCCTGCATGAAACGGAACGCAAGATAAACAGTTTCCCTACAATAGTCCCCCATTCGATTAAAACGGGGAAAAAATGAAATGTAAAAAAGCACCCCATCTCTATTTCATAATTTGCATTGTAGGAGCAAATAAATTTAAAATATTGCTTTCGAAGCCTTAATTTTCCCTTTTAGATGTTCGAATCAATCTTGTCTGACGTGGATTTTGCTAAGGGGAACTCGAGAAGTTGTAAGACTCGGAAAACGTGTATTTATTTTTGTATGCTCGCGTGGAGCTGGTAAATTGCCTATCTGCCATGTTTAATGGGTTGTTTAAGTATTATTTTGCTAACATTTATGTAGCGCAAACATTGACGAAAGGCCTTGTGCAAAGTTCGCCCTGGGGTACCGACCTTTCCTATTGTTGCCATAATGTAGTTATCCGTTAGGGAAAGATGGATAGAAATGGCGGAATTATCGTTGTAGACGACTGCATACATACATATAATCACGACTTAATCCCTAATGGGGTAGGCAGAGCGTAAACGACCGAAAGAAAGGTCGTTTCGCCATGTCTGACAAAGTTTTGAGGGTTATTTAGGAGAGACTTGTAGGTTGTATATTGCTGTACAGACAGGATGTCAGCCCATCGCCTAAATCTCAATAGTAGACGACCTTACGGAAAGTATATTATACTCGTATTTCTTTGAAAAAGTCGTTCAGTTTCAGAGAGTGAGAACCATGCCTTACTTCCACTTTAAACCAAAATGCGCAATTTTAAAAAGCCTCAAGAGATGAATATTTTCAATCACCACATACTTAGAACCAGCTATGGGTTCCGAGGGTTTCAGTATATTGCAATTTAGGCGATGGACTGACAACCTAACCTAAGGCGAAACGACCTTTGTTTAGGCCGTTTATGCTTTGCCTACCCCATTAGGGATAAAGGCTGATTATATGTACATAGAATATGTTATTTTGTATTATAATATATTTTTAAAATTTTTGGTTATCACTAACTTTACCACCTGGTAACCGCAATAATTTTCCTTTCGAAAAGTCCTTTTAATTTTGACAAAGAATAGTCCAAAGATTACATAATCCCCGACTTTTAATTGCCAAGGGCTCGGAGCCACCAAGCCGAACCCCATTCCCGAGATATAACCTTCGTATTGAACGAAATTGACTGGACGATACCCCATTGAATTATCCTATCTTAGAGGTGGACAAAGCAAGGAAGTAACAGTTACTTTCAGTATAAATAACAGGTGCTTTATTGAAGAACTAACCGTAGATCAATTATAGTTTATTATCTTTTCTGTCATTTAGCTGTTTATAATATTTCATTCTTGTTTGAATTAAAGCTTTTGTAATAATTAAAATGTCATAATTATATGAGGAAGTATAAACTTTACTTCCCAGAAATGCGACCTGTTCTTAGTTGTCAAACAAATAAGATTAATATTTCCTGTAATGGACTTCAAAATTACAAAGATTACTAAACATAAGGGTCTGCCATACAAACGTTTTAAAATAGTAACAGTTTTAATAAATTATTCGTCGTACAAAAACTCAGTAACTGTTACCAAATACTACGTTTCCCATCCCTATATTAGTTGAAGATAGTTGTAAAAGCGGCTAAATAGTAGCAAGTCCCTGGAGGCCGACCTATGTTATCTTTACGACTCGAGTTGGATTAGTTTTTGTTCAGGCTTATTATTGGAAATATGTACTTACTACCTACCCAGTCAATACTTGCGTTGGTATAGTATATTGTATGGTGGTGAAACGTAGGTATATAAGATTTTATACATACATACATATAATCACGCCTTTATCCCGAATGGGGTAGGCAGAGCGAAAACTACTTAAACAAAGGTCGCTCCGCCACGGCTGAGAAAGTTTTGAGGATTATTTAAGATGGATTTGTCGGTATATTGCTGTAGTGACAGGTTGTCAGCCCATCGCTTAAATTGCAATATACACAAACCCTCGGATCCCATTGCTGGTTTTTACAGCAAGCGCGGAAAGAAATGCAGCTGGCACATTCTGTGTTTTTCTCTCGCTCCCAGTCCAGCATGGAAGCTAAGATTTTATAACGTGATACAATCGATGAGGGTCGTGGTACATTGTTTAAACAAAAGTTAGGTATAATAGAAAATAATACTTAATTAGGATTATGTAACATAGTATGCCGCAAGGCCCTTTACATTGATACGACATACTTTAACAATGTAACTATATTGACGATAAATAAATGATTGGTTGATTGATTGATTGATAAAGTTTACAGTATAGTTTATAATCGTGTGAATAAGTTGTATAGGTTGAAAATGTAATTTATTTTTTTCGTTATGATTTGAGGAGTAATTAGTTATTATCAATAACTGCTTTTGATTTAGCTTCTATTCTATTGAATTTTAAAGTTCCAATTCAATATTCCATCATTTTATTTTCTAAATTATGCCAAATTAGAAACAAAAAGAAGTACTTATGTAAACAACATAATCACTCCATGAAATATCCATTAATGACGTGAAAGTAAGCTAGTTGCGGCAATTACGTGGATGTTGACAGTAATGCTCGGGACGTCACGACGGCACGTCACGACCACGACGGGTATCAAAGAGAGAGCTCAAGCTAGTCAGTCTTACAACTAGGAACTAGGAAAAGTTTAGACTCTAGATTTTTCACAGGTTTTTTTAACGTGGGCTGGGTTGGAACCTGCGTCTTTGCAATACCGTGTCAACGCTCTACCGACTGATCCACCAATTACGTGAATGTTGACAGTAATGCTCGGAACGTCACGACGACGCGTCACGACCTCGATGTCAAACGACGGGTAGATAATCATGAAGAGAGCTAGTCAGTCTTAACAGTACTGGGGAAACTGTGGTCTCTAGATTTTTATATTTCTTCTATGCTAGACTGGGAGCATAGAGAGAATAGAATAGAGTTACAGCTGCTTCTCTTCTGAAATACTAGTAAATAGAGACTGAAGAAGGTATCAGTATATTTAGGCAATGGGCTGTAAACCTGTTTCTATAGCGACAAGTTTCTTTCTGAAATTAGGTTGGTACAACTCTTGTCAGATGGGGCAAAACACTAGGCCGTTGATGCTAAGGGCTTTACCCCGTAAAATAAAACCATAATGAAGGAATACAAAAATAATCACGAAGGTAATTACGATAACTTACATGAATATCATTTTAAACAAGCCAGTTTACCATTTTCAAGCTTTTAAAGACCTAATAATATTTCCGAACCCAAAATCTAGATACCACTAAATATTCTAATGTTTTGTCTTAAAAGCTCTCCCCGTTCCTAGGTCCGTAGGCACCGCGGGCGCACCTCTGGTACTTCCAAGAGCGAAGGTTAGCGATCGCTGTACAGATAACTGGGGTACAAGCGCAGATGAGGAGAAATGGGAAGATGAAGCGTGGGGAACTGAAAAGTTAAGTAGAAAGGAATACAAAATGTACGTAAACATTTATCGGGTTGTGAAGTAGGTGGTCAATTAGATTCTGAATCTATGGTAACAAGAAATTACAAAAAATAAATATTCATTTATAACATCAAACAATGGCCACCAAGATGGCCAGAGAGATGGGTAGCTAATGGTAAGCGGGCACCGTAACTTATAAAACTTACTATTATAATAGAAACGAAATTAACACTAGCATGACAGCAAATCCCGCTTCTATCTTCTATATAATCTATCTTATTTATAATTTTCATTTGATATCGTACCTGTGCCTGAAATATAAATACTTTTAAGATCCACTTTGGGTCGCTGAGCCGGCGAAGAAAGTAAGTAATACTTTCATTGCTCTATCTACATTTCTCGTAATCCAAGGGTTCAAGTTCAAACTAGCATTGTTGCTCAACAATGCAGAGTCGATTGTTATTGTCTAATGGTGGTCCAATGGCGAACCCTGAGCGCCTTGGGAAGCTAATTAAAATAACCTCTGATATCTGCGAATGGTACTGATAAGGGTTTATAGGCTCGCGGTTGCCGAGGTTTTGTTTTGTATGTAAATAGGGAATATTATTAAGTTTGTAGAAGGAGGGAAGGAATTAGAAGAAATTCTTGTTTCATCTTTGTTCTGGCTGCGATATTATTATCAAGCTTAAAACTAACTACGACAGTAAATAGATATTGTAGTAACTGAAATAAGAGTTTTTTGAAAAATTTGGCTTGCTTTGGCAGTTGATAGCTTGCGGTAAAGGCGTGAGTTTGTGTGTGTTAACAGACACAATATCAACCTAATAGTGTTATCCAACATGGATACAGATTAACAATATACTATACACCATATACCTAGCAGCTAGAAGAGTAAGCTACAGCTAAGGTCCTTGAAAAGGACATTATATAGAATTTTCACCGCAGTGGGAACAACTCCATTTCTACGGGAAAGCTTCGCAGGCGGAAAGGTTGTAATACCTAAAATAACATGTTTGAAAGGTATCAAAATGATTCTTGATCTCCAAAATAGAAACACGTCTTCATAGTATGAGATTGAGGTTCAACTTCAAACAATTTGATATTTAAAGTCGTTGTTTTTTATATCGAAGAATGTTGGTTTTTTACTTTCTACACCTTAATACAGAAATCCTCCCGGGCATGCTGTAAAAACCAGCTGAGGGATCCGAGGGTTTCAGTATATTGTAATTAAGGCGACGGGCTGATAACCTGTCACTACAGCAATATACATAAAATCTATCTTAAATAACCCTCAAAACTTTGTCAGACGTGGCGGAACGACCTTTGTTCAAGTCGTTTACGCTCTACCTACCCCATTAGAGATAAATGCGTGACTATATGTGTGTATGTATGTATTTTCACACCAGCTATTTCAAAGCAGAGTCATCCCTATCTAATAGGTCTATTCCTAAACCCTGATTAATCTACCATCCTACATACTACCAATACCTAAGCCAAAGTTAATACTCATATAAGGGATCATACACACCAACAAGGCATTAAATTGATCTATATCAGCTTAAGCTTTGATCGCATTAGGATAACCGTCGAGTCTTGCTTCAGTAAATGCAATAAGGATGGGATGAAATCACTGACATGTGTAAAACACGTTTTTTTTTATCAATTATACAATTTCTTCCATGCTCGACTGGGAGCTAGAGAAAAACAAAGAATTTTGCAGCTGCATTTCCTCCTGGGCATGCTGTAAAAACTAGCTAAGGGATCCAAGGGTTACTATATTGCAATTTAGGCGATGGGCTGATATAACCTTTCACTACAACAATATACCTACAAATCTATCTTAAATAACCCCCAAAACTTTGTCAGAAGTGGCGGAACGACTTGTGTTTAGGACGTTTACGCTCTGCCTACCCCGTTAGGGATAAAGGTGTGATTATATGTATTGCTTGTCTTAAAATCGTTTATCCATGAAACTAACGAAAAATCATGAAAAACTACATATCAAATGTCAATCAATAACTTGCATATCAAAGATATTTTACAATTTAACAAAATTAGCAAAGATGAAGATGCTAACTGGACAAAAAAGTTGCAAAATCAAACACCTCACTCACTCACTCACACATTTACCCCATCACTAGCAATTCGTATTGCTCTGTATCTGCTACCATTTAGTGTCGTATTGAGGGGGTGTCTCATTAGCCAGTTCCCACTGTTTGTTGTGTACGAACGTGTTTTAACATCACTGACAACTGGTACCTACATCGGGCCAAATTAGCGCAGGTGTTTGCGAGTCTGTCTATAAATGTGTAATTCTGTTGATTGGGTTGTGAAACTCATTGGCACAAAATTAAGTCAGTATCAAATCAATCCGTCTGTACAGAATCACGGGAGGTAGGTAAAGCGTAAACGGCTTAATATGAGATGGTTTTGCTAAGTCTGAATTTTTATTTATTTATTTAACAGTTTATTGTACACAATAAAATACAAAGGATATCACTACATAGTATAAAACAAAGTCGCTTGCTTGGTCCCTATATCCCTATGTATGCATAAATCTTTAAAACTACGCAACGGATTTTGATGCGGTTTCTTTTAATGGATAGAGTGATTCAAGAGGAAGGTTTATATGTATAATACATGCATAATATAGTAGATAAACACTGATAATTTCTGTGCGAAGCCGGGGCGGGTCGCTAGTATACATATAAAACAAAGACACAACAGGCACAGCTTATTTCAATTATTATGAAGGATATTTCAGGTGTATTGCTGTAGACACGTATATAAGTAATCTTTTGCCAAAATTTCATTAGGTACACTACTACATGCCCAGATTACTTAAGACGGCTATGAGATTCTTAACATGCTCATTGCTTAATACTTCATTCTTTGTACATTTTGTCTGCACTTGCACGTTTTTCCTGGAAATTACGATTTTCTGACAAACGGAACCTTTACAAGGGGGGATGGGTGACGCTGGTAGGGTTATGGAGCATGGTGAAGTTTAAAGTACTGACATACGTACACTGGCATCATCAAAAGTTAATTGTGAATTTTGCGTCCAAATTTCTGCAATGACCATAATTATTTACTAATAATTAATTCATGAAAACAAGACAGTATATTTACTCTAAGATAAAACATTTAAAAGAAACTGCATTAAATTAAATTTCATTAATCTGCAGGCATTAATATGAAATCACATCGTTTGGATAAAATTATGCAAATGAAATGTTTTGATGTTAACCAAATGACATAATTATGTTGAAAACCATGATGGCTGAAAACGATTCTTTATGAGTCATTTATTGAATATGTTAAATGTTATTTAATCTAATAAACTTTATGAAACTCGTTATCGTACCTGCCATGAATGACTAAATTGTGACTTTTGGTTACATTTTGATGATAACCAAATTCTATGAAATGGGGTAAAACATCTTCAGCATTATTGTTAGTTTTCCCCCTTATCCTTGAGTGTGTTGTAAGTACCAGCCTATAACTATCATCTAGCAAAACTACAAGTTAGCAGAACTAGCAGTTCTTCTTCTGCTTTTTGTCGTGTGTATTTAGAGTCGATCGATCTAAGAACAACATACATTCATATTATCACGCCTTTATCCCTATGGGGTAGGAAGAGCATAAACGATCAAACAAAGGTCGTTCCGTCACGTCACGTCTGACAAAGATTTGAGGGTTATTTAAAATAGTTTTACAGGTATATTGCTGTAGTGACAGGTTGTCAGCCCATCGCCTAATTCACAATACACTGAAACCCTCGGATCCCTTAGCTGGTTTTTACAACATGCCCGGGAGTAAATGCAGCTAGCATATTCTATGTTTTCCTCTTGCTCCCAGGCCAGCATAGAAGTATAAAGAGTTTGTTGTTATAGTTTAAAAGCCAAATGGGAATTATAATAAACTTTACTTCCTATGAAACTGTTTTATTTTTAAATATATTTTATTGGTTCTGTGACTATTTTCCATCAGTAGGATCATAAATCATGGATTTCTTTTAAATTTTTACACAATTTAATTTGTAGTCGTTTTTTTTTAATAATTCAATACTTGCACGATTTCTTTTCAAAAACCTAACACAATTACTCGAGCCCTCTCCTTACAAGTACAGATATTCTACATTTCCTCTCGTCTAATTTCTCAAGCATACATCTAAGAAGCCGCCTCAGCTCAGGTGAGGGCAACATTTAAATGCAACAACAATTTTAACCCCTATTGCTCTACCCCTGCTACAGGTACGGCTACGGTTAAAATGAACGTGGGCTGGGGCGCTGGAGAACTGTCTTCTTCTCCCGTCGTGGGTATAGAATCGAACCAATGGACCCTGGTGTCAGACTTTTTAAACTTTTTATACTCTTTTACATACAAATGAAAGTATGAATTCTTCCTTGATGGACTGGGAACAAGAGAAAAATACAGAATATGCCAGCTGCATTTCCTCCCGGGCATGCTGTAAAAATCATATAATTCATAAGGTTTCATTATATTGCCGTTTGGGCGATGGGCTGATAACCTGTCCCTACAGCAATATGCCTACAAATTCATCTTAAATAACCCTCAAAATTTTGTCAGACGAAGTGTAACGACCGTTAATTAGGTCGTTTACGTTCTGCATACCCCGTTAGGGATAAAGGAGTGATTAAATGTATGTATGTAAGTATGTACAAAAGTATGAATTGTTCATCGGTAGTTTAATTAAGCTGATCCTGGAAGCTCCCGATTTGAAGAGGCTAATAGCACAGTTATAGGCCTCTGCCATGGTTTTTGTAACGTTCACTATCAAAGAGATCCACAGTACCGACGGCTTAACGTGCCCTTCGAAGCACGGAATCTTTTTCCAATAGTATTTTTAGCCTGCATTGTCCTTACTAAACTGATTCAAATCTCACAAATTGGTAAATTGACAAAAATATCAACTTTGTGTTCTCTCAGGAGAACTATCGAATCGGATCGGGAGCCAATGGCCCTGACTACTAGACCACGGAGGAAGTTAAGGAACTGCAAAAATAGCAGTCCACATTATCAGCGTTACTAAGTTCCTTTTTTGGCCACGTTCATTATAAGCGTAGTGGCGCTGGCGGTACAAGCTGCTAATTATTTGGATACAGTTTCTGTTTATTTTAAATGTACCCTCCCTTTGTAGGTGTTGATTAACGCGCGAAACACAATTTTGAGAATGGTTTTAGTTAGTTGTTTACTCACTAGTGTTATACGATTTGTTCATGTTCCAATTTCGCTCCATTAAATTGAAGTTCATTATTTTCATATACTTTATAGAGCCCGATGGTGTAGTGGATAGGGCCACTGCCTCCTGAGCGGGAGGTCGTGGTTCGAATCCCACCACGTACCAATGTGTTTTTCGGTTTTCGAATTTAATATGTAGGTACGTTTATTCGGCGCTTTTTCCGTGATTCGGAAGGCACGTTAAGCCGTTGGCCCCGGTTAATATCGTTTAATACCGTAGATATTAGTCGTTAAGCCATATCAGAGGCCAGTGCTAAGCATTGGCGGCTTGAAAACTCTGACCTAATCTAGGATTGGGTCTGGTTTCCCCTCTGGGTTGCGGAGGTCAGATGGCAGTCGCTCTGTGTAAAAACCAGTACCCTCGTCCAATCCCCTAGATTAGGTAGCCGACATCGTGATATACAGGATAAGGCTAGGGAGATGAGAGATGATGACTTTATACATACATACTATTACGTCTGTATCCCTGATGGGGTAGGCAGAACGTCAACGACCGAAATAAAGGTCGATCTGCTACGTCGAACAAGTTTTGAGGGTTGTTTACAATAGATTTCTAGGCATATTGCTGTAGAGACAGGTTGTTCAATTGCAATAAACAGAAACCCTCGGATCCCTTAGCGGGTTTTCACAGCATGCCCGGGAAGAAATGCAGCTAGCACATTCTATGTTTTTCTCTCGTTCCCAGTCCAGCATGGTTGGTATTCATTCACAAAATATTATTAGTAGCACAGAAATAGACACACAGAAGATGAATCGTGACAGATCTGTCTTCAGACCTGTCTCGGGAGCTTTTATTTCCCTGTGAAAATTACAATGCGAGTTATTCATATTACTGAGCCACAGCTGTGCCAGTGCGTCGACTGGTATATATTACTACAAGTTCTATATAATATAATTTCCTCCATGCTGGCCTGGGAGCGAAAGAAAAGCATAGAATGTGCCAGCTGTTTTTCCTAAAAACCAGCTAAGGGATCCGAGGATTTCTGTATAATATTGCAATTTAGGCGATACGCTGAGAACCTGTTACTACAGCAATATACTTACAAATCTTAAATAAAAATAACCCCCAAAACTTTGTCAGACGTGGCGGAACCACCTTTGTTCATGTCGCTTACGCTCTGTCTACCCTCTTAGGGATTTAGGCGTGATTATATGTATGCACATAATATTTTGAGCACTAGAACACGCAGTTGTGTTTCGGAGAGGAAATTACTTTAGTAGGAATTATCTGTAGCGTTATGAAGTTTGTTTCTTGTTGTACTTTCTATGTGCCTAGTTTTCCGTAGTTGTAAGTATTTGTAATAGTTATTATAAGTGTGTATGACTGGCTAAAATCGTATCCTTCTGTCAATTCCTTTAATATTTTAACTTTTTTTAAAGCTTTTATTGTCATGACCGCCTTCAATTAGGTTTTACGGTTTAAAGTGCCCTTTGTACTTCTGTACCAAACAGTTCATTATAGCATTTATTTTGTTATCCAAAATGGAATCATTTAAAAAAAAATACGTGAAGAAATTGAATCTACAACCATGAAATCGTGAGACCGAGGCATCAAGGCTACGGCGTTCCCCATAAACCCCCTGCTTAAGAAATTGTTGACAAAAGCCTCATCAGCTATTGGTACAAAATTAGCAGTTTAAATACAATTTCGTTACCAAAAGGGGGACTCCAGGATGCATCATGATTCCACCAACGTTCCTTATAGGGGGTGATCACTTCCCTCCAACATGGAATAAATAAGAAGACGGTTTTGAATGACAAATGCGGTTTGATCTTTTTATTACTTAGGGAGAGTTTTGTGTATATGTTTTGGTAGATGATGGGATATTTTTGTAATTTAAGTATATTTATATAATTATTTGGTTAGTATTTATACTTATGTATGTAGGGATATTTATATGTAGCTTATCTTTGCGTACACTCTTGACTGCTGTTATTTTTTCCTCTCACACGGTAAGCTGGAAGACAACTCAAATATTTTGAGTTAAGCTCGCCTTTGTACATAATGTATCTAGATTAAGTTAATTTTAAGAATATCTGTGTGTACAATAAAGAATAAAAATAGAGTTAAGTAGTACGGAGCGTCAAAACTTAAAAGGGATAAGATAAGTACCCAACTTATTTTATATGGAATTTTGCAGTTGCAAGGCTAGGTATGTTGTCACTCAGAATTCAAGAATTGAAAGTAAACTCAAATAAGATCACAAAATAGATTTTCAAATAAAATAAAATATTTACCTACCAAACGGTATAAGTTTGCCGATGTTACTTTTGCAATATACATACAAAGCTACATTAAGCTTATGATTTTTTATGGTGGGTAGAGATTTATCCTCACAATTACAAAAACACACAAAATATTCCCTTTATAAACGTTTTAATTTTATTTTTAAATCTCATTCCATTTGACCTTATTATATTTCTGTTTCCTCTTAAACCGCCTTAAGTCATATAAATGGCCGACAAATATGTAATTTTGAATTATTCATACATTATCATGAAGATTGTAAGAAATAACATTTTGGCCACATTTTATTTCTGATTTCAATTTGCGTTCATTACGTTTCAATTTTGTGTATTTGAATATTATACGGTTTTGTGTATTACAATAAATGTATAAATATTATATTACAATAAGTGCACAAATTTATACAATTCTGTTTGTTTGAGGATGTACAGCAGAATACAATGGTAATTAAAATTATTATTTATGTTACAGGTCATACCTAATTATTATTATTATTTTTGAATTAACAGTAGTGTTAGGAGTTGTCAGCTGTATTTTTCAATCACGACCTAAACAAAGGTCGTTTCGCCACGTCTGACAAAGTTTTGAGGGTTATTTAAGATAGATTTGTATGTATATGTATTGCTGTAGCGACAGGTTGTCAGCCCATCGCCTAAATTACAATATACTGAGACACAGGTCTGGCTGAGTATTTAATGCAGTAACTACCTCCGTGGTCTAGTGGCTAGTGCCATGGACTCCTGATCTGGAGGTCCTGGGTTCACTTCCCAGGGAAACATAAAGTTGATATTCAAGAATTTAACACTTTGTGATTTTTGTTTGGTTAGGACATTGCATGCTGAATCACCTGATTGACCGAAACGAAAAAGATTTCGTGCTTCGGAGAGCACGTTAAGCCGTCGGTCCCGGTCGCTGTCTTTGATAGTGGCCGTTACTCAAAACCATGTCAGAGGGCTGATAGTTGTGCTACTAGGCGGTTTAAAAGCTCTGACACCAGGGTGCATCGGGTCGATAGACTAGACCCACTCGACAGAAGAAGAATGCAGTATTATAGAAATAATTGAATCCTCCCGAGCCCTGTCGTCACCATATCTGCGCCTATCCACTACTGACGAGCTCCGCCTCTTACAAACCAACGGACAAGGAAACCATAGAATTAATACACTGCAAGCAATAATTATTATGACGCCGCTGAGTGATCATGGAATTACACGGTGTAGTTCTTACTAGGTGTAGCAATACCTTCCATGCTGGACTAGGACCGATCATAAATAGATTGTTATATCACATAATTTTCATGCTGGACTGGGAGCGAGAGAAAAACATAGAATGTCATCTCCCTAGCCTTATCCCGTATCTTACGGGGTCGGCTGCCTAATCCAGGGGATTGAACGAAGGTACTGGTTTTTACACCGAGCGACTGCCATCTGCAACCCAGAAGGGAAACCAGACCCAATCCTAGATTAGGTCAGAGTTTTCAAGCCGCCAATGTTTATCACTGGCCTCCGATATGGCTTAACGACTAATATCTACGGTATTAAACGATATTAACCGGGACTAACGGCTTAACGTGCCTTCCGAAGCACGGAAAAAGCGCCGCATAAACGTACATATGAAATTCTAAAACCGAAAAACACATTGGTACGTGGTGGGATTCGAACCACGACCTCCAGCTCAGGAGGCAGCGGCCCTATCCACTACACCATCGGGCTCTAATACGGGCTCGGGAATAGATTGTTATATCATATCATTTCCATGCTGGACTGGGAGCGAGAGAAAAACATAGAATGTGCCAGCTGCATGTCCTCCCCAGCAAGCTGTAAAAACCGGCTAAGGAATCCGAAGGTTTTGGTGTATTGCAATTTAGGCGATGGGCTGAACCTGTCACTACAACAATATACCTACAAATCCATCTTAAATAACCCTCAAAACTGTGTGTCAGATGTAATGACCTACGGAACGACCTTTGTTAAGTTTGTTTGACAGTTGTAGGGAAAATATTACTCTGTTGACGATCTACTTACCCCGTAAAGTTAGGGCTTAAAGCGTGTCTAAGTGTATCAGCAGTGTATATCTGCGCTTCGTACCCACGCACATAACAATTTAAACGAATCCTTTCAACGCCAACAAGCATAACATCTGCACTGTTGATAATTTTTAAACACACAGCACAGCAAACCACTCCTCGACATTCCTGTTCGCCCGGTAGCCTGGTACCTTCGCGAGCCGACCAATCAATATAGAGTCTGCAATTATGTTAATGCACTGCCCCTGGGCGCGCGGGCCTCCAATTGAAAATGTAAACTATGGTACAGAGAGATCTCTTCGGTTGTGATGAGGCCCTGGTATTGTTGCGGGCTGGTATTTGGATTACAGAATCAGCTGGAAATTGTTTGAGTTTCAATTCCTTGAAATGGGATCAAAACTACGACATTGTAAAAGGCATAATGTAACGTTTGACAAGATATACTCTAAGAATACCGGGTTCAGTATAGAATTTATGCTGCAATACAGACAGACTAAAACTGGTCTAATTAATTAAGAAGAAATAAGAGTTATTAAAAACATTACCTTCGTTTTTTCTATGAATTACGTCAACTTAGTTGGTAGAGCAAACAAACTGTACGTACCTATATTGCAAAGTCAGTTTTTATTGGCACTTTTCGATCTAACCCTACTTTCTTTCTAATCCAGACTGACTAAAAAGCGATAGAATCTATACTTTACTTTTACAGCCGACTGGTCTGTCTACAATTATGTAAATGTGCTGCCGCTGGCCGCTACTGGAAAACGTAAACTTACAACTGATGATGCCCTGGTATCACGATCATGCGTTTAATCGTGGATTTAGAAATAATTTCATAGAAAGTATAGGTTTAATAGGAGTGCCAACGGCTATAAAAGGGTACTTTCTTCCTAATAAATGATAAGGGACACAATAAGACAGAATGTGGATTGCTGAGGTGACGGATTGCCCATCTATCACCGAAATTGCAATTCAGTAAAACCCTTTTCTAAAGGTACTTTATTTACCAGCAGCAAGCCCAAAAAATCGCAAGAAAGACCACCTTGTTCTTTTTTGATACTTTAAAGTGCATAAACAAATACCAGTTAAACCCAAACCTTTTAAAATATTTTAACACATTGTGTCATTCTTGTAAATTAAGGCTTACTTAGATTCTTTCCTTCCGACTTCCTCATCCTAACATCGTACCTAAAATCTCTGTTCTTCCAACTTAAAATAGCGTAAAAAAATACTTTCTTTTTGAGAAGCGCTGATCTGATTACGCCCCTTAAGGTGTAGATCGTTTTGTAGAAAAATCTAATTACTGAGCAAAATAAACTGACGGTCTGTCCACGTCGCACTGACAGCCTAGTAATTAAAGACTGGGAGCTTTTTTTTAATCACTTTATGGCTGTTATTAAGACCTAGCGTTTGCTTTGAGCTGCGATGAGGTAAATTGATAGTTAGCTAGAGTAGGCGTTTGGTGTTAAGAGTACTGTAAAGAGTATAAGAATGTGTGTTCTTTTTATGAATTCCTTAGCTTTTTTTAAAGACTCGTTCTATACGTTGTGGTTATTAGAGAGAAGAGTTTCACTAACAATGTAAGCTTTTTACTTGCATGTAATACGTTTTACTGCAAAACATTTATAATACGAATATGATTAGTTACTTGCTTGGAGCCCGATGGTGTAGTGGATAGGGCCGCTGCCTCCTGAGCAAGGAGGTCGTGGTTCGAATCCCACCACGTACCAATATGTTTTTCGGTTTTCGAATTTCATATGTACGTTTATTCGGCGCTTTTTCCGTGCTTCGGAAGGCACGTTAAGCCATTGGTCCCGGTTAATATAGTCTCATTTTTTTTATTTTTTTTAAATATTTGTCGTTAAGCCATGTCTGAGGCCAGTGCTAAGCATTGGCGGCTTGAAAACTCTGACGTAATCTAGGATTGGGTCTGGTTTCCCTTCTGGGTTGCGGAGGTCAGATGGCAGTCGCTCTGTGTAAAAACCAGTACCCTCGTTCAATCCCCTAGATTAGGTAGCCGACCCCGTGATATACGGGATAAGGCTAGGGAGATGATGATTAGTTACCTGCTTTGGGTTTTGGGCGCACCCACGTAAAGCCATCAGCTCAGGTCGCCTTTAATAGTGGTCGTTACACAAAATAAGTCAAAGGCCTAGTAGCAGAAATATTCGCGTATTCAAAAACTCGGATCTTCGTACGACTACTTGAAAATCCACTCGTTGAAAAGAAGAATGCAGACCGAAATCAGCGTAATTTTCAGCAAATATTACAGAAGTGAAACCCTCAATTACTCTTTCTCCGAGTAATAACTTCCGTCCTCCATTATATTATAAGTAAAGCCTGAAAATCTTCAGTTCGTTCGCGGAGCTGCGAGTTGCGAACCTTCAAGCGAGCGGATTGTTCTATAGCGTTCCAAAAATGTATATCTATTGCTCCAGCTTTTATCACAATCTTTATACAACATACATACATACATATAATCGAGCCTTTATCCCCAATTAGGTAGGCAGAGCGTAAACGACCTGGACAAAGGTTATTCCACAACGTCTGGCAAAATTTCAAGGGTTATTTAAGACAGATTTGTAGGTATATTGCTGTAGTGACAGGTGGTCTGGTCAGCCCATCGCCTAAATTGCAATATATTGAAACCCTCGGATCCCTTAACTGGTTTTTACAGCATGCCCGGGAGGAAATGCAGCTGGCACATTTTATGATTTTCTCTCGCTCCCAGGCCAGCATGGAAGATAATTTATACAAATAATATTAAAAAATACAGACTCTTTTATTTATTCACGCTTGTGATTTTCGGAGCATAGGCGAACTTTTTTTTTTGTACGTGGTGCTATACGTAACTTTAAGGTATTGTATAATCTTGATTTATAATATTGTCCAATGTCCATGTAATTTTGGAGACCTTCCAGTACAACTATGCTGGAATAATTAAATTTTCTTTCTATAAAGGTATCTAAGTTAATAAACACATGTCGTATCTTCGTATATATTTTGTTATAACTTTGTTAACGTTTTTTAATAGTTTTTTGCACTCACAGTGATATTTTAATTTCTGAAAATATTAATTAGTGCTAAATAGCAGATCACTAATTTCTCGATCGGGACATGCGTTGGGCCGGTTTTCCAAAGACACCCGCGTCTTCAAATCCCGTCAGCGGTCGAATATTTGATTTGTTATTTCTAATATTATGTTCACGTTGTTCAGTGTGCGAGAAAAAAAAAACTTAAATAGCAAGAAGAAAAAAACTTGGAGCAGTATAGAACCACCCAGCGAGCTAATCACTACCAGACGCTAAACTAAGTGCAAGTCAATAGCTCAAACTTTAACTAATTAGCGACAGCAATGCTTTAGCTATATTTATGTTTATTTTATATCTATTTACTTATTAATTAGGAGTTTTCAAGTCTGTTAGAAGTGCTGGTAACAGGGAAATTTTGTTTGACGTTTATAAGTAGGTACTTATTTAAGTATGAAGTTGGCAGATTGCTGTTTTGATGAATCATTTTATATAATCGAAACTTTAGTGGGAGTTAGTGAAAAATAACCTGTAAATTATTAGGGTCTAAATATATTATATTTTTTTCTACTTATTGACCTTTCTACTTATTCTTCTATGTTGGCCAGGGAGCGAGAGAAAAACATAGAATGTGCCAGCTGCATTTCCTCCCGGGCATGCTGTAAAAACCAGCTAAGGGATCTGAGGGTTTCAGTATATTGTAATTTAGGCGATGGGCTGACAACCTGTCACTACAGCAATATACTTACAAATCTATCTTAAATAACCCTCAAAACTATGTCAGACGTGGCGGTACGACCTTTGTTTGGGTCGTTTACGCTCTGCCTACCCCATTAGGGATAAAGGCGTGATTATATGTATGTATGTTATTGACCAGCAAATTTATTTATCGACAATATCTTTGTAATTAGTTCTGGACGCAAATTTTTTGCATATAAATTTAACATCTAAATATAGTTTAATTATCATGGGCAGTAGAATTTTAGTTCATAATATTGGCACCTAATTAATTTGGCAGTTTGTAATTTCTAACCTTGGGTGTGAAATGATCAAATCATTCACTCGAAATTTCGAAGCATATTATTCGGTGTCAAATCCAATTTACCTTACAATGGACGTACACACATACCGATCAAGCATATATATATCTTGTTCAATCGTCAATACATTCAATATGCAATTGAATTTTCGATAACGCCATTGGCTATACACAATACAATGGATAGAGGACAAATGGCGTACACAGAATTATCTCATTTTCATACGTGGTGTAAGGGACAGCGTCCCGCAAACTGATAGGGGTTGCTCAGTCAACGAAACTGAACTACTACACATTGCCTGATCGGGGTGGTCATTTAGTATGGGAAGGTCATATTTTGATATCATCTCCTGAAATAATTTCCTGATGTTAGTTGTTCAGTTTCGTTGACTGAGCATCCCCTATCAGTTGGCGGGACGCTGTCCCTTACACCCGGTATACGTGTACGTTAATGTTTCCGACATCTCATGTTCAAATTCGAACGAGCATACAGGGTGTTAAAAGGTCCTTCTAACATACCTACATATTTCTGCACCAAATATTTAAGTCCTTTTGACCGAATGATATTTTTCGTGACATAAAATATTTTTATAAAGAAAATGCCTATAGTTACTTAATTTTGATAAATATTATAAGCGTCAGTAAGCGACTTTTTCATTAAGTAGTATTATATAGGTTAAAAATATATTGTAATTATAATTTAATTAAGACAGGAAATTTTCAGGTGTAATTTTATATTGTGATGTTATGTATGTATCTTTTTTTATTATTATTATTATAGCTAGCCTATTAGATCCCACTGCTGGGCAAAGGCCTCCCCCGCGGTATGTATCTTACACCGAAAATTTCCCCCATGAAGTAATTCCACCACGTACGGCTTTTCATATTATTAAAAATGAAATTATCAGTGTTTCTCTACTATATTATGCATGTATTATACATATAAACATTCCTCTTGAATCCATTAAAAGAAACCGCATCAAAATCCGTTGCGTAGTTTTAAAGATTTACGCATACATAGGGATATAGGGACAGAGAAAGCGACTTTGTTTTATACTATGTAGTGATACTTCTATGAACAATTTCCTTTAGGAAATATATTTAAGTTTCATTTTTTATTAACATCCTTTAACATAATTATGATTATTCTTACTAAGAAAGAAAGTGAAATTATTCATTTAAGTAGGTAGGTGTCATACTTCCATGTTGGACTGGAAGCAACAGAAAATCATAGAATGTGCCAGCTGCATTTCCTCTCGGGCATACTGTAAAAACCAGCTAAGGGGTACGAGGGTATCAGTTATTGCAATTTAGGCGATAGGCTGACAACCTGTCACTAAAGCAATATACCTACAAATCTATCTTAAATAACCCTCAAAACATTGTCAGACATGACAGAACGACCTTTGTTAAGGTCGTTTACGCTCTGCGTACCCCATTAGTTCCAAGGCGTGATTATATGTATGTATGTGTCATGGGTAAAACCTGTAGTATAAAGTAGTACTCTCCCTTGCACCACCCTGTATTTCTCATCAAATTGAACGAATGATCTTTAAGGGTTTCTCATCAAATACGCGATTACGATCTCATTCCGGTCTCAATCTCCGGATAAAGAATGCGATATGGTATGGAGTGAGTATTGCGTTTCTGTCACTTACCTATTAACCTGCAACTTGGCTATAAAATGCAACACATATTGCAAACAAGTAGTTACTAACTAGTATTATTTTTTCATAGTATAATTTTTTTTATTTTTTTTTTATAACACACACACACACATAATCACCTAATAATATTTTTTTTAATAAAAAGGATTTTTTTATGTTTCATAGTTTGGTTTGTTGTTTCTTACTATATTTTGGGTAAAATAGATATTTTGTAGGTTTATTGCTGTAGGTTGTCAGCCCATCGCCTAAAAAGGGTTTCTTTTGCCATTTTAAGAATTCAATCATTATTTTTACCAACGAAAATAATAAAAATATTTTATTTACAAAAATATTCAATGGTACCGATTCCTTGAAGACAATACTTAACAAAACCTTGACTCAAATTATTGTCGTCCCTTTCTGTCTGTTCATGATAGAAAATGACAGGTATGGCCTTATATTAGTTAAGTCGTGATTTTTGCAATCACGAATTGATATCATTAGCAAACTAGATTTGCTTTTAAATATAATCAACAGATCTTTCTACATTTTTATAAATTTATTTAATTAAATACATTCACTCCCATTAAGACTTCTTTCCTCTTACATCCGCTCTTACCAAAAACGAATTCCTGTTATACTCATATAAGGAATGGAATCGGAATTTTAATCAGATTTGGCTGAGCTTAACCGAATTCGCGATCACATTATCGACACGTTGCCTTTACTACCTTAAAAAAACCTTTTAGTGGTATAAGAATGAGGAAAATAATTGAATCAGAATACGGAACGTATACATACATATAATCACGCCTTTATCCCTAATGGGGTAGGCAGAGCGTAAACTACCTAAACAAAGGTCGTTCCGACAAAGTTTTGAGGGTAACTTAAGATGGTATTGTTGGTATATTGGTGTCGTGACAGGTTGTTAGCCCATCACCTAAATTGCAATATACTGGAACCCTTGGATCCCTTAGCTGGTTTTGACAGCATGCCCGGGAGGAAATGCAGCTGGCATATTCTATTTTTTTCTCTCGCTCCCAGTCCAGCATGTATAGATAGACACTTTTAAATAATTTAAAGCCTAGGCAAAACAATGACCTAGAATAATTCTAGGGCATACATATTGGACATAGATCTAGCTTCCATTCTAAAGACTAGAGTATCTTATGCCTGACTGTCAGTTAGTCTGGCTGAATGATCTATCTAGAGACGCGGTGATAGGTTTTACAAACATCTTCCTTGTTGATATGTGGGTATGCTGCATTAGCATACCCACATACTTTGAGGGCCTAGTGCTCATTGAACTTCCTTGCTTTCGTCTGCATCAACTCTATCTAAGTAACTTCTGGTCTGTACTTCTTCTTAGCGACTGGATTTTCGAGTCGAACAACGACCCGAAGAACCCTGGTGTCAGAGTTTTCAAACCGCCTAGTAGCACAGCTATTAGGCATCTGACATGGTTTGAGTAACCACCAATATCAAAGACAGCGACCAGGACCGACGGCTTAACGTGCCCTCCAAAGCACGGAATCCTTTTACTTTTCGGATAATCAGCCTGCAATGTCCTAACCAAACTGGGGAAAACCTCACAAAGTGATAAATTAGCAAATATCAACTTTTCGTTCCCCCTTGGGAAACCAACCCAGGACCTCCGGTTCCTAAGCCCATGGCTCTAACAACTAGACTACGGAGGCAATTAGTTACTAGGCCTGAACTAAGTTAAGGGAAAACCTTTCCCAAATAAAAAGTTATTTCAAGTTAAATACAAGTAAGTCTTCGACATAACATAGGATGATATGTTTTCGCCACAAAACTAGAGCAATTTTATGGCTTCTTGCATACGAAAACATGATTAAATCAAGATTCAACAAAATCCTGAGTTCTGCTCTTGTTACCAGGACCGAATTCAGGGTGGATTCGTAGAAAATAATATCCTCCCCATTCCTAATTCAGTAATTGCACATGTAAGGCGTCTCGAGTACAAACGTTCCTACCAAGTGCCCTGTCTACACCTAAGTATACTTATATACTCTAAGTGTATACCGGGTGTAAGGGACAGCGTCCCGCAAACTGATAGATAGGGGTTGCTCAGTCATCGAAACTGTTCAACTATCACCAGTTTTTTTTTTCAGGATGTGAAGAAAAGAATATGATTATTCATACAAATTGTATGGGAAGTTAATAATTATTTAATTTTGTAAGGGAAGGTATTTTTTTTTCACATCCTGATAAAGAATCCTGCTGATAGTTGTTCTCTCACGTTGACAATGAAACTCCTATCAGTTTGCATTGTCTCTTACACCCGGTATGTATGTTTTTAGACAATTAGGGAAAAATAAAGAAGAAGCAAGCGGCTCAGCGTACATATAAGAGTTGGGGATGCTGCTCTGTTTTTGTATACGTACCTGTAATAGAAAAACATTGTTATTAGTAATTTGAAAATTCAAAGGTTATGGTATGATAATTACATACATACATATAATCACGCCTCTATCCCTAATGGGGTAGGCAGAGCGTCAACGACTCAAACAAAGGTCGTTCCGCCACGTCTGACAAAGTTTCGAGGGTCATTTAAGAATTACTTAAGTTCGAAAAGAAAAACATTGTTAAAAAATTTGATTTGAATTCAAATTTGCTATATAACTTCAAAATAATTTTGAAATATCCTCGGTTCAAAGAACCCCGGGGTCAGAAAAACAAGAAAACTAATGCAATTAATTTACAATCGCATCCGACACTATCGGTACTAAACGTAAAATATTCATTCAAATCTTTGTATTTAAGGGCCGTATTTATAATCAGCGCTCATGAGTGACAGCGAGTTTGAGTTCGTATCAGAAATGTCATTTTAGTACAAACTGTCCTGTCAAATCCATACTTAATATTGCTATCAAGTTTGATATCGCTTCATATTAAAATTCGTGTAGCCACAATTTACCTCTTAATGAAAACCTCAATAAGTCTCTCTCTTGACCTCTGTACTTTTCCTCAATATAATTCGACCTATCCACCCAACCTTACTTATTACCCAATTCCCATACAATTAATGCGAGCAGCAATCGAACATGCTCCAACGCACTAAGCTACACTGATATCAGTCCGCCCGCCCGCCCCCGGCTATCATTTACTACTATATATATACTAGTAATCACTAATGGGTAGGCAGAGCGTAAACGACCTAAACAAAGGTCGTTCTGCCACGTCTGGCAAAGTTTTGAGGGTTATTTTAAGAAAGAATTGTAGGTATATTGCTGTAGTAACAGGTTGTTAGCCCATCGCCTAAATTGTATACTGAAATCCTCGGATCCGTGAGCTGATTTTTACAGCTTGCCCGGGAGGAAATGCAGCTGGCACATTCTATGTCTTTCTCTCGCTCCCAGACCAGGATGGAAGAATCAAATAAGTTAAGTTAAGTAGTAATAAGTTATTAATGATATAGGTAACATTGCTGAGTGATTACGGAATCAAATAGTGAGTATTAAAATGTTATTAAAATTCAATTTGTATGACTTAAGCTAGTTACTGTATCGAAAAGAAAACTTATTGAAAATTGAACATACACACATGCCTAATATGAATAGTATTGCATCAGTTTGTTATCATTATTAAATATAATTAAAAAACATAATTGTTTTGGTTTAAATTGTTTCTCCTTTTAGATTGGGAAATGCATTTATAATTTAAATAAATCGGTGCATATTCAATTTGTTAGTTTATTCAGTACTAGCGACCCGCCCCGGCTTCGCAAGGAAATCATCAGTGTTTCTCTACTATATTATACATATAAAACTTCCTCTTGAATCATTCTATCCATTAAAAGAAATCGCATTAAAATCCGTTGCGTAGTTTTAAAGATCTAAACATACATAGGGATATAGGGACAGAGAAAGCGCCTTTGTTTTATACTATGTAGTGATAACAATAAAAAATATCAAACAATAAAAATGGATATTATTATTAATGTTCTTTCGCATACAAACAATGTCTTTTTCCAAGAAAAAAGTCATTATTATTTGTGATATTACGCATAAATTCCATGTAGCAATCTGTATGGAAAGTGACATCAAGTGAAACATTGCGTTTTGGCGATTGGCAATTCCGCGAGTTGCCAACTGGCAGCTACTGTTCGGAAAGGCCATTATTATCTTTTGGCTTTGGTATGGCTATTCTGCACCAGTAAAAATATGTCATAAAATAGTGATAAAGTAGGGTTCGAAGAGAAACAAACTTCATTTCAAGAATGTTTTGTTCTTCCATGCTGTATTATACATATTACTCCAGACCGATTTCGGCCACGGCGACTGCTTCAACTCCTTAACAGTTGGTGTTCGTGTGCTCGCATGTGGCTTATGTAGCCAATCTTTTTGGAGAATATCCTCGCACATTGCGGGCACGTGAGCACTCCATTGACGTAATTGTAACTGATCGCCGCAGGTGGACGGGTTTTCAGTTCATCGCGTCTGGCATCAAGCTTAGAGCAGCGATGGGTTTTAAAATCTTTAATTTTGGATCTCACCAACGATCTCCATTCAGGCCGGTTACTAGCCTGTCTTTCCCACTGCGAAGGTTCTATGCTGCACCTCTTCATGTGACGCTTTAACACATCTTTGTACCTGAGGAGTTGTCCGCCTTGCTTACGCTTGCCCTCCTCAAGTTCACTATAAAAGATGCGCTTTGCCACTCGCTGATCCACCAGCCGCGAGACATGTCCACACAAACGGAGTTGTCGCCGCATGAGGTAGGTTTCAATGCCTCCCACTTTGGCTCGTCTTAAAACTTCCGTATTCCACACACGGTCAGATTGAAAAACATAGAATATGCCAGCTACTTCCTTCAAAGGAATTTACAGAAAGCCTATTACAGTGTTTTATAATATAGACGAAGGGCTGATAATCATATACAATGGCGTCGATTCTCGCGTCATAATCCTAATTTTAATTCTTAGCGCCGTCACTTTCTTAAGTTTGACATAAGAACAGGATAGCAAGTAAACACATGACTTTGACATTTCTTATTTGACGTAACTCGCTTTAAATAAGAACTGAGCATAGAGCATGCTTCCTTATTTTACGTGAAATAAACAGTCTTATGTCAGATTAGGAATGTCAAAGTCATGTATTTATTTGCTATCCTGTTCTTATGTCAAACTTAAGAAAGTGACAGCGCTAGCTAAGAATTAGAATTAGGATTATGTCGCGAGAATCGACGCCAATTCAAAAAATGAAATTGCCCTCAATGTTACGTATGTTTGTCAGACGTCGCGCAAACGGATTTCCTAAGCGGTCTATGCTCTGCCTACCTCATAAATAAGGGATAATGGCATGGCTTTATGTATAAATGAATACTCTCTAACGGCACCCCATACTTAATTTAGCTCACGTCTTAAAACACAGAATATCTCTGCGTTTGTACTAGCTAAGCTAACTAAAAGATTGGCGCAGTCCAATAATTTATTCATCAGAGGAAACCATTCCTTAGTTTTAATTGCCGGGTTTAGTTTCATTTTATGGTCACTAAATCCTGTTTATTACCTCATGACGTCACAACCCACAAAGTAACATCTCTCACATGACGTCATAATGTACTACATGTTTGCAATACCTAAAAGGATTGGTGTATGCCGATAAATTATTTAAAAATGGAAGAGTATTTGAAATTTTGATTGATGGTTACATTTTTCTACATACATACATATAATCTCGCCTTCATCCTGTATGGGGTAGGCAGAGCGTAAACGACCATAATAAAGGTCGTTTATATAGATGCAAATAAAGGTCGTTTCGCCACGCCTGATAAAGTTTTGAGGGTTCTTTAAGATAGATGTGTAGGTATATTGCTGTAGTGACTGTTTGCCCGCCCATCGTCTAAATTACAATATACTGAAACCCTCGGATCCCTTAACTGGTTTTTACATCATGCCCGGGAGGAAACGCAGCAGGCATATTCTATGTTTTTCTCTCACTCCAGGCCAGGCCGATTTTTCTATAGTCTGTCTCAGTCGTAATTACAATATCCTACATGTTTGACGTACGAGTAGTTCTATGGTGTCATAGTAAATGTTTGCAGTAGTAATTGATGCTGGCAGATCATGAAAGAGATGAATTATTATTCAGTGGCAACATTGTTCAGTTTGAAAATTGTATTAGGTAAAGAAGCAGATTGCCTCTGGGTATTTTACAGGATTCATTTTGGTGAATTTTGGTGTTTCTTCCATGCTGAAATCGCACCCAGCGAAAGAAAAACAAAGAAGAATGTGCCAGCTGCATTTCCTGGGCATGGGCATGCTGTAAAAACCAGCTAAGGGATCCGAGGGATTATGTGTATTGAAATGTAGGCGATGGGTTGTCAACCTGTCACTGCAGCAATATACATACAAATTTTAAATAACCCTCAAAACTTTGTCAGATGTAGCGGAACGACCCTTGTTTAGCTCATTTATGCTCTGCCTACCCCATTAGGGATAAAGGCGTGATTATATGTATGTATATATTTTGGTGAATGTGCAAAGTCACCCCTCTCCAGGGCAATAGACGCTGGTCGGGATTCCTTAGGTCGTGGAGGTACCAAATATTCGCACAAGGCGCTTCGCTTAACGGCTAAGAAGTGGAAGTGGAGTCCCTGCCTGCGGATCTGTTTCCGGAGCGTTATAACCTGGGCCTTTTCAAAGCAAGAGTGAATAGGCATTATCTAGGCAAACATGCTCTCTCATCGTCTGCATCAAGTGGTAGGTAGGATAGCAGACGACAACAGCTTTGACTAATTTTTTTTAAAGTTCGATTTCACTACAAGCTCTTTAATTCCTTGTGGTTTCACAACATATACCTCAAAGTAGCATGTCTCGTATACACGTTAGATACAGTGATGACGTCATAGTACATATTTGCAGTAGCTAAAAGGATTGGTGCAGCGCGATCATTTATTCAGCGACGGGCGTCCTAGTTACATTAGTCGACTGACTTCGGTGCAACCTGAACTGCAGTTAATTGTTTCTCATGACGTCACAACCCATGTCTTAAATACACCCCAGATACAGTGATGGCGAGAGAGTAGTGGATAGGGCCGCTGCCTCCTGAGCGGGGAGGTCGTGGATCGAATCCCACCACGTACCAATGTGTTTTTTGGTTTTCGAACTTCATATGTACGTTTATTCGGTGCTTTTTCCTTGCTTCAAAAGACACGTTAAGCAATATCGTTTATATCGTAAATACCGTAGATATTAGTCGTTACGCCATGTCAGAGGCCAGTCAGGCCAGGCTTGAAAACTCTGACCAAATCTAGGATTGGGTCTGGTTCCCTTCTGGGTTGCGGAGGTCAGATGACAGTCTCTGTATGTAAATATTAGTACCCTCGTTCAATCCCCTAGATCAGGTGGCCAACCCCGTGAGGCTAGGGATATGATGATACAGTGATGACGTCATAGTACATGTTTGCAGTAGCTAAAAGGATTGGTGCAGCGCGATCATTTATTCAGCGACGGGCGTCCTAGTTACATTAGTCGACTGACTTCGGTGCAACCAGAACGGCAGTTAATTGTTAAGAGAAATTGTTGTTCTTGTTTGCCTTTTTGGTTTGTGACTGTTTCGCGGGTAGTTTGACAAGTCATTTTATGACACTTTATACTTGTAGTAACTGTGTTACGGGAGCTTTATGTTATCTACGTCGCGGCGTAGCAAAAACTGTAAGGACAGTTTCCCTGGGAGTTGCGCAGTAAGAGAAACTGAACAATTTTATCCAGTAAACTCTTAGGAAGTGAAATTAATAAATTAATAATATACTCCAAAATTAAAAATTGCGTCCCAAAATAAAAAATAACAATGATATAATGATTTATTTTCTTCAAAATAAAAACTGCCCCATAAACATATGAAAATGGTGAAATTTTAACAGTTCACTCCCCTTTCAGTTTTCGAGATACCGTCGCTTACATACTGTATAAAGCCATGTTAGCTTTTTCTACATCGTAGCTAGCGTTGCCAGGCGTCCGGCTTTAGCCGGATATAGTCAGGCTTTTTGATTGCCTGTCCGGCCAAAATAAGCGTCGTCCGGCCTGTCCGGCTTTTGTTAGGCTTTTTAGATTTCAAAATTCGCGCGCGTCGAGACCGAATTCGACTCGACTAATTAATAATAAAGTACTTTTAGACTAATTTGGCATTAGTTGTATTGTAAATTATCAAAAAAGTTTGGTTTTCATTAATTTTCTACATTAATACCAAAAAATCCCCTAAAATGCAAAGTGTCCGGCTTTTTTACCAAAATGTTAGGCCAAAGAAAATGATTTTTTACGCGAATATTTAAAATTGTTGAAAATGCAGGATGTCCGGCTTTTTGACCCAAATGTTAGGCCAAACTCACAGCTCTGTCCGGCTTTTCGGTATGAGGACCTGGCAACGCTAATCGTAGCAAGATAATACATCAATTTTAGCGTAACCTATAATCTGCAAAGAACTAAGGCTCGTATTTATAAACAAAAACACAAGATTGAAAGCGATGTTAAGTATGGATTTGACAGACCATGTTGTACTAAAACTAAATTTCTGACACAAACTCAAACCCGCTGTCACTCTTGAGAGTTGATTATAATTACGAGCCTAATAGTTCATCGTCCGCACCCTCAGTAACATTAAAAACTTCACAGTTATGGCGAAATGAAATATCGTTTAAACTTTTTCACTGTTTAAACTGTTGTTTTATTCAAACGCATGTCTGAGGAGCTGCTTTATTAGATTCAGAAATTATGCGGTTCTTAGCATTTCAAGGTTCTTTGAAATGTGGCGGTTGGGGGTGAGATCACGCGATACTGCAATCCGGCTTAGAACTGATGTTACGGTCAGGGCTAGTTTTAAAAAAATCAAATCTTGATTGCTTAATAACATGTTATTAGGTTTTGTATAGCGTTCACATGAAAATACATACATACATATAATCACGCCTTTATCCATAAGGGGTAGGCAGAGCGTAAACGATCTAAACAAAGGTCGTTGCGCCACGTCTGACAGTCATGAGGATTATTTAAAATAGATTTGTAGGTATATTTCAGAAGTAACAGGTTGTCATCTCGTCGCCTAAAATGCAATATACTGAGCGGGCACATTCTTTGTTTTTCTCTAGCTCCCAGGCCTCCATGCAAGCAAATATAACGCTATAAGTTCGTATTTATTATTTTACCACAACTGTAGCTATTATTTTTGTATTACAAAATAAATATTTTCATTAATAGAAATATTTTGTATAGAAACCCAATTCGATCGACCGTACACTAGAAATACCGAGTCTCAAAACTAAAACGTCTCATTACCATACATAAACAAGCACTTTAAGCGCAGACTGAACTACGGAAGGTAATGCCAGTGAAATATAGCCAAAACAAAATTATAATATCTGGTTTGGACAATATCCTTTAGAAATGAAACTGAAAAATGTTTGGTATTTAAATAAACACTTCTGTTTAGCTCTTACTATGATATGATTAAGGCTCGTATTTATAAAGCGAACTCAAGATTGAGACCCATATTAAGTTCGGATTTGACAGATCGTTTTGTACTGTAAAGACATTTCTGATACGGGCTCAAACTAGCAGCCAATCTCGAGTGCTGTTTATCAATACAGGCCTGAATAATTTAAGTTTCTTATCAATAAAAGAAGAATATATGGAAAGAGATATTTGCTAGAGTAGCTAGTCAGAGCGGATTGTTACATATTACATACATACATTAAATCACGCCTTTATCCCTTACGGGGTAGGCAGATCGATAAACGCCTCGTAAAAGGCGCTTTCGCCACGTCTGACAAAAATTGAGAGCAATTTTAGATTGAAAAGTGTATTGCTATAGTGGCAGGTTGTCAGCCCATCGCCTAAATTACAATACACTGTAACCCTCGAGTCCCTTTTGCTGACTTCTACAGCATGCCCGGGAGGAAGGGCAGCTGGAACATGCTATGTTTTTCTATCTCTCCCAGTCCAGCATGGAAGGAAACATACATATTAAGTAAATTAATTTGACATTACATACTTTACATACTTCCATGCTGGCCTGGGAGCGAGAGAAAAACATAGAATGTGTCAGCTGCATTTTTTCCCAGGCATGCTGTAAAAACCAGTTAAGGGATCATAGGGTTTCAGTGTATTGTATTTAAGGCGATGGGCTGACAACCTGTTACTACAGCAATATACCTACAAATCTATTTTAAAATAATCCTCAAAACTTTGTCAGACTTTGCAGAACGAACTTTGTTTAGGTCGTTTACGCTCTGCCAACCCCATTAGAGATAAAGGCGTGATTATACGTATGTATGTAATTTGATATTGAACTATTAAGTTATCTCAATGTTACTTGTAAGACTCTTATAATAGAGTGTATGGTAGAATATCTTTGACAATAACTTATGATTAAGATGTATATACATACATACATACATAAAATCACGCCTTTATCCCTTACGGGGTAGGCAGAGCGTCAAACTCCTCGTAAAAGGCGCTTTCGCCACGTCTGACAAAAATTGAGGGCAATTTTAGATTGTAATGTGTATTGCTATAGTGACAGGTTGTCAGCCCATCGCCTAAATTACAATACACTGTAACCCTCGAGTCCCTTTTGCTGACTTCTACAGCATGCCCGGGAGGAAGGGCAGCTGGAACATTCTATGTTTTTCTATCTCTCCCAGTCCAGCATGGAAGAATGATGATAAGATGTATATGTAGGTAGTAAATGATGTATAGATAGGTAAACAGTAGTACCGATTCTTTATGTCGTGATTCTTGCAACTACGAATTTCTACCAGTATCTTATTTTGGGCGTATTCAATTAAAACTTGAAACATGTCGAATAAACATAAGGTAAGACCTAAGCTTCGTGACTCAGACTTTTTTACAACACAAAAGCACCAACTAATCCCTAAATAAAGCCTCAAATATTTAACTAAAAGTTAAAACTTAACCAAAGAGCTTGTTTTGAGGACTGCCGTCGACGCTAGCGATTTACGAATAGCTGTAAAAACATAACGCGACCCTAAACCAACCGAATCGCCACCCTGTTGCCTTAATCGCAGGGTATATTTTTAGCCGCAATATGGTAATAAGGACTTTGAAGCTAGAAAGAATGGATACGTTATTTCTAGAAAATATATAATGCTTTAGATTTAGTTTCAAACTTTTTTGTTATCCAAATAACTTCCAATAACACTAGGCATGCTGTAAAAACCAGCCAAGGGCAATTCGATAGTTTCAGTATATTGCAATTTAGGCGATGGGCTGACAACCTGTCACTACAGCAATATACCTAAAAATATATCTTAAATAATCCTCAATTGTTGTCAGACGTGGCGGAACAACCTTTGTTTAGGTCGTTTATGCTCTGCCTACCCTATTAAGGATAAAGGCGTAACTATAAGTACGTATGTATATGATAAAGTTGCACTAATTGAGATTTTGAAACTGTGTTATAAAACTTATGAATACCCAACAATTCACCTGACCAACTCTGTGCGAACATGAAATCAAATAAAATAAAATGTTGCAAATAAATGAGTATTTATGACACATGCAACTGCAGCGAAATATACGACACTCGTAACAAATTGCAAAACATCGGTAAATTTCCCGTTTTTAATCAAACTTATGTTGGTAACAGTGCGATCTTTAAAAGAAAAGCATCTGATTTTTTTTTATCGCCTAAAGTCTCAAATGGTGGCGGATCTTATCATTTCAGGTCAAGTGCAAAAGATAGTTCGTTGATGCCTTATCCAAACTGCTATAGCTCCCTGTCAGCGCCCAGGTGAGCCAAGCATCTGTTTGGTTATGTTGCGGCAATATAAAGTTTTTCCCAATAAATAATGCAATATGGCCGCCGCTACAAGTCTTGTTTATACGGGCGAAAACAGAGCATGTTTTCCCAGCGAAGTATGCGACCTAGCGTGTTTTTAAAGAAAATAGGTGTGCGGTTATTTTTAGGTTATGTTCCGTCTAACTTTGTTACATGAAGACATAACTGTTGTGTGGTTTTAACGACTGTAGTTTTAATAGCGAATACTTACTTTAACAGTAAATAGGTAAGCTAAACTAGTAGTTTCACAACTAAAAATGGTATTCTAATGATACATACATACGTAAAATCACGCTTTTATCCCTTATAATCACGCTTTCGCCACGTTTGACAAAAATTGAGGGCAATTTTAGATTGATAAGTGTATTGCTATAGTGACAGGTTGTCAGCCCATCGCCTAAATTACAATACACTGTAACCCTCGAGTCCCTTTTGCTGACTTCTACAGCATGCCCGGGAGGAAGGGCAGCTGGAACATGCTATGTTTTTCTATCTCTCCCAGTCCAGCATGGAAGGTATTATATTGTATTCTAATGATATTTTCAAAATAACTTTAGCCCACCTACTTCTTTTTTTTCTGCCGTGTGGGTGTCAATGTTGTTTACGAAAAGTTGTTCAGTTTTAACAACCAATTACTTAAAAAAATACTCACTTGCCTTAATACGCCGTAAGGATGTTAGAAGTGATATTTTTAGCTAAAACATATTACGCTTACCTCCGTTCCTACAACGCCGATAACTACAATATTTACGTAGGGAAAAGGGTAAAGGGAAAGTTATTTTAACCCAGGTGCGGATCCTACCATCAAGTACTTATTTTTTCAATAAAGAGTATTAGAATAACAAGAGGAAGAGAGAAACACATTACTGGATTATGATAAAACTAATACGACAAAAGATATTTGTACAAGTTATCAAAACATTGTGTAATCCTACAGATGTGGATGGGATGAGGGTGAACACACACATGTGTCATCATCTCCCTAACCTTATTCCGTATCTCACGGGGTCGGCTACATAATATAGGGGATTGAACGAGGGTTCTGGTTTTTACACAAAGGGAGTGCCAACTGACCACCGCAACTCAGAAGAGAAACTATACCCAATCCCAGATTTGGTCAGAATTTTCAAGCCGCCAATGCTTAGCACTGGCCTCTGATATGGCTTAACGACTAATATCTACGGTATTAACCGATATTAACTGGGACCAATGGCTTAACGTGCCTTCTGAAACACGGAAAAAGCGCCGAATAAACGTAAACGCACATATGGAATTCGAAAACCGAAAAACACATTGGTACGTGGTGGGATTCGAACCATGACCTCCCGCTCAGGAGGCAGCGGCCCTATCTACTACGCGATCGGGCTCTTTAACACACAAATGTGTATCATCGTGATTAATTTATTTTCATAATTGATTATTTTGAGTACCTAATGAAGTAAAGGAAAAATTCTATACGATTTTATGATTTTTTCATCAAATGCTTGAAAAGAAAAAGAACAAAAATAGGATTTAAGTTTATTCTCTCTATATATTTTCAAATAAAAAGGCAGGTTTTTTTTTCAGCAAATGAATGAATTTGTAACAATAATTCATTATTAACAATAATTCACCTTCATTCGACCAAGAAAGTAATCGCTTATGCAAACTTATTCACTGAAGCCTAATATTTTATCCAGCAAAAAAAGTCGTCTAAAAATATTATTTCATGAGCTCTTAGTAAATTGGCAAGTATTAAATCGGCGGTTCTTTCCAAAAACCATTTTCGTCCATGTTTCCATAATCCTTTTCAGCTTACATCCACCTAATGGATTTCGCTGTTGAATTTTTTAGATAAGCAAACGGTTTTAGTCCAGTCATTGGGTATTTTTGCCAACTCAGAGTGTGTGAAGCTTTGTATTTTTGTTCATACCTAATTTTTTTTAGAGGATTGAAATGATTTATTTATTGAAAAAGCTCAGTCAAATTGGGGTCATTTTAATTGGATAAGATGACTAAATTGTGAAATATGAAGTATCAAACTATGATACGATATTTTTGTGTTTTGTGTATTTTTATGTATTCCAGAGTCTAATATTATCATCAGTGTATAAGGCTTCTTCTTCCATGCTGGACTGGGAGAGATAGAAAAACATAGAATGTTCCAGCTGCCCTTCCTCCCGGGCATGCTGTTAAAGTCAGCAAAAGGGACTCGAGGGTCACAGTGTATTGTAATTTAGGCGATGGGCTGACAACCTGTCTCTATAGCAATACATATCTCAATCTAAAATTGCCCTCAATTTTTGTCAGACGTGGCGAAAGCGCCTTTTACGAGGCGTTAAACGCTCTGCCTACCCCGTAAGGGATAAAGGCGTTATTTATGTATGTATGTATGTACTATAAGCCCGTATTTAAAATCAGCTCTTAAGCCTGACAGCGAGTTTGAGTTCGAATCACAAATGTCACTACAGTACTTAATGGCTTGTCAAATCCATATTTAATATTGGTCTCAATTTGAAGATCGGTTTATAAATACGAGTTGAGAAATAACTTCCTAGCGATTCCAACCATCATGGGTCTCCATCTTAGTAATTTTTACGTATAGATCTTTGACTTTTAACACTTAAAAAAAAAAAACAAGTTTAGGTAACAAACACTGCGGGATACAGCGAGGTATTCATTCACCTAGAATAAGTTGCATTACCACTCCAAGTTTACTGTTGCACTGTTTTACCGCCTCACCAAGCCGGATTACGGATACAAGATCGGATCTAACAATTTTACGATCACTACAAAAGTATTGAATTTATTTACTGGCCGGCGCTCCCGCCTTAAATCGCACGGTTACGGCCTACGTGAGGGAAGTTGGGAGTGCTCGAGTTATCGGGGTTTATTATTCTTCCATGCTGGCCTGGGAGCGAGAGAAAAACATAGAGAATGTGCCAGCTGCATTTCCTCCCGCCCGGGAGCATGCCTATACTGTAAAAACCAGCTAAGGGATCCGGGGGTTTCAGTATATTGTAATTTAGGCGATGGGCTTGTCACTATACAATGACAATATACCTACAAATATATGTTAAATAACCCTCAAACAATTGTCAGACGTGGCGGAACGACCTATGTTTAGGTCGTTTACGCTCTGCCTACCCCATTAGCGATAAAGCCGTGATTGTATGTATGTATGTAGAGTTAGACGCTAGTCAAATGGTGAGTAAAAATTATGAAACGTTGAAATTATTATTTATCGTAGAAGATATAGATACATACATACATACATACATATAATCACGCCTTTATCCCTAATGGGGTAGGCAGAACGTTAACGACCTAAATAAAGGTCGTTCCGCCACGACTGACAAAGTTTTGAGGGTTATTTAAGATAGATTTGTACGTATATTGCTGTAGTGACAGGTTGTCAGCCCATCGCTTAAATTACAATATACTGTAACTCTCGGGTCCCTTAGCTGGTTTTTACAGCATGCCCGGGAGGAAATGCAGCTGGCGCATTCTATGTTTTTCTCTCGCTCCTAGTCCAGCAAGGAAGCGATATAGATAGGTAGAAGGAAACCAAAGTGGAAGTAAAGGAGGACCCATCCAACAAATTGATACGTAAGACTGCTAATAGAAAGTCGACTGAATAATATTTTCCTTTTGTGTATATTTATTATATTTTGTGTATATTTGTGTACGTTTTACGTACGTTAAAGTCAAATAATTTGTACTTAACGTTTTCAATAAAAAACATATTTTTTTTGGGTTTGTTGCCCGATGTTGGATGTCGGTTATATCGACCAAATCCTGACAAAGTTATGATCCAAATTAGCAATGTCATGTTTATTATAAAGATCCTCACGAAAGATAAGGCAATTCACAGAACGTCTAAGCCAATACCGTCAAATTATCTCCTATATTTACCAGCAAGGCAAAAACAAAGTAAAAATAGCACCTAAGGTACTTACCATAGGCTTTTCGGATTATCTCTAACTTGACTTAGATATTTTGATGTTTTACCAACGAAATTGGTTTTTCCTTTGGCAAAGGAAAACCTATTATCGCTCGTAGGGCTGCCACTGCGAGGATTTGTGGGGACGTCTTTATATAGCCTTTTCAGCTTTTAAAGGAAGAGGAAAAGAATTATGGCAAGTAAAGGAAATTTAGATTGTGTTATATTTTGTTGACGGAAATTCAAAAGCAAGAAAAGTGAGTGAATAAGCATGTTGACTGGGTGGCTAAAGAAACAGTACGTTTATACCTAAAACTGATGACTAAAATACTGTAGATATAATTCATCATTTACAAAAAGGCACATTTAGATTTAATAATAGAGTTAAAAATATAGAAGTTATTGATTTGAGTAGTTAATATTTACTGGCGACTGACGACATAACCCAATATTTTCATAAAAAAATAAGCGTTTCTTACATTTTATAAAAAAATACCTGATTTGACTAGTAGGCAA
This sequence comes from Scrobipalpa costella, assembly GCA_949820665.1. Lineage (NCBI taxonomy): Eukaryota > Metazoa > Arthropoda > Insecta > Lepidoptera > Gelechiidae > Scrobipalpa > Scrobipalpa costella. Next base: position 24,883,457 of record OX463298.1, read on the forward strand.
ATAGCGTATTCATAACAATAGTAACAATTTGTTTACGCACAAAATCACGAAATCTTGACTTCAATCGTTACCTATAGTTTTTTGTCATAATGGAACAGTAAGGAACGGCAAAAACTTTAGTCAAGATAATCTTGTTAAGTTGTAGACCAGTTTTGTTAGTGTAGACCAGAGATGACAGAGACATAGTGAATTTTCCAGTAAAATTAAGTTTTCCTTGCCATTACAGTTGCAACCACTAAGACCACAGAGGTAGCCCTACTAATTACGGTAGTACTAAGCCACAGTAAAAATAGAAACAGTAGGGTATCTTTACTGTTTTCATACAGACTACTGAAACTGGCAGAGTACAGTTCTGCTGGGCGGTTGTTAGCAAACCTGGAGATTGCGAATTGCGAATAACGGCCACTAACGGCAATTTTTCTTCCTGTTACTACAACAAACTATGAATCGCTAGTTTATAAGGTTCTCAATTATCTCAATTACTGTAACTTGATTCTGTTGGACCGTTCTTTCGATTCACTATGTTTTTAGTGAATTATGGTTCTTTTTTACTAATGGGGGCGCCACTTGGCAAGTATCAAGAAGGTCAATAATTATAGGTGGCTTGCATAAAGAAAAGGATTTCGATATATCGCAAATTATAACAACAGGCTGAAAAGTCATAACTATTTCTGTCTGAAATGTCTATCAAAATTACGGGAAACGCTGTGAAAACGCTGTTTATATCATGTTGTTGTTTTACCTTCTACCTAAGGCATATTAATTCAGAAGATATGATTTTATGTATAGTCGTTTTACTGTTCTTCATTTCTACTGTGCCCAAGCTGCGGAGGTGGTTTGTTCCGGTGCCTAATTTACGTGATTCTGTCAGCTGAGAGATTGACAGCGAACTAAGCGAGGATTTACTAGCACTGAGGTACAGCCAGACACAGTTTCAGGTACACGTACCTAAATATCTTTACTACAATACGAGAGTGTGTTCTCTGGTTAAGATTTAGTTGTGGAGGATCGTAGCGGTACCAGCGTTTTGGCTACGCGTGAGTCATAATCAAATGGGACGGTAAGTAGGTACATCATCACCTTCCGTCGCCTTATCCCGTATCGCACGGGGTCGGCTACCTTGGGGATCGAACGAGGGTACTAGTTTTTACACAGAGCGACTGCCATCTGACCTCCGCAACCCAGAACGGAAACCAGACCCAATCCTAGATATCATGCTTGTTATACAGAAAAAAATATTCTTTTTATTTTAATAAAATAATTAAACCTAGACATTTCAGAAGGACACGGTTCGAAAAGTCCTGATACTAAAGGCAATACAAATTCCTATCAGAAATAAAGCCGAAACTAGCGATTATTATTTATAAATACTTAGTTGTCTGAAAGCATCGTAAGAAGGTAAATATATAGATATAATCACACCTTTATCCTTAATGGGGTAGGCACAGCGTAAACGACCTCCAAAACAAAACATTGAAAAATGCTTTAATAGGGAAATGAAATAAAGACTTAACACTCGATTTATACTTCCCTGCAAAATAAATACTCGCACCGAAAATCAGCCACCCTCGGAAATATTTTTAAAAACATCTCTCTCTCGCACACAATATCGGTACGTATTGTCATTCGCACTCGACTTGGGCATGGCAGGCGTAATGATGCATTTTGTGATGCACCCAAATACACACACACAGTAGGGCTGCCACTGACTCCGAGCTCGTATTTATGATGCTAACTCAAACTCGAGAGCAATATTAAGTATGGATTTGACAGGCCAGTTTGAACTGAAATGACATTTCTGATACGAACTCAAACTTGCTCTCCACTCAGCTGATTACAAATACGGCCCTGAATAAGTTAGGTGTCCGGTTAATGCCGATCACGGTCAGGATGGGTTCGGTGTCCAGATATACATACATATAATCATGCCTTCATCCCTAATGGGGTAGGCAGAGCGTAAACGACCTAAACAAAGGTCGTTCCGCCACATCTGATAAAAGTTTTGAAGGTTATTTAAGATAGTTTTTTAGGTATATTGCTGTAGTGATAGCTTGTCAGCCCATCGCCTAAATTACAATATACTGAAACCCTCGAATTCCATGCTGGACTGGGAGAGAAGAAAAACATTGAATGTGCCAGCTACATTTCCTCCCAGACATTCCACTTTTTGAAATATGGGATTAAAGAAATTTAGTTTGGCTGTCGGAGTATTTGAACAACATAGACTGTGCCTGCTGCATTTCCTCCTGGGCATGCTATAAAAACCAGTTAAGGGATCCGAGGATTTCAGTAATTTAGTCGATGGGCTGACAACCTGTCACAACAGCAATATACCTACAAATCTATCTTTAATAACCCTAAAAACTTTGTCAGACGTGGCGGAACGACCTTTGTTTAGGTCGTTTACGCTCTGCCTACTCCATAGGGATAAAGGCGTGATTATATGTATGTATGGTTGTCCACCACTCCAGATTTTCAATTTTATCTCAGGCAACCCTACGAGAGTTTGACAGGGTGTTCTACGTGTGGGTGCTAGGTGCGAGGGGAGCCTTTGTTAAGGTGTTGCGTCGATGCGACACTTTTTGACAAAAGATTTCAGGAATAGCTGGTTCGTTTGGCTACTTTTTTTTTCTTTTTTACATTTTTGGCATAAGAATTAGCATACAGTTTATAAAAAATCGCGTCTTCGTGTTAAGCCGTTTTCGGTAACGGAAAAGGTAGAGCGTCAATGGGGTTGATTTCGCTAGTAACTAAATTCTATCAGCACTGAACAAAATACTTGGTTAGATACGAGCACATAAAGTAATATGTTTATGACAATAATATTAAAAATTAATAAATTAATAAGCTGTACTATGCTGTGTATTGTCTTTCTCATGTTACTTGTATACAATAAACAGTAAGTAAATAAATAAATAAATTAAATGAATCAAGTTATTTGATAACCAATACTATGTTCCTAATAATTTCAATCTACAGAATAATTGATTTTAACATTGTTGTCTCAATCATATTACTTCATGTGCTCGTATGTATTTCTTCCATGCTGGACTGGGAGCGAAGGAAAAACATAGAATGCGCCAGCTGCATTTCCTCCCGGGCATGCTGCAAAAACCACCTAGGGGATCCGAGGGTTTGAGTATATTACAATTTAAGCGATAGGCTAACAACCTGTCACTACAGCAATACACTTACAAATCTATCTTAAATAATCCTCAAAACTTTGTCAGATGTGGCGAAACGACGTTTGCTCAGGTTGTTTATGCTCTGCCGACCCCGTTTATAATCATAAAGGCATGATTATATGTATGTATGTATATATTACTTTCTTCTTCTTATCGAGTGAGTTTTAGAGTCGAATGATCCAAATATTGCTGATGCGTTGCGGATTGTTGCAGCTAAGGGATCCGAGGGTTTCATTAATTGTAATTTAGGCGATAGGCTGACAACGTGTCACTACAACAATATACCTGCAAATGTATCTTAAATAACCCTTAAAAACTTTGTCAGACATGGCGGAACGACCTTTGTTTAGGTCGTTTACGCTCTGCCTATCACATTAGGGATAAAGGCTTGACTATATGTATGTATGTTGCCAGCGTCCTTTAAATTTGCAATGCACTGAAACTTGCGGATCTCTTTGCTTGTTTTAAAATATTCGCGGGAAGAGAAACAGCTGATACATTAAAAGTACCTGTTCTATTTTTTTATCTCTCTCATTCCACCGTGAAAATAAAAAAAATGTAGCAGATAACGTTGTTACGTGGAATAAATGATTTGTGGCTTTTACGCCGTAATGAATGTAGCCAATAATTAATTAATAGTTGTCGGCAATTAAATTAATGTTCGGTATTGTGTTTACGTAATTTTGTGGGTAGTTAATGCAAATTATTTACCTACTGCCATTTTTACTTACATGGCTATCTATGTGTATATTAATAATATACAATATACACACATTTCCAAATTTTGTACACCTACGTAAAATTATCTTACTCTTTCATACTAAAACACAACATAGTTGACAAACGATAGTTGACTAAATTCAGGGTAGGTACAGATTTATTAATGACCTCAAACAACAAATTTCGATTGTAGAAAAAGGAAATATTGTTTTTTTTTTTACTTAGCCTGAAATTTCCGAAACATAGCTGGAGATCGAGACCAGTGGAAATGAAAGGGGAGGCCTTTGCCCTGCAGTGGGAATAAAATAATGACCAAAAAAATCTAGCAAGATTCTGTGGAATATACCTTCGCTTTTAAAAACATTTTTAAATCCTAAAATATTTTAATTAAGTTTGGTAGAGACCCTAAAATCATTGTTATGTTTTGTGTTATACTCATGTTTTATCTTCAAAACCTTTGAAGTACTGGCACCAGCATCATTTAACCTCGATCCTTCATAACAAAATTTCCTTACTTCTCTTCCCATTTGTCCTTCCAACAGTATTCTTTATTATTTTTATTTTTTGGCACAAACTCAATTTTTGAGGGTACATGTCCTTTGTTCAGAACAAAAAAAAGTAAATAGGGAGAAGAGTTTTAATAGAATTTTCTGAAAGCGAAGTGAGCCAAAGGGAATTATATTTGTCCAATGAATTATGTATAAATTCTACTTTAAAAATATGGGAGCGAGAGTTCATAATCCTATGAATAAGAAATTTATTTGTTGAAAAAGTACCTAGTCTGTATTTAGGTTTTGTTGAGAATTATTAAGAGAACATAAGTAATGAAACCCTTCAACTCAAAGACGTTTCAGAAAAATAAAAACATTAATAATTTGAATAATTCTTTCACGAATCTCAAACTAGTTTATTTACTATATTTTCTGAAACTGAACTAAGTTATAGGTATTGACAGATAACGGATACTCTAGTAATAAGTTAAAAATTCTTTTATTTATTTAACAATTTGTACACAATAAAACCATAAAAACAGGCACTGCTTATTTCTAAAAAGAAATTTCTTATAGCAGACCTACTGAAGTGATAATTTTATTTTGATACGCGAATAAAGCGTGCACAAATTAAATAAATACCTTTGTAACAATACTACTACTAATAACACTACCTACGGCAAAATACTTAAATAAATGCACATAATCTATCATACTTTTTCGAGATAATTTCGTAATTTATATTGTTGGCTAAACATTTTCGGCAACGTGCCCTCTGAAGTTCGGAGTTTAATTAACTAATCAATACAGGTTTTCTTTGGGAACATCGTCGACGTAAGCGTTAGGTATTTCGTCTATAGCCGATGAATGGTAGCGGGAATGTGGTATAAGGTACAAGACATTTTGAAGTTACAATCAAGTTTAAATTACGTGACCACAAAAAGAAATTTTCTATTAAAACCTAATCATCTCTTTCTATACAGAAAAAAGGGTAAACAGAGTAAATCAAAACAAAAATTGGTGCTGTAACTTATATCGAAAAAAACAAGCAACGTAATTTCATTTTAGCACTGTATAGGCATCGTTTAGTCCTGAGCCTAATCAACAAGAATAATTCAATTAAATTAAATTTATTTATTTCAGACAATGTAAATAAAAAAGAATATCTTTGTTGGAAAAATATACAAAGTACAAACAAGAGGGCAACATTATTTTCAAGGACATGGGCAATCAGGCTTCTTAGAAGTTGCCTCTACCTTTCTTTCAGCCTTCTAGATAAGCTTCTGTCATTGTCAACTCGATTAGTTCAGGCGGCGATATTAGGAACTAAATTTTGTCTAGGTTACACTGCCTGCGATTGAAGCAATAACAGCTATAGCGGCGACTTGACAGGTGAACAAAAATCCCGGTTGATCTATACCACTGACCTGACACAATCTATGCTCAAGAGTACATACATTAAAAAAAAGTTCCCGACCATACATACATACATATAATCACGCCTTTATTCCTAATGGGGTAGGCGTAAACGACCTAAACAAAGTTCATTCCACCACGTCTGACAAAGCTTTAAGGGTTATTTAAGATAGATTTGTAGGTATATTGCTGTAGTGAAAGGTTGTCAGCCCATTGCCTAAATTACAATATACTGAAACCCTCGGATCCCTTAGCTGATTTTTACAGCATGCTCGGGAGGAAATGCAGCTGGCACATACTAAATTTTTCTTTCGCTCCCAGTCCAGCATAAAAGAACCATCCTTCCCGACCATCTTTCCCATAATTCGCTACCTCTCTCCCCTCACGACACACACTCTCAGTCGGGTGTTTACGTCGCTCTTATCAGAAGCCCGCAGGCGGTACCGCATTTTTGTTAACAACTTCTTTTCACGAATTTTCACTAGCTTCCTTACTCCCGACATCCCATCCTACATTGTTGGCCGAATGGGATCCTCACTTGTTATCGCTCCAAACTTTTCCACCAAGCAAATAGTCGACTTTAATTCCTCTCCTTAGATTCTTGATTCTAAAGAATTTCGCTCTTGTTGAGCCAAGTTTGGGAATTCAGTGTGCTGATGATAAAAATAAACTAAAGTTTTTTAATAAAAGATTCTGTGTTCAGTGATATCGAGTAAATTTTAATTTTCTACCAATTCGATTTGAGAGATTTCAACAAGCGTTATCTGTAAAACATCACCGTATTTTTAAATTAATCAGTGAAACACAGCAGACACAAAATATTTGTTTACCGGCAATATTAAAATGGTATTTTCGGATATTTGCGTTTTAAAAAAAGAAAAATGAAACCTTTCGCAAGTTTGTCACATGATTGCGTATTACAAAAGTTTTTATAAAAATGCGATGCAATTTCATACGATATTTTCAGTTCCAAATTTAATTCCTAACTTGTCTACTAAATGCGGCCTTAAACGATGTATGGTACTTGAGAAGTTTCTTCCCTCCTGTGGCGAAAAAAACTGTACACGTTATCTGCCTTAACTTTGCTTACTCATTTGCAGTTGGAGCTCTGCATATTGAGCTTTATTCCGTCGCAGTATGAGCCAAAACAATAGCAGTAACAGGACTTCGCTGTAGGGTCCAAAAATTGCCACTTTCCTTTTACGAAAAGATCCTCCCTTTTCTCCCCTCTTTGGTGCAACATCTTCGAGCATGTCTTATAACTTTGTGTACAGTTTTTTTGCTATCTAAGAAAGGTACAATAATCACGTTTATTTTTGTTAACATTTGCGTGAAACCTGTTTTGAAAATAACAACGAAGATATAATGTTGTTATTAAAAACACTTGTACTTGTTTCTCTTAATATAATTTAATCCTACCGGTTTCGCTAACTTATAGCATCATCAGGGGTTTTATACATATCATACACAACACATAAAACATTTTAAATAAACCGTTCATATTTAGCGAACGAAGTGCAACAATTGATATGTTAGTTATAGTACTATAACTAACATATCAATTGTTGACTTCGTTTTATGTGTTGTGTATGATATGTATAAAATCCCTGATGATGCTATAAGTTAGCGAAACCGGTAGGTTCAAATTATATTAAGTGAAACAAGTACAAGTGTTTTTAATAACAACATTATAAATATGGAGTTTCACCAAGTGCCGACAATCGCAAGTATAAATTGTAACAACGAAGATATTCTTCATCATAGCATAAAAAAGTCTTCTCTGTTTCTTCCTTTTAAACGATATAAATTTTGCACATTTTTGGTATGTTTCTTATCAGGCTCTCTAGCTCTTAATTTATCCACCAAAACAGTACGAAATGCTAGTAGCTAGTATATTTGATGAACACTACAAAATCCATTCAATATTGATTTCAGATCTGTAATAGATTTATATTTGTCACACAGCTCGTTTATTATCAACCAATACATTAAATCAAAATCTACGTGTCCGTATTTTCACAGATACGGAATTTAATATAACTTCTCTCCGTTCGTACGGTTAACCATATTGTTCCGCGTATCGTACTACAGTACCTATTTCGCTATTATTTTGCTCGTTATTCACTAGTGCGATTCCGTGGCTTTTGTCTTTCTATAATATACAGCCGCGATACGCGCGTGTTTCGTTCCGTTGACAGCCAGTGTTGCCAGCTGGGCGCCGAATAAAGCTATGTTTAAAGCTGGCTACTTTGTGTGCGATGAATACAGTGGTAGCGTGGAAGATTTTGGAGTTAATATTAATGCATTAGAACTTAATATATTAATAGGTAATACTAGTGATATGAAGAAACAAATCTCCCGATGGGTAAAATAAAAAATCATAATTTGGATAAAAGATAAGGTTTAGATTTAAATAATGATAGTAGACAAAATAAAAATTCTATTACGCCAAAGGTATCAAACACTGCCGTGAAAGGAAGTAACACTAACAAAACAATCTGGTAATAAAACGAACATTCCCTATGTTCCTCCATGCACATTATGTAAAATATATGGATAGAGCTCTATAAGCTTAAGACTTCCATTGGCAATATACTTTCGCGCATACATTCTGCTGACGCCGCTCCACAACAATAGTCTTTCGATTGCTTTAAGGTGAAAATGGAAGGCTAACGATGTAAATAGGGGCTTTCGACGCTCCGCTCCAGTCTTTGTTCAAATAAATCGCCACTATTTTTTTTATTTAACTCCCATAATAGTTTTCTATTGGATTTCCAGCTTATTGTATTTTCTTCACGGCCATTTCCTCATCGATTTCATTCCTTAGAAAATTAACTTTCATGAAGCCGATTTAAAAAGTTAATTCAGTAAGTTGATGAAGATTATTGGAGTTCGCAATTATTGGCGCGTTTGATCTAAACAATCTAAGTACCTGGATATTCAAATTTGGAATTCGTATTTTGGAAAGCAATATGCCAATACCAGTAAACAATTATAAGACAAGATTTGCTTCGAAATTTGAGACAAAGGCTGTCGGAACCTGGTGCCGACGTCGAACGGATGCGAACTATGGAAGAGTTCGGAGACGCAAGACGCAAGATACGAAAGCGACAAGCTCCGTTCCTTCCTTCCCCTATATTTTCATTTAAGTTTGAAAATTGTTCGCCCTCACCAGCGCAGCGCAAATTGTACTGGAATAGAGGATCGATAATGGGATTGTAGGTGCGATTTTCTTTCGCCTTCACCGTGTAAATCTCGGAGATAGAAAAATTTCGGAAATTGTTGACGAGATTTATCGCCGTGCCGCGTGTGACGGTAAATTGTTTTCTGATTCAACGTCTGGAAGGATTATTAAAAGACAAAGTATTACATAGAAGGTATAAAATACTAGCATTATATAAAATGTTTTATTCTTCGTAGTCTTTTATCTAATATCAGTTTTAATTGGCTTTTATTGGTCACGTATGAACATTGAACAACTGTCAATTTAGTAAGAGAAATATTTATTAGACTCTAAATGGAATTTTGATTACGGCCTCAGATAGGTACCGTCAAGCGCGCATAGCCTTTATCGCATTTCAGATCAAATTGATCACCCACAAAAAGCCCTTTTAAATTATCACTTAAAAATCCGTTTCCCAAAAAAATTAAATCGCGATTAAGCCCTCTTTCTCGAACTTCAAGATTATTACGTTCCCATTTCTCAGAGCTTTGAGCCTTCAGAGGGCAAAACATTTACATAAAAAGAAACTTTCCGTCTTCTAAATTATGATTCAATTAGTATTAAAGGATTGGTCTCTCAAAGGAGTTTTTCGGGTCTGCCGAGTCGGCCGACTGATACCGTCCTCCTTTGTGCTTTCGAGCAAACTAAGGAGGTTCAAGCTTTGTACTTGGCTTGTCGTATAAAGCTTACGGTATAAATAACAAGCGCAAATACTTTGTAGTACACGACACACACAACTATAGCATGAGCGGAAGCGAAAGCGGGTTCAGAGTGCGGAAAACTTTCTCGGTCCCCCAAGGCTCTCACTTCGGACCATTATTATTTAATCTTGTTATCACTCGCTTTTAACTTGCGGCTAAGCCCGGTGTGCTAAAGGCCCTCAGTTCATTACGCATTATGGGATTTTCTTTTCCCAGTTTCGGGTACATTTTTATGCTCAATGTACTGTAAAAATCTTCACTATTGTCGACCCTTTGTGGACTCCTTTTAATCGCTTGTCTTGTGCAAGCCACGGAAGTGAGACAAATTCGTTAAGCGTGACAGACGCAGAAGACACTGAAGACTTACACTAGTCTTATCAAAGAGAGAAAAAAAAAAGAGTATTCGGTAATGATACAGACTAGTGTAAGTCTTCAGTGTCTTCTGCGTCTGTCACGCTTAATGCTTCGTATTTGTTACTCCCAATCCTCTAGTCTTTGGGATTAAGTGACGAATTATACATTTTTTTCGCTTGTCACAACCTTGCGATTATTCCTCTCCGTCCGTGAGTTTGAGATATTCGTCTTAAGGATTAAGGGGTGCCTTAAGCGAACGAAATTTCACGGAATTCCCTTGATGGATGAATACAGGAGCCTTAATTCCGCAATTTTGGGGTGTAAAGTAGTGGAAAAGATGAGAAAGAAGCAACATTAGCGCTAATGAGAGCATATTCTTGAAATACTTCTAAATATTTTACATTCTAGCCACATTAAATAAATCAGAGAACATTTGCTTTTTAGTCATACCGAGCATTCACTAATGAAAGAAACACATACCAAAAACATATGGAAATTTAAAAAGACATTCATTCATTAAACAAACACACATAAAATTTAACGAAGCGCTGCCATATTCGTTAACGAATTTCCGGCTTTCATTATGATTGTCCCACGAGTGGTGAAACACTTCAAGTATTTCATCCCGTTCTTTTACTACGCTGTTTATGTGTGTGAGTGAGATGGGTGATGTTGTTTTTGAAAACAAGACTATATTCAAAGTCATCTATCGCTCGACGATACGTCACAAACATGCGTTTAATAGCGGCAATTAAGGAGACACTCGCCTACCGAAATATCGGAGCATAAAAACGTCGTTGTTGCCGCGTATCAAATTGTTTGACACATTCGTCAGCCGAGCCCCCGTTTACGACTTGTCGCTCGTTTACGACGGTCATCCAACCGATTTGTGATATTTTCGTGGCTAAGTATAGAATTTAGGGGTGATTGGTTCTTGGAACTGTAAAATTTTATTGACTTACCGTCGAAAGCATAGCCATAAAAGGAATCACAATAGATACAAATAAAGTTGTAAATACCAATAGAAGCATCAGATACGTTAATGACGGGAATCAGCGTACGATAGCCAATATTTGACATTTCAGTGACCCAAATTAAAGATTAACCGTCGCTCCCATTATACGCGGACAAATTTTCCCGAATTTCGGGATAACCGAAACATGGGCGGAACAAATTTGCCGCAAACAAAGGGCCGGTTCGTCCCGACGACCACGGCACGACAAATGTCGTACTAAACGACAAATAAAAGCTGCGATAGTTTAAATTGGGACCCAAAAACTGAATGCAAACAAACACAGAACCCAAATTTTGGTGGCAAAGTTTACGGACCAGAGGAAAACATTGAACAAGCGGTCAGATCGGAAATGTTCGCTTGTAATTTGTGGAAGTCGTTACCATCGGTGCTCTGAAAACATAGCAACTATTGTTATTCCCAACTTTACGTATTTATGGAGGCAACTTTGAGCAACCTTTATTCGAAATATAAATAGAGATACGAGTACTATAATGAAGGCAAAGATCTGGACAAAACACAATATTCGACCCAATAACCGTGCGATTAAATCGCTGCAGCAAACCGTTGGAATTTCAATTAAATTGCATGGAGTGAAATCTAGGACGATTATAGAATTGAATCGTAGGCAAATGAAAGCCGGGTTGGCTAGGATTCTCTATTCAATTTTCATGGACTTCGGCGCGATAAAAATCCATTACTTGAGGGAGTGGGGGCCTCTGTGTCACCGTGAGTACTGTAAGCTATAGAATAGAGTGAGAATATATTCTGGATGAGACATGCACAAATAAAATTATGATGCAATTTTGATTAACTGATATAAGTATTTGATCAAGTTTCGTATTTTGTAACGTTGAGAGACAGTAAAATATTACTTCTTTTCCACTGATATAACACGTTAAGAACCTGTAGTAACTAGCTTTTTGCATTGTTTAGATTCATAAGATATTAAAAATAAATTATGCGTTACATAATTTTAAACATTGATTAAACCTATTATAAATTAAAAGTTAACGTTAAAGTACTTAAATAACGCTAGCAATGACGAAACCAATAGTTGTATTTTTTTAATTAATTAAAAATGGGTTTGCTCTTGACTCCAGTCTAGGTCGGGAACGACTGAGACGGTGCTGTTGTGGTTTTTTTATTCATCCACTAGAACATAGGCAAAAGGAACCTTTTTCCGACAAATTTTCTTTTCATCATCAAAAATAAAGTTTTTGTTAAGGCATAAGCCAAATATTTAGTACTGTTTTTTTTATATATACCGGTTGTAAGGGACAGCGTCCCGCAAACTGATATGGGTTGCTCAGTTCACGAAACTGTTCAACTATCACCAGGAAATTCTTTCAGGAAATGAAAAAGAAAGATCTTCCCCTACAAAATGACCATCTCGATCAGACAATTTGTTTGGAATACCAGAATTATTTTTTCACTTCCTGAAAAAAAAAAACCTGCTGATATTTGTTCAGTTCCGTTGATTGCGCAACCCCTATCAGTTTGCGGGACGCCGTCCCTTACACTCCGTATATATAAAATATGTCAAGTAAGAAGCTATTTTCAAAATAGGTCCTGCCCTATCTAGATAGTTTATGCGCGTTGGTGTAATCCTGGAGTGTGCTATAATTTGATTCGCCAGCAATCACATGCTTCATTTTGCATTTCGGCAAATACTTTTAGCGCCGAATCCTGTTGGTACCGCACCGTTATACCGGGTGTAAAGGACAGCGTGCCAGAAACTGATAGGAGTTGATCAGTCAATAAAAATGAACATCATTCTCCAGGAATTTTTTTGGGAAAGAATTTTTTTTGGCTTTGCCATACAAAATGACCAGCTCAATTAGACAATTTGTATGGAAAAGTATTTTATTTTATGACCTGAAAGAATTTCCTGGCATTTTGTTGACTGAGTAACCCCTGTCAGTTTTTAGTACACTGTTCCACCCGGTATAGACACTCGTGCTGTGTTAGCTCTGCTATCTTTTTAAAATACCAATTTCAATCTAAAACCGGCTTTGTATTACGGAAACACACATAGAATTACATTCGATCAAAAAGTTACGAACGTTGAGATTTAACGCTTTTTTCGGATGAAAAACTGTAATATGAAATGGCTCGCCATAAAACATGAATGAATGAATACGGTTTATTGCGCGCAAGACAAATATTTTCAAACAAAAAACGCAAGAGCAAAATACAGACGAATTTCGCGGAAACAATGCGACCGTTTGATACGCGAAACGGAAAATGTAAGTGGCATACAAAAGTGTCGTTTATATTTCACTTAAACTCGACAAAAGGGGTGAAACGTCGAATCAAAGTTACAGGGCCACGAAGAAATATGGAAACGATGGGAAATTGTCAAGAACGCTGTAGCAATATAGAATACGTAGAATCTAGAGGCAAGCTTTGCTAGTCAAAAGTTGTGAACGTCAGAGCTTCGTCGGTTGCTAAGCTTCTTGGGAGCCTTTGTGAATTGAGATCGCTTTGAGAAGCAAAACTTTTTCGGAGTTTTGCATTGATTGATTAGTGTCAAAGGATATCGGAAAGTGCCATTGGGTGGCATTATTTGCAAAGGATTAATTGGTGTTACGAGACAAGGACATTCCTTCTAGAACTTTTGGAGGTAGTGGGTGGGACAAAGTAATGAACTGATTGTCTGCATATATAAATAGGCGGGGTTGTCTGTGCTTAATGTATCACTAGTGTTATGTCTAGCCCAGATAGTTGCTCTGATCAACTATCTGGGCTCGACAGGATTTGTTTGTTGAAAAGACTATGGCCACAGAATATATAATAGTACTACATACAGAATGGATATTCACCTACCTTCCCCAGTCCGACATACGTCACACTCCGCGCCGGATTGTGGGCCACATTGAGCGTACGCTTAGAGGGTATGGCGCGCGCATGTTTCCCAGTGTAGCGGAAATAATAAAGTTTTGTGTTTCAAAGATGGTTAGATACTGTTCCGTGTACGGATGTCTTTCTACCACAAAATATGACTACAATAGGAACTTTTTTAGATTCCACAGTGATGAAAGACGGTAAGTAAATTCATACAAAATATGCAACCTAATCTATTTTAACTATTCAGTTACAGTGAACTACTTTAAAACGTTGATTTAATCAAAAACCAGATTAATCAAGTGATGATTATGACCGGCATAACAAATTTTGTCAACCCTTATAACACGAACACAAACGCATGCCAAGTGCAACATGCCGTCTGTCGATGTGTGACCAAAATGACATGATAGTAAGGAGTGTCCGAGCTGTGCTATGGCTTTGGCAATGGACTTCCATCGCCGTCAGCCAAGATTTTGTTGGGGGCGTTTTTCAACCCAAATGGCATAACTGTCACCTTAAAAAACTTACCGTTTTGCACGAGTAGAGTGGAGTCCCTCGCCGTCGGCAGCTCTGAGTCCGTGAGCGTGGCGTCGGACGCGTTGTCGGACGCAGAGGTGGGGGTGGTGGGCGCGGGGGAGTCGGAAAGCCCGCGGTTGCGCGCGCGCCGCCGCCCACTCCCGCTAGATCCGCTGCTGCCCGAGCCGTACGGGTGCAGCCGGCCCAGGCCTGCAACAATCAAAAACTAGAGTTTAGATCGAGGACTGAGAAAATAAACTGATAAAATTTGAAAAGCAGGAAGTATGTTTAGATACATAAACAACATAAAATTTAATAAATGCATCCCCCCTTTCAGCTTAAACAACTGCTGTATGAAACTTGTTGAGGCTTTATCTTTACAAGCTTTAATAAATATCCATTGATAAATTGTATGAAATATTTGTTTAGCAGTATTTGTAAACTTGTCTTTATAATGAAATTCTTATCTTTACATGAATACATCAATTTGCACAACATACATTTTGATGTACTTAATAAACCAAATATATACTTATCTACAGCGAACATTTTGATGTACTTAACGGGTAGAACATACATTTGACTAAAAATATTTTTTTTCCAGTACGAGGACAAAAATTGCTTATTAAAATAACAGGAATATTATACCTTTTACCTCACATCAACGATAGGAACCGTAATATAAAACAACAAATAAAAAAAGCTTAAGACACAAAGAAAACAACATCAAAAGGCAAACGTAAGAAGCAGTAAGCTGATAACAATAAATGAAAAGACAAAAAGATGAATCGACAAAAGATATATTTTAAAGTAGCAAGTAGCAACATTTCCTATTCTTTTATGATGGCGATACCTACCTAGAGAGGAGCTTGATCAAAAATAAATAACAAAGGTCGGGAAGCCACATAAAGGAATTGGAATAGAAAGGGAAAAGATAATTAGGAATAATAAGGCTTCGAGATACAAAGAGCACAATACGAGCACCTACCGGCAAATTTTAGCGTGAAAGAGGATGCGAGAGTTCGCAGAGTAGATAAAAGTGGAATGGGGGTATTTATCAGGAGCAGTAGTGGCGGAAAGTCAATGGATGCCATTCCTCACGTCCCAGATTCAGCTGTTGCCGATTTAGCTGCTTTGCTTTGTTTATATGGAAACTTATTTGACCTTTTCACGCTTAGGTAGTGAATAGAATATCGTATAAAATCTCATAAAAAATACAAGATGGTGGAAACCGTTTCAAAATCCGTTGCGAAATCAAAAGGAGTTAGGTCAGCGAATAAACAGTCAAAGGCGGAGATAATAAATCAATACGTAGGATGAAAGAAAGCCGTTTTTACATCCTACATACATACATATAATCCCGACATCATCCCTTAATGGGGTAGGCAGAGCGTAATTGACCCAAACACAGGTCGATCCAACGCGTCTGACAAAATTTTGAGGTTAATTAAAGACAGATTAATAGGTATATCGCTGTAGTGACAGGTTGTAAGCCCGTCGCCTAATATGCAAAATACAGAATCCCTCGGATCTCTTAGCTGGTTTTTATAGCATGCCCGGGAGGAAATGCAGCTGGCAGATTCTAAGTTTTTCTCTCGCTCCCAGGCCAGCATGGAAGTAATCCTACGTATTGATTTATTAGGTTATATAAGGATATTTGAGCTCGATGGTGTAGTGGATATGGCCGCTGCCTCGTCAGGTCTTGATTCGAATCCCACCACGTAACAATGTGTTTTCGATTTGAGAATTTCATATGTACGTTTATTCAGCGCTTTTTCCGTGCTTCGGAAGGCACGTTAAGCCGTTGGTCCCGGTTAATATCGTTTAATACCGTAGATATCAGTCGTTAAGCCATTTCAGAGGCCAGTGCTAAGCATCGGCGGCTTGAAAACTCTGACCTAATCTAGGTTTGGGTCTGGTTTCCCTTCTAGGTCAGATGGCAGTCGCTCTGTGTAAAAACCAGTGCCCTCGTTTAATCCCCTAGATTAGGTAGCCGACCCCGTGAAATACGGAATAAGGCTAGGAGATGATGTTATATGAGGATATTTATTATTTCTTCGATTTATCAAAGATATCAAACATAAATAAATATCTATTCTTCTTTAAATATACTTTTATTTGAATTAGGTACAAGGTTAATTACGAAGTGAAGTCTTGTGTTCCAGTAGCTTGCTGTTAGCCGCCTTGTAATAAGACGCCAATTAAGGCTGGCTTCGCTTATTCCTATTACCTTTACATTATATACATTCTATTGTATACACGAGTAAATAAGTACCTTGGTGATTACTCAAATGTTTTATCGCAAAACAGTTGCCTTTAAATAAAAAAGAAATAGTCAGAAACACTTCCTTACGGGGTAGGTAAAGAGTAAGAGTCGATTTTAATCACAGTATTTTCAATGCCAAAGAAATGTTATATATTACAGTGAGTGAGTATAAAAACAGTTTATAAAAAATCTTCCCTACTGGCCTGGGAGCGAGAGAAAAACATAGAATGTGCCAACTACATTTCCTCCCGGTCATGCTGTAAAAACCAGCTTAGAATTCCGAGGGTTTCAGTATATTGTAATTTGATCGATGTGTTCATAATCTTTCACTACAGCAGTATACAAATCTATCTAAAATAACCCTCAAAACTTTGTCAAAGTGGTGGAACGACCTATGTTTCGATCGTTTAAGCTCTTCCTATCCCATTAGGGATAAAAGCGTGATAATATGTATGTATGTTTATAAAAATTACGTTTTTTGCAGGGAACATAGAAATATAAATATTAAAAGTAATAAAATATGTATCTTTATACAAACTGACGGAAAACATGATACTGAGTTTGAAACCGCAAAAAGTAATTACCGGGAAAAAGCTATTACAAATATAAAAATATACAGGATCGTTCAGTAATATATATATATATATAACTCAGAAATACAGTGCAGATAACAAAACTTGTGGATGTTCGTGGATAGTTTCAAATCGAGCCAGTACAGTTTTAGTGTTTTAAAAGTAACTTGTGTGTGATACAAGGGCAAAAATGGCAGATTTTTCAGTCACTGAATCTGACGCACAGATCATTTCGTAGCTTAATCTGGCACCTAATGAGTTCGATAATTTTAAATCTATTACTGATTTTTACTTCCGGTATTGTAGTGGCACAAGCAAGGAAGGCCCGACCGTACCAGGGTGCCGCTAACTTTTAGCATAGTGACCATTTATATTACTAAAGTAGCTTCCATGCTGGACTGGGAGCGATAGAATAACGTAGAATGTGCCTGCATCTCCTCCCGGGCATGCTGTAAAAACCAGCTAAAGGATTCGAGTGTATATTGTAATTTAGGCGATGAGCTGACAACCTGTCACTTCAGCAATATACAGTTCTTTCTAAACAACCCTCAAAACTTGCCAGGTGTGGCGGAACGACCTTTGTTTGGGTCGTTGACGCTCTGCCTACCCCATTAGGGATACAGGTGTGATAGTATGTATGTATGTACTGATTTTTCATTTTATGCAAGTCATTGACTGATGGTATGACAATCTGATTTTTAATATTTCTTCAAAACTAAAATGCATGCCACAATGACACATGTTTTGTTTGTGCAGTTATGCGCAACGTACTCGTACAAGATAGATGACAAAAAAATTAAAATACTGAATTCAAATTTTGTAAGAATTATAACACCTTGTATTCACAAGGAAAGATACAGAAAACGTTGATGTAGTATTAAATCACTGAGCACTCTTTGATCGCGGAGAATGTTCAGTACGTAAAGATGTGGCTTCTCAGAAAACAGGCTCAGGATGGATGTAAAATTTGAGGGGAAATTGTCTTCGATTCTTAGCTTGTGATATTGCCCTCATATTTTGTTTGCAAAATAACAAATTAAAACATTGGTGTTTATGTTGGTATTCCTTTTCTGTGAGATACATACATACATATAATCACGCCTTTATCCCTAATGGAGTAGGCAGTTACTTCCATGCTGGCCTGGGAGCGAGAGAAAAACATAGAATGTGCCAGCTGCATTTCCTCCCGGGCATGCTGTAAAAACCAGCTAAAGGATCCGAGGGTTTCAGTATATTTTAATTTAGGCGATGGGCTGACAACCTGACACTACAGCAATATACCTACAATTCTATCTTAAATTACCCTTTAAATCTTTGTCAGACGTGGCCGAACGACCTTTGTTTAGGTCGTTTACGCTCTGCCTACCCCACTAGGGACAAAGGCGTGATTATATGTATGTATGTATGTATGGGGTAGGCAGAGCTACTTCCGTCACGTCTGACAAAGTTTTGAGGGTTATTTGGTGTAGGGACAGGTCAGCTCATCGCCAAAATTATTCTGTGAAATAGGTATGCAAATTGTTTTGTTTTCCTCACTAATGCTCATGGAAAATGTTCACTCGATGTTTCCTAGTGTCCTGAGCCTTGGATTCTTAATCCAGAGGACATGGAATCGTTTCCCATAGGTATACATAAAGTTGGTATTTTCTTGCGACTTAAAAACTCTGAAACCGCGTTTCGCTTGATTGTTTGTGTTAACAAATAACAAACATACCACAGTAACTGTAAAAAGATCTATGAAGATGAAAAGTTTTAGACATGTTTTATTACTTGCTAGAAAAATTCCATTTTCTTACTTCAACTTCTGAAATTTCTTTAAATTTTGTAATTTGATCCCGTATTAATCGTATGAGATCATTAAAGTATCAGAAGAAAATAAACCGAGCGTACCGGATCTCTTAAGAGCAAAACTTTTTAATTTAAGGCGAACATCTTGGAGGCCCGTCTCAAACGACCCAGGAGGGAAATAAAATTACTTTTGACTGCCTCATTACGGGGCCAGTCATTGCTCCATGCGTATATTTTCTAAGTCCATTTGTGCACCAAATGTTGTACTTAAGCATCTCTATTTATTTCTATTCGAGTATTGGATAGTCGTTTATATTACTACCTTAAGGTATGAATGTAGTACTACTTTTGTATCTATATGGATGACTTACTATATGATTCCAACGATAAAAATAAACTATTACTTCCATGCTCGACTGGGAACGAGAGAAAAACATAGAATGCGCCAGCTGCACTTACTCCCGGGAATGCTGTAAAAATCAGCTACGGGATCCAAGGATTTCTGTATATTGCAATTTAGGCGATAGGCTGACAACCTGTCACTACAGCAATATACCTACAAATCTACCTTAACTAACCCTCAAAACTTTGTCAGACTTGGCGGGACGACCTTTGTTTAGGTCGTTTACGCTCTGCCTACCCCATTAGGGATAAAGGCGTGATTATATATATGTATGATATTTTTTTTTACCACGTTGGAAATATATTTGACAAATCAAATTGTCGTCGAAATTGCTACTAAATCCATCTCTTTATAAAGTGCTCTTTGACCTTTTTAAATATTTCGTCCTTCCAGGAACCACATTTCCGGATAATTCTGTAGCAGTAACAGGAGGTGTAAATATATTTATATAACCTTTTCGAGCGAGTGTTGCCGGGTCAGGAGACATTACTTCATCTTTTTGCGTTTATGTTTTGCCAGAGAATGTAATATCTGATGTAATGTATGGACAGCTATGCTTGTTTCGAATAATGAATAAGAAATGATTATCCACTACAAAATATCTGCAGTTGTACATGGGCTTTCAATTTAGGATCTTTTGTCACCCTAATGATTCCATTCACAGTTTTTTTTTTTTTTTATAATTTATATAAATTATTAGACAATTACAAGGGTCAATTATACAGTTCACATTTTTATAAATATAAAATTTCATCCAAGACTTCACATCGAAGTAGGGTTCCCAGGGAGCTGGCAGCTTTGCCTCTCTGGATGGCTAGGTTCATTCTTTGGGTAAAGAAAATGTCCTAATAATTAACTAAAAACGATTAAAGAAAATCTTTAAAGTTTACCGCCACAATTTTATATATTATCTAATTCTACAATTAACACACTTACAAGTTTTAGTCCTAGTTGTATTTAATTGCCACTTAAATCCAGTCTCACACACTACGAATTCAGACGCGTGAAATATCCACTTTCACAGCACAGTGGACTGAGACACAATTTCAAATCCAATAACAGTAATAACACTAATCACGTTAACTTCGCTTGAGATCACAAAATAACTAATTCGCATAATAGTGATACACTGGGATCCTGCAAAATATGTAGGCGGGGGAATAACTGTGATAAAGCTGGAGACACACTGGGTGAAGTGCATGATGTCATGCCTAACAAACTGGATTGTAAAATTAGAAATGATGAAAAGTAGAAATAGACACCGGAGTAACATCACTACATAGTATAACACAAAGTCGCTTTCTCTGTCTCTATATTCCTATGTATGCTTAGATCTTTAAAACTACGCAACGGATTTTGATGCGGTTTCTTTTAATGGATAGAGTGATTCAAGAGAAAGGTTTATATGTATAATACATGCATAATATAGTATGCAAATAGCTAGTTGCAAATAAAATAAATTGTAATAGTCTCGATTTGGGCAAATACTTACCTACTTGCAACTATTTGTGACATAAAAGAGGTTAATAGCCGTTAAATAATACATACATTATCACGTTTTTATTCCTAATTGGGTAGGGAGAGCTAAACAGATGTCGTTCCGCCACGTCTGACAAGGTTTTGGGGGTTATTTAAGATAGATTTGTAAGTATATTGCTGTAGTGACAGATTGTTAGCCCATCGCTTAAATTACAATATACTGAAACCCTCAGATCTCTTAGCTGGTTTTACAGCGTGCCCGGGAGGAAATGCAGCTGGCACATTCTACGTTTCTCTCTCGCTCCCAGGCCAGCATGGAGGAAAAATATCAATGCTATCTTCTTTATTTCTCTGTCTGCTATTAGAAATTCAGTTTCATAAATTTTAAGTGCCAGATTCATTACGCATATAATATTTATGTTGCCATGTATAACAAACGATGTAATTACTAAGCTTTCCTCAATATTAAGATAAAAATACACATATCTCTCTCACCCAAGTGCATTGTCCTAAAAAGCGCATGCAGAAAGTATGTCAGCACATGCGGTTGTGAGCGTTGTGTCACTCGCTTTATAAATAACAACATGTCTGTTTCCTTTGATAGTGAGGATGATAGCGGCAGAGGATGTCCTGATGATAACTGGTGACCGGTCATGTTGAATGATCTGACAATTTGTTAAAGTACCAACTTATTAAGAATCTGTATGGTATTTAAAATTTTGTTTAGATGATGCATCATGACCTTTATCTTTTATTTTTACATACATACATATAATCAAGCCTTTATCCCTAATGGGGACGCAGAGCGTAAACGATCCAAACTAAGGTCGTTCCGCCACGTCTGACAAAGTTTTGAGGGTTATTTAGGATAGATTTGTAGGTATATTGCCGTAGTGACAGGTTGTCAGCCCATCACCTAAATTGCAATATACTGAAACCCTCCGATCCCTTAGCTGGTTTTTACAGCTTGCCCGGGAGGAGATGCAGCTGGCACATTCTACGTTATTCTGTCGCTCCCAGTCCAGCATGGAAGAAATCAAGCGACCCTAAAATAAATATGATAGGTATTCATGGGCCTACAAAAATCAATTTCAAATCCGTCTCTTACATCAAGAGAAACAGCTTTCAAACCACTATTCTCCTCGTGAGTAAGTATATAAAGTAACATCATGTTTAGCAACTTCCATGCTAGCCTGGGAGCGAGAGAAAAACATAGAATGTGCCAGCTGCTTTTCCTCCCGGGCATGCTGTAAAAACCAGCTAAGGGATCCGAGGGTTTCAGTATATTGCAATTTAGGCGATGGGCTGACAACCTGTCACTACAGCAATATGCCTACAAATTTAAATATCCCTCAAAACTTTGTCAGATGTGGCGGAACGACCTTTGTTTAGGTCGTTTACGCTCTGCCTACCCCATTAGGGATAAAGGCGTGATTATATGTATGTATGTATATTTAGCAATACAGTTTTATGGTCAATGTATATAAATAACTTGGGTAAGTAAAAATAATTTTACTTGAAGCATTGTTTTAGTATTAACTTTATAATAAATGGTCTCAGTATGCAAATTAAAGTAGTTTGATCACGAAAGTAGCGTAGTTTTCATGTCTCAGTTACTATACGGTTTATTTAAGTTTTCTATTACTAAACGGATTTAAACATACATAATAGTCCTCCCACCGATTTTCGGTGATGGCGGCCAATCTCCCGGAGATGGGCCAACTGCGCAGGACTTGTTTTTAGTGCCCATGTGTTTGCGCTACACACAGGTGCACTCTCTGTTCCTTCAATCTCTTATTCTAATGGGACAGACTGACTGACACGACCAGAGAGAAATCCGGCGCTTTACCGACTATTTACATGCCCATCCGACAGCATGGATCATCTTACTTTTCGGACAATCAGGTGATCAGCCTGCAATGTCCTAACCAAACTAGAAACAACAACACAAAGACATTGTCCCCGCGGAGAATCGAACCCGGGACCTCCGGGTCGAGAGCTCATGGCTCAGAACGCTAGAGCACGGAGGCAGTTATACATACATACATATATCCCTAATGGGGTAGGAATAGCGTAAACGACCTAATCAAAGGTCGTTCCGCCACGTCTAACAAAGTTTTGAGGGTTATTTAAGATAGATTTGTAGATATATTGCTGTAGTAACAGGTTGTCAGCCCATCGCCTAAATTATATTATAATGAAACCCTCGGATACCGTAGCTGACTTTTACAGCATGCCCGGGTGGAAATGCAGCTGGCATATTTTATGTTTTTCTCTCGCTCCTAGTCCAGCATGGAAGTTCAACATGGAAGTCTAAACGGATTTATACTTATTTAAACTTGACTAAATAGAAACAACATGTTCAATCTGACCTTCTTCTCAACTAAACCCCTAACTCTTTTCGCGAAATAAGATTACATAGAAAATTCAATACAACGAAATAGTGAACTCATAAATATACAATTGGCATGTCGCTTGCGAAGCGAAATCACGTCTTTGCTAAACCCCAAAAGATTTTGCGAAAAACATTCGACAAAACGTACCCCGGCTCAGCTCACGCACGTATTGTTGTGTTCGTTACTAAAGAAACTACAAATTTGAATCCGAAATCCGAACAAACGAACCGGCAAACCTGGATTCCTTGGGGGACCAACTGTCACAATTCGTCACTGTGCGAAAGTAAAAAAATTCGCATACTCATACATATCATTACGACATCCCCCATGGAATTGGCACGGATTTTCGGGGATTTAGCAACTTGTACGCGCTTTCCATTCGTTGTTTTTATAAAGGTAAACATTTGTATGTAACAAGAAACTATAGCCACAATTTCTGCAACTCTAGTTTCAAATAACAATGAATTTTCCAAGACAATGCTGAATTCGTATGTAAATCAATAGAGAGGTAAGTTCACAATCCCTTTTTCAGATATAATATTCTAAACACGGTGGCCCGCGTTAAGGCAAACGTAGAAATTTGTCACATGAGCGATGGTTCACCTACGTGTTTCGCCGTTCAAATCCCAAACATAATCCCTCGCCTTCCAAATAAAACACACCTTTATTACTTTAAAGGGAAAAGCTCAAATCCAGCGCGGCCGTCTTTAGGGATTTCATATTTCATACTCACACGGATCGGGATTATCGCGCGAATTCGTATCTTACGACGCAATCGAAAAGGTCGTTTTCGATTGCGTGCGCGTGTAGCCGGTCCGTCGCGCTGTAGTTCCGCCGAGTGCCACTGTATGATTTTATGCCAGCAAAAGTAAAGAAGGTTGACAAATAGGTCGGGCGTGCCGATGTTCCGTTTTATTAAAATTAAAATGTTCTATCGTGACATTAATAAAAAGCGGTAAGGTTGAAAATCGCTCCGGTTCCACAGTTTAAATTTACAGCGAGTACACAGGGGATAAGCTGAACATTTTTATTATCATCGTGCTAGTTTATTGCGTCTCGAGCTCGAGCATTAGAAATAATCTTCGCTGAAGGGGTGTATTTTAGACCGCTGTAAGACTAACGGAAGATTTAAGACGCGCTACTTTAAGACAGGTCCAACCCTTTAGCGGGAGATAGGAAAAAAGGGATTGTGGAAACGCAAGCGAAAATTTTGAAAAACAAAGCAGACAATAAATCAGGGGACAACATCGGCGAGCGGAGAGAGAACTGTCGTAAATAACTCTTAGCAGATTTTACCGACAATTTATTCGTCATGAATGGAGTCGAACGCTGACATTCGCGTATTGAAGGAATAAATGATAGATGTAGAGAAGAGGCTGTTGGAGACAACGGGGAGGCTGGAGTCGGCGCCGAGACGCTTGGTAGTGTGGTCACGTCGCGCCGAGACTCGGAGGCGCAATCTTCGAGGAAAGAATTACATTTATCCAAAGAACGGGGGAATCTCAAGTAATTCAATGCATAGACGCGACGAACGCATTCAGATATCGCGCAACATACATAAAACTTACTTACTTACTTTGGACTGGGAGCGAGAGAAAAACATAGAATATGCCAGCTGCATTTCCTCCCGGGAATGCTGCCGGGAAAACCAGCTTAATAGACCATGGATTTCTGTATATTGCAATTTAGGCGATAGGCTGATAACCTATAACTACGGCAATATACAACTTATCATAAATAACCCTCAAAACTTTGACAGACGTGGCCGAACGACTTTTGTTTAGGTCGTGTACGCTCTGCCTACCCCATTAGGGATAAAGGCGTGATTATATGTATTTATATAGGTACATAAAACGAAGATAAGACTTCAGATAGAACGACCAATAGCTTAGCTCATTGATTGAATGACAAGTTGAACAAAGAGGGAAATTGCGAGAAGGTTCCGCCAGATGAAATTTGCAAAGTTCAAATTCTAAGTATCAATTAAATGTTCTGAAAAGCTCCGGCTGGTAAATTTGTTGTTATAACAAAATTTTCTAACAAAATACTTTCGGTGAAAGCAACTTAATGGTACTTTGATAAATCGTTTATATCAAGATAATGGACTTTTCATAAGTCAACTAAGTACGAGTACAAGCCTGAAAGTTAAGCCGGAGAGTTAACAAATTGATATTCAAAGAAGGTTTTAGATAGTTGTCAGCTGATTTTGGGAGTGAATTTGAAGCAATTTGCCAAAACTATACCAATCTCGTCGATGGGCTGTCAAATAAATTGAATGGGGTCGTGAATATTGTAAGTAAATCGAATTCGCGTTCAAAAATTCTAACCGTAAGGTTGGTGACAGTAATCGAGGCTACGTGCTTTTTGTACCAACCTAATATGTACTAAATTTTCGTGAATTTCCACACACATAAGTTTCTCATCTTTTAGGCTTAGTGTTTTTATTAAGTTTCGTAAGTTTCATATTTAAGTCACGTTTGTAGAGCAAGTAATATTTCACTGCCCTTATTTACCTAGTTTGTCTCTACATACATATAAAAACGCCTTTATCCCGTATGGGGTAGGTAAAACTTAAATAACCAAAACAAAAATGGTCCGCCACGTCTGATGACAAAGTTTTGAGGGTTACTTAAGATAGATTTGTAGGTATATTTCTGCAGCGACAGGTTGTCAGCCCATCGCCTAAATTACAATAGTTTGTCTCTCTGACAACATAATTGAAGCAACTGAGTCCAAACAACTCAATACCAAATGCTGAACTCCCAAAGGTGCAATCGCCGAACGATAGCAGTACACAATCATCGCGAATCATCCCACAAGAGGTTAGGACCAAAAATCCTCGCACAAAGTGTTTGTTTTTGATTTTTGTCTAACGAGACAATGGGGAAATGATGAGCACCGCACCGTACGTCACCTTTGGGAGTACACCCCATTCCTGCACATCACCCTCTAGTTTATCCCTCATTGTAAAATATTCTTTATTGTCTTCGTTCTTGGATTGATTTTCGTTTGACTAGACATGAGATAAAGGATGTTTCGGTTCTGACAGGTCCACATATGGCGTCAAACGGACTCGCAGAGTGACGGCATGCCACTCTGGGGAACTGGATTGGCCTCAGTCGGATCGCTAGTGGATACTACCATGTTCGGACTCCGACTAAGATTTAAAGTTAGCTAGTGCAAATTCTCGTTCCAAGTGTCTGTTCTTGGCGTTGGAGTAAAATTCTTATACAGTTTTGAAATGAGAATTAGTTTTGAACGTTAATTTAAATACTGCTCTCAAGTGTATAAACAGTATCAAGTAATGTTTACCAAAACCACACAACATCAATGTCATGAATTTACAGGTGGTATTAAAGTCTCCCTAAGCAACGCTAAACCTTGTCATGGCATTCATAAGCTTGATCCAATATATGCATAGATATCTAAACGCGACCGCAAAAACCGCCCTCCACAATCTAAATACCGCATCATCAACGCCAATCTATAGGCAAATCACTATTAATGAACTGAAATTAATAGAGCATCAGTGAGTTAAATTAGTAGATTAGCGATTCCGGTGGAAACTGGTGCGATCCGCTTATAATCAGACCTAACTGGTTATAACCGCTAATTAGGCTGCCGTTGTTTACCTTTACTGTTTTCACATCAAAGGTACGGGGGACTTCTAAATTAGTTCAAATTCTGGCAAATATATATGTGTGGGCTATAGCTTAATTATATAATATGCTTGTGGGTTTGGTGACATTAATGAATCATTGCACTAATCTCGTTTCCACGTATCTCAGATATATACTAACAAACAAACAGCTTGATTGAATTATTAAATTTAGAGATAACCATTTTCAAAATACTTGGAAAATTTAGTGATTGGCTACAACTTTGAAGTAAAGTCATTGTCCTCCACCTGGAATCGAACCCATCGATCGACGGATCTAGACTATAAGGCGCAGACCATTGAATTACAGAGGCAATCGATGCCTGCTTTACCATCGTGTAGTCAAACCAGTAGCTAACACAAGCTTCTTGGCCAACACAAATTCCAATCTTGTCACACAAGTAAATGGGAAATATGTAAATATTTGTATCAGGTGTGATATTTTTTGCGTCTTTTGTGTATATCATAGAAGTGGCTAAAAGCTTTTGCACGGATTTTGAGAAAGCATCTGAACATCGTGGAAATGCAACCAGCAAACGGGATCCAAATGGAAACAAGGATATCTCGGAGAAAATATCTTAAGAGTTTCCAAGTATGCTCTCACATGAAAAATCTTTTATAAAATAGATGTTTATTGGATTTTCTTCCCTCGCATATTTTATTGGCGTTGTTATTGACAGCTCTTATGATATATTCAAAGTATGATAGCGCTTTATGTCTGTTATTTACCGTATGTCCTGGATTATAACGTCATCCATGTAGATGTTATGGACAATATTTTCAAAATTAAAGATAATTCAAGGAAATTCATGTCAAATTGGCTAACAGCCATCTATCTATCTATCTATATCAGCCTATATCTACCCACTGCTGAGTATAGGCCTCTTGACAGCCATCTGCTTGAAACTAATTTAAGGGTCGTAATTATAAATCTGTCTTAAGATTGAGAGTAATGTCAGACGTGGCGGAACGACCTTTGTTCATGTAGTTTACTCTCTGCCTACCCCATTAGGAATTAAGGCGTGATTATATTAATTTATGTATGTTTGTACTGAAATGTCAAATCTGATTGTTTATAATTACGGGCTTAAGTATTCACAAATGTTTGTAACATATGGGAACCAAATTCTTTCAATACAAGTTGTATACATAATATAAATGGCAGTGCCTTAGACATACATTTCTAACCTGCTCCCAACTCTATTTCAAGTCCATCAGAGATGTCAGAGTTCACCTTACAACTGTCAGTGGAAGAGGAAATCGGGGTCAAGTGGTAGATGCACACTCACGTCCCTGTTGGTAACTTCCTGAACAAATAATCATGGAGCGTTTCACCCCGCCCTACTCTTCGACTTCCATGCTGGACTGGGAGCGAGAGAAAAACATAGAATGTGCTAGCTGCATTTCTTCCCGGGCACGATGTAAATACCAGCTAAGGGATCCGAGGGTTTAGTGTATTGCGGTTTAGGCGATGGGCTGACCTCCTGTCACTACAGCAATATACATACAAATATATCTTAATTAACCCTCAAAACTTTGTCAGACGTGGCGGAACAACCTTTGACTAGGTCGTATACGCTCTGCCTACCCCATTAAGGATAAAGGCGTGACTATATGTATATATATATGTAGTCTTTGATCGTGAACATGCTGATGTAATCAGTTTTAATGAAGGAATTCTGGAAATTTCCCTTTTTGGGTATTTTCTCATCGATCTGATGATTGAAAATAACAAGAGGATGAAAGACGAGAGGTAAATATGAGATAACAAAGAAATGCCAGTATTCAATAAGATTTTTCAACCTTTAATCGGTAAAACAAGTAGGATAATGTTCTACACGTGTATTTTTTTTAGAAATACATACATATAATCACGCCTCTACCCCTAATAGGCTAGGCAAAGCGTAAACAACCTAAAAAAGGTCGTTCCGCCACGTCTGACAAAGTTTTGAGGGTTATTTAAGATAGATTTGTACCTATATTGCTGTAGGGACAGGTTGTCAGCCCATCGCCCTAAATTACAATATACTGAAACCCTCTGATCACTTAGCTGGTTTTGACTGCATGCCCTAGTAGCTGACACATTCTATGTTTTTCTCTTGCTCCCAGGCCAGAAGGCTCCTCTGAATCTGTGGTTTAGTGGGTCTGGCTCCCAGTTTTGAGGTCATGGGTTCGATTTCACAGGGATATAGTAAGATAATCTTATCTCATTATCAGGCCTCTGACATGGTTTTAAATAACGACCACAATCAAAAACAGCGACCGGGACCGACGGCTTAACGTGCCCTCCGAAGCACGAAATCTTTTTCTTTTCGGACAATCAGGTGATTCAGACAATCAGGTGATTCAGACAATCAGTTATAGATAGTTGTGCTACTGGGCGGTTCAAAAACTCTGACACCAGGGTTTATCTGGTCGAAGGACTCGATACCCACTCGACAGAAGAAGGTCTCATTATGAGATTTTCCCCATGTCGTCCAGCAATAGCAATAGCATGTATTTCCATGCTGGACTGGGAGCGAGAGAAAACATAGAATGTGCCAGCTGCATTTCCTCCCGGGCATGCTGTAAAAACCAGCTCAGGGATACGAGGGTTTCTGTATATTGCAATTTAGGCGACAGGCTGACAACCTGTCACTACAGCAATATCAAAATCTATCTTAAACAACCCTCAAAACTTTGTCAGACGTGGCGGAACTACCTTTGTTTAGGTCATGTACGCTCTGCCTACCCCATTAGGGATAAAGGCGTGATTATATGTATGTATGTATGTATGTCGTCCAGCAACAGCTTGGATCATCCTACTAAAAATATCGACTAATCTACCAAAACAACTAATTTATAGTCCAGCCTGCTTGCAAATTGAATCATATATCCCCAATCTCATTATTTATCCACCAGCTAAAAAGATAACAGTATGGCGCATGAAAATTTCAGTACTAGGGGAAGGCGGGGAAGGATGGGCCAGTGTAGGCCTGGGGAGAGCGGGGCAGGCTGGGCCAGGGGATTCAGGGGCAGGCGTGACTGTCCTGCAAACTGATTCTAATTCCCTCTTGGCCATAAAACACGAACTATTGCCCGAATATACGACTGATATAGACTATATTGCTATATTACAGTACTTCTTCCATGCTGGACTGGAAGTAAGAGAAAAACATAGAATGTGCCAGCTGCATTTCCTCCCGAGCATGCTGTAAAAACCAGCTATGGGATCTGAGGGTTTCAGGATATTGTAATTTTGGCGATGGGCTGACAACCTGTCACTACAGCAATATACGTACAAGTATATCTTAAATGACCTTCGAAACTTTGTCAGACGTGGCGGAACGACTTTTGTTTGAGTCGTTGACACTCTGACTACCCCATTAGGGATAAAGGCGTGATTATATGTATGTATGTGTTACAGTACTTGAATGTGTACGGAAATAGACATATAAGATCGAACGGCAATAATAAATTATTGAATGAAATGATTCATCAAAATAAAGGTGGATCCAATGTTATAGTAAATGACGACCACAAATAAACTTGCGGGTAGTTTGACATGATAGCTATTGATAATAATCTAATTTTAGACACATACAAGTACGTGCTTCGGAGGGCACGTTAAGCCGTCGGGCCCGGTCGCTGTCTTTGATAGTGGTTATTACTCAAACCACGTCGGAGACCTAATGCCTGTGCTACTAGGCGGTTTCTAAACTACAACACCAGGGTTCATCAGGTCGTTCGACTCGAGAATCCACGCGCTAAGAAGAAGAAGTACAATGACACATTGTAATTTGATCGAAGGGAGAAAACAAGCAATTAATTTATAGGAATAATATCATGATTTTATCCTTTACAGGGTCAACAGAGCGTCAACGTCCTTATAAGAGAGGAATTTAAGTGACAACGAATATACAGTTATATCTAGATTTTTTTATAGACGTGGTGAAATGCGCTTTTATTTCCCCTATGACGCTCTGCTCACCCAGTAAGGGATATAGGCATGCATTTATGTTTCACTTCAATAAGTCAGAAAAAAGAAAGATATTCCTAGGTATATCCTAACACTATGATAAGATAATATTAATATTCCAACACATACGGACGCTGCGGACGGCAATATCTATTCCTCTCAACATAATAATATTAATATTACGAAAACGCGCAATATCTGGAGATGACAGTCGTGTTACAGAAATAATGTATTCTTGGACATAAATACTGGGTCTTTTAAATAAGATATTCATACATAAAACCACGCCTTTATCCCTTATGGGGTAGACAGAGCGTAAAACACCTCGTAAATGGCCATAAAACGCCTCGTAAAAGGCGCTTTCGCCACGTCAGACAAAAATTGAGGGCAATTTTAGTTTGTAATGTGTATTGCTGCAGTGACAGGTTGTCAGTCCATCGCCTAAATTACAATACACTGTAACCCTCGAGTCCCTTTTGGTGACTTCTACAGCATGCTCGAGAGGAAGGGCAGCAGGAACATTCTATGTTTTTCTATTTCTCCCAGTCCAGCATGGACGAATTTATCCCTAATGGAGTAAACGACCTAAAAGAAAGGTCGCTCTGCCACATCTGACAAAGCTTTGAAGGTTATTTAAGATAGATTATTAGGTAAGTTGCTGTAGTGACAGGTTGTCAGCCCATCGCCTAAATTGGAATATACAGAAACCCTTGGATCCCTTCGCTGCTTTTAACAGCATGCGCGGAAGAAAATACAGCTGGCACATTCTTTGTTTTTCTCTAACCATAAATTTCATAATTAACATCTTATAAGACCCAGTATAGTCGTACACGTAGGAACTAGAAATAGGATCTTAAGGCCGCGACCTCTTTAATTATCCCCGAAAACCGACCATTAAAATTAAAAGACGATAGAATTACTGAAACACGATCCAGGTACGAGATATTAGAGCAATTTGTAGGTCGGACTGGGTCAATTAATTATCAAACCGACGAATATTGACGAATCGACTGCCTCCGTGGTCTAGTGGTTTGAGCCATAGGCTCCCGATCCGGAGGTCCTGGGTCGATTTCCGTCCTCAATCGGAAGACAAAGTGATATATTGTCAAATATAAACTTTGTGTTCAAATCCGGGAAGAGTTGATATTTGTCAATAAATCACTTTGTGACTCATTTAGTTAGGGATTAGAATGTTAGGAATTAGATATATGTACGAACTGTCATTTAGGATGTAGAGTCATTTTAATTTGATATGTAAAATTTTTGATGATCAATACATACATGCGTATATATAATCACGCCTTAATTCCTAATGGGGTAGGCAGAGCGTAAACGACCTAAACAAAGATAGTTTCGCCACGTCTTACAACAGTTTTCAGGGTTATTTAAGATAGATTTGTTGGTACATTGCTGTAGTGACATATTGTCAGCCCTTCGCCTAAATTATAATCCAAGGGTTTCAGTATGCACATTCTGTGTTTTTCTCTCGCTCCCAGGCCAGCATGGAATTATGATCAATTGTTCGTTATATTTCCATTATGATTTCGCCAGTACTAAATTCGGATACTTCTCCAATCCCCCTAGTTTAGGTACTAGTAGACCAAACTAGAAATCGGGATCTAGGACATTAGGCACTGTATCCGAACGCGTCGATACTAAAATAGCCGCCATGTTAGTTCCTGTGCACCGTTATGTCATGTTCCGTTCCTAATTTAAATGTTGCTATTTCTATTCTGTCTGCTTGTTTTCTGTCTGTTTGCAGCGGACACGATATGATTAATAATTTGGGTTGTTGTTAACACGATGTTTGATTAATAAAGTTTTTTCTTTTTTCGAAAAATGTCTAAGTCTTATTATTTTCTTTTGTGGCTATAAAGTGCTAATAGTTGAATTTACTGTGTGTATACTAGATTTCTAATAGGTACTAGTTAGCAATTATTCAATCATCTAAGGCTTCTTTGTAAAATATTTTGCCAATCCTGTTTGGCATTTATGCAACTTCTTCAAGCACCACTGCTTGTCATTGTGATAGTTCTTTATTTAGTTCAAAAGCCTATTATAGACAGCTCCTTTTTAAATATTCCACCGTAAAAGTAGGCGATGAGGAAGAAACTCGACGTTAGAAATATGAATTTAAAAGACTGCCAGTCCACAAATGCAATAGCGAAATTCTTTACCTTCAATTCAACCGTCTATAAAATTGAAACACTATCCACTTTCGTAGAGAAATTCCCGTATAGGAGTTTAAAACTTAAAATAAAAATCTTTACTGTATTTAAACCAACGACAATACGAAAGAGAAGTGCTGTAAAATCGTAAGACATCTCGCTAAAATGTCAGATGCAGCGTTTTTACCGCCTACCAAGTCAATACGACCATTTAGAGTAGGTTTCTCACTGCGTCTTTGCTTCGTTAGCTTTGACTGACGGTAGAGGGTCTTTTAAACTTGGTCGTATCATCTTCATGTTGTCATAATTTTGTTTTTTGTTAGCACTATTGAAGTTTTATAGCGCCACCTACATTGCTTTTATAGAAAGCATGCGAGTAAGATATCGACACTAAAGGTTCCGTTTCAAAGGATGAATCCTTGATTTTATGGTGGTCTGCAATACTGGACAGTTTTATGGGATATGAAGATATCTTGAGTTCAATTGAGTTGTCTAAATAAGCATTTGTAAGCTTTGAATGTTCATTTCATTTTGTGAAGTCCTTTGGTAAACTAAGTTGTTGTGAATAAAATGTTAAACATACTGGCTGAATAGAAATATTTACGTTTTTGTCCCTATTAATTTTACTTTAGTTTTTATAGAATATTCATCCAATATTTCATTTAAAAATCTTTAAATTTCATAAAATCATCTTTTCATTCAAGTTTTTTATCTTATTTCTACAACGCGTACCAATCAAG
This sequence comes from Scrobipalpa costella, assembly GCA_949820665.1. NCBI lineage: Eukaryota > Metazoa > Arthropoda > Insecta > Lepidoptera > Gelechiidae > Scrobipalpa > Scrobipalpa costella. Next base: position 24,917,353 of record OX463298.1, read on the forward strand.
CAAAGTTATACGAATCAAAGGAGAAAACTGTTCTTTACTCTGTCGATCGTAAATACTAAATTGGGAGCAGAACTAAAAGCTTTAAAAAAGCTCTTTGTCTCCAACCGAACAATAAACAGTAAGACATGGGACATTCGAACGCTATAAACTTATCTTTATGTCTATTTCGTCAGTACAAAAATAGACATTCCATATGGTTCCTGTCGTGTATAGAATAAAGGGCGTAAGTCGCAGGAAGTATATTTAGTAGATTTATGATCTAACTTTTTTGTTTTTTTTTGTGTTTTATGGTTTTATAAATTTCACTCAACTAAATCTCTACATAAGGAGACATAGAATGTCTAGCAAGTTGTGGAATTTACGTTTGCGTTCTACATTTTGTAAAGCTATTTTACCACTTGGGTCAGTGTTAATCTTTAAATGGCAAACAAAAATACTTCAGTTCATTCATCATAATCTATTAATGTGCTATTGTTTGTCTATGTTGATTAGCTGATGGCTATTCTAAGTAAATATTGAACAGCGTTTATATCTGTAAATATCAATAAATAAACTCACTTGTTCAGCTAATGATTAAAAATAGTTTTATCTGTTGCCCTTTGGCCTATAAACGTGTTTGAGACAATCAAACAGTTGTGTTATTGTTCTATTTGCCTTTTTTATTTAGATAAGTTTTGTTCTGTTTTATTTAAATCAATGCTGTTTTCATTTTGGTTTGTAATTCAGGTAACAGAGATTCTTAAACTTTAGCCTAACTATCCCCATTTATTGGACACTAATTGTCATATTACTTACTACAGATGTTATGGGGAATGAGGAGATTACAGCTACTTACCTGAAAATAAAAGAAAATTTAGTAAGGGCAAGCGCAAACATTAAAAATAAAGTAGCGAACAATTTAACTTTATCAAAGCTTACAATATAATCATACATTCTATTTTCACATCGTAACTAAAAAGTGTGCACTAAAATCAAAACAAAAGGCTATTATATATCTACGTGTGATACTGAAAGTCACGCCTTTCAGACAGCTAACCCAAAACAGGGCGAACGCGAATGCGTATGACACATACTGTCACATTCGCCTTTTCGGCCCAAATGGCTCAAAGCTAAAACGCCGTAAGTGCATGTAGCCAGTACGTAACTAACGCCCTTTTACGGGCGAGTATTCGTTGCAAGCACGACGCACAATGCGGGTTCTTATCAAAATGCCAGGGTAAATGTGTCTGTGCCCTTGTCGGGTAACTGCGCTGGTAACAGCCGACTGGGGAGCGATTCACTCTATATTACCCTGCGTTCTTATTCCGAACGCTTCCGAACGTTACGTTCGAAATTCAAAAGTTACATTTGGCTGGAAAGAATTCCACGCTTAAAAAGAGACGTAAAATTTTCATTTGGTTTTATTTTATTTAAAAGTTTTTGTAGTTATCGTCTAACACTGCGGTATAACAAATTGAGAGGATAATATTAGTGATCCACAAAATGAAATTCTATAAGGTACAAAAATATAGTATTTTTGCAGTAAAAAAACAAAGTTTAAGCGATGGAACGAAAATAAAGTGAATATATAGCGGAAAGTAATTAGGTTTTTTTTTCAATCACAAACAAAACTCATGGATACTTTACCATAAATCGTCTTGAATAGAAATTAAATAGAAACAAAAAGAAAAAAATGGAAAAGCTCTATAAATTTCGCAGTCTATGGTCTCCAAAACTGTCCCACCATCTTTAATATCCCGATGACGGATTTAGATTGCCGGCCTGATTTATGTTCAAGTCGAGTGGCGCTCAGTGTGATGATGGTTATCACATGTTACATGTGCTGTAGTTATTATTTCTGTAATTTATTATTTAAAAATGGTGTCAAACAGCTTGCGTGCTAATTGAGTGCAACAAGGGGGAAATTAACTGCACTGTTGAAAAATTTGAGTTATGTTGTAAAACAATAAATTATCGGTTACTTCATTTAGAAATTATAGTAAAAATTTAATGTATCTCATACATGCATTCCTCCATAAGAATTTCCTTTAATACCTGGTTACCTAGATGACCAGTTTATGTGTGTGTTGTGACCATGCCAGCTGCATTTCATTAAGGCATTCTGTAAAATCCAGCTAAGGGTTTCAGTGTATTGTAATTTAGGCGATGGGTTGACAACCTGTCACTACAGCAATATACTTACAAATATATCATAAATTTCACTCAAAACTTTGTCAGACATTGCGCAACCTTTCACCTTTGTTTAGGTCGTTAACGCTTTGCCGACCCCATTAGGGATAAAGACGTGATTATATGTATGTTTATATGTACCTAGAAGGGAATAAAACGAGGTAAGTACAATTTCCTTTCCAATGTAAGCAGAATATCAAGGGCTAAATAAAAAAACTGACGCAAACATATTCAGTAATTGCACACAAAAGTGCAAATTCATACTGACTCACTCAACTTGGTATAAAATACATGTCACGCCCAACTTCCAACTGATTACAATATCCCCCTTAAGGAAAATATACAGGGTAATAGCGTCTGAAGGCGAGGTGACGCCATCTTTGTTTTTCTACACCATTTATGCGCTGACGTACGGACTCATTATGGGCGTAGTGAGCGTAGAAGTATGCATGGAATAGGATAACATAATAATGTATTACAAGGGTTCTAAACCATTTCAGATGCCTATTTACTGTGACTACAGACTCCAAAAAGTTTAACACTAGGGTTCATCGGATTTACGTCGACTTGAAAAACTCACTAGATAAGAAGAAGAAAACAAAGGATCTAAATTGGCCTACATAAAAACTACGTTGCTACTGAAAATTTATCTGTAAGGGATTATTAAAAGATTTATATGACATCAAAAGTGGAGCAAAACCTAAACTTATTCAAGACAATAATTAAAAATTTAACAATGTGGATACTGTACTTGAACAAAACTCCGAAACGAATCTCAAAGTAAACACACATCGTATGAATGAGACAAACTCTGGAAGTTTGCAAAGACAACTTGTGACGAGCGCTGTAAACTTAAATAAAGCTTCCGCTGCCACAGCTATACTTAAAGTTACAAATTAGGTATACTAAAATTTACATGCTTTATGCCTTAAAGGTTTTATCTTTCTAGTTACTATTAGATACGAAATCGAAATGATGTTTTGAATGCATAGCACAACTAGTTGATTAAATGAAACATTAGAAAAAAAAAAAATTATTTCCTATACGAGTATTTTCTACTGTTCATCATTGGTTGTGCGAAAATATATTACTATTTTACCACAAAAATGTTTTGTAACAAACTTTCATTAAATCTGTTTTTCTAGCAATTATAATTTAACAAAGTTTAGGAAACGATAACAGCATTTTAACGTATAAAATGTAATAATATAAATGCTAGCACTAGATTCGGTTCATTCTTAGGCTTGACCTCCTCGTTATACTGGAAAGACTAATTGGCACTTGCGAATACAAACACAAAAGTCAACTCACTTTGACCTTTGCGGCCGCAACCTTGTCACAGACGTAATAAAGAAGAGTGGTCCTAGAATACTACCCTGCGGAACTTTCATTAAAAAGAAAGTCACAATGTCAGAATTTGAAAAGAGAAATGTCTGAAGCATCAAAATATTCAAAAACCTTAGATATGATTCAATAACCAGTATTTTTATGGCCCTAGATAAAAAAAAAATCGGCTACAATTTTCTAACAAATTTGAAAAAAGAAATTATTGAAGCATCAAAATCCTTAGATCCGATAACCAGTATTAACCGGATCTTTCGACAGCAGCATTAGGAGACTCAAAGGGACCAGGAGACAGGATTACTAACTTTTTCCATCTAAAACTTACACTATAAATCGTCATGGACCAGTGAGCTAGAGACGCTCCGGGGTATAACGTTATCGGCTTCGACAATCGCAAGAAATGATAACCGAATATCGTTATATTTCTATCTATAGACTGTTTTTTTAATGTCATCATATACCTTTTTCTTTATTTTTTTATAGCAATTTGAGATTATTTTCCCTGTAATTGAATTATTTGTAAATGTTTTATGACACAGTAATATTACAGCAGTAAATATTATTAATACTTCTGAAGTAAATTCTTACAAATATTTTTAGGTAGGTATGTTATTATAAATAGGGATACATTCCAAAGGTTGATATACTTATTAAAGCAACTAGGCCATTAATCGATTTTGTTGCACGTTAGTATATATTGACGATATTTTTTCTTGGAAGAAAATTGCATTTATTATTAAGACATAAAATAAAACATTGAAAAGAAAAATATATAATGAGTAGAACTCAGTTATATAAGTTCCCGTCCCTAGTCTACCGAACTGTCCCTCTATATTGACAATTTATGGAAGATTTGCATTACTACTGAGTAAATTACAGACGATGGCATAAGTTTTGGGCTGAGTTGACGGGATCCTCGACTATTGAGTATAAATTTTCCATAAAGCTTATAGAGAGATAAATGTTTTTGGTACTCCGTTAGCAAAATTCTATTAAACCAAATAAATTAAAGACGTTACAAGATTTTGAACTCACAATCTTAAGAAGACATAAAAAATGTATATATTAACTTTATCAATAGCACTAGCTAGACCTTAAAAAGGGGTTCAATACACTTTCTCTTAAATCACCTTCAAGAAGACCTTGAAATTACATTTTGATAAGTCGTTTTGCCAACTTATGTAGTAAATTACCTATTATTACCTATTATATATGAAATTTTGTCTAATAAGGTTCAACTACGCGTGGGGTGGAAAAACTAATTGGAGTTTCTCAGGGGAGTACTCTGGGCTATTTTTATTCCTAATATTGAAGACTAACTTCGGATCATCGTAGGTGGACTTAAGTGGCTATTCGTCTTTTATGTAAGTAGGTGCCGATTAATTGTACTAGTTAAACTCATCGAAAGGTTACGACCTGACTTGTATTGTAACATGGTTTAAATGAAAATAAATATAAACTATAATAATAGTTTCGTTCTGGTACTGACAGCAATTATTAAATATTTTCAGTTTACCTTATGGTTGGTCAGTAGAGAATGCCCTTTTGGGTAATACCGTTCAATAATTAAATAAAAAGGTATAAATTAACATGTGTTATAATTTAAAGCTCTGCATATTCCGTAAAAGATACATATTACAATTACAATTATAAATATTTGAATATCTAAAATAGGTATTTAATAGATCCCATGCCTCTGTTACATAATAAACTAAACCAAAATACAGCTGACAATTGCACTAGACCGCAAAGGGACGCGGCCCGACCGCAGGCCGCAGTTGTAACCCTATCGACTCGCACTGACGGCTATTCGATATAAAATCGATACTACTGAACCACTATTGGGTTACAAAAATAGGACGCCTTTAATTATGAATTGTTGTTGTGAGGTTGCGAGGCCCTTTCAGGCAGGTGTTGTACGAGTAGCTACGTTATTCATAACTGCCTCCGTGGTCTAGTGGCTAATGCCATGGACTACCAATCCGGAGGTCCTGGGTTCGATTCCCAGGGGGGAAACATAAATATTTGAGAATTTATCACTTTGTGAATTTTTCCCCAGTTTGGTTAGGACATTGAAGGCTAAATCACCTGATTGTCCGAAAAGAAAAAGATTTTGTGCTTCGGAGGGCACGTTAAGCCGTCGGTCCCGGCCGCTGTCTTAGATAGTGGTCGTTACTCAAACCATGTCAGAAGCCTGATAGTTGTGCTACTAAGCTGACACCAGTTTTCATCGGGTCCATAGACTCGATACCCACTCGACAGAAGAAGAAGATGAATAACTAACAAGGGAATACCTACTTCCAAACATTATAGGAACCAGCTGTTTCCTCTCATCTCGACATACATACATATAATGACGCCTTTATCCCTAACGGGGTAGGCAGAGCATAAACGACCTAAATAAAGGTCGTCCCGCCACGCCTGACAGAGTTTTGAGGGTTAATTATTTAAGATGGATTTGTAGGTATATTGCTGTAGTGATAGGCTGTCAACCTATCACCTAAATTACTATATACTGAAACCCTCGGATCCCTCAGCTGGTTTTACAGAATGCCGGGGAGGAAATGCAGCTGGCACATTCTATGTTTTCTCTTGCTCCCAGTCCAGCATGGAAGAATGAATGGATGAATTTTGCATTTATGCATAATAGGTATATTGAGACCAGAAATGTTCCAACCAACTAGTTCTAGGTTAATTCCCGTAACGACAAATAGCGTCATTGTATTCTAAAAGACAATAGAACATTATTACCTATAACCTATTTCTAAAGCGTTACTTTAGTGTGAATTAAACTTTAATGTAATTCAAATGAGTATCGGTTTCCTAGAAATAAGTTAAAAGGAATGGAGGTGGTGTGAGATCGAAAAGGTTCCCGTGGAGGAACACAAAGCTAATGATTGTCAATTTGATCTTTGTCAATTAGATGTTTGGTTAGGTCAATGCAGGCTAAACAACCTGATCGTTTGTTAAACCTGATCGCTATCTTTGATAGGGGTCGTTTAAAAACTATGACATAAAGGTTTATTGGGTCGTTTATCGATACGAAAACCCACTTGATAGAAGAAGATAAGAAATTATGTTATTTTTGAAGATTATTGCGTTTTGCGCATGCCTGACTGGGAGAAAAAAAATAGAATGTGCCAGCTGCATTTCCCGGGCATGCTGTAAAAATCAGCAAAGGGCTCCGAGGGGTTCAGTATATTGCAATTTAGGCGATGGGCTGACAACCTCTCACTACAGCAAAAACCTACAAATCTATCTCAAATAAACCTAAAAACTTGCCAGACGTGGCGGAACGACCTCTGTTTAGGTCTTTTACGCTCAGCCTACGCCATTAGAGATAAAGGCGTGGTTATATGTATGTATTGCGTTTTATTCTAAATCTTCAAGAAGTCTCGTTCTTATATTTCAAGCTCGCTCTGTCATTACAGAATTTAGCGGAGACAAGATGAAATTTCAAGCTCTTCGTCGAATCCTTAGCCTTAAGTAGCACCACAGTTGAGACAAACTATTAAGTTTTCCTTTGATTAGTGAAGCGATGAGATTTCTTGATTAAAACCCTCAGTTTGATGTAAGTATCTTATTGTGTACCCATTTACTGTAATATAATTAGTAATGCTGCTCCATGCTGGACTGGGAGCGAAATAAAAACATAGAATGTGCCAGCTGCATTTCTTCCCGGGCGTGCTGTAAAAACCAGCTAAGGGATCCAAGGGTTCCAGTATATTGTAATTAAGGTGATGGGCTGACAACCTGTCACTACAGCAATATACCTACAAATCTATCTTAAATAACCCTCTAAACTTTGTCAGACGTCATACCCAGGAAGAAATGCAGCTGGCACATTCTATATTTTTCTCTCGCTCCCAGGCCAGGATGGAAGACGGAATTCAATTAATTTAATTATATTCTAAATGAAAAACTAACTGACGTTTTAATACCGTTATTAAAATTACATCATTTGACTTTCGGGAAGTTTTAACGATACATTAAATATTTATAACGAATTCCAATTTCGCCGCAATTTGAAACATTTCCAACGCAAAAATTTTAGTTCCGCTAAAATTATTTCAGAGCTGAAAATGAATTTGTATATCATTTTATTTTAAAGATTGGGTGGGTATTTAAAATCGGAAGGAGATTATCGTTTATTGTTGTTGCAGTCATTTAGTTATTGTTATTATAAAATATAAAATAGTAATTATATTTTTTTTTTATAAAGGCAGAACCAGAACTTAAAATTTTACATGCCTTCCAAACCAAAGAATGAATTAGACTAAATTATCCTGACGAAACTGATAATAGCAGCCAAAGAGCACAGATGCATTTGTTTAAATTAATTTGTTTGCAAAAGCAGAAGGCAGAAACACAAGACGCCTACCATTTAGAATTTTGTGGTGGCAAAATTGTCGTAACTTGAAGTGTCGAGTTGAGTTCCGTCGGTCTGTTTGAAATCTGAAGCTTGTTTTGACTACTCCAAAGGTTTCTCTACAATTTGTTTCCTAATTTTCCTCAAAAACACGCTTAATTCAGTTTATCTTTTGCTTTGATCTTGGCGAAGTATTTCGGTACAAATGAGTCCCGTTTTGACAAACTGATACATAGTAGGTTCAGTTTCCTTTTTACTGAGGGTAGCTGGTTCACCTTGATACATTCATATACTTACGCCTTTATCCCTAATGGGGTAGGCAGCGTAAACGACCAAACGACCTAGACAAAGGTCGTTCCGCCACGTCTGACAAAGTTTTGAGAGTTATTTAGGATAGGTTTGTAGGTATATTGCTGTAGTGACAGGTTGTTAGCCCATCGCCTAAATTACAATATACTGAAACCCTCAGATCCCTACCTGGTTTTTACAGCATGCCCAGGAGGAAATGCAGCTAGCACATTATATGTTTTTTTCTCACTCCCAGTCCAGCATGGAAATTATTTTGATACCTTATTTAATTCACAAGAGATAGATAGAAATACAGATACTTTTTCTGTACCTCATCAACTGAAATCTAAAGATAAACAAAAAAGCTCTGAAGCTGAAATTCATGAACTTCTAGTCTCAACCGTAAAGTTCTGAGTAAGAAAAAATAACGAAAAATACCGACTGAAACTAGTTTTCAAGTTTCTCAGTACATTAAAAACTTTATTCATGGAAATATATTGACGTAGCCGTGGTAAAGTTCTACTAAACTGAATATGTTGAACATTGTTGGGGTTCCTGCCATGCTGGCCTGGGAGTGAGAGAAAAACATAGAATATGCCAGCTATATTTCCTCCCGGGCATGCTGTAAAAACCACCTAAGGGATCCGAGGGGTTTCAATTGCAATAATTTAGGCGATGGGCTGACAACCTGTCACTTTAATAATATACCAACACATCGATCTTAAATAACCCTAAAACTTTGTTAGACGTAGCAGAACGCCCTTTGTGTAGGTCGTTTACGCTCTACTTGCCCCATTAGGGATAAAGTCGTGATTATATGTATGTATGTTGGGGTACGAACGGACTGTGTTCAAACAAAGATATAAGAGGCTACGTAAAAGATAGCATCGAAACGCATAAATATAATTCTCGGCCATATCCATATTTCTTGACCTACTGATTAGATATGGAGAGTAATATTTCGCAGGGAAATAATATCCTGATTTATTCGTAGGGGGCAGATAACGGCGCGAAAGATGTACGAAAGGACGCAAGTAATGTTCTGAGGCAACCCTGCAATGCCCAAAATGGGTGTTTCTCCACTAGGCATCACGCCACGGCAACGAAAACGGCACTGTATCGTGGAAGAGATAATGCATAATAATATATGGCTCGCTTTTCGACTTGACTGCGCGGTGACGGCCCGGCATTGAGTCCCACCGGCCTGCCAAACTACATGTGTTTTGTATACGTAAGTAACATGATCGAGCATGTGTCGATGATTTTACCGTCTAATGAAAAAAAAAACAGAGCCACATGTAACGATATCGTTATTTTGTCGTTGCCGTGCCGTCTTGTGGAAAAACAGCCAACCCTGCACACTGGCCAAAATGGGGCAAGTTCTACTTGCCCCGTTTCCCTCTTTTACATATTATTTTTTACTGAGCATTAAATTATAAGGGATTTTTTGTTATGAAAGACCATATTTTGCGGAGGCATGATAGCCATTCTTACCTTTAAGAGGTGGGGAATGTGAATAATTATAGCGTATAGGGGTTCCTGGAAATATTGGGCTTTTGAGTTATTTGCTTTTGTTAAGAGGATGTTTGTCCCATTTTTCAAGATAAGGATTCTCTTTGAGATACGGCCGTTCTTTTTTTTCATTTATTATTGGACAAAAGATTTACAAAAGTCACGACACGAGGTATGTAATAAAGAGCAGGACCAGATGAATATTTGCGTATAATCACTACATAGTAGATGTAAAACAAAGTCGCTTTCCGTGCCTGTATGTCCCTATGTATGCTTAAATCTTTAAAATTACGCAACAGATTTTGACGCGGTTTCCTTAAATGTATAGTGTTTATATGTAGGTATAATACATGCATAATATAGTAGAGACACACTGAAAGTTTCCGTGCGATACCGGGGCGGGTCGCTACGTCGCTAGTTTGTAATAAATCTAGAATAGGTACTATCAATGCTATCAGGACTGATTTGACTCAAATTTAAGTTTCTAGATTTTTGCATTTATAATATTTAACATTTAATTTAAATCTAAGATTCTGTAAGGCAGTTTGACTATCTAACTTGTTTTAAAATTATAATAATGAACTATGTTATTTCAACTTTCGATCCTTTGAAAAACGACATTTAACGCTCGATCTCCCCTGCAAGGGATTTAGCGTGAGAGTGTATGTAGAAAATTTCAATATATTCATAGATGTTACACGGACCGCAATGAAATAATTAAAATTTATACCTTTTCATGAATTTCTTTTCAGTCTGCGCTCATTAGAAGCGGCCCCATATAATTATGGCGACCTACTTTTTACATGCAAGGGTCTATTAGGATTGGGTTTCCTTCATTCGAAAGGTACGTTAATTGGTGACTTGACTACAAAGCTCGTGCAGGATTGTAATTAATTATCTTTATGGAAATAAATACCTTCGGATGGGCATCTCCGCTTACCGAATGGGAGCTAAAAACAAAAAAATTGCTTTGAAATTTTTGAGCGTGGATTTCGCTGGGCTTTATTCAAAAATTGAATGTAGATAAATGTTAGGTGTACAGTTTCTTGTCTGCTAAACCAGTAGTTAAGTAAAATGTAGAAAAACGGCTTCAAATTCTGCCATATAAAATGAATACATAATGAATACAATCTTTACTTGTGAAATGAATAGGCAGCAAAACCAAAGTTTCTATTAAGATTTTTCTTTAGCTTTTAAGGCAGTAATTTTGATCTTTTAATTTAATCGATCTTTTAGTAGTTTGAGTTTACAGACTTTGAGTAGTTTTCTTTTTGTTTAGTTTTCAAAATCGTCTTCATGTTCGTTGCTACGTAGATTAGAATTATATGGAAAAATAAAGCATGAAATAATTATAGAACAAAGTTTGACCGACACGACTACTTAAACCTCCTAACTCTCACCCACATTTCTGTATTAAGTGACGTTCCTACAGTATTCTCTATTAAGTGACGTAACTACAGTATTCTCTATTAAGTGACGTAACTACAGGGTGTGTTCCGAAACACAAACAACTAATGCGTGGTCATTGTCTATTGTCAAGATTCCGGCAGCGGTCAGGGTCGGTCATAGGTTCGATTCTCGGCTGTGAAGGTTTCTGAAATCGATAACAATTGGGCTACTGATAATGATATTCAAGGAGGTTTTGTTACCAAGGTTTTGTGTTTTTTCATGAGTGTAAAAAAATCGAATACATTCTATTTCGGTACTCGTAAGTTTCAATTATAGATATTTGATATTATATCAGTTATTTCAAAAACTGTCAACGAAGTTATACAATTGGTAACGAGATAGACAATTTTATATTTGAAAAAAAGTGGTTTGTGAGATATACAAAAAAAATAACAATATCATTATGAAAATTAATAAGTCTAAGCTGCTGTAGAAGAAGAATCTTCTACTTAGCGAGTGGATTCTCGAGTCGAACAACCCGATGAACCCTGGTGTCAGAGTTTTCAAACCGCCTAGTAGTACAGCGATTAGACCTCTGAGCTGGTTTGGATAACGACCACTGTCAAAGACAGAGACCGGGATTGACGGCTTAACGTGGCCTCCGAAGCACGGAATCCTTTTTCTTTTCGAACAATCAAGTGATTCAGTCTGCAATGTCCTAACCAAATTGGGGAGAACCTCGCAAAGTGATAAATGGACAAATATAAACTTTGTGTCAAAACCCAAGACTTCCGGATCTGGAGCCCATGGCTCAGAGAACTAGACCACGGAGGCAGTTAATAATCATAGCTAACTGAACTAAATCGATAACTCATTCGTCGATATCTGCCCATCACTAAAATCTGTTCCAGGGCCAGCCGAGCGTGACCGGGGCGAATCGAATTTGTCATGTGTGGAGAAATAGAGAGGACAAACCTATTGTTTTTTTTTTCGTTCTAATAGCTGTGGTTACTCGTGTGAAGGTGCGGAAGTTATAATAATAGAGTAACTTTCTTTGTTTTCTTTGATTATGGACTTACTGCATTGTTGAGGTATGTGTGCTTTGGAGAGCACGTTAAGCCGTCGACCCCGGTCACTGTTTCTAGATAGTGGATGTTGCTCTTCGTCCGTAGGAACCCTATACGTGATCCAGGGTGGTGCTAAATGTGCAACAAAACCGGTTGCTGGACCTCGCAACAAATATGGGCTGACAACCTGTCACTACTGCAATATACGTACAAATCTATCTTAAATAATCCTCTCTACTTTGTCAGGCGTGGCGGAACGACCTTTGTTTGGGTCGTTTGCGCTCTGCCTGGCCCATTAGGGATAAAGGCGTGATTATATGTATGTATGTATGTATGTATGCAGCAAATAAATAAATACCTAGTTAAGATAATTTTCTTCTGGAGGCTTAATATTGTTATTGAATTAGACTCCTAGTTATAATACATATACGTATAATCTAGAATTTCCTCTTTTTTATCACACAGAAATATTTTCTGAAAAAGTTGCAAACTGCCAGTTACTCGTATTCTCTCCCGGACGTAGCTACCTCAAAGCTAGAAGCTAGAATGTATTTATTTAAACCTCCTTGGTTGGAATAAAGCCTAGATGCGGAGATAGGGCAACAAAGGAGGGAGATCTCAAAAAATCGCTTTACCGACGCGGAATTCGTCGGAGCCGTCCAGATGTCGAATACGAAATCAGACTTGTAGGGTTCACGCAAGATTAAATAAGTGAAATATCTGGATGCTGTCTAAATAAAACATCTCTAGTATTGTTACTTCAAGAACAAAAAACATCTATTGATAAAGAATATTGAAAATTCATGTATTTCACTTTTTTGTATTTTGAAATGGGTTTTCCTCTTGACTCTAGACACTAGGTCAGGGATGACCGTGACAGAGTCGACGATGGAGCGAGCTCACCCAGAAGATGCCTGTTATGGTACTGACAAATTCAAGCATCGACGGAACACAGCAAGCTGTTTGGCGCCTGACTACGGTGAGAGGGGTTGCGAGCCAGTCGGTCCTTTGCGGAGCCGGACCATCCCACCGCTTTGTTGGGATCGTTCAGCCGGACTCATTCACAGGCAAGCCTGTGTTGCTGAAATATACTTTTTTACAATCTGCATTTCAACATAAGAAAATCTTTATTTGCCCCAGCTAGGAGTTAAAGTCCGATGAGAGAATGTTTGCTGCAAATCCTGTTGGCGCCATTTTTTTTTATAACTTTCCGATCATTATTCGTTTTTTTTGTGACTAAAACGTCTTCAATTTAACTTTACGCAGTTCGGCTATTTTACTGAAAAAAAAAATACTACTTGTGAAAGGGTTAGGTTAGGTGCCCCGCAATCATAATTACTGACTGTCTTAGACCTAATTTATGGAGACTATAACTCATTTCATGTCAGTGAGTCATACAAAATCCAAAAACATGCAAATCTTTTGCCAACCCTGCCCATTTTACACGTGAAACGAAACAAATGTGGGGGCTGCCGTGTCCTGAAAATCGCTTGCTGCAATCGAATGCACCGAGCGGGATGGCAATAGGATACACTCTGCTAGTGAAAGGGATGGAGGATATGCGGACAGCCGAGACGTGGACTGAATTGCAAATGTGTGAATGAGCTAGTCTCAACACCGGGGTGCACTATCTGATGCATTTTTTTTATTACGATTTTGCTATAATGATGATCATCATGGGATAAAGGCGTGATTATATGTATGTGGAGTATGTGGAGCTCTGATATTTCAGTGAAGCCTAAGAAATTGGCACACATTGCGGTCACAAACCCTATTTTGAACAAAAAGAAGGACAAAAGTAAGAATAAGATAAAACGAAGGGAGGGGCGCAAAGTGCGAGTTTCTAATGCTTCTTCTTCATTGTGATATAGTTTTATTTTATTTTGTGACACAGATATAATTTTCTTTGTAATAGACTCGCTTGTGACTTTCTAAAAGTGTTATTAGGAATCTATTTGGAAATAAATGATTTGACTTTGACTTATGTATGATCATCATCATCTCCCTAGCCTTGATCCGTATCTCACGGGGTCGGCTACCTAATCTAGGTGATTGGACGAGGGTACTGGTTTTTACACAGAGCCATCTGACCTCCGCAACCCAGACGGGAAACCAGACCCAATCCTAGATTAGGTCAGAGTTTGCGAGCGCCAATGCTTAGCAATGGCCTCTGACATGGCTTTACGCCTAATATCTAGGGCATTAAACGATATCAACCGGGAGCAATGGCTTACCGTGCCTTCCGAAGCACGGAAAAGCGCCGAGCGTTTGTTATAATGATTGAGAATAATCTTGTGAAGTTATTGGCTCAAATGCAGTGTTAAATTAAATTGCTATAACTTAAGTTGAATTAAAAAGTTTCCTAGCTCTATCTCTATCTACCAGTCTCAGACGTTCATTGGCTGGAATGGACCTCCGCTAATGATAATAAACTCGAGCTAAATTCTAACTACTTTTTACAAAATTCCTCAGTAATATTATTTTTCCATGCTGGCTTGGGAGCGAGAGAAAAACATAGAATGTGCAAGGTGCATTTCATCCCGGGCATGCTGTAAAAACCAGCTAATCCTGATCTTAAGGGTTTCAGTATATTGTAATTTAGGCGATAGGCTAACAACCTGTCACTACAGCAATATACCCACAAATCTATCTTAAATAACCCTCAAAACTTTGTTAGACGTTGCGGAACAAACTTAGTTTAGGTTGTTTACGCTCTTCTTACCCCATAAGGGATAAAGGCGTGATTATGTGAATGTATGTAGGTAATAGTATACTTCTTCTATCATAGAAGTTGTAAGACAAATGTAGACTATTTTACTGAAAATAAAAATTTACTGAAAATAAAAAAAAATGCTATGTTTTTTTCAAAATTTGCCTACAACAACGATGACTTTCGCCATTGATAGTTTTACTAAGGCGCACTAAGACCCGTATTTATAATCAGCACTAGAGAATGAAAGCGAGTTTGAGTTCGTATCAGAAATGTTATTTCAGTACATTATGATCTGTCAAATCCATACTTAATACTGCTCTCAATCTTGCGATTGCTTTATAAATATGGGCCTAAGTAGTGAGTTTACTAATTGAGTTACAGCTTGTCTGGCCGGTTCACTAGACACAGCGGAGATTGTTTTTACACTAGCGTATTATCAAACTGAAGTGAGTGCTAGAGATGGGATCAAAATAACAAACAGGCAATAATAGGTAAAAATAATAGGTGAGGTAACAGGTTTAAATAACGTTGCATATTGTGTGTATACAAACTAATAAGTGCTATAAAGAGATAGTCCGTTACTTAAATACGGACATGCATACATATAATCACGCCTTTATCCCTTACGGGAAAGGCAGAGCGTAAACGACCTAAATAAAAGTCGTTACACCACGTCTGTCAAAGTTTTTAGGGTTATTGAAGATAGTTTGTAGGTATATTGATGTAGTGACAGATTGTCAGCCTATCACCGAAATTAGAATATACTGAAGCCCTCGGATCCCTTAGCTGGTTTTCACAGCATGCGCGGAAGGAAATGCAGATGGCACATTCTACGTTTTTCATGGAAGACTGGATGGACATGGATGGTTACTAAAACTAAAATAGTTACTTGCAAAAGAAGAGATTGATTACCGATTTTTTACAGTCTGTATCTATAATTGTAGGAACTACAAGAATTGCAACAAAAATGATTATGGATTGACAAATAAATAGGATTACTTAAATTATAGTTAAGTATGTAGGGATTTATGTGTGGTAAATGTATTTTGGTCAAGCAATAGAATAAGGTGTTTTGTGAAGAATGTGTGAAGGTAGATAATTTAATAAATACAAGTCAAAGATTAGCGGGATATTCTTCAATTTCTCCCTGAAAAGCCCGAGCTGTTATTCTGAAGCTAATATTGACTGATACTGCTAATAACATAACTTTATTATTCAGAATACTTCCAAAGGTAAGGACGGATGTTTCTGCAATCTTATTATTATGGACTAACTTTATCTGCAAGTTGTTTTTCAAGATCCTCACTATAGGTTTTTTAATTGTAGTGGTGATTATGCCACGTTTTCCGGGATGAAGAAAAACAGTATTTTTTATCTCAAGAGGAGTAAATTATTCTAGTAATGGAGATATATAACTGAGTTTTAGACTATGAGGTGTTACTTTGATCGAATCTAATAGGCATGGTAAACAAAACATAATAATAATTATGAAATGACTTGATCAACTGACACTATAAAATAAGGAAAGTCCAATTTATATTACATCATATTTCTGAGAATCATTTATCTTTGAGAAAATTATTGAGTTTTATCGACTTTGAAATGATTAAATGGAGAAAAATATGCAAATAAATGTAGCAACATAATACAATAAATGAGAAACCAAAAATCTACTCACTTATATAACTATAACCGCTGTCATCCCCATTCTGTTGCGACTCACCTGTAGAAAAAAGAAAAAAAAAAACATTAATAAATTACACAACTGACATTTCCAATAGGTCATCATATCTTATAAAAGAGACGTAACAAAAGATTGACGCTTTGACGAAAGCCTGTCTATTTTTGGCTCATCACGATATGACATAAAAGTAGGATTACATACCCTATGTCCATATTGTCCATTCATAGAAAAAGTCGTGACTCTGTCATATTTAAGACAAAACATGGTATCCGGAATACTAGTTGGGTAAATGTAAAAAAAACAAGTATGTGCCACGTTACTTTATATGAAAGGTAAAGAAAACTTTCTGTGTAACACAATAGAGGTAAAACTTACTAAACACGTTTAGAAAATGAGGAAGAAAATTGGAATTTCTTCACTACAATCTCGGCAAAACATCGTGAGAACACGTGTTATTATATCCAAACTATTTTCAACTCTAAACCAAAGACCGTAAAATCAAAATCCATTGTTTCACCGTTGCCATGACAACAGTAACCGCGGAAACCGTCAACGTCCCGCGCGAACGTCACGTCGTATCTCGTCCAATCGTCACGCGGCGGGAGATTTGAATCTGGAACTGTTTAAAATGCCGTAACAGAAACCTCTACCTTGCTTTGGGTGAGTTTTCAGAAATGTCCATAAAAGTGACGTAATAGTGTGATAATAGTCTGTTTAGCTTTTAAGGATACTAGTTGTTTGATGTGGCCGCGTTTCCTGCTAGTAAGACGCTTTTATTATAGCATGCACTGTATATATTGCATCCCACATACAAATTGTCCGATCGAGGTGAACATTTTGTATGGAAAAGCCATATTTTTTTCACTTAAACAAAAAAAAATCTTGGTGGAAGTTGTTCAGTATCATTGACTGTGCCACCTCTATCTGTTTGGGGGACGCTGTCCCTTACACCTGGTAAACAGTGTAACATTTTGTCAATATTTTACAGTAATCTGCAGTATTTTTACGTGACGTTGAAAATGCAAACTCAGCAACAATCAACAGCGAAAATACAGTCGCAACTGAATAGTGCAGAAATAAAACTTCGAATGCAAAAAGCATTGCAATGACAAATCTCCTTCATAAAAAGTAAAGTTCCAACGATAAAATTCGCTTTTTCAAGCGAAAATTTCGCCGTTCCACCAGCGTGGCATAATGACGTAATGCTATACTTTATGGGCAACGCGGAATTTAATTTTGGCCCTTTATATTTTTGACCACGTTGCCCTCCCCCCTCGACCCCCCTTCTCGCCTCTCCAAGGTTCTTTATCGAGCCCATTGTGGGCCCTCACGTACGCATATTAGGAGTCTGGCTCTCCTAAAAACTCGTAAAGGGGTCAAGAGGGGTCAGCTCATGTTTATGATCTGTCTTTTGAAGTTTCTCGGATGCCGATTGGCGTTTCAAGTGTTTATTGAGTTCGGTGTAATGATGTTGGGTGACACTGGTGGGACTCCTCTTCAATAGCTTGTTATAATGTATCATCATATTGTAAGAAGCTGCTGGGTTTTTAACTTCGAGCCATTTGCAAATCTAAGAAGTCAATGATGTGATGCGAATTTAAGAAGGCAATTTTAAGTGGCAATTACAGTTTAGGGATCTCAGGGCTTCTGCATATTGTAATTTAGGCGATGGGCTGACAACCTGTCACAGCAATATACCTACAAATCTATCTTAAATAAACCTTAAAACTTTGTCAGACGTAGCGGAACGATCTTTGTTTAGGTGGTTTACGCTCTGCCTACCCCATGGATAAAGGCGTGATTGTATTATAGGATAACACTCTCGACAGGTACCAGGAAAACATGAGCACATGAGCTAGCAGGTCAAGGTGAGCTGAAACTTAAACATGCTGAAAGGACGCACGCTAGGGATTATGCACCAACAATTTTAGAACTTGCGCTCCCCACACCTCCGAAAATGTTGCACAAAAAATATACACATCCCTATCAATTGCAAACAGTTTGAATCTTGTCATAACAATAGACAAATTTGCATACATTCAAAAACAGCAAATCGTTTTCAAACAGCAACTTCATCATAAACCAGTCCAAAATCCAAAATCAAAAATGCAAAATGTGTCTATCACACAACAGAGGAGTACATGAGTGCACGACAGCTGAATGGCTGGCATGTCAAGGTGACCGAACGGATGCATACAGCATGCAAGAGATACGGGCGTATTGACAGCCGAGTGGTTTGACGATGACAGTGCAGTATGCAGTATGTTGTCAGCCATTGTTGTTTTTGCGGCGAACGCGTCAAGTGGAAGGGAAAGGGTGGAGAAGTGGCTGATACTTGGTTTATTTGGTAGCTTGAGATTTTAGGCACATTTAAAGCCTAGATTTTTGCCTGACTGGCATATTGAGTCAGGGGCTTTTGATTTAGAGGTGGTGGATTCGTTACCTATGGGACACAGAAAAGTCTATACTATATATTACTCTTTGTCATATTCCTAATTCTTCCCAATTTGGTAACGACAATGCAGGTTGTAAAATGAAGTTTTTGAGTATGGACAGTCGAGTGGTTTGACGTTGAGAGTGTAGTGTGCCTGTATTGTTGATTTTGCGGCGAGTGGCTGTGACAGTCGAAGTGGCTGATGCATAAAGTCTTGGATTATTTGAGAGCTTGAGATATTAGGCACATTTCAAGCCTAAATTTCTGACTGCCTCGGAAGTCTAGTGGTTTGAACTTGGGCTTTTTGTTTCTAAGGTCAAGGGAATTTTTGAGACAGTTTTCAGTTTGGTTAGGATAATACTGGCTTAAAATTTGATTACCAAGTGATTCCGAGCTTTGGAAGTTGCGTTAGGCCAATGGTCCCAGTCGCTGTGTCTGATAACGGTCGTTCATCAACTCGACAACCCACGCGAAAGATAACTACTTTTATTAGGTCATTGACCATTATGAGCATCTTCATAGTACCTATACCATACATACATACGTATAATCACGCCTTTATCCCTAATACGGTAGGCAGAACGTAAACAACCTAAAAAAGGGCGTTCTGCCACGTCTCTGACAAAATTTTGCGAGTTATTTAAGATGATTTTTTATGTGTATTGCTGTAGTTACTGTTTGTCAGCCCAACGCCTAAATTGCAATTTACAGAAACCCTCGGATCCCTTAGCATGCCCGGGAGAAAATGCAGCTGGGACATTCTATGTTTTTGTCTCACTCTCAGTCCAGCATGAAAGTCCTATAACATAAGAGGAGAAAGCGTGTATTCTTCTTCTTAGCGTGTCAATGGAACACGAGAAATTACCTCGTAGAGGCCCAAAATTTGTGAATTTATATATGTTACTAGGCATTTTTCTTAACGAGTGGGCTTTTGAGCCGATAAACGACACGATGAACCCTAGTGTCAGACTTTTAAACCGCCTATTAGTACAGCTAACAGGCCTCTGACGTGGTTTGTGTCATCACCACTTTTAAAAACAGTGACCCGGACCGCAAGATTAACGGTCCCTTCGAAACATGGAATCTTTTCTCTTCCAGACAATTAGGTGATTCAGCCTGCACTGTCCTAACCAAACTGGTAAAAAATTAAAGTGATAAATAAATTGGCAAATATCAACTGTGTAGTTCCCCCGTGGGAATCAAACCCACGACCTCCGTATCAGGAGCCCATGGCTCAGACCACTAGACCACGGAGGCAGTTACTAGGCATGTAAGATAAGTACTTACTTTCTCAGGTAATATCTAAGTTACGTGATCACAATTTAGTTAGCCAAATGAGCCAGATGGTTTAGTGGATAGGGCCGCTGCCTCCTGAGCGGGAGATCGTGGTTCGAATCCCACCACGTACCAATGTGTTTTTCGGTATTCGAATTTCATAGGTACGTTTATTAGGTGCTTTTTCCGTGCTTCCGTTGGTCTCGGTTAATATCGTTTAATACCGTAGATATTAGTCGTTAAGCCATATCAGAGGCCAGTGCTAAGCATTGGCGGCTTGAAAACTCTGACCTAACCTAGGATTGGGTCTGGTTTCCCTTCTGGGTTGCGGAGGTCAGATGGCAGTCGCTCTGTGTAAAAGCCAGTACCCTCGTTCAATCCCCTAGATTAGGAAGCCGACCCCGTGAGATACGGGATAAGGCTAGGGAGATGATGAATTTAGTTAGCCTTCGTATCGCAAATATCTACTGTTCATGTAAACAAACAAACACTCCGTATGTCAAACAAACGCGATCAAATATTATTCCAGACATCCTCATATCATAACATACAGCGGCAAGGCTTTATTTGAACGTGGGCGACGGCGCTGTAGTATAGGAAGAACACAAAAAACATACATACATTTAATCACGCCTGTATCCCCAATATACCTACAAATCTATCTTAAATAACCCTCAAAACTTTGTCAGACGTGGCGGAACGACCTTAGTTTAGGTCGTTTACGCTATGCCTACCCCATTAGGGATAAAGGCGTGATTATATGTATGTATGTATGTATCCCCAATGAGGTAGGCAGAGCGCAAACGACCCGAACAAATGGTCGTTCCGCCCCGTCTGACAAAGTTTAGAGGGTTTTTTAAGATAGAGTTTTAGGAATATTGCTGTAGTGACAGGCTGTCATGCCATCGCCTAAATTGCAATATACTGAAACCCTCGGATCCCTAAGCTGGTTTTTACAGCATACCCGGGAGGAAATGCAGCTGGCACATTCTATGTTTTTCTCTCGCTCCCAGTCCAGCATGGAAAAATCACAAAATTGGTTATCAATTTATCTCTTTATAAGATTTTCCCCAGTTTGGTTCGGACATTGCGGCTAAATCTCCTGATTGTCCGAACAAGAAATAGGATTCTGTTTTTCAGAGGGTACGTTAATGTTGATCCCGGTAGCTGACTTTGATGGTCGTTACACAATCATGTCAAAGGCCTAAATTGGCTGTCAGTAATAGCACAGAATAATAAATAGTTTCTTGTAATAGTTACAAACTCTTACACCAGGGTTCGTGGGATCGTTGATGACTCGAAAAACAAAACTAAAATACAGTCAATACGATAGATAAACTATTAATTACGCAAAATCCGTACAGTTTGGAATAGCTTAAAAATTACAATTTGCGCAAAGGCGGTTTTATCGCTTCAAGCTATTTCTTCCAGACAACCCTGCATGTAAGAAAGAAAAAAAAACATAGCAAGTAGCTGCGTTAACAACAAAAAAAACTCTCAACACTTTAGATCTAATAAGGCGGCGTTACTCCCTACCTTTTATACCACGTTCAGTTAAAACGTTGTCAGTCACATAGGCGCAATTCCTGTTTCAGTATTACTAATATATCGAATCCGATAGGTTGAAATCGAATTGAATTCGAAATTTGACGTCTAGTCACTGAATGACGTTAAGTCACGCTTGTAGACCTAACTAGGTAGACAGAAAACGTAGAGCTTTCATGTCTTATTATGATTTCAGAAATAAATGTATTATGATGGTAGAATAGAGGAATATACGTACTTGAAGTGACGAGATGACAACCAATGTCTAAAAATCCGAAACCTGCTTATACTTTTACAATCTATCAGATTTTTAACAGTAAGCCTTGGAAGGAAAGTAGTTGCTACATCCTATGCTTATTTATAGCTCGTCTAGCTTAGATTCCCCAGTTATTCGGTCTTCAAATGTCGGACATTCGAAATCTTAGAGAAATATTTACAGTTCACGCGATGACTAGCTGGTTACCGTGGTAACTCGATTCGTTCGAGTTTGTTACTTAATTGGCAACAATTGGATATCTAGTTCAATTAATTTGAGTGTTTACTGTTATGGAGGGCGAGATTCGACATACCGTTAACAGGCAGTTTTGGTGATTAAAATTATAGATATTGCGTTCGATTCTAGATTTGCCATTTAAAACTAAAATTAAAATCTATATGTCACTTTCTACATAATACAATTTAAAAAGGACAGGTGATATATACTCTATGGATTTACTTTTTGTCCGCTAGATTTTGACGCGCTTTAGCACGTTTCCCCAGTATTTCTGTCAATTTTACAAAAAAAAATACAGACAGATAACGTATAAAACCAGCGTATATAAATCGAAAACCAGAGATAATAGATCCTTTTCCAATGTTTTAAGTCTGAAAGTGACAAATAGATTATAATTTTAGTTTAAGCCGGCAAATCTAGAATCGAGCCCAATCTTTTATTAACTCCGACACTCGTAGAAGCTGTGAAATTTTGTGTATCGAAATGATTTCAGAATAAATTGATTTCACTCAAAGCAAAATAAGAATTTATTGTAGCAAATATTACGGATGCGGTTGCCAGCCGCAACAGTGTGGTTTATTTCAAATTACAAAGATAATAGGAGCGCTCCATTCTAAATTTATTTAATATCAATAAAGGGTGCAAGCGACAGGTTTTCAAACACCAATATGATGTACTCAAGTCATGATATAGATAACCCCAAATGTAGTTTAATTTACTTTATTGGGACAATTAACCTATCGATTAACGGGTTCGATTCCTATGTGGGACACAAACGCTAGAAGAAGAAGAACGAAGATAATAGCTAAATTCGGCTTTAGGTAAATTAAATTCTTCAGACCCACTCGAAAATTCAAATCGAGAACCGAAAGTACCACCGCGTCTAAAAGGGGGGTTTCCCCCTCCACCCCCTCGCGGCGGCGACGCTACTTCCGGCCGCGAATGCAGCGCCCGAGTTTTCCTAATGACGCGAATATTTCCCGCCTGACGTTTAATTAACTATCAAAGGGGGCGCGGGGGGTCAGAGGGGGTAAGGGGGGGTTCTGAAAAGCCTCTTCTAATGCCAATCGTCGGAAGGAGGTCGGCGCTAGAAATCTAGACTTCTAGATGTGGAGTGCTGGAGTGAGATTTCTTAAGCTTGTTGTTAAGCTTAGAGGAAAAGCCATTCTTTAAATTTGCTTAGTTTAGTGGTTTGAGTCTTTGGCTCTCGATTCGGACTTTGTGGTTTAATTTAATGTACTGCTGCTTTTTGCAACGATTCTTCGATGCTGTACTGAAGGCGAGAGAAAAACATAAAATGTGCCAGCTGCATTTCCTCCCGAGGATGCTGTAAAAACCAGCGAAGGGATTCGAGTGTGTCAGTATATTGCAATTTAAGCGATGAGCTATCAACCTGTCACTACAGCATTATACGTACAATTGTATCCTAAATAACCCTCAAAACTATGTAAGACGTGGCGAAACGACCTTCGTTTAGGTCGTTTACGCTCTGCCTACCTCATTAGGGATAAAGGCGTGATTATATATATGTATAGGCTGCCTTTTACAACTATTTGTTCTGTTCCCATCTCACAGGAAATACTTACAATAAATTGCGAAAATGATCGCGGGAAAGAAGACTATTTAAAAACAGATTTGCGTTTGAGTCTATTCTAGGTCAGAGGTGACAGAGACTGAGTTGAAGGTGAAGGTGAAGCAAGCTCACTCGGGCTCGTATTTACAAAGCACTCTCAAGATTGACAGCAATATTAAGTATGGGAATTGACAGGCCATATTGTACTGAAATGACGTTTATGATATGAACTCTACTACTAACTAGCTGTCTATCTCAAGTGTCGATTATAAATACGGGCCTCAGTCACGTCACGCGTCTAGTTATATTTTTTTTACATAGTTACATACATACATACTTATAATCACGCCTTTCTTCCTAATGGGGTAGGCAGAGCATAAACTACTTAAACAAAGGTCGTTCTGCCACGTCTGACAAAATTTTGAGAGCTATCTAAGATAGATTTGTAAGTATATTGCTATAGTGACAGGTTGTCAGCCCATCGCCTAAATTGCAAGAGATTAAAACTCTCGTATCCCTTGGTTGATTTTTATAGCACGCCCGGGAGGAAATGCAGCTGGCCCATTCTATGTTATTTTCTCTATCCCAGTCCAGCATGAACGTTTACATAGTTCTATATAGTTATCTCGGCTAACAGTTAAATTCCATTATGATGTTTTTATCGCAATGCTCAAATGAAGTATTAACTACTGGACCCGTTGCTCAGTCATCAAAATCATACTTTCGTGGTCGGCTACGCACGAACAGCTCCATAGCTGCACCCATAGACATTATATACAGGGTGTTAGAAAAAGAAGTGCTTCTTCTTAGCGAGTGGATTCTCGAGTCGAACAACGACCCGAAGAACCCTAGTGTCAAAGTTTTGAAACCGCCTAGTTGCTATAAGGCCTCTGACATGGTTTAAAAGAAGTGCTTACAAAAACATACATATAAACAAATGATCACGCTTTTATCCCTTATGGGGTAGCCGGAGCGTAAAGGACTTAAACAAAGGTCATTCTGCCACGTCTGACAACGTTTTGAGGGTTATTTAAGATAGATTTGTAGGAATATTGCTGTAGTGACAGGTTGTTAGCCCATCGCCTAAATAGCAACATTCGGAGGCTCGTATTAATGAAGCGATATCAAACTTGAGAGTGAAATGACATTTTTGATACGAACTCAAACTCACTGTCACTCATGAGAGCTGATTACAAATACGGCCCTTAAACCCTCGGATCTTTTAGCTGGTATTTACAGCATGCCCGGGAGGAAATGCAGCTGCTACATTCTATGTTTTTCTCGTGCTCCCAGACAAGCGCAAGCTCATCAAATATCAATTACCATTCTTGGGTTGGTTGAGTTAATTTTTTTATAATATATAATTTTCCAAGTACTAGCATTGATATGGTCGCAATGCATGTTTTTTACTATACAAGAAAAGATAGATGTTTTAGACCCTGTATACCAGTAACTACGTTTGTGGGTGCAGCTATGAAGCTAGCTCCTAGGAGTAGTAATATTGTGGTGACTGCTTCATGGGAATTGCTTATTTGTTTTATGGTTTTATTGATTTTCTTACTCCTCGGTGAAATCCAATTTCGATGGATACATTTTAGACAAGTCCATATTTTTTTTAATGGACCTGTTTGCACCAAACTACAAAGTGTATATATTGCATCACCGGAGTAAAAGCGGGAAAAATCCATAGTAATCACATACATACATACATACATATAATCACGCCTTTATCCCTAATGGGGTAGGCAGAGCGTAATAGACCCAAACAAAGGTCGTTCCGCCACGACTGACAAAGTTTTGAGGGTTATTTAAGATAGATTTGTAAGTATATTGCTGTAGTGACAGGTTGTCAGCCCATCGCCTAAATTACAATATACTGAAACCCTCGGATCCCTTAGCTGGTTTTTACAGCATACCCGGGAGGAAATGCAGCTGGCACATTCTGTGTTTTTCTCTCGCTCCCAGGCCAGCATGGAAGAAATCACAACGTTTCTTATTTTGGATTATGAATTAATAAACTTGTATTTTATTTTTATTAAGGAGCCTCTGGTGTCCCACTGCAGGGCAAAGGCCTCTCTCCCTCCCTTCCAATTTTCGCGATCTAGTGCCAGTTCTCGCCATTCGGTCAAGTATGCATCTAGTTCGTCTCGCCATCTATTTCGGGGTCGTCCAGAAGTAAAAAAGGTTTTTAAATATAATGCAAAATTAAAATTTTTACATACATACATAAATCACGCCTTTATCCCTTACGGGGTAGGCAGAGCGTTTAACGCCTCGTAAAAGGCGCTTTCGCCACGTCTGACAAAAATTGAGGGCAATTTTAGATTGTAATATGTATTGCTGACAGGTTGTCAGCCCATCGCCTAAATTACAATACACTGTAACCCTCGAGTCCCTTTTGCTGACTTCAACAGCATGCCCGGGAGGAAGGGCAGCTGGAACATTCTATGTTTTTCTATCTCTCCCAGTCCAGCATGGAAGAATTTTTTTTACAATGCCTGTTAAGTCATTAAGATAAAATCTACTTAACAAGTATATAAAAATAACTGTGAACACAAATGTTATTGAAGTCAATTAACTCTTACTAAGAGCTAAAACACTTTTACTCAATCAATACCCAAGCTATTAAAAACTAACAAACCAAGACATCACTATTTATAGAAACTGCAGCTAACGGTACAATACTATACTATACATACTCGAACTGTCTAACACACGTTAACTTTGTAGGAAAATCAACTCTATTGCAAAGAAATAGACCCAAAGAAGGTGTAAAGTAAGATACGTTATACCGTACCGTATAGAGTGTATTGTATATAGGTCGTACCAATTTTCAATTTAGTAAGGACGGCTCAAGATTGCCGTTTAACACCATAATTGGTATAGAATTGAAAGTCATCATTGAGACGGTACTTAAAAAAAAACTTTATGAAAGTATCGAGCTTCGAAATAATAACTGAATAATTGAAAACTAGCGGAGCCATTTTTATTTCTCTCATTCTAAGCAATTAATGAATGTCTATCTTTTTTCTAAATCGATACTTCAAAACTTGGACAGAATAGAAATTCTAATATAAAGTTCAATTATCTGTTTTTGTTTAATACCTTTTCTTCCATGCTGGCCTGGGAGCGGGAGAAAAACATAGAATGTGCCAGCTGCATTTCCTCCCGGGCATGCTGTAAAAACCAGCTAAGGGATCCAAGGGTTTCAGTATTTTGTAATTTAGGTGATGGGCTGACAACCTGTCACTACAGCAATATACCTACAAATATATATTAAATAACCCTCAAAACTTTGTCAGACGTGGCGGGACAACCTTTGTTTAGGTTGTTTACGCTCTGCCTACCCCATTTGGATAAAGGCGTGATTATATGTATGTATGTATGTTTAATACCTTTTAGCGAAGCAAAGTCACGGCTACTGTCCTTGATAGTCGTTATACAAACCATGTCCGAACCTGTACCTACTATAACTTTATAGTAGGTAGAACTACTTTGTTTAAAAACTCTGACACCAGGGTTCATCAAGTCGTACGCCATCGTCTGGAAAAACGAGTCGAGAAGTAGACATACATACATACATATAATCACGCCTTTATCCCTAATGGGGTAGGCAGAGCGTAAACGACCTAAACAAAGGTCGCTCCGCCACGTTTGACAAAGTTTTGAGGGTTATTTAAGATATATTTGAATGTATATAGCTATAGTGACAGGTTGTCAGCCCATCGCCTAAATTGCAATATATAGAAACCCTCGGATCCCTTAGCTGGTTTTTACAGCATGCCCGGGAGGAAATGCAGCTGGCACATTCTATGTTTTTCTCTCGCTCCCAGTCCAGCTTGGAGAAGTAGACGTACTAATTAAATATCATAACAAGCCAAAATATAATATCATAACAAGTTTAAAACAAGCGAACTCTCTCTTTCTAATCAGCCAGGGTGTAAGTATAGAAACATAAAAAAACAACCCCCATGTTTGTGAAGGTGTCATGTAAGAGATCGCTTGACAGTCCCATGACAAGTGTCAGAAGAAAACTGCTCTTAATTAGCCATACAGCTGTTATGCGCATCACGGGACACCCTTTTATTTCCGCGTTAGTCACTTGCTGATGTGACGTGTTTTTATAAAGATACATACATACATACATATAATCACGCCTTTATCCCTAATGGGGTAGGCAGAGCGTAAACGACCCAAACAAAGGTCGTTCCGCCACGTCTGACAAAGTTTTGAGGGTTATTTAAGATAGATTTGTAAGTATATTGCTGTAGTGACAGGTTGTCAGCCCATCGCCTAAATTACAATATACTGAAACCCTCAGATCCCTTAGCTGGTTTTTACAGCATGCCCGGGAGGAAATGCAGCTGGTACATTCTATGTTTTTCTCTCGCTCCCAGACCAGCATAGAAGTTCGTTCCCTAGTTAGATCCTTTCTTATGTAGCATATATAAGGTATTAGTTTATCATAAGATATATGTCAGTATATTTTATTGAAATATTTGATTCATAGTGTTTAAATATTGTCC
This sequence comes from Scrobipalpa costella, assembly GCA_949820665.1. Taxonomy (NCBI): domain Eukaryota; kingdom Metazoa; phylum Arthropoda; class Insecta; order Lepidoptera; family Gelechiidae; genus Scrobipalpa; species Scrobipalpa costella. The sequence continues at coordinate 24,945,734 of OX463298.1, forward strand.
AAGTATTATATTTAGTATTATGCGCTAACCCGCTTTGTGCTTGTGTAATTTATATACCAAAAGGTTGCCTGGTAGAATTTGGTGCTTTAACAATAAGGCCGCCTGTATTGTACTGTCACGTTTGTTCCTTTTTTATATATGTTATATGTGTTTCTTTGTGCAATAAAGAATTTTGAATTGTTTTGTATTGTGATTCTCTCAATATAAAAAAAAAGAACTAGGTAGTGTTTTCAAGGTCTTGATACAAATTCGTTTTGTGACCATTTTTGTCCTAATTTTGATAGACGTACGTTTGATATTTGCTTTAAGGCTCGTAATTATAAAGCGATGTCAAGATTAAAAGCGATATTAAGTATGGATTTGACAGGTAATTTTGTGCTAAAATATTTTTTCTGATACGAACTCAAACTCGCTGTCAATCTCAAGTGCCATTTATTAATATGAACCTTAGACTATAATTTACGCTGCAAAATCATAAGGTGTCCTAAAACGAAAAAAATAATGAGACATACATACATATAATCACGCCTTTATCCCTAATGGGGTAGGCAGAGCGTAAACGACCAAAACAAAGGTCATTCCGCCACGTCTAACAAAGATGTGAGGGTTATTTTAGATAGATTTGAAAGGTATATTGCTGTAGTGACAGGTTGTCAGCCCATCGCCTACATTGCAATATACTGAAACCCTCGGATCCCTTAGCTGACTGTTACAGCATGCCCGGGAGGAAATGCAGCTGGCACATTCTAAGTTTTTTTGTCGCTCCCAGGCCAGCATGGAAGTCTAATATAATTATGAGACATCTCATAATAATGAGACATCTCACATAAACCAAGCTAGAACATTCTACGTAAACAATTCTAGTCCTACACGCTCGCGTTCACAAAAATAACGAACTGTCGCGTAGCCACAGCAATCACATGCTCATTTGTACCCAAGTCCCCCCATTCAAGCGATAACCACCCATGTGCCAACGACATAAAGCCCACAGTAAAGGCCTTCGCAGTTCGCTGAATAGACGGCATTATGTCGAGCCTCCTTTGAATCCCTGAAAGGGACTGACTATGGTTAATTACACGAAACTGAAAGCGTAAGTTTATCTTTACAAATTTTCTTTGCTAAGTACTTGTTTTGTAGTGTTTTAGGAAGTTGTTCAGACCGCAAAATGGCTGAGTTTGGAACAAGGTATTGAATATATTTGACTTGAATACATTTGCAAGATGTGGAGTATTTTGTTCGTCTTATTGTCAAACATATCATAAAGCCTAGTGTTTTGAACTTTAGCTATAATACTGAAAGCAGTACAGTTACATGAACACGCCCTTACACTAATAGTACATTACTTCGAGACCAAAAAAAGGCAGTTTAAGATCGAATAAATTTCCTACCTGATGATTTCGACGCACTGCTTATACATTTCCGCCTACACTCCAGTATACATACATACATATATGTAATCACGCCTTTATCCCTAATATAGTACGCAGAGTGTAAACGACCTAAACAAAGATCGTTCCGCCACGTCTGACAAAACTTTGAGGGATTATTCAGATAGATTTGTAGGTGTATTGCTGTATTGACAGGTTCGCCTTAATTAATTTTTTTTTTTTCAATTAGAACACAAACAGTCATACATTAACATATTTCTTAGATATAATAATAAACAGACCTGGAAGTTCATTACTGTAATTTTAACAATAATAAAGGTACGAGCTTTCGGTAAACAACTTGGTAGTACGTTTTGTAAACAAGGTACAATCACAAAAAAAATAAAAATTATATACTGAAACCCTCGCCCCTTAGCTGGTTTTAACAGCATGCCCGGAAGGAAATGCAGCTGTCACATTCTTTGTTCTTCTCTCGCTTCCAGGCCAGCATGGAAGTACACTAAGTACACTCCAGTATAGGTATCGAATGCAGTTACATAGGTAACAGTAGGCAATCACCATTATTCTCTGTCTGCCGGTCAGTGGGCCATTTAGCGCACAGACATAAATTGAGTGCCATTTCTAACGCAATGTGCGTTGTCGCCTTAATTTGCACTGATGGAGCCACGAAGCTATCGTTTAAGGCATATTAGAGACAATGATTATTCCCCTATGATACCCTATTTCAATGTCTTATCTTAAAGTTGATTCGAAGAAGAAACTTAAATATTATCTTCTCTAAGAGAAGAATTTTACATGTAAATATCTAGACATCGTCGTTCTGAATTACCGTCTTTTTTGCTTACCAATAAAATATATGATATGCAAAGTTAACACGGCACTTTTAGTAAAATGTTTTATCACTTTACATACATAAAATAACGACTCAGTCTCTAATGGGGTAGGCAAAGCGAAAACTACTTAAACAAAGGTCGTTCCGTCACGTCTGACAAGTTTTGAGGGTTATGACAGATGATTATGATATACATTGCTATAGAGACATGTTGTCAGCTTATCGCTTAAAATTGCAATACACTATAACCCTCGAATTCCTAGATGCAGCTGGCATATTCTATGCTTTTTATCACTTCTAGTCCAGCATCGCAGCTTCTAGTCGCAGTTCGTGCTTCGGAGGGCACGTTAAGCCGTCGGTCCCGGTCGCTGTCTTTGATAGTGGTCGTTACTCAAACCATGTCAGAGGCCTGATAGTTGTGCTACTAGGCGGTTTAAAAACTCTGACACCAGGGTTCATCGGGTCGATAGACACGATACCCACTCGACAGAATAGAAGAAGTCCAGCATGGAAGAATTTTTATCACTTTAAAGTAGTAAAATCAACTTTTTGCCATTACAATAAGGTACCTGTATAAAAACATAATCATTATTGTTAAGTAATAACAAGCTACCAAATAAAGAAGATTCGTAAACACTATTTTTAAGGCGTGATTATATGTATGTATGTATTATTTATCCAATTAACTCTTCTTCTAAAATTGGTATCCTTATAGATAGTAAATATTGATAAAGATATTATTATGAGCCAATTCGTGTCAAGACAAAATTACATAAACGCAATAATGGCATCATATAATTAATTTGGTCAAGTTTTATCAAGAGCCTTCTTCAAGCTACCATTTTGGGAGAGAAATCGATTCGATCGAGTTTTTACTTATCTCATAAAAAGTGGATTGCAAAACTCACATCTTACGAAGTTTATGCAGCTTATAACTTAATATGGTTTGATTAAAGCCCTACGTACATACATACATACATATAATCACGCCTTTATCCCTATTGTGGTAGGCAGAGCGTAAACGACCTAAACTATGGTCGTTCTGCCACGTCTAACAAGTTTTGAGGGTTATTGCAGATGACTATGAATATCGCTAAAGTGGCAGGTTGTCAGACCATCGCCTAAATTACAATATTGAAACCCTCCAATCCCTTAGCTGACTTTTACAGCATGCCCGGGAGGATATGCAGCTGGCACATTCTATTTTTTTATCACTCCCAGTGCAGCATGGAAGCAAGTCCTACGTATAATGCAATATTTAATCATAATACCGGGTGTAAGGGACGGCGTCCCACAAACTGATAGGGGTTGCTCAGTCAACGAAACTGAACATCTTACGCCAGGAAATTCTTTCAGGAAATAATAATAATATTTTGACCTTCCCATATAAAATGACCACCACGATCATACAAGCAAGATATGATAGTTGTTCAGTTTCGTTGACTGAGCAACCCCTAACAGGACGCTGTTCCTTACACCCTACATGTGATATGGCTCTGTGCATTGAAGCATCGTGCCTATTTCAGAATCTTTTCTTTGGTGAAATCAAGTTAGTTTAAGGAAATCTCCAAACAAAAAGAGACCTTATTAAATAAGAACTACAGCATAATTTAAAGTAGCCCACCTCATTCCATGGCCCACCATCCACTAGTGACGTGTTCTAATGTCTCGGCGCTTTGCTCGGCACTGCATTGCAGCTACACTGAGGCATACACATTTCTATCAAAAATATAACTTATGCACCTTGAACTTTGCACGTGCTGTAAAAAGAATCTAAGTTTTGTATGACAAAGGCAAATCCAAAATATGATGTTACGTATAATTTATAATATCTTGTTTTCCTAGTTAATGTTTTAGTTTTACGTTGACAGCGTTTGGGATGTGTAAATATTGTCTAAGTATTATATGTAGTACTATGCACTATTCCGCTTTCTGCTTGTACAATATCTATACCCAAAGGTTGCCTGGTAGAAATTGCTACTTTAGCAATAAGGCCGCCTATATTGTGCTGTCACGTTTGTTCCTTTTTATTTCTGTTGTATGTGTTTCTTTGTGCAATAAAGAATTATGTATTTTATTGTATGATTTGAAATTGATTTTCTATAGACAGGGACAATCATTCTGATATTAGCAGTGCTTTGATAAAATATCTTCTATCAAAGCCAAACTAATGAAAATCCGCAATCTATTTTCACATGTCTTGGGTTATAATTTACAACAAAGCTTAAAGAAAATATTTGATATTTATTAAGTGCAACCTTATGGTCGGAATACCATTTTTATATGGTCCATTCCACTATCACAATATTGCTATAATAAAGCACATGCTTCCTAGGCCGCAATGCGCGCAATGCCACTATAGCACTATTTGGTCGTATAATGGCCAGCGGACCTGCGCATTATGACTTACATAAACTGCGAAACTTACTTTTATACGACTAATAAATCCTGGCTCTCTCTGGGCAACTTTTAGATTTTTGTAGCGAAATACCTTGGCTGTTTCCTGCAGGAATATTTGTTCGGCCAGGTGTGGAGTTAGGAGTGAAATTGCCCCCTATTTTATAAAAATAATCAATAAACTGATGGGTCTATTTGCTATATCTATTAAAGATACTAGTATTTCGTGTGCATCATAAACTGACAACATGTGTGAAGGAGACCTGTAGGGCTAACATGCGCGCCACGAGATAATTTTGTCACCACATTTTCCCGCGCGTAGCTTACTTCACACTAAATACGCACGGTGACAAACTTATCTCTCTCTTAGTTAGGTTGTAGTCTACCATAAATACAGTTTCAGTCAATATTTCGTATGTTATTTATTTTCTTTGTAATAGACTCGCTTGTGACTTTCTAAAAGTGTTCTTAGGAATCTATTTGGAAATAAATTATTTGACTTTGACTTGACTTTATTGTTTAATTGTTATTTTTGGTGAGAAAATAAACAATTTTTAATTTGATAGTTCTTTTAAAAGGTATCGTGATACAATTGTTAAATAAATAAATAAATACAACTGTGTAAATTTCAAAGCAAAATGTTTATGTTTTTGATGCTACGTCTGTGGTTACGTCAAAAAGAAAATAATTATTATTTAGCGCAATAATAAACCCAGTAGGATCAGTGTTTCAATGTGAATATGTTACCTAATTTTAAACATAATGTTTTGTTTAATCAAAACTGCGATTAAAACATTTTTTTCAAAGTCCTAATTAAACCCAAACATTTCACTTCATTTGTGTTTCTAAAATTTTCAATTTATTATCAAAACCTATTACCATTACAATGTGCCTTCAAGATACACTCACCCTTCGTGCCACACGATCCATGTTTTCAAGAAGGTTATTAAATTTTTACGATTTTTTATGTGACCCCCTTCTCCTTAGTGCGGCCCTGGTAACTGCACTTTATTTGCCATTATTTATTTTGAAATACAACAGAAAGGTTTTATTGGTAGTTATACCTGATGCACGATATTGAAGTTAGTTAAACTTAAATAAGTTTAGTGATTTCAACCTTCACGAAAATAACAGTTAGTACCTACTTAATTTATATGCATGGCTTTTGATGTGAATGTTTAATCAAACGCAAACATTATTATAGTTTATAGAGTGCAAATATTGAGAAAGTTTATTTTTATTTTTATTAGACATGGGTTTGCTTTTGACTCTAGACACTAGGTCAGGGATGACCGTGACAGAGTCGAAGATGGAGCGAGCTCACCCAGAAGATGCCTGTTATGACACGCACCGACGGAACACAGCAAGCTGTTTGGTGCCGGACTCCGGTGGTCGTATGGTTGCGTGCCAGGCGGCCCCTTGCGGGCCTACCCCCGCTTTGTAGGGATCGTTCAGCCGGATTTATTCACAGGTAAGCCTGTGTTGCCATTGCCCGGGTTGGACCACTAAGAGGTAGATCTCATCCCAACATTTGATCCTAGTTAACATATGTAAGCGTACAGTCTGGGTATTTAGTAAAATGCTATAACTTCCCAGGATTATTTCTCGTTCTTACTTTCTAAACGTTTCCTGCATAAATCTATGCCATCCCATCTGGTAGGCACCCCTAGTACCCCTTAAGCCTTATAGGCTAAATAAGGTAATCATATTGCAAAGTTCTTGCATGCTGGACTGGGAGCGAGAGAAAAACATAGAATGTGCCAGCTGGACATCCTCCTGGGAATGCTATCAAATATCAACTAAGGGATCTGAGGGTTTCAGTATATTGCAATTTAGGCAATGGGCTGACAACCTGTCACTACAGTAAATTACTTTCAAATCTATCTTAAATAACCCTCAAAACATTGTCAGACGTGGCGGAGTGACCTTTGTTTAGGTCGTTTACGCTTTGCCTACCCCATTAGGGACAAAGGCGTGACAATATGTATGTATGTATGTATCGCAAAGTAGTAACCAGAAATACCTAACAACATAAACTTAACACGTTTTCGTTATTATTAAGTTAACTGGTTTTCTAGCGTCGTAGCGAAACTACTACGAGGTTACGGCGTAGGTGTTTGCTACGATTAAGTTTGCTACGAATTATATTTTCTATCGTGTTTTCTAAGAAGCTTGTAAAGGTCGTCTGATTAGCTTCCGTTTAACGTTGATTTTGATTTAATTTGTTATAGAAACTAGTTAAAATAAAGTGTAAAAGTATCGTAGCAAAAATAATTTACTCTTCATAAATTAATAAAATATATTTTCTTAAATTTTCTTAGGAAAAGCCAAATCAAATCAACCATTACTAAAACTTTATCGAACTCACAACCTTCAGCACAGCAAGCAGGTTCACTATGGCTCGTATTTATAAAGCGATCTCAAGATTAAAAGCAATATTAAGTATAGATTTGACAGGCCGTTTTGTAGTGAAATGTCATTTCTCATACAAACTCAGACTCGATGTTACTCCTGAGAGCTGATTATAGTGCCAATGAATTTAACTTTTGGGCATTTTTTATTACATACATACATACTTTCAATACATATAATCACGCCTTTGTCTCTAATGGGATAGACAGAGCGTAAACGACCTGAACAAAGGTCGTTTCGCCACGTCTCATAAAGATTTGAAGGTTATTTTAGATAGATTTGTAGGTAAATTCCTGTAGTGACTGGTTATCAGACCATCTTCTAAATTTCAATATACTGAAATCCTCGGATCCCGTAGCTGGTTTTAACAGCATGCCCGGGAATGCAACTGGCACATTCTATGTTTTTTTCTCAATCCCAGGCCAGAATAACTAATCTACTTTTATTACATTAGAATAATACAGTGTGTGACTTTCATTTACCTCAAAATACATCTGAAATGGTATTAACACTATATCAAAATAATCCCGGTTCTCCAAGGAAATGAGCATATTGTCCAAGTAAAAGGTTCCCACGGGAATCCCAGGATTAACCCAGGGGTCTCTACTGAATAGAATCTCACCTTTGGTAATTTCCTGACATTGAATTTGGCGAGAATACTAGTATTTACTCCGAGAATTTGGAGGTGGCACAAATCTGGAATTTGCTCCGAAATAGAATATCGAAAAGCTCGGACAGGATTGGGAGGTATAAGTCGTTTGTCCAATATACCTTGTGTTCAAATAGGGAATGTAACAGCAAATAACGCCTTTATCCCCAAAGGGGTAGGCAGAGCTTAAAAGAAATAAGCAAATGTTGATCCGCCACGTCTGACAAAGTTTTGAGGGTTTTGTTGATAGATTTGTAAGTAGAAATTGTTGCTTTAGCAATAAGGCCGCCTATATTGTACTGTCACGTTTGTTCCTTTTTATTTCTGTTGTAAGTGTTTCTTTGTGCAATAAAGAATTTTGTATTGTATATTGCTGTAGTGAGAGGTTTTTAGCGCATCGCCTAAATTACAATATATTGAAACCCTCGGTTCCCGACGAAAAAGTATCTACTATAGGATATCTTCTAGCTGGACTGGAAGTGAAAGAAAAACATGGACTGTGCCAGCTGCATTTCCTCCGTGCATGCTGTAAAAACCATCGTAAAGATCCGAGGGTTTCTGTGTATTGCAATTTAGGCGATCGGCTGACAACCTGTCATTACAGCAAAATACCTACAAATATATAAGATAAGTTAAGATAAGAATATACTTTATTGCACAGAAAAGACACAAGGGAAAATAAAATTAAATGAAACAAGTAGTAGTACAAATAGGCGGCCTTATTGTTAAATTGGAAAATAAACTACTTTTTTATTTTTATTATTATTTTTTTCTTATTGCAATGCAGCAATTTCTTCCAGGCAACCAAAACAAACAAAAATATATCTTAAATAACAAAACTTTGTCAGACGTTGCGGAACGACCTTTGTTTATGTCCTTTACGGGATAAACGCGTGATTATGTATACATGTGTGTAAAATATGTTTTAAATTATAATAATTATAAATTTGATTTTATGCATGAATGTGTTATATAACTTAGATATATATACAAGTGGCTGCCAAATGTTTACAGATTTCTAAATAAAACCTTACAATGTTTTAAAGGGTTACAGTATTAAAAATGACCTTTTAATTCCAAAACATATTTCCCTTATCGCTTGCCCCACAAATGGCCCACTTAATCACCACAAGTATGAAAGATGGTGACCATCAACCACCATCAGAATCGGTGTGTGTTTTTTGCCACCCGACCCCTGGCCTAATCGCTGATAATTCAACTTGTGACGTTTTAGGCTCCCGGCTCTCGGGTTATAGATGCCTCGAATTTTAGGGGACTAGGTCTTTTTGTTCGTATAGCCTGCGTTAGCACTGAACCCTGGTAAAAAATATGGGACAGATTATACTGTAAAGGCTAGGAAAACAAACGATAGTATTCGTAGGTAAGTAAACCAACTGTTATAACCAGGTCTAATTATAAGTTTTATAACCGCCTCATATGCCTCTGACGTATTTTTGTACATACATACAGTCACGCTTTTATCCCTAATGGGGTAGGTAGAGCATAAACGATCTAAACAAAGGTTGTTTCGCCACGTCTGACAAAGTTTTGAGGGTTATTTTAAGATAGATTTATAGGTAAATTCCTGTAGTGACTGGTTGTAGACCATCGCCTAAATTGCAATATACTGAAATCCTCGGATCCCTTAGCTGATTTTTACAGCATGCCCGGGAAGAAAGGCAGCTGGCACATTCTTTGGTTTTCTCTCGCTCCCAGTTCAGCATGGAAGTAAGTTTTTGTAATAGATTCTATTAATTAAGCAACCAGGTCTGATCCGTTTATAATATGCCACCTGATGTACTAAATCTAAATCCATTTAATTTGTACATACCTAATAAAAAATGTGCAGCGGTATCCTCCGCGGGAATCGAACCGACCATCTTCGAGAGGAGCTATTAGCACTATACAGGAAGTTAATTTGATTCCGTGCGTAGTTTAGGGGGCTTATTAAATACCTACCGACTTCTGTTTTCTTTTTAATTTTTAGTTAAATTTTTTTGTAGGCTCTTTTTAGGTTACTGAAACACCCCCTAAGCTATGGTATGAAATCAAATTAACAAACAGTATAGAAGTGAAGCTAAAGTTAATGTCGAAATTACTAGAGCACATTCTTTCTTGAAGCCTTTAACAGTTAGTTAATTTATTAACTTAGTTTAGAAACTTTGGATCACAGAAATATTATTTCTATGAATAATTCAAAAGTGGATTAGGCAATCAATTATGCAGCCTCAGAACGCTCTCGCTCCTTAATCTTTGTGGAAATTAATCAAATTCTTAATTGATTCTCATTAAAAAACATTTATTAATCAAACGTTGGGATAATTCGATAATTTCGTTTGCACCTTTGCTTTTTGGCGAGTGTTTTAAATCGTTAGATGAATATGTTGTTTTAAATTGTTAAGAAGATAATCTTTATCGCATTATTTTCATAACAATTTCATACAGGGTCATACTCACAATTCAACTAGGAATGTTTTGATTTTCTTCACCCTGGGCTATTTGTGGTGCGTTTTTTTAACGTCCCTAAAATCCTGCCATACGTGGCAAAAACGCCATAAGTGAGGTCGTTGACACAGCCTATCTCTTCTAAAACAAAACCAGAATATATTTAAGTGAATTCCAAATTGAATCAGCTGATCACACGGTGTTTTGCCTGTGTCTGATAGTCCAGCAACACGGGTCCCTAAGTCTATCCGGGAAGCCTAGACACACACCTGGGTTATCCGAAGTTCTTTCTATACAAAATGACCCTCAAACCTTCCCAGACATGACAAAAAACGGCCTATTGTAAGATCGATGACGCTTTGACTATACTTCATTAAACAAACCCTGAATAAATTTAAGAGAATTCGAAATTGAATCAGCTGAGCGGTGTTTTGCCTGAGTTTGATAGTCCGGCAACGCGGGTCCCTAAGTCTATCAAGCGAGTCCAGGCTCAAACCTGGGCTATGCACAGTTCTTTCTTTCTAAAATGACCCTCAAACCTTTTGAAAACGCTTTATTATAAGGCCGTTGTCTTTGCCTATCTCTTTTGAACCAAAATCACGGAATATTTTTAAGTGAATTCGAAATTGAATCAGCTCATCACACGGTGTTTTGCCTGGGTCTGATAGTCCGGCGACACGGGTCCCTAAGTCTATCCGGCGAGCCCAGACTCACCCCTGGGCTATAATTCGTCGCAGAACCGACAGGGCAGAAGGGCTGGAAAGGGTTAGAGTTTGTGTCCATTGCGTCCATGGTGACAATCCTGTGTCCGGTTTTCATCGGTCCACTAAATCTATGGTTTTGTTACACATTCTGTTTTTCTTTTTCAAATTTCATTTCGGTGATCCGTATAATGCAATTTGATGTTATATCGAAATTAGTGAATTTTATGTAATTAATTAATTTTCTTTGATAATTTATAGATAAGTATCCCATCGTTTCCAATTTTTTTGTGTCTGCCCGACTGGGAAATGACCTTGACTTCATTGTCTTTGATATTGTGCGAAGAAGGCAGATACACATACGGCCTGAGTACACCAAAGAACATCTCCGTTATCATCAGTCATTGATAACGGACAGGTTCAATGGACAACCACCCTTGGGGTAGTTATTTATAAACCAATTAAAACATCCACTGGCCAGGGAGATAACGCGCGATCATGCGGAAACCCCCTTGACTTTTCACACTCGGCTTTCGTGCTAAGTTTATGTTTGAAGTCAGTAACTGGTCAGTTTAAACCGTAAGTTTTTTACACGGTAAAATTTTTTGGTCGTTATTTGGATAAAAAAGTAACAAATTTCAATAAAGTTTATGAAATTTAGGAGGCACAAGTGTTATTAAAGTATGAGCATAAAGTCTTCTTGTTCTTCAAGTCTCTGACGCAAAGCAATCAAACAAAATTAGGTTTGGCGACGCGAACTTGTAAGCTTATTCAGTAGAAACCCGTCCACTTATAGGTACGGTTAAGATTTATGAAGACTCGAAAGCTCACTGGCTACTATTAGACACAATGGTAAACAGCAAGCCAATTGGGACTAGATTCCAAGCAGATTCTCCCAAAATAAGGATATTTTCTTTAATATTTTGAATATGGTACAAACTTAACAGAATATTAGAGAAATTCCACGTCGTCCTCAAAAGTGTCAATAAAACATTCATTCAGCGGCATGTCATTCGGAAAGCAATCACTGGGAGCCGCGATTTGTTGAAATCCAAACAGCAAGGAACTCATTAGTTGCGCGGGAAAAATATCCGCGAACGAGGAAAGTGAAAGCGCTATTTATAAAACCTTGTTCAATAAATGTAAGGAATCCATCACCGCGTTTTAAAGGGGAGACCGGTGTTGCCACATGTAAATAATCTGGAGGTTTACGCAAAGAGACCGTAACACATACGTCTTTAAGGGCTGCACCGGTATTGGGAATATTTTGTATCTCCGAAAACGACAGATTGTGCGTAGGAAAATGAGGCAGTATATTTTGGAAAATAAACTTTAAATATGCTTCTGCTTCTTCTTTTTTTGTGTCGGCAAGAATACGGGCTAAATCTTACTTACCCAGAAAGCGGCTACCATGGTAGCCCTCTGGTTTCTTCCAATTACTTAGTTGTCGATGAGAACTTCCTCAAGCGAGCAGGTGGTCGGACACACGGGACAGTTAGTGAGGTGTACCATGGTTTGCAATGGTTCTGCACATTCACAGCTGGCGTCTGCGCTACTTGAGTACCCCCACCGACACAGGTTATCTTTGCTCCGAACAACCTGGGTTCTCAGCCTATTTAGACTTCTCCAGGTTGGCCAAGATTCCTTATAGCCTGGAGGCAGATTTTTGTTGGAGGGGTACAGTGAATGTGGATACTCGCCTTCCCAAACCCTGCACCTCACGTCAGTAAGCTAGGTAGGCTACGTGGATCGCAGGAAGCATTTTACTAAATATGCTAGGATGCAGATTCGACTAAAAATTTTTAGAAAAAAGATGGTTGTTGAGTTTGCCGCATGTCTTGCATAATAGTATTATGAAAATAGAACAATTTTAAACGAAAAAACAATAGCATATGAGTTTAATAGATATAAATAAAATCTTCCATTCCGGACTGGGAACAAAAGTAAAATATAGAATATGCCAGCTGCATTTCCTCCCGGCCATGTTGTAAAAACCAGTTAAGGGTCGTTGTATATTGCAATTTAGGCGATAGGCTGATAATCTGTCACTACAGCAATATACCTACAAATCTATCTTAATCTTGTAGGGATAAACGTGTGATTATTTGTATGTATGTATAAAAGTTTTACAACGCAAGTTTGGCAACACTAAAAGAGAATTGCTGAGGCTCAGGAGAAAATAAACCGCCACTACCAGTGAAACAGGCAGAGATTTATCTTACAACCAACTCAGAGGTTTCGGCGGAATAAACTGGATAAGTAAGTAAATCTCTTCAAGCCTAGTTAATTAAAAAGTGATGTATGGCTCCTAATAATATTAAAAAAAAAAATTACTAACAAGGTTATTTCCATATTATAAAAACACATTCATTAAGTAAAAAGTAGGTATTTCCGAATGAATTTAAGTGTAAATTATAATTGATGGAGAACTTTGTTTTACCTTATAGTTTTTATAATATGGAATGGTCGAAGAATTGGAAAAGTAAATATTTGAATGAGAAACCAGCATCCGACAAAAGAAATATAATTTTACTTGATGGAAATAAAAAAAATAAAATTCAGAGAATCTGGGACGCAATTGATTAAAAAAAGTACAAAAATGTATTAAAATTGTTTTGATCAGCAGTATCTAATTAAGATAAAATCATGTATAAACTAATGAAATTAAATCAACAACAACTTTTAATTTCGTAGTGATTTTTTTGAAAAAATAACAAATTAGAAAGACTAGATATTCAATGCAAAATAATATATTATTGACAATTATTTCAGTTTATATTTATAGAGTTTGTTGCTACAAAGCAAAAAACTCTTTCATATATTATGAATCTTATCTACTTAAAAAAACTGAAAAACAACCCATAATAATAATTTCGAAAAAAATTAAATGGCTTTGGCTGGTCATGTTTGTTATATGATAAAAAAAAAAACATTTTTAAATGAAAAAATAAACATCGGGCAGATTCAAATTTCGGAAAAAGAACTGATCACAAGACCATAGAGAAGAAATAATAGCAGTCTGTCTATAAAATTGGTAAGTGACAACCGCTCAAAATTAAAAGAGATCAAGTACCTACATAGTTTCAAATATCGAACTTCCTTTCGCACATTAGAAGCGAACAAGCAAACGATTACCTTAATGTCCTTCGCACAATCGCAGTTCCTAATAGACGCTGCTCTAAATAAAAGATGATGCAATTCGCATAGAAAATCGACCAATATGAAAATGCAAACAGATCAAATTCAAGTTCGAAAACAGAACAGCTAGTTTATAATATAGAACTTCCTCTAGAAGCGATCAAGCGCACAATTTACAGCTGCCAATAGGCGCTGTTTTATAAAAAAAATATGCAACGTGCGTACAAGATCAACCAGTATCGAAATTTGAAAAAAGAACAGACAGCTCAAAAAGAAGAGAGACCAAGCAGTTTCAAATACGGAACGCCCGTTTAGGAGCGATTACCGCAATGTCCTACGCACAATCACAGCTCCCATTAGACGCTGCTCTAAATAAAAGATGATGCAACGCGCGTACAAATGCCCGGCAGTTAGGGGCATCCGTCACGGGATTAGCTCCAACGCCGGGATCTCTAACTATTGAAGCTTTGCCGGTATTGGGAGGATTTTTCAACGGAGATACCGGGAAATGGAATTCGGTGGAAGCAATTTTTCGTTTGTAAACATTGGAATTGGGAAAAATAATTTCAGAATATATTTTTGAGATAATTTATCATACAAATTAGACATCGTTTGCTAGTCTTTAAAAATTGAAGTGATATAGATAACAAAAAAGTTGTTAACATTTGTTTTCTTTTTAATAAATTCACTACGATTCCTAAAAAAACCGACGCAAAACGAACTAAAATGACGTTAATACAGATGTATAAAAAGATATTGAAAAATGTGTAAAAGCGAGTTGAATCTACGTAGCGTAGTATCAATAATATTGGAGACCCAGAATGTACAACGATGACAATAAGAGATTATGCAACCTGATACAAATGGGCGGCAGTTAGAGGCATTCGTTATAGGATTAACGCTGAAGCCAAGCTGACTGACTCCCACTAGGCACAGGTTCCCTACTGGGAATTCCTGGAACCAAACAAATTGCTATTCAGGGAAACCTTGGGACTGATATTAAAGTTTTTTTAAAAACATACATACTATCACGCCTGTATCCCTAATGGGGTAGGCAAAGCGTCAACGACCTAAACAAAGGTCGTTCCGCCACGTCTAACAAGTTTTGGGGGTTATTATTATTATTTAACAATTTATGGCACACATAAACATACATAGGACACAAATATAAAAAACAATAGCACAACAGGTACAGCTTATCTCTAAAAATAAATCTCTTCCAGCTGACCTACGGTAGTGAGAGTGCATAAGTAAGGCAGATAAGGCGTGTTCAATTATAATATAGGTAAAATTACATTAAATAAAATTAAAAGCTTAATATTATAATAAAAAAAACAACAAATGTACATAATAATACATATACCTACAATCTACATAAATACATACATATAGAAATAAATAAATAATCTATAATACTAGTACAATAATACATAACAATTATATAACTATATATAAATAACGTTATAAAAATATGACAATAGCGAATTAATTTGGAAAAGAAAGATAGTACTCTTTTACTTGCTTTGTTGTTTAAGATAGAACTGTATATTGCTGTAGTGACAGGTTGTCAGCCCATCGCCTAAATTACAATATACCCTCGAATCCCTTAGCTGGTTTTTTACAGCATGTTCGGGAGGAGATGCAGCTGGCACATTCTTCGTTATTCTATTGCTCCCAGTCCAGCATGGAAGCTAGTTTTTTTTTTTAATACGAGTAATCATGTAATTTGAGAAGAAAAACTGTATTCAAATTTTGATTGAGACTCAAGTGTTAATGTTTTTACATATCATGTAAATCATATTGAAAGCACGGTAGCTCAGTTGGTTAGAGCAGTAACACGATTTACTGAAGGTCATAGGTTCAATTTACTCCTGTGCGAAATTTTTGGCTTCAATACTTTATATGTTTTGAAAATTTTGCAAGAAATTCTGCATTCATAAAGATACCCCTGATAGACACATCAGAAGGGATAAAACACTTCAGATCATTTATCAAAATATTTCTTTTAACAGAAACTATTTCTACCTAAGGGATGCTAACAAATTCCCAACCCTCCAACAAACAACATTCTTTATTACAACTACATCGTCACATAATAAATATCGCGCATATAGACAATCTATTGGAATACGTACATCTTTCGTCGCCCCAGTGAATGGCCCGACGTTTGATTAATGGTATGAAGGGATCGAATTATATTGCATATCTAGTAGACCCCCTATCTTTTCTATTCTCATTAAAATGTGCATCGATACTCAAACGTCTTTTTTCAACTTTCCCTCGAAGCATTCCTTTTGTTGCAAACTAATGGTCCCTTAATGTGTGTTAGATACTGACTAATGATTTTTGATAAACGATCTCAGCTACTGAGGGGACATCTCAGTTTTTATGAATATTAATGGAGAAACCAAACGAAGACGTGAACCTATTCCATCGCTTAATGTGATTCCATTTTAAATCTTGTTTACAACTCTATTAAAATTAATGGCCCGTCCCAATAATTCAACGAAATCAAGTTAGAATTTCTATTTGGCCCACGTATTCCACAACAGTCGGCAAAATAGTTTTGTCGATCCCAAACGATCTTTTGCGTCCTTTGCCGCTGCCAAAAGCAAAAGCCACTTGAAATCGTCAGGGAATCGTATATTCGACCATCGATAGAATTTCACTTGCATGGTCGAATTCGACCGAATAAAATTTTACCGAAATTGAATCGGCCGGTTGGCGGCAGTAGACCGTAAAATTGGTGGGCACGGTCAGCGCCAGGTTATTCGGTATCTTCTTCGGTGTTTGGCCGAATTATGTGTGTACGTTAGATGTCGCTTTCAGCCTCCTGAATTATACATGGGCCGGCCGACCTGTGATTTACTGTGCGTTGTTCCGGCACTGACACAGCCGCTTATGCGATATATCCGTTTTCGTTTACATGTTTATGGACATCGAACATAGGTAAACAGGGAGTTCCTTTTTGTCTTTGTTCGGTACTTTGAAGATACTATTCGTCATATCATTATCTTTTATGTCTCTTCGTGTGTTGTTTCTTTTATGTTTATATTTCCTTCATCACTTTTTTGAATATTCTACCTACATTTATACTGATTTGGTAAATGTATAAGTATTCTTTCGAAATGAGAAATGCATTTATAAAGTAATCAGAAATAGGTGGACCTCCATTCATCTGTCTTCCTTTATGGCTCCGACATTTGGACATTTCGACCTCCCCACGGATCCACCAACAATTTTATCAACATAAAAACTTGTTATTACTGAAACGCCTATTCAACTGAAAAGTCAATGCTTTCGTCCCCTGCGTTCGCTACGATTCCGGTTTCTTTCAAACCCTCCCCCGACCCTAAATTAACTACTATTACTATGTATCGGTTCTTTTTGCCTACCCTCAGAATAGCCATTTCTATAGAACTGGACATTAATTCGTAGGGGTCCAGACTCTATTCAAGGCGAAAGGAAAACATTTTGGTCTGCAGGAAATGGCAATTTACGCATCTAAATGCAGTCTGATGAGTAATCAGAAACATAAATTAGTGGTTCTTTCAAAGACCAGTGCAGTTGGAGAGTTCATTCATTACTTACTGCAGACGGAGGAGTTCTTGAGAATCTTACTTGGAAATAAATTAGGAAGAATATCTGATTCTTGACTGACTTAAGCATTTAGTTTTCCTTAAGGAATATCAAAGTAATTCAGCTTGCTTAGCGTCAACGTTTATTTCTATCGCTTAATTTATTTTTTACTTCTGTTGTTATTTGTACCTATATTTTTTGATTTCTGGATCCCACTTACCTGTTTTCATGGAATTTTTACAAACTACTTCTACATTTGTTAACTTT
This sequence comes from Scrobipalpa costella, assembly GCA_949820665.1. NCBI lineage: Eukaryota > Metazoa > Arthropoda > Insecta > Lepidoptera > Gelechiidae > Scrobipalpa > Scrobipalpa costella. The sequence continues at coordinate 24,963,542 of OX463298.1, forward strand.
ATAAACACAAAGTTCCTCAAAAAATAATCGATGCATGAATCATTTTAGCGATAAAATTTTCGGTAAAACCTTTTAAAAGCCTATCATTGTCAACAACACTTATCACTGTTTGTTGATCCCATCCCTGTCAGGTAAAGATTCTCCAAAAAAACCGATAACCCTCTTTAGCCCCAATTTTTTTAAACACTTCCTGCTTTTGGAGAATGCACTGATAGCTGTAAAAAATACATAATAGGTGAAAGACAGATTTATCTAAAATCTACGTGAGTTTATAAAAGCGTTTTGTGATCATCCTTCAGATGGGACTCGTTCCCTAAATGTTAATACGAAATGTGCACTCATGCAAATATTATCAAAAAGGTAATTTTTGAAAAGGAGACAAGATTTATGGATCAAAATCATCAATATTATATTTATTTTGAACTTGCATTTTGCCCTTTTAATCTTTAAAGTATACGAATAAAGTTGTAATCTGTTTATAGGTATTTTAAATATTTGCTAAAAGTGTATGAAAGCATTTTCATGTAAACTATTCAGTAAACATAAAATCTAAGAAGGATTTCATCCCAATACTGTGATCGATCACCTTTATCGCTATATCCACAACTAAAACCGTCTGCGCAACATAAAAAAGGACACAACAATATAAAAAATAATCGTCTAAAAGCTGTCCTCTCCAAAATATATTTACTAGACCTTCACTTTTTAATTTTATCAAGAGAAGTAAATTTCGCCTAAAATTCGGGCACTGCAACTGAAATTAGCTTAAAAAGTGGAAGGGGGAACTTCCGTAAGCCTTTTCCGTGGAAGCGATAGTGCAGCGAGCTTTTAAGCTAAAATTATTAAGCACAACTTGGCCCGGTAAGGCGGCTTAGGACTTCTGACGTTTAGCGTTTATGGACCCTGAAGAACTTTTGATAGTGTCTTTTGAGAGATGTCACTTATTTGGAAATGTATATCAACATTACTTTTTATTTTTTTGTTTAGATCTTAATTTTACTAGACAAAGACAACGATGGAGCAAGTTCAGTCAAAAGCATTAAAAACACAAAAAAATACATAAAATAACCGAACACATCAATAATCTGTATGTAAACAAAGCGTACTTGCTTGTTTGTTTATTTTTTCTTGTTAATGTGGAATACAAAATTATACTTTAACTTATTCGTGTTTTGAGGATGGAGGTACCTTTATTTCTTTAGTATTTCCAATTCAGTTTTAGAATAAATGTTAAAAAAGTTTCATGTCTTTTAATCGAAGATCTTGTTTCTAAAATAAGTTTTAGCTATTAGATATGACAAAATTATGAAATAATAGATTTTGTAGTTGAACAAATAGGTATTTGTTTATTATAGAATTCAATACAATTGTCAACTTAACACTAAAACTAATTATAAAATTAGGCGTCAAATAACCCGCCCTGGTCGTTCCAGGTGCAAAGTTGTCCATTAAGCTTGCGGCATTACCGCGCTGTGTAGCAATTGACAGCCTCTGCACCGTAAAGGACCCGGCGTGGGGGTCATCTATTAGTTCAACTAATTTGCCAACAAGTATCATTTATTTTCATATTCATATTTGTTTATTGCATTCATATGGTAGATACAGTTGGTTTTCTTAGCATAGATAGTACAGCATTATGATACCCATTATTTGTGAGATACGAGGGCATAGCAATATAGCATGAGAGAGCATAGGGCATTTTTGGAATGTGTTTTGTATAAAAAGACATGTAACTTTGTTTACCTTTATTCTAAAACTGAGTTGGAAATACTGTAGGACCAGTTTATAGATCAGTTCGACAAAAATACGACTGCCAACATGATTGGCAAAAAGCGATTTTCAAATGCAAATCCAGTTGCTATTGAATTGTGATTTACTTTAGCCGATTTCGAAATAAAAATATATTTTTTTGCTTCGGTGTATAAAATGTTAATGCTAGTTTTTCATTTGGGCCAGATATAAAAAAAAAAACAATACAGTTATAGGATTCTATGAATTTATGCTATTGCCTTTAAATAAATACATTTAGAACTCAAACACTTGAAAATAGTTTTTACTTAGGTAAGGTACTTAGGTTTTATTTAGGCTATGCGGGGATCAAGTCTTCAATCTTCAGTGGGTCAGGCAGGGCACATCAACAGTAGTTTTAGGTTTGTCGAAGTAAAACATTTTCGAAGGTATAATAAGAAATACCGAGAAGGTATTGTAAATAGCTTATCCTTACATGCTAGCCTGGGAGCGACATAAAAACATAGAATGTGACAGCTGCCGTTCGTCCCGGGCATGCTGTAAAAACCAGCTACGGAATCCGAGGGTTTCGGTATATTGTAATTTCCACGATGGGCTGACAACCGATCACCACAGCAATATACCAACAAATCTATCATAAATAACCCTCAAAACTTTGTCAGACGTGGCAGAACGACCTTTGTTTAGGTAGTTTACGCTGTGCCTACCCCATTAGGGATGAAGGCGTGATTATATGTATGTATGTATTGTTAGTAGCTTAAGCAACTGAAAATCATTTTCATTTTCCCGAGTATCACGGCCGACATAACTGGTTCGTAAAGAAACAAAGCTTATAGTGATGTTATTAGCGAGCGAGGCGAGCCACCCAAGTGCAGACAAACAAACAGTAAATAACTAGTGGTAGCCGATAGATAGCCTGCGAATGGCGAATGTGAAAAATAAGTTCTGCTACCGTACGAGTTTGTTTACGTTGAAAGTATTTTTACAGTAGCTTCATTTCGATTCCAATTTCGAAAAGACTCGGTAGTCTTTGAGGTTGAGTTGTTGCCTTCCATGCTTGGAGCGAGAGAAAAACATAGAATGTATCAGCTGCATATCCTCCCGGTCATCCTGTAGAAACTAGCTAAGGGATTTAGGCGATGGGCCCACAACCTGTCACTACAGCAATATATCTACAAATCTATCTTAAATAACCCTCAAAACTTTGTCAGACGTGGCGAAACGACCTTTGTTTAGGTCGTTTACGCTCTGTCTTCCCCATTAGGGATAAAGGCGTGATTATATATATATGTATGTAGCCTTTGAGGTACTTACAAAAAGGCTAGGACGGTTTATTTTTTTTGCGTAGGGATTGCTTTTGACTTTTCTATTCTAATTTCTAAGTCAGAGGTTACTGAGAAAAACAATAACGGAGGAGCAACTTAATTTGGAAACGTAGAAAGTTTCCGCGCAAAGATTAATTATGAAATATGACTATTTTTGGAAACTGAAGAAGGTTACATAAGTTACGTATAATCTTCATATTTTAAAGAATAAGGGTCGATCACGATGAAAATTTTGACCTTTTCAATAAGTGACGATTATCTTAAAAATGTTTGATCCTTTAGGAAAGTTGTTTATTATCACAGAAATATGACAGTACTATTTATGTAAAACCCTATCATCAAATATCTATAAATAACCCTCGTAACAAAATAATATTTAGTCCGATTTTAGACAACTTAAATTGTTTTGACAATAGAGTCGGAGTTTTTAATTTTTTTTTTTATTTTACGTATATTTTATACTAACCAGAAGCAATTATCTTATGTAGATAAAGTTATTTTCTTGTTGTTACTTACCTGAAAAGAAAACAAACAATATTAATTTGTATTACAATCAGTACAATAAATATAAAAGTAATTTTTACCATAAAAATATCTGAAAAAACACATTATTTTCTGCCTACAACGTAGCATCGTAGGCATAAATTATTTTATTCAGAAAACGTATTTCATATCGTTAACGTCTTCAAAGAATATTTTCTTTCCAACATTAACAGAAGTGACAAACTGTTATTGACATGAAAAACTAGCACTAACAAACGGGTATCATAAAGATGTTTTATTTAACCCACAGTTTCTGATAAATGAACTGAACACGCGGCCAACGGGTAGGAAATTGATATTTTACCCGGTCCGCTTACCCGCAAACCCAGTGTGTGGAAATACCCGCATCGAAACATCCATATGTATCGTTTGCTCGTTTGTAACGCGGGATATTCACTATAACTCGACATAAATATGGGAAATAAGAAATCAAAAATAGGGCTAGGATAGGATTCGAACCTACAATCTACGAATGTATCATATATCCCTACTAACAGAGTTACCACTGTCCTTATCAAACAGAAGATTTTTTAACCTGGCATATATTCTTAACGTCATAATGATGTGGTGTTGATTAGGACTGCAGTTGCCAGAGACTTAGATCAAGGTAGTTCAGTTTCAGATGGCTAGGTTCAAATCCTGCCTAAGTGAAATAGGTTTTAGACTTTTCATCTATACTAGAAATAAAATAGCAAAACACATCAATATAATAAGCAAACCTGAGAAGTTACGTAGATGAGTTCCGCAAATTATGATATTCTTTTCGTTATTAGGTCCGCAAATATCAAACGAACCCTTTGAGCAATAACGATCCGAAGCTAGTTCAAGGTTCAACGAAAAGGAAATATTATCCATGTAGTGAATCCATATCCTAACATCTGACATCAAACGCTACTGATAGATGTTTAGAGACCTTTCTCAACGCGCCATGTGTTATTGGCAACATAATATTTTAGCAATCAATATGTCCGAACTGGGTATGAAGTTTTGCCAGTTTCGCTCCAAATTTTCGGGACAACAAGGCAAGGATTTCGCCTGACACGGGTAAGTAACGCCATGTCAAAATCAAAGCCTCTCGTTCTCTTCTTTTTTAGTCAGACCTGATGATCACAAGAAACCCCCGTAATGTACATTACAGTCACAAAGAGAAAGTAAGTGGAACGAACGGAGCGAAGAGAAGAAAAAATATGTGGAATATTTTTATGAATTCCCAGACATTTTAAGGAGCCGTTTTAATCACCGAATTCCTTTTATCCTAAGCCGTGTTGCTTACTCAATAAAGGCGCGATTATTGGAAAATTCTTCACGAAAAGGAGCCAAAGGTCTTTCAGCCGGGTTTTATAAAAAAGAAATTTAAATATTAAGTAAGTAATGAACGGAACAAATAAATGAACCGCTCTCGAGAATTCTTTTCAGGGGCTCCTTTAAGACTTTTAACGAGTCTTATTCAAGTGCTTTCCGAACTCTAATAAAAAGGTCATAAAAAAGAATTAGCGAAGTTCCACTCCCGTTCGTAAATTTTGGGTTGTTCCGGTGTGTTCACACTTTAATTGTACGGTAAGCCCTGCTTATTATTCCATAACTGTGCGTTCCATTTGGCCGGGACGTATTCTGGAAATCCTGGTGAAAAATCGCCGGCGAAGAGCCGCTTACATCGCCTAAACAAACGCCATTTGAATAATGCGAAACACTCACTTTTATTTCAAGCTATGAATACCCTTCGGCTGCAGGCGGCGATTGAAACGCGAGTACGTTTGGAAACCGATAAATTATTCCAAATACGCAATAGCTTTTTTGTAAGGAATGTAAATGTAATGGTTTCTAGCGAGAGAAAAACATAGAATCTGCCACCTGCGTTTCCTCCCGGGCATGCTGTAAAAATCAGCTAAGGGATCCGAGGATTTCAGTATATTGCAATTTAGGCGATGGCCTGACAACCTGTCACTTGAGTAATATAGCTTACCTACATACTATCTTAAATAACCCTCAAAACTTTGTCAGACGTAGCGGAACGACCTTTGTTTAGGTCGTTTACGCTCTGCCTGCTCCATTAGGGATATAGGCGTGACTATTTGGATGTATGTAAATGTAAGGATGTTTCAGAGGCTTGCTTTCGGCGCAATGAGCGAGACCCAATCGATTTTGTACGTATTTGCTGAGACTCTGTATTTATATTTACCTAACTTGCTTTGTCATCAATAAATTCGACGCCCCGCGCAGCCTAGTTGGCAGTGTCCCTGCCTGCTACGCAGAGGGTTCTGGGCTCGATTCTCGGCCGGGGCAGACAGTTAAATGATGAGTTTAAATGTCTGATTCTGGGTGGGTGGGTGAGTTCTTTGTGGTTGTTTCTGTGTATGTCCATGGCATCCCGATACAGGGAATCCTAATAGTGGGGACTATGAGTGTGATCGTGTATTTATTTGTATTTGTTTAATGTATATATAAAAACAAGAAAAAAATATATTTCAAAATGCCATTCCATTCCATGCTGGACTGGGAGCAATAGAAAAACATAGAATGTTCCAGGTGCCCTTCCTCCCGAGCATGTTGTAGAAGTCAGGAAAAGGGATTCGAAGGACAGTATATTGTAATTTAGGCGATGGGCTGACAACCTGTGAGTACAGCAATTCAAATTAGAATCTAAAATAGCCCTTAGTCAATTTTGACTTAGGTGACAGCTCATCCGCAAATGTATTTCATCCGTGGATTAAACGTCACTCTTTACAAATAGTAGGCGTCCAGTCATCCGAAGTGGTGCTGTTATTTGGACCCTATATTTATTATCAGACGTAGCGAAAGCGCCTTTTACCAGGCGTTTTACGCACTGCCTACCCCGTAAGGGATAAAGGCGTGATTTATGTATGTATGTATGTAATTATACCAAAAATCATTGCCCGCATTTTCGTGATTTTATTAATTGAATACGGTTCTATCTACCATATGCATATCGCAGATTTTTTTTTATCTACCTCTCTAGGTGTAGATACACTTACATGCATACATATAATCACGCCTTTATCCCTAATGGGGTAGGCAGAGCGTAAATGACCTAAACAAAGGCCTAAAATGCAATATATTGAAACCGTCGGAACCCTTAGCTGACATAACATAACATAACATAAAAATACTTTATTGCACGTAAGAACACAAATGATACAACACAACAGATAACAACAAAAAACAAGTACAACATAGGCGGCCTTATTGCTGACTTAGGTATAGATAGCTTTTTATTATTATTTGAATAAGCCATAATTGAGACGTCTGGTAAATATGTATGTTAACAGTGAAGTTTATAATTAAAATACCAAAATCTAGACTATAAAATATTTATCTCCTGAAATTCAAACCTGTAATAAAACCTGAAAAGCTTATAACAGTTTATATTTCAATTAGTTGAAACGTGGGAGAATATTAAACGAATTCCTTTAAAGTGTTTACAGGTTTCAAAACATTCAAATTTTATTTAAATTCAACCTTTGGGTAAAGGAGTAGTTTGATAATATTATGATAACTGTTTCTGCCTCCGTAGTCTAGTATTCTGAGCCATAGACTCCTGATCCGGAGGTCCTGCGTTCGATTCCCAGGACCTCCGATTCAACAGACACAAAGTTGATATATGTCAATTTATCAATTTGTTAGGTTTTCTCCAGTTTGGTTAGAACAATGCAGGAATCACCTGCAATGAATCACCTGATTATCCGAAAAGAAAAAGAATTCCGTGCTTCGAAGGGCACGTTAAGCCGTCGGATGGAGCTAATCCCTTAGCTGGTTTTTACAGCATGGCCGGGAGGAAATGCATCTGGCACATTCTATGTTTTTCATGGCATGGAAAAAACCCTCTCTACCTACATAAAATTCTACCCTCAACGTAGTTAACCACAGGAAACCTGGTAATTGTTGTCGATAGGAAATGGAAGTCTACGCCCAACAAATATATTACAAGACTACGACCTGCAATGGCTACCACTATCATTATAGTCCAGGCAACTAAGAGATTGCATTAAAGAGGAACTGGTAAAAATTAAATATATGTCGTACACGACAATCTTCATTTTATCTACAGTTAAAATTACAATAAGGTATTCTTGTGCGTAATCAGCGAAAAAACGAATACTTGAAATAATAATGTAAACTAAATTAAGTTATTTTGTAAAAAAACAAGCTACAGTGATATTTAACAAAAGCGTACGGAAAATGGTCAAAATTGTGTCATTATTTTTGTTATTGAGCATGGAATAAAACATTTTGTTGAATAATCATTTGCATCATAGTTAATTTTTTTTGTGAAACATATCTATTTACACATACATACTGATGTGTGTATTAATTAAAAAAAACACCTGTTTTATCTTTTCACCTAAAATATATATAAAAAAGAACATATTGTATATTTATTGCAAACCATTTCATCGAAAATTCTCTAATTTCTCTCGACTACACACCACCATCGCTATCTATTAGCGCTCTGCTCGTTCGACAAAAACTATTTGTTATTGTAACCTCTCCTCCCCCTTTTAGTGGGAGAGTGAGAACCGGAGGGGCACGCAAGTTATTCTAGCAAATGGCTTGCTTGCTTCTCTTTATTTAGGTAACTTGGCGATGTTTACGTTAATTCGATCGATTTCCTGTCATATATTTTCTGGGGTTTTGCGATGGATTTGTGGAGGAGATTTTATTAAGGGAGTGTGCATAGAAAACTTTTTATTTTATGGCAAGTGCCTTTACCTTTACACTAAACTTCAGTTACTGGTTTCATATGAGAACTATCCTTGTATTTAAGATCTAGTAAAACACTATATGAATGTATGAATAAATGAATTTACTAAAGTCAATAATTTGGGAGTCTTCTTCTTCTGTCGAGTGGGTATCGAATATATCGACCCGATGAACCCTGTTGTCAGAGTTTTCAAACCGCCTAGTAGCACAACTATCAGGACCCTTACATGGTTTGAGTAAGCCACTATCAAAGACAGCGACCGGGACCGACGGTTTAACGTGCCCTCCGAAGCACGTTTTCTTTTTTTTTCGGACAATCAGGTGATTTAGCCTGCAATGTCCTAACCAAACTGGGGAAAAATTTACAAAGTGATAAATTCTCAAATATCAACTTTGAGTTTCCCCCCTAGGAATCGAAACCAGGACCTCCGGATCTGAAGTCCATGGCACTAGCCACTAGACCACGGAGGCATTTAAGTTAGTTAGTTAGTTAATTTGGGAGTGCAAAAATGTGACTAAAAGCATGAAAACATCGAGAAATTTTATTTTATGAAAACTACGGCAATATCATCCAAAGACTCCATTAAGGAACCCATAAAAATCGCAACAGCTCTATTTGGAGACGCGGTGAATTTGAAAAATAAAAAAACAGCGGGACGATTTTGCGAAAATGGCCGATTTAACTTTTTCAATTAACCGCGTACGAGGAGCGGCCGTATTCTGACCCAGATCCGGATTCCGCCGGTTTCGTCCGGATTTCGCCGGTTAGGAATAATTTTATACTGGGTGTAAGGGACAGCTTTCCCCAAACTTATAGAGGCAGCTCAGTTAAAGAAACTGAACAAATTCTTACAGGAAAAGGAAGAAATTCTTACAGATCGAAGCAGTCATTTTGTATGGGGAAGTAAAAAAAGACATTGAAAGTATTTCTTTATTCAAGTTGTTCAGTTTCGTTGACAGATCAACCCTTATCAGGTAGTGTGGGAAGCTGTCCCTTACACCCGGTATATCTACGGTTGCGAGCGGAATACGCGCCGGTGCGTCGCCGAAATGTACGTTATACGTTTTGATTTCATTCTGCGGGCCCGCTCGTGTGGAATAACAGACAAAAAAGAACTAAAAATTTGCTGATTGTTTTTAGTTCTGTACTTGGATGTCTTTTTTGCTTGGACTATTTATGTCCGGTTTTGTCATCATCATGACATGATACTTTTTTGTGCTTTTCGAAGCTTCCATTAGGCATACGCACGATGTTGTTAAAATATTTACATTAGGTAGAACGTTAACATAAAATCAGTAACTAACTTAGTCCCTTACATCCGGTATCAATTAGATTTCACTGAAAGGTATTATTTTTGTGTAAATTTTTTATTTACATACATACATATAATCACGCGTTTATCCCGAATGGGGTAGGCAGAGCGTAAACGACCAAATAAAAGGTCGTTCCGCCACGTCTGACAAGTTTTGAGGGTTATATTAGACTGAAATGTGTATCGCTATAGTGACAAGTTGTCAGCCCATCGCCTAAATTGCAATAGGCACACTGAAGCCCTCGAATCCCGTATCTGGTTTTTACAGCATGCCCGGGAGGAAATACAGCTGGCACATTCTATGTTTTACTCTCGCTCCCAGTCCAGCATGTAGAAATGTTTTTATTTACAAATGTTACATTTCCCTCTTCAAGTGACTCGTTGTAGTAACAGGAAGAAAAATTGGCGTTGGTGGTCGTAATTCGCAATTTTTCGTCCTGTTACTACAGCGAACTATGAATCGCAAATTTAGAGGTTCTAAATTATCTCAATTACGATAACTTGATTCTGTTGGACCGGTGGTTTTCCAAGTCACTGCGTTTTTAGTGAATTATGTTTTTTTACTAATGGGGGCGCCACTTGTCTAGTATCGTCACCGTTTGTCAAAACGAGATGGCTGTATCACCTCACATTTTCTTTTCTTCTTTTCGATCAAAGTTCACAACCATTTTAATATAAAACCGTAGAGAGATATATTGCAAAAATTCAGTCAGCAAAATCCACCCTTCACGTGGTTGGAACAAACTTTCTCATTGGCAATAAAAAAGGGTGGATCTAAGCGTCAATTTACCTCCAAACCATCTTAGATCGAATTGTCTGCAAACGTTTTCTGTCTTACATATACAGGGCGTGAAAAGTACTGCAACCCTTTAATCTAAGGAATTGATTAATGAAAACTAAAAAAAAAAACGCTTTCTACATATTATAGGTAAGTTCCGACAAATAATAAATAAACATAAAAAATCTTTCTTGTTAAAGATAATTGACATCAAATGTATATCAAACAAGATATCAATATTTTCAGTAAATAACGACAAATCCATTTTTTAAGAGTCTTGGCATGGAAACAAGTCCTTTAGCCGAAATCATAACATAACAGTCCGTTTTCTCATATTTAAAACTTGACAGTTGATTGATAAACAAACATTGGAGATCACTGCACTTAGATTAACTTAGTCTATTGTATTGTTTCCCATAACATTATAGTTACAATTGAAAAAACTCGTGTTACATTAAAATTGACTCTACCAATAAATTGAAAACTTTTAAAGCCTACCTGTATATTACAACTTGTAATTTCGTTTCAAATCTTGAAAGTGAATATTTGCTCACTCAAGCAACATAAGAGTTCTGGCAGCAACCTGTAGAAACATATCTCAAGATATTTGCATGACGTCGCAATCTCCTCATATTCGGGCTTATCAACGCAATTCTTCGTCATTCACTCGCAAATTGTGTTTGTGAGAGGTCCCTAGGGTCTCCGGGTAAAACGGTAGATAAGGAGCCTTTTAAAGTTTTTTTTTGTCAGGTAGTTTAGATTATGAATAGTCCTGTCTGGAATAGTAAATGCCTCTATTAAGCTAGATGTCTTGAATTACGCTGTGGAGTTCAGGAAATTCTTCTTCTCTTTAGCGTGATCATCGTAGCAGCCCAGAATTTAGCCACTTGTATTGCAGATTGAGTGTTGTTCATTAAATCCGCTGGAGAGCTAAAAATAAATTTTCCAGATCTTTCGATTCGAGTTTTATTAACGTAAACAAACAAACAATTTAAACTTAAGTGAGATATTCTAAATAAATATTTTGTTAATCCGAATGTGAAGTACGCGACTTATATTCCAAAGTGCCCGTTATCAAAATCTTTTAAAATTAACGTAAACAAACCTTGGAACTTAGTCATTCAGTTAGAAAATAACTCATTCAGTAAATCCGTCCGCTCTAATTGAAAAGCAAAGCAGCCCACCGGTAACCTTGTCCCGTTTAAACTTGGAATCAACTCCTTTCAGTAAAGTTGACACGACGAATGGCCGAAAGCCCGCCGCATGTGAGTGCAGCAAGTATGACGGCCAAGTAAAGCCGAAGTGTGCCGAAAAGAGCCGAGCGGGCCCGAAGTGGCCACGAGCATCTGCGATCAATACCCCTCCCCCGCGGCTTGCGTCAATTCCGGGGGCAAAAGTCACGCCGGTTTCGGGATAGCCGTCGATTTCGGACGTCCCTGCTCCCGAGTCCCGATTGAGTACGTGTGGACTCCTGCTCGGCCACTTGACGCGAAGCTACGATCGGCGCGCTGCCGATGCGGAATTTTAAAATTCGAACGCTCTGAATTTCAAAAGATCCTGGCGCTAAATTCGAACGTTAACTTTTTTATTTTCTTTTTCTAGCTTTTTCGATTTTATTGATGGCCAGGTCAAGGACTTCAGTTTGATTATAATATAGTTACACAAACTGAAATGATACTCGTTTCATTTACAAAAATATTTAATTGGTCGCCTATCATTCATATCATAAAACAAGCCTAGCAATTTTCGTAACGATATCTTTTATTTATGTCATGATATTTTACTAATAATTACGTAATTAGGAGGTAATTAGCTTCCTCCAAAAAATTAAGACTTCTTATTTTTTTTAATTATGTTTTTGAATATAGCATCAGTGGCAATTGAGACATTAATTATATTTTTTTCCAACCATTGTTTCTATTGAATAGCCTATGTTTCAAAAGATCCTTAAAAAGAATATACCGCCGTCCTAAAAATAGGTCAATCTGGGCTTGAATTGAGGTTATTCCGGCTTCCCACCGCCGCCGTGCGTTTACGAAATCGCATATCGGATTCTATTTTTGAAAACGCCAAGCAACCACGTGAGAGCGATTTAAAAATACATTCCCGTTACACCTTAGGTACATCCAATGTTCAATAAGGCTTTTTTGTATCAACAGTTTTGTGCTAACAATTATAGTTATGGTTTTTATGAGCATGAATTTTATAATTAAAAAATAAACTTGAAACGATTCTTTTGTTTCAGGAGGAGTTATTAAAAAAGCCAAAGATCAAGGAGCAGATTATTATTTCAACGAATGGGAATATTTAAAGTTTTCCGAACTATTCTTGGACCTGGAAAACAGACAGAATCGAATACAATTTAGGGACAAATTTTAGGAATTTGGCCGGCAAAAAGTGGTACAAAAAAACGTGTAACAGCATTGGAATTTCAAATTTAAATCGGATTGAAGCGAACTAGTACAAAACGCTTTTTTCCCGTTATAACTACCACTCGCGAAAAGGGAATAAATCTTTCAAAATGTACTCTCGCCAACAAAAAAGGGAATCTGCAGATTTATCGACAGAATTTTCACGTACAGTCCTCTCTTTGGGGACTCTGGACAAATTTCTATTCGCCTGTCGATGTACAAGATCTTTTGGAAGGAAAATTACTTCCTTTTCAAGCATTTACGAAGCTGTGTATTCGTTATATCCATAGTCATACTAATATTAGGTATACAAGTAGGCATGTTTGTTTGTTAGGTACTCTTCCATGTTGGACTGGGAGCTAGAGAAAAATATAGGATGTGCCAGCTGTATTTCCTCCCGGGCATGCTGTAAAAACCAGCTAAAAGATTCGAAGGTTTCTGTCTACTGCAAATTAGGTGATGGGCTGACAACCAGTGAGTACAGCAATATACCTACAAATCTACCTGAAATAACCCTCAACACTTTGTCAGACGTGGCAGAACGACCTTTTTTTAGGTCGTTTACGCTCTGCCTACCCCATTAGGCATAAAGGCGTGAAGGCGTGAGGCTGCTGCTAAACTGAAGCTGGAGGGACTTTGACAAAATTTGACTGGCATTTACAATACTGAAAACAAACAAAGGCTCTTTTTTGTCGCATGACTAAAGTTTCTGTAATTTCCATTTTGCATGATTAGGTACTCTCAAGCAACAATAAGAAATTTGGTAAAATTTTGCACAAAAATGTAATCTATCAATACATAATTTGAGGACTTTAGCACGCACAATGCTATTTTTATTTCATACAATATGAAGGAAAGAAAATAATAAATTCGTTTCTGGCACGACTCGAATGCCAGAAACGAATTTATTATTTTCTTTCTTACAGTTTTTAATTTTATAAACACTCAACTTCCGGTATACCGAAGCAGCCAAATTCCCAAATAATAACCTCTAAATTGGGTCACGGCCGGATGTAGAGATACATCCCGCCATAGACAAAAAATGCCGCCAAGCTCGCGAGCCTGCGGAATTAAAACATGGCTGCGGGTAAGCCGCGGTTTGTGTCAATATAATGACGTTATGACAGAATACGGACATCTATGAAGTAGATACATACATACATACATACATATAATCACGCCTATATCCCTAATGGGGTAGGCAGAGCGTAAGCGACCTAAACAAAGGTCGTTTCGCCACGACTGACACAGTTTTGAGGGTTATTCAAGATATATTTGTAGGTTTATTTGTAAGGGAACCGAGGGTTTCAGTATATTGTAATTTAGGCGATGGGCTGACAACCTGTCACTACAGCAATGTACAAATCTACCTTAAATAACCCTCAAAACTTTGTCACACGTGGCGGAACGACCTTTGTTTAGGTCGTTTAAGCTCTGCCTACCCCATTATTGATATAGGCGTGATTGTATGTATGTATGGTAAAGATTTTTAAAATAGGAAATGTATTGGTGACTGGAATGTTTCGGTGTTGAAAATAACTGTAACAGACACGTATGCTCGTTTATAAAGCGATCTTAAGATTGAGAGTATATTAAGTAGGATTTGACAAGCCGAAACTGAAATGACATCTCTGGTACAAACCTAAAGTCGCTGTAATCTCAAGAGCTGATTATAAATACGAGCCTTAAAGTCTGCTACAGAAAATAGGCCTCGTATCGTATCTCTCGGGGTCAGCTACGTAATCTAGGTGATTGAACGAGGGTGCCGGTTTTTACACAGAGCAACTGCCATCTGATCTCCGCAAACCAGCAGTTTTCAAGCCGCTAATGCTTAGCACTGGCCTCTGACATGGCTTAACGACTAATATCATCATCACATATCAATCTGGACCAACGGTTTAACGTGCCTTCCGAAGCACGGGTTAAAGCGCCGAGTAAATGTACATATGGAATTCTAAAACCGAAAATATACGAGTATTGGTACGTGGTGGGATTCGAACCACGACCTCCCGCTCAGGAGACAGCGGCCCTATCCACTACACCATCGGGCTCTCGGGCATCTCTTCCAGCACTAAAAGTTGTTTAGAAATATTTGTAAACAATTTATAAACATCCGATGTGGATGTAGGGTAGCTGTCAGCAACAAACCGATATCTCGGGATCCAACAAACAACAAACTGGTATACATATCTACCGGCTTTCATAATAATAATCAGCACGAGAAACAGCTGATAGTGTTAGATTATACATACATACATAAAATCAATCCTCTTATCCAATCCTTTATCCCTTACGGGGTAGGCAGAGCGTCAAACACCTCGTAAAAGGTGCTTTCGCCACGTCTGACAAAAATTGAGGGCAATTTTAGATTGTAATGTGTATTGCTATAGTGACAGGTTGTCAGCCCTTCGCCTAAATTACAATACACTGTAACCCTCGAGTCCCTTTTGCTGACTTCTACAGCATGCCCGGGAGGAAGGGCAGCTGGAACATTCTATGTTTTTCTATCTCTCCCAGTCCAGCATGGAGGAAAGTGTGTAGTGTTAGATTCTAGGTTTTAATATGCATGCATATAATGACGTCTTTATCCCTAATGTGGTAGGCAGAGCGTAACGACCTAAACAAAGGTCGATCCGCCACGTGTGACAAAGTTTTGAGGGTTATTTAAAATAGATTTGTAGATATATTGCTACAGTGACAGGTTGTCAGCCTATCGCCTAAATTATAATATACTGCCACCCTCGGATTCCGTAGCTGTTTTTTACAGCATGCCTGGGAGGAAATGCAGCTGGCACATTCTTTGTTATTCTCTCGCTTCCAGTCCAGCATGAAAGAACAGATTTTATTATACCTATGAAAATACAGTACACGGCCGTTAACATTACACATTGGTTGAGTTCAGCTTTGTAGAAGGTTATCCCTGTCTTACTTATACAACGAATGGCTAACGTTTATGTCTCCTTCCGTTACCTTCATGTGCGCAATTAACGGCCCCGTACTGTAAATTAAACTACATTAAATACACAAAGATTAACTCACCAAGAAGACACTAAAACCGAAATCAACAAATTTCACACGTTTATTCCATCGTTAAATCTCGCAACTACTCTGATAGTATAACTTTGTTTAATAACACACTTAACTCAGCATAATACTGGCTTAAGCCAGATTAAGTCAGATTTGGCGGCTTAAGCCTTAACTTGGCTTGAACAATATTTATCGTAGTCTTACTTACGCGGTTGAAGGCAAACTTTTAACCCCTTAATTAGCAAGTGTTAGACAGCAGGAATGTTATCAGAATTCATAATGAGGATAATTTATCAAGTTATTTAATTACAATATTAAAAAAATAATTAGTTGATTCTAATTAGGTGAAGCTCGGAGTCAGGAAAATTGTTTTTAATATATTAGTTATTTTATTCTATATTCTCATCTTTTTCATTTGGTACTACCTAACTAATTGCAAACATGTTTAGCAGTAACTTATAATTCTTTATTGTTTTTATGTGAGAAGATTAACTTGGGAACAAAATTGAAATTTTACAAAACACAATCCCTCAGGAAAAATCTGTAGAATCCTCAGAAGGGCAATTATTATAGCCAGCCCAGCCATTAACCCTGAAAATAGTGCAAAAATCGGTGTTGCAAATCCCCCAGTGAAGGTGTAACGAAATTCCGGGCGCGCATGCTACGTAAATTTACGGTGCGAGAGGCAAGTTGTGTACTTTAGTGCGGTAAGCTTTTACAGCGCGGCGCGAGTGACAGGCGATGGCGGGGAACGTGTTGAATTTGTAAAATTATTGGAGATGTTTCGGTGAACCGTGCCGCTGCTCTAACCAATTGAGATATCGTGCCCAAATATAATTGGCGGACTTAGTGGTTTAATTCAAGGTCTTGCACACACATTGTAAATTTACTCGTTTGAAAGTTGAAAGCGGTGATTCCATTCAAACCAGAAACTATACAACTCTTTTTACGGTCGAAATATACAATTTATTTTTTCCCTAAATAAGTAATTATTTTCGAGTATGTACTAGCAATTTAGTAGCAAAGTGCTACAAGAAGCTCAAGAACTTCAACTCAGCAAGAATTTTAAGCGTAGAATCATTACTCTTTCACTTAGAGCGTGGATGGAATTCCGACACCCTAACAAATAACATTGTACTTTGTGTAATTAGGTAAAACTTCATACTTATTTAGTACTGATATACAATTATTATTCAAGAGGGTTTCGATTAAGAGACAATTTCACGACCTTTGACACTGCGTTCTCTTACATTTCGTAACTTGCACCACCAGCTTAATGTACACTCTGCCATTGTGTGTACAGGCTATTGGTTCACTCTCCATACATGATACGATCTCCAACCAAACACTATGGCAAGCACACAGAGTAACAGTTTTTAACTAAATTTACACATGAAATGTGAGCTGAAAATCCCTATTTACATACCATATAATCACGCCTTTATCCCTAATGGGGTAGGCAGAGCGTAAACGACCTAAATAAAGGTCGTTCCGCCACGTCTGTCAAAGTTTTGAGGATTATTTAAGATAGATTTGTAGGTATATTGCTGTAGTTTATTGTTTAATACAGTGTATAGTTATACAGGTTAAAGCTAAAAAATACTATACAATCCACTCTAAATTACGCTCATAATATAAGTATTTAACCTAAAATATAAACATCTTATTCATTAACATTCTTAACATAGTGCGATCAATTTGTCAGCCCATCGCCTAAATTGCAATATACTGAAACCCTCGGATCCCTTAGTTGGTATTTACAGCGTGCCTGGGCGGAAATGCAGCTGGCACATTCTATGTTTTTCTTTTGCTCCCAGTCCAGCATGGAGGAATCCCTATTTATATTGTTCGGATTTCGAACTTGCGAACTATGAATATCTGATCGGCGAAATTTCTCCTCTGTGTGCGATCAATCTTTTGTTTGTTATCCGTGTAAAGTTCAACAGTAATTTTCATTTGCTATGGTTTTCTTTCAGTCGACATGCCAGCGATTTTTCAAAAAAGTATGTTGTAGGATTTTGAAATCGTTTTCTGTGATTTGCAAAAGTCTTACGTATTATGGAAATAAGGTTTTGAAGAAAACGATGTAAATTAAGATTGACAATCAAACTGATCCTATTGTCATTTTGTTTTTACGGATAAGTGTATGTAGGTATGTATGCTTTTATATTTTGTACATTTATACATTATCTAAAAATACAAGTAGTATACCTTAATTACCTTATTTACATAAATAAATATTATATAAATATTAAATAAATGTTCTTCAATGCTGGCCTGGGAGCAAGAGAAAAACATAGAATCTGCCAGCTGCACAATACTGCACATCCTGATGGGCATGCTGTAAAAATCAGCTATGGGATCCGAGGGTTTCAGTATATTGTAATTTAGGCTATGGGCTGACAACCTGTCACTACAGCAATATACCTACAAACTTTGTCAGTAGTGGCGTTTCCGACCTTGATCGTCTTGGCCTCTATTAGGGATAAAGGCGGGGTTTATTTATGTATGTAATAATATTCATCCATACTGGACTGGGAGAGAAAGAAAAACATAGAATGTTCCAGTTGCCCTTCCTCCCGGGCATGCTGTAAAAGACAGCAAAAGGGATTCGAGGGTTACAGTGTACTTTAATTTAGGCGATGGGCTGACAACCTGTCACTACAGCAATACACATTACAATCTAAAATTGCCCTCAATTTATGTCAGACGTGGCGAAAGCGCCTTTTAGGAGGCGTTTTACGCTCTGCCTACCCCGTAAGGGATAAAGGCGTGATTTTATGTATGTATGTATGTAATAATAATTAACACTTACTTCCATGCTGGTCTGGGAACGAGAGAAAAACATAGAATGTGCCAGCTGCATATCCTCCTGGGCATGCTGTAAGAACCAGCTAAGGGATCCGAGGGTTTCAGTATATTGTAATTTAGGCGATGGGCTGACAACCTGTCACTACAGCAATATACCTACAAATCTATCTTAAATAACCCTCAAAACTTTGTCAGACGTGGCGGAACGACCTTTGTGTAGGTCGTTTACGCTCTGCCTACCCCATTAGGGATAAAGGCGTGATTATATGTATGTATGTATGTAATAATTAACGTACAAATTTTGCTCTCATCTACGTCAAAGAAATACGTTTTTTTGTGACAGTGTTTTTTTTACATAGATACATTGTATAATATACATTGTTTTTCCTGAATCTAAAGTGTGTTAACAGTAAAACAGAAAGAAACAGGATATTAAATGACGACCCAGCTTTGTCAAACTTAAAAGCAAGTGCGAGTTTGCGGTTCAGCAGTAGCTTCAACACGTCGGGTTACTTTTAGCTTTCTAGTGACACCATCCACTTCATTTCTGAGCGGGGAATACCCTCAGAGAATTGGAGAGAATGTAATGAAAATACATTTTATATTTCCGTAGTTTTCATTTACATGTGTAAGATTATTTTTTTAGAGAACAAGGGAAATAAACAATTAAATTAGGAGAAAAAACGATTATCTTTAGCGGTTTGTGCAAAAACAACAACGAATAGGTAGATTTAAAATAGAATTAACCTTAAATTTTAGATTTTTATTTGCAAGTATAATAAACAGATTAGGTAAATTGACAAAATCACTTACTAAAAGCAGATATTCCGTTAAAAATCTACATAGAATAATAAACAAGACAACAGTGACCAAATACAATTATACGCGACCGGGTACACAACTCGGCAAACTTCGCACTCAACCTGATGAGGGGACTGCGAATGTCCCGAAATATCTTGTGAAGTTCGCGACTTATATTTCAAAGTGATGCTTGTTATTAAATTTTTATTCGAATGTTTCACTTAAGTTTACATAGTTTTAGTGACCAAAAAACAATTTGTATGCATGCACATAATCTCGCCTTTATCCCTGATGGGGTAGGCAGAGCGTAAACGACCTAAACGAAAGGTCGTTCCGCCACGCCGATAAAGTTTTGAGGGTTATTTAAGATAGACTTGTAGGTATATTGCTGTAGTGATAGGTTGTCAGCACATCGCCTAAATTACAATATACAGAAACCCTCGGATCCCTTAGATTTTTTTTTTACAACATGCACGGGAGGAAATGCAGCTGGCACATTCTATATTCTTCTCTCGCTCCCAGGCCGGCATGGAAGATAATTACGATTTAGGACAAAATAATAGCAGAGGTGGGTTGTATGTCACAGGTCACTCACTCGCACTCCCGTGCCATGAATATCTTTGCCTTACGTTGAACTAAAACTAAATTTAGCGCCACTGCATATTGGTATGTAACACAGAAAAGGGTGTATGATTTATATTTTTGACCATAATTATTAAACTGCCTCCGTGGTCTAGTCGCTAGTGCCATGGACTCCCGATCTGGAGGTCCTGGGTTCGATTCCCAGGGAGGAAAACACAAAGTTGATATTTGAGAATTTTTCACTTTGTGAATTTTTTCCCTGTTTGTGTAGGCCATTGCAGGCTGAATCACCTGATTGTCCGAAAAGAAAAAAGATTTCTTGCTTCGGAGGGCACGTTAAGCCGTCGGTCCCGGTCGCTGTCTTTGATAGTGGTCGTTACTCAAACCATGTCAGAGGCCTGATAGTTGTGCTACTAGGCGGTTTAAAAACTCTGACACCAGGGTTCATCGGGTCGATAGACTCGATACTCATTCGACAGAAGAAGAACCATAATTATTATTGTGTGTGCCTTTGTTTAAGTCGTTTAAACTCTTCCTACCCCATTGGGGACGGAGGCGTGATTGTATGTATGTATATAAGTTACTCAGATATCTCTCAGTTTTAAAAGATGGAATTAAAAACAACAAAGTCTGAACCAAAATTTGGTCAATCCTTATTTATGCGTATAAGGGCTGTCGGCTTGGCGAGATTAACCGCCTGAGACCGGTGGCGCTCGGCACCTGTCGCGTCTCTTCACTCGCCGGGAGTCGAACCCAACACTCTGGAATGTAAAGCCGCTGTTGAAATAACCCGGCGAGATGGCTGTTTTGTTTTCTGGAGCGTTTCCGTTTGAAATCCTTTAGAGGATATACTTAGGTAATATTTTAGTTTTACTGATCTGACATATGCACATAGTAAACTGATATATATTTCTACATTTTAGTTTTGACATCGTGTTATAAATAAGTTTTAAATTTGATTTACCAAATTGACATATTTTAAATTATTCAGACATCTGTTAGACTTCATTGCTATGATTGTAATTTTTGTTTTGACATTGTTGGTTTATTTTATTATGGAATTTGTATTTTTGTGACGATCATATTATTCTCTGATAAGAATGTTTATTATTTTTGCACTGTAATTATAAAATTGATATTATGAAATAAATACAACTCATGGATACAAAGTTGTTTTATGTAGATTTTGTAGTAACACAGTCTCTTCAATAATCAGAGGGAGAAAAACGTTTCAGTGTGTTGCAATTTAGGTGTTGCTTGGGCACAGAAGCGGTCAAAATGGCTTTTACAGTGTATTGCAATTTCGGTGATGAGCAGACAAGCTATCACTACAACAAATATGCATACATTAAAATCTAAAATTGCCCTCTGATTTTTGACAAACGTGGCGAAAGCGCTTCTTACGGGGCGCTGAGACGTTTGCATTTTACCTAGACATTACTTTTTTTATTATTTTATAGATAAAGATGATAGTCTGGATTATATTACGGGGTAGGCAGAACGTTAAACGCCCCGTAAGAAGCTCTTTCGCCACGTTTGTCAAAAAACTGAGGGCAATTTTAGATTTTAATGTATGCATATTTATTGTAGTGACAGCCCATCGCCGAAATTGCAATACATTGTAACCCTCGAATCCCTTTTGCTGTCTTCTACAGCAAGCCCGGGTGGAAGAGCAGCTGGAACATTCTATGTTTTTCTATCTCTCCCAGTCCAGCATGGAAGATATATTACGAAGCATACTATTCCTGTTCTTGTTGTAATAAAAACTAGTAAACGTGATAAGACTAAAAG
This sequence comes from Scrobipalpa costella, assembly GCA_949820665.1. Taxonomy (NCBI): domain Eukaryota; kingdom Metazoa; phylum Arthropoda; class Insecta; order Lepidoptera; family Gelechiidae; genus Scrobipalpa; species Scrobipalpa costella. The sequence goes on from OX463298.1 coordinate 24,985,392, forward strand.
TTAAGTCATAATATGGACCTGATTCCCCGCAACGATATAATTTTAACCCAAAATTGTGGCACATTTTTCAAGCAAATCGCTCGAGGCGCGGTTTTAATTCGGACAACTGTTGTGTGCTATCGCAACAACTGTTTGGAGTAAAAATTTTCAGAGTTAAACTCGAATTTTTGCAGAGTACTTTCGGACATACGGCGATATGTCAACCGTTTTGATAAACTACCCTGCGGCCCCTTCTCTGCCACGACTTTTTTGCGGTAGCGAAAAAGAACGCGTTTTCAGTCTCTATCTCTAAGTTTTACTTAAAAATTTGGATAAAATAATTGTGAATTTTAAATTTGGGCACCGGTACTTTTATTTCTATCTTAGGGATGGTTGTATTTTTAGTTTATAACGATATTTTAGTTTAACGATGTAAAATCACGCCTTTATCCCTTACGGGGTAGACAGAACGTTAAACGAATCGTAAAAGGCCCTTTCGCCACGTCTGACAAAAAATTAGGGCAATGTTAGATTGTAATATGTATTGCTATAGTGACAGGTTGTCAGCCCATCGCCTAAATTACAATACACTGTAACCCTCAATTCCCTTTTACATAATATAATATGTAAATACATAAAATAAATTTGACAGCCAAAATACATGTTGGTAGATAAAATAAAAGGCTTAGTAAAATGCAACAAAAGAAGATAATACGTCACTGCCATCGCGAGTATAAAATGAAAGACAGGCAGACACTTGCTAAGCCATCGGGGCTTCGGAAACATAATTCGGTATGAAATATTCGCGACTTCAGCTCATTACGGTGGCTTAATTAAGTCACTGGAGATACACAGTGTAAAAGAGGTCATACAATTTGTTCTTTATGTGTTTTTTCATTTAAAAACTAGGATATACCATTACCGATTGGCTAAGATCATAACATAACTGCGCTTTTGCACCGGTCCGAATCCTAATCCGAATATTTTCTTGTCCGAATTGGCCATACTAGTAAATATGACAGCTTGCGCGCCCATACATATCTGTTTTATATGGAAAATTCACGGACACGATTCGGATACGAACTGAATACGGAGCAGTGCACCGCCCTAACAGTGAAAATTAGAAAATAGTAATTGACTGGCATGTAAAGTAAAATGGTCCTGTGCTCAAGAGCGGGATAGATTAATTTAATAAAAAAAATAACACTTACCATCAACAATATACCTACAAATTTTTAGAATACAATTGTCTTGTGAAATTTGAAAGAAATTAATAAACTTTTAAAACTTCAGCCAAATTTAAGATTCTGGATTTATGATGGTACCTCATTTAAAAACTTTGAGCTATTAAATTTGAAAAATCTGTGTTTACATTAATTTAGTTCTGCGTCTATTAAAAACGATATTTCCTGTTTTACTTTTGAAATTGTTTCCATGGTAATTAATTTTGTATGTAGACATTAGATCGTCAATCTTACTGACCGTGTGTCTCCCGCGTGGCAAGTTATTGCATGCCTACCAAGCTTAAGACATTTTAGCTTGACGTTTCATAAGCACGTTTATGTGCGAAAGAATGAAGTGCTGTCGCATCTAAACATTCTCTCGTAAAGTTTTTATGTAAACAAGATTGCTAAGTAAGCAGAACTCGGCGTAAGAAGGATCTAAGCGAATACTCAAATTAAGGGGGAAATTTCTATGAAACATGTTGATTGAGGATGCCATCTTGTGAAGGGTAAATTTGTGGAAAGGAAACGCCCATTTCGAAGATTGTAGAAATTGATTGCGATTTTATTTGACAAGCTTTGATATCAGTGTCAAAAGTACTATTAATATATTTTTTCTAAAATGTTACGAAGAAGATTTCGTGTATTTGTAGTTGTAATTAAAATTACGCTTGTAAAATTTTGTAGAAATGTTCCTTGCAATTTGTCAGAAGAACCTAAAATTTCTCTGAGACCTTGCACCGCTCTGCCTACTCCAGAAGTACATACATACATATAATCACGCCTATATCCCTAATGGGGTAGGCAGAGCGCAAACGACCTAATCAAAGGTCATTCCGCTGACAAAGTTTTGGGGGTTGTTTAAGATAGCTTTGTAGGTATGTTGCTGTAGTGACAGGTTGTCAGCCTTTCGCCTAAATTGCAATATACAGAAACCCTTGGACCCCTTAGCTGGTTTTTACAGCATGCCCGGAAAGAAATGCAGCTGGCACATTCTATGTTTCTCTCGCTCCCAGTTCATCATGGAAGTAAAAAGCCCGGAAATGATATAACCAATTCATGTATGTGAGTATGTCAACGTTAATTCAAACACCTAGAAATACAGCGTAAGACATGTACACTAATCTGCATAAACCATTTAACGTGTCAAGACATTCTCCTTCACGCGATAGACAGGGCTTATCCACACTAATCCAACCGACAACTATCCGAAAGTTAATCCGTTCCAAAATGGCTGACATTTTTCGACATTACAATTTTCCAAATAAAGATATTGGTAATTCTTTAAGGAACTTCTATTCTTTTTAGCGAGTGAATTCTCGAGTCGAACAACGACCCGAAGTAACCTGGTGTCAGAGTTTTCAAATCCCCTTGTAGCGCAGCTACAAGGCCTCTGACATATTTTGAGTAACGACCACTGTCAATGACAGCGGGACCGACGGCTTAATGTGCCCTCCGAAGCACGCAATCCTTTTACTTTTCGGACAATCAGGTAATTCAGCCCGCAATGTCCTAACCAAACTGGGAAAAACCTTACAAAGTGATAAATTGACAAAGATCAAGTTTGTGTTGCCCCTCGGGAATCGAACCCAGGACCTCCGGATCGTAAGCAGCTCTGACCACTAGACCACGGAGGCGGTACGTCTATTAGGCCTTATTGAGAGAAACCATTAGTCTTCATCAGAGAACCCATTGACAAAAGTTTTCTGCTATTGTAGTCAGGACACAACATCCTGTTAGAACGGTTTTTTTTTACAAAGAAATAAGATCAAAATCTACATCTCAAAATCTACATCACATCAAGTCGAATGTCAACGATGCCTGAGTGGTAATTTAAAATCAATTTATATCTTCTATGCTGGACTGGAAGCGAGAGAAAAACCTAGAATGTGCCAGCTGCATTTCCTCCCAGGCATGCTTTAAACCAGCTATCAACATATATTGTATATATATCTAGTATGTTGGGTATATCCGAGGGTTTCTGTATATTGCAATTTAGGCGACAAATGTATCTTAGGTAATCCTAAAAATTTTGTTAGACGTGGTGGAACGACCTTTGTTTAGGTCGTTTACGCTCTGCCTACCCCATTAGGGATAAAGGTGTAAATTAATTTAATAAGTACATAGCACCGCAACAACTTTTCCTTAAATCTTTAAAGAATTAACAAAGAAGACAACTTAATTAATTTTGAGAGTTTTTCAACTGCTCTTTGAAACTAAGACACTCCGAGTTTGAAAATCAAATGCTTTTCGTTTTTCTTTTCACAAGAATTAGTGATCAAGAATAACCTTTTAGTGTCACAGCATGCAATATAATATAATGTTATTAGGATAGAAAATCAACAGACATATACATACATATAATCACGCCTTTATCCCTAATGGGGTAGGCAGTGCGTAAACGACCTAAACAAAGGTCGTTCCACCACGTCTAACAAAGTGTTGCGGGTTGTTTAAGATACATATGTAGGTATATTGCTGTAGTGACAAGTTGCCTCGCCTAAATTACAATATACTAAAACCCTCGGATCCCTAAGCTGGTTTTTACAGCATGCCCGGGAGGAAATGCAGCTGGCACATTCTATGTTTTTCTCTCGCTCCCAGTCCAGCATGGAAGAATCCATTTATATCTGTCACCAGATTTGGTCGTCTGTTCGAGATGTACACGGTGTCTTTTTACGGCCTTCCAATCTTTTTACATAAGCTGTGACTTATAAGGAGCGAGCTCCGTATCTCTGGCAATTACTTTCATACCTATACTCGCCTTCGAAGGATTTATGTTGATTTGTTGCCGTTTTTTATGTAACACCATTGCAAAAGGGAGATGCTTCAATGTATTTTTTTTTATAAAAGTTGTTGAAATACCAAACCCATATGGCGTTGTGCAATGAGTATCCTTTGTGAATTTTAAAGAGAGTATCATATCTTTTTCATATAAAATCTCTAGGGGTACAATAATACTGAGTTCCACGAATTTCATCGTACGATTCAAAATCAGTTTTCTAAGGATTATGAACCAGTATTCAAAGCGAATTCGCCGCTCAGACCGATGACGAAGGGACATTTTTCCTTGTCGTAATCTACATTTCCGCAGTAATCCTCCGAACGTCATGGCGACCACATTTTATCCATTTACTCGTACTAATTAGCATTCTCTCGCGGCCATTTTGTACCAAATCCCAGTCCTAAATTCTGTGACCGAATTGAGGCCGCGGCTTGTAGGGTAAAACGACATTGATTGACAGCCCAGGCGTCGCCTCAACTAATCTGTGATGTCACAGAGTGGAGATTACTAACTTACCCTGCCCTACATCTATTTCAACCGGACCCCTCCCAAGCCACGTCCTGGCTTTTGTACTTCCACGGTCTGCCCATAGATGGCGATCTACCTCAACTCGGGAGAGGTCAAGGAAGTTTGGTTATACATGAACAAGGCATGTACATGTTTGATGCGGTGTACAAGTTCGGTAGATCTAGTTGGTGAACTATGGCGTCCGAGATCTAATACACCTACTGCTTTGACTTGGACAGGTGTAGCCCTAAGTTAGGAGTTTGAGTCAGGCTGTAAGTTTTTAGTGCTAAGTTTAGCTAGGACTTCCTGGAAAGGAAATTCTAGTGTTTCCTAGTTTGCTTCTAGTGGGTTCACTTGCTGCTTTATGGGTAGTTCTATAAAAAAATACATATTTTTCCAACGAAGTCTTTTAAAACTTTACTCTGTAGGTATTTATCATGAAAACATTGCTTTTCGCTTGCTTTAATTGTAGAGCCATAAATTTTCAATTACCTTCAAATTTCTAGGTCAACCCCTATCCTATCTATAGTTTATCAGGCTGCACACTAATTTCCGGGTTCGAACGAAACTCCCGATTGCCGATCATCTACAGGATATTAACAAACACGGAACAATAGTGCCTGTTACTGCGTTCATAATAACCTGTCAGCTGAATTAATGATTTTGAAGAATCGTCAAATTATAAATGTATGGCTTGATGTGGTATCGGCGTACTATTGTTGTTTGAGCCTTCGTGACATTTTATTCAAATTATGGTTTAACATCTGAATCTGTTTGTTATGTAAGTGATGCATATTCCATTACCTGCAATATTAAATGCCTTAAAGTTATCTCTATGCAATTATGTCCCTAATAAAGAGTAATATTACCTATATTCTCTTTTCTCATCTTTTTATCTACCTTTCTTTGATATTTACGTAGGTTATTTCATGGTATTTGATTAGGTTTAAAAGATATTCAATAATAAGTAACATTTTTAAAGATAATTGAGTTCAGACCGCTCCACCACTACTTTTTTATTTATTAAAACTACTAGTGAAAATATCGACAGGCTTTCGAAACATGTAACTAATAATTGCGGATGTTATTAAGCTCCAATGAGTACCACAGAATAAATTTAACCGTCCATCAATAACATGTCAACCTCAAATCCAATCAATTTCATACCAACCGCAGATCATGGCCCAAATTAAGTTTATATTACACAAACGTCTTTGTTCTATCGGTTGACTTGTATAGGACCGGGGAAAGCAGGGTTAGAGCTATAATTTCCGGCTATGTCATCTGAAATTTGACTTAAATTGGTTTAATGTAGGTTATCAAAGCGACATTCTTAAATTTGCTGTATTTGCCACAATCATTTGAGAAGATGTCATGGCCAGTGAAAAGAGTAGCAATAACAGCTATTCTCGTTAGGTTTAATATAAGACAAATGCTGGACTGGGAGCGAGAGAAATACATAGAATGTGCCAGCTGCATTTCCTCCCGGGCATGCTGTAAAAACCAGCTAAGGTATCTGAGGGTTACAGTGTATTGCAATTTAGGCGATGGGCTGAAAACCTGTCACTACAGCAGTATACCTACAAATCTATCTTGAATAACCCTCAAAACTTTGTCAGACGTGGCGGAGCGACCTTTGTTTGGGTCGTTTGCGCTCTGCCTACCCCATCAGGGATACAGGCGTGACTATATGTATGTATGTACTTTAGAGTGTTTTACGTTTTAGAGTCTCAGAAACCACCAACATCTGTTATATTTAGATGTCCTCAAGCGGTTTATAAGATTACTCTATCGAAGAGTTATTTCTGAAGCCTGAGCTTCAGGTGTCTCTGTGAGGACAAATAGAACTCTATATTTAAAGTAGAATTCATACTTTGAAGTCGAGATATACCAAATCCGAGACCCTCAACGACACCGGCCCGTATTTATAATCAGCACTTGAGACTGACAGCGACTTTAAGTCCGTATCAGAAATATCATTTCAGTACAAATAGCCTGTCAAATCCATACTTAATATTGGTTAAAATCTTGAGATCACTTTATAAATACGAGTCTAAATCTGACCCAAAAGTGCGTCAGTCACTTGTCTGTTGCTAAGATTTCAATTTCCTCTGATTTCGCCGGAAATTTTAATTTATCCACTTCCACCTGGTAAGTAACTGCCTCCGTGGTCTAGTGGTTAGTGCCATGGACTCCCGATCCGGAGGTCCTGGGTTCGATTCCTATGGGGGAAACACAAAGTTGATATTTGAGAATTTATCACTTTGTGAATTTTTTCCCCATTTTGGTTAGGACATTGCAGGCTGAATCACCTGATTGTCCGAAAAGAAAAAGATTTCGTGCTTCGGAGGGCCCGTTAAGCCCGGTTGCTGTCTTTGATAGTGGCCGTTACTCAAACCATGTCAGAGGCCTGATAGTTGTGCTTCTAGGCGGTTTAAAAAATCTGACACCAGCGTTCATCAGGTCCATAGACTCGATACCCACTCGACAGAAGAAGACAGACAGACATACAGACCTGGTAAGTAAGTTTGTGGGCTCGACGATGAAGATTATCAGGTATATTTTTCTCTTTCTGGATAATATCAGAAATTTCCAATAAATTTTGGTACCCCAATTTGGTTTTAATAAATTTTGGTACATACATACATATAATCACGCCTTTATCCCGAATGGGGTAGGCAGAGCGTAAACGACCAAAGAAAAGGTCGTTCCGCCACGTCTGACAAGTTTTGAGGGCTAGTTTAGACTGAAATGTGTATCGCTATAGTGACAGGTTGTCAGCCCATCGCCTAAATTGCAATACACTGATGCCCTCGAATCCCGTAGCTGGTTTTTACAGCATGCCCGGGAGGAAATGCAGCTGGCGCATTCTATGTTTTTCTGTCGCTTCCAGTCCAGCATGGAAGAATAAATTTTGGTGCTTTAGCATTATTATGAAAGATGTTGAGTTTCTTTCAAAATCAAATTGTTTCATAAATCGGGTGATCATAAAATTATACCACCTAGAGCAGAGGTAGATAAATAAGTCTTATTAGGCAAATTTAATAAAAAATAGGCAGTTCTTATAAAATATATTTAATCAGCTTCAAATCTTACGAACTTAACCTAGGTTAAGTCAAAATGCTTCCCAATGCAAGTCATTGAGCATTGTTATCTTTTTAATTCTTGTTTTTTTTATTTATTTAATCATTATTATTACATAAGCATGCTGTTAAATTATTATTTATAAAAATGTACTTACCTACATACATACATATAATCACCCCTTTATCCCTTATGGGGTAGGCAGAGCGTAAACGACCTAAACAAATGTATTTCCGCCACGTCTGACAAAGTTTTGAGGGTTACTTAAGATAGATTAGTAGGTATATTGCTGTATTGACAGGTTGTCAGCCCATCACCTAAATTGCAATAAACAGGAACCCTCGGATCCTTTAGCTGGTTTTTACAGCATGCCCGGGAGGATATGCAGCTGGCACATTCTATGTTTTTCTTTCGCTCCCAGTCCAGCATGGAAGCTGTACTTACTTGTAAATAAATATAAAATAAAAAAAGGCGGTAAATAGTAGTATTTCTTTATAATTATTCCAGATTGAAGTCAGTCTGTATATATAACCGTTTAGCATCCAAGAGCAATGCTAAAATACTATCTACCAACAACTGTACTAGTGTCTTAGGTTATACCAAGACATCGTTGCTTAGAAATGGAACATTACTGACTCCTATTATCACTGCGATAGTGAATAATGGCCGACCAGTTTCCTGATTTAGATAATTCCTGCGCCTAATGACGCACCCATTTTATCTTACTCCATGAAGAACAGGGGAATTGATAAATTACACGCAAACTTCAACCTTAGGGGTGAAACTGAGTTGACGAACGATTCGATGAACTTTGGTGTCAGGGTTTTTAAACCACCTGATAGATCCCCTAGATGTATAAATATTATACATAGATACCTAATTAGTAGAAACAGGATCGACGGTACGTAAAGCACAGAATCATCTTCTTGACAGATTAAGGGGTGATTCAACCTGCAGTGACATAATTAAAGTGAAGAAAATATCCGTGAGAATCAAACTCACGACTTTCGGGAGCCCAAGGCTCAGACTATTACACCACTAAGGCAGGATGAACTGATAAATTGCACGCAAAGTTTCAACCCTAAGGGTGAATCCTTGGTGTTTGTGGACGCTTTAAATCTATTCGTAGATAAAGAAAGGCAAATACGGGACATCAATCAAGACGATACTGTCTTGAGAAATGTGGGGGATCGAGGGGAAGATAGAATAGAACACTAGAGGACGTAGAAGCTATGCAAAATTGCAGAGCTTAGGCTGTGTAAACATCGTAAAGATTTGAAAGTAAGCTGTTTATTATGTCAACGAAATCATTTACTTTTAGTGTTCTTAGCTTATATAATTGTTTAAAACTTTCACGCTTTGTACACATTATAACTGTTTAACACAGGTTTTTTAACTTACTTACGTATATGTAAAACAAAATTTTGATATCGATTTGGAACAAGATACAGTATCTAAATTGAACATTTTTCTCTTTGTATTTCGATAACAAAAATAAAGCCTTGCATAATTTTGTTCATGCATTATTGCTCGCATACATAAAATAAATCATGTGTATAAAATAATGTTCCTACTAGCATAAGAACAACCAGCATTCATTGTTTTTATAGTTCCCTCATCGGATAACAGATGGCGCTAAGAGTCTCAAAACTAAATTTCTCTACACCCATTTTATTGTATTCGGAGCGCGAGCGTGACCAATGCGCTTTATTCGTCCCATTTCACGGTGCGTCCTATAGCCCTTTTTGTACTGCGACGTGATTCAATATCCATAGCAGGGTTCTTTCTGTTACATTGTTGTAATCTCCATACAGACGCAGCAGAGTATGCAGAAAGAGCCTCGGAGTGTTATGAAGCCTATTAGTTCTTATTTTATTCTCAAAGCAATTCTATTCTCCGAGAATAATCGACAAAGGCCCCGTCGAGTCCGAACTGAAGACGTTATTTCGTAATAGTGGGAGATTGAGAAAAAAGTGTTTATTGCTGCATTATAGGGTTTTGATGCGGTAACTTTTTATTTTTGATTTCGGGTGAGATTTTTTGTGGGAACAATGTTACTTGCAATCGAACTACATTGCGGTAGCTTTTTAGTGTATGATGTGATGATGAAGTAATAACGTAATTTCTTGGTCTCGTCTTGTCTCGATCTCATCTATTGTTATACTTAGAATAGATTGTGTCTTGAAGCCTTTACAAAATGTTTTTTGCTGTATTGTTTTTTTGTTAAGCTTATTAAAAAAAAAAATCATTCTTTACGTTTAAAATCTTGATGTATCTCATAAAATATTTTTTATAATCTTAGAAACCGACGTCCATTATTTTAAGAAGCTTACTAAAAATAAAAGGTACTCATCAATCAAAAGCTCTTACATAATCCGATGAATATGATAATGTACCGATTGGAGCTATTGTACCGGAAAATTGAAAAATAGTACCGGTATAATATTAATATACCATTCATGTATTCATTGAAACATACGCCACTGTGGATGGGTGTGAATGTATTTATCATAATATTTTCGTTTACCCGCATAGACAGTTTTACAGAAAAAGTAGACATTTTCTGGTGAAATACTATGAAGAATGGTTCATTGTCTCAAATGATTTATTAAATTAAAATTTCAGAAATACTTTTTTTGATAAACAGTAATTTATATAATATTTTTTAAGTAGCGGCTGTTAAGGAATCAAAAATATTGTATTAAAACAAAATTAAATCATAAAATGTAAACCAAATAGAACGTTTCATGATTTGTCCATTTGTGAATTATAAAAATACGCCGAGAATTTTAATTGTATTAAAGCTCTGTCGGTTTTAATCTTTAGCTAACTGAATGATTGATGTTTAGTTGAACATTTGGGTTAAACACTAACCGCAAATGAAATCTAAATACACACTGTTTCAGTAATAATTTAGTTTAATGTTAAAGCTAATATGAGAAGTCCAAATACCCCTGTATGTATAATTTTCAGTTCATTAATAAATTCATAGATGAATGGTTCGTAGATAAATTTAGCGAAATTATTTCCTGAACGTGCCAACTGCTTTAGAAAATTATACATTTTGTATAACCATGGTAACATTTTGGGTATAAGTAGTAGTATCGTTTAATAACAAACACTGTTTAATTAGACTACTTATCAAACAGTGTTTGCATCATTAGTTTAGAAATCTACTTTTATGAATATTTATTTTCTAATAAATAAAAAAAAAACTATTTATGCATTTATTTTTCAAATATTACTTCAGTGTGATCATTATGAATTACGCAATATAAAGAAAGTTTAATAAGAAATAAAAAAACATACAAACATCGTAAAATCCAGGGCACTTTAAGAGAAAGCTTTTAGCTTATGCTTGCACAAATGCATAACCCTGTTTTGGCGATGGTACAAACTAGCAATATATGGACATCAGCCCAAAACCGGCCGCGGCAGCTCAAGTAGCACCCAGCAAAATTTATACGCAACAATCGCAAGAGTATTGCAATAAACTCCACAAAAAACCCATAAGCCCAACCGGCGGTCCTTTAAAACCAATTTGTTGCTGTTTTACGGCCAAAGCTAAAACATCAAACAATGAGCGAAAGTATTTCGCTTTTTTACGCCGTTTAAGTTTGATCGTTTACCTAACCATAAATCTTTTATTGACCATAAAAATGTATCTTGACTTTTTTCCGATGTTCCGTCCACATTAATTACCTTGTAATTTGAGGTAATTCTGTTTCTATGTTATTATTGGGAAGAGTCGTCGGCGATATTGTCGTAATGGTGTAGACGATTAGGGTACAATGTTTTTGTTTCTGATGACATTGTGTGTTCTGGGAAGGTTTTTGTTTGTTCCCCACACGTGGGAGTTCTGTTCGGGTGCCGTTTGGATGCATGTGTCGTGCCCGCGTTAAATTAACCGGAAACTTTAAGGGGAAACAGTTAAGATTACGTGCGGGTCTGTTGCAGTCACTCAGAAAGTTAAACATGCCACCCTGGTATTTGCTTAACAATGAAAGAATTTAAGAATAGTCACAAAAGCTTCGAACCTATTCTCACCGATTTTCATTTCAGTACAAAACAAAAGTCATCTACGTAAAATCGATCGAGATGTTTTTGCCGCCTCAGATGATTGAAATTTCTATTTGATTCGAGAAGGTTTACATTGAAACACATTTCAATTACCGGTAGCCGGTAGTACAATCGATAAATATGAACCCATTATAGACAGGATGGAATCACAACAAAAACCACATGACGATGCACTTTCTACCAAGACAGTTTCGAACAAAACCCGTCCCAGTCGAAATGAAAACAAGACAAGAATGGAAGAGATGTAAATTACGTAAAAACTTAATATAAAAGTCCCAGTATCTTTTGATAGTATAATAGGGTCGTGCGTGCCACGGCCGGCATCGACTGGATCGCACGGGTGGTCCGCGGTCGACTATTTAAATATTTCTTTTTATTATTTGCCAGCTCTATTTGGTGATATATGTTTGTTTAACACGAAGGTGTCGGGACACCGTGTGATTTGTATTGGCTATCGATTTCAATGGACCAAAGTGCCCCAAATTTTTTACCTCAAAAAATGTTCGGTCCACTTCTGTGACAACCACTTTACGTTGTAGTTATGATTTATGAGGCAAATAAAAAAGTGTTAATATTTGTTTTATGAGTTTCGTTTATTCGGAGCAATGGTCGCGGCTATAAACGTTGTGGTTCTGTTTGTTGAGGAAAAAGCTTTTTGTTTGTCACTTTATCGGGTACACTGGGATCGAGAGGATGAATCATTGTGTTTGCATGTGTTATTCCATCGTAGCTAATGTTTAGATATTTGCGGTCTACCACTTCGTTAGGATTCGTAACATTGATGGAAACAGTATTGGCATGACGTGTAATTAATGTAATATTCACAAGCTTAATCATGAATTGTTAATTAATCGTAACAATAACCATCTCTTCCATTCTAGTTACGTTTCCATAAATGAGTGTGTTGCGATTCAATAAATTCATTGTAAGCGTTTTAAACTATCACACAATTGAATCTTGCATCATTTAGCTCGTCCATTCACAAGTCCACTGGCCTTTTCCAGTCGTAATTGAACAAATCATCATCAATTTATTTAACCGCACCATTCCATCCCTTGTTAACTGGTAGTTATCTTAACAAAATAAAGATGTTTTGTGTTCGTTGCTCAGTCATTAGCAAGCTTATCTTTAACTTAATGTCTTCTTAGAAATATGCACTTCGATTATTTTTTATCTATTTTAGGGAAGTAAGAATTCCTTTATTTGTTTCTACTTTTATTTTAAAACTTGCCTATTTAGTAAAGTACCTTTATTTGAATTGTTGACATTTCTATCTTCTACAGTCACTTTTACAAAATCTCAATCTTAAACTCCAAAATTCTATTCTATTTTCTCACTAAAATATTTAGATTAAGAATGTCTTCTAATATCCCGTTCAATTCAAGAAGTGGAATCGGAACTTTGGAAGATCACATTTCTCCAATAACTCGTAGTCCAATAAGACGTTTCTGTAGCATTTATGGATTGCCGTCAAGTTCAGTGACTCGAGCTATTACTGAATATTATTTAAAGATAGTTTCTGTATCGACGAGAATTTCATCGTTGGATATTGTTGACACTTCTGCTTGATCCTTACGGCTAAAATAACTGAATTCTGTTCTGGATTAGACACGGTATTTATGTTTTTGTTTTTGAGATGTCTTCGGATGCTATGTTAGTAAACTCTACAATTCGTAAATTCGTCAGTTGTTTTGAATTCTTCCTGTTACGTTAAATTGTGAACGGGCTCACCATTTGTGGTGATCCGGATCGTAGCAAATGGAAGGATGTGATCTCTGCCTACCCCTCCGGGAAAGAGGCGTGACGTTATGTATGTATGTATGTATGTATTTGTGGAGATTTCAACTAAATATATCTCAATCAGTTTAGAAGTATCTCAGTAATAATCTTCGTTCTAACATTTTTATACGTTTAGTTGGAATGAGACTCAAGCGAATGTTTTTCCTCGTTGTCCTTGCAAGGAACTGTCGAGGAATACCAATGTGGAACCGACGATGATATTATTGATGATGTCAACAACCCCGCATTAGACTTACTTTTATAAGTGGAAGAACTCCCTATGTAAAGTTTTGACTGTACGTTTTTCGGAAAAGAAATCCCGGATTTTAATTCCTGCCAAGAGGCAGTTTATGAATGAAGCACAATTTCCCCTCGCGGCCAAGAATGTCTAATTGGAAATGGGAAACATAAACCCGAAAATAATTAACGCGCGTCTCGCTACCCCACAGACCGCTGAAAATATTGAAACGCCGCAGCCACGTACCATTACACGCGAATAAAGCCTCCACTAACCGCAATGCGAACGAGGCAATTTACCATTTCCGCACAATTCAGCCCTTACGGCCACCAAAACAACACTTACGTTGATCGAAGAAGCACCGATCCAGACCATTCATAACGTAGCGAAAAACCTCATCACTGAAACACTATGCGTCGTTTCGTTCACAAGTTTCACTCTTATGTCACACTCAAAACAAATCACGGAGTTCGTTCCCACTTCGATCACTGCACAACACAACGTCTGGGCGGCGCTAGTGATGTCCAAACGGGTCCATAGGACGTGTTGCCAGTTCGGCGGTCGACGCGCGACTGGAGCGCGCGCGCGGAGCGGGAGCGAGGGGGCGCGGGGCGCGGGGTGCGGGCAGGGGGGCGCCAGCGGGAGCGGGTGCGTGCTTTCGGAATCCACTTCCCACGTGCTCGCACGCCGTCCCTTTCTTACAGGACGGGTTAGCTTTTTAAAAGCACAGCCCGTCGACGCATCGATACGCCTGAGGGCGATGTTTTGCTGTAACCTTGTTTATATGCACTGCAGCTATTAATAACGCGCGAATAACACTTGAGTTGGTGTTGTTGTTGCTTTTTATTAAAGTATCGATGTTAGTTAAGTGGCGTTGTGCCGGTATTTGTTATTTTATTTAATTTCTGACGCTCTTGTTTCGTTTGTCGGTTTCCGGTGCAGCGCGTGAACTAAGTTTCAATGTAAGCTCCAGATACGTAACAAGTAGGTTAATGGTCTTTTTTCTTGTTAATTTTTTTTTAAGATTTCTTCTTCTGAATTTATTTATTTCTTCATCTAGTAAACTAAACTTAAAACATATTTTTTACCTACAGTCTCTATCTACCTTTCAAGTTCCTTAAAAACTCTAAGAAAAGGATAATACAAAGATAGACAAGACAAAAAGTTAATGCGTTTCTTAAAAAGCTATTGCGGTGGTCTTGTGCTTTCTTCCTTATCGCCTTTGTCACTCATCAGCGGGTTTTAGTTCACTTACTCTACATTTTTAGTTCGACTGGTATTTTAGGAATCCGTATCATCGAAAGCAATGTCATATCATAACCCCATAGGTGGTATTTGTGTTTGATTGGTCTTATATTCTTGAATCTTGCTTGAGATTATTTGATAGCTTTAATTATTGGACACCAGAAATATTAAGAGATATGTCTGAGTACCTAAATTAAATCATCATCACATACGAAATTAATTAGTAAACCCATAAACTTCTAGGAATTATACTAAGCAGAAGAAAAAATTTACAACCTTTTGTAAAATTATTACCTAGATTTTCTTAGTGAAGGATTTAGTATTTGAGTCCCCAATATACACAACTCGTCCTTAGCCGTTTTTTTGTCTGTCTAAATGTGGGCTCGTTGACTCATAGAGTTATTGTAGAAATTTTCGACTGCGCGATTGATTTTGATTTACGATTAGTGCTCCGAGCAAAAAACTGTGACGGGCATATTGCACATGTGTTCTTGTGAGGGTTCCGTTTTGTCGTATTGTGTTACTGTTTTTTTTTGTGCAATCTTTAGTTGGTAGAAGACTGTCTCTAGTTTAAGATTGTTTACTTTGTTTTCATTGTGATGATTTTATTCATACAAGTCTGCACTCAAATGTTTAGTAGTTATTTGTCACCCCTTTGATAATGGATATTCAAATGTTGGTGTCCAAATGTCTTCAAATAATAAGCTGTCGTTCTTTTTAAGAAAGACAACCTCTTTTTATGTGATATAATAGCACCTGTCAAAAATAAGGGAACCCTAAAATGAAAACAGCAGTTTTTTACCGCCGGATCTATTTTGAAACCGGATTGAACATTTGTTTCATTGTCTCACTAATTGAAGAGGGAATGACTGACGTGAGTGAGTTATGATCGTACAAATTAAAAGAACTTTTGAATATACGGCGGATATTGTTACCTGTGTTCAATTTTCAAAACTTGACATTTTTTGAATGATACATGCAAAATTTAATTGGAGACGTTTGCCTAACGTATAATCACGTTAGAAGTTCCAGGACCTTGACCTTTACAAATTTCAGCTATTGCAATGCAAATGATTTTACAGAAATAGATTAAATTTTATTAGAGAAAGTGAAATACTCAACTTAATTTATGTATGTAAGCCTAAACAAAGTGTCTATAATATTTTGTTTATCTACAGTAGATATAATCGACTCTACCACGCTACTAACAACAACTTCAAAACTCCTCAGTTTGTTTTCCAGTGACGCCATGGATGCTATACATAAATGTGGTTTATGTCATCTGTCAAGTTAACCCTTCTAGTTCGTGCATGACATTATTACCATCGCGATGCGTCTCACTCGGTACTGGAATTCTAATGGCGCCCGATACTAATGGGGCGCAGGAATATGTGAGCAGGATTTAATTAAACAATGATGGTATTCCATCCAAGTCATTTACATGCACCTTTTAACATAGCGGGCCTAACGTACTGCCCTGAGGGAGTTCCAGTATTGGCAGTAAATCCTGAAGCTGAACTGTGACAAGATGTATTGCAATCTAGTAAAGTGTTGGTAGGCTCAAGAAGGGCCTCAAAGCAATTATTTTGTAACTCATTGTGACAGCAATGTTGATGTAAATATACAAAATGTCAAGTAAAGTGGCGCATATTCTGATAATCTCCGACAATTGCGTTTATATAAATTTACAAACATTATCATTAAGAATGAAAATAATTGTAGGTTATCCATAACGTGGTGTAAATTATTATTAGTCGTTTTGTTAAGTATTTTACATTAGAGTTACTTCCACGTCTTTATTCTCCAACGATCTCTTAGATTTAACGTCCCTCTCTATGGAACATAATATGGCTACATAAAACGAAACGTCCGACTTTAAAATAAGCCACATGAAAGGAATATTCCCATAAAAGTGTCATTGATCACACAGAAAGTGGGCTACAAAGTGTAGCTTCGGCACTGTAAAATAAGTCAGAAGTTTGGCGAAGCACTTAGCCAAAGCGAGGCAAAATAATTTGCTCCTAGCACTGTGCATTTTGTGGGCTATAACATAAAAATCTTATGCTCCGTATCGTGTAAGATAACTGTGGGAAAAGCTGGATTTTTTGATACGGTGAAGTGATGTTTATGTCTACTTATGATACGAAAGCGTCGGCGCCTTATTTTTTACAAGCAAGTCTTTCATCTTATTTAAGATTAATATTATTAACAACAATAATTATGACCTTGAAATTATTTTGCTTGTTAGAATCAGTTACATCATAATTTAGGTGCAGCGCCACGTGTCCCGTTTCAAATCAAAAAATAACATTTGTAACGTCACGTTTAACCGATTGGTCCTTTGAGCCGGATAAAATTTCAAAACCCCATTACTGGCAATTTCACAATGCTAATGATCGAAATTGTGCCGAACTCGTTTTCAATACGGACAATACATCATGCTGCCCAGCTCTGTGTAGATGTATAGATTTGAGTAGATATTTATCACAATTTGTAGCGTAATCTAGCGTGACGCGTGCATTACAAAGGGCTGCATACTAGAGCGAAGAGTTTCAGTCGATAACAGTTTGTACAAACCGAGAAATAGAAATAACTTTTTCTGAATTCAATGCAATTGATTCCACGATTTACTTTCTCTGATTTATTGGGCTAGATAGAGAAACTAAAAACAATGTTGAAAATAGTGAATCATCAACATACAATCAAGCAAATGATAGCGTCATAGCCGACGCAAAATATAAGGGAAGGAAAAAAAAAACAGTTTAATTTGGTAGTATCATTGAGAGGGAGGAGAAGACCAACTTTTTACACAGATGATAAAATATGTCATTAGAATAGTTAAAATTTATAAAATTGCTACAACACTTTAACTGCCACTTATTGAAGCACGCTGACTCTATCAAGTTTTCGATAAAGGTGAAATTTAATTACAACCGAACCAAATTTAGAAGCAACCGGTGTGAATGGTAACGCGCGTCACACATCGCCAGAGCTTACCCCAGCGCATTAGTGCAATAAACTCGACAATAACTTAATTCCGAATATAGAGGGGTCCCCTAGGAACATCTCAAATAGAGCTGCCAAAGACCCGGTTCGGGGCGTACCGATTTTGGAGGTCTTGATTTGAGTATTATTAATCTCGCAATGTTCGCCGATGATATGGTGATTGGTAGTATCCGGTGAAATAGAATTATTGTAGTTTAAATTATGTTTGTAAGAATTAATGGTTTGAGCATCTAAGCATGTTTTTTTTGCACTATACTCTAAAATAATATTATAAAGAGATTTTGGTTTAGGATTGGAGGTTAGAAAATAATCTTTGGAACAACGTTTTGCTCGTCTAGCATATAAGAATAGCTTCGGACTTAGATTGGCAGGAGTAAGGAAAACATGTATACTGTATTTGTGGTGCAGTGCAAACCACACTTGACATCGTGCCCCCAACACCTGCACGCCAGTGGATTTAATGGACGGCAGCTTATCCGCAATAAAAGTCGCTGAATTCTGGACCCCTATGATGCAATTTCTCGTGTTCCATCGACAGGCTAAGAAAAAAGAGATATTAAAATTAATTATTTGTTCTCAATAATTTCCTTTCCATAATTTCGCAATTATTACCGGTTACCCCGATTCCTGCCATAGAGTTGGCTTGGCAGCTCTATTCCCATAGGAGCATCTCGGGGCCGACAATACGCATTTAATGTCGCGGCGATGATCGATCGGGTTAGTTGCCGATGTCTAGTTGCGATATTTGGAATTATTTATTTTGTTGGCTTTACGTTGGAAGATAAAACTGTTTGTGTAGGAGATCGGTTTCTGCGAAATGATGCGTTGCCCCCGAGATATTTGTTTTAAACCATGAATGGTACCTGTACAAACCATGTTATATTTTTAAAGCATGCGTGTTTATATTCTTCGGCTTCCATGCTAGAGAAAACATAGAATGTGCCAGCTGCATTTTCTCCCAGCTAAGGGATCCGAGGATTTCAATACATTGTAATTTAGGCGATGGGCTGACAGCCTGTCACAACAGCATTATAACTACAAATCTATGTAACCCTCAAAACTTTGTGAGACATGGCGGAACGACCTTTGTTTAGGTCATTTCCGCTCTGCCTACCCCATTAGGGATAAAGACGTGATTGTACATATGTTTTATATTGTTTTCTTGTTATTGTTTCTTCCATGCTGGACTGGGAGCAAAAAAAAAAACATAGAATGTGCCAGCTGCATTTCCTCCCGAGCATGCTGTAAAAACCAGCTAAGGGATCCGAGGGTTTCAGTATATTGCAATTTAGGCGATGGGCTGACAACCTGTTACTACAGTAATATACCTACAAATATGTCTTAAATAACCCTCAAAACTTTGTCAGACGTGGCGGAACGACCTTTCTTTAGGTCGTTTACGCTCTGCCTACCCCATTAGGGATATAGGCGTGATTATATGTATGTATATTTATATTGTTTATTTTTCTTATGGTGAGAGAGTTGTTTTTGATGAGCTCTGGTAACCTTAAGAACATGCTTTGTGTAACGATCAATATCAAATACAGAAACATCATATTTGTAGGTTTATATCATTGCCTGATTGCATTTGATTTCACTTTCATTATCCTTACGAAACTGGAAACAATTTCTCAAACTCAAATCCTCCACTAATTGTGATCGCCTATGTTTGTCTCTCGCGACCTTCGAGTCAAGAAACTAGGATTTAGAAGTCTAAACCTTTTGTTCTTGCTAGGCTACAATACAGCTAGACAAAGCTACAGTCAAAACACTCCTTTTAAAACTTCACTTAATTTAGAAACGGCACAGGAATTCCTAAGCAAAAGAGTTTTAAAAACAATGTAAACGCTAAGCTAAAACCGGGGCACGGCACAACTAAAAAGGAAGTACAAAGAAACGGCTTACTCTGCGAATTAAGACGGAATTAAATTATTATTTTTTTCGTGTGGCAACACTGCGGCGAGAAACGCAGAAGGTCATTTCCTCCCCATCCGTCGGAGCAGTGACGTCACATGCAAATGGACACTAACATTTTTAATATGTCGCACTATAAAAAGTGTTCTTCCATTCTGGACTGGGAGCGCAAGAAAAACAAAGAATGTGCCAGCTACATTTCCTCCCAGGCATTCTGTAAAAACTAGTTAAGGGGTCCGAGGACTTCTGATAATTGCAACATAGGCGATGGGCTAACAACCTGTCACTTAAAAAGCCTAAATAATTTCAAAAGTTTGTCAGACGCGGCAGGACGACCTTTGTTTATATCGTTAAAGCTCTGCCTGCACCATCAAGGATAAAGCCGTGATTGTATGTATGTATGTGATGTAGAAGCATATATCACAGGTTTAATCAACTTTGATTCTCAGTCTTCTTCTTAGCGAGTGGATTCTCGAGTCGAACGACCCGATAAATCCTCATGTCAGAGTCACAGCTATTAGTGCTATTATATATTCTGTGCTATTAGGCCGCTGACATGGTTATCGCAACAAAATTAGTATTTATGTACGTAGGTATTTGTATTTATTATATGTATGTATTATTAATAATTATAGATTTTTATTTAAGTAATATATATGTATGTTTATGAAGTTTCTAGGTTATATGTATATGTAAAAGTCTACAGCGTGAACAGTCTTGTCCCCGTATATATTGTTATCTCATATTCAGTTTTACAGGTTGGCTGGAAGAGATCTCTTTATAGAGATAAGCTCACCTTTGTGAACTAAACATAAATTAGTTTATTTATTGTAAATTTTTTGTACGCAATAAAGAATATATTATGGTTAGAGTAACGACCACTGTCAAAGACAGAGACCGGGACCGACGGTTTAACGTGCCCTCCGAAGCACCGAATCCTTTTTCTTTTCGGACAATCAGATCATTAAGCCAGCAATTTTCTAACCAAACTGGGGAAAACCTCACAGAGTGATAAATTAACAAATATCAACTTTGTCCCCCCCCCTTGGGAATCGAACCCAGGTCCTCCGGATCGTAAGCCCATGGCTCTGACCACTAGACCACGGCGGTAGTTCAGTCATGCAGCACACCAGATATGTTTGGTCCCCTTTGAAAAATAAGAAAATGCAACGGGAAATTTTATTTCCTCCCCAGCTTATGCGTTTTCGAAGTGTTCGCGACATTGTGCTCAATCAGCAGGTTTCGAATTTAGAATGTGAATAGAAGGTGAGATTTGTTCCGTTTCTTCAAAATTTATTTATTTATCGTATGGAATTATTTGTTATTATTATTTTATTAAATTATTTATTTATCGTAGGACTTATTTAACTCCCGTGCTGGCCTGGGAGCCAGAGAAAAACATAGAATGTGCCAGCTGCATTTCCCGGGAGCATCCTGTAGAAACCAGCTAAGGGTTTCAGTATATTGTTATTTAGGCGATGGGCTGACAACCTGTCACTACAGCAATATACCTACAAATCTATCTTAAAAAGCCCTCAAAACTTTGTCAGAAGTGGCGGAACGACCTCTGCCTTCCCCATTAGGGATAAAGGCGTGATTATATGTATGTAATTATTTGCTGCGAGGTCGAGAGGACAGTACAGCATCCGATTTTGTTGCACTTTTAGCACCGCCCGGGGTCACGTGTAGAGTTTTTAAAGTAGTTCCTACTGACGTGGAGCAACATCGACCTGTAACGACCACTATTAGAAACAGTGACCGGGACCCACGGCTTAACGTACCCTCCGAAGCACGAGATCCGTTTTCTTCTAGACAATCATGTGGATTCAGCCTGCAATCTCCTAACCAAAATGGGGAAAACCTCATATAGCGATAAATTGACAAATATCAACATGCTGGACTGGGAGCGAGAGAAAAACATAGAATGTGCCACCTGCATTTTCTCCCGGGCATGCTGTAAAAACCATCTAAGGGTTCCGACGGTTCACTAAATTGTAATTTAGGAGATAGGCTGACAACCTGTCACTACAGAATATTACCTACAAATTTATCTTTAATAACCCCCAAAACTTTGTCAGACGTGGCGGAACGGTCTTTGTTCAGGTCGTTTATGTTCTGCCGACTCTTTTAAGGATAATGTCGTGATTATATGTATGTATCAAGTTTGTCCCCCCCCCCCCCCCCCTGGGAATCGAACCCAGGACCTCCGGATTGTAAGCCCGTGTCTCTGACCACTAGACCACGGAGGCAGTTAGACCACGGAGGATTGTCTTCCAAATACTCACCAGAATGAAATTGTTTCTGGCATCTGCGAGTCGAATTGAACGTACTTGTAATATATTACCTGTAAAGAAAACGAAGAAATTTGTTTATTTCCATTTGTTTAATACACAAAATAGTAAATCATTCAATAAATTAAGTGAGTTAAAAAATAAATGTAAGTAGGTATAATATACATACATACATACTATCACGCCTGTATCCCTATGGGGTAGACAGATCATTAACAAAAAAAACAAATGTCGTTTCGTCACGTATGAGAATTACAACCCCCTTAGCTGGTTTTACTGCATGCCCGGGAGGAGATGCAGCTGGCACAATCTTTGTTTTACTATCACTCCCAGTCCAGCATGCTATACATAATTTACACGAAACAGGAAGTTTCCATTTTCACATTCAGTTTAAGATGGTTTTAGTTAATAGAATTTACTTATTTTTGTCTGTTTCAGTACTTTGAATAGTTTAAGTCGGTAAGAACGAATTCGCCCAGATTTAAAATCAACATCAGACTATAGACTTTATTTTGTACTAGCTGTGCCCGCGACTTCGTACGCCCGGTTTGTATGGAAAATACGCAGTGTCGAACATACTGAAAACGATTCTATGCTGCTAACACGCGCGCGGAAGCGTGTTTGACATTGTCTGATTTTTGTATGGAAAACACGCTTCCGCGCGCGAGCTAGCAGATCCTGCTCCTACCCGCGGAGAAGCGTTTAGAGTATGTTCGACACTGCCATACAAATTTGGGTACTTACTCAATATTATTTAATTATTTATTTTATTCATAGAAAAATCTCACAGCATATACAGAGTTCATTAAAAGAGTATTAATACATTAACAAGCCAGATTCAGAGATGTTTACAGATTTAAATATAAATTATTTGGACTTTGGGCCAAATTACAAGAAAAAATTAAAAGTAAAGAATAGTAGTTATGTAAACAAGTAAAAATCAAAATAACACAAAAACAAGTTTAAGCTTATTTTACTAAGTTGAGTGCAAGATTTATGAATAGAATGTGTATGCGTAATAAAGAAAAACGTTTTGATCTTTGTATTGTTAATAATGCCTGCAATTATTTTTTTGTAAAAATATTTAATGAGCAGACACGACCCTTCTAGAGATTTGTTATATATATGGATTTTGTACGTAGACTGTACCCACGATTTTCGTCACAGCATTCAGGGTTACTAACCACTGTTCCATCGAACAAGTTAAGATCGTACATAATAGTAACATGTAACCATATAAAACTGCAAATACACCTTCAGCAGTGATAATAACCGATACGATAATATAAATTACAAACGGACAGACAGACGATACAAACTATGCGATTTATTAATGACGAGAACAGAACTACTGTCATGATAAATAATGGATGTTGCTGGTTATCGATCATACCACTACCACTTGTTCATTTGTTATTAGTTGAGCCTGTTGTTTATCATTATAATCACGCCTGTATCCATTAGGTTGCAGGCAGAACATATTAAATACCAGGTGTAGGGGACAGCGTCCCGCAAACTGATAGCGGTCGCTCAGTCAACGACACAAGAAAATAAAAGGCTTTTCCATACAAAACGTTCACCTTGATCAGTCAATTTGTATGGAAAAGCCATTTTATTTTCACTTTCTAAAAAAAAACCTGCTGATAGTTGTTTAAGGTCGTTGACCCCTATTAGTGTGCGGAACGCTGTCACTTACCCCTTATATATTGAATACAACATAGAACAACAATACAATTTAACACATAATAAAACTAAAAAGTAGCCAATCTTCGTTCAGATACAAAGCGCAGATAGCCGAAGTGGGTCAAACAGTTCTCGTCCCGAAGCAAAGCGGGTTATTCCACAACGCTCCAAGAATCGTTGTGCTCAAAATCTGCAATGTATGTAACGAAAAAGCAGCCAATCTTCGTTCAGATACAAAGCGCATATAGCCGAAGTGGGTCAAACAGTTCTCGTCCCGAAGCAAAGCGGGTTATTCCACAACGCTCCAAGAATCGTTGTGCTCAAAATCTGCAATGTATGTAACGAAAAAGTAGCCAATCTTCGTTCAGATACAAAGCGCATATAGCCGAAGTGGGTCAAACAGTTTTCGTCCCGAAGCAAAGCGGGTTATTCCACTATGCTCCAAGAATCGTTGTGCTCAAAAACTGCAATGTATGTAACTAAAAAGTAGCCAATCTTCGTCCAGATACAAAGCGCAGATAACGGAAGTGGGTCAAACAGTTCTCGTCCAGAAGCAAAGCGGGTTATTCTACTACGCTCCGACAATTGTTGTACTTAAAAACTGCAATGTATGCAGTGTTATCTACAATACAATTTAACACATAATAAAACTAAAAAGTAGCAATCTTCGTCCAGATACAAAGCGCAGATAACCGAAATTGGTCAAACAGTTTTCGTCCTGAAGCAAAGCGGGTTGTTCTACTTCACTCCAAAAATTACGTATTGATCTCTAAAATAGCAACACTACAAAAACTTTATTTGCGTTGAGTTAGCACTTCTGCATAACATTCTGAAATACGTCTAAAAAAATATGTCAAAATTGTGAAATCATATTCATTAATATAACATTTATGAATAAAAAATGCTTTGGAATAGATTTAAACCTATTTTGGAAAGCAAGAGAAAACACTCCAAAGAAAATTGTAGGTATACAAAATACCTACCTTTCTTTTTCAATAGAACTCTCCATTGCTGCAGACTTGATATAGACAGACTGAAAAAAGTTAGAAGATAATAACGGTTGCTAGTTGACTATGGTCCTCTAATAATAGACCTCAACGGAACCAATTTTCGTAGCGCACGGGAGCGACCCGCAAGGACCGACCAAGGCGTAGCGCTGTACCAACTTGGACGATAATTTTAATGACTTTTAGTTCATAGAATCTACTCGGAGTAACGACCCATTTTCCTTTGTCGCCAGGGGTGAATTTGGTATTTCTGAAAGATAGTCGTCGGCTCTATAAGTGTGGCTAAGTGTTCACGAAATTATTCTGTTTAGGAGGATTCTATCGCGTGCTAGCTAGAGCTGAAGTTCTTGATTCATAAATAATGAGAAGGAACGGGGAAGAAAAAAAAATGGCTATTACGCTTTTGGAGTTGTTTAGTTTCATGTCTTTTAATCGAAGATCTTGTTTCTATAATTAGTATTAGCTATTATATAATATGACAACATAATAAAATTGTTGTTTTAATAATGTAACTAATTTGACAACACGTATAATTTATTATTGAAATGTGTTGTTGAATAAAAATACATTAAACTTTGTTTACCTTTATTCTAAAACTGAGTTGGAAATACTATAGGTTCATCTCGACTCTGTCTTAGTATTTTTTGGGCCATGTAAAATATCTCAGATAAATAAAATATCGTGCAAACCTATCAAAAGGCAAAGAAAGCAATAAATTATTAAACTACGCAGAAATTAGATTGAAGTAGAGGTAGTAATATAAAGCGTCAGACTAAGGCTAAGGGAAGATAGAGCTCTGCAAATGAGTAAAGTGTAGCTTAAAAATGCCTAGGTAGAACTATACATACATATGGGGTAGGCAGAGCGTAAACGACCTAAAAAAACGTTGTTCTGCCACGTCCGACAAAGTTTTAAGGGTTATTTAAGATAGATTAATAGGTATATTGCTGTAGTGACAGGTTGTCAGCCCATCGTCTATATGACAATATACTATAGCCCTTGGATCCCTTTTTTGTTGGTTTTTACAGCATGCCTCTTATCATCTTATTATGATTCTCTCTCGCTCCCAGTCCAATTACGAAAAACTCGTGCTCACTCAAATATACACTAACAAAATCACGAAATTCTCTGGACTGTGGTTTTATTGTAAAATATACATAGGAAAAATAGTACAAAACTATCGCGGAAATGTTTTGAAAATGCTCTTCTATAGCTTTGCTAACTAAGCTGCTACACTCCCTTTTCGACCCATATTTTTTTTTCATTGCCTGCTCGCATCTCATATTAATATACTTTTTAAGCATCCTGTAAAAAGCAGTGCCCTCGTTCAATCACCTAGATTAGATAGCCGACCCCGTGCGATACGGGATAAGGCTAGGGAGATGATGAGATGCCAACACTTTATTGGACCTTTTTTCTTCTCAATACCCTATGTCTACCTTTTATCTAGGTCTGCGATTTGAACCAGTGTTTGTTGTAAAGTTTACATTGCTTGTAGAAGTTCTTCTAAGTTGAGAATTGAAGGGGATGCGGGTCACTTGGGGCTACTTAGTCTAGTCTATTCTATTCTAATTTCTGGACTAAGTTTTGTGTGCTGTGTTTCATGGAGCTTGGCACAATAACAAGTCTAGAAGTGACTTCTGCGTGCAGTAACATTTATTTTTGTTAAGGTAAGTGAACAATTAACACTTGCAACAACACACAATTTTATTCTTTTTTATTCTTATCTGAAAGTTTAAGTTCATCCCAACGGGACAAGCTGATATCCCACAACACAGGGAATCCAAGTGTGCTGGTGTCAGTGCGCTATCTGAACTAATGTAATAATGTTTTATGCTAATAAAGATTTTTATACCTTTATTTTTATAGTTATGAATGCAATCAAGGAATAAACAATGATCAGTGAACAAAGTTGAGAAATTATACCGTTATGTGGTTTTCTGCTCCTGCTGTCCCTTACCCCTTTTCTTTCAGATGAAGGTGTTGAAAAAGGCGATTATGAGGTAAACCCTGTATGTAGGTGACTGGGTGTCAGTGTTGTTACAAACCAGCTGGAAACACTTTTCACTCATTATTGTGTTCTTGAAGCATTTTTACACAAAATACACGATGCGCGAACAATCTCAGAATACAAGTAGCCACAGACCGAATAGAACAGTGTTGCCACCATAGATAAAAAAAACCCTCGTAATATTAAGGCACCAGCGTTGTGTCAACACAACATTTTGCACTTCCCAATCCACTTGCTATGTTTGGTAAATCAAAGCAAATAGATATATCAAACTATTTAAACTTAAGTGAGACATTTTATACAAAAAATTTAATAACGGGCGCCCACTTTGGAAAATAAGTCGCGTACTTCGCACTCACACTCAACCTGATGAAGGGACTCCGAATGTCCCGAATCATGTCGTGAAGTACGCGACTTATTTTCCAAAGTGAGTGCTCGTTATTAAAATCTTTACAAATATATATAGCTCATGTGCTACAATGAATTAAACGTACAGGTTGTTCTTTCATGCAGGACTGGGAGTGATAGAAAAACATAGAATGTGCTAGCTGCATCTCCTCCCGGGCATGACGTAAAAACCAGCTGAGGGATTCGAGGGTTATAGTGTATTGCAATTTTGGGTGATGGGCTTATAACCTGTTGCTATAGCAATATACATTATTCATATCTGTAATAACCCTCAAAACTTATCAGACGTGGCAGAACAACCTTTGTTTAGGTCGTTTTCGCTCTGCCCACCCCATTACGTTATCCGTAAAGGCGTGATTTATGTAAGTAGGTATGTTGTTATAGAAGAAGAAGTAGATACCTATTCGACAGAAGATTCCACTTCTTGCTTGTGTTCAGAATTTCGCGAGATATCTTTTTATTCTCTCGTCTGAAACTGGAGCGTACTGTTCACAACATTCCAACTAAAACTTTGCTTAGAAAGAGTTGTTCTTGACAACACAAAAGTTCCGCATTTTAGATTTCGCTAGATTTTCCCTACACACTGGGCTCGATTCTAGATTTGCTGGCTAAAACTAAAATTAAAATCTATTTGTCACTTTCAGACTTAAAAGGAAAAGGACAGGAGATCTATTCTCTCCGATTTTTTATTTATAGTCGGTGGTTTTATGCGTTATTTGCCATTTTTATCCGCCCTCATATGATATGGCGGATAAAATTGACAGAAATACTGGGGAAATGTTCAAAATCTAGCGGACAAAGTGAAAAACCATAAAAATTGAGTATAAATCACCTATCCTTTTTTAATTTAAATATTTTAAAAGAGATTTTAATTTTAGTTTTAGCAGGTGGAATCTAGAATGGAACCCATTAACTTATCTGTTCGGGAATGTATGTTTCTTTCTATTCTTTAATGGTTTCTTTAGTTCAAGTTTGTTTAAGACCAGCTAAGGGGTTCGAGGGTTTCAGTGTATTGAAATTTAGGCGATGGGCTGACAACCTGTCACTACAGCCGTATACCTACAAATTTATCTTAAATAACCCTCAAAACTTTGTCAGGCGTGGTGAAACAACCTTTGTTTAGGTCGCTTACGCCCATTTTGGGACAAAGGCGTGATTATTCGGGGTGTAAGGGACAGCGTCCAACAAACTGATAGAGGTTGCTTAGTCAACGAAACTGAACTACTACCAGCAGGATTTTTTTTCAGGAAGTTAAAAAATATATTTGGTCTAACAAACAAATTTTCTGATCTAGTTAGTCATTTTGTATAGGAAGGTTTTTTTTTCATCTTCTGCTAGAGTTTTCCAGTGAAATTTATTCAGTTTCTTTGACTGAGCAACCCCTATTAGTTTGCGGGACACTGTCCCTTACACCCGTTATGTAAGTATGTATGTAAGTATGTTTAAAAACCTGAACTTATTATATATAGGTACGTGAAGACATCAGGATCTTGATATCAAGAAACCAACTACCTTTGAGATTTCTTTGCTTACCTGGTAGATATGTCAAAAACTAAATACATATAATTACGTATTTCATATGTACCTAATAATTAATATATTTAATGCACTAACCCGCTTTCCTCCTTACGTATTCCAGTACCCAAAGTTTGCCTGGAAGAAATTACTACCCTAGGAATAAGGCCGCCTGTATTGTTATTACTGTTCTTTTCTTTGTTTTTGTATCTGTAATAATTTTGGTGCAATAAAGAATCGTATTGTATTGTAAGTGCCGTATTTGTAATCAGCTCTCGTGAGTGACAGCGAGTTTGAATTCGTATCACAAATATCATTTCAGTACAAACTGGCCTGTCAAATCCATATTTAAAATTGCTCTCAAGTTTGATATCGCTTCATAAATACGAGCCTAAGTTTAAAACAATTATAGAAGTAGGTACACTAGTTACAACAATTTAATTGAGTTCTAAAATTAATTAGATTGATTATCACTGTTTAACAACTAACAGATATTTAATATTAGATTTATTTATTAAATAAAGCGAATACTAGTATTTGTTTTATTTGCTGCTAACTGTTAGCAAATAGATTCCTGATAGTTTAAAATTATTCATGAATGCTGCAAATCGTTGCTTCGTGGAATGGATGAAATGTATTTTTTTTTAATGTTATTCAATTTAAAATCAAATAAAAACATTGAAAACAGAAGCTTTTGTTAGATTTGCCGGTATAATAACTTTGGTATGATAATACCGTTGTATGAAGTAAATTCCCGGTATTTGCCCATTCTGAATTGATATGTGATGGGAAAGCATATACGGAAAATCCACTCCATATTTCAGAGGCAGAAATCATAATCACAAAAAAAACTTCTTTACAGAGATTGTAGCACAGTATTTCCAGTAACTTTTGTAATGGAAAATGTAAAAATGTTTTTTATTTGTGTGTATAGTTTGTTGATAATTATAATTGGAGAGCCCGATGGTGTAGTGGATAGGGCCACTGCCTCCTGAGCGGGAGGTCGTGGTTCGAACCCCACCACGTACCAATGTGTTTTTCGGTTTTTCGAATTTCATATGTACGTTTATTCGGTGCTTTTTCCGTGCTTCGGAAGGCACATTAAGCCGTTGGTCCCGGTTAATATCGTTTAATACCGTAAATATTAGTCGTTAAGCCATATCAGAGGCCGGTGCTAAGCATTGGCGGTTTGAAAACTCTGACCTAATCTAGGATTGGGTCTGGTTTCCCTTCTGGGTTGCGGAGGTCAGATGGCAGTCTCTCTGTGTAAAAACCAGTACCCTCGTTCAATCCCCTAGATTAGGAAGCCGACCCCGTGAATACGGGATAAGGCTAGGGAGATGATGAGTTTGTTGATAATTTTTGTAGATTAATACATACAAACATTTATTAATACACATATTAATTAATATGTATACATACATATATACATAATCCCAAATGGGGTAGGTTGAGCGAAAACGATCAAAACAGAGATCGTTCCGCCACGTCTGACAAAGTTTTGAGGGTTATTGAAGATAGATTTGTACTACCTTTATTGCTGTAGAGACAGGTTGTTAGCTCATCACTTAAATTAAAATATACTGAAACCGTCGGATCCCTTAGCTGGTTTTTACAGCATGCCCGAGAGGAAATGCAGCTGGCACATTTTATGTTCTTCTCTCGCTCCTAGGCCAGCATGGAAGTAGATTAAATAACAAAAAAATATATACCTACTATTCATTCCATTATTTTCTAGTCATCTAAAAATATCACCTATCCTATCTACTACGAGATTCAACCTGATCCACAAATAAAAAGCTTGTGATCTTTATAACTAATCACCGACCTATCATTTTATTGAAAGGCATTCATTATGAACAGAAATACTCGAGCTGTGGTTAGTCAGGAGTTTTTTTATAAAGACGGGGAGGGGCAGTCTTTAGTAGGGTTAGTAAAGTAATGAGGGAACCCGATATAGCCCGATGGTATAGTGGATAGGGCCGCTGCCTCCTGAGCGGTAGGTCGTGGTTCGAATCCCTCTACGTACCAATTGTGTTTTTCAGTTTTCGAATTTCATATGTACTTTTATTCGGTGCTTTTTTCGTGCTTCGGAAGGCACGTTAAGCCGATGGTCCCGGTTAATATAGTTTAATACTGTAGATATTAGTCGTTAAGCCATGTCAGAGACCAGTGCTAAGCTTTGGCGGCTTGAAAACTCGGGCCTAATCTAGGATTGGGTCTGGGTTGCGGAGGTCAGATGGTAGTCGCTCTGTATAAAAACCAGTACCCTCGTTCAATTACCTAGCTGAAGAAGTAGCTAATTTAGAGCAGAAAAAAAGAAAAATAAACCAATTGATTACTCACTAAAACACAAGAAACAACTAACCAAGGATGAACATTTAATATTTTCATTGAATGTTAAACTACTACATCTCCGAAAGATGGCAATGAACAAATAAGCATTTTTTATTTCTAAACCCTGTTTCGTTAAACTTACAACAAAAAACACCTAAAGGAACATCGTGAAAGAGCTCTCCTAACGAGAAACAGGCATTGCGCAAAAACATCTCAATCCAACTCGGACTCGAACCCAAATCTTAATTAGAAAAAAGCCATTACGAAGAGACCTAACGCATCTCAAGGCCCATCCAAACTGACACTACAAAAATAGAAGGAACACCCGAAAAGACTGACCCTCACACCGAAGTGAGATTTTTTTTTTTTTTTTTTTTTTAAATATATATAGGCGAGCATTTGTCCGCCATCTCACCTGGTGGAAAGTGACGATGCGGACTATGTTGGAGCATACTCACCTATGTAGTGCCTATTCACTCTCGCCTTGAAAAGGCCCAGGTTATATTGTTCCGGAAACAGATCCGCCGGCAGGGAGTTCCACTCCTTAGCCGTTCGCATTAAGAATGTGGAAGCGAACCGCTTCGTGCGAATTTGTGGTATATCCACGACATAAGGGTGGAACCCCTGTCCACGCCTCGTGCTCCGGAGATGGAAAGGGGAGGGGGGTATAAGGTCATGAAGTGCTAACGCGCACTCCCCGAAATGTATCCTGTAAAATACCGACATGCACGCCACTCTGCGACGGTGCTCAAGGTTCTGTAGTTTTGCCTCAACCAGTGCTGAGTCTCCAATGAGCTTCTTAGCACGTTTCTCGATTGAGTCTAAGGCAGCCAGCTGGTATTTAGCTGAACCGTCCCAAAGGTGGCAGCAGTACTCCATACACGATCGGACTTGAGCTGTGTACAACTGCAATAGCTGTCCCGGTGTGAAGTATCGCCTCACCTTCGAGAGGATACCAAGTTTTTTGGCAGCTGTTGTGGCCAGAGACTCAATGTAACGTCCAAAGTTCAAGTCGGACGTAAGGCTCATACCAAGAAGCTCAAGATGGTCAGAAATCGGTACGGATACATCCCGGAAAGTTGGAGCCAGGTTAAAAGGACTCCGTTTTGTCGAGAATAGACACGCCTGGGTTTTGGATGCGTTGAACTTGACGAGATTGGCATCGCCCCACTCGGATATCACCCTAAGCGATGAGTTCAGACGATCCACTATGGACTCCCGACAAGACTGGATTGTTTCACTGCTGGCCCTTGCACTGGACAGATATCTGTCAACAACCGTGCTGTCATCAGCGTACCCAAAGGTATCGGGTGTCAACATGTCGTTGATATGCAGCAGGAATAAGGTTGCAGACAGGACAGAACCTTGAGGAACTCCGGCATCAATACCCTGTTGTCCGGAGGAGCAGCCTTCTAAGACCACTTGTATGGATCGTTCACTCAAGAAGTCCGAAATCCAGTTGCAAAGGCCAGCAGGCAACCCGTAGGCGGGAAGCTTGCCAGTAAGGCTAGCGTGCCAGACCCTGTCAAAGGCCTTGGAGATATCCAGAGACACGGCAAGTGCTTCACCATGTCTCTCGATAGCCTCGCTCCATAAGTGAGTGGCATGCACGAGGAGGTCCCCCGTCGATCGCCCTCGGCGGAAGCCGTATTGGCGATCGTTAAGGAGATCATTATCCTCAAGGTATGCCAGGAGCCGATTATTCAGTACACGCTCCATAATCTTGCAGAGTATAGAGGTTACCGATATGGGTCTATAGTTGGCAGGGTCTGCTCGACTACCTTTTTTGGGTACAGGTTGCACATTTGCAAGCTTCCACGATTTGGGGACAACACCAGTCTCAAGTGAGAGGCGGTACAGGCGTGTCAACACCGGAGACAACTCAGGCGCACAGTTACGCAGGACGATTGCAGGGATACCGTCAGGGCCACTTGCTTTATTCACGTCTAGATTTCGCATGGTTTTAAGGACCTCTTTTTGCCGGATGCGTACGGCTGCCATAGAGCAGTCGACACGAGGTAACGGGGGTGGTATTTTACCTGCGGCATCAAGACGCGAACTTTCCGCAAAATAGGAGGCAAAAAGATTGGCTTTCTCCTCCGCAGTATGAGCAAGCGACCCATCAGGTCTCTGCAGAGGCGGTAAAGATGGCTGGCAGAAATTGGTTTCCACTGCTTTCGCAAGCGACCAGAATGCTTTACTGCCAGCCGGATAGGAAGCAAGCTTAGCGCCTACTCGGCCTATGTGGGCGAATCGAGCCCTGCGTAATTCCTTTTTGCTTAACTTGGTGGCTTTGTTATAGTTTTTCTTCAGATCGCGAGTATTCGGAGCTTTGCGTGCACGAGCATCAGCCCAAGCAAGGAATGCCGACTGTTTCTGCGATTCCGCGCAGTTACAGTCAGCATTAAACCACGGGCGAGCTTTGCTACCGGTAGGAACATCAGAGAACGGTATGAAATACTCCATACCCTGACGTATGACTTCTGTAATAGCATCCGCGCAGCTCGACGATTCGCCTGAAGAAAAACAGTCCTGCCAAGGATACGAAGCAAAGAAGTGGCGCATCTCATCCCATTCTGCTGACCTGTATCGCCACACCCGTCTTTTACCACAAGGGCCCTGATCGGGTGGTGAATACACTGATACAGATTTCACCAGACAGTGATCTGAGGTGCCCAATGGGGCAGAAACAGACACAGAGTATCGGTCTGGATCGGTAGTCAGCAGAAGGTCTAAGCAGTTGGCTGTATGAGACTCAATATCCGGGACCCTTGTTGCACAGCTGACAAGCTGGGATTTGCTGGAAGAATAGACAGAACTAAACTTATAAGAGCAAAAGAGAGGAAGTGGATGCCCTCTACCGGGAGTAAGGGACAGCAACCCGCAAACTGATAGGGGTTGATCAGTCAACGACACTGAACAACTTCCACCAAGAAAACAAACAAAATTAGCTTTTCCATAACAAATTTCCACCTCGATCAGACAATTTGTATGGAGAAGCTATTTTGTTTTAACTTCCTGATAGAATTGGCAGTTGTTCAGTGTCGTTGACTTAACAACCCCTATCAGTTTGCCAGATGCTGTCTCTTACAACCGCTATAGCCAGTCCCATACAAAGATAGAATCTCTCCGTTCCGACAACTATAGACACAAAGACAAGGCAAGAAATAAGAAGAGCGGACTCCACTGCAAGTGTGACAGCAATGATGAAGAAGCTCTCTAGATCTACTTAGGTCCTTAGATTTTTTTTTTTCAATTTGATATCTTATGCCATTACCATCTTCATCTTCTAAAAGATTCCCGTTGCTTGGATTTCAACATAACCTATTTTTTTTTTCGTGTAATGTAAGGTACTGCTTCTTACTTTCTTCCTTGCTGGACTGGGTGTGAGAGAAAAACATAGAATGTGCCGGCTGCATTTCCTCCCGGGCAAGATGTACAAACCAGCTAAGGCATCGGAGGGTTTTAGTATATCGTAATTTAGGCGATCGGCTGTAAGACAACCTGTCACTACAGCAATATACCTACAAATGTATCTTAAATAACCCTAAAACTTTGTCAGTCGTGGCGTAACGACATTTGTTTAGGTAGTTTACGCTGTGCCTACTCCATTAGGGATAAAGGCGTGATTATGTTTGTAGATAATCCTAGACTATGTAAATTAAAAATGTAAAGTGCTACTTAATTATAGGACTAAATCAATCTGTTCTGTTCGCCTTTAAAATTAATTCCATCTTTATTTTTTCGTTCCCATCAAACAACACATCGGTGTAACACGCAACCACGTCAAGTGCCTCTTCCTCTGACCGTTCTCGAAGATCAAACGAGCCGCCGGTTCAAAGCGCGAGCCCGGGGCCACGATCACCGATACAAGAACGTTGTACTCTCTATTGGTGTATAATTGCTGCTAATATCTAGCTTCAATTAGATCTACACCTGTTAGATTTGTTCCAGTGCTCGCCTCGGGCGAAATAGGGTAGGTGAACCGAAATCCGAGACAATCTTGGAACATTTCTTGTAGAACAGTTTTTATTTTCGCTTTATCTGGTTCTTACACACACACATATAATCACACCTGTATCCCTAATGGGGTAGGCAGAGCGTAAACAACCTAAACAAAGGTCGTTCCGTCACGTCTGACAAAGTTTTGAGGGTTATTTAAGATAGATTTATACAATATATTGCCTAAAATGTATACCAGCCCACTAGTTCAACTTTTTATTTTCCTGTTGCCTGGAAGAAATTGCTGCATAGCAATAAGGCCGCCTATTTGTACTACTATTTGTTTCATTTAATTTTATTTTCTCTTGTGTCTTTTCTGTGCAATAAAGTATATTCTTATCTTATCTTATCTTATCTTATAGATTTGTAGGTATATTGCTGTAGTGACAGGTTGTCAGCCCATCGCCTAAATTCTAATATACTGAAGCCCTCGGATCCCTAAGCTGGTTTCTACAGCATACCCGGGAGGAAATGCAGCTGGCACATTCTATGTTTTGCTCTCGCTCCCAGTCCAGCGTGAAAGATATCTGGTTCTTGATTTTTTTTAATCGTTTAGAGTATCATTTTCAGGTACTTGTGCAAATGAATTAAATGATCGGTATTAAAATGTAAAATAATAATTATTAATTCTATCCAATTTAATTTACAACCTAAAAATATTTTGTCATGAGAGTAATAAATTCTTTCGACATTACCTTTGAAATTACTTTTTATAACTAAATGTGCATCATTAAAATATTTATTTATAATTATCTAACTTTACTTAACTTCAATTTACCATTAAATCCGTAGCTGTCAATAATCCTGTCAAAACATAATCGTTCAATCTCATGACTCAGTAAATTCTCCCACCATCGCTAGCACATTACTGCTATACAGGTCCCGTTACAAAGACTCGCCTCAGAAGATCGTCCGCATATGCACCCATCTCCCATTAGAGAACACTTTAAAACCACATTACATCTAAATCCGTACGAGATAAAAAGCAACAACAATAGCCTACAAGAGGACGATTTATCAAAATGAAGGATCGACTAGAGCGGAATAGGTGCATTCATTTATTTCTCCGTCGAACGTGTGGGCCGAACGCGTGGAAACAGAAGTAATGGACCTGCTTTTCTTTTCATTATTACCTCCTGTAGCGTTCGCTTCCTCTTTATTGCCACTCTCTTCCTTTTCAACCTTATTTACTTCCACATTAGGACCTTCGTTTGTAGTTTCTTCTTTATTAGGAGAAATAAGTAAATTTGTCTTTTGATTATCAAACAATATTTTTAAACTGCCGTTATTCTTGTATTGTATGATTGGATTCATTGCTTTAATCATTTCATTGATTGGGGTTTTGTCTTAATAAATACATCTTTTTCTTACTCTATTTTAAATTGGTTCAGAAAAATTTACGTACCTATTCTATTTACTTTCAATATAAATTTTTGGTCTAATAGTGTAATGGATACAACCGCTGCCTCCTGAGCGGGAAGTCGTGGTACAAATCCCACCACGTACTAATGTATTTTTTGGTTTTCGAATTTCAAATGTACGTTTATTCGGCGCTTTTTCTGTGCTTCGAAAGGCACTTTAAGCCGTTGGTCCCGGTTAATATCGCTAAATACTGTAGATATTAGTCATTGAGCCATATCAGAGTCCAGTGCTAAGCCTTAGCGACTTGAAAACTATTACCTAATCTAGGATTGGGTCTAGTTTCCCTTTTGGGTTGCGGAGGTCAGATGGCAGTCACTCTGTGATTATTAAAAACCAGTACCCTCGTTTAATCCCCTGGATTAGGTAGCCGACCCAGTGAGATACGGGATAAGGCGAGGGAGATGATGATGATCTATTTTTGGTCTTATTTGAAATTTGACTATATTCACAATAGTTTCTCACATAGTGAATCAGAACTCCTGAATAATTAATTACGCCTAAAAATTTACACCATTCCTTCAATTAGCCGAAGGCATCTAGTTAAAAAAATCCTCTAATTGTGCTCCTATCATTAGCAAACTCAAAATGCTGATTCAGTTGGCTCTGTATTTTCTTTCCCATTTGAAACTGGGTCGACTCAAACGGAATGTGCTAAATGGACACAATTTGTAGGTCTTTGTGGGGAAAACGATAGTTAGATGACTCCGGACTGAAATTATTAAGAAATAACAGTAATTTCTGGTGCTTCAGAGACCGTTTGACGCCCACTGTCAAATTTCTACCGTCTTAGCAGTGCTCAAACATATTACTCACACATTTTTGACATGAGTGATGTGATGTCAGTATTGAACAAAATATGAGGTATGAGTTGTTTAAGGTATCGCGGAAAATTTGTGAGTAAATTAAACAAGTATCATGATATGGGATCCGATGGTTTCGGTATATTGTAATTTTGACAATGGGCTCACAACCTGTCTAAAAATCTATCTTAAATAACCTACAAAACTTTGTCATACTTAGAGGAACGACCTTTGTTTACGCTCTGCCTAACCCATTAGGGATAAAGGCGTGATAATATGTATGTATGTATCAAGATATGAATAAATTTATCATACCTACTATAGTAAAATAACTGCAGCACATTTATATTTTTTCGAAATTTAGAATATTTCACTTTTGGATATTATAAATTATGGCTAAAATAACATAACCAACTAATCCTTTACATCATGTTGATTATATCAAACAACAAATGTTCCCCACTAAAACATATGTTTTGCACTTTCTCTTTCATGACTAATTATATTAAATAACATTTTAAATTGACATGGCCGCTAACATGCTCTAAACGGTCGTTCGTGCGACCGTTATCAGTAGTGTGGCTACCGTATGGTTCTATGTTTTTTTTATTATCTTCCTCTGCTTAATGACTAGGTTATTCAAGTCTACCTTCCCAAGACCTGATGAACCTCGTCAGATTTTTACAGCACAGCTAATAAGTCTCTGACATGGTTTGTCACTATCAAAGACAGGGACAGCACGGAAGAAACACAGAATCCTTTCTTGATAGACAATCAGGTGATTCAGCCTACAATTGAAAATCTCACATAGTGATAAATTGCCAAAATATCAACATTGTGTTTCCCTTATAAGAATCGAACACACGACCTCCGGATCGTGAGCCCCAGCTCACACCACTAGACTATGGGGGCAGTTTAACATGCTTTTACTAAACGGTTGTTCATGCGACCGTCATCAGTAGTACGGCTACCGTGAGGTTCTCTGTAATTGTTTTACGGTTCTTGGTCGTAAACCAAGCCTAAAGCTAATAGTTGTCTGTTTGTAGTAGGTTTGGTTTGAGCTTTTATGGTGTCAATATAAATTTACTTTTGTCATAAAATATTTTTACTGCCTGTATGGTTTTCGCTGAAGTACCCATGTTAAATATCGTTTTAAAAATGGAAAATCAGAAGTGTTTTCTTTTATACTTGTAATAACTTCTTTCCTCCATTAATAGGTTGTTAAATACAAAATGTGTTACGATTTTGAATTTATTTTTCGTCGACTCTCTTACTAGCTAAGACTAGACTCAAGAGGATATCCATAAAAAAATCACAGCCTAGGCCATCAGTTAGTTTCACTAGCTAACTGTCTAATCTTTTCACATTGTATGGACAGAACCCACCTCCTGGTGGACATTCTGTAGTTATATCTGATGTCTTAAACAATGGTCGCTTAAACTTTCCATTAGTTAGGCCCTCTTTAACGACTATTGCGTAAATGTGTTACGTTTTTGGAGCTATGAAGACGTAAGACCATGTTTTTTAAAGCCTAATGTCTTATTGTGATCTAAGTTAATGTTTGGTGGAGCTATTATAAATGAGACAAACAAGATGAACAAATAAGGAAATTATTAAGCTGTTAATTAGGTACCATGAACTCATTATAAAGTTAAACATATTAATAAAAATATTATAATGAAAGCTTTGTTCCATTGCCTAGATTTTTGAAGGTTTTCATTAAAGTTAAGTTAACAAGGGATAAGTAGAGTGTTAAAGGACTAATGAAAGTCGTATCGCCATGTCTGACACTCAGGCCTGGATCGATAAACAGTACTTGAGACTGACAGCTAGTTTGAGTTCGATTCAGAAATGTCATTTCAGAACAATGTAGCCTGTCAAATCCATACGTAATATTGCTCTCAATCTTGAGATCGCTTTATAAATACGAGCTTTAGTATGCAGTCATTAAATCTTTTTTAATGTTAATTTAAGCAAAACAAAACAAATTTCAATTCAGATTTTACCCAATATGCTACTAATGAATTAGGAGAATTTCAAACAAAGTGTTGTAAATATTCAAAACATTCAATACAAAATCGCATAACAATAAACTTAAACAACTTTTCTGTAAGACTGGAAGATTCCCATTTAATTAAAAATAATAAGGCACAAGATCGTTCTTGTGAGGAGAGTAAAAATATTTGAAATCGATTGAAGTGTTTAATTACTTAAGACTTTTTTAAGGGTAAGTGTTATGTTGTAACTTTATTTTAAGTTCCTATTTGAACGATTCCACAAGAGCAGTGGAATGGCAAACTCCGCGAGGGGAAGTCATTCAGAACTATATTATTTTAAATCGGTTTTTATTTGAATTTGATACTTTTCAATTTGTTTTGGCTTTTTAACATCAAGATGACGGGCCGTGGTGGTTTCTTTGAGAAATTGAATTAATAATGTACATCAATAGAAAATTATAGAAAATCTGTACTGTTTAATGTAATATCAAAAAAATATTGACTATACTTTTATACTTTGTAATCTTGGTAAAAAGAAAGCTTCTTTTTATTTGCCTAGTGCTTTCTAATTATTTTATTCCAGTTTAAAACAAAATAATCTGGTTTTATCAATATTTCACCCAATATTTAAATTAAACAATACCTGTGTTTTTTTTTACCAATTTCTGTAATTTCTTAAGACACTCGTCTTCCCCTTAACAACCACATCTGAGGGCTACGTCCCGCCCACTCGCGCTTGAAACACGGCCCTTAATTAAGGCAGCTCGGGTACCGCCGACTGATCGATAGTCATTGTTGTATCGATACAAGTGTATCGATAGCCGGAGTTAAGCTTGTTTGTAAATAAACATATTTAAAACATGGAAATGAAGAAACCTTGTGATTGTGCTAAAGAGTTTCACGACCTTATCCCACCAACTCCCTTCTACCATCTGATATCTAGACGCACCGCAAGACACCATCCATACATACAATCACGCCTTTATCCCTAATGGGGTAGGCAGAGCGTAAACGACTTAAACAAAGGTCGTTCTGCCACGTCTGACATAGTTTTGAGGGTATTTAAGATAGATTTGTAGGTATATTGCTGTAGTGACAGGTTGTCAAACCACCGTCTAACTTGAAATATACTGAAACCCTCGGATCCCTTAGCTGATTGTAACAGCATGCCCGGGAAATGCACCTGGTACATTCTTTACTTTTCTTTTGCTCCCAGTCCAGCATGGAATAAAGTCCAGCAGGGATGAAAATATTTTAAAACATGGAAATTAAGAAACCTTCTGAGTGTGCTCTCTAGAGCTCTTGCTCCAAGACCTTATCCCACCAGCTCCCTTCTACCATCGGACATCTAGATGCACCGCAGGATACCATCCATACCAGGGTGATATTCCACCAATATGGACTAAGCGCTTCCAAAACTTTCATATTGCGCACGGCAATAGACTGGAACTCATTATCTGCGACTGTGTTTCCAAATGCATACATACAACCCACAATACCTCAAAGTAAGAGTCTTCTTAGCAAATGGATTCACGAATCGAAAAACGACCCGATGAACCCTGGTGTCAGAGTTTTGAAACCACCTGGTACGAATAGCACAGCTCTTAGGAATCTGACAGGGTTTTGAGTAACGATTACTATCAAAGACAGCGACCGTTACCAACGGCTTAACGTGAAGCACGGAATCTGTTTTCTTTTCGAACTGGGAAAACCCTCACAAAGTGAAAAAAAATACATATATGAACTTCGTGTTCCCCCCTGGGAATCAAATCCAGGACCACTGGATCGTAAGCTCATGGCTCTGGACACTAGACCACGGAGGCAGTTAAAGTAAGAGTGAGCAGGTATCTTATGGATGAGCTCGCTCCATCGGCGATTCCGTTTCCGTTGCTCTCGACCTACACTGGAGACCAAAGCAAACCCACTTCTAATTTAATAAAAAGACGGAAATTACTAATGCGACTGGTAATTCATCCTGTGACTTAGGCGGTCAGTTGCCATAGCCACCAACGCATCTGTGTGTCCAATGTGCAAATCACATGCAAATCTCAAAGATCTTTCAAGACTACGTCGTTCAATAATAGACTCTATATCATATTTTTTCCTTACTTATACGAGACTTAAGAGGTAACCTATGAAAAACGTATTGGTAAAAGAGGCACTTGGTCTGATCTGACCTAAGTTTTTAGTAATTTTATTGTACCCATGGTTATTCAAATGTAAATAATAAGATTCTTCATTTACTTAATTTTTGGGTCAGGTCTGACATGTGTTTTTATAAGATCCTCAATTTGGTTCAAGACCACAAGTAGGAACAAAACGATTGAGTTATCTTTCAACTAACCGATGACACACCTTTATTC
Organism: Scrobipalpa costella; assembly: GCA_949820665.1. NCBI lineage: Eukaryota > Metazoa > Arthropoda > Insecta > Lepidoptera > Gelechiidae > Scrobipalpa > Scrobipalpa costella. The sequence continues at coordinate 25,027,068 of OX463298.1, forward strand.
ATGATGTCAAATTTGACACCTCCATGACAGCTGTCGAGTTCACGGCTATTTTATGACGCGTGAACATGCTGTACATATTCATGACATGCGCATGACCCTTACTTCGTGCTAAGAGTGTGCCAAGTGTAAGTAAAATGTGTTAATATATGTATGTGTTTTTTATTTGTGATGGATTTGATCTTGACTCTGTTTTATGGCAGTGGTGGCCAAGATAGATTTGGAAATGAAGTCAGCTTAACCAGAAGTCCCAAATGCGTTGGCATTCTCACATACCGACTGAAACAAGAATCTATTTGGTGCCAGACCTTGGTGGAAGGGTTGTCATAAGCATGGGCGTACCGAGGAGAGGCAGGGGAGGCAACTTTTGAATATCCGAGTAGTGATTCTCAAGGCCCAAAACCAAGTAGTGATTTGTTCCCCCCCGGCCCAAAACCTAGGTACGCCTAGTCACAAACCAGACGTCCTCACACTATGATGTCCAACCACCGCTTATCCAGTATTGCTCAAACAGAGCCTGGAAAATCGGATCAGAATATAAAATCCCACTAATCATTGTAATACGACATTGGCATTCTCATCCATCATCGCTGAAAGCCAACAAGCTTCATGGCATCGGACTTTAGTAGGGCTGGCTTTTCATTGAGCCTATACATATGTAAAATCATCCAGCCGGAATTGCTCATAGGCAAACTCATGATTTCTGGCAACTCCATGCTTGACGCTTAGTCTACAGAATATAAAATAGTACCTCCAAAGTACGGTTGACAGGCTTGGCAATACGTCAAGTTGATTTGTAGGCTGCGCGCGCGCACTTTTGTAACTCTTTTGTTCTAACAAGACTTAAATGCCCATTCAATGGTAAATATGGTGCTTCTGTAAGTACTATTATTTTTTTTCCTTCTGGGCTGTATGTATAGATGCTTGTTTATACTTTGGAAAGTATGCGCATTGTTTTGTCGGCAGATAAAAGTAGTTTGTTTAATTGGTTTAACAATCATACTAAAAATTGAGCCCTATTTTGAGTCTAATAAAGTACCTACACCATTTCAAAATGTTTTTTTTTCGTATTACGCGTTAATTCAACCAGTTACTTAGTTTTTAATGCAATAGTGTTCGTATTTTGACAACGGTGTTTCATTATTTACCAATATTCCTCCAAGGTATGAGACTAAGGCAAAACATGAGATTTGAAAGGTTTAAAATAAATTTATGTACTTATTATATTTTAGTACATCAAAGCAGCAATGTAGAAAGCATATCAACTAACTTCCATACTGGACTGGGAGAGAAAGAAAAACATAGAATGTTCCAGTTGCTTTTCCTCCCGGGCATGCTGTAGAAGTCAGCAAAGGGATTCGAGGGTTACAGTGTATTGTAATTTAGGCGATGGGCTGACAACCTGTCACTACAGCAATACACACTACAATCTACAAGTGAAAGCGCCTTTAAGGAGGCGTTTTAACGCTCTGCCTACCCCTTAAGGGATAAAGGCGTGATTTTATGTATGTATGTATGTATATCAACTAAAGATAGTAGAGGAATATAAGGCTACTCAGTGATATTACATTTTCTCGGTGAGGTAAAGTTTTAATATCCAACTATATATTTTATTTTATTACGACGTTACTTTAAGTTTTCTTATCAACCAAGAGAACAGGAATGGCTTGTTGTACTATTTTCAAAGAAGAGCTACTTCCATGCTGAACTGGAAGCGAGGGAAAAACATAGAATGTGTCAGCTGCTTTTCCTCCCAGGCCTGCTGTAAAAATCAGCTTATGGATCCATTGCAATTAAGGTGATGGACTTACAACCTGTCACTACAGAAATATACCTTTAAATATATCTAAATAACCCTCAACACATTGTCAGAAGGTGCGGACCGTCCTTTGTTTAAGTCGTTTAATAAAGGAGTGATTATGTGTATGTATGTACATATATAAATTAGGCTTACATTCCTATGTGATAATAATTACCTAAGTACTTTCTTAGGTAGAGCGTATCGGCCTTTGAAAGTCGTCTGGGTTATATTATAAAAAAAATAATAAAGAAATCTTTATTTCAGGGTATGTACAAGCCCCATACATTACATAACATGACATTCATTTTACAGTTTCCATTTTTAAATATTGACCCTACTTTAATCATTACATGAACATGCTAGCAATAATATTATTCCCTTTTTCATATTAAAATTGCAGACTGGGTGCCTGTCTATCATTTCCTTGGATCTCATTATTGACAGAATACACGATAAAAACAATAGCTGGTCCATTTTACGTTTTTGTTGATCTCAGTATACCCTAATAATAATAAATAATAATGCATCACAAAAAAGTTTTTAGCTTCATCGACAATTACCTCAGAACCTTCTGCCATATTTGGTTAAGGCCCGTATGGTAGAGTATTACCTTCTTAAAAAAAGAAGAGAAAGACAAAAGTAGAAATAAATATTATTATTATTATTAATAATATTTTTTTATAATTATAATTATAATTTTGCCCAGCAGTGGGACAATTTATAGGATATAAAAAAAAAAAATATACTAGCTTAAGCTGTCTCACTGCTGGGCGTCCCCTTTCTTTTTCCACGCTTCCCGATCTTTCCCGATAGTACCCTCGTTTATTGCCCTAGATTAGGTAGCCGGCCCCGTGAGATACGGGATAAGACTAGTTACGTAGTTATTTAATACCTATTTTAAGCTCATTCATGGTCAATAAGCTTATAAAAAAGCTTATTAAAAGTTAATACTTCTTAATCAACAATTCGATCTAATTTACTTAAAGATAAAAAAAACGATCTCGTTGAAATTCTAACCTAAAAAAAAAGGTAAGCGTGCACGCCATCCGCAGTTATCTTTGCTGATACCATCTCTAGTTCTACTGATAGTACCGATACCGAATTTATTTTAGAAGACGCTCGATCGACAAAACTACAATTACAAATTTGGTGTACATTGCGCAGCCGGTGAGCCTTTTATAACACTAGGAAGTATAACACACTAACCAACCAAGCAACGTATTTGAAACTGAAAAGATTCTAAGGAACGGTTCTATACCGGTGTGCGATGGGCGATACCGGCTAAACAATTAGGGCCATTAGACGGATCTGTTCGGATCGGAGAGATCCGGGGAAGTTGTTACACCGTTGAGAATGCAGGTAGAGAAAAGATGTTTGGAGAAATTAAGATGCATTTGCTTTTGACTGTACAGTAGTACAGTACTGTAGTCAGGGCTGACACAGACGGATAATGTTTTGTGTTTTAAATGTGAGAATATACCTAAGAAAATATTTAAAAAGCAATAGTGTTCTCTCTTCTTCCATGATGTGTGATTAGTATGTATGTATAGACTGAGAAAGTAAAGTTGGACTTTTCGCTATAGAATGAGACGAATAATTTCAAAGACATGATAGACAGTGCTTGTTGTGCTTAAGTAGATGTAGGTAGATTTGCGAATAAAATATTGTGTCAATCAGCTTGCCTAAACTCCGGCCGTTCCAAAATGAAACACTGAATAGAATATTGTAAGTTATGGCAAGGTTAGAACCAGCCGGCTTACACTTCGGTGTAACACGCAGCCCGCTTCTAACATCGAAGAGGTTAGATAGTTCACTTGCGATGCTATCTTAGACCCGGTATTTTTACTGCTTACCATAAGAGCAACTTAATGAGGACTCAGTATTTCCCCGGTCGATACTGAACCGATTGGAAGTCCCTTGTAAGGGTTTTGTAGGCGGCTTTAAGTATAGTCACACTATAAACTTACTTAAGGTGGAAAGAGAGCATAGGTGGCGCCCTCATACATACATACATATAATCACGCCTTTATCCCTAATGGGGAAGGTTGAGCGTAAACGACCTAACAAAGGTTGTTCCGCTACGTCTGATAAATTTGGAGGGTTATTTAAGATAGATTTATAGGTATATTTCTGTAGTGACAGGTTGTCAGCCCATCGCCTAAATTACAATATACTGAAACCCTCGGATTCCTTAGCTGGTTTTTACAGCATGCCCGGGAGTAGATGCAGCTGGCACATTATATGTTGTTCTCTCGCTCCCAGGCCAGCATGGAAGTAAATGCATGCAGCATGGAAGTGGCGCCCTCAATTGTAAGAAATTAATTGTGTCTAAAATAATAAACATTTTCATGAATATTATATTTTTAGCTGAAATCACTAGTAATTCTCAATTTTATAACACATGATATCATAATTAAAACTAAGCATGTAAGCTTTGTATATGTTTAGAAATATACCAAAAGTAGCCACTTTTAGCATATTTATAATACAAAGCTTAAATACTCAAAATGTACTATTAAATAATGGATGATTTAATGGAGACTTAATTGCCATTCCCGCGAAACGTAGAATATTCATAAAAAATATTGTAGTTCAGGCACAATTCATTTACAAATTAACTTAAATAATCCTCAAAACTTTGTCAGACGTGGCGGAAATAACTTTGATTGGTCGTTTACGCTCTGCCTACCCCATTAGGGATAAAGGCGTGATCATATGTATGTATATATTTATTTAAACTGAAGGTGCCACCGTCGCCCCAATATTCACCCCTTAAGTATAGTCACACTATAAACTTACTTAAGTGCCTGTTTATTTACCGAGATAGGATAGGAATAAGGATTACTTAGGATTATGTGATTAGCTTTCTGTGGTCAGGAAAATATTGTAGAGAATTGTTTTTGTCCTGAGTACCCTGACCTAAGATCATTGATTTGTCTCGTTTAAATTTTGCAAGTTTAATGGTAGGCATTTATTTACAATTATTGCGAGCTATTTGTGAATTATTATTCTGCTGTAAATACTTCCATGTTGGACTGAAAGCGCCTTTTACGAGGCGTTAATCGTTCTGCTTACCCCGTAAGGGATAAAGGTGTGATTTATGTATGTATGTATGTATGTAAATAAAAGAGAATATAAAAAAAATAAGACAAATATATCAATGACCGTATTGTCACCGCATTGAAGAACGACCTGAAAAAGAATTCCGCTGCTCCGAAATTTATTATTAAATTGGAATTCTGAAAATCAATTCCACATTCTACATGGAAGTAATTTTTATCGCTCAATGGCCGAGTGGAACGGAATGGCTCTTTCTATATTGATTCCACGAACAACAGAACAACAATGGAGTCAATGCTGAGTTTCATTTGCAAAAACTAAAAAGCTAATGTTACCATTGAACAAGTAAAATTGAAAATCAAGCACGACTATCAAAAACTAAATAGTAAAAGGGCATCATAACCTATTAGGGCGTTGCTGCCCTAATAGGTAAACTCTACGCGCGCGTACTGGCAGACGAATGCGCTGACGTAATTTGACGCATGTGTGTTGTAGGGTAGGCAATTCAAACAGCATTGATAGCGCGTTGAACGCAACCTTACGCGCAGTAAGTGACGTCTGTGTTCCACGAACAACAGAACAACAATGGAGTCAATGCCGAGTGTCATTTGTAAAAACTAAAAAGCTAATGTTACCATTGAAAAAGTAAAATTGAAAATCAAGCACGACTAACAAAAACTAAATAGTAAAAGGGCATCATAACCTATTAGGGCAACAACACACAGGCGTCACTTACTGCGCGCAAGGTTGCGCTCAACGCGCTATCAATGCTTTTTGAATTGCCTACCCTACAACACACATGCGTAAAACTACGTCAGCGCATCCGTCTGCCAGTAAGCGCGCGTAGAGTTTATGCGGTAATTCAATATTCGTTACATGTAAAAATACTTCCATGCTGGACTGGGAGCGAGAGAAAAACATAGAATGTGCTAGATGCATTTCCTCCCGGGCATGCTGTAAAAGCCAGCTAAGGGATCCGAGGGTTTCTGTATATTGCAATTTAGGCGACGAGCTGACAACCTGTCACTACAGCAATATACCTACAAATCTATCTTAAACAACCCTCAAAACTTTGTCAGACGTGGCGGAACGACCTCTGTTTAGGTCGTTTACGCTCTGCCTACCCCATTAGGGATAAAGGCGTGATTATATGTATGTATGTTACATGTAAAGCTTGTGGAGAGATCTAAGGTTTTTAATATCGATCTACATAGCCACCGTGGTCTTTGTGGTCGATCCTATTATGATTTTTATACGATAGTTCAATATTCGTTACATTTAATGAGTCTGATGGGAATTCTAGCTAAGGCTAGTTATTTAGGTTAATGTAGTTCGACCCACTCTCGACTAAGGTTTTATTGGATTAGTGCATCAATCTATACCTGGATAAAAGTTATACCTACGTAGTTTTAAATGACTTAGTATTGCTGTGGGAATAAGATTGTAGTAAATTTATAATGGCTTAAAAAATACTGTAGGTATGTAGGTTTCTATCCTGCGGTCAAATATTAAATAAAGGAAGAGTTAGTTGAAAATATCTGACATTTTAAAAGTAGACAAACCCACGCACGCGATAAAAGAGGAAGGTTATCACAATTTGTAAAAATTTTGCGACTATACATACATACATATTATCACGCATTTATCCCTAATGGGGTAGGCAGAGCGTAAACGACCTAAACAAAAGGTCGTTCCGCCACGTCTGACAAAATTTTGAGGGTTATTTTAGATTTGTAGGTATTTTGCGACTATACATATAATTTTTCGTCTTCTATGCTGGACTGGGAGTGAGAGAAAAACAGAATGTGCCAGCTGCATTTCCTCCTGGGCATGCTGTATAACCAGCTAAGGGATCTGAGGGTTTTAGTATATTGCAATTTAGACGATGGGCTAAAAACCTGTCACTTCAGAAATATACATACAAATCTATCTTAAAGAACTCTCAAAAATTTGTCATACGTGGTGGAACGACTATTGTTTAGGTCGTTTATGTTCTGCCTACCCCATTTAGAATAAAGGCGTGATTATATGTATGTATGTATATTTTTCAAAGATAGTTGTAGAGAGACCGGAGAAAGGCCTTTGACCAGGCGTGGGACACTAATGGCTAGGCAAGACAGGGCAGGAGCATCTTTCGAATCATTATCTGCTATCCATGCAAGATTATACCAACTGTGCTACACAGGCCATCGAAGATTACTTAATTTATTATTAAAACTGCATTCGGGAACAACCAACAGTCCACCACGATTTCCCATGTTACTTACGTAAATGCGAACCACATTAGCTCAGAGCAAATTATTTTTGAATAAGTAATGTTGATTCACATTGCACTCATATTGTTCGACGGATAATGGCTGGCTGACACAAATTAACTGAAAATCAACCTTATAAATGTCACGGTAAAGCTCAATTTTGTATAAGCTGGAATTGAACCAGCGGCATCCAGAAGCCAATCTCTATCAGTATGTCAAATCGAAACCCAATGGCGTAGAAAATACGATTCAATATCGGTTCCGGACGATATTGGACGGAAATTTTAAAAATGTCGAGATAAAAATGTCCTGAATTTGAGGTTCCGTTTCGGAATGTAATGGAACTTATTTTATTTGAACACTGGAATTCAAATAACCAATATTTTGGAAATTGAAACATCAATCAAAGCACAATATTTATGTTTCGCAAACCAAGAACTAAATTGTTACATTGATAAATTGTTAAAAAAATAAATAAAGAAATTAGTTTTACAAAGATATCCCGAGAACATCATGTCTGTAATAAAGTTAATCTTCTTCCAAAAACCCTCATATTTTCCAAAATCCAGCAATGACAACCCGAAATGCGAAATGACCAATAGCAATGTTGATTTTATTCATCACGAGCGACGTTTAACGGGTTCGAAATTTAAATAAACGTCAAATGGGGTGACAATCAAATCAAATTAGGCGGGACCGTCCGAGCGGCGTGACGTGTAAATTGTGTTGTAATTGCGTCTATTACGCCCCTTCCATGACAGGCGGATAACGTGAGCTTCACGGGCTCAGTTTGTTATACATTACCCATAAGCATGGGCTTGCATGGACTGGTGAGCGATTAAAGCTGAAAATACCTGCTACCTCTCTTCCAATCTGAACTGGGAGCGATAGGAAAACCTGTGTTATGTTCCAGCTGCTTCTCTTTCCAGGAATCAGTATCAATCAGAGGGAGGCTTTCGATGTACATATTACAATTTAGGTATAATGCTGAAAACTTGTCACTATAGCAATACACAGTACGTTCCTACCGAAATAATATTCAAATCCTTATCACACACAATGATATTCAACGCGAAAACAACCCTTTGAAAAAGAACGTACAAACACACATACATATAATCACGCCTTTATCCCTAATGGAGTAGGCAGAGCATAAACGACCTAAACAAAGGTCGTGTCGCCACGTGGGACAAAGTTTTGAGGGTTATTTATGATAGATTTGTAGGTATATTACTGTAGTGACAGGTTGACAACCCATCGCCTAAATTGCAATATACTGAAACCCGCAGATCCCTTAGCTGGTTTCTACAGCATGCCCTAGAGGAAATGCAGTTGGCACATTCTATGTTTTTCTCTCGCTCCCACTCCAGCCTGGAAGAAAAATAACGTGCTATTTTAAAATAGTCCTGACAGAACGGCGATGTATATTAAACATGAAATTTTAAATATAATGTTCACTTGTCCGAAAAAAAACGAGTCAGGTGTATACCCTATGATTAGGGCATCTACTCAACGTCGGGCATATTTTTTAGTAATTTTAAAATTACACGGTCTTAATATGTCAGTTCTGTGATGTTTGTAGCTTTTAAGATCTTAATTATCAAATTACTGTTACTGTTATTATGATGATAAAATTAAGGGTCGTATTTATAATCAGCTCTCATGAATAACAGCGATTTTAAGTTCGTATCAGAAAAGTCATTTCCGTACAAACTAGCCTATCAAATGCATACTTAATATTGGTCTCAAGTTTGAGATCGCTTTATATACGAGCCTAAGTAACTATCTATAGCCTACAGTTCAGTTGTTTTACCCAGTAAATATTGAGGGAACAAAAAAATCACTACAAATTTAAAATCAGTCGAACAACAACAGGTAAAAGACGGATACAAGTTTGAACTTTGACATCTCGTTGAGTCGGTGTTCTGTTCAAATTGGGCCTAATGCTTCTTAGACATTCCGCGACTTCTGATTGACAACTGAGATGCTATCCAGTTCAGATACCGTAAAGAAAGTAACGGATTCCGATGTTCCGATGGTCTTTGTAGAGATAAGATATTACTGGTTAAACCAATACGTTAATAATGTTAAACAAAAAAAAAACTTACGTGTGTTTTCTTTTTTTGATATATTTATTCTATGTTCTAGTTTAGTTGATTAGACCACTGAGATGCTCTTGTGATTTGCATATGTTTCGATTTGTATAAAGCTATTTAATTTAAAATGCTTTTCTTAGAAAATATTCAATCTTATTTTTGTATTTAACCCTGTTAGGCGCATGGCAATTAGAAAGTGGCGAGGCGGCGACGTAGCGGAGGCGCGCCGTTTTTGTATAGAAATTTACGTCTGCGCAGCGCAGCTTGATTGAAGTTGAACGAACAAAAGAACTATATTATCATAAATTTAAAGTTTAAAAAGCACTAGAATAGTACGCTTTTATAAATGTACATAAAAACATTACAAGACTTTTCTAACAAGTCCAAACACGGATATCATACGATGTTTCATTATAAAGTTCCAGTTCATATATCCCGGCTCCATCATCAGTTCGATAGTACCATATTATTGTATTGTCATCAGAACTACATACAGCTGCCAATTTTCATGACGCTACGATCATTAGAAAATGGTTAAATTAGTTGAGAATGAGAGAATGTTACCTTAGATTCCATTACATAGTTAGTAACGTACAGGTCGACCTAATAAAAGCGTGTTAAAAACGGCGCGCCTCCGCCTCGCCGACGCCTCGCCATTTCCTTTAAGCGATGCGCCTTACAATTGATTTAAATGATGTACCAAGAGTGACACTAATATATTTATCATGCACAAATTATCATGCTCATTCAAATATTTGTGCCCATCACTAATAATATCAAACACGAGGCGCAAAATACACCATTTCAAACAGTTAAAATCATTACCATATTTACTCATGAAGTTAATACATTTAGAGTTTAATTTGAACCAGCAAAAACTAATCATCACTCGTTTTGTCCGTCTGTTTGTATGTCAAACCAAATCGCTTAAACATTGCTTGTAGCTACAATCGATACGATTCGAGAAGAGTACAAACACGATAAACTTCATCAAACTGTTGACGGAACAAATTTGAGCTTTAAAGCCAAAGGCAATAAAGATCATGATGATCAAAAAGAGAATCCCGAAACTACTGTCAATAATGGAATTAAAGCGCGACCGTTTAATATTTACATTGCAGTGTCCAACATTGATAATGAGATTCAACATTATGTAGAGTTGAACAATTTTAATGAAACGCTGGAATTGAGTGACATACATACACAAAATCACACCATTCTTTACGGGTTTAGGCAGAGCGTAAAACGCCTCGTAAAAAGCGCTTTCGCCACGCCACAAAAAAATTAAGGGCAATTTTAGTTTGTAATGTGTATTGCTGTAGTGACAGGTTGTCACCCCATCGCCTAAATTACAATACACTGTAACGAATGAATGCCTTTTGCAGACTTCTACAGCATGCCTGGGACAGCTGGAACATTCTATGTTTTTCTATCTCTCCCTGGCCAGAAGTGATTGAGTGGCAACCGTTTTAAATTTGATGATTTGTCACTTGTAGCCACCTATTTGAAAAATTTAGATAATGATATAATGGTAGACATACATACATACATATAATCACGTCTTTATCCCTAATGGGGTAGGCAGAGTGTAAACGACCTAAATACTGGTCGGTTCGGCACGTCTGACAAAGTTTTGAGGGTTATTTAAAATAGATTTTTAGGTGTATTGCTACACTGACAGGTTGTTAGCCCATCGCCTTATTTACAATACACTGGAACCCTCGAATCCCTTTTACTGACTTCTACAGCATATCCGAGAGGAAGAGCAGCTGGAACGTTCAATGTTTTTCTACAGTGTGTCTTCATAAAGTGCACATATTAAAATCTGGGAAACTATACGCAATATCATCGACGGAAAAATTAACAAAAAAAATATAAAAAATATATTGTATTTTTTATGAATATTTTTATTTTTTTAGTTGCAGCTGCTTATCCTAATTAAATAAATTGTTATTACTTTTAAACTAAATGTCCTATCGCAATGGAATAAACTTTGTGATCATTGTTAATAATTGGCCGTGCCCATAAGATAAAAATTTCCAAAAAAATTAACACCATTAATTTAGAATAAAGAGGTATTTGATGAAAATCTAAAAAAAAAACATTTTTTTTTTTTAATAAACTTAAAATTTCTTAAATTGTTGCCCCATTTACCCTACCTTTTTTTAATTTTAAGTTATTCTACATAGTATTAGCTTTCTAATGGTAAAAATTGCTCGTTTATAACTAAAATACAACAATTTCTGTGAGTGTTTAAAAAAGCCCATGCACACCTTTTTTCTACGCACTATGACTCACCCAAAAAAACTCTTTACCTGATAAGCAATACATACATACATAAAATCACGCCTTTATCCCTTACGGGGTAGGCAGAGCGTTAAACGCCTCGTAAAAGGCGCTTTCGCCGCGTCTGACAAAAATTGAGGGCAATTTTAGATTGTAATGTGTATTGCTAATGTTTAGTGATAGGTTGTCAGCCCATCGCCTAAATTACAATACACTGTAACCCTCGAGTCCCTTTTGCTGTCTTCTACAGCATGCCCGGAAGGAAGGGCAGCTGGAACATTCTATGTTTTTCTATCTCTCCCAGTCCAGCATGGAAGAGTAGATAAGCAATAGTGCGTAGAAAGTGTATATCTCCCTGTCCAGAATGGAAGAAATTGAGTGATAACCGTTTTAACAATTTAGATAATGATTTGATGGTAGACGTTGAGTAAATAACTTTTCATTATAAATCAAGTCAGGAACTACGCGGGCTATAAATCAAGTGAGAAGCAGATTTTAGTTTTTGACGTTTTCGTGAATAATCGACTTTCGACGGAATTTTGCTCATGATAGCGCGATTTTAGCCGGGAAAAGTTATTTATAGGTAATTTATTGTTCATCAGCATGTATAAACTTCTAGATTTAAAGTAAAAATTAATTTTGAATTTTTTTTCATGGTTCAGCGAAGCAACCTTTCGGCTCTTGATCTGAAGTTCGTAGGTTCTATTTTCAACTGGGAAGTTGTGTTGTTTTTTTGTTGTTATATTATATAATATTTACAATTAAATTTGCAAATAGTAATATTTATTTAAAATAACTCGATTAATATCCATTAGCAACTAACCTTAATTCATAAAGCCTACTGTTTTTAACGGTAGGAAATTCTCTGTTATTACTCTGTCAATAGACCAATAGCAGTTTAGGGTCGAACCATTCGCAAGGTCAAGGTAAAGGCAGCTATAACATTTTGTACGTATAAAAGATTGATTGTATGACCTTTAAATGGCCTCTTGGTTTAGAACGCTTGTGTGAAAATATGTAGAATCCATTAACATTGTTCACAAATTAAGTGCCCTTGTAGATTGATTTTTATAGCATTGACATTCCTATTTTTGTATGCCTTTCATAGAAGTAAAAGTACAATAAACAATTTACGGGCTGAGTATATAAAATAATTTTCAAAAACAGAAAAAAATATACAATTACATTATTCTTTATTTATTTCCATGAGTAGTTCAATTTTGTAATAGTGTAAGATCTAAACATAACCCGAACTAAATGTTTGCCTGTAGATCATCATCATCATCATCAGCCTGTATCAGTCCTGTAGATAAGTTTGTCTAAATAATTTCGCGCCAACCAGTTAGTTTTTTTTTTTCATTAGACTCAGACTAAAAACATTTCATAGTTTTCTTTCTTTACTTATAGGTATGTCTTTTTTATTGATGTGAATTATCTCTAAAATTGTACGATGTTTTCTGTTAGCTTTATATACTAAGTAGGTAGTTTTATTTATTTTCGTGTACATGATATTCTGAAACACTAAATATTTATCAACGTCAATAAACGAAGTTAGCTACATAAAACGCATTTCTGATTTTATTGAGCGAAGCTTAATAGGTATAGGGCTTACTAGCCATTGGCGATGACCACAGATGGGCAATTTATATACAACATCAACGTTGTATATTATTTTATGTAGCAAGTTAGCAAAAGATACGTCCACTTTTAGATCTCGCATGATCACTTTCATATACTTATCTGTGGGGTCGGCGAAAACTGCAAACCATACGTAGGTAATTTCCAGAAATGTTAAAGCTAGAATTGGTATGCAAAATTTGATCCTGTCAAATTTTTATGGCTTCTGCGTCATTCGACAAAAAATAATCTGTCAAATTCATTTACAAAGTATAATCTCGTCTCAAATATGTATGAAACTCATTTTAATACATACATACATATAATGACGCTTATCCCTAATGGGGACGAAACGAAACTAAACGACACGAAACGACCTAAGCCAAGGTTGTTCCGCCACGTCTGAGAAAGTTTTGAGGGTTATTTAAGATAGATTTTTAGGTATATTACTGTAGTGACAGGTTGTGAGCCCATCACCTAAATTGCAATATACAGAAATCCTCGGATCCCTTAGCTGGTTTATACGGCATGCCCGGGAGGAAATGCAGCTGGCACATTCTATGTTTTTCTCTCGCTCCCAGTCCAGCATGGAAGAAATCATATTATTAATATTAAAGTCTCTAATTTTATAACGGTTAAATTTTCATCATGCGATTGAGGGTTACTTTCATCATCATCAGCCACTATCAGTCTATTGTTACTGGAAGTAGGCATCTTCAAATCTCTAAGGCGCTCCACTGAACCTGGTCTTCGGCTTTGCATCTAGTTCAAGCCCGCCACCAATTTTTGTAGTTAGTTTTTTATTGAAGGGTCTAGACATTCCTTAGTCTATACCTCTGGCCAGTGCAGCCATTTTGGCATGAAACGCAGCATCATTTAATTTGGCCCTAATTACTGTACGGTGGGCCTTACCACAACGTTTAATGTATGTGACAACCGGAAAACTAAAATACAGTACAAACACCTGCTTATAAACAGTAATTGCTGATTTTATTATAACCGTGTTGGTGCAGTTTTGATAAAGATTGATGATTCAGCGATTTAAAGTAACAGTAAGTAATTGCGGTAAATATAGTAAAATGACAGTTTACTTGCAGTAATATTGACTCTTTTCCCAAAGGTTGCAATTACTGTTGCCTTCGGACACTTTGCAACATAGGATCTGTTACTGATTGGTGAAAACTAAATTAGTAAATATAAAAAAAAAGCTCTAAGGGGGGGTTAAGTCTGCCCATGTAACTTTATCTGCATAACGTAAATAAGGGAAAAATAAAAGTACTCTTTTTGAATTGTTTTATTACCTGACTGTCAAGGAAGGGTTATGTTTTTCACGCGTATCTTGTATGTTTACACTGATATTTCTTTATTTCCTCGTATCTCCGAAACAGCTTGATGGAATTCGACAATTAAGATATCATTCAATTGCTTCCAAGCACCCTAGTGTTCTTAGATAGGTGTAATTTTTCAAAATACAAAAGGGCGGAATTTAGGCGTTAATTTGAAAGTCTTCAAAATGAATATTTTTTGACTGAACCTATAGTGTAGGATATCAAAATAAAGGTAATTAAAAGGTGATCACAAATATACCAAATGATTCGTATGCTAAAGCTCAATTTTAGATCAATTAATGCATTATACCATGTTTCTATAGGTACTATAGTTGGGATGTGTGAACTTTTTTAAACACTTTATTATTTCTTGTTTTTTTTTTATTATTATAAATACTTACAAAAACGAATACATAATTATTCACTAAAAATGTCTCTACTATAACATCACCCATCACATGATTTCGTTAACCTGTATCTACTCATCCCTCTGTATTCCTGATGCACTAATACCATCAGGGTTGCTAGTAGCTCAGCTGACTTGATTATGACTGCCTGTTCTGTGAAATCCATACCAGAATTGGTAACCCCCAGTTAGACGTCATCATACCCACAAATGACTGTGACTCGTATTTATGAAGCGATCTCAAACTTGAGAGCAATGTTAGGTATGGATTTGACAGGCCAGTTTGTTTTGTATTGGAATTATATTTCTGATACGAACTCAAACTCGCTGTCACTCATGAGAGCTGAATATAAATACGGCCCTAAATCAACCACCCGCTTTACGTTTTGTGCATTGAGATCCTGCAAGTAGATTGATTCTATACCTACCAAATTACCAATACCTTTGGTTATCTCATAGTCATCTGATCATTTATTTAATGTAATTTCTTATGTCCCATTGACACGCTAAGAAGAAGATACTTATTTTTTTTTTCACATGAAAGGTATTTATAAAATTTTAGATATATGTACCGCTTTTTATAAACACCTTTACTCAAATCCAACTACGGGTAAATCTGCTTCGCCTCCCGACTATTCATGTCCTGACCCTGACGAGATTCCGCCTATAACCGAACACGAAGTTCATCGTACACTGTCCAAGCTGAAGTATAATAAAAGTCCTGGGCACGACGGCATATCCACAGAAGCCCTCAAAATCGGGGAGCCCATACTACTTCCACATGTAACCAATTTATTTAACACCATTTTACAGACAGGAAATTTCCCAGAAAAATTCTGCCATTCCGAAATTATATTGCTACATAAAAAGGGCGACAGATCAGATATCGGCAACTACCGTCCAGTAAGCCTTGTTTACCACCTCTATAAGGCATTTATTAAAATCATTGAACGACGCGTATCTGGTCTGCTTGATAGAGCTCAACCACCTGAGCAAGCAGGTTTTCGTCCGGGTTTATCGACAACTGATCATCTGCACGCCCTTAATCAGGTAATCGAGAAATTTCACGAGTACGATCAACCACTTTACCTGGCTTTTGTAGATTACTCGAAAGCAGTCGATAGTCTCACTCACGCATCAATATTTACAGTTCTTGAGAAACAGAATTTACCTAACGCATACATCAACCTTATACGAAATATTTATTTCAATAGTACTGCCAACGTAAAGCTTCAGACACCCGGACCATCTTTTGCAATACAAAGAGGCGTGAAGCAGGGCGACCCACTCTCCAATAAATTATTCACAAGCGTTCTAGAAGACGTATTCCAGAAGTTCGCTCCAGAATGGGAAAGCAACGGTCTCCAAATTAGCAGCGCCAGGCTTACAAACCTTCGTTTTGCTGACGATATCGTTCTCTTCTCCTCAACGGCCTCTGAGCTACAACAAATGCTTCAGGATCTAAGCAGGGCAAGCGTCGAGGTTGGGCTGAGGATGAACATGTCAAAGACTAAGGTCATGACTAATAGTGCTGAGCAAATTGTGGAAGTGGATGGGGAAGAGTTAACACATGTCCATGAATACCTTTATCTAGGCCAAATAGTCTCTTTCCAGGCAAGACAAGACAAGGAAGTCGAAAGACGGACTGAAAACGCCTGGAAGAGCTATTGGGCAAATACCTCATGAAAGGTGAGTTGCCTCTGAGTCTAAAACGCAAGCTCATGGATATGTGCATTCTTCCCATCCTTACCTATGGAGATTAGACCTGGTCTTTGACTGACATTCAAAACTCCAGACTCGGGGTTTGCCAAAGAAACATGGAATGCAGCATACTTGGAGTCAAACTGATCGACCGAGTTCGGAACTCAGTGCTGCGTTCCCAAACAAAAATAATAGATGTAGCTCAGAAGGCTGCCTACTTGAAGTGGGATTGGGCCGGCCACGTCACTCAAATGCCGGAAGACCTGTGGGCTAAAAAAGCCACTGAATGGGAACCTGCCAATGCCAGAAGACGACGTGGGCGACCCCGAAAAAGGTGGCGGAACGAGTTAGACGCACATATAAAAGAATGGCGAGAGCTTGCGCTGAACCGTGATGAATGGAAGGGACGGAGAGAGGCCTTTGCCCTGCAGTGGGACACCATAGGTTCATAATAATAATAATATAAAAGGTATTTACAAAAAAAATATGTTATTTTCTGAAACTCATAAACTGCAAAAGCAGTTTGTGGCAAGGTAGCACTCATTACATAATTGTTAACAAATACCTAATTGATATGGTAGGTTCTTCAGTTTCTTTTGATATCTCTCCACATTCTCCACCCGTGTTTTTCAGACTAAGTTGTTCACCAATCACACCTATTGCAAAAATTTCATGTAATAATCTATACACAATTTTGGTAATTAATCAAACTACGATAGTGCACGTAATCATTATCATCATTCGCTTGCCCTTATCCCATTCACTTGGGGTCGGCGTCCCATTCACGTAATACATACATACATACATATAATTATGTCTTTATCCCTAATGGGGTAGGCAGAGCGTAAACGACCTAAACAAAGGTTGTTCCGCCACGTTTGACAAGGTTTTGAGGATTATTTAAGATAGAGTTGTAGGTATATTGCTATAGTGACAGGTAGTCAGCCCATCGCCTAAATTGCAATATACAAACCCTCAGATCCCTTAGCTGGTTTTAACAGCATGCCCGGGAGGAAATGCAGCTGGCATTCACGTAATAACTGATGAAATTTCTGTGAAATGTGCCATAATCTCTGCAGAGTTAATAACACCATCGGCTACATGCCTTCCGGCTATCGGAGGACTGAATACATCCAATTACCTAGGTACTCGTATATAGGTTCATAAATTAATAATGATACATTAATAAAAATTTAAATCTTTCGTGCTGGCCTGGAAGCATGAGAAAAGGATAGAATGTGTCAGATCCGTTGGTTTCAGTATATTGTAATTTAGGCGATGGCCTGACAACCTATCACTACAGTAATATACCTACAAATCTGTCTTAAAATAACCCTCAAAACTTTGTCAAACGTGGCGGAACGTCTTTTTTATAAGCTCTAGGGATAAAGGCGTGATTATATGTACGTATATATTCATTTTACAAATAAAATTTTGTTTATTCAAAATTTCATACCTTTTAAACCACTGTCAAACAATGCCAAAGGTTTAAAAATGATTTCAGTATTTTAGATCTCGAAAAATATTCCCGATTTCGAAACAAATATTTGGTTTTAAAAGGGGGTAAAAGATAAAAATGCATGTTTTTTTATAAAATTTAGTTTCTTTAAACGAAATTTTTGATATTTTTACAATAGTTTCACATCAAATAAAAGTTCATCTGAAAAATTAACTCAAATTTCATCGCTCACATAAATCATTTCAAACGTTTGCTATTCGAATAATCACTTGTAACAAAATACCTGGTTATTGCCAAACTTCTTCGTCTAATATGCGATTACTTTGAAACTCCGTCGTTGTGCCGAACAAAGTGATTTCTCGTGTAAGCGGCTTGAATTGAGGCTTGAGATTCTGGGTGTCAATGGATGGGACGGTGTGACCTTCAGACTTGAAGATGTTAGGATCAGGGTTCAATTATCTGTTTATTTTATGAACAAGAGAAGGTCATGAAAGAAATGAATAGAGTTCTCTGTAAGCATCTATAACAGTATTTAATGTTGTGGTGAATTGACCTTTGAGTGACTAATGTACATCATATTCTTAATATCCTGGGTTATCAAATATGTTTGACAGTCCATTTTAAACCCATTTTTTGTTTAGTAGTTGGCAATAATCTTCTACGATTTGTCAGATCACTAAACGAATGCTTCAGATTGTCGTTCACGGTTCCCTACATCTCGGAAGTTTTTAATATTGCAACACCAAAAATCGTTCACCAACCCCCAAAACAAAACAAAGTCTTCAAAATATATCCAACGTCTTCAAATATCTAACTGGAGCGAAAAATAAAGTTTTCTAAACAAATCACGCGACACCGCTGAAACGGGACGCAATCACAACAAGAAAACCACATTACACTTTTATAAAAATGACGCTATCTCCTTCACCCCCCGACAAGGTGTTGGGGGCGCAAATAATTTATGTCCTACCACAGACAGAGACAACATAAGCCCCGAGAAAAATAAGCAAACTACCCACTTAAAAAGACGTAACCATCTTAAGACTACCGTCTCCAACGAAAGAGGACCTTGAGGAGAGCGTACGAAATTCAAAAGTCAACTATTTGCCGGCTGGCGTGGGTCGTTCCGAGACTGGGGTAAACATAGTACGACAAGTCTTTAAATGAACGTGGGTGAATTAACTGTTTGTAGAGAGAACTGACTAAATAGAAATTAGAGCCCGATGGTGTAGTGGATAGAGCCGCTGCCTCCTGAGCAAGAGGTCGTGGTTCAAATCCCACCACGTACCAATTGGTTTTTCGGTTTTCGAATTTCATATGTACCTCTATTCGGCGCTTTTTTCGTGCTTCGGAAGGCACGTTTAGCCGTTCTTTCCGGTTAATATAATTTAATACCGTAGATATTATTCGTTAAGCCATATTAGAGGCCAGTGCTTAGAATTGGCGGCTTGAAAACTATGACCTAATCTAGGATTAGGTCTGGTTTCCCTTCTGGGATGCGGAGGTCATTGGCCTTAGGTCTGTGTAAAAATTAGGACCCTCGTACAATCACCTAGATAAGGTAGCCGACCCCGTGTAATACGGGAGATGATGAGGGAGAACTGTCAAAATTGGCACTGGAGGCCATGTTGGCGGCGATAGTTTTTTTTACCACGTTCATATAAAGCCTTGACGTAGTGTAGTTTTCTAGGGGTATAAATTTCGAGTGCAGAGCTAGGGGAACTGCCACGCAGACCTTATTTAATTTCATAATAAATTGCAATAATTGCATTAGTGGGAGCGGTATATATCACGAGATAAGGACGTCGGTGACGGTGACTGTCCGAGAAATGAAGGGGTATTAACTGCCTCCATGGTCTAGTAGTCTGAGCTTTGGGCTCTTGATTTAGAGATGATTGGTTCAATTCCTGCGGGGGAACAAAAATGTGTGTATTTGTGTTTTTGGTTGTTTTCTCAATTCCATTAGCTTAATGCTGAATCACATCGGGTCGGTACTTTGAAAAACTGTCGATTTCCATCTTTAATCATTGTAATACAAACCATGTCAGATTAGGTACTAATAGGAAATTTAAAAAGACTGACACTAGGGATCATCGGGCCAATGTGGAGTCAACGTCGACTCAAAAACTCTCTATAGAAAAAGATGAACAAACCATGTCTGGTAATCAGTTTAAAAAGGCTGACACCAGGAACCATCGGGTCGTTTGACGACTCAAATCCTTACTCGATAGAAAAAGACAAACATGCCTTGAGACAAACTAGTCATAAAGTAGCAATGGCCTCGTAAGGAAATAGAGAGACTATTCCACATATCGTGATATCAGATCTCTGTTTGGATGTATTCCAAACAAGGACTGGAAAGTGGCAGCTTTATTCTGAAGCATCCAATAACTCTCGTGCTTTACTGCTGAGTTTACTGGAATCAAAAGCTAAGGTAATACTAGGATCTGATGACCTGCAGAGGGTAGTTAGTGGATCTTCTTACTGCTCTAGAACTTAGTTTCCTAGTTTTCAAATTAGGAATTAAAATAATTTTATCTGTTCTTGTTCTCGGGATTTCATCCCTGTTTCTGTGTAAGTCCAAATTACCCCAAAAAAAGTATACCTACTATTCCATTCCATCTCAGTGAGCGCGATTATGCGTTTTCATTTAATTGATTGACTAATAAATCACTTTACAAATTTCACATGTACGTTTATTCGGCACTTTTTCCGTGCTTCGGAAGGCACGTAAATCCGTTGGTCCCGGTTAATATCGTTAAACACCGTAGTTATTAGTCGTTAAGCCATTTCAGGGGCCAGTGCTAGGCATTGGCGGCTTGAAAACTCGGACCTAATCCTAGATTAGGTCCGGTTTCCCTTCTGGGTTGCGTAGGTCATATGGCAGTCGCTCTGTGTAAAGACCAGTAACCTCGTTTTATCCCCTAGATTAGCTATCCGACTTCGTAAGACACGGGATAAGGCTAGGAAGATGATGACTTGACTTCTAAATCCAAAACCCTGTATTTATTTTCTTTAATGGAACCCCTTGATAATTTCACTATAGAATGGATTTTGTATTGTCTTCCATTTCACATGGTTCATTACAAACATTATAATATGCATTACAATAATCAATTGTTGCCCTTATCTCCCAATCACCATAAAGCACAGGCACACTCAACCCTGTAATCACTTCCATATATCTTTCCAGACAATTCGCAGACATTTAACACCCTAACTGCCATCAGTCCACGGTCCCTTGGATATGAAGATTCGATTAACTGTATAGGATTAGCAGGCCCTGATTACGGAGAACATGGAAAAACAATTAAGGGAAATTCAAACAATGACTGACTATAAAGTTTGTCTTTGTTTTCTGTATCTTAGTGGCTTGCGGTGGCGGTGGTATGGTATTATACACCCTTTTGGTGGTGACCATTTTTGTAGAATAAGGCGGACACTTGAATGTTTAAGGGTAGTTTGATTTCCGTTAGCTGGTCATCGATTTAAGATAGCCCACATTTCAATTCCACTCTAAATAATAAAAAAAACAGTCCATAATATTACTTAAGTATTTTCTTCAGATCTTCTTCTTAGCGAGTGGATTCTCGAGTCGAACAACGACCACAGAATAACTCTGGTTACAGAGTTTTCAAACCGCCTAGTAGCACATCTAGGAGGCCTCTGACATGATTTTCTTCAAATGTAAGTAGTCCTTGGTCTTGTGGGGTGGAGTACTTAATTTCAGCATGTTTATAGTTTGTATTTAACAATTGTTTAATCTAGACGTTCACAGAAAAACGCACTAGACATTGCAGGAACTGGACCGAATGGACCGAAAAGAAAACATAAACATATTAGTTATATTTTTATATTATTTTTGATTACCGACTATTGATAACACTAAATTCGAGCAGAGCTGCCCTGCAGCCCGGCTTAAGATCGCCAGGCTACCTTTAGTGTTCATATTTTTTTTTTGTAGGACATTGCAATTTCCGTCGTTGTAACTGTTAATAGTAGAGGAATATCCCACGTAAACACACTAAAAGCTAGCCACCCTACAGCTAGTGAAAATAGGTGCGGCAGTCCCCTGCCTGCCCTGAACCACCCTGAACAAAGCCCAAGTGAAATTTATAGTTTTTAGATAAACTGTTGAAACGGAGATTAGTGCACACGCCCTTACAGTAAAGGATCGTCTTACTGATAGCGGGTTTAAAGTGCAGCTTGAAATATGAATATCATTTCGCATGGGGTGGAAACAGATTGTCATTGCGAAAGGGTAGAGAAAGAACTATGAACGTTTTAAAGTGGGCCATCAGAGGGTAGATTTGAAACCAGGGTTCATCGGGTCGTTCGACTCGAGAATCCACTCGCTAAGAAGAAGAGGGTAGATAAGTACTGTGCTCGATTCTAGATTTGCCGGCTAAAACTAAAACTTATTATGTTTTTGTTTATTTTTTTAACAAAGTACGATAATCCCGAGGCTTGTTGTGTGATAGTTAAGACGAGAATAAATAGTCTTAATAATTCAAATAGGTTCTTAACATAAACTGTTAAAATGAGCTTAAAAAATATTTCATCCCGTAACAAACAGAAAAAAAGTACTTAATTATTGGACAAGAAATATTCATTAACAAGAACAGTAATTATGTTTGGCAAACGTAAAACAATACGTTCAAGGCTTTAAAATTCCAACATGAAACCCAATATTATTACGCAAAAGGAATTCACGGAATTCAGATATAATAAACCTTAACAAATTTTCCGCCAATATAGGTACATAAATTATAATGGGCTCGATTCTAGGTCCGTATTTATAATCAGCACTTGTGAGTAAGAGCGAGTTTGAGTTCGTATCATAAATGACATTTAAGTACAAAATGGCCTGTCAAATCCATACTTAATATCGCTCTCAATCTTGAGATCGCTTTATAAATACGAGCCCTAGATACCACCGGCTTAAACTTAAAATAAAAATCTTTCTGTCACTTTCAAAATTATAAAATTAAAAAGGGACAGGCGATTTATTCTCTATAGTTTTTCACTTTGTCCGCTAGATTTTGACGCACTTTTGCACGTTTTCCCAGAATTTCTGTCAATTTTATCTGCCATATCATATGACGGCTGAAAAAAGAACCCACCGACTATAAATCAAAAATCGGAAAGAATAGATATCCTGTCTCTTTCAATTTTTTTGCCGTCTGAAAGTGACTGATAGATTGAAACTTTAGTTTTAGCCGGCAATTCTAGAATCGAACCCAGAGTGCTAATAATTATAATGAGCTCTTCGGTTTGTTAGGCTGGAACTGCCAGAGATTCGATTCTTAAGCAAATTTAATAATTATTTTCAGATTGTTTCTTCGTTTGCTCAAGGAAATATAGACTGGTTCACTTAGGAAGAATAATTCACTTTTCAGAGTCAAGCACGAAAGTACAGTTTAAGAAAAATAAGAAAAGAAACAAAAAGAAAAAAGGCTTTCTTAACTTAAAGGCAGCACCATTCATAATACTTATATTATAACAATACTCGAACAGGATATTATCGACAGTATTAATATTGTTAAAATGTTGAAGGGAATAAAAAACAACGAAGGTGGAATGGGTCGAGCCCCACGTCATGTATCGAAACGCCGTGCATCACATGTGCTCACTCGCATACTAATATTCCTTGGGAGATGATGTAAAATTACTTGAAGAGACAATGGCGGCAACTTTTAGCGTACCAGCCACAAACAATAATATTTATCAAAACAGTCCCTTGATGAGAATGTGCAGAAATTACAATGAAGTCAGTTCTCACTTAGATGATTTCCATTTTAGTCAATTTAATTTTAAAACTTCACTGTACAATCTAAAACTAAATATTTCATAGTATACTCCCTGTTTTTAACGCCTAGCTTATAATGTAAATTTTAGTGCATGTAAATTTATATTTAATTTGATTTCTAATTTTATTCTGGATGTAATTTATATTATTTCTTATTGATTGTTAACTATTTTTTGTGAATGTTGTGTGCAATTTTAATTGGATTTAAAATTTATAATGATCTATTTTATTGAGATAAGTTAAGTAATTCTTAATTTGTTATCTGTAATTGTACCTTTTAAATAAAAATAAAATGAAATAAATAAAAATAATTCTGAACGTACTATTCCTTAACTAATTCTTAGCTAGCGCTGTCACTTTCTTAACTTTGATATCAGAACAGGAGCAAATGAACACATGACTTTGACATTCCTTATCTGACGTAAGACGCTTTAAATGAGAAATGAGCATAGAGCGTGCTTCCTTAATTTAAATTCAAATAAGCAGTCTTATGTCAGATTAGGAATGTCAAAGTCACGTGTTTATTTGCTATCCTGTTCTTATGTCAAAGCTAAGAAAGTGACAGCGCTAGCTAAGAATTAGAATTACGATTATGTTGCGAGAATCGACGCCAATAATTATACTTGCGTATTTATACCAATCACTGGCCACCAAGAATAAGGTCCTTCTAAAAAAAATAATATTTACTCTCTTCGTGATACTGGCTAGTTTGTTAGTTTCTATACACTTGCTTGCCGGCAGAAATAGATATGTGTGTTTTGTACTTACCTTACCTTCTGTAAATGAGCTTTTCGCACCTACGGTTGACATTTGCACAACTTTAAAGAAAAAAACAATTGTTCTAACGCTATGAAAATAAATTAAATCTTACCTACCGGTTTCCGGTTTTTAGCCTTGATGCTATAAAATCTACATACCTGTAACAAATAAAAAAATAAGTCATTGTTTTAATCTTTATGGGTATTCAAGCATTTGATAAAAGATACAACTTTAAACTTTATTTGTAGAATAATTAATGCTTTTACATTGTGGTTGATCTAAAACTTAACATACATAATATACATATAATAACGCTTTTATCCCTAATATAGAGCGCAAACGATCCAAACAAAGGTCATTCCGCCACGTCTGACAAAGTGTTGAGGGTTAAATAGATTTTTAGGTATATTGCTGTAGTGACAGGTTGTCAGCCCATAATTGCGATATACTGAAACCCTCTGAGCCCTTATCTGGTTTTTACAGCATGCCCGGGATTAAATACAGCTTGCGCATTCTATGTTTTTCTCTCGTTCCTAGTCCAACATGGTAGAAAACATAAATTCTCCCGTAAAAGTTAAAACTGAACATTTAAAGGCCATATCCAGTTTTCTCTATATCTCCGTCACACTTGAAGAATAACCACGAAACATCGACTGTCCATTGTTCTTGTACATCGATATCGATAATCGATTTATCGAAACCTATAGCAATGCGTGCGCTCTTAATTTTAAATCTTATGGCTTCATTTCGACGCGGACATGTAAAGAATTGGATCCTATAAGAAGAAAATATAGGGTGATGGTTTGTCTTTTCAATGAAGTGGAATACATTGGGTTCTGTAGGTAAGTTATTGAATTAAATTGTGACTTTATTCAGTTGATTCGTAAAACTGTGGTTTCATTTATAATTCGTATATTTATTAATACATATCACCCTTAACTGCCTCCGTGGTCTAGTGGCTAGTGCCATGGACTCCCGATCCGGAGATCCTGGGTTCCATTCCCAGGGGGGAAACACAAAGTTGATATTTTTCTCTAGTTTGGTTAGGATATTGCAGGCTGAATCACCTGATAGTCCGAAAAGAAAAGAGATTTCGTGCTTCGGAGGACATGTTAAGCCGTCGGTCCCGGTCGCTGTCTTTGATAGTGGTCGTTACTCAAACCATGTCAGAGGCCTGATAGTTGTGCTACTAGGCGGTTTAAAAACTCTGACACCAGGGTTCCTCGGGTCGATAGACTCGATACCCAGTCGACAGAAGAAGAAGAATATTACCCTTGTACTATTTATTATATATTCTGTGTTAATATGCAGATGATGGAGTTGATACAGTTTTATTTTGGTTACGCTATTGCGTAGGTTTTTAAGCAACCATTTTGTTTGTTTTTAGTTTCAAACATTACCATAGGTAATGATTACAATAGCCAAACTGTAAATATTAAAAAAAAAATGCTCTTGTGCCAAATCCTTGTATTTATACAATGAGTAAAGAATAGCTGATCATATTTTAGAGCGTGATTTTACCAATGATACTGAACAACTTTTGTCAAAGAACGTAGATCGGAATACGTGAAAAAAATGGCCCTCCCTTACAAAGTGTGCCAGCAGCGGCTCGAATAAATTTGTATGGTATGTCCATATTTTTTTATTTTATCGACCTATGTTCCTATGGGAAAGTTGTTCAGTTTCGTGGATAGAATCAGACCCTAAAATATGTTCTTTTTTTTTTACTCCCTTCTCTTCTTAGCAAGTGGATTCTCGAGTCGAATAACGACGCTATATAGGTATTCTTGCATCCTATATGGATTATTCCTAATATTTTAGTATATTATGAGCTAATAATCTATTAATGTACGACCAAAGGAAGTGATTCTGAACTTCATGGGCTTATCTGTAAGTTAGAAATTAAAATTTATTAATAGTTCGACGAAAGTGCATTGCGTGAAAAGAATTTTATATGTCACACACGGTTCGTGAGACGCATACATACATACATATAATCACGCCTTTATCCCTAATGGGGTAGGCAGAGCGTAAACGACCTAAACAAAGGTCGTCCCGCCACGTCTGACAAAGTTTTGAGGGTTATTTAAGATATAATTCTAGATATATTGCTGTAGTGACAGGTTGTCAGCCCATCGCCTAAATTACAACATACTGAAACCCTCGGATCCCTTAGCTGGATTTAACAACATACCCGGGAGGAAATGCATCTGGCACATTCTACGTTTTTCTCTCGCTCCCAGACCAGCATGGAAGTAAAACAGTGGTTCGTGAGACGCAATGTCATCTAACTGTCAAAATACGATTTTTATTCAATTTCGGGCACACTTTTATCTGATTCATAATATTAGGTCTCAGATTAGCCCCGTCTGCTCTGATATTTGCTCGGAACGTTGTCTATATTTAGCTTTGCAATCTGATCCCGTTTTGGTTACAATGACCAGTTGCTATATAGAGTTGAGCGCAATACCTTGTTGAGCTTTCGTATGCGCGGTATTATAAGGACTAGACCAGGCCATTGTTAAACAACAATATAAGGTGAAAATTGAATTTAGTACACAATACAATATACTTTATTGCACAAAAACACAGAAATTACAAATTGCTAAAAAGAAAAGTAGTACAATTCGCAGCCTTATTGCTAATAAAGCAATATCTTCCAGGCAACCAGGCAATAGGAAACAGAGGAGTAAAATAAATTTAGTCTGTTTGTTTAGTACTTGATTTCGCCAATTTTGTATGGTAAAAGGTTAGAAAATTGAAATAAATAATAATAATGGACAGTCGAGTTTCTTCCATGCTGGACTGGGAGAGATAGAAAAACATAGAATGTTCCAGTTGCCCTTCCTCCCGGGCATGCTGTAGAAGACAGCAAAAGGGACTCGAGGGTTACAGTGTATTGTAATTTAGGCGATGGGCTGACAACCTGTCACTACACATTAGCAATACACATTACAATCTAAAATTGCCCTCAATTTTTGTCAGACGCGGCGAAAGCGCCTTTTACGAGGCGTTTAACGCTCTGCCTACCCCGTAAGGGATAAAGGCGTGATTTTATGTATGTATGTATAGAATATTCCAAATGATTGAGAAGTACTTGTCAATTCAAGTGTGAGTTAATTCAAAACGAAAGTTTAACGTCTCCATTACACACTCCACAGCCATTAAACCCAAACCATTCGAATATTAAAGGTCATAAAATCGATACCCAACGCGAATCGATTGAATAACCTAATTTGGGCGTTAGTTAAGAAACTCCGTTAACTCGACCATAGTTTTAAAGTAACTTTGGAACTAATCGATGCGGTCATTCAAGCGAGAAGTTGCTGAAGTTACACGCACACATACAAACAACACGCACACAGACGTAACGCACACGAGTAAGTATGAAGATATTAGCCTAGTGGTAAATGGTATAAGTTGTAGACGGTAGACAAAATAGTGTTTAGAAAGATTTTTATACAATGTAGCAACTCTACAGACAGCAAAAATGGTTTTTCAGAAGGACCTGATTGCTATGAGGCATTTTTTTGAAGTATTAAAAAATATCATCATAATATTATATGTATTTCGACTTAAATTTTGAATTCGCTTAATGTATAGAGGAGTAAATAAATCGTATGAGAAGTTGTTGAAAAGTGATGAATAAGATTATTACCAAGAAATATATTTGCGTTATCTTTATTTACATTACATTTCTTTCTTTCTCGCGTTTACATTTCAAGTTTGACATCTATAATAAAAATAATTTATAATAGAAGTCCGTTTGTAGAGATTATAAGTAAGATTGACAGTGACAGTAAAAAGAATGATAGGAGCACAGGTCAAACAGTTACTGATAAAATGCTTCAAGCACTTGATGAGAAATGAGTAATAGAATAGCTAGTCGTTAGTAATGTTATGGTGAATCATATTAATATAGTTAATATTATTGTTCTTAAAACTGATATAATCATCAATCAAATGAGCCAACTAGTAGATATTTATCGTAAGTTAGAAGTTAAATAGAAATAATACTTGTGTAACGAAATTCAAATGTTGGTGTACAAAGTTGCAAATCTAATATTATTTTTGTCTAAATTTGGGGGACAATTTCCCATTCAAGTAACTACAAATCTAGATCTTTTCACAAATTGTCACAAATTTATGATCTATCAAAGTCTGATCAAAGACTCGCTTGTTATTTAAACCATAAGTTGAAGTACAGTTTCACCCTAAACAATCTCTTATCTGCACCAATTAATAGGGGTTGAAGGGGGCTAAGAAAGGCGCCCTTAAGCTACATATTAATATCGACGCATCCACACCCAGCAGGCTGTTTAGCATATAAATTTGCACCTTTATTACTACCCTTAACAATATTAGAATATTCATCTTATTACAGGAGAGGCACTTGAATATGTTATTCAGTTTTTGCTTGTGTCGTAATATTTTCATTTAAAAAATATGAAAAATATTATAATTCGTCTTTGGAAAAGTTAAGCCTGAACCTGTAACATTGGAATACTTTTCCATCTCGTTCTCGTGAAATATCATAATCTCCAATTTATTTGAATTAAATATTGTGTCATATTTTTGTATGCAAGTTACAACCACCCACCCAACCATTGGGACCCAATTTCAAGCAACTTGCTGGTTTCCGTCGTTGTATTGTTTGGTGATACCAAATACCGTGATACCTGCTAATGCTATTAATAATAGTGAAGTTTGAAGGAATATTTTATATTTATGTCCTGCTCATGTTGATAAAATATTTAAATTGAGCACGTCTTCTCCGTATTACGTTTTATGCTCTCACACTTTTATTAGGTCTGCTGTAAGAAAATTCTTTATAGAAATAAGCAGTGCCTGTTGTGTCTTAATTCCTTATGTAATTGTTCTGTGTTTGTTTATGTGTACAATAAACTGTTAAATAAATAGGAAAGAAATCATTTGCCGCATTATTAAGGAAATATTACTCAGGGTCCGCGGCTTTATCAATTATTCCTGATTTTCATAGCTACCTGCAAATGAATCCAATATTACTTAACGTATCCCCCATCCAAAATACATTCATCATTACCAACAAATCCTCCGCCGACAGTAATACCGTCAATATTATTAGATGTAACATTAAATTTGGTTGCTATTGGTCCCCCTCCCCCTAAGATTAAGGGGGGGTATTGTTCTCCCCTTTGACTTCATTAAGGCGCGGTCGCTACTTCGTTAACGGAGCGATGTCATCTAGCGTGTAAGGTAAAACTTTGTAAGTTAAGTTCAGGCGTTTTAGTTTTGGCTCGTAATCGTGCTCAGAAACGTGTATAAGAGTAACTTAAATGAAACTTGTATTTGATACGTTATTTTGTACTGGAATTACATATAATTACGCCTTTATCTCTCATGGGGTAGGAAGAGCGTAAACGACCTAAACAAAGGTCGTTCTGCCACGTCTGACAAAGTTTTAAGGGTTATTTAGGATAGATTTGAAGGTATATTGCTGTAGTTTCAGGTTGTCAGCCCATTGCCTAAATTGCAATATACTGAAACCCTCCTATCCTTTAGCTGATTTTTACAGCATGCCCGGGAGGAAATGCAGCTGGCACATTTTTTTTTCTCTCAATCCCAGGCCAGCATAGAAGACATTAAATTCAATTAACAATTTTTGTAGTCGCCTAATGATCTGATCACGAGTAATGTCCTGAGATAATATTTATTTAAAAAAAGAAATGAAAGTAAAGAATTATAATCAAAATATTGCTAAGAGTTAGATTCTGTGTGTGTTATGTATTAAAAAAACTGGCTTGCTGGCTTTTTTTACCTTTACAAAGCCACGTTAATCTTACCTAAGATCGATGACACCGCAGTACAGAATATACTTAGTTCTATTACATATAACTCACAATGCATTTTGTCTAAATAGTTTACCAGTTTCTTCCATGCTGGACTGGAAGCGAGAGAAAAACATAGAATGAGCCAGCTGCATTTCCTCCCGGGCATGCTGTAAAAAAACGAAGGGATCCGAGGGTTTCAGTATATTGCAATTTAGGCAATGGTCTAGCAACCTGTCACTATAGCAATATACCTGCAAATCTATCTTAAAATAACCCGCAAAACTTAGTCAGACGTGGCGGAACGATCTTTGTTTAGGTCATTTAAGCTCTGCCTACCCCATTAGGGATAAAGGCGTGATTATATGTATGTATGTTCTTTACGAGTTGACGGTTTTCGTAGGTTCAGGAATTGCTGTGTTATTGTGGACTTTCTGCTATTCTGGCATGTGAGGGTTCGTTTAGCGTTTCTTCAAGGGGTTAAAGAATTTATGAACGACGATTTGCTTTTACTACCTTTTGAGTGCTTTAATTAAAACTGTGGTAAGGACGAGACTAGCGAAATTTTGACTCGTTTTAGATTTCAAAAGGGTGTGGTAGGTACTGCATGATAAAGGTAAATGTCTGATACGTATGGAGATAAGAGATGTAAAAAGTTTTATAAAATGTAAAATAACACCAAAAAAGGGTAGACAGAGTAACGTCTGTTTAATATGTTAAAGGAAATTTCAGAAAGAAATAAAGATTGTGCATAATTATTATGTTAGTTGTGATATGTTACCAATGTTAACCTTAACTCTTCTAGCCCCTTGACAGTTTTTCCGGTAAAAGAAGCAGTACGTTCTGTGTTCTTTTAATTCAAAACCTTCTGAACATGGAAGATTTACTCAAAACACACCCAATTTATGCATTCAAAGAACTGTGTCATACAGTAAGAATATTGCATCAATTCTAAAAACCAAACCAACAGAAACTACCTTCAATCAAACATGTCCTCTGTTTAATATTGCATACGGATTCATTCCAGGAATACACATTCGAGGTGAAATTAAGATTGTCCCTGTCTGAGCCATTCAATGCAAATATTGTACTCGATGTACAGATCAGCAAACCGCAGAGGACTATATTATAATTTATGATAATAATCATAACATTTTTTGTTTTTTTTTTATAATACTAAATTGCAGTACACAGGACAAAACAAACCTGTAAAAAATCTGATTTGAGGACTATAGCTACTTCCATGCTGGACTGGGAGCAAGAGAAAAAACATAAGATATGCCAGCTGCATTTCTTCCCGGGCATACTGTAGAAAACAGCTAAGAGATCCAAGGGTTTCTGTATATTTAAATTCAGGCGATGGGCTGACAACCTGTCACTACAGCAACATACCTACAAATCTATCTAAATAACCTTCAAAACATTTTCATACGTGGTGGAACGACCTTTGTTTAGGTCGTTTACATTAGGAATAAAAGCATGATTATATGTATGTATGTATGTATAACTCGAAACCTAGATAGGGCTGGAAATTGCAACAAGTTGTGGGACAGGAAGAATTCCTCGTAGCACAGATATCTACAAGCTTTTGGACTCGAAGGATCATGGGTATCAATATCTATGGCGAGATTTTCATTCACCACAGCTTTGTGATCTACATTGTGGCCATATTTGAGACCCTAGGCGACATTGAAACAATGTAGAATGACCTCAACAGAACTTAATAGTCTACCGCAAAATATGAATACTATGTAGAGTCCAGGAGATCATCAGGTCTGTGGCACGTATACTATGAGTGTATGAGTGCTCGGCGCATGTCGTGTGACATATCTTGAGATTGGCGAGATACGGCGAAATGAGATATCGGTATGCCAATCGGGAATCGATTCCTGTTAGCAATTTTATGGGATTCTCTTTCTGTTTGTTTTTGATGGCGGGTCTAGATGAGTCATGGTCTGGTGCCAAGTATCTATGTAGGAACTGTAGCACTATCTATGTGTTTATGGTAAATAAATAGATTTTCTTGTTGGGAACAGACGAGTAGGTGCTTTTCAAAAATGTAGAAAGCAAAAAATTAAAAAAAGTTCATAGATCACGGGGTTTAATTTGTAAAGTACACAATGGTTAGGATAATGCAGGGTGATTCAACGTCGTCGTCTTCGTCGTCGTCTCAGCCGATAGACGTCCACTGCAGGACATAGGCCTCCCCCAAGGATAATGCAGGGTGATTCAACGATGTCCTGAAAATTCTGTATCATTTGGCCTTACCTGCTTCTTTGTTAATTTTGTCTCGTGTATGTCTGATATAAAGCAAACCAGTTGCAATCCTAAAAGCTTGTTGGCAATTAATTTCCCCAATCCTAGCAATTCCACCTTTGATCTAGATCAAAACCCTAATAATTTCGCTTGCCACGTTTATTGCGCTGGTCATGAATACCTCAATCAACTCATTGGTAACATTAAACGTATCACCGGCTAAGGGAGGTGTTTTGTAATTTCAACAGACTGTTAAGAGTTATCGTTTTCAAGTTGCATTATTTAATAATGGCACTACCAGTTTTACTATTTTTATTTTAAGAGCGTTAGAAGTTCAAAGATATTAGATAAATAAAAAGGTATTGATAAAGAGCGCATTATTAATTCTTCCATACTGGACTGAGACCGAGAGACAAACATATAATGTGCCAGCTGCATTTCCTCCCGGGCATGCCGTAAAAACCAGCTAAGGGATTCAGAATATTACAATTAAGGCCATGGGCCTACAACCAATCACAACAGCAATATACCTACAAACCTATCATAAATAACCCTTAAAACTTTGTCAGATGAGGCGGAACGACATTTTATTTACGGTCGTTTACGCTCTGCCTACCCCATTAGGAATAAAGGTGTGATTATATGTATATAATAATTTCTTCCTCTCAAAACCACAATGACCCTAAGGAACCTAGAAAGCACAACAGGACAAAACCAAGCAACAGAATAAAAGGAACATAAAAAAAAATAGGTCGTTATACAATTGTAACAAGCAACATCTCCAGAACAGAGAACCATCGAACCGAACACGCAACCACATTATCCATTACTAGCTGTCAACCATGACGAATGACAATACTACAAACAATACCAGCATATTACGACAAGAATGATAAACCAGATGGTAAACAACAATTTGAACCCTAAGGTGAAGAAATAGAGGTGGTTGAAGATGAAGAAGATAACGCAGGTTTAAAAGCCGAAATGAAGTATGAAGATTCTAAAATGGTACCAGACGGGAGATCTGTAACAGAATGTATGGAGATAACGCATAACACGCATTTACGTGGGACGTATAGACGATCGGATAATCGGTTTTGTGTATTTGCTGCAGGTAGAGTGAAAAATCCGGATTTATGAGTATATCCCAAAGTGATTTTGTTCGGCCTGCATTAATAAATCAGCAATTAGAAACGACGATAATTTTGAGTTCATATCAAAAATGTTATATCGAAGCTTTAGTTTTTGTAATTTTATTAATAGGCATACAAAACTCCAAGCAGGGTTCTTGTCTGATATGGTAACAATGACAGTAACCAGCCTATTCAAAGCTTTGCAAGTAATACACGGCTTTTTACATTAATTACTGAATAAAATAAATATTTTTAGAAGTTCGATCAAAAGTACGTTACATGTAATGAAACACTTAAAAACAAAGTAAATACAGACAACTGAACACCTGTTTTGTTGCTATTACATTAAATACTGCAACAACATGCTTCTTATTCAGTTGTTACTATTTATACTTACGAATAAAACATTTTTCCATGCTGGATTGGGAGCGAGAGAAAAACATAGAATGTACCCGCTGCATTTCCTCGTGGGAATACTCTAGAAACCAGCTAAGGGATCCGAGGGTTTCAATATTTATTTAAGCGATGGGCTGACAACTTGTCAGTACAGCAATATACCTACAAATCTATCTTAAATAAGTCTCAAAACTTTGTCAAACGTTTTGGAACGACCTTTGTTAAAGTCTTTTACACTCTGCCTTCCCTATTAGAGATAAAGGCGTGATTATATGGGTATGTAAAAAGAATGAATATTACTTTTTTTTCTGTATCGACTCACTTTCCAACTTTGGCTGCAACATCGACTATCGAACACATCGCGTGGGGTAGAGAAGTGTCCAGTGTCGAACATTCCTGTTCTATTGTTAGTTTGTCTGTTTGTGTCGCGAGCACTGGGATGTCTACATTGAGTATTGTTAAAAGGAAATGACTATGAATAGTTTAACATATTTATTAATATCTTTAATTATGTTATACCCACAAATTATTCACTTTAACTTACTAAACAATTTATACGTAGAACTTAAACAAATCTAACAACTAGATGTTTGGACTAGAGTGTGTAAAAAATACATATATATTTTTTATTTAACCCTTATGGGGTAGGCAAAGCGTAAACAACCTAAACAAAAGTCGTTCCGCCACCTGACAAGTTTTGAGGGTTATTTAAGATACATTTATAGGTATATTGCTGTAGTGACAGCTTGTAAGCCCATAATCAAAATTTTTATATACTAAAACCCTCGGATCCCTTCATATAATCACGCCTTCATACCTAATGGGGTAGGCAGAGCGTAACCGACACAAACGAAAGTCGGTCGCTATGTCTGACAAAGTTTTGAGGGTTATTTAAAATAGATTTGTAGGTATATTGCTGTAGTGACAGGTTGGCAGCTCATCGCCTAAATTGCAATATACAGAAACCCTCGGATCCCTTAGCTGGTTCTTACAGCATGCCCGGAAGGAAATTCAGCTGGCACATTCCATGTTTTACTCTCGCTCCCAGTCCAGCATGAAAAAAAAGAAGATAAAGATAAATATGGATTACGGGTAACAAAAATAATGATTGATCATAAAAAATGCTATGATGTTGAATTAAATGGTTACGCAGTTTGTGTATATCCCGAAGAATAAAATGGCAAAAAAGTATGTAATGAAAAAAAGGCTCCATTCAAAAAGTTCACCTCGATCAGACAATTCGTATGGAAAAGCCATTTGTTTTCACTTCCTGAAATAAAATCCTGCTGCTAGTTGTTCAGTGTCGTTGACTGAGCAACCCCTATCAGTTTGCGGGACGTTGTCCCTTACACCCCGTATATATGTTTAAAAGTTACCAAAACGTGTCAATATTCATCAAATGTCATTGACACAGTGTTTCAATTTAATAACGTCACAATTTTGATTCTCGAAACATCCTCAAAGTTAAATTGAGTTGACAATATGTCGATTACCTCCTTTATAGGATCGAGAGGTAAGTAATTAACTAATCGATTCAGTTTCGGAACTTTCTTAAACATACGTACATATAATCACGCCTTTACCTTTAATGGGGTAGGCAGAGCGAAAACGACCTAAACAAAGGTCGTTCCGCCACGTCTGACAAAGCCTTGGGAGCTAGAGAAAAACATAGAATGTGCCAGCTGCTTTTCCTCCCTGGCATGCTGTAAAAACCAGCTAAGGGATCCGAAGGATTTAGTATATTGTAATTTTGGCGATGGGCTCAAAATCTATCACTACAGCAATATACCTACAAATCTATCCTTAATAAGCCTCAAAACTTTGTCAGATATGTCTGGCGCCATGGCGAAACGGCCTTTGTTTAGGTTGTTTACGCTCTGCCTTCCCCATAAGGGATGAAGGCGTGATTATATATATATGTATGTATGTACAAAGGTAATTAAGGATGTGTTTGGTCCTTTTAGATTGAACTCGTAATAACATAGCCAAAGAAATCACAACAAGATAATTGCCTCAAAATCACACTACATTGAGCTTTGTACGAGTATCTTATTTTCACACCTAAATCACTTATTATCTGTAATAGAGATCATTATCACATTTAACCCAGAACATAACACCATACAGTAACTGTTACAGTACGGGGCCGTTAATATTGCACACCTACACCTGGAGGTGACGTTTTCCATTCGTTCTACACAGTACAAGAGAGACAGAGAGATCTAACATTCTACAAAGCCAAACGTAGCTGATATATTGTGGAATATTATGGCCACCGCCGCCTAGGGAGTATATATGTTCCTTGATTATGGCCCTCGACTGTACGCACCTAGTTAAGGGTCGAAACAAAAATAAAAGTCGCAGCCCTTAGGCCCCTAAACGTGTAATACTGTCATGTCGCGGGAATATGGGAAAATAATTATATTTTGAATACCCCTGGGCGAAGATTGAGAGATACGACACGTCGGACCCGAAAACGATTAATAAAAGTGCATGGTGGGCATATGGTGGGTGATGAGCTGATTAAAAGAGTATAATGGACACTGTTTGTTATTTTAAAACCCATGTATATCATATTCGTAGGTCATCATCAGCTGCCTAGCCTTATCCCGTATCTTACGGGGTTGGCTACCTAATCTTGGAATTGAACGAGGGTATTTTAGTCGTATCTTTATTTGTAATGAGTATTTTCTCCTCTTCTCCAGCCAGTCTAGACGAGTGGCTAATTGATTGAGACAGTCGGCAATGTTACGAGCTCACATAGAAAACTTAAAAGAATTGGTATGTTTATGTACTAATGGAACACAGTAAGTTTTTCGGCGCTGAGTTCTTGAATTACACCCCAAAAATTAAATTTCTTTAAAAACAATTTTCATTTTTTTTATCCATTTTGTATTGTTTATTTCGTCTTATTCC
Source organism: Scrobipalpa costella (assembly GCA_949820665.1). Lineage (NCBI taxonomy): Eukaryota > Metazoa > Arthropoda > Insecta > Lepidoptera > Gelechiidae > Scrobipalpa > Scrobipalpa costella. The sequence continues at coordinate 25,064,150 of OX463298.1, forward strand.
AAGAAAGTTTATTGAGATGTTTTTGTATTATAATTGGATTTATAATATACCTACCAGCGACCCGCCCCGGTTTGGCACGGAAATTATCAGTGTTTCACTACTATATTACGCATGTTTTATACACATTAACCTTCCTTTTGAATCATTCTATCCATTAAAAGAAACCGCATCAAAATCCGTTCCGTAGTTTTAAAGGTTTATGCAATACATAAGGATATAGGGACAGAGAAAGCGACTTTGTTTTATACTATGTAGTGATGTCTTATTTTTTTATATGTATAAAGCATTTATCTTGTCGATAAATTAATAAGATGTACATGTATACCCTAAAAAAAGGGTTTAGGGTTCCGCACCAAAAGGGTAAAAACTGACCTGAGACTTCGCTGTCTGTCCGTCTGTCCGTCCATCTCTCCGTCTGTCACTAGGCTGTATCTCATAAACCGTGATAGCTAGAGAGTTGAAATTTTCGCAAATGATGTATTTCTAATTAATAAAATTACAAATAATAAAAACAAAATTAATAAATATTAAAGGGGGCTCCCATACAACAAACGCGATTTTCTGTCTATCACCAGGATGTATCTCATGAACCGTGAAAACTAGACACTGGCGCCTTGATACTCCCGGGTCAAGTGTGAACTAACAAGTGCAGCGGAACTTTGCACAAGGGGCAATCAATGCATGGAAGCAGGCAGCTAGTTTTGTGCCAGTTTGATTTTTGAAAGCTTAGCCTTATTTAGAAAAAAAAATATACAATAAGAAAACGGACTGAGATGGGTTGTAGCTCTGCTTTTTGCTTGGAATGTATTAAGCTGAAAGCATCAAGTGGTAAGGAGTCACTGAGGTCCTTATTTACAGCGAGTTTGAGTTCGTATCAGAAACGCATTTCAGTATAAAATAGCCTGTCGAATCCATTCTTAATATCGATCTCAATCTTCAGATTGCTTTATAAATACGAGCCTAAGGTTGCTTAGCATTTCCTATCGTATTTAGCTTATCTCGGTCGCACATCTACAAACGACTGTCCATGTGTCGATGTGCAATATTAAGGGGCCTATACTGTAGTAAAAGTATCTTTTTTAGCAATGACTTGCCTAAAGCAAACTATCTTGCCCCTGTGGCGATCTGTCGGACCAGCAAGTTGCAAAGTGGCAACTGGCGCCTTGATACTCCCGGGTCAAGTGTGAACTAACAAGTGCAGCGGAACTTTGCACAAGGGGCAATCAATGCATGGAAGCTGGCAGCTAGTTTATGTGCCAGTTGGATTTTTGTTGACAACTTGTTGACCTCGTTTGGAAATAAAATCACTACATAGTACAAAACAAAGTTGCTTTTTCTGTCCCTATATCCCTATGTATGCTTAGATCTTTAAAAGCTACGCAACGGATTTTGATGCGGTTTCTTTTATTGGATAAAGTGATTCAAGAGGAAGGTTTATATGTATAATACATGCATAATATAGTAGAGCAACACTGATTTCCGTGCGAAGCCGGGGCGGGTAGCTAGTAAACAATAAAATGACAGAAGTTCTACCTTCTAAAATCGGTCAATAGCATGGTGGATAGCACTTTATTAATTAAAATGTACATGCTATAGAAAATCTTCGAAATACGACTTCCTTCCAAAGAAAATCTTCGAAAATTGACTACCACTTCCTCACGGGCATACTGTAAAAACCAACTAAGGGATCCGAGGGTTTCAGTATACTGCAATTTAGGAGATGAGCTGACAACCTGACACTACAGCAATATACTTACAAATATATCTTAAATATCCCTTAAAACTTTGTCAGACGTGACGGAACAACCATTGTTCAGGTCGTTTACGTTCTGCCTATCCCATTAGGGACACAGGCGTGACTATATGTATGATCAAAAGAAAATTTGATCATCTATTTCTTTGCACATCTACCTACTTATGAGGTATTGATGCAATTTGGGACCTGCAGTTTGCAAAAGAAAAACGGTACAATGCACATTTCAAAATAAAATAAAATCGTAAATTACAAAACACAACCGCATGGTCAACTTAGGCCCGTATTTATAAAACGATTTCAAGATTGAGAGCAGTATTTAGTATGGATTTGACAGGTCATAATGTACTGAAATGACATTCTCATACAAATTCAAACTCGCTGTCAGTCTCAAGTGCTGATTATAAATACGGGTCTTAAACTTGTAACACCTGACACATGAATGTGTGATCGGAATCTTTAATTACGATTTTTGAACCGAAGCCGATCGCACCTGGCATTGTCGTGACTTCCTTCATATCCTTCTGGAAATAATAAAAAAAAATGTACCAGGTCAAGAGGTGAACCGGCTGCGTATATTGATTCATGTTTACAGATAAGAGATGGACTTTTGCAAATCCGCTGGTCTGTTACTGAGAAAATAAATATTATACATACATACATATAATCACGCCTTTATCCCTTATGGGGTAGGCAGAGCGTAAACGACCCAAACAAAGGTCGTTCCGCCACGTCTGACAAAGTTTTGAGGGTTATATAAAATAGATTTTTTAGTACAAATAAAATAAATAAATATTATGATGTGTATAATCAAATTCTCAGCTCATTATAGCTAAAAAAAAAACCATAACATTAGCCTCTTTGGTCTTCCTGAAGAGAAGCAGCTAGTATATTCTATGTTTTGTTATTACAATGACCACCTCGATCAGACAGTTTATATGGAAAAGCAACATTATTTTTTAAATTTCCTGAAAGAGTTTCCTGGTGATAGTTGTTTGATTCCATTGTCTGAGCAATCCCTATCAGTTTGCGGGACGCTGTCCCTTACACTCCGAATATTAAGATTTTTACTGTAGTTTTACTCTACCAGATGAAACACAAACGTTATGTTTACGATACAACAGAACAGACCAGTTCTAAGAAATATAATTAAAGGATTCATTATGCTTTATCAAAAGCGCTGGCCATATCTCGAGTTCAAATGTTATCAGCTGAAGTCAGTCCAATGGTGTATAGTCTAATACAAATAGGCTATAGTCGCAGTTTAGAGACTGCAATAAATACATCTGGAATAATGTTTTTCTACAAGCTTACTAATCAATTAATTGTAGAATCCACTCGCTAAGAAAAAGAATTAATTGTAGTTTTTGTTTCTGTTTTTTAAAGAATATAATTGAAGTCCTTCCATGCTGGACTAGGAACGAGAGAAAAACATAGAATGTGTTAGCTGCATTTCCTCCCAATTAATTTCTTACAGCAGACCTACAGAAAAGAGATTTGATGTGAGTTTATCCCTAATGGGGTAAGCAGAGCGTAAAAGACCTAAACAAAGGTCGTTTCGCCACGTCTGACAAAGTTTTTAGGGTTATTTAAGATAGATTTATACGTATATTGCTGTAGAGACAGGTTGTCAGTCCATCGCCTAAATTGCAATATACTGAAACCCACGGATCCCCCAGCTGGTGTTTACAGCATGCCCGGGAAGAAATGCAGCTGGCAAACTGTATGTTTTTCTCTCGCTCCCAAGCCAGCATGGAAGAATAGTGTCTTGTAATGTAAGATTTCACTTTATTTTGGAATATGAATTTTGCCGTTTTTTTCTGCATGCTCTAATATTTGACGTAACCTGTCCCATACAAACTATTGTGTTTTTCTTGGCCTACACTGTCAGTCGACGAGTATAATAGTTATTTCGAGTACTGAATCACGACCGGCGAACAATAGCCCATTTGGTACACGTTTTGTCTTTGTGTCTGCAATATTGATCAACTGTTACATTCTTACATGTTGTTCCAGGTACGTTATTGGATATATCGTGTACGGTGATGGCAACATGAGCTAACTGCCTCCGTGGTCTAGTGGTCAGAGCCATGGGCTTACGATCCGTAGGTCCTGGGTTCGAATTCCAGGGGGGAGGACAAAGTTGATGTTTGTCAGTTTATCACTTTGCGAGGTTTTCACCAGTTTGGTTATGACATTGGCGGCCAAATTACCTTATTGTCCAAAAAGAAAAAAAGATTCCGTGCTTCGGAGGGCACGTTAATCCTTTGGTCCCGGTCACTGTCTTTGAGTAGTGGTCGTTACTCAAACCATGTCAAGGGCCTAATAGCTGTGCTACTAGGCGGTTTGAAAACTCTGACACCAGGGTTCATCGGGTCGTCTGACTCAAGAATCCTCTCGCTAAGAAGAAGAAGAACATAAGATGAGGCTTGGTTATACCTACTACTAAGAAATATGTTTTAGAGAGATCGAAAACAACGTAGAATGTTTCAACTACGTCCTTTCCCGGGTATTCTTCAGAAACCAGGGATTTGGTGCGGTGGGCTGACTGTGTTTTACCAAATAGTGGCACACAGTTTATTTTTGAAACTAGCGACCCGCCCCGGCTTCGCACGGAAATCATCAGTGTTTCTCAACTATATTATGCATGTATTATACATATAAACCTTCCTCTTGAATCACTCTATCCATTAAAAGAAACCCCATCAAAATCCGTTGCGTAGTTTTAAATATTTAAGCGTACATAGGGATATAGGGACAGAGAAAGCGACTTTGTTTTATACTTTGTAGTGATACTACTCTACATAACATGGTCGGCTTTATCAAAGCAAGCTATCTCTACTATGTTTAAATACATCACATTTAGCTAAATATGAATGAACTCTTGCTAAATCCATATCAAACACCTAGTGAACTCTACGATAAACTTGATGTAATGAGTCTTGGTACATATATAAACTAATAACGGTTTTTATCGCTAAAAAAACTGTGCTGAATGTTTTGCTTCAAATACATTACCTATGTATGTATTTGAAGAAAAACATTCAGCACAGTTTTTTTAGCGATAAAAACTGTTATTAGTTTTTATCAAAACTTTGTAAGTACCCCATTAGAGATATTATTATTATCTCTAATGGGGTACTTACAAAGTTTTGAGGGTTATTTGAGATAAATTTGTAGGTATATTGCTGTAGTGACAGGTTGTCAGTCTATCGCCTAAATTACAATACACTGAAATCCTCGGATCTCTTGGCTGGGTTAAACAGCACGCAGCAGGGTTTAAACAGCAGCTGGCACATTCTATGTTATTCTTTCGCTCCCAGGCCAGCATGAAAGAAAAAATGCTTTAAATATATCCCTAACCATAATGAACTGGTGATCTTCTGAGGGCCAGGTAGTTTGTAAATTGAAAATGAGTTTATGATGTCATAGGTTCGACTCCAAGACAGGGCAAACATAATACACTATGATGCTCATTCAACAAGAAGAAGAAACAAACAATAATATTGCTGACTTGCACAATCCCATTCATATTCCTAAATCTGATAATACTCGTATACTTTCCGGACTATCATTATCCAAAGATCCATTAACAAGGACTATACAATGTAAGAAGTGCTAACAGACTTTCCAATAAGAGCGATGACAATGCTGAAACACACTCCATCAGTGTCACGAATGACAATGATGACAACTCCAGCTATAATGGCGAATGACTTTCAAATTGGAACAGTGTTCATTAAAATCAGGGGTTATATTAATACTTTTTGATTCAAGGGCACATAAGTGGATCGTTTGGGATGTATTTTGGATCACAATGGTGATAAGGTTAGTGAACTTATTGAAAATGAAAACCAAAAAGCATATTGATGAGAAAATATTAAAAAACTGAACATATCTTCGAATTCCACTTCCAAATTACAAATCTATAAAATGTCTTCGACGTAAACTTCGTAGAAATTTAAAAAACAAAAGTAATTTAACTAATAAAATAAATAGCACATTTAAACAAACAAAATCCGAATCGTAAAACGGTAACAGCGAAGCGAAGAAATTCAAAGAGATTTCGGGAAGCGACTTGTAAAAACAGCAAACTTACAAGTTGCCCTTTCTCCCCGTCTGTAAATAACCGTTACTTACGACGTTGAGTCAGCACAAACTATGCTAGGTTAGGTACATTATACTCGGAGGGTGCAAAATTTTACATTTGCCGACTGCGTACGCCCGCTCAAACCTATCGATTATTCATTAAATACGCTCAACTAAGTTCTGTTGTAATATAACGCATATTATTTTAGTAAAGTTGGTATGTTTAACGTTTCAGCTCACATGAATAGAGCTTAAACTTTTAATTGCCTTAGTTGGAGTAATACCCTTAGAATACAGTAGAACAGAGTTTCCAACTGTGATTCTATTCACGTGATAGCGTTTGAGAAAACTCCCAGGGATATTATTATGAAGGTCATGGAAGAAATTGAATAAAACATTTTCCACAGAGTGGAAGGGCGTAAAGAAAATAAAATTACACAGTTCAATGCTCGTAATCAAGCTCCGCCGTAAAACTCTAAACAAACAATTACAGCATCTGATTTTATCAAAGAGACGGCATCGTGGGACATTGTTTCTCTTTTTAAAGTTGCTCTTATTAAATTTGCTCGGGACGAGCTGCAGCAACCCTTGAGATTAGAAGGGCGAGGTTTTATTAGGGGCGACTAACGAGTGCCGATAAGGAGGCATAATGCCCCTCAAAATAGAAGTCGGTGCAAAGTAAGAGAGGATGATGGTAGAGATGGACATCGAAAACAAATAGAACAACATATTTAAAAGAAATAAGCTTCTCCAAATTTGATTTAGGTCGTTTAGTCAATAAGTGGCTCGATGAAATCTGAAGCGAATATTTTTATATAATTGTCTTAAGTAAGGCACCTAATAAATTATGCTACTGACATTCTTCAAGTACAAAGTTAATATATTCCAAATATGCTCTCGAAATGTATGTCGTCATTGTGGTTTCCAAGATAACACATGCAAATGTGAAGCCATATAAAAACAACTGTGTTGAAAACATTGTAATCGTCTGAAAAAAAAATTTTTAAAGATCCATAGTAGATATTCTGAATACAATGTTGATCAATAGGTTTTCTCTACCGCTCATCCCCTTTTACGCCAAAACCCAACCGTACCAACCCATCCAGCCTAATCCTCAGTCCAATCTTGAGTTAAATGAACACCTAGCTACTTCGTATCGATTGTCAGATAGTGTTAAGCCACCGGTTTACTAATGAATTGATTTCGTACGCCTCAGTCAATAATTAAGGAGATTGCCTCAAATAGAAACGTCCCGGCTTAGTGCGTTAACAAGGATTTTGTGGGATTTGGAAGACAACGATTGGTGAACAGTTTTGTTGTAAGTGTTTTTGGGTGGGATCATTAAGGCGAAAACATTGTTTGACTTGTATTTACGTTAAATGCAATTCACGTCGTTAGAAAAGAATATCTAGAAAAAAATTAAGTAATTTTTAAATTTATTATTCAAATAACGACGATAAAAATAACTAACTCAGATAGTTTAAAATTAAAACCAGCACATATCGCTAAATTTAAAAATCAGTCATAATCATAAAAGTACAACAGCAGATGTAGGTGGTTCGTACCAGGAAAATGTCTCTTCAACCACAGGTTTCACGATCGCGTGACAAAAAAAAACCTGATGAATTTTGTTGTCAAATGCTCAGCTGTCTTCCACAGCCCTCACATGTCCAAAAGGCCCAATCTCGCGAACCCAACACATCTATCCGCCAAGACGGCAGGTTGACATTACGATAAATCTTCCCCTATCACAGACACTGATAGCCCTTCCTGGATTTATTTTTTAGTCAAGGGATGCATTCGCCATGTTTCTACCCTATTTAAGGAATATAAAAATGATAAGGAAGCATTAGAGATAGGGTTTTTATGCCGTTTTGAAATGTGGAGAAGGCATGCAATGGGGCTGATTCGGTTCAATCGATAAGTGGTTGGCTATAAAATTATCTTTGGGTTAAGTAATTGGCTTAGGAATAAGCCAGTCAATATTTTCATGAGTCTGATTTTATATCGGTTTACTTTATATTACTATAAACAAAAGCGATCAAATGCGAAAAAAAAACAATGACCAACCATAATCGATGACTAAAGCTCTAGAATTAGAAAACAAACAATTTTTTAAGGGAATTATTGTTTCTCCAATGCTGGCCTAGGAGCGAGAGAAAAAAATAGAAAGTTTTCTCCCGGGCATACTGAGAAAACCAGCTAAGGGATCCAAGGGTTTCAGTCTATTGTAATTTAGGCGGTGAACTGTCAATCTGTCACTACAGCAAAATACCTACAAATCTATCGTGAATAACCCTCAAAACTTTGACAGACGTGGAAGAACGGCCTTTGTTTAGGTCGTTTGTGCTCTGCCTACCCCACTATGGATGGAGGCGTTATTGTATGTATGTATGTATTATTTTCGAAATCTTTGTTATCACCTTGTTAAAAGTGAATCACAGATACTTGTAAAAATAAATTGGATAGATGAAAACAGCAGTTCTAGACAGTTCATTGCTGCAGTACCTAGAGCCCGTCCCGATCGTAAAACTGAGGGTGGCCATAAAATAAAAAGTGTTTACTTGCCCCAAAGATAACCGGGAACAAAGTTCCATGATAAGTTTTTATTTCCTTGGGGGAGCCGGCCCAGGTAAAGGAGCCGACGAGGTTTTATACGATTTAATTTAGGAGGTCCTTGATTACCAAACTCCGAACTCTAGATAGTCTTTTTAATTTTGCCGACTAAACGACTCGCTTTTGTGATTTATACGTCTCGGATTACAGGGTAAGCGATCCTTTCACAGTTGACCAACTCTGTTTGGCAACAAAAACGGTGGCAATAAGACGGAATCCCGGCGAAAGTGAGAGGCCATTCTTTTCGCTCATTAAGCCAAAAAGACGTGGAGAGCCCGATAAGTTGTACCTGCGGGAATGAATCATTTTTAGTGTCCGGGCCGTACCGCCGGCGCCGGCCGCGAAACTTCGTACAATGGCCAATAAACACCCCATAAAGTATGAAAGACCGCACTAAAAATGCCATTATTATTTGCTAAATGTCCACCTTTTGTTCAATCTACCGATGTAATGAAGCTGTCAAATTTCGCGTGGAACGTTCAAAGGGTTAACTGTAATGTTGTACGGCCGTAATGTTTTTACGATGCGTTTTATATTGAAGCTGTGATTATCAGTTTATTCGTTGGTTGAGACGCGGGACACGATAATTCCACGATAATTACACACAACGTGCGTTATGACTATTTTACGTTCAATTATCGTTTTACATGCATCGAGATTGTTATCGCTATTTTTGGTAAACTGTTTCATCTAATTGACACTGTAATTTATTATTTATTTAGTCTTGTGGTTTTGTCACCATTAAAGTTTTATTTTTAATAAATTCATTTAGTTGATGTAAATTTAAATGTCATTAGTTATCAGCTGTCATGCCATGTTCCAAAACGTTAGGTAGCCCCTTGGTTACCCATGACTTGTCTCAATGTTGCCCTGTCGTCATTTCATTGATAAAAACTTGACAAAGGCAAAAGATGCAACCCACCATTTTTTGCGTTTTACAAATTTCACGCTCAGTAGTAATCCGGTATTCAAGATCACCGGGGGTCCCCTTCTTCATTTCTTTCTTCTTGCCCAAATTAATCGCAATATCTGGATTGGCCGACCGTTATTAGTACGTAGTAGGTACTTTCAGTTGCCAAGGTGCGGCGCCCCTCAATAAATCTTGTCTAATTTGTGTGTAATTACAGGGCCTTGGTAGTACCAAGTGCGTACCGGTGGGGTACGGTGGCACGTGCTACGTATCAAACCTAAAACGCAGAACAGCGTAAGCGACATAACCCCCCTTACGACAATTGGCTTTAAAGGCTACAGCCAAAGTTGATACTGAATTGCAAACACCCCTGGGATAGAAAGTACAGATAGTTTTAAAAGTGTTGCCGTGAATTTGAGAGCTAAAGTAAATGTTTTAGAGTGTTATTTTGAATAGTAACAAGCAAATATTTTCCTTCATAACTTAAACTTTACATTGCAAAGTAAAGTGCCGAAAGCACGATGTTAAAATGTAGTAATGTGTTCTTTGACCCTCGAGATGATAATTTTAATATAGGAATAAGAAGGGCGCACTATTTCAAGTTGAATTACAGAGTCGTTATTATTTCTAAGCCCTTATAACTCAGCGGGATGCGTTAGTTATTACAAAAGGGTCATGTTTTTGCATTGTTAGAAATAATGTGCAATTAAAACAATTTCTTCATCAAAACACTGTTTAAAAAATCTTGCGTCTAAAAAATCTCGTAATAATCAACGGTTAAAATACCTAATTGAAAATGAAGATAGATTACATATTATGTCCAGAGGAAAAAGAAGGTGAAAGCTCTGTTTCCTACTGCCTGGTTGCCTAGAAGATATTACTATATTAGCAATAAGGCCGCCAATTGTACTACTTTTATGTTTATGTAATTTATAATTTCTGTGTATTTGTGCAATAAAGTATATTGTATTGCAGAGTATTGTAATACTCGAATAAGTGTTCAATTTTTTTTAAAGATTTTAGTCTTCTTAAGATAAGAAACCATCAACATAAATTCGTAAATTAGTCAAATAACATTTCTCTGAAGACATGTTATTTGACTAATTTGTTTGTATTGATATATAGAGCTAAATTATAATTATTATTCTGGTTCTAATATAACGACAGAATAATAACACTTACATCACGTGATGAAACCAGTAATTAAACTGGCAAAATTATAGTTCAATAAAGTACCGATGAACCAACTAAAGCCGAAATTATTTACGACCGAGACTTTAAACTTGATAAAACATTTCATAATTCAAAACTTGGATGTCAATTTGCGAAATGCACTCGCGAAGTGCATAAAGCCATAAAATCTTGAGCTTCGACGACTTTGGAATCTGCATCAAACGTTTATGACTCATAATACAAATTGCCAGATGGCTTTACTCCATTTGGTGAGCCCTTTATCCTTTCATAATTAGTGAAGTTCACTATACTAGGACTGCCATTTGAATTGGACAAATAAATCTGTGTCATTTGACTATACCTCCTATGTTCAATTCTGGCAGCGAACGTACGAATTTATCACGTAGACATAGACCAATAGAGCTGAAAATTGAATAGCAATGGAATAATATACAGTGGGAGTGCTACCCCAAAAAATTGGTTTCGAGTGTCGATGCGAGACTGTATACCATTTACGAGGTTGATTGAAATTTTGCAATCAACAAGAGGGTGGATGATGAAATTATTCGTGTACTTTTTTCTGAGGTCTGTTTCGTTATAATAGGCTTTCGGGGTACTAGTTTTGATCACTCAAAAGAAATGAAGTCGAATTTCGGAGAGCAGGATAATTGGAATGAGATGGATTGGAGTAGTTCGTGTTCAAGGGGCGAACTTGAAATATTTGATAAACTTTTAGTTAGTTGTTGGCAATAGGAGTTTATAATAATATTATTATACACACACAGAATTGATTATTATTCAGAAGTTACTCTTCAAAGTGAAGAGGATGAAAATTTAAATTTGTCGGTCATTGCCAAGGGCATAGGTCTAATTTTAGAAAATGGCAAAATTTATAAACTGTTAATTAAGAAAATTATGTTTTTGGAAATTTAAATGGTTCTTTAATTTCTTTCATACTAGTTTTTTAGAGCCCCATGGTGTAGTGGATAGGGCCGCTGCCTCCTGAGCTGAATCCCACCACGTACCAATGTGTTTTTCAGTTTTCGAATATATGTACATATGTACGTTTATTCGGCGCTTTTTCCGTACTTCGGAAGGCACGTTAAGCCGTTGGTCCCGGTTAATATCGTTTAATACCGTAGATATTAGTCGTTAAGCCATATCAGAGGCCAGTGCTTAGCATTGGCGGGTTGAAAACTCTGATCTAATCTAGGATTGGGTCTGGTTTCCCTTCTGGGTTGCGGAGGTCAGATGGCAGTCGCACTGTGTAAAACCAGTACCCTCGTTCAATCCCCTGGATTAGGTACCCGACCCCGTAAGATACAGGATAAGGCTAGTGACATGATGACTAGGTTCTTTTAAGTAAAGACTTATGGCGTGGTGGTAATCTATAACAGTTATCCAAGTGCTACGGATGCCTGCTGATATTTTTTAAATTTTGGATTCAATATCATTACAAACTTTAAGAGAGAGTTTAAGCACCAATACACGATATTCGTATTTCCTTTACTCCAATAGGAAATTTACGTTAATGGTTTTAAGATCGTAATCGCGGGTACTCGGCTGTTCAAAGTGATTATTCCAAAGATACAGCCTGGAGCCTCAACCCACGCTAGTTGCTATACGAGATGCATGTCCTTACTAGGGAAAACTAACTGTAACCATACATTGGATTTTGCTGGAGTAATTTGTGTTATATTGCAACTTCTGGGGAGGAAGAGGTTGAATAACATTGGAACACTACCTATATCAAATTAAGATAATTATGACAAAATTGCACATAAGATAATAAATCACACAACACAGCAGATAACAACATTAAAGACAAGTATATAATAGGCGGCCTTGTTGCTAAGGTAGCAATTTTCTTTTAGGCAACCTTTGGGTGAAATTAAAATGTGTAGAGTAAGCGGAAAAATTAGAACCTACTCAAGTAAAATAAATACCAACATGTCATAATAATACCAAACGAAATTAATCAAATTTTACTACTGACACTACTTTGGTGTAAACGATGTACGCATCTATCATATTTTTGTTCATCTCTATCTATTTTTTTTATTTTTTTTCTGATAACCAAGCATAAGACCTCTGAACTTAAAGTTTTATCTACAATACTGCGGAAATGACTCAAAATGGCAGTACATTATTTCAACAAAAATACATATTCTGATACCTGATGGTGCTCCACCCACAATTTATTTGTCCAACACGAGATTTCTTTCATTATACATCGCGCGTCATAAAATATGCATTTGAAATGAGAAAAATATGTTGCAGAGTTCTGTGAGCAATATTTCCACTAGAGTTTACATTTCAATAGTGAATATACATTCGAAAATCGACTGAGAGCCTAAGTGTTTAGGGTTAAAATGAGATATCAGTGATTTGGTTGTTAAGACGTTTTGCTTGGTGAGTGACAAAGAATCATAATCTCAGCTGCCACTATTACTAGTACGCGTTGCAGTTAAAGTTGAAAAGCTATAACAAATTCGGAAATGCAGAGAGTTCTTTAACCCTTATCGGGTGAACAAAACCATATTAATAAAAATATCTTGAATCCCTTTTGGTTTAAACATTTAACTGCATGATTTAGACACATTTCTTCACCATTGCCATTGTCCATTAACTATCATAGCAGTTCCTAATCTCCATGTTTTGCTTAGGTAACTTTATTGTCAATAATATTTGCTTACAATTTCCTGTTTTGCCTCAAGCATTTACATACAATAAGCACATAGTTATTCTTTTTATATAACGTACAAAAAAAACAGCAGACAGGTTCACTATCAATTTGAAATGAACTTAAACAGACTTGGATTCTGCTTAGCCTAAGCAGAATGCAAATCTGTTTAAAAGTTTTTTTTTTAATAGCTTTATGTACGTAATAATGAAGTCAACACTAAAATTATGGCAGTAGGTTATAAACATAGGCGTTCTATGTTTATATTATTGTCAGATGTATTAATAAATCAGCTGCTTCTCAGCGTTCACATCCTACGTCTATATTTAGAATTTCTATAATCTTATGCATATATAGGCCATAAAAATACCTGTCTCATTAAAAGAACATGAAAGGACTTAGTGTTATCGCTACTTAATGTTACTACCTTAAGAACACCAATACTCGTTTTATATTAAACTTCAGTTACTCGCCTTCGGTATGGTGTTTGTAATTGCAATAAATTGGGATAATACCTTACTATTACCGGGCTGAGATTAGATCTGAATTTGATGTAAATCAAGTCAGATTTATACGAACTGGTATTTTACAATGTGTTGGTTTGGTACATATCTTCTACAAGGTGGTATATATTTATAATCAGATGAAAAGTAAACATAGTATATGTATTTTTTTAATCAATGTACTGGCCATTTCCTTCCATGCTGGACTGGGAGAGATAGAAAAACATAGAATGTTCCAGCTGCCCTTCCTCCCGGGCATGCTGTTGAAGTCAGCAAAAGGGACTCGAGGTTTAGTTGGTTAGGCGATGGTTTGACAACCTGTCACTAAAGCAATACATACTACAATCTAAAATTGCTCTCAATTTTTGTCAGACGTGGCGAAAGCGCCTTTTACGAGGCGTTAAACGCTCTGCCTACCCCGTAAGGAATAAAGGCGTGATTTATGTATGTATGTATGTAGTGGCCAAAATGTAAATGCACAACATTGCGAAAAAATATTTTATGAGGCTATTTACTTTTCACAAACCTCGCAATTCGCTGTGAGTATGTCAGTAATAGGGATATTTGTTTGATTATATTCTTCTTCTTAGGTAGGTAACTTAAATTTTAATAAAATAAAAAATACGTTTTTTTCATAATAATATCTGAACACCGTGTATCGGTATGCCTGTTTCTTAAGAATAATAATAAGATGGTATCTCATTCATTATTGTTAAATAATTCAAGAATTAACTATTTAAAATTGGATATAGAGAATTAATACAATCTTTATTTGCAACAATCTTGTTGATATGAAGAAGTCGTCTCGTCTGGACCTCCCAATAAAAAAAAAATAAGGCTTAATCTTAACGGAGACTAGTTTAGAGCCAAAACGGCTAAGGCGTAGTAATTTTTTATACCATGAGCTATACCACGTTTTTTAAAGCTATAAACAAATTACTAATCGATCCAGTCAGTCCTAAGTAACGTGTTAACCGAAAATCAATGATTTCATTTGAGATTAAGTGACCTTTTCCCAAAATTTTGTACGGATGTGATTATTTTGCGATTGGATTATTTTGCGAATCTATCGAATTTCTCGTATTTGTACAAGCAAGTGAGTGTATCGGGCCTAGAAGACGTTAAGTGAATTAATTTATAAACAAACATTTATGTATTATAATAAAATGGAAGGAAGGGAGAGAGGCTTTTGCCCTGCAGTGGGAAACCATAGGTTCTTAAATAAAATAAAATAAATAATATCGCTAATAAAATATTTATTGTAAAATGTGATTAAAACACAAAATGAACACAACACAAAACTAATAACCGTAAACTTAGGGCTGCAATTGAAAAAGATATAAACGCCAAGCCCGTCAGCCATAAACGTTAAAATAAATAGTTCACATATGATTGTGTTCAATAAATCTGTAGATAAATCGAACTCAGTGCTAACTGGTTAACTGCCAAGACAGGTTCACTCGTGCCCGTAACATCATAACATATTTCTTCAAATATTTTATTCAATGTTTTGTAACCTTAGATTAAGATAACTTCCGCAGAATGTTTTATTACTCCAACATCGTGTTTTTATCAATCACCCATAATAAATCAAATCTAGGAGCAGTCTAAAGTAAAATCATTGAAAAATAATTCATCAATTCAAGGAATATCCAATTTGGGAGGAAAAAACGTTTTTTTTTGGCGCAACTTACACTTATTTAATATTTGTAAACTGCTACAAAATTACTACCATTTTCTTTTTCGAATTAATCAAGAAACATTGAGTAAACTCAATAGTAGAATTTATTACCTTCAAGGTAGGTCTTTTGCCGCAGCCCAGAAGTGAACATATTAAAAGGCTTTTTGGTTTAAGATGGTGTTATAAATAATGCGTTTATCCTTAGAAAGCTATAATGAGATATGGGATATGGTGTATTATTATAATGGTCGTGTTGATTTGTAAGTACAAGTCCAGGTTTTAAGCCCAGAAGCGGCTAATACTGTTCTGGGTTATACAGTTAGGAAGATTGGCAAACGAACTATAATGGAATATATTGTAATTTACATAGATATGGGATAGGCAGAGCGTCATTGGAACTTCTACTGATCACCTATACCTGTGGTTATGACGGATCTGATTGCAAACCATACTATTTAGAATACCTGTGAAATAACCAGTTGATTCAGAACAAAACCAGAACTTTCTGGTGCTACATGAAACTTTAGTTGTATTTTAAGTTTACACAATGATCAGGACGTAATACAAAGCAGGTTCGTTTGCAACAGCATGTATACATCACCCACCATCTATTAATATCGAAGATAAAGAATGTGAATTTAATGGTTCCTTTCTTATGATTTATTTGGCGACCCTGTATCTTACATGCTTTACTGGAGTTATAGAAAAACATAGAATGTGCCAGCTGCATCTCCCCCCGGGCATACTGTAAAAACCAGCTAAAGGTTATAGTGTAATGCAAGTTTAGACGATGGGCTGATAACCTGTCACTATAGCAATATACATCATAACCATCTGTAATAACCCTCAAAACTTATCAGACGTGGCGGAACGACCTTTATTTAGGTCGTTTTCGCTCTGCCTACCCCATTAGGGATAAGGGCATAATTTTATATATGTATTATGTGACCAAGAAAAAATAAGACTTTAGTTCTACATCGTTGAAGACCATGAGTCACAATAGTTAAGCGTATAGTTACGAGGCTATTGAAGGGTTTACTCCGATTATGGGCGCAATAATTGAGCCTCGGCTGGATAAATGTTAATTCAGTAGCTGGATGGGAGCTGGCTGCACAATGCTTTGCCCTAGGGTGAACCTGCCCTAGACAGGAGTCAAGGTTTTTGAACTTCAAGCTAATAGACTTTTTGATATGCAGTCAGTATTGCCTACGGACACCTGTCGTCAGAATACAAGTAAGTATTGAAAAAATATATATTAATAAAATGTATTCTTCAATGCTGGCCTGGGAGCGAGAGAGAAACATAGAATGTGCCAGGTGCATTTCTTACCGGGCATGCTGTAAAAACCAGCTAAGGGTTCCGAGGGTTTCAGTATATTGTAATTTAGGCAATAGGCTGACAACCCGTCATATACCTACTAATCTATCTTAAATAACCCTTACAACTTTGTCAGACGTGGCGAAACGGCCTTTTCTTTGGTCGTTTACGCTCTACCTACCCCATTCGGGATAAAGGCATAATTATAAATATATGTATGTATGAAAAAATAACTGACTGATCATCATTATTGTATCAGCCACAGGGCATCATCATCTTAAAGGTTGTCCCAAGTATAAGTACAGTTGACAACAAATAATTATAGATATCACCTTTAACTTTCAATGATCCTGAGGGTAGCTGGTTGAAATGTTTGTCTACTTAAATGTAGATCTAGCCCTGAGGGTAAACTATGCTGGTAGGAGATGGCTAAATATAATGTTGTATTTTTGAGATGGCAGCTGCATGCTGTATTGTCTTAGGATGAGCAGGATCTTGCAGTTGGTTTTTGAAGAAGACGTAATTAAAGTATATAGGAAGAGTCCATCTGCTTAAATGTTATAGTATAATATATAGGTAATTTAGATTACCCAAAATGTCTGTAATATAAGTTTGTTTATAATTAGGTTTTTGTTGATACGTACGAATGCGTATTTTGTTAGCCCTCGACACTTGTAGCCCGGAGATCATAATCTCGGGGAGGAGGAAGTGGCTGAAGAACAGCGCTGGCGTGACCTAGGTCTCGTCAGCACAAGCTAAGACATTTTCTTATGCATTTTTTTTAAATTATGTTTTGATATAATAATTTAACTTGTAAACTGTAAAAGTCAATAAACATATTTTATTATTATTATGCTAACTTCCATGCTGGTCTGGGAGCGAGAGAAAAACATAGAATGTGCCAGCTGCATTTCCTCCCGGGCATGCTGTAAGATCCAGCTAAGGGATCCAAGGGTTTCAGTATATTGTAATTTAGGCGATGGGCTGACAACCTGTCTATACAGCAATATACCTAGAATTCTATCTCAAACAACCCTCAAAACATTGTCAGATGTACCGGGACGACCTTTGTTTAAGTCGTTTACGCTCTGCCTACCCCATTAGGGATAAAGGCGTGATTATATGTATGTATGTATTATTATTATGATATATTGTATGTGTGTAAGACCAAACACAATCTCTGTTTAGCAGTGGTGTAGGTATGCTCTGCCAGAAACTGCCTGTCGCCACAAACCAGCTTGCTGTGTTTTGCCAATGTGTGGCAATGCCAGTGTCTTTCAGGGTTTTAGGTCAGAATTATTTTCTTTGCTGTCCTAAACTAGGTATGCGGAATAGAAAAAAAACCATTGTACCTATATAAAAGAAATAATCCATGGCCGAGTGGTATTGGTGTAACAATGTCTGTCTCTACAACAATTTTATCACTCATTGTTTCCAGTTAAAATTGCCACTAAATAATAGTGTTTACATGTGAAACTACCCGCAAATGAAAGCAACTACTCATATGTTTTGACTGCGCCGTTATTAACGTCGCTTTGCGCGTTGACAGAGGCGGCGTCTATAAATCTTTGCGTCGCCGTTCTGTGTTTATTTTCAATTACCGGACGGTCCGGCACGTGTAGACAAAGAGGTAGTGAGCTTTTGGGTCATCATCAGCATCAATGGTCCACTGCTGGACATGGACAACGCCGCATTTGATGGACTGTAGACAGTGCCCCAACACCTGCACTCTGGAAGATCTCTATGATGCTAAGGACAATCCAGTTTCCGTTACAGAGCATTGGTTTAAGTCAATTTTAACAGTTTTTAATCATCGACATGGCAGAAGAAGATTTGCTGGGCATGGGCCTCAAAATTGGAGGGTTGGTCTTGCGCATTGGCATTTGGACTGACAAGAGCAGTGGAAGTTACGCTGCACAGGGAAAACTGCTGCTGTGCACTCCCTGAATTCATCGTTAAATGATGTGATGAGATAAGGTTCAATCTGGCACTATACGAAAATTTTAAGATGATTTGGATTAACTAAATAAAATATTGTTTTCGAAAGAAACTTTTTTTTTCAGCCTAGAATAATTACGTGATCGATTGAAGGCAGCCTACAGAAGTAATCGCCTAATTTTTTTTTACTATAATCTACACCATCTCTTGGTCTAGCCAGGCCGGAATAACACCGGAACAGCTGTTCGGTCGGTGGCAGATTAGTGAGTTATTGTTGTTGCATTGCAACTGCGTATTAATTAAAAAAGTTGGTCGGCAAGTGGCAGCAAACTTTGTTGTTTTACGATTTAAATTGAAAAAACGAAATTTTATTTAAATAATGAACAACTTGTTTTATTTTCACGCGTTGGTGCAATTTAATCGGGACACAATAAAATAATGAACAAATTCTGGTTCATATTTCAAGGAAATAAATGACAAAACCATTGATGTACAAAAAGTCGGTTTATTTATCTCTACTAGTTAAAATATAATATAATAACTGCCTCCGTGGTCTAGTGGCTAGTGCCATGGGCTCCCGATCCGGAGGTCCTGGGTTCGATTCCCAGGGGGTAAAACACAAAGTTGATATTTGAGAATTTATCACTTTGTGAATTTTTCCCCAGTTTGGGTAGGATATTGCAGGCTGAATCACCTGATTGTCCGAAAAGAAAAAGATTTCGTGCTTCGGAGGGCACGTTAAGCCGTCGGTCCCGGTCGCTGTCTTTGATAGTGGTCGTTACATAAAACCATGTCAGAGGCCTGATAGTTGTGCTACTAGGCGGTTTAAAAACTCTGACACCAGGGTCCATAGATTCGATACCCACTCGACAAAAGAAGAAGTTAAAATATAGAGTTTGGTAAATACAGTAAATTACTGTGTTTTTTTAAGGAAGTAACTCAGAATCTACATACATACATACATATAATCACGCCTTTATCCCTAATGGGGTAGGTAGAGCGTAAAAAACCTAAACAATGGTTGTTCCGCCACGACTGACTATTTTGAGGGTTATTTAAGATAGTTTTGTAGATATATTGCTGTACCGACAGGTTGTCAGCCCATCGCCTATTACAGTATACTGAAATCCTTGGATCCCTTAGCTCGTTTTTACAGCATGCCCGGGAGGAAAAGCAGCTGGCACATTCTATGTTTTTCTCTCGCTCCAAGGCCAGCACGGAAGCACTCAGTATCTTATACAATATTTTTCCTAGACCTATACTAAAATCAAAGATTTTTTGTAATAGCCATACAAAATCAGTTATCTCGGTCATGCAATTGATTTTTGGTTATTTACAATTACTACGTCATTCTTTCCTTACCCTACATAATAATATGAGTGTAAAGTAAGTGAGTTTCATTGAAAGCATCCAATAGGTTTCATCTTCGAATACCTTCAGGCATTCAAACCAGTCACGATTTTTAAAGGTTCTGTTCTGGTAAAACGCATATAATTGCCAAACATTACTACTGCTTACCTACATGTAACACCCGAAGCGAATTCCAACCAAATTAAAGTTATTACGGATATTTTAAACAAGTAATTTCATCAACGGTTTTAAGTACTATGATCTTCTTGCTTCCATGCTGGACTGGGAGCAGTATAAAATAAATAATTTACCAGCTGTTTCTCTGCTGGATAGACTGTAAACGTTTTTTTACAATAAACTGCCTACTACCTAACCTAAGTCATTATCAGTAACTGGCATTTCTCTTATTTTGAAAGTAATTTTCACAAATAATTTTAGGGCTTTTAAACCTACTACCGATCAGCAAGCAGGATCACAAATCACTGAACCTATGAGGCAGTGAATAACAGCCCTAACCACATGTTACTATGACATATTAACAAGACTTGTATTACACGAGTTTTCTGAAGTTGCATTCAGAAATCATGGCCCGGCACTGATTCCTTTCTCACAAAGAAAGTCACTGCGATCAGCGTGAGACGATGAGGTTGATGTGGTATTTTAAGCTGGGTGCAATAGAGTATGCTTCCCCACTACAAGTAATTTAGAAAGTTCAAAACCCAACTGCGTAGAATGCAAAGGGAGCTTTAAAACTTTAAATCGTCATAGATCTTAAATAATTGTTTTAAAAGAAAAATCATGTTACTAAACTGTAATTAATTTTAATAATACCTCACTTTGCATAGTTCGTCGACTTAATTTTTTGTATTTTTTACAAAATAGCGTCTGACTGTTGTCATATTGTTTTTTTGACAAAACCATGTGTTCAGTGACACTCGATTCTAGTCGATTGACGTTAGAATAATTAAAATTGGCCCACGCGTTTGGTATCTAGAGCGCTACAGAGGATCAAACATACATATATACATAATTTCATAGATAGACTGACTAACACACCTTTGCGTTGCGCAGTCGGGTGAAAATAAAAGCGATTAAAATAATAAAATGTATTATTGTCTATTATGTTAGTAGTATTATGTTATAGTCAATTTTCTCTACGGCCTTCCATCCGGCCGTATTGCTCTATGAAACCTATTGTAAAAAGTCAGTAGAAAGACCAATTCCCCATTTATTATTGCCAGTATTAAAACTCAAATATAGTATTCTTCATAGAAGATAATAATTTTGTAAAAAATAAAAATATTTGAAGGTAATACGTCAGTTTGTGACAAAAATACTGACGTCAAGAGAAAAAATACAAAAATATTCAATATTTTCACAAAATTAGTCGACAATCTAAGTTGGCAAAGCATAATATGCTCGTATAAATCATCACATTATTAAATAAATTATGGAAAAAAAAAAATCGCAACTTACTACTTGCCACAACTGCCACAAAGCAACACCACACATCCATAGACACGTTCCAGGAAAATGCATCTGCGAAGACGACTTATACTCTAACGAGTTCCGCCCCTACTTCATATTCATCAAGAAAGAAGAAGAAAAAGAAGACAAATGGGCGAAGATCTGCTTGGAGTTGAAGAGGAATGCTATCCCGGAACCTATCAATCCGTTTACCAAGAAGACCATCTACACGCAGACGTATCCCACCTGCCTCATACCTGCAGCCCCAAGACAGGCTTGCTGCTTCTTCTGTAATAATGAACAATAATATGCTAGAATCAGATCCTATCAATCCGTTTACATAGAAGACCATCTACACGCAGACGTATCCCACCTGCCTGATACCTGCAGCTCCAAGACAGGCTTGCTGCTTCTTCTGTAATAATGAACATTAATATGCTAGAATCAGATCCTATCAATCCGTTTACATAGAAGACCATCTACACGCAGAC
This sequence comes from Scrobipalpa costella, assembly GCA_949820665.1. Lineage (NCBI taxonomy): Eukaryota > Metazoa > Arthropoda > Insecta > Lepidoptera > Gelechiidae > Scrobipalpa > Scrobipalpa costella. Next base: position 25,086,121 of record OX463298.1, read on the forward strand.
AGGCGCAAGCGATCATTGTTCAAGAAGCAGCAATGCTTCTTCTGTAATAATGAACATTGATCATTGAGATGCTTGGTTGGACCTTTCAGATTTATGGTTTCTTATTCTGCTTGAACATTTCCGGCCTGAATTATTTTACTTTTTTTGATTTTCCAATGGTTTGGATGCAACTTTCTCAACCAACATCTTATTTTTTTATTGTTTATGTTTTTAGTTTAATTTCAGTGAAACTTTTTGCATTTTTAAAACAGTAAACATATTTGTCACAATAATTATTGTTTCATTTCTTTAGTTCATACCATTGTAACTTCTGTCTGGTGGAAACCAGCAGAAGACCTCAGCATTTTATCAAAAGTGTGTGACCATCTACGTTAAATCCTGTGTTGGATTGGTCGAGTTTGTTTTTACTAAATCTACCACCTCCTCACCAGAAAATTTCAGCCCTAGGGCCCTAGAAAAAGTGTATTTGGCGTCAGCTTGCGCGGGATCAGGTAATTCTACAGCAGCTGCTGGTTAAGGACGCTGTTGGGCGAGCTTACAAAGAAATTTGTTTCAGTCAACCCACGTGTAAAAATGTTGACTTTCCCACTTCAAGTTTCAACAAAATTCCAGCCCGAGAGCCCTAGAAAAAGTATACTCAGCCAGGGCTGGCACGCTACTACCGCTGGGATGGCCACAGTTTGGCGAGCTCATCTCTACAAAGAAATCTTTTCCAGACAACCTATGTGCTTTGTAAAAATATTAACTTACCGACTCCACGGATTCCAACTCCAAGTTTCCAGTAAATTCCAGCCCTAGGGCCCTAGAAAAAGTATATTTAGCGTCGGCTTGCGCGTGATCAGGCAATTCTACCGCCGCTGGGTAAGGACGCCGTTTGACCGGCCTAAAGGTTCGATTGGTGATTTTAAAAAGGGCAGACCTGGTTAGAAAGCGAACAATGAAAGCTAAAGGGCAACGTTTAGGGTTTAGGTCTTTTTGATGGTGTAGGGTTTAGCCCGCGCACGGTTTTTGAGAGGAACGTGTGATGTGTTTTATTGTGATTGCGGAAGAGGTGCAATTTTTCTATACATACAAACATATAATCACGCCTGTATCCATAATAGGGTAGGCAGAGCGTAAACTACCTAAACAATGGTTTGAGGGTTTTTTAAGATAGATTTGAATATATTATTGTATATTGCTGTAGTGGCAGGTTGTCACGCGATCGCCTAAATTGCAATATACTGAAACCCTCGGATCCCTTAGCTAGTTTTTACAGCAAGCCCGGGAGGAAAAGCAGCTTGCACATTCTATGTTTTTATTTTGCTCCCAGTCCAGCATGGCAGAAGATATGTTCCATCAAAATCAAAAAGTGATTTTTACACTTTAGAGTAGTTCCTTCATGTGACTAATGTACTAGAGAGAACATAAGTAAGGCAGTCATAGGCAAGTATGTAAGTATCTACAGAATGGACGCACGTACGCATATCGTCACCACAATAATATTCTAGGAAAACAATCATTTATTGTATCCTCATGACCACTGATCAAGGTCGTGGTTAGGAGTAGCTCTATTCTCCGTAGTTACTATATTATAAATACGTACCAATTCATTTTGATCTTGTTCTTATACATATTGACTTACCTGAAACAAAATTTAACAATTCATTAAAATTATACCTACAATGCGTAATCAACAGCAATAAATGAAGCCTCTCAAACCGTTCTTAAATTTTTACATACATACATATAATCACGCCTTTATCCCTAATGGGGTAGGCAGAGCGTAAACGACCTAAACAAAGGTCGTTCCGCCAACGCTGAGAAAGTTTTGAGGGTTAATTAAGGTATATTTGTAGGTTATCAGCCTATCGCTTAAATTGCAATGTACAAAAAACCCTCTGACCTGGTTTTTACAGCATGCCCAGGAGGAAATGGTGCTGGCACATTCTATGTTTTTCTCTCGCTCTTAATCCAGCATGGTAGTAGTAGTTCTTTAATTTCTTTGTATAAATATTTGTGTATGTATTGTTCGCTATTATGTAAGTGTTTTGCCTTCTGAATAATTAAAGGTAAAAATATAGCTCCTAAACTTAAACAAAAACCGCGAAACTTAGGAAAATGCCGCTCAACTGAGCAGCAGCGGCCCGGAGCGGCGAAAACCCCGAAAACACACAAATACACCGAGAATTCCCCCGAAATCAAATATGAACATTAACACAAAATGAGAAAGACAAACATGGAGGGAATTTGGGCATTTTGTATCGCACAATAGCCCACGATTCTTGACCCTTTGCCCACAATGGTAACTCGGGGGTATTCAAAATTTCTGATGCAAATTTATTATTTCACTGAAGCAGCGAGAATTAATTGAAAAGGTTCCATGTGACTTTGATTTATGATGAAGAATTCTTTGGGATGTGGGAAGCGTGGGCACATAATAGCTCGTGTGAGTAATACATACATTCTACATACATATATATAGTCACGCCTTTATCTCTAATGGGGTAGGCAGAGCGTAAACGACCTAAACAAAGGTCGTTCCGCCACGTCTGACAAAGTTATGAGGGTTATTTAAGATAGATTTGTAGGTATATTGGTGTAGTGACAGATTGTCAGCCCATCATTGCAATATACTATAACCTTCAGATTCCTTAGCTGACATTTACAGCATGACCGAGAGGAAATGCAGCTGGCACATTCTTTGTTTTTCTCTTGCTCCCAGTCCAGCATGGAAGATACATTTTACATATAGGCATTAAACATCTGCATAAAAAAGAACTATGATGATGATGTAGCAATTAGCTTAACTGAAAAAGTAGCTGTCTACTTAATTTTGAACATAATCTCAGACAAAATAATAAAAAAGTAAACGAATTAAAATTACATTGCCTCAGCTTTGGAAGAGATTTAAGATGATTCTCTATTTACACCTGGATTAAGTTAGCATTTAACGCTAAAGGACGAAAAAGAATTTAAATCAGCCTTAAGCCAACAAAAAACAGAGCGCGGTTTGTTAGGTAGATGTAAAATTACAAGAACTATTCTTAAATGTAAACCAAGTGTAAACTCTAGGGCCGCTGCCTCCTGAGCGGGAGGTCGTGGTTCGAACCCGACCACGTACCAATGTGTTTTTCGGTTTTCCAATTTCATATGTACGGTTATTCGGTGCTTTTTCCGTGTTAATATCGTGTCCCAGTTAATATCGTTTAATACCGTAGATCTTAGTCGTTAAGCCATATCAGAGGCCAGTGCTAAGCATTGGCGGCTTGAAAACTGTGACCTAATCTAGGATTGGGTCTGGTTTCCCTTCTGGGTTGCGGAGGTCAGATGGCAGTCGCTCTGTGTAAAAACCAGTACCCTCGTTCAATCCCCTATATTAGGAAGCCGACCCCGTGAGATACGGGATATGGCTAGGGAGATGATGAAACCAAGTGTAAACTGTACAACTAAACTATGAATAAAATAAAAGCACCAAACAAATAAAGTCAAACGTTCACACTTGCGAACTTCACACGGTAACTATTATTTCGAACCATCTAAAATTACTTCTGTCTCATTCTAGGAACTACCCACTAGCAAAACACTAGTTTTAATTATCTCCTAACAGAAGAGCTAAGCAGTTGAAAACTATGGACCTCTTGTGAATGGGAGGTGCTTCGCTTCCCGAATTTTCTTTGGACCTCTAACTAGAGAATGTTTGGGTGAGTACTTAATATCTGGAATTCCTTGCTCTGATGGCCAGGATTTGTTGACCCCTGACATCGGTATCACGTTTTACTAGATTTTCAGATTTTATTCCGGAGTGTTTAACTGTTCTAGTAACAATTTATTTCAACAACATTTAAGACTCTATACTGGAATATTTGTAACTTCCTCAATTGACTGTTAATTTAACTAAAGTATGTTTTTTGAACTGAACAATAATAGGCATTTTTATCATATGCAATGAATGGAGCGATAAAATGAACAAAATGTGTAACTGCTTTATCTTCGAGTTACTAAATAATAAGCAATGTGCGCAGTAGGTATAGGAAAATTAAAAATATTTACAATACAGATAGCACCACTTTGCTTTTCATTCATTCATTCATTAATCATCAGCGAGGAGCACGAGTCTACCTTGGAACAGGACGATCAGGTCTTTGTCAACCAGACTTTGGTTTTACCAGAAACATATTTTTAGCTTCCATGCTGGCCTGGGAGCGAAAGAAACACATGGAATGTGCCAGCCGCATTTCCTCCCGGGTATGCTGTAAAAACCAGCTAAGGGATCCGAGTGTTTCAGTATATTGCAATTTAGGCGATGGGCTGACAACCTGTCACTACAGCAGTATACCTATAATTATATCTTAAGTAGCCCTCATAACTTTGTCAGACGTGGCGAAACGACATTTGTTTAGGTCGTTTACGCTCTGCCTACCCCATTAGGGATAAAGGCGTGATTATATGTATGTTTTTTTAGAGGGTAAGGTCAGCAAACACTGGTGGTTTTATACAGGGGGCTCCTAGTTACGACCAACGATAAACTTGCTCGTGAAGAGTGAGACCGTTTAAATTGTCGACGCTCGTTGCTAACCGTACATTCTTCTCATGAGTCGTAATGGCAGCAAAAACGTGGAACAACCAGAAAAGAAAATGTATTTTTTTGGTAATAATAACAAGCTGTAAAAGGTTTTAGGAGATTGCTTACTGCCGTGCTATACTTGTTTACTGGTGGATAGCAAAATATTTAGCGTTTTCTTCAGTTATATTTTAGTTATCACCACAGTATTTTGAAAGATAAAAGTATTTATATAAGTTTACATATAGGTTTAGTTTCTAATGTGCTAAAAGATATGTAGTTAAATAATAAGTTTATTGTTACTTTCAACAGTTTGGAAAATAAATTGAATCATTAGGCCAATTAATTTTTGTTTTTTTTTTTAAATCACATTGTAAGAAACGGAAGGTCAATAACTTGCCTTTATATGCCGACCCTCCTATCTAAACAAGTATTTTAATCAACAAAATAAATGTTGCAATTAAATATGTGATTAAGGTGCCACTACACACTACCCCTTCATAGATTACATAAACGGGACTCCTAGGGAGGGGGGAGGGAATAAAGTCCTTGTTTTAAGAGGGGAGGGGTTGGGTGGGGACAAAATTAAACATTTTGAGGATCTAACAGGTTACGTGTACCTACTCTTGGTACGGTCAACCATGTGTGTCTAAGTAATACGACCAGAATTTTCATTCATCTACTAAATAAGGGCTTGTTTAGACCATGAAACTGAACCACTTTCTCTATGGAACATAGGTCTAACTAAGAAAAAAATTGGTGCTCCCATACACAATGATTCGACCAGCTGACACTTTTGTATGGGAAGCCCAATATTTTTAATTTTATGACCTAAGTATCCATAGAGAAAGTTGATCAGTTTCATGGTTTCCAGCCCTTAATATTTCTTTAGGAAAAAAAGTTCTCTGTCTATTAATGATGCGCTATGACTTTGTGTTAAAGTCCAGTTTGAGATAAAAAGTGAAACCTTATTGGTGTTTGACTGTACCACGGTCTGGAGATTTAATTCTTGCTAGATTTGGCACTTTAGCGTTTCTAAAATAGAAACTGAAAAGGGACTTGAGTTGTTCTTGGAATTGAAGTACGATGAGCATGTTTTTGAGAATAAGGTTTATCATGATTTAAAAAAATAAGGTTAGTTAGATGGGTAAACGTTTGATGTGCGATGATGTTCTAAGATTCTAAAGACTACACTAGACTGTCTCAAAGTACTTAGGCTTAAACCTAGAACACGTGGATATTACACCAAAATACAGCTGTCTAAGGTAAAGAATACGAGAACAGTCCGTTATATTTTGGTGAGCAGTGGGTGAGTAGGATGCTTAAATTAGTAAATCCTAGAAGGGTAGGACTTTGAATGCGTATAACATTTAAACACGACAAAAAGAAACAGAACAATTGTTTATGAAATCGGAGTAGAGAATCGAGCAGAGTATCAAAATAAGAGTAGATATTTGAGGAGTTTAAAAATATATGGAATTGCGCAGGGCAAAGTGGAAGGATAACTTTGAATTGGGTGGTTTAGAGTTGCTTTGGATGCAAATTCACGCCTTAGGCACCTCACGGGGTAGGCAGAGCGTAAACGACCTAAACGAAGGTCGTTGAGCCACGTCTGACACAGTTTTAACGGTTATTTAAGATAGATTAGTAGGTATATTGCTGTAGTGACAGGTTGACAGGCCATCGCATAAATTGTAGTATATTAAAACTCTCGGATCCCTTATCTGGTTTTTACAGCATACCCGGGAGGAAATGTAGCTGACACATTTTATGTTTTTCTCTCGCTCCCAGTCCAGCATGGAAGCTCTGGTATGATATAAAACAAAGTGAAATTGCTTATTATCAGATACCACATCCAGTAAAAACATTATCTCTACCGAATTAATGTTCAACGTAATATTTGCATGTTCATGTTCACAAACTCGAGAAAAGCTATTAGAAATTCAGATTTTAAGGTCTGTACGCACTTAGTTTTTATGATGCGCCGTAATCGCCTCCATGCGTTTATGAAGGTGTAGTCAAGAGGCGTTTTCGACTAGACGGCACGGCAAAGGCAAAGGCGATGGGCACGGCACCGTCGACGTTACCGTGGAAGAGATAATGTATGAAAATCAATAAAATTATGTGGCATGCTTTTCCACTTGCGGCACGGCAACGGCACGGCAACAGCACGGCCACGGCACGGCAACGGCACGGCAACGGCACGGTAACGGCACGGCAACGGCACGGTAACGGCACGGCAAAGGCACGGCAACGGCTCGGCAACGGCTCGGCAACGGCACGGCAACGGCACGGCACGGCGACGGCACGGTAACGGCACGGCAACGGCACGGCAACGGCTCGGCAACGGCACAGCAACCGCACGGCAACGGCACGGCGACGGCACGGCGACGGCACGGCAACGGCCCCGCAACAGCACGGCATCGATTCCCACTGGCACCGTCGCCGACCTGCCAAACTGCATGTGTTTTGTATTCGTACGAAGCATGCACGTGTGTGTGTGTGTGTGTGTGTGTGTGCTCTAATTGGAACTAGGTGGACGTTATCGGGACGTTGCCGCGCCGTCTAGTGGAAAAACACCCAAGGGATCTGTATGATATTATTTAGGGCTTTCAAGTAGGGCATTAATTTTAGAAGATTGTACAACTTTATGAGCATAGCAAGTTGCTCACACCTCTAACAAGCTTAGGTGGATTGCCTCATGATGTGCCAGTAATTCTGCTGGCTTCCGAGCACTTCAGTCGAAATACGAATGATAGAACTTACATAAATACATATAATCACGCCTTTATCCCTAATGGGGTAGGCAGAGGATAATCACATCACAGCACGTCTGACAAAGTTTTGAGGGTTATTTAAGAAAGATTTGCAGGTATATTGCTGTAGTGACAGGTTGTCAGCTTATCGCCAAAATTACAATATACTAAAACCCTCGAATCATTTAGCTGGTTTCTACAGCACGCCCGGGAGGAAATGCAGTTGGCCCATTGTATGTTTTTCTCTCGCTCCCAGTCCATCATGGAATAAACCAACTTACATCTCCATCAGAGTACATACGAGATACCGAAAATATAATATCCCAACCACAATAACATGAAAGTTGAGATGAGCCCGTTCATCGCCTTTTAACCGTGAGCCTTTTAGTGAAACACCCGGGTAATTCTACATCCATTACACAACTTCCCCGACTGAAGGGATATCCGTCCAAATGAGATTGCAAGGAACTCGCTGGTCAGCTACGGACCAAAGCCGAGTAAGGCTCGAGCTAGACAGACGGACTGTGAATCAACTGCACTCCGACTTCAAAAGATAAAATAAGATAAGAATATACTTTATTGCACAGAAACTACATACATATTATCACGCCTTTATCCCCAATGGGGTAGGCAGAGCGTAAACGACCCAAACAGTCCATCCGCCACGTCTGACAAAGTTTTGAGGGTTATTTAAGATAGATTTCTATATTTCTGTAGTGACAGCTTGTCAGCCCATAGCCTAAATTACAATTTACTGTAACCCTCGGATCCCTTAGCTAGTTTTTACAGCATGCCCGGGAGGAAATGCAGATGGCACATTCTATGTTTTTCTCTCGCTCCCAGTCCATCATGAAAGATAAGACAAAAATAACACAAATAGTAGAACAATTAGGTGGCCTTATTGCTTAGCAGCAATATCTTCCAGGCAACCTTAGGGCACAGGAAAATAAAAGTTTAACTAGTGGGCTGGTATATATTTCAGTCAATACATTGTTCAAACTGCAGTTCAGATGAAGTTTGTACCGGGTGTAAGGGACAGCGTACCAGAGACTATAATAGCGATTGGTTAGTCAACGAAACTGTACAACTTACACCAGGATTATTTAGCTTGACCATACAAATTGTCTGATTAAGGTTATTTTTGAAAGAATTATTTTTTTTGTTTTTTCTTGATAGAATATCTTAGTTAAAGTTACTCAGTTTTGATGGCTGAGCAACCCCTATCAGTTTCAAGTACGCTGATCTTTATTGAAGCAACTGCAAAGAAACAACATTCCAACTGTTCGTCAACATGCAGTCGGTATACGGTTGGCGGTTATAACTACAAAAACTTCATACTGTCTTTATGCTAACTACACGTTATCATGTTGGAACTGAAATAAAACTGAGTGTTTACGTGCAGTTAGCTTGCAGTCAATTTAAGTTCACGTTAACGTGCAGCTGACGCTGTCCTTGAGCAATCAAGCCAACTGCATCTGAACTGCAATTTAGCAGTTAGTTACAGTTGAATTGCAGTTCGTCTATGTATTACGTAACACTGCCGAGTCCGAGTTTAGTAACATACCCCGTCAAAGATAGCCCTTTAGACTGCGTATTAGTTTGTACTAGCTGGGTTATACTTTTGCGACTGCAAAACTGTTCCTTATCTATCGCTGCTTGGGTTACACCCTGATTATACTGCTTGCATGTCTTCGCAGCAATGGTTAAAGATATATTTTCAGGATCTGTGTTGTCGCCTATATTATCAGTGTAGTAACGTGGTCTCTTACCCAGCTTTAATTTGGGTCTCGATACAATTTTCCGGGAGGATGCACTTTGAATTTATAACTACCAAATTGGTTGTTCAAATTTATACGCCGAATATCTTGTAATTAATTGTCCGGTGACCGTGAAGGAACTGTTGAGGAATTATTGGAGGTAATTCAATAACGTTATATTTGTTAGATACAATGAGTTGAAGATACCGGAAGAATTGTGGGAATAATGATTGATTGATTGAAGTATTGACTCCGGAAATAAAGATGCCAGTCAGTGGACTGGTAAAATTGATGAGGAAAATATAATTATACATACATACACACATAAAATCATGCCTTTATCCCAAACAAGGGGTAGGTAGGCAGAGCGTAAACTACCTAAACAAAGGTCCATCCACCACGTCTGACAAATTTTTGATGGTTATTTAAGATATATTTGTACTATTGACAGGTTGTCAGCCCATCGCCTAAATTACAATATACTGAAACCCTCGGATCGCTTAACTGGTTTTTACTGCATGTCTGGGAGGAAATGCAGTGGGCATATTCTATGTTTTCTCTCGCTCCCAGGCCAGCATGGAAGGAAATACTCGTAGAAATATTCGTAGAATTAATTGAAAATATGAACAGACACACGTGTAACGAAATAATGTTAATAAAAAACATATTTTTAAACTGGGGTATATTTTGTTGTTTTTGCACAAGGGTGTTGTAACTGCCTCCTTGGTATAGAGGTTAGAGCCTTGGGCTTACGATCCGGAGGTCCTGGGTTCGATTCGATATTCGTTCATTTATCAGTTTGTGAGATTTTCCCCAGTTTGGTTAGGACATTGCAGGCAGAATCACCTGATTGTCCGAAAAGAAAAGGGATTCCGTGCTTCGGAGGGCACGTCAAGCCGTCGGCCCCGGCCGCTGTCTGTGACAGTGATCGTTACTCAAAACCATGTCAGAGGCCTAATAGCTGTGCTACTAGGCGGTTTGAAAACTCTGACACCAGGGTTCATCGGGTCGTTGTTCGACTTAAGAATCCACTCGCTAAGGATAAGAAGGGTGTTGTATTTAGTTGAAGAAAATATACCGTGTAAACAATACAACATGACATCAAAACGGTCGTTTGATTGGTACAAAAACTACATCTCAAACAATTTCACTTCTCAAATTTTACTTCCCTTACTACATTACCCAGGTACCTAGATGGGTTATTTTGGTAATTCGACTGCCTCCGTGGTCTAGCGGTCTGAGTCATGGACTCTCGATCCGAAGGTCCCGGGTTCGATTCCCGGCGGAGGACACTGACTTTGTGTTGTTGTTTCTAGTTTGGCTAGGACATTGCAGGCTGATCACCTGATTGTCTGAAAAGTAAGATGATCCATGCTGTCTGATGGGCATGTAAATAGTCGGTCCTGCGCCTGATTTCTCTCTGGTCGTGTCAGTGAATCTGTCTCATCAGAATAAGAGATTGAAGGAATAGAGAGTGCACCTGTGTGTAGCGCAAACACTTGAGCACTAAAAGCAAGTCCTGCGCAGTTGTCCGCCGTCACCGAAAATCGGTGGGAGGACTGTTATTATTATTATTTTGGTAATTACACTTCAAATCCTCAAGTGCGAATCTCTATGTCAGATGTTGTTCATTTATTGCTTCAACAATTATAATTATAACTGCAAAATCTCATTTGACCTACCAGCTTGAAGCAAAGGGCGACCGGCAGACCATGGGTAAACAATTATAATAATAAACAAAAGGGCACCCCAAACCGGCATTTGGCCACCCCTGCAAAATCACTTAGCAAAACCACCCCGTGAGTGACCGGCCACCTCTTTCGGAAACGAAAGATCAGTGGTTGTCAAATGAGGGTCGCTTGCAAAATTTCATACTAAATATAATCACGCCTTTATCCCTAATGGGGTAGGTAGAGCGTAAACGACCTAAACAAAGGTCGTTCCGCCACGTCTGACATAGTCTTGAAGGTTATTTAAGATAGATTTGTTGGCATATGCTGACAACCTACCACTACATGGTAGGTTGTCAGCCCATCAGCAAAATTACAATATACTGAAGCCCTCTGATCTCAGAGCTGGTTTTTACAGCATACTCGGGAGGAAATGCAGCTGGCACATTCTATGTTTTTCTCTCGCTTTCAGTCCAGCATGGAAGTAAGAAGAAGTAATATAGGCCTTCTTAGTCGTATAGTTGTAACATACATAACATTAAATATAATATCTATATACAATTTTATTACAGCTGCTTGTTAGTAACCCTGTAGATAATGTGATGTTTAAAAAATTCTACAATTTCATCGATTTTGAAGGTTTTAAAGACTTGAAACCCACAAAACAAGAAGAACAAAAATATTAAGCCATATTAATAAGAATCAGCAAGACATTAAACGATGTGAGTCTTGCAAACATACACGGGGTGAAGCAGGATTTTTTTTTGGAAAAAATTTGCATACTAATTGTATGATCGAGGTGGTCATTTTGTATGGGAAGGTCAATTTTTATATTCATCTCCTGAAAGAATTTTCTAGTGGAAGTTGTCCAGTTTCGTTGACTGAACAACCCCTATTAATTTACGAGACGCTCAGTGTAAAGAACTCTACATTTTGTAGATAATTTAAAAAGTCAACATTATGTAATTTTTAAGGAACACTGCCCAAGCCTGGGCACTGTGCCCCTGGTTCAGCCATAAGTGGACATTCTGTTGTAGAAAACGACAATCAAAATTCAAATCTAGATAGGTAAGCACACAGTGTAATTTCGTTTAAGTAATCTTTTTATTGCATTTGCACTGTATTCAAGCAAATTTGATTCTTACACAATGTTATTAAGCGTCAAATTTACCTAGAAAGGTGACGCAAAGTGAAAATTTTAGCACGATTACGAAGTGTCCGTCTAATTTTGGAGGGTGCAATAAACTGGAGTTGAAAATTGCAAGGGTTGCTGTATAAAATTTTTAGCGCCAAACTTTCGCATTTACCGAGTTTTATTGTCTATTTTGGATACACTTTGAAAGTTGTAAAATTTTACAATCTAATTTATGCCTTCCAATTTTATAAATTGTTTCTGACGAGGGGTAAAATGTAGTTTCGCTGTGTGATGCCCAGTCAGAATAGCATCACTCCATGTGTTACCGCGGGTACAGCAAAATTTAACTACTCATGGTCCAGGAAACGAACTGCGACTAACCACAAAAAAGAATAATTTGTTAGTTTGAATAAAATACACAAGTAAATTATCTAAAGCAAAGCAAGGCAAAGCTAGTAGAGCTAAACCTAAAGTTAGGTTAGGAAATTTTAGTGGAATTTAAAAAATAAGAACTTTAGACTAATAAATAGTAGGTTTTCCAACATGAACTCGTAACGAAAACATACCATGAGCCATACGTATCTTCCATGCTGGACTGGGAGCGAGAGAAAAACATAGAATGTGCCATATGCATTTCCTCCCAGGCATGCTGTAGAAACTATTTAAGGGATCCGAAGGTTTTAGTATATTGATATTAAGGCAATGGGCTGACAACCTGTCACTATAGCAATACATATACCTACAAATCTATCTTAAATAACCCTTGAAACTTTTTCACACGTGGCGGAAAGACCTTTGTTTAGGTCGTTCACGCTCTGCCTACCCCATTAGGGATAAAAGCGTGATTATATGTATGTATACCATACGTATACAAAATACAAACTGCTTGAAACTGTATACAAGCTAGAGAGCAAACCCTTTACATGGGCGATGTTAAACCAATATCTTAATTAGTTTTGCGTCCAGAGAGACCTTCCACTATCATGACGATGGTATTTAACTTCTGTTACATGAAATATGTACTAAATTTCTTGTACTATTGTGAATTTCTGTAAACATGGTGATTGTGCTGCCAAATCTTATTTACTTTTCCGGAACGTGGTGCGTGTGTCGTCACCACATTCGTACTTTAGACCGTTTCCACCTAAAGTGCCTACGCAAGATATTAAATGTCAAATGGTCTGATCGAGTGTGAAATACCGAAGTTTTGCGACGAGCCAATGATAGTGAGATTGAGGCTTATGTAATGCGTCGCCAGCTTCGATGGTGTGGTCACGTATCGCGAACTGAAACAACGGAAAGTTGACCTCGACACGAAACACGATGAGCTGAAGTCCCGCCAGCCTGCTGCCATTCAATACCATTATGAGCAAGGTGTACTCACGTGCCCTAAGTGTGCACGAAAGTTCTAGGCGAAAATCGGCTACCGTACCGCGCCGACTAGGAGTCGAAGTAGTCGCCATGGCCGAAATCGGTCGGAAGGATCATCATCATAATCACTATTGTGACCTGGTATTTGTTGATAGATCAGTCAAAGTTTGATGAAGCTCATTTATATTGATGTTTCACATGGTTTGACAAAGAAAGTTTTTTTTGTGATATGTTTGCTCTTCGAGCTAGTCAATCAAATAGACAGTGGTCTAAGTTTACCTAGAAGTTTAAATAAAAGCATTGATAATGATAAAAGATGACAACAAAGTTATTACTGAAGCTGATTTTAAATCACACTTTCATATATTCTTTTTTATATACAATAACAATTTTATCATGCTTTACCATTTTTTAAATTAAACCTTTCAAACTAAAAAAACCTGCCGTAAAACGCGTCACTCAAAATTCAATTAAAAGGAGATAATAAACTCGTAAAAATTCAAAAGCCATTAAACTCAAATCCACTAGAATTGAGACAGGAGAGTGGCATTCTATGGCACATGTGTTACCAGGGTTCAGGACCACCCTGGTTTCAAACAAACTGCCAGTTTTTGTCAGTTTTTCTGTATTTTTTTTTACTAATTTCTCTTGTGACATGTGTTTGCAGATAAAGTTGGAGGTATTTTAGTTTTACGAGACGATCACGACACGTTTTAACCTATTGAAATTCCACTACAGATCAGAACATGAATGCTGGATTTGTGAACGACATTTTTGACTTACTTTACTTGGCTCCTGTTTAACTGAGATTTTTATTTGATTTTATTGAAATGTAGCAAATCTGTATATCATAATTAGGTACTTACCAGATTAGATAATTTATCAATTTCTTATCGCAATTTACCACCAAGCCAACATCACGAAGTCGTGTTGTATAAACCAACCTCTGACAAACAGGATCGAGTTTTAAGTAGCTCTGATTTATGTCTCACGGAGGCAGTGTCTTGTGTCGTGGGACAAGTGGTACCTTGTGTCACTTGTGATGTCTGTACGTGACCCTTGAATGCTTCTCTGACATGTCTGACGGTTTCAATGGCTTGAGATATTGCCGAATTGCCAATATCCCTGCATTTGCAATTTTTTTCTGTAATATCTTCCATGCTGGACTGGGAGCGAGAGAAAAACATAGAATGTACCAGATGCATTTCCACCCCGTAAAAAACAGCTAAGTGATCCGAGGGTTTCTGTATATTGCAATCAGGCAATGGGCTGATAACCTGTCACTACAACAATATACGTACAAATCCATCTTAAATAACCCTCCATACTTTGTCAGATGTGGCGGAACGACCTTTGTTAAGGTCGTTTACGCTCTGCCTACCCCATTAAGGATAAAGTCGTGATTATATGTATGTATGTCTGAAATATCCTAATTTTATCCGTCACATTGCAGATCGCTTGATTCCTAAGACTGCTCCTGCACATTGTAAGTAAACTCAAAAAACTCCCACCTATCTTAGTGTGTAGGTGACATGTTATGGCGGTCATAATGCACCTGTAAACAGCAAAGGTAACTAAACAAGTTTTACGGCTAGACCATTGGCTAAGTCTAGCCGCTAGACGCCTCTTAAACTGAAACATAGAAACATACCTTGAAGACGTAAAACGTAACGTAGTCGTTAAATCTATTTCCTCCAACTACATATAAGTACAAGTACGTCACTTAGGCTCAAATATGAAGCGATATCAACTTGAGAGCAAAATTAAGTATGGAATTGACAGGCCAGTTTGTACTGAAATGACATTTCTGATATGAACTCACACTGGCTGTCACTCTTGAGAGCTGAATATAAATACGGTCCTTAGGCTCGTTTTTATTAAGCGATCTCAAGATTGAGAGCAATATTAAATAAAGATTTGCCAGCCCACTTTGTACTGAAATGACATTTCTGATTCGAACTCATACTAGCTGTCGATCTCAAGCGCTGTTTATCGATATGGACCTTAGTCTTTCTGCTGTTTGCTTAAGCTGTTGTATGAATAGGCTTTTGCACCAAATATAGGACAGCCGCATTCTAAAATAACCTCCTCATTCGTAGTACACTCGGCTAGAGTGATAAATCTTCCAGCGCCATCCAATTGTCCACAAGTAGGTCATCTGATTGTCCTCTCCCGTGGACGATGAAAAAATTCGCAGCCTATTGGACCGAGAAATGACGAGAATAGACCGAATAGTGACGAGTTGTGTAAGTGATTATAAGGTCTTCAACAATACACTTGATAAACTGCTGTAGTCTTGGAATCCAAATTTTTGATCAATGACAATAACGTCTATTTTACATACCGGGTGTAAGGGACACCGTCCCGCAAACTGATAGGGGTTGCTCGTTCAACGAAACTGAACAACTATCACCAGGAAAAATAGACATTCCCATACAAAATTATTTCCTCAATTAGACAGTTTGTATGTTGGCGTTCATTTCTCTTTCATTGAAATATTATTATTTGTATACATACATACATAAAATCACGCCTTTATCCCTTACGGGGTAGGCAGAGCGATAAACGCCTCGTAAAAGGCGCTTTCGCCACGTCTGACAAAAATTGAGGGCAATTTTAGATTAAACAGTGTATTGCTATAGTGACAGGTTGTCAGCCCATCGCCTAAATTACAATACACTGTAACCCTCGAGTCCCTTTTGCTGACTTCTACAGCATGCCCGGGAGGAAGGGCAGCTGGAACATGCTATGTTTTTCTATCTCTCCCAGTCTAGCATGGAAGGAATTTTTTTGGAATTATTTTTATTATTTGCAAATAATAAAAATAGGTAAATAATTTATGAATTTCCATCATTTTCAAAATTTGGTGAACTATTTCCACAAAACAAGAACCAACGACAACTTTAACATAATTCGGCATATTGCGTGTTGTATTTCCATGCTGGACTGGGAACGAAAGAAAAACATAGAATGTGCCACCTGCATTTCCTCCCGGGCATGCTGTAAGAACCAGCCAAGGGTTTTTGTTCATTGCAATTTAGCTGATGGGCTGACAACCTGTCACTACAGCAATATACGTACAATCCTATCTTAAATAACCCTCATAAATGACAGACGTGGTGGAACGACCTTTGTTTAGGTCATTTACGCTCTGCTTACCCCATCAGGGATAGTGGCGTGATTATATGTATGTATGCGTTTTGTTATGCCAAAAATATGCAGCTATATCGTTCGACAATACACGCTCCAAAACCTCCTCATGCCCTTATTCTACCTATTCATTGTATTCCTCATCTATGTAGGACTTTTCCTGTTTCAATTTTCTTTTGTGCCCCTTTTGTATTAAGTTGTTTTCTGTCTGATTTCGCTATTTTCGGGGATGGAGACACATAGCTTATTGTACTGTACATTTCTCCGGGAGTAATTACGTAAATAACAAGAGTTTTGCTCGAGACATGTTTTGGAGACAACAAGATCTTTGAAGCAGGAAATGAATACGATAGCATATTTTTTTTCTTTCTGGAATGATATTGTAGACAAGATTTCGTTCTTTTGTTGTTACAAATTTGAGGCAATTAACATAGATTAACTTAATAAACGTTCTTGATTCTCAAAATATCTTCCTCCTGAAATATTACAAATACGTTTTTTTACTCCGACAGAACTTACCAAAATGTTTGCATGCAAACAACACAATAACTAGTACAATAGTCCTTTGAAACAAAACAAACATATCCAAAGTAAAATATGTACAAACCCGAATATCCCAAAGTCCCGATCAAAATCCAAATAAGCCAGACACTAACCAGCCTAATCTAATCAACGTTTTCTTTGACAGCAAAGTTGACAGCCAAAGTTGTCCAAGCGGTAATCTCCGTGACGATCAGAGCAAGCAGGGCTAGCGGGGTAAGCGGGGCGAGTGTCGAGCTGCAAATATCTGGCACGCCCGCGCAATCTCGGACAGGTTGGAGTTATGAAGGGTATGAATCGCCTCGCGACGACGTTAGGTGGTGGGGAAAGGAAAAGAGAGTCGCGGTAAGTTTTTAAGGGAAAGTTGAAGAAATTGTTAGAAATTGTTGTTGGGAAGTTGTTGTTATTGATCATTTTGTATTGCATGTGGGATTGTATGCATCTTATTACTTTTTTAAGGAAAATTAAAACTCGTATTTATAAAGCGATCTCAAGATTGATAATAGAGCAATATTAAGTAAGGATTCAAACTAGCTGTCAGTGTCAAGTGCTATCAATACGGGCCTTGGTGGATGTTGCGGATTGGTGCCGAGACAAACTTTTCTAAGTTTAACGGCCCATTAATATTGTTAGTATATAATGTTCTTGTAATAAATGATTTAAAAAAAAATATGTGGAGATAAACTCAAGAAATGGTGTACAGTCAAGTATGTAAAACGATTTTGAAATATTGATCAAATTAGTATATTGCAATTGCTAATTTAAGTAGAGTTATGATAAAATTATAAGTAGAGACTAGATATCTGTATCACCAAATCTGAGCACTTTCTTTATCGTTTTATTATGTTTATTTTAAACAGAAGTAAGAAACGAGGTATTATTAAAAGGTTTATAATTTGAAATTCTATTGCGAAAATAAAAGTCGCCTGCATAATGTTAATATTATGTACAAATTCAACGACGTACATCATTCCAGCTGCCCTATCCTCTTACAGTAATACTATCTTCCTCTTAACCGCTTGTCACTCCTAACTCGCTCGTCACAATAACAAGTAACTCAAGGGTCCAGCGCGCGGACCCATTTCATTTGGCATTAGGCTTGATGGTGAGGATTTCTTGCCTTGAAATTTTCTCGCCGACACAATTAATAGGGTGGGACGGCTATTAGTATGCCCCATTGAAGCTGACCCCGGGTGGGACATCTGCCTGACGTGGATTGGCCATCTGTCTCCAATTTCTAAAGGGTCTCAGCCCAAGTAGTACTAACGGTGATCTAAGACGTAACTATAAACTGTATTGTTTGATATGGGTTGAAACTCATTTGATCGATTTTGCCTAAGGAACATATCCGAATAGAAATAGAAAATAGACGTCATGAAATCACTGATATATTTTTAACTTTGCTTTCAGTTCCGTAACGTCCAAGAGAAATCTAAAGGATCATGAATGTTTCTGAACCAAAAAGTATGTTTTAGTCTAGGTAAGTACGATGAAGTAGATTTGCATCCCAGGAAATACTATTACTATATATTAAAGCGGGGTAATATTGAAATAGCCTGAAAAATGTTGCCCATCAGGCAGGAAATCTTTTAGAGAACCTTTTAGCAACTTTCTTTATGTAGTTACTGGTAACGTGAGCTATCAATACATGGAGGTTGCTATTAAATAAAATAACCCTAAATAAACCTCCATGGGGTATGCTATAAGTAAAGTAAAAGAAGAGGAAAGAAGAAAAAAAAAATACGTTCCAGAATATTTTTTTACTTTAGAAATTAAAATTGTGGTTGATCATAATACGGAATATCAGTCAATTTAAAATGTCTTAACGCCATCTGACAGATGTTTTATAGATTAAAATAAAATTTCTTAATCGACGATTTAAAAGTCACATCAATTTCAAATATTTATGAATTTTTCAAAATGTTTTTTAGACAAAGTCGCAATAGGTACCATTAACATGTACCCAAAATTTCTTTCATGCTGGTCTGGGAGCGAGAGAAAAACATAGAACGTGTCAGCTGCATTTCCTCCCGGGCATGCTGTAAAAACCAGCTAAGGGATCCGAGGGTTACAACTGTGGAATAAACTGCCTAAGACAATTCAAGAAAGTCCCTCAGTGAATGTCTTTAAGAAAAGATTAAAAGAGCACTTCTTATCTGAACAATTTTGATGTATGTATTTATGTAGTTTATTCATATATGTATGTATAAATATATTGTTTAGTATATATGTATGTTTACGGTAGGTATTTATTCTGTGTATATGTAACTATTTTTTTTTTTTTGTTTTACTAGTCTCTGTAACAAATACCCCGTAGGTATATTTTATATTATACTTTAACGGGTATGGTGGTATTTTTTACGACCAACCTCGTTTGGGGTTGCCCCCTGTTACGGCAAATACAGATTGTACGTGAGATGCTTAAGGTCTGATATCTAAATTATGACTGAATTTTAAAACTGACCCTCGGTTCCCTATTGACCGCTGACCTCTCGTAAAATTCCTTTTGAACTGGTTGGTATAATGTAAGCACATAATGCTATGGTGTTTGTTACCTGTACAATGATATCCGTTTATATTTGTATTTTTTCATTAGTTGATTGAGTTTTCAAACGAATATCTAGAGAAGTTTCGTAAGGGCTCTAGTTTAACAGTTGAAACATTATGTTAGTTGTTAAGAGCCACATTTAGATGAAGTTATATTTGAATATAATTGATTACCATCCACTTCATATTGAAATAGGTCAGTTTGTGACACTTACTCACATATCCACTTAAATAAGTCTCAACACGTGCCACTAATTAAACTTTGCTCGTTCGTAGATTCAATTAGGACCTAATATTGACATTAGTCTTAGCGGTTCCCGCCTCGACTGAAGGATCAACACCTAACATTAGCATAGTTGATTAAAAGGCCTCCCCAGGACGGTTGTTAACTCGTAAATGTCAGACGTACAACATATCATAAATCATCTTAAGATTACGGTTCAGTAACTACACTTTACAGCAGCGGGCCTAGTAGGTATCCCCGTGGTACGCGCACGAAAATCTACTTACATGCTTGTGTTTAAGGGCGAAATTGGGAAAGTTTGGTTTGGAGCTGGAGATCCTTTTGGGAGTAGGAAGCGTTGTGCAGGCGTAGGAGAAACCCTGGTAAGTACTGAATCAGCAGCTAGGTGCTCCACCCATGCCAAAGTTGCACAAAGTGCTGGAGTAAGGTTATGATTTATAGTTCAATTATGGCCGCTCATCGGCTGTTACCGATACTGTTAATTAATAAATAATAGGTTCGGTTCTCGTTTTGGGTATCTAGCGCTTGGAAGGTTTCGGTCATCAATCATGAAGGATTAGTAGGTTGGGGTAAGTGAGCAATGATTCCTAATAACCCGGTAAAATTGATTAGGTGTTCTTTAATGTTTTCTATGAATTTATTGCTTTTAATGTTTCACTACCCTTTTACTCTGATTAATGTACATTTTGAATAACATTTATTGTTGACATGAAATTCACGATTTAAACATTTATTGACACTGCTATTTACCATTTGATGAAAAATATTCTTTAGTATAAAGGAGAGATTATTCTGCTACATATTCTGCAAATTTAAAAAAAACTTGCACAGTAAATCAGTAGAGGGAAAAAGAAAGGCTAGCAATATGTCAATGTGTTTAAAACATCTCCTTTGTTGAGTAGAAGATTACGTCATCCAAGTACGTCTCATAATAAGAATAGAGTCGCACGGGGTGTTGGGTGGGATTAGAATAGGGTTGCCGTTTAAAGAAAAAAACTTATAACATTAGGAAATACTAAGTATAAAATAAGTATTTATTTTCAAATCGTTATCCCTTAACTCAAAAGGAGAATTAATCGTATTAACACCATATATTATTTGACCAATTTTGTTCCTATTTCACAAGATACTGATTTACTATCGTAGGAGACAGATTGTCAGCCCAATAACTAAACGGTAATAGAAAGTGAGTTTCGGGTCTTCTACTTTGCATCTTAATAGGGGAAAACAAATTGTGCAAAGTCTAATTTTGATATAATGATGATGTTTTATGATTATGATCCGTCCGACCGAATTCAGCAATGGCGATTTCGGCTTCGACGACTAAAAGAAAAAAAATCTAAAGCCTAAAATGTCGGAAGTGAGTCAGTATATAGTGTATACTTTATCGTTATTTCAGACAACAGCTTAGTAGTACAATCGACAATCGAAGGTTGCAATTGATTATTAACGCAAAGCTTTTCTTGCTTAGGGCTTGAATATTTCAGACTATGTGCTGAAAGCTAGCTCAAAGTCATGTCTCTGCTTCAAAACGTCAGTGCACGTATAGTTTCAATCTAGGTGTTCCAGCGTAACGTCAAATCAAAATGCTGGCAACACTGAGGGGAGCACAATCAGATTTTATCACAAAGGGCTTGTTCGTTATCAGACGACATACTGACTGCTGGAGAATTGGCACAGATTCGACATACATTTTACACCCTACGACTAAGTGACTATAACAAAATCTGGTTTAAGATAGCTTTGTAGTATTTCAAACTCACTTTTAGAATAACACATTTTAAAAATAAATTATACATACATACATATAATCACGCCTTTATCCCTAATGGGATAGGTAGACCTAAACAAAGGTCATTCCACCACGTCTGACAACTGTTTTGAGGGTTATTTAAGATAGCCTGCTAATACCTCTTGACAATTAGAGAATACCTTACTTACTTAAAATATTTAGAGCAGTTTTATTATACATAAATATTCATAGATTCTTTAAACATCGCCAATATCAACAAAAAGATCATCCATACATACATACACATAATCACGCCTTTATCCCCAATGTGGTAGGCAGAGCGTACATGACTTAAACAAAGGTAGTTCCGCCACGTCTGACAAAGTTTTGAGGGTTGTTAAAGATGGATTTGTAGGTAAATTGCTGTAGTGACAGGTTGTCAGCCCATCGCCTAAACTGTAACATAATGAAACCCTCGGATCCCTTTACTGGTTTTTACAGCATGCCCGGAATTAAATCTGATCTTTAGTTTCCTTCACTATTATCCTGTGCTGTAGGACCTAGATACTGTTGCTGTAATTTCCTTCGTCTAGTTCTGATTGTAGTTTGCATTATCCTATCTTCCATTAGTCTTATTCTTCTAGGTCTAGTTCTTTGTTTATCTATTAGTTTAATATATATTAGTTTATTTTACAAATATCTATGTAGTAGTCTATGTATTATATGTAATGTTATGTATTTAGAATACTTATTTGATAAGATTTGCACTATCCCGCTTACCGCTACGCATTTTTCTTTCACCCAAAGGTTGCCTGGAAGAAATTGCTATCTTAGCAATAAGGCCGCCTATGTTGTACTTGACTTTTGTTGTTATCTGTTGTGTTGTATGTTGTATTCTTCCGTGCAATAAAGTGTTATTATAGTATGTTAAATGCCGCTGGCACATTCCCAGACCAGCATGGAAGTAACCAGCGTCTCCATTGTAGTAATAATTTTTAAATAGAATTTTATTTTTGAAATCGTAGGAGCTAAAACGTCACTTCTATCCAGGTCACAATATCACAATGGGAGTCTGCAATGTACTGTACTATGCATCATGTATTGGTTCAGCTGACGGACCTACTTAGGTTCGATGTCACAGCTTTATTTTCCTTTTTGTGAGCATTTGGAGTGCTCTTAGATTTTTTTTTTTTTTTTTTATATATATAGGCGAGCATTTGTCCGCCATCTCACCTGGTGGAAAGTGACGATGCGGACTATGTTGAAACATACTCACCTATGTAGTGCCTATTCACTCTCGCCTTGAAAAGGCCCAGGTTATATTGTTCCGGAAACAGATCCACCGGCAGGGAGTTAACTAACTTTCCACCTCTTATCGTTTTAGAGAATTCTATACATACATGCATATAGTCATTCCTTCATCACTAATGGAGTAATCAGATCGTAAGATCGTAAACGACCTAAGCAAAGGTCGTTCCGCCAAGTCTGACAAAGTTTTGAGGGTTATTTAAGATAGATTTGTTGGTATATTGCTGTTGTGACAGGTTGTCAGCCCATCGCCTACATTGTAATGTACTGAAACCCTCGGATCCCTTAGCTGACTTTTACAGCATGCCCGGGAGGAAATGCAGCTGGCACATGCTTTGTTTTTCTCGCAATCCCAGTCCAGAATGGAAGAATTCTATGGCTTACAATTGTTTGATTTTATGTATTTTATCTCGTATTTGATTTTCATTTTATTTGTCTACATTACACTATGTTTGCATTTGTATCGCTCAACTTTTCAATTGAACAAACCCAACCCTTCCCTCAAAATTTTCCAATGAACAGTGCAAAATTTTCAAACAAATATTGCATAAATATAGTTTATATGAATACGGCACTTGATATTACTCAGGAACTAAGGGCAATGTAGTACGTCAAAGCTTTAAATGAAACGCCGCCAACATGGCTGTCAACACTTTTGACAGTTCTTCCAACATACACCACCCTTGCCCACGTTCACTTAAAGCCTTGACGTACTATACAAATGCTCAACTGGTTCCCTTTCGATGTCGAGCCCTTTCGTTAGCACAAACAATTGCTATAAAAAGACAGTATGTTCCCTATCTACAACCAATAATAATTTCCCTGTAAAAGGACTCTCCTTTGTTTTAATAAAGGGGGTAGTTAAAATCGCATGCACAAGTATTGTTTAGTTTGCTAGTGCCTTTTTCTTTTGTGTTTAACTAAAGAATCAAAATATAAAATCGCTATAAAAATATTATGATTTCTAAAAAAATATGTTTTTTATTATAAATACATACATACTATCACGCCTGTATCCCTAATGGGGTAGGCAGAGCGTGAACAACCCAAACAAAGGTCGTTCCGCCACGTCTGACAAGTTTTGAGGGTTATTTAAGATAGAACTGGATATTGCTGTAGTGACAGGTTGTCAGCCCATCGCCTAAATTACAATATACCCTCGAATCCCTTAGCTGGTTTTTACAGCATGCCCGGGAGGAGGCGCAGCTGGCACATGCTACGTTGTTCTGTCGCTCCCAGTCCAGCATGGAAGCTTTATTATAAATCGTGATGAAAATTAACGTCATTTGTGCGTATTTACCAAAGTATAGTTAATTTAGGACTTAGCTCTTTTTCATCACCTTTTGTAGAAAATTAAAGTAAATAAAACCTTCCAGTGACTTTTTGTTTCAGCAAACAATTTATAAAACCCACCCTTATTTTTCTACATATCTCTGATCAAAATAATTAAAATGTTGCAAATATTTTTATTCATGCAGACGCATACAATGAAACCGCGGTACGCTTTTGATCTGCAACTGTATGAAAGATTTTAGTTCGATGCATACGTAAAAAAGCAATAGAAATCATGGTTTTGCTTTCAAATTTTATTTGAATTTGAAAGCAAACATGCATTTAGAAGATTATACTTTTCGTTTTGTTTACTTTTAGAGATTATATTATAATGTGGTATTTGTGATACATTTAAATTTAGTTGTGGCAATTTATGACCAGAAATTTGCAGTATTACTAATTTGCAAATATCTATCGCACATTAGTAATAAATTTTACAACATGCAAATCTTTTCGCAGTATTAAACCTATCATAAACCATTATAATGGCAAAAATAATAATGAAACTCAACAGTTATTTTTTTGTTGAACTGCATGAAATACCATCTAATTCTTCCTAAAACCTCAAAAGTAGAATTTAATTCTAGTTGGCGGAGTTGGTAGTATGCCAAGACTTTTCCCTGCCCACTAGTTCAGTGCAGTTGCCTAGAAGAAGTAACAAGTGCCGTAAAGCATCTAAATGCAAATGATTTGCATGTCAGTCTTCTTCTAAGCGAGTAGATTCACGAGTCAAACGACCCGAGGAACCCAGGTGTCAAAGTATTTGAACCGCCTAGTAGTACAGCTATTAGGCCTCTGACATGGTTTGAATAACAACCACTATCATAGACAGCGACCAGGACCGACGGATTAACATGCCCTCCGAAGCACGGCATCCTTTTTCTTTTCGGACAATCAGGTGATTCAGCCTGCAATGTCCTAACCAAACTGGGGAAAACCTCACAAAGTGATAAATTGACAAATATCAACGTTGTCCCCTCCCCCTTAGAATCGGACCAAGGACCTCCGGATCGTAAGCCCATTGCTCTAACCACTAGACCACGGAGGCAGTAAGAGCATGTTAAAGATAACAAAAATATCACACGAGCAGGATTTAAACCTTCAAACGCGGCGTTCCTCAGCACATCACGCGTTTGAACAACCCGACACTTGATCTATTTTCTTTAAAACTGTAAGATAACTTTTTAACAACGTATCTTGCAATGTGGATTTTCACCCGTAAGTTGCGTGCGAGTACGCTAAGGCGGCCATAGAGAATACCAAAACGCTTACCTACTTCTTCTTCTGTCGTGTGGGTGTCGACCCAATGAATCCAGGCATCAGAGATTTAAAACCGACTAATAGCACAGCTAATAGACCTCTGATATGGTTTTGTGTATCAACCACAATTAAAAACAGCGACCGAGGTCGACGGCTTAACGTTCCCTCCGAAGCACGGAATCTTTTTTCTTCCAGACAATCAGGTGATTCAGCCTGAATTGTCCTAACCAAACTGGGGAAAACCTCACAAAGTGATTATCTAACAAATATCAACTTATTGTTCCCCCACTGAAAATCGATCTTTTCTCTTGTACTGTGGCTGCGGCCCAGTTGGCTGTCGAACCAGCTACATCTATATTAGCTAGAGTTGCTAAGGCTTCATCCTTATTCATGACAAATGCATCCCCCGCTGGTTTTACAACACTATTAAGTGATATATTATTCTTATTCTGTTCTGTTCGCTTCCATGCTGGCATGGGAGCGAGAGAAAAACATAGAATATGCCAGCTGCATTTCCTCCCAGGCCAGCTGTACAAACCAGCTAAGGGATCCGAGGGTTTCAGTATATTGTAATTTAGCCAATGGGCTGACAACCTGTCACCACAGCATTATACCTACAAATCTACCGTAAATAATCATCAAAACTTTGTCAGACGTGGCTAAACGACTTTCATATTAAGTCGTTTACGCTCTGCCTACCCCATTAGGGATAAATGCGTGATAATATGTAGGTATGTGAATAAAAAATATGAAATCGTTACACACACAACGTAACACTATCAACGTCTTGTAACTGCAAATAGACGAAATACAATGATTTGCAAACAAGATAAACTTAGACAGAAAAAAAAAAAAAAACGTTTTATATGCTTTTAATTATAAACGACCATCTCAAACACATCGGAAATAATCCTTATTCAAAAAAATTCAAAAATTTTCAAAAAATTCAAAATTATTTATTTAATTGTTAAATTAAATAAATAATTTTGAATTTTTTGAAATTTTTTGAATTTTTTTGTCTAAGTTTATCTTGTTTGCAAATCATTGTATTTCGTCTATTATTTACCTTTAAAAACTCGTATTGGTTTGCCTCGGCCGTTACGTGACATTTAAATCAGACAAAAAAATTCAAAAATTTTCAAAAAATTCAAAATTATTTATTTAATTTAACAATTAAATAAATAATTTTGAATTTTTTGAAAATTTTTGAATTTTTTTGAATAAGGATTATTTCCGATGTGTTTGAGATGGTCGTTTATAATTAAAAGCATATAAAACGTTTTTTTTTGTTTTTCTGTCTAAGTTTATCTTGTTTGCAAATCATTGTATTTCGTCTATTATTTACCTTTAAAAACTCGTATTGGTTTGCCTCGGCCGTTACGTGACATTTAAATCAGACAAAAAAATTCAAAAAATTTCAAAAAATTCAAAATTATTTATTTAATTTAACAATTAAATAAATAATTTTGAATTTTTTGAAAATTTTTGAATTTTTTTGAATAAGGATTATTTCCGATGTGTTTGAGATGGTCGTTTATAATTAAAAGCATATAAAACGTTTTTTTTTGTTTTTCTGTCTAAGTTTATCTTGTTTGCAAATCATTGTATTTCGTCTATTTGCAGTTACAAGACGTTGATAGTGTTACGTTGTGTGTGTAACGATTTCATATTTTTTATTCACATACCTACATATTATCACGCATTTATCCCTAATGGGGTAGGCAGAGCGTAAACGACTTAATATGAAAGTCGTTTAGCCACGTCTGACAAAGTTTTGATGATTATTTACGGTAGATTTGTAGGTATAATGCTGTGGTGACAGGTTGTCAGCCCATTGGCTAAATTACAATATACTGAAACCCTCGGATCCCTTAGCTGGTTTGTACAGCTGGCCTGGGAGGAAATGCAGCTGGCATATTCTATGTTTTTCTCTCGCTCCCATGCCAGCATGGAAGCGAACAGAACAGAATAAGAATAATATATCACTTAATAGTGTTGTAAAACCAGCGGGGGATGCATTTGTCATGAATAAGGATGAAGCCTTAGCAACTCTAGCTAATATAGATGTAGCTGGTTCGACAGCCAACTGGGCCGCAGCCACAGTACAAGAGAAAAGATCGATTTTCAGTGGGGGAACAATAAGTTGATATTTGTTAGATAATCACTTTGTGAGGTTTTCCCCAGTTTGGTTAGGACAATTCAGGCTGAATCACCTGATTGTCTGGAAGAAAAAAGATTCCGTGCTTCGGAGGGAACGTTAAGCCGTCGACCTCGGTCGCTGTTTTTAATAGTGGTTGATACACAAAACCATATCAGAGGTCTATTAGCTGTGCTATTAGTCGGTTTTAAATCTCTGATGCCTGGATTCATTGGGTCGATACCCACACGACAGAAGAAGAAGTAGGTAAGCGTTTTGGTATTCTCTATGGCCGCCTGGTACGCCTAAGCGTACTTGCACGCAACTAACGTGTAAAAATCCACATTGCAAGATACGTTGTTAAATAGTTATCTTACAGTTTTAAGGAAAATAGATCTAGTGTCGGGTTGTTCAAACGCGTGATGTGCTGAGGAACGCCGCATTTGAAGGTTTAAATCCTGCTCGTGTGATATTTCTGTTATCTTTAACATGCTCTTACTGCCTCCGTGGTGTAGTGGTTAGAGCAATGGGCTTACGATCCGGAGGTCCTTGGTCCGATTCTAAGGGGGAGGGGACAACGTTGATGTTTGTCAATTTATCACTTTGTGAGGTTTTCCCCAGTTTGGTTAGGACATTGCAGGCTGAATCACCTGATTGTCCGAAAAGAAAAAGGATGCCGTGCTTCGGAGGGCATGTTAATCCGTCGGTCCTGGTCGCTGTCTATGATAGTGGTTGTTATTCAAACCATGTCAGAGGCCTAATAGCTGTACTACTAGGCGGTTTAAAAACTTTGACACCTGGGTTCCTCGTTTGACTCGTGAATCTACTCGCTTAGAAGAAGACTGAAATACAAATCATTTGCATTTAGATGCTTTACGGCACTTGTTACTTCTTCTAGGCAACTGCACTGAACTAGTGGGCAGAGAAAAGTCTTGGCATCCTACCAACTCCGCCAACTAGAATTAAATTCTACTTTTGAGGTTTTAGGAAGAATTAGATGGTATTTCATGCAGTTCAACAAAAAAATAACTGTTGATTTTCATTATTATTTTTGCCATTATAATGGTTTATCATAGGTGTAATACTGCGAAAAGAAATGCATGTTGTAAAATTAATTATACTGCAAGTTTCTGGTCAGTAATTGCCACGACTAAATTTAAATGTATCACAAATACCACATTATAATATAATCTAAAAATAAACAAAATGAAAAGTATAATCTTCTAAATGCATGTTTGCTTTCAAATAAAAACCATGATTTCTATTGCTTTTTTACGTATGCATCGAACTAAAATTTTTCATACAGTTGCAGATCAAAAGCGTACCGCGGTTTCATTGTATGCGTCTGCATGAATAAAAATATTTGCAACATTTTAATTATTTTGATCAGAGATATGTAGAAAAACAAGGGTGGGTTTTATAAATTGTTTGCTGAAACAAAAAGTCACTGGAAGGTTTTATTTACTTTAATTTTCTACAAAAGGTGATGAAAAAGAGCAAAGTCCTAAATTAACTACACTTTGCTAAATACGCACAAATAGACGATAATTTTCATCACGATTTATAATAAAGCTTCCATGCTGGACTGGGAGCGACAGAACAACGTAGAATGTGCCAGCTGCGCCTCCTCCCGGGCATGCTGTAAAAACCAGCTACCAGCTAAGGGATTCGAGGGTATATTGTAATTTAGGCGATGGGCTGACAACCTATCACTACAGCAATATCCAGTTCTATCTTAAACAACCCTCAAAACTTGTCAGATGTGGCGGAACGACCTTTGTTTGGGTTGTTCACGCTCTGCCTACCCCATTAGGGATACAGGCGTAATAGTATGTATGTATTTATAATAAAAAACATATTTTTTTAGAAATCATAATATTTTAATAGCGATTTTATATTTTGATTCTTTAGTTAAACACGAAAGATTTGCAAACAAGATAAACTTAGACAGAAAAACAAAAAAAAACGTTTTATATGCTTTTAATTATAAACGACCATCTCAAACACATCGGAAATAATCCTTATTCAAAAAAATTCAAAAATTTTCAAAAAATTCAAAATTATTTATTTAATTGTTAAATTAAATAAATAATTTTGAATTTTTTGAAATGTTTTGATTTTTTTTGTCTAAGTTTATCTTGTTTGCAAATCATTGTATTTCGTCTATTATTTACCTTTAAAAACTCGTATTGGTTTGCCTCGGCCGTTACGTGACATTTAAATCAGACAAAAAAATTCAAAAAATTTCAAAAAATTCAAAATTTTTGAATTTTTTTGTCTAAGTTTATCTTGTTTGCAAATCATTGTATTTCGTCTATTATTTACCTTTAAAAACTCGTATTGGTTTGCCTCGGCCGTTACGTGACATTTAAATCCGATCATTTGGTTAATCTCAAATAAAATCGGGTTTAAGTGCTATAAACTTAAGAGAAACATCCTACAAAAATGTATCAGGAGTCACATTAATAGGTTTACTGCGAATTTTGACCGAACAGACCACAAATGTCGAGGGAGGCGTTTTATGTTCCAGTTGTCATATAAACATGTAACTTTATGTGACAGTTAAGTTTAACACCTTTTTAAATAGGCCGGAGTTTTACCTGGGTCTAGGTCGGGGATTGTTTTATTATAATGACTAAGCAGTTAAGGTATTAAAAAGTTGCCTTCATAAACTCACTTGTTTATGAAGTTTTTAGACAGAGATGCTGATTAAAATAATTTTAAGTTTAAAGGAATTCAGTGAGTCATACGTAGATGACGCAACATTGTTTCGGCAGATGTAGTTTAGTTTACATGACACACTGTTGCAAAAACATTCCCATAGATTAGGAATTTTATGGAAAAATAACTGGTTACAACAAAAGGAGCCTTGTGTGAATAAAATATAAACAATGTTTATATGACTCATTCTAAACCTAGCAACGAGTAAGCTAGCCGTCCAAATTTATTCCGAATTTTTATATAGGAGTTTTTTGTTTCATTTCCATGTAAACAAATTAATGTACCTCATCATCATCGTGGAGTGCCATCATCAAATTGAAGTTTGGCGGTCAGCATGTGGAAACCAGCGCGGTCTTTAGCAGCTCTTTTTACCTGGTCACAATAACGAAGTTTAGCCCAGTCCTTGACGTCATCTATCCAAAATTAAAGTAGCCTTCTTTGGCCATATACAAAGAGGTTTCCAATACGAGTTTATAAGAATGATCCTCGAAGGCAAGATTCTTAGCATCTTAACATGACCTAAACCTATTTAAGAAAGAGATACATAGATACCTTATTATAGTAGTTTTGTACGAAATAGTTGCAAAAGACTTGTAAAGTGATGTGGTAGCAGTTTATAGAGTTTTCGAAACATGAAAATCGATAAGGATGAATGAAATTCCATGGAATCTTACATAATTACATACATATAATCACGCCTTTATTCCTAATGGGGTAGGCAGAGCGTAATCAACCTAAACAAAGGTCGTTCCGCCACGTCTGACAATGTTTTGAGGGTTATTCAAGATATATTTGTAGGTTTATTGCTGTAGTGACAGCTTGTCAGCCTATCGCCTAAATTTCGAATATACCTTCGGATCCCTTAGCTGGTTTTGTCAGCATGCTCGGGAGGAAATGCAGCTGGCACATTCTACATTTTTCTCTCGCTCCCAGACGAGCGTGGAAGAAATCCTGGAATCTTGCAAGAAAAAATGATTCAATATTTCAGTTTCCCATACACCATATTTTCCTTAGCAAGTGGAAAACCTTAAGCCCATTGTCCACATAATGACTGCTATTCTTTTATTGGCGAAACAAAGGCACTACTTAGACCGAGAGCGGCGCCAATATTTATACAATCTTCGTAGCTAGCCTCTGCCACAGCCTCTGCCCTCCTTGAAGAATGTGACGTGGATGAAGATGTAAGAGACAGCGATATGTTTACATGTCAGAGTTTAAAAAAATGCATTGGTAATACAGTAAACAATTTAAATATCCAAGAAGGGGGCATAGAAGAAAGACCAAAAATTAGGAGGTCGGTCTCAAAAATTCTGTGCGGCTGTGGAGAATGATAAAAGCTAAGAAGAAGTAAATGAAGAAAGCAGACCCTACAATTTTCCGCGGAGACAAAAAAGGACAAAATATTGCAACAAATAAGCATACGACCTGTTTGATGAAAAGCGGTCACCTTATAGACGCCCGAAGGCAAAAAAAAACATTATTTGTTATAACCAATAGTAGTGCTGTAAAAACCAGCTAAGGGATCCGAGGGTTTCAGTATATTGTAATTTAGGCGATGGGCTGACAACCTGTCACTACACCAATGTACTTACAAATCTATCTTAAATAACCCTCAAAACTTTGTCAGACGTGGCGGAACGACCTTTGTTTGGTGTTTACGCTCTGCCTACCCCATTAGGGATAAAGGCGTGATTATATGTATGTATGTATGTATGTACCAATAGTAGTGAATACAAGTTTAAAACAGAATAAAGTAAAACTTGACTGCATTAAATTAACACAACAGCTCAAAATTATTATAATCTAATATCTCTACAATCAAGTTTTAAGCTTTCCATTCAAAGCAAAATGATACTATATATGTCGTAGGATGATTTGATAATTCGAATCTTCGCGAAAATCCTAGGGATTTTGCGAACACATGGATAATTAGATAATGGTGACACCATTGCCAAACCTTATTGTATAACGTCAGGTGTTTTGCGAAAAATCTCATCGTCATAGTATCATTTCATATCCTTAATTGAAACAAGAACACTGATTGGTCGGTTAGCGCACCCAACACAAGATCTCCTCTGATTCATGGACTTTTTAAATGTCAAGTATGAACGCGTCGTTTTTATCAATCAGAATACGATTAAATCAATATCAGTACTAGCCACTCAGAGTTAAGAAATATGAGTATATCAAATCTTACTAGAACGACGAGTTTTCTCGCAAAAATCCTGACTTTTGCCAGAAAGATTTGACAACGTTTTTACCATTGTCTAGTTATTCGAGATTTCGCAAAATCCCTAGGAGTTTTGCGAAGATTCGAATTGTCAAATCATCCTACGACATATACAAAGTAGAACACAGCGTTTGCCTTCTGACTATGTAAGAAACGTTCGATACTCTCAAGACGAGGGTAGTTGAGAGTTCTAAGTGTTATGGAGGAAGCAGAGTGAGGGTTGTTTGTATACAAAATATACTACACAGTGTTATAATAATACAGACATAGATACATACATACATACAATCACGCCTTCATCCCTAATGGGGTAGGCAGAGCGCAAACGACCTAAACAAAGGTCGCTCCGCCACGTCTGACAAAGTTTTGATTGTTATTTAAGATAGAATTCTAGGTATATTGCTGTAGTGACAGGTTGTCAGCCCATCGCCTAAATTAAAATATACTAAAAACCTCGGATCCCTTAGCTGGATCTTAAAGCATGCCCGGGAGGAAATGCTGCTGGCACATTCTATGTTTTTCCCTCGCTCCCAGACCAGCATGGAAGTAACAGACATAGATAGTCCTACTATTATCTTTTCATCTATGTGACTATATTTGCTTCCAATATTGTTTCATGTCAGATCTCTGTTTAAACTACTACGAGTACATAAATAAGTAAGCAATTCTCAAAATCAAATTATTTTATTAGGAATAGGACCAACTAGTAATTCCTGAAAAAGTAAATTCCAACAAAAAAAATCATTTCATTCTAATAATTTCTTCCAGAATTTTATCTTTACATACCAGGCCACTCAGAAAGTATTGCGATAAATAGTTTTTATATATGGCAGACTGGCCGGTTAGAATCTTTTTTGAAAATATGATTACTTGTAAGTAAAAATATGTGTGTTCCATTTTCAAAATTTCCCTCCACATTTTTTGCGAGCCAATTCAAAGTATCGTGTCTTACTAAAAAATGGATCTGCGCCGGGAACATTTTAGAGCTATGATTTTTTACGATTTCAAGTGTCGCCTGAAACCGGATGAATCGTTCGATAGACTTCAAATGGCATTTATGGATGAAAGCCCCTCCAAGGCAACCGTGTATCGTTGGTATAACGAATTTAGGCGCGGTCGACCAACCTTGGGGGATGAAGAAAGAAGCGGTCGCCCTTTGCCGGCTATTACGGAAGAAAACGTGCTAGCAGTGAAAAATTTAATCCATGATAATAGGCGAATTACATATCAGGAGATTCAGCACATATTAAAGATTGGATCGGGAAGCGTTCACGAGATTCTACAATGGCATCTTCGCGTGAGGAGGATAGTATCGCGCTGGGTGCCGCACTACCTCACCGACGCTCAGAAGCAGGCCCGGGTGGAATGGTGCCGTGATATGTTGAACAAATTTGAAGCAGGCTCGTCTCGGCGTGTTTACGACATCGTAACAGGTGATGAGTCCTGGATTTATCAATACGATCCAGAAACCAAGCGCCAGTCGACAGTTTGGGTGTTTCAAAATGAACCAACGCCTACCAAAGTGAAGCGATCTCGAAGCGAGGGGAAGATTTTGATCGCCAGCTTTTTTAATTTGACTGGCCACTTGGCCTCAATTCCCTTACGAGATCAAAGAAGCATTAACGCCGAATGGTATACTACCAAATGTTTACCAGAAGTTTTTTCTGTTGTGAGCAACAAGCGACCTAACACAGGGTTCCGCGGACTACTGCTCCACCACGACAATGCGCCTGCACACACCGCGCTCAAAACGAGGGACTTCCTGGACAGCACACCAGTCAAACTCCTGGGTCACCCTCCTTACAGCCCTGATCTAGCACCGTGTGACTTCTTTTTATTTCCAAAAATAAAAAATCAGCTCAAGGGGATACAATTTTCGTCGCCGGAAGATGCGCTGGCTGCGTTCGAGCAGGCTGTAAACGAGGTGTCTACGGCGGACTGGAAAAAGTGTTTTGAAAACTGGTTCAGACGCATGAATCTTTGTATAGAGGCTGGTGGAGAGTACTTTGAAAAGATTTAATAAAAATATATGTACCTGTAGAACAATTTTTTTTAGTGTCGCAAAACTTTCTGAGTGTCCCACGTACATACATAGAATTACTTCCATGCTGGACTGGGAGCAAAGGAAAACATATAATGTGCCAGCTGCATTTGCTCCTGGGCATGCTGTAAAAACCAGCTAAGGGATCCCAGGGTTTCTGTATATTGCAATTTAGGAGATAGGCAACCTGTGACTACAGCAGTATACCTACAAATCTATCTGAAATTACCCCTTAAAACTTTGTCAGACGTGGCGGAACAGGTTGTTCAGTGATATCGAGATATTTACCTTATTTATGATGACAGAATATATTGACATTCAAAGTACCTCCGTGGTCTAGTGGTCTGAGCCATGGGTTTACTATCTGTAGGTCCTGGTTTTGATTACCAGGGGGCGAACACAAAGTTGACATTTGTCAATTTATCAACTTGTGTGGTATTCCCCAGTTTGGTTAGGACATTGCAGGCTAAATCACTTAACTGTCCGAAAAGTAAAAGGATTCCGAGCTTCGGAGGGCACGTTAAGCCGTCGGTACCGATCGCTGCCTTTGGTAGTGGTCGTTACTCAAACCATGACGGAGACCTAATAGCTGTGCTACATAGGCGGTTTGAAAACTCTGACACCAGGGTTCTTCGGCTCATTTTTTGTCTCGAGAATCCACTCGCTAAGAAGAAGAAGAAGACGATCATTTTTAATGTAAAATTGACCCCATATACATGATTAGGAGAAAACTCTTCATCTTAATACTTCACAAAATTAAATTATTAGTAACAATTACCGGCCCTCAGAGGTCAACCACCGGGTCAAAACCCTTACCGCAGGCAAAAACCCCACCACAGGTAAAAAGCATTAATTCAATTTCTGTTCTGATAAGCTGGGGACACTCTGTACCTAGATCGCATATTAATTAAGTGACGGTAGTAAATCTTCTCTTGCCCCGTATCTATTGTGTACAGTCCATCGGTTTTACCCCCGGGCACGGGCGGGGGCAAAAGTGTCCGTTTTTGCCCTCGGGTAATGAATTGCTTGGATCTGAATATACCTACGCGGTACGCGGCTTTGATTCGGACATTCGGAACATTTATATATTTTTCTTTTACATTTTGTTGTTTAGGTACCACCTACACGCACATTCCAAAAACCAAATTTAGGTTTACCTCTGAAAGCTCACTCGAGTAGGTTAAAAGAAAATTAAACAGTAAAGATTTACATAATTGCTTAAAAATTTAGGAAAAAAAATAAGGATATTGTAACCAATTTCAAGCCCAACCTTCAATTTCCGTATTCATCGAAAGGGAACTCAAAAGACCTGCTAATACATCTTGACAATTAGAGAATACCTTACTTACTTAAAATATTATATATTATAACTGCCTCCGTGGTCTAGTGGCTAGTGCCATGGGCTCCCGATCCGGAGGTCCTGGGTTCGATTCCCAGGGGGTAAAACACAAAGTTGATATTTGAGAATTTATCACTTTGTGATTTTTTCCCCAGTTTGGGTAGGACATTGCAGGCTGAATCACCTGATTGTCCGATAAGAAAAAGATTTCGTGCTTCGGAGGGCACGTTAAGCCGTCGGTCCCGGTCGCTGTTTTTGATAGTGGTTGTTGAGGCGTTACACAAAACCATGTCAGAGGCCTGATAGTTGTGCTACTAGGCGGTTTTAAAACTCTGACACCAGGGTTCATCGGGTCCATAGACTCGATACCCACTCGACAGAAGAAGAGAAGACTTAAAATATTTAGAGCAGTTTTATTATACATAAATATTCATAGATTTCTTCCATGCTGACCTGGGAGCGAGAGAAAAACATAGAATGTGCCAGCTGCATTTCCTCCCGGGCATGCTGTAATAAACAGCTAAGGGATCTGAGGGTTTCAGTATATTGTAATTTAGGCGATGGGCTGACAACCTGTCACTACAGCAATATACCTACAAATCGATCTTAAAATAACCCTCAAAACTTTGTCAGACGTGGCGGAACGACCTTTGTTTAGGTCGTTTACGCTCTGCCTACCCCATTAG
This sequence comes from Scrobipalpa costella, assembly GCA_949820665.1. NCBI lineage: Eukaryota > Metazoa > Arthropoda > Insecta > Lepidoptera > Gelechiidae > Scrobipalpa > Scrobipalpa costella. The sequence continues at coordinate 25,122,620 of OX463298.1, forward strand.
GGATAAAGGCGTGATTATATGTATGTATGTATGTAATATTCATAGATTCTCTAAACATCGCCAATGTCAACAAAAAGATCATCCAATCCCCAAAAAAGGCCGAAAAGTTACAAAGAACTGACCTCTCTGCCCCGCATTGCTTCCATTAATCCATGGTGTTTGGTATGGGACAGCCAAAGGTCATTGCCCTCGGAATCCCTTCAGGGGTTCAGTCACACCTCCCCTTCCGCAGGTGTAGGTAGGTACTGATTTTTCACTTCACTTTATTTCACTTTTAACACCTGATTACCCCCAATTTGGTTCGCATGTTTTGATAAATAATTTAAGTAGGCCAGGTGAAATTATAGAGACACTTATTTCTGTGGCAAGTCGATGGAATATTCAAGAAAGAGCAGCAATGATATAGGTCATTTTATAGATAAAAAAAATATTACTGAACAGTTGTAAATTAAGTTACATGTAGTTCTCAAAAACCAAATCAAAAGATGTTAATATTGGTATTCATAAAGAACTAAGTAGGTACTGTACATACATACATACATATAATCACACCTTTATCCCTAATGGGGTAGGCAGAGCGTAAACAACCTAACAAAGGTCGTTCCGCTACGTCTGACAAATTTGGAGTAACCCTCCAAATTAAGATAGATTTGTAGGTATATTGCTGTAATGACAGGTTGTCAACCCATCGCCTAAATTACAATACTCGTATACTGAAACCTTCAGATCTCTTAGCTGGTTTTTACAGCATGTCCGGGAGAAGATGCAGCAGGCACATTCTATGTTTTTCTCTCGCTCCCAGGCCAGCATGGAAGTAAGTAGGTATTGTAAGACAGTATTAAATTAAAATGAATTGTGTTCTTTTATTTTCTCGAGGGACAGTTTAATAATTCAAAAAGTATTTTATTGTTTCATGGTAAACAAATTGCGAGGTCCCCTGGAATTAAAATGTCAAAACGCAAATGGCATGCCATTCAAATCTAATTTATTCTGAAAGGTGATATTCGATACGTACTCAGTATTTATTCCTAGATGTTTACACATTGTTCTGCATTTTTTTTTAATAAACATCTTACCTAAGTACCAGATCCAGATTTTTTAACAGATGTTACTGGTAAGAACCCAAAACTGATAGTGGTTGCTCAGTCCACGACACTGAACAACTTTCACCTCGATCAGACAGTTTGTATGAAAAATTATATATAGGAAGAGCTTAAAAAACCTTCAACAGCACATACATACATACATACATATAATCACGCTTTTATCCCTAATGGGGTAGGCAGAGCGTGAACGACCTAAATAAAAGAGATGGATTCATATTGTTTTGTAGGTATATTGCTGTAGTGACAGGTTGTCAGCCCATCGCCTAAATTGCAATAAACAGAAACCCTCGGATCATGCATTTACAGCATGCCCGGGAGGAAATGCGGTTGGAGCATTCTACGTTTTTCTCTCGCTCCCGTCCAGCATGGAAAAAAAGTAACATCAACATTACATCTTTCAATAAAACACGTAAAATATTATCTTTATAACATTTTCTTCAAAGTTTTCTCTCCACTTCGAATGCAAAAAAGAGAAAATTCTTGCATACCAACCACTCAGAACTCCACACTGTCATTTACAACTTAGCTCGGCTTAACATAAGCGGCGTGAAATAGGGAATTTATCTACATACCTAATTTCCTCAACTGACCTACTTTCGGTGAAAAAAGAATGGAAAATTCGGTCATACGGTAAAGCCAGGTGGTGAGCGCGAACGGTTCTGAATAAGGAGTATCCAGGTCATGCTGTGACCTAGGTTTAGCATATTTTAGATGAAACGGAGTACGTAGAGTGAATAAGTAATTATTACTTTCAATTCTACATCAATATACCAGGTGTAAGGGACAGCGTCCCGCAAACTGATAGGGGTTGCTCAGTCAACGACACTGAACAACTATGAGCAGGATTTATTTTAGGAACTGTATAAAAAATGGCTTTTCCATACAAAATTTTCAACTTGATCAGACAATTTGTATGGAAAATCATTTTTTTTCATTTTCTGAAACTGAATCCTACTGACAGTTGTTCACTGTCGTTGACTGAGCATCCCCTATCAGTTTGCGGGACGCTGTCTGTTTGTGTGTGTAGTGGTTGTGGTAAGATAAAAGCGAGATTATATGTATGTATTTAAAAATAAGTTCGTTTCAACTCTGAACTTCACTCTTCTTTACTTCTTTACTTCCATGCTGGACTGGGAGAGATAGAAAAACATAGAATGTTCCAGCTGCCCTTCCTCCCGGGCATGCTGTAGAAGACAGCAAAAGGGACTCGAGGGTTACAGTGTATTGTAATTTAGGCGATGGGCTGACAACCTGTCACTATGGCAATACACATTACAATCTAAAATTACCCTCAATTATTGTCAGACGCGGCGAAAGCGCCTTTTACGAGGCGTTTAACGCTCTGCCTACCCCGTAAGGGATAAAGGCGTGATTTTATGTATGTATGTATGCAACTCTGAAACTAACTCCGCACTTCGAGTTGAAGTGTCGTATATGAAATACGTTTGGTTGAAGTTTTACGCTCTGAAAGTAAAACTTGTATCAAACAAGCAGCGAGAACGAAAAAACAGAGAAATTGAAAATTATTTACCTAACGAAAGATGTACGTACATGTGATATGTTTTTATGAGTTTTACATTAATTTACTTGTAACCAGTTTTATAATAAACTACATCTACAAAAAACTATACAAAGGCATTTTAAGTCCGTATTCAGTAGCTTTATTCTCTAGACTATCTCAGGGTACAAAATAAGTAAACAAATTTGTAAACCGAATGGAATTTACCATAAAAACTAGGTCGTTTTCGCGCCGCCCGCCCCATACTAGGAGTGCGTTTTGCATATGGATATGAGGCTGATTGAAATTTTACGCTCTCGGGAATTTTTACGCATATATTTTAGGGCCGCTCGTTCCATTCGCATTCGCACCCAGCTAACAATAGGGCCTGTTTATGCGAGAAATAAATGATTAAGAAAAAAAGGCTTCGAAAGTTTTTCGCAAAGAAAAATGCTTTCGATCTCACGCTTGGAATTTCAGACGCCATAGCTGACTTTAATGTTGCTGACTGATTTATTTTTCATTTACTTAAAAAGTTATTTTAAGTAAACTTATAAACTTATTAACATTCTGCTTCCATGCTGGACTGGAATCGAGAGAAAACATACAATGTACTAGCTGCTAAGGGATCTGAGGGTTTCTGTATATTGCAATTTAGGCGATGGGCTGACCACCTGTCACTACAGCAATATACCTACAAATCTATCTTAATTAACCCTCAAAGCTTTGTCAGACGTGGCGGAACGACCTTTGTTTAGGTCGTTTACCCTCTGCCTATTTCATTAGGAATAAAGGCGTGATTATATGTACGTATGTATGTAAAAAGTTATTTTTAAGTAGGTGCTCAGCCAAAAATGTTAAATGTAAATGTTTTGACGTAGTTTTTTTTAGCAATATATCGATTGACTTTACATTGTCGCACATTACGATTGAAATACGAATATTATTTGCAGATAAATTAACGTCTGACAAAAATTGAGGGCAATTTTAGATTGTAATGTGTATTGATATAGTGACAGGTTGTCAGTCCATCGCCTAAATTACAATACACTGTAGCCCTCGAATTCCTTTTGTTGACTTCTACAGCATGCCGGGAGGAAGGGCAGCGGGAACATTCTATGTTTGTCCATATCTTCCAGTCCAGTATGGAAGAATTTTTGTCAGACTAGGCGAAAGCGCCTTTTGCGTTCTACTCCCTGCCTAACCCGTAAGGGATAAAGACTTGACTATACGGACGTGAATTAACCATTATTTTCATGATTTCTTGGAAATACTATGACATGACAGCCGGCACCATATTATTTTACAAGAAAAACCGCTGTAGCAAATTGTATAGCAATTATTCTAATGAAATAACACTTCCGAGGGCGAATATGGTTTCAAAAAGCCAATTCCAAGAAACAATGAAGTTGGAAACGCAACAATAATAATTTCGTTCGAAAGCAATCAGAAAACTCTAACTGCACTTTAAAATGGGAGTTTCTTCAGATTCATCTTGTTTAGTTGCAGACGGCAGTATAAGCGAAATTTCTTTGCATTTTGTTATCACTGTCGAACTTTATCATACTGATCTTATCAGATGATCAGGTTTGAGCTTATAATCATAAAATGCAAAGGTGCTTTTTGAAGTACTTGTAGGTAGGTTTATTAAATTTTTGACAGACTATAGTTGAATGATGATACATAATACGTACTTTTTAATAAAGGAACTTGGAGGGCCAACTATTTTGGTAAACTGAATACTATTACACTTATGGTGGTGTGGGGAAATAAATCAACTAATATACGTTTTATTGATTCTATATTTAAATTGACCGTAGAAATGTAGGTAATTCTCAATTTGACCCGTTTTTCATTTTACCCTAAACAACCTTTCAGTGACATTCAATATCAGTATCTGTGTATGGTCGTTCCATACTGTTGCAGTTGCATAGAGAAAACTACCCTATTAACCGGCGGTGGAAGTTAAAAATATACAAGTGCGTCCTAACATTAACATTTTCATTGTTTCGCCCCCCGAGCAAGTTATATTAAACCGTTGAGGGACATTAGAACTTATAGCTCTTAAAGGTAAACTTGCCATATTCAGTTGCCGACTTATCTAATCCTGCACAAAAACAAAGCTAGGATTCTATTTGTGAAAGTTTAGAGTTCAAATTGCAATGATTTTGTGATGTCATTCGTGATGGATATGTTTGTATGAAGAAAGCATCCATTCATACACAAGGGATGTTCCCTCACCCTCTTAGGTTGTCGGCGTAATTTTTTTAATCATGCTTTATACTCGTATTAATTTAGTTAACGACCGACCGAAGTTGGGAATCCGACGTTTTTTTTTAATGCGTCTCCAGTTTTTCAATGAATAAAGAATGAGGGGAAGTTGTTATGTTTCGAAGGAGCCCATCAGTCTTTTGCAGTTTTGCAGGAATTGGGTTTCAAATGAGCTTTTTACCTTGTTGCCCGGTAGCCATTTATTTTCATAAAGTTTATTTTTACATTTTATTTGGAATGGAGTTTTGGGTTCAAACAAATTTTAGATGTAGAACCACAAGACTCAAATATACGAGTATATGATTTTAATTATGTCATAAATATTTACTCATAGATTTTGTGTTTTAACATGGGATCCGCAAGTCTGGAGACAAGGCTTTTAAGTTTCCTTGAGGCACGGTTAATTATACGTATATTAAGCCTTATATCATTCACGGGGTAAGTAGAGCATCAACTGCGTACTTATAACTACGCCAGGACGGTCTTTAAATCTGTGTCTTATCTGTAAGGGAAGATTAAATTACCAATCATTTTTTTTATCGACTGCTCTCAGTTTATTGATCGTTAAAATTAACTATCTCCCCCTAATTTGAAACTCCGCTTAAATTTTCTACAAGGAATCACGTCAATTACAATAAAATTTACAAAATTCTGCCATCAGAGTTTCCAAACGAGAGATTGCTATTGTAAAAAGTCAGAAGGAAGTCATAAGATTTAACAACTATTGTTATTGCAATAGAATGCATCCATTATACAGGGTGAGATAAACAGAACAATCTGTATATAAATCTGGTATTTTCTTAATAAACCTATTTTTTTTCGGGATCTTTCTCTATTGTTGTTGTCAGATTATTTACGATAAAATAATGACAGCTAGAGAAGCACCTGGTACATACCTTGTTTTTTGTTGATCCATGTAAGGTAATTTTCAAGTTTGATAATGATGTGCCAAAATTGCAACTTAAACTGTAAAAGTTATTGATGTTAATGTAGTTCGATATTAATTTAATTACTAACTGCCTCTGTGGTCTGGTGGTCAGAGCCAGGAGCTTATGATCTGGAGGTCCTAGATTCGATTTCCAGGGGGAGAACACAAGCTTGATATTTGTTAATTTATCACTTTGTGAGGTTTTTCCCCAGTTTGGTTAGGACATTGCAGGCAGAATCACCTGATTGTCCGAAAATAAAAAGTAGTCCGTGCTTCGGAGGGCACGTTAAGCCGTCGGTCCCGGTCGCTGTCTTTGATAGTTGTCGTTACTCAAACGATGTCAGTCGCCTAATAGCTGTGCTACTCGGCGGTTTAAAAACTTTGACACCAGGGTTCTTCAGGTCGTTGTCAGCTCGAGAATCCACTCGCTAAGAAAAAGATTTATAGATGTTTATATAGTTGGATATTAATTTCGTTAAATTAGTGAAAAGCTAGACCCAGTATACAGACAACACTAATAGCCCGAAGCTGCAGCCAACAACGATATTTAAGGGGGAGGAGGGTATGTAATGTGATTTTTATTCAATTCTTAAATTTAAGGTGCAGCAGCGCTAATTCGAAGAGGCTTAAGAGATTTTCGGAATGGTATAACTTTAAAGCGTAAGCGAGATCATTACAAAATATACCCTTATTTAGACAATATCTTCCATGCTGGACTGGGAGCGAGAGAAAAACATAGACACAGCAGCATTTCCTCCTGGGCATGCTGTAAAACCAGCTAATAGATCCGAGAGTTTCAGTATATTGTAATCTAGGCGATGGGCTGACAACCTGTCAGTACAGCGATATACTTACAAAACTATCTTAAATTACCCTCAAATCTTTTCAGACGTGGCGGATCGACCTTTGTTTAGGTCGTTTACGCTCTGCGTACCCCATTAGAGATAAAGTATATATGTTCAGATAATTATCGCCTTCGCCCAGAAAATTGATTTAGTCACATGTATTTAGATACGAAGCACCTAATGATAGAAAAAAAATGTTTGAGCGCAAAATGCGATTTTCTCAAGTTTCTTCTTGATTGTGATATATTTTTATTTTGTTTTGTAACATAGATATAATTTTCGTTGTATTAGACTCGCTTTTGACTTTCTAAAAGTGATCTCAGAAATCTATTAGGAAATAAAGGATTTGATTTTGACTAAGGGCCGTATTTATAATCAGCTTGAGAGCTGTCATGAGTGACAGCGGTCGTATCAGACATGTCATTTCAGTTCAAACTGGCCTATCAAATCCATACTTAATATTGCTCTCAAATTTGATATCGCTTAATAAATACGAGTCTTAGATCTTTCCTCCATCTTTGTCAGCTGCTTCCAGTTACAAAGCTATTCCTAAACTTACTGAACCAATTTCAAAAGGATTTATTATTTTACTACTTCCATGCTGGACTGGGAGAGAGAGAAAAACATAGAATGTGTCAGCTGCATTTCCTCCCGGGCATGCTGTAAAAACCAGCTAAGGGATCCGAGGGTTTCTGTATATTGCAATTGAGGCGACAGGCTGACAACCTGTCACTACAGCAATATACCTACAAATCGTATCTTAAACAACCCTCGAAACTTTGTCAGACGTGGCGGTACTACCTTTGTTTAGGTTGTTTACGCTCTGCCTACCCCATTAGGGATAAAGGCGTGATTATATGTATGTATGTATTATTATTTTAGATTTATTTTAAAAAGTAACTATGAGGGCTTATATCTTGTTCCCCGCCCCTGAACGCACCGGGCGCAAATTCCTTAGGTGTTGTTTACCCTTAAGGCGATTTACTCCAAGTATCTGTTAAGACGATAATTAGAAAACTTTTTCAATTAGTTTAATTTCGCTGTAAGAGAGAGATTTTTGAAGCTTACGTCTTACGGCGCATGTTTTAAAGAGCCGGTATTAAGAATTTTCATCTGCAGTGGTAGCGCAACTTTGTAATAAAAGTTACCTTGCAGAATAAGGACTTTTTCCAAAATTGTTCTGGGAAATTCATAGAAAGTTATTTATTTAAGTATATTCATTAAATTTACTTAGATTTTCATAGAAATTGACCTTAGAAATGGTTTAAATAAACATACATACATATAATCACGCCTTTATCAAAATGGGGTAGGCAGAGCGTAAACGACCTTAACCGTCGGTTTGCCACGTCTGACAAAGTTTTGAGAGTTATTTAAGATAGATTTGTACGTATATTGGTGTAGTGACAGGTTGTCAGACCATCGCATAAATTACAATATACTGAAACCCTCAGATCCCTTAGCTCGTTTTTACAGCATGCTCGGGACGAAATGCAGCTGGTACATTCTATGTTTTTTTCTCGCTCCCTGTCCAGCATGGAAGGAAAAGGCGTTTAAATAAAGGCGTTAAAAATATTAAATTGAGTTACATAACACATTTTCTAATAATTACATAAATAATTATTAGAAGATGTGTTAAGGAAGTGTAAAATCATACAAACATACAGTCACGCTTTAATCCCCAATGTGGTAGGCAGAGCGCAAACGACCCAAACAGAGGTCGCTCCGGCAGGTATGACAAAAATTTGAGTTGTGTAGGTTGTCAGCCCATCGTCTAAATTGCAATATACTGAAACCCTTGGATCCCTTAGCTGGTTTTCACAGCATGCCCATGCAGGAAATGCTGGTGGAAATGCAGCTGGCACATTCTATATTTTTCTCTCGCTCTCAGGCCAACATGGAAAAACTGTGTGTACAATCAACTCTTGTTTTTTTTCTTTCCTATAGTGGCGTCAGCTTTAGTGATGATGACTCGTAAGCTCCGAGAAGTTTTTTCTTGGAGCTTTCGCGGAGTTCGGAAAGCTCCGCTTTGCCGCAAGGTCATGTTTAATTTCAGGCTTGGAGGTGCTTAGGAGTAAAAATCATTAGGAGCTTTACATATTTTTGGGTAGGTTTTATAAAAAAAATGGCGATTTAAAATGTTTTATGGAAATATTTGACCGATACTTAAAGTCTTACGGGCTACTTTCCTTATGGATTTGCATGGATTAAATTATATTTTTTTTATGTTTAGGCTGTACCTACATAAATAAGTAAGCTAAATCTCGCTTAGTTACAAAAAAACTTAAAACTTTTGAGTCTGATGCCACTATTGCATGAATAGTCATTTTTATTACGATTCATTTTTTTAAAATCAATGATAAAATACTGAAACGTCTATCTTGAATTTCACATTCTTGTTTCTGACTATACGTTTTAAAGATAATATGTGTAAAGAACTCTTTACATTTTCCTTACAACGAAAATGTCATCTACAAGGAAAAACCAAAACAAAATTCCTTTAGTCAATTCGCAACGCACAGACATCGGAAACCCACCCTCTCCCCACGTGATAAAAATAATAACAAATAAAAATGCGCACGCCGTCGTCGTCGCCGGAAAAATTAAAAAGAAAACACAATATTCTGGCGACATCGCGTTATGCAAAATTGCAGTGCGGTGCGTGCGACACTAGGTGCATCTGTGACAACGCGCCACGTGGTGGGCGAGGCACACGAGCGGCAGAAACGTCTGCCATTTTAGTTTTGTTTACCCGACTGAGCTTTGACAAGGAGGGTAATGTGTTTATCAGTCTATGTGAGTGGTTATATTTGTTCCTCTGTGAGACAATTTTAATGATTCCTACGTCAATCGATTCGTCTTAGCCATGCGAGTGTCACCAAAAACCTGATTTTGTAAAAAGAAACAATATGGCGACAATCAGAAGTCATTTTATGAAACAGTATAAAATTAAAGTTGACGAACTATGCCGAGTATTATTGAATAGTTATTTGAAAATCAATTAGAGCTTTCTAACATATTTTTTTTGTTTAGGACAATCGTTTAACATTGATAACGATTTAAAGTTTTAAAGGTCACTTTGTATTGTACGCGGCTAGGTTTTTTATAAGCGTTTATTAATTCGTTTGGTTCACCTAATGGTAAAGATTACGGCAGCCCATGAAGAGAAAAAATAATGCTTTATGAATTACTTATTTTCGAGGATTTTTAGCAATCACAATTCTATTTTAGTAGAGTTGGTAGTGTAATGGACTGACATTCTAGAGACGCAGGTTCGAGTCCTGCAAGAAACGAATTTATTACTTTCTTTCTTTAATATTTTATTAATTACTGTCTTAAAAACCTAAAATATTTGGTGCTTTTTTGCGTATGTCTGCATAATTTTAAGTTTTTGATTTCGCCCAACGTTCACGTCACAAAAAATATATAACAATCTAAGAAAAACGCACGTCTGCAACAAAATAATCTGTTTACCCTTAGGCGCAAGACTGTCTTTAATTAAAATTTAAAACTTGTAACGTCACAGTGTGCCAGCCAGTGCGTGCTAATTCTTCCGGAGGCACTCGTGCGCATGTCGGCAACTGTCGCCAAGTCGGCGGCAAAGTTCGCCTTTGACTAGTGCACCATTTGTTGCCCAAAGTTGCCCCGAAGTTGCTGTATATCATGGGAAAGGTCGAGCTTGTTTAGCGGACAGAATTTCTTAATTGGGCGTTTTAGACTGTTAAAGGTTTACCGTAGTTTTTGAATATTTGCTTCTTACTGCCTATTAGTTTTTTAGATTTGTAAAACTAAAATAAATATTTTCTCATCTCCAGTCCAGCATGAAAATAATACTGGACTGAATAAAAAACATAGAATGTGTAAGCTGCATTTCCTCCCGAGCATGCTGTAAAAACCAGCAAAAGGATTCGAGGGTTTTAGTATACTGCAATTTAGACGATGGGCTGACAACCTATCACTACAGCAGTATACCTACAAATCTATCTTAAAAAATCTTTCAAAACTTTGTCAAACGTGGCGGAACGACCTTTGTTTAGGTCGTTTACGCTCTGCCTACCGCATAAGGGATAAAGGCGTGATTATATGTATGTAAATATCTTTCCTTGAGATGAACTCCTTTAGAAATAGATGTAATAAAATATCAAGGTACCAACAAAGAACTTTGAAGATTTGATGTTACTTTTCTCAATTATCATTCATCTGAGAATATACTCAGATAGTCAAGAGATCATTCGAAATATATCGGTACTGTACGTAAAGTCCATAATCATTCAGAAAACAACACAAAGCGCAAACGTCTATAAGAAAATATTGGCCCATAAAAATATATGTTTAAGAAAATTGGACCTAATAGACTGCCCTGAGGTACTTAGGTACAGTTTCAAGAATAAAATACATTACATAGTTAGGCTGCTTCAGAAATGGAAACATATGGCTCATTTTCTTTCTCAAAATGTTATTTCTATAAAGGCTTTGTAAGAGAAGTAAGTTTATGTTCTGAATTTTATTTATATTCTTTAATATTCAAGCTGCTTACTTTTTACGAGCTCTCTGGATTATTAAAATATCATGATATTGTAAAAAAATGTGTTTGGCCATCTTTTGAAATATGACTTGTCAAAACATTACTGATTGTGTAGATATGCATAGTTATAAAATTGCCAAGTGTTGGGCTTGATTCTAGATACCACCGGCTAAAAATAAAAATAAAATGTATTTGTCACTTTCAAAGTAATAAAATTGAAAACGGACAGGCGATTTTTACTCTATGGTTTTACACTTTGTCCGCTAAATTTTGACGCGCTTTTGCACGTTTCCCCAGTATTTCTGTCAATTTTATCCGCCATATCATATGAGGGCGGATAAAATTACAGATAACGCCTAAAACCACCGACTATAAATCAAAAAGGAGAGAGAATAGATCTCCTGTCCATTTCCAATGGTTTTAGTATGATGTATGTTTAAGCCGGCAAATCTCGAATCTAGCTCACTATCTACTTATTATGAAATATGTATTATTATTGTTAACATCATCATCGTCGCTATACTGTATTGTTATGATTCCTTTAAAACCGTCAATTTATCTGCAATCTTCAAAAACCAGACCATATCGCGAGCGATTTTCTTTGCATGATCGAAGGCTTTAGCTACAAAGCCGAAACGTCTACGGCGAAGGCTTTTCGGTCGTCGAATTATTGGAACATAACAAAATATGGCCAGCGGGCGTACCTTCATAAATCGCTTTACATCTGCCATAAAGTAATGAGATTTAACCCTCCCATTCGCATTTACGACATACCCGTGCTGTGGGGATAGATCAAATATATTTATTTATATTTGAGCAAAACTTTTCTTCAGTCAATCTTTAGTTTTGCTCAGGGCGTCAGGACTAACATAGTTGAAAGACAAAGGTCGGTCATCCAGTATTCTAAGCCTTTCTTTGTCTTCAGTCGAGCGTTTAGTCCCTGATGTGAGAAAAATAACTAATAACAAAAGATCAAGATAATAAAACTTTACAACATAAAATTATATAGGATGTAGGTACAGTGTCCAGAAAACTGAAAAAGAAGAAAAGAGTGTGAAAATATTAAAAAAGAAACAGTTTAACTATCCCATAGACTCTATATTTTAGACCGCATTTTTTTCAGGTTTGGTTATTTTTAAGTTCTGCGCTGTAAAAGATAGAGTGTGTTACACGGTGTAGCGTCGGCTACATTTCAAATAGATAAGATTTTATACTGGACGCTAATGATGTTGCAGACCTCATAAAGTTAACAGTAGAAGAATTACTAAACATGAAAAGGCATGTCTAAGTACTACTAAACCTAGATAATATTCCAATTTACTTTAGTTGAAGGCCGTCGAAGCACTAAAACTAGGTAAGTTTAGCAATAAAGTTGCAGACCAAACTTTGGTAAGTTCATTAATTTTGATATAAATTTTATGCGAAAATCTTTAACTTATACGGTCTTTATACATACATACTATAACGCCTGTATCCCTAATGGGGAAGGCAGAGCGTCAACGACCCAAACAAAGGTCGTTTCGCCACGTCTGACAAGTTTTGAGGGTTGTTTAGAAAGACAGCCCATCGCCTAAATTACAATATACCCTCAAACGGTAGCTGGTTTTTACAGCATGCTCGGGAGGAGATGCAGCTGGCACATTTTACGTTATTCTATCGCTCCCAGTCAGCATGGAAGCGGTACGGTCTTTATCACGTTTCAAATTGTTGTTATTTTGGGTAATATACCGATAAACAAGGTTTATCTGTAGTCTTATGATAAGCGGGCCCTAAAGATGCATTCGATTCGATACTTGTAATGCGAAAAGATTTCACCACCTTAAAACCTGTATACTAAGGTGGAATTTTCCTTCATTCCATCGTAATATTTACTTCTGGGTTAGAATCGATTTATTTATTGAAACCTTTTATATTTTTTTGACAAACACTTTGTGAGTGCTTACAATCTGACATGTAATTTTGTATTTTTATAATGTAATTTTCACTGTGTGATGAATAAAACTAAACTCAACTATAGATTTTGCGATTCTAATCTATTTTTCGAGCAAAAATCTTGCATTATTCAGAAGTATATAAGCATGCATTTTCATTCCAGCAAAATCCATTAATAAGTACAAAAATGAAATGATTCATATATTTACAAGCACACAAAACCTTGATTGACATCTAAGGGAGGGAAACTCTTGTCTGCAGAGTTTGTTTAAAACTCCCAATGGATGAATGATATTGGAAAACATGCTGCTTTCTGTGATTGTATAGTACAACTAGGATTTGAATGAACGTAGGCAGGGACGCTGCATGTTAGAAGATGACTATGATGGCGGCTTAAGTTCGTGTTTTCGCCACGTGCATTTAAGCCTTGACGTATAGTAAGAGACGTATATTTGCTGCCATTTCGATATTAACTCGGGGATAGCCAATCGATTGGGTTATGACCTCTACATTTGATGGTAGTCGTTAATTATTGGGAAGGGTCAGGACACGAGTAGAAATTATATCTAATAAACATATAATTAAATTGAAATCATATTATTCAGAATGAACGATATTAATAATACAGATTTGGAACATTAGTCTTGGTTCATTAAATTATAAATTATAAAGTCTGTGTCAAAATTTTTATCTGAATCTAACATCATAAATCACATATATTATTCCTCACAATCTGAGCAAATTACCAATGGCCAACTTTTTGAATCATAATTTTCAAACCCACTTGTGCTGAAGAAATCTTCTACAAAAATGATGTGTCCAATGATACATCATCATCATAATCCTCATTTCAACCTTTATCTACCCATTGCATGCATTAATATAATCACGGCTTTATCCCTAATGGAGTAGGCATAGTATAAAGGACCTAAACAAAGGACGTCCCGCCACGAGTTTTGAGGGTAATTTAAGCTAGATTTTTAGGTATATTGCTGTAGTGACATGTTGTTAGTCCATCGCCTAATTTGCAATATACTAAAACCCTCGGATCCCTTAGCTGGTTTTTACAGCATGCCCGGGAGGGATTGCAGCTGGCACATTCTTGGAAGTTTCCAATGATGATGATATTATTATGCAGTATGCTTGAATAGAAAAGGAACTGGCAACATACATTTTTAAATCATATTACCCCAAGTACGCAAAAAAGAGAAGCGCATAACCATGCTTTCAGTAGTGAACCAAAGATCGAAGACAAAAATACAGCATGAAACAGAAAGTCTCAGTCTCATTGTTATTCCGCATCCGCGTTCAGATGTTAATCTGTTCTAGCTCCAGAACTGTTTGCCGCAATAAAAACTGTCACAATACTTATTTACGATGCAATAAACATGATCGAGGTGGAAATGAGAGACGCCGGTGCATTCAAGCGGTTGGAGCTAGACTTGACGGCAATTCGGGAAAAACACGACTTAGGCTAGGCATAAAGCGATCTGAATATTGAGAGCAATATTAAGTATGGATTTGACAGGCCAAAATGTACTGGTACTTTTCTGGTACAATCTCAAACTAGCTGTTAGTCTCAAGTGTTGTAAATCAATACGGGCCTAAAGAGGATGTGCATCATTTTCCACGCAGACGCTCTACACTAGTCTCTGCGTCACATCACAACGCATAGCTCATGACAACGAGATGTAAGTTAAGTAATTAAGTTTCTCTTATCTTGTAAAAAATCCTACAGATTTCTCAATAAACCTCCGCAACATTGATGTATAATCTAAAGTAAAATTATTGCCATCCTTTTCAGTTCTTGTATGACAGGTTAAGTCATATAATTTCTAATGCGATTCCGAATTGCCCTCTTCTATACGTTAAGGAACTGCGGGTCCAATATTGCACCTTGCGGTATGCAGTGAATTTGGATTTGGAGACTGTGCAAAACAATTTATAAGCATTTTGTTAATTATGTTATTAGGTTAATAATTAATGAATGATTGCTGTAGTAAGTGTACAGGTAGATAAAATTGTTTTTGTTGGTCTTTTTGGAAGTGAAATTAATATAATTTACTAATTAACTTCGTTATTAGTATTTATATTGGAGATCAATTTGCGTTCAGTTTTGATACCCAATTTTGTATCAAAATTTAATAATTCTGAATTTCTTAACCCTGAATCTCACCCCTAGTCCACAAGTTCAAAGAACCTAATAATAAAATTGAATATTCACACAAAATCCTCTTTCCCACACACGTTGACGAAAATGAATAATTAATCCAAAACGTCTCCAACACAATCCCCTAAAACGACCCCAAATACCCGATAATGCCCCACCTTCCCCTCACTCCCCTCTTACCCCTAAGCAGGCGGGAAAACAATATAAAAGTCAGTGCATTAAATCTAAAGAAGCACCGTAGAAGCACCTGATTCAACCCGCATGGGGTAAAAAGTTTTTATGTGTAAAGATGGCTCTCCACGACTTATTGTGAATTGGGGTATTTTGTTTATTTAGGACGGCGACTTTACTTTGGTCTGGTTACGACTTAACTAATTGAGATTTTCTCGATGTTGTTGGAAGACATTGTTTTAAAACACGTGCACTTTCATTCTCTTTATTTTTGCTGCTATTAAAATATGTGTCCCAAAATGCCGTCAGATTGTTTAATGGATTGTTTTTTATTATATCACCAACCCTTTACACAACAATACGTCCAAATATAAAAAGAAAACACAAATGAAAAATCGTAATACAGCGAATTCCATCTTGAAATTGGAACTTATTTAATATCGCAAATGTTCCATTTCATCATGCCAGTATTCGCCTATATCCATTCAACTGCTTTAAAATAAAAAATCCCGCATCGAATACATTCACGCTTGAGCAAATCGTGTTTGCTGAGACTGTAAACTTTCCGATGTGTCCCCCGAAAATACGGAATCTTTTAAAACTTTCACGTAAACAGAAAAGCATATATTTAAGGTTCGAATCAGCCAGACAGGATCGCTCGTGCGTGCACCAATCTCCCCTTTTTTAAAGAAACGATGACGTCATGTGAATTTGCAATTTCTTGAGTTTAAAGGAATGATGTTGGAGACGTTTCCAAAGAGTGACAGTAAAATATATTTAGGTTTATAATTTTTCACTTTGTAAAGTGGTAAATGAATGATTTTGGGTTCATAATGCCTGAAAGTAACCTGAAATGCTGCTGGAAAACATAGTCACAAAGCTGTTTCACCAGATAAACTAAGATTAAGTTATGCCTGACGTTAGAAACAGAAAGATTAACTTTATCTATCCTCTCCATCTCTAGATATTCTTTACTGGAACAATCCTGTTTTTACTAATAGCAAGCCACCATTTCCATAAGATATAGGTACCTAACATTACGTATTGATATCATTGAGCGATGGAATTAAATTCCCTGTGCCCGATAGTGGTCCGATTTTTCTAAAGTTATGATCAACAAATAGTTTTCCTGCTTCGATTATATCGGTGCTGTTCCTCAAACAACCAGACCCATAAAACTTGCAAAATTATCGACTCAATACCACGTAGGCTCTTTTGGATCCTTACATGTAAGCAACACACAGTTTTTTGTAAATATTGCAATGTACATTACAGCCTCTATATTTGTGTAATATTTCATGTAATATGAAAGAAAGAAAATAATGAATTCGTTTGTGGCAGGACTGGAACAAAAAAAAAGTGTACTATTTCTGTAATTATTAACAACATTCGTAGCAGCTAGCAGTGGCATAAGAATTAAATTCTTACTTGTGTCCTATACACTGTTCTATTTTTGAAAGAGGAGAATTGCAGAAACTTTTTGATCCGTTTCGTAACTTACGATAGCATTTTCATTTTAATTTATTTAATTTGTTAGTATGTTAGGTTCTCCAAAAATAATTGCTGCATATTGATGTTTTTTAAAAATAAGGAAAACCAGCAATGAAATTTGAAATCACACTGTCAGAGCAGTTATACCGGGGCGTAAATGCACATGGCGATCCCATCTATACGAGGTGTTACAAATATTTTTATGGCACCGATAAACTTGCAATCGTATTACCGAGCCATACCATTCGCACGGAGTTTTATGTCTTCATTATTCCGTTTGCAAAGCGACGCTTTTTCGCGTTCATATTTTTCGGATGAGCAGTCATTGAGATGAAAATTATTGTTGCAAACATTATCAATGTATATAAATGCTGAATGTTTTCTTTCAGCAATTATTATATCATTCTCAAATTCAATTTAATTCCGAACGAATTTATTAATTACAAAGACTAAAATCTTTTCGATGGGTTTTGATCATGTCATCACGACCAAAAGTTCCATGTCTTTTCTTCAAGGTCAAATTTTATTTTCATTACTTATTCAAAACACCCACGGATATCTAACAGATTTTTACTGTCAGTAGCCATAAATACAAGTAGCTATAAAATGTGACCGCAAACGTCAGCCGTCTTGCAATAACTTATTAATTCCATGTCTTGCATCAGACGAAAAGTAGTCTGATATATTTATTGATATTATTAGAGGTGGAATTATCATATTACCGAATAGATGTGGAACATGGCAGCACAGACTTCGTGAGAACATCTCGACGGATTGCTGGTGGATTGTGTTACACGTCAAATTTTGTTTAAGTGGAAGATAGTCATGTAATGAAATTAAATTAAGAAGACAGTGCTTCAAATATCACAGATCAACGATATCTGTTCTAAGTTTGATGAAAAAAAATACATGGATTAATTACATACATATAACTACGCCTTTATCCCTAATGGGGTAGGTGGAGCGTAAACGACCTAAACAAAGGTCGTTCCGCCACGTCCGACAAAGTTTTGAGGGTTATTTAAGATAGATTTGAATGTATATTGGTGACAGGTTGTCAGCCCATCGCCTAAATTGCAATATACAGAAACCCTCAGATCCCTTAATATATAGAATAGAAAATTTATTATTTTGAAAGTGAAGTTGATTATTTTGAAATTTAAATTTAGAAATTAAAAATATGAATACTGATAAATACGTTAAAACATTTATCAAGAAACTCGAAAAATTATAAATGATAAAAAGAGTTCCTAATCTGCGCTCTGTCAGTTCTGTTGAACATCCCTAAGAATCAGACTACAGAAAACCTTGATTTTAAACCAAAAAAACTTATGATTTCGGGTCTAGAATAAAACTTTATAAATAAGAAAAATGGCTGTTAAAAGAATACAAATTAAAAGTTTTTTTAAAAGCCACATTTAACGTTCCCTTAACCCGAGGTCAAAGAGCCGTGAGTAATCGATACGACTTTTGTATAGAGTATTTTGTGGTTTTGGAGTCACTCGTCTCTTGTTATACTAACAAATTGTCAGATCCTTGGTCTGATACATCTACCGGAGATTGAATGGTTCACTTCAATTTCACGGCTTTCTTCATAATAAGGGGCTTTTTTGTAATTTTAAATATGTACACGTGTTTATTGTTCAGCTTGGGAGTTTGAAAAGTTTGATTGTTATCTCTGGGTTTGTATGAGAATATGGAAGATGGTTATGATTAGATTTCAAAATATTTGTTATGTTGATTTTGAATCTTTAATTTGCTTTACTTGAATTTAGTGGTGTAACTTTTTATAAAGAAACAAAAAGGTCTAGTATGATTTGGTTTTGTAATATTTTAGGTATTAAAACAACTTTATTTACTACTTCCTCAATTTTCAACTTTTTTTCACATTTGTCTATATCGTTTTCATATTTATTCTTCTAACGTTTTTACCCAATCTTTCACGAAACTAATAAATTGTCATCCACATATAACCATCGCATATCTACAAACAAATCCACCGCATCGACATTGTCATCCTTCCATTTTAATCCATATCCGGTGGACAGTCGTACAGTTGTCGGACAGACGGGGTGACGGCATCATTTCTACAAATCATGTTTGCCTACCTCCCGTATACTACGACATGGCTTTAAATGAACGAGGGTATAGAGGCGCTACGTGCAGGGGAAACTATAAAAAATATATCGTAGGCAGCCAAACACCTATCATGTAGCATAAGGAGTTTTTATTCTCAGGGTTACAGGCATTGCAATATGCGATTTTTAGTTGTAACTGACAGATAGATGTCGCTGGCTTTAATATACTACAGTAACCTCAGGATAAAAACTCCTTAAAGTTCCTACCGGTAGGGCCAAAAGGTTGTGTATAATCAGTACAAGGAGTTTTTATTCTGAGAGTTGAGAACTAAACCAGCCAAGTTTTATTAAAATGTGATTTAAAAGATGATTGGGGTTCAGACAACTATAATTTTTGCTGTCATTAAAAAACGCTTATTCTATGTCCATTGTACAAAGAGTTTTGATTCTGAGTTGGCGGCCATTGTGGCGTCGTTAGTTCCGTTTTATGCCACGTTCATTTAAAGTCTTGACGTACTGTACAATACCGAGCGGGCTGTCAATAATCGTGTACGAGTAGTGCACCCTGGCTGTGCTGCGTTCCTTGTTTATGTTTGGATAGTGAATTTGGAACAAAAGCTTGTGATAGTGTGTTTTTAGCTAGTATTGTAGATCACAGATCACCATCGTCATGCTGTGCCATCTTCATTTGAAGTTTGGAGGTCAGATCATAGAATTTTTAGCAATAATGTCGTCTTTTTCCATGTAAAAGATTTCAGATTGAATTCTAAGGTGGTATGAAAAAAACTACTGCTACTTCCATGCTGGACTGAGAGTGATAACAAAACATAGAATGCGCCAGCTGCATCTCCTCCCGGGCAAGCTGTCAAAACCAGCTAAGGGATTCGAGGGTTTCAGTGTATTGTAATTTAGGCGATGGGCTGACAACCTGTCACTACAGATATATATAGATCTAAGTAAAATAACCCTCAAAACTTGTCAGACGTGAGGGAACGACCTTTATTTAGGTCGTCTACCCCCTTAGGGATGAAGGCGTGATTTATGTATGTATGCAGACCATCATAATCATCTTCATTTCAAGTTTAGAGGTCAGATCATTGCTTATATTTGAGCAATAATGTCGTCGTCTTCTATATAAAAGATTCCTAAATGATGAATTCTAAGATGATACGAAAAAAAAACTCAAGACGGATTAAGAATCTCCTCCTTTATTTTGGGAGTCGGTTAAAAGTTGTGACTTCATTTGCATTGAACCTGCTTAAAGCATGTCCAGGTGCTTAAAGTGTTTTATTGACACTTCAATCGAAGGCTTGAAGACAGGTGAACATGACACTTGTAACGGTAATATCTAAACAAAATTACCTATTAAAATGCAGTTACCTGTCAACGACGCTCTTGATCTTGAGAGCGAAGCAAACAAACTAAAATTTAGATATATCGACAGTGACACCATCTGTCATCGACATTCCACACTTGACTGTACAAGTGCCTCTATGGTCTAGCGATCTGAGCCATTGGCTCACGATATGGAGCCCGGGGTTGGATTCCCTAGACGGGAAGACAAAGTGAATATTTGTTAATTTATCACTTTGATAATGAGATATTCCCCAGCTTGGTTGGGTTAAGCTGAATCACCTGTTTGTTGATAAGAAAAAGAATTCCGTGCTTCGGAGGGCACGTTAAGCCTGCGGTTTCGGTCGCCGGCTTTGACAGTCGTCATTATACAAATCATGTCAGAGGCTTATTTAGCTGTGCTATTAGGCTGTTTAAAAACGTTGACGCCGGAGTTCATCAAGTCGTTTGACACAAAACTCACATGTCAAGAAGAAGCAGACCATCTGTCATCGACATCCCACTTGACTGTACAAGTGTACAAGTAGAGTGTACAAGTGGTGTAAACGCAGCACGATCCATCTCACCTGTTTGTGCTATCTAGATGACTTGACAAAAGCATTCACGCGGGTATGCACAAGTCATTGCGAGCGCTAGTTTACGAAGCGGACAGGACCGGTGTGAACCAGTTTCGACCGGTTGCAACTGGTGACCTGGGAATTTTGAGCATGATTTATTAGGTGTAAAGGCGAATGTGTTTGTTGGGTTTTGGGTTTTGATGAGAGCTGATACGACCTTGTCAATTTATGTATGTAATGACGAATATGAAAAAAGAAAAGATGAAAATATGAAAAAATAACAAATATGAAATTGCAAAGAAAATACTTTTAGAAGATTGTACCAAAGAACAGGAAAAAGCAATATTACAAGATACCATTCCTATAGCTAAATTCAACCTCAGCATTCTTATTGACACAGTGAACTATGCGAAAGAAAATAAAATAAAAATGAAAACGACCAAGAAGCTCCACTGCGACTTAAAGAACGAGGTATTTAACATGACAATGAAGATGAAACAGCCAAATACAAATCTGTCAGTATTGTATTCAGAAATATTGAGTTATTCAAATAGTCTTTCAAATGGGGATCTTTACTTATTGTCAAGTGCTGTAGAATTGGGTTTAAAGGTTCGAGCCAGTTGTAAAAATTGATTTCGAATATTCAATAACTAATTTAAATATGTTTGGTTTAGCAGTTGTGTATTAGTGAAAGTGCATACATACTTATAATCACGCCTCTGTCCCTAATGGGGTAGGAAGAGCGTAATCGACCTAAACAAAGGTCGTTCCGCCACGTCTGACAAAGTTTTGAGGGTTATTTAAGATAGATTTGTAGGTATGTTGCTGTAGTGACAGGTTGTCAGCCCATCGCCAAAATTACAATATACGGACACCGTCGAATCTTTTATCTGGTTTTTACAGCATGCCCGGAAGGAAATGCAGCTGGAACATTTTATGTTTTTCTCTCACGCCTAGGCCAGCATGGAAAAACCAATAGTGACGAATCGTGCTTTAGTTGTTGCTTTGATCATCAAACAAATTCTTGGTGAAAGAGAAATAGAACAGTCACTAAGGCCCGAATTTATAATCACCACTCGAGACCGGCAGCTAGTTTAAGTTCGTATCAGAAATATCGTTTCAGTACAATATGACTTGTCAAACCTATACTCAATATTGCTCTCAATTTTTATAAATACGGCCTTAAATTTTTTCGTTCACTTATGATCTAGGTACTTACGAGTATCTAAAAAATAAAAGCTACCATTTGGTTTCTATACCAGTAAACTTTACCAAATTAAAGTAATTTAACGAATCCCCCCCAACACAAGAACCAAGCAATAAGGCACCAACAAAACCGCATACTACAGACGAATGCACATAGCTGCTTATATTAAACAAATCAACATGCTTTATTAGCCCCGATAAGGAGCCCTACAAAGGCTCAAAGGAGGTTTAAGGGGCTAACAGAGCTGCGAAGGTGGCGCCATCAGTTATAAAATTATTGTGTCTGAAATACAATCGTTTTCTTAAAAAAAATACGATTTGAGAGAATTGCAACTTTTATCAATTTTATAACTCTTACATTCACACTAAGCATAATAAGATTTGAAATAATTGTAATACAAACACTACACACACACACACACACACACACACTTTACACTTTTATTTATATTGACAAATAAATGTGTTTAAAGTGGCCAATACTCATACATACATAAATACATATAATTATGCCTTTATCCCTAATGGGGTAGGCGAGCGTAAAAGACCTAAACAAAGGTCGTTCCGCCACGTCTGACAAAGTTTTGAGTGTTATTTAAGATATATTTAAAGGTATATTGCTGCAGTGACAAGTTGTCAGCCTGTCGTCTAAATTGCAACACACAAAAATCATCGGATCCCTTAACTGGTATTTACAGCATGCCCGGGAGGAAACGCAGCTGGCGTATTCAAATGTTTTTCTCTCGCTTCTAGTCTAGCATGGAAGACTACTCAGTATGGAAATTATTATATATATTATGGGTTATGAAATGGAGAAATAGTTGTAATTCTCGCGAATCGTAAAATATTAATGGAAATTATTGTATTTCAGGCCCTATCAATTTAAAACTAATAGCGCCACCGTCGCAGCTTCGCCCCTTAAGGCTTTAATTATTCAAGTTCGCCGATCTCGCAGGCTTATTCGGAAAGTCGCATAATAAGACGCGGCGTGGGCGGCAGCGTGTGCGGTCGACTGCAACCGGACAACAAACTCACATACACAATCGAAAATAAACTTAAAACTAAACGACTAAGATCGAATTTCCTCCCACTGCTTTCACACTATCATTCTTGAATTTCTTCGACGGAGTAGTGAAGAATTTTGAGCTTTGATAGGGGGTTTTAAAGTTGGGTTTTCATTGGGTGGTTAAGTTTACACTATTAAAATAATGCGATCTCCTTAGAGTATCCTAGCAATTTCTCATGTGTTTGCTTCCTTTATTTATTGTGTTGCGAATAAGGCTACTGTTTCTCTTTGTTGTGATCTTGAGACGTTGGAAATGAAGTTTGTCACATTTTCCTTTTCGGGTCGCAGAGTAAACATGGACGGTTTACTTAGATCGGCTCGCCTTAAGGCTGCGAGCTATTTATTTAAAATAGTCTGCGAATGGGGAAATACGTTTATTTTTCGTTATTGAGTCTGTGTTTTGGTAAAGTCTTCCATGCTGGACTGGGAGCGAAAGAAAAACATAGATTGTGCTAGCTGCATTTCCTCCCGGGCATGCTGTAAGAATCAGCTAAGGAATCCCAGGGTTTCAGTATATTGTAATTTAGGCGATGGGCTGACAACCTGTCACTACAGCATTATACCTACTTTATCTTAAAAAACCCTCAAAACTTTGTCAGACATGGCGGAACGACCTTTGTGTAGGTCGTTTACGCCCTGCCGTCAACATTAGGGATAAAGGCGTTATTATATGTATGTATTTTTCAATAAAATTCGGATATTAAAAAGAATAGAGAAAATGGGGTAATCATTTAAAGAAGAGGAGAAAGTGACGATGCTGGTGAAGGTACGTAAGGGCACATTAGAATGTACCTATTGTCCATGATTCTTCTTTCTCCTTCTTCTTCTTATCCCAAGCCTTATTCCTTTTATCAGAGAATAGGCTCTTCTTTTCCATTTTCTATATTCTAGTCTATTCTGTGTTGATTCGGCGTCTAAACTAATACCATGATTTTTCTTTTTCTATCGCTAAAACAACGTATGCTATTGCACCATATTTTTTTATGAATTTCATATATTCGTACAAATAAACTTTAAGGCTCGTATTTATAAAGCGATCTCAAAATTGAGAGCAATATTTAGTTTGGATTTTACAGGTCGTTTTGTACTGAAATGACATTTCTGATACAAACTCAAACTCGCTGTCACCCTTGAGAGCTGATGATAAATACGACCCTAGTCCTTTTACCTATCCTACACATAAAATATTATTGAGTTTGGTTTCAAGAGTCATACATAAATACATATAACCACTCCTATAAATTGAGTCTACTTCATTATCCATGTCACATAACTACGTAGAGTTTATGTGTATGTTCTATATAAATAAGTACTAGGATATCATCTGTCCACAGCATACCTTCCTTGAAGGTGGCTCCTCGTATGGCTGGACCACACAGCGCTCAGTAATAATAATAAAACTATCGGATTTCCTCGTAAATGCCCGTCTGTTTGTTTGTCTGAGCCAATTGAAACGTCGAAACAGTGGTCATTCAAACATATCCTGACATATACGAACATAGGTTAATGTGTGTGTTGAAAAACAAACCTTTTTTTCAAGTATTGGGTTGAAGTTTTACCTGAAATAAAAGTAAAATCATCGTTAGTAGGTACTTAACTTCCTATACAAAATAAGGTTAAGGTACTTATGAAACACATTCATTAAAAAAATACATCATCAAAGCTTTGGCAGAAAAAGCCGTCTGAAAAAAAAAATAAGGACTATTTCAGAAAGACTTCTGGAATGCTGTATTAGTGATCAGTTTTCAGCACGATGACTTAATTTCAAAACGCTGAAAAAGTTTTCTAACTTTTCTATTTACTTCTTGATTTGATACATAACAATACCAGTAGACCAGTACCAAAGATGAAATTGAAAACACATTTAAAATTATAATCTTAGTAAAGGGGAAATCTTTGATTCATTATGAAAATCAGAAATTCGGAAATCACAATGAGAACGACCCTCTTGCTTACATTAAAATCACATAATAGTGCACTAATAGCATGAATTATAGTCCCTACAGGAATGACTTGCCCTGTCCACAGGAAGTTATGATTAGCGGAGAACGAACAAGTCATCCACATAGGACACCCCTTTGGTAATGTACTAAGGGTGATCAAATTGTGATCATACTTTCTATAGTTGTTTGATTTTTGATTGTTTTCAATGAAATTATGAAACTAACTAGGTAGAGACGCTGGACACTAAGGCTCGTATTTGTAAAGCTATCTTAAGATTGAGAGCAATATTAAGTATGGATTTGACAAGCCATTTTGTACTGAAATGACATTTCTGATACGAACTCAAACTGGCTGTCAAACTGGCGGATTACAAATACAGGCCTCACAGTCAGATGGAGCGACTTTATCCAACAAAATCACCTATCTATTTCCTCAACCGCATTATGTTTAACTCTTTTGCTTATCAGTAAAGATGGCAAAGCATTTAGATTTAGATAATCCTGGAATTTGAAATACCAATAAAATATTCACCAAATTAAAATTTCTTCTTGAATAAATGTTTAAGTATCTAAGAACAAAATCTCATAGGTTCCAAGAAACCTTCATTCCAACCTTTACCAAGAAGGCAAAGCTTCCGTTACTTCTGTATTCCAACAGTGCCACTATTTGGGAAACGGCCGGATCTATTGATCTAGAGATCGGATCTACAAGGGTCTGGTCAGACCGATATAGGTAATCGCAGTGATCGCCACACGGTTGCAATGTATTGTGGAGTTGCAGGTTAGGAAGTAAGGTCAGAAAATTTCGAATGCTTTTACGGTTTTCTTCCTTATATAGGTAGTATGTGATAGAAGAATTGTCATACCAATCTGTTCAACCCAGATAACACAAAAGGGTAAAATCTTAGTTTGAGACAATCAAGCCCACCCCTCGTCACTAGGTTGCCGAGACTTGAACCAGCAACCTCCGTGTCGAAAGCTCCTTCCGTGTATTACTGTAGATGGTCCTAAACCTTAACATAAAAGAGACACAACAATCTATGTACTTAAAAAATCACTACATAGTATAAAACAAAGTCGCTTTCTCTGTCCCTATATCCCTACGTATGCATAAATCTTTAAAACTACGCAACGGATTTTGATGTGGTTTCTTTTAATGGATAGAGTGTTTCAAGAGAAAGGTTTATATGTATAATAACTGCCTAATATTGTGGAGAAACACTGATAATTTAGGGTCACTAGTTCCAATAAAATAAAAGATGGTATGGAGCGTTCTGTAGCCTAGAAGCTCTGTTTACTATCTTGTTTACCCTTTGCTGTTTGGGCGTGCCCTGACCACATAAAAATAAACTGATATTATTCCACTGCTTCCTTATTTCTGGTATCGGTACATTGTCAATAAGGCTGGGTCGCAATATCTGGTAGTTCGCGACGCTAGGCGGCGCCATGCGAAGATAGGAACGATGAATTTATTGAGGAAATTCCTCTCTATTCCTTTTTTTTCATTCCGAGTGAAAGTATGTCAGTATGCTGATATTTTTATTGCAATACCATATACCTAGTTTGTACCGGGTGTAAGGGACAGCGACCCGCAAACTGATAGGGGTTGCTCAGTCAACGAAACTGAACAACTGTCAGCAGGAATTTCATTCAGAAGATGTGTGTACATTTCATTTTAAAGTGAACTTCCTGAAGAAGAACTTCAGTTTCGTTGACTGAGCAACACCTAACAGTTTGCGGGACGCTGTCCTTTACATCCGGCATAGGTTCTTCTTCTTATTAGCTGTATAGTATACCTATGGAAAAGACTTACAAATCGTCACTAAAGTAAGAAATACCCTTACTATACAGTACACATTTTAATATCAACTGATGTACACAGCTTAATACATTTATATCTTGCGTTTAAATAAAAGAACAATGAACAAAATGAAGCCAATAAAAAGGCAACTACAAAATCGATATCGCAAATCAATACTAGTTACCCGACCATTGTAAACTGCCTCCCGTTTATTCTTGATCTCATACATTTATTTAACCAACCACATTTGTATGGATTATAGCAGACATCCTTTTGTAAATGAAACTTAATCCTTTTTCTACCCTGATGTGGGATTTTTAACGTTATTCATATAAAGATAAAGTGGTTTTTGACTTTTTATAGGCGCCCACGCATCCAAGATCAGGCGAGTATTTTTGGAATCACCCATAAAGGCTTAAAATATTTTTAAATCAGTTGATTTTTTACATAGTGTATGAAAATAAACTTACTCAGCCTGTAATAAAACCATTTTAGAATTTAACATACATACATACATAAAACCCGCCTTTATCCCTTATGGGGTAGGCAGAGCGTAAACGACCTAAACAAAGGTCTTAACCGCCACATCTGACAAAGTTTTGAGGGATATTCAAATTTGTAGTCATATTGCTGTAGTGACAGGTTGTCAGCCCATCGCCTAAATTGCAATATACTGATACCCTCGGATCCCTTAGCTGGTTTTTACAGCATGCCCGGGAGAAAAAGCAGCTGGCACATTCTATGTTTTTCTCTCGCTCCCAGGCCAGCATGGAAGTAACCTAACAGTAGAATTTAACAATTTGATAAATCTTATAATCTAACTTTAAAATGCGTTTTTTTAAATATTCTTGCATTTATTATCTGCTGTTGGTATTCCGAATAAAATAAAATAAGTGTACTGTGTGGTACTTACAAGTAGGTATTTCCTAATACAATAAAGACATGGGGACATTTTCTGCTATTTTATTCGTAGTTTGAATTCCGTAGGCGGTTAAAATTTACAACATACATACATACATAAAATCACGCCTTAATCCCTTACGGGGTAGGCAGAGCGTTAAACGCCTCGTAAAAGGCGCTTTCGCCGCGTCTGACAAAAATTGAGGGCAATTTTAGATTGTAATGTGTATTGCTAATGTGTAGTGATAGGTTGTCAGCCCATCGCCTAAATTACCATACACTGTAACCCTCGAGTCCCTTTTGCTGTCTTCTACAGCATGCCCGGGAGGAAGGGCAGCTGGAACATTCTATGTTTTTCTATCGCTCCCAGTCCAGCATGGAAGAATAATAATAAAATTTACAAACAAAGTAGAAACCTTATACAATACAAATTTATAGGGCTGAGTTTACTTACATACATATAATCACACCTTTATTCCAATTTTTATACTTTCATGCTGGACTGGGAGCGAGAGAAAGTATATAGAATGTGTCAGATGCATCACCTCCCGAGCATGCTGTAAAACCAGCTAAAAGATCCGAGGGTTTCAGTATATTGTAATTTAAAACTTTGTCAGGCGTGGCGGAACGACCTTTGTTTAGGTCGTTTAAGCTCTGCCTGGGGTAGGCAGTATAAAACATCACTACATAGTATAAAACAATGTCGCTTTCTCTGTCCCTATATCCCTATGTATGCATACATTTTTAAAACTACGTAACGGATTTCGATGCGGTTTCTTTTAATAGATATAGTGTTCCAAAAGGAAAGTTTATATATATAATACTTGCATAATATTGTGGAGAAACACTGATAATTTCCGTGCGAAGCCGGGGCGGGTCGCTAGATAGGGATAAAGGAGTGTCTGTGTATAAACACCTGGGAACATTTTCTGCCTAGATTATTATAATGTAGTTTAAATTTTGTAGGCGGTTAACATATAAACATAGTAGAGATCTAATACAAAACTAATTCATAGGGCTGATTTTACATGCATGGAAAACATTTTACAGGAATAATTTAGACTTGCGCTTGAAGTATAAAATTTCATTTCGGTACCAATGTTGGTACAAACCCCATTTTTTATCCATTTTCGGTCAATTCGCAAATCGAAATCGGCTATTGAACATTTTTACCGCCATTACCTTAACCGTCGTTCGAATTTCAAAAATCCCCATCCCCTAACACAGTAACCGACTCGAATCAAGTTACTTTCCATGCGTCCAAGTAATCAGATTTCACTCGAGCTACCGTGGACATAATTGCTAGTGCGATTTCATTCGTTGACCAGTATACCTAGAACTCTCTTTTCGTATAAAGTAAGGCTATCTGGGGGTCTGTAAAACTGGTAAACTTGTAGTAGTTGGGATGGTACATAAGACTGATTGCGAGATCTCTTCTGGTTTGTCGCTAGATCTGAGCAATTAGTAGTGGTAGCTGGGTGGGAATGAGTTAAATTTTTAGTCTTTGCCTGGGTACCACATGTACATAGATCAGGTAAAATGCTTACATTTAACTTAAACAGTATGTACAATAAAGTTATAGTATTTTTAACTTAGTTTTAGAAAAAAGGTAAACAAAGTTTATTGTCTTTTAATAAAATATTTTGTTTCTAAAGTAAGTTTTAGCTATTATCTCAGCCCAGTTTTAGTTACTTAACTAATTTTCCAATACGTATCATTTATGTTTTAAATGAGTTTTGGAATAAAAATACATGAAACTTTGTTTACCTTTATTCTAAAACCGAATTGGAAATACTATAGTAATAGACCTGTAATTTAAACAGTACTTACTTAACATAATTTTTTGGCAGATCAAATCATCTGCACCTTTATTTAATGTTTTTCTTTTTTTTTTCTTTTTTACTTGGCAATGATTTTTGAACTTTTACTAGGCAATGTTAAACGAATGGGAAGAACATGAATTTAATTTTGTATAGGTACAAGTAAAATGACGTGACTGTTTTTTATATGCCTGTAATGTAATATTTTAATATGGCAGTATTTTTTAAGGACAATCGTATGGTTAAACAAGTCCAGCTATATCTGTTTTTAATTAACCCTGCTTACAAAAATAGAGACAAATTCCCATAATTTTGCATCCAGCAATTAAATACAACACCTTCCCTTGAAACTTTCGCGATCCCATCTTATTTAATAAAAACTTTCTTAGCACCGCTTGTATAAATTACAATAAATTTTTGACGCAAACTTCCCGGGACTTTCCCAACAAGGCGCCATGTTGTCCTTTAAATTATGTCCAACTTACAGTATCAACTTCCGGTTATAATTCATACGGCAGCCATATTTACTCGGAGCGAAATAATAATCTACACCTGTGACGTCACATCCTGCGACGGGTTTCCATTTCCGGTCTGGATATTCCGTACTTCCGGGGAGAAAGGAGGGTCCCCAATTATGCGCTATTCTTGCGTTTTTCATATAGGAAATGGAAAATTATTTCAGATTCGCGCATTGAGAAATATTAAGGCGCAAGGGATTTTGATAATCAACCAAAAAACCCGTCTGATGAAAAGCCATAACATAAACCAGAATAATTACCAGCGTGATACCAGCACTGTATTTTTCTAGAGACTGACACAATTTTTAGAGTAAAATCTTTACTATCTTTACCTATAAAAGGTATAATTTACACCATTAAACGTGAACACAAAAATAATCTGAAACAAAGTTTAAAAACAAAAGAGCAAAAATAGAGGAAGCCGAATAAAATGTTCTAGAATTTCCTTATTAAGTTACAAAGCAACAAAAACCAGTCGCGAAAACGTGCAACAAAAGAAAAAAACAACTACCGCCGGCGGGTAGTTCGAAACGAATGAAAAATATAAAAAAAAATATGTAATATAAACATTTTCAGGGGCTCTGAATTTGCATTTTAATAGGGATTCACGCGTGGTAACAAGTTTAACTAATAACCGTGAAATGAGGGAATGGTGATGCTGCTGACTGTACCTATAGGCAGATATTATTGTTAGGAAGGCTTTTGCGAATTTAGGAATATAGCTAAATTATTTGAGGTTAAGATCATGGGCTATAAGCACAGGCTGCAATTTATTTAATTATATTTAGATTTTCTTTTCTGTCATACAATGTTTTATGGTCCTGCAAAAAATATAAAAACAGTTTTAAATATATTTGAAATAACTACTGAAATCAAGGAAAGTACCTCAATGAGGTAAATATTAATAGACAACAGTTTTTTCAAGGTCAAAATTCCAGTACAATCAAGGACATAAAATAGGCTTTATTTAAACACAAACCTAATCCAAGAAGCGTATAACCAAAATACTATCTTAAACCTAATTCTAGCCGCTAAAACGCTGCTACAAACACACTCCGAGCTCATGACAGCAAGAGAATGGGACCGAAAATATGTTTTTCCTAGCAGCACGGTGCACGGTGGCTCTATGTTATGTACTTATCATATGCAGTTGCACCGTGCAATATGCCAAGATGGCCGCCACGACAGCTTTATGTCGCGAACATAGAGAAGAGGTTTATGTAGAAGCGAAATTAGGTAATATAATCGTAGCAGTTTATTTTGGTAGAGGAAAAATGGAAATAGGAAACATCCTGGTTCTACTTATTTGACTGTTCTGTGCCTAGTAGTCTAGCGAAACTAGTGTGCGCAGCGGAGAAGTTACTTTTAAAATAAACTTGAGGGGTATTTCGGATAGAAATGTGAAGCAATTAGAGTTGTTTTGTCAGCCCATGAAACCTTTAAGTGCCGACTGTATTTTAAAGTATACTTGGAAAACTGTTTTTATGTATTTCAATAGTTAACGGTTAAACTTTGAAGTATTATTTATGTCATGCATGATAGATAAAATCATATCCTATATTTAATTTTTTTTTTTTAATTATCAGAAAAATTTAATAAATTAAATACAATTGTCAACTTAACACTAAAACTAATTAATACTCATTATAAAATTAGGCGTCAAAAACAATTACAAAATGTCACAATAAATTAATCACAAAGTCAAACTTAAAAACTAACACCTAATCAATCGAAAAGACCGCCCCGAATCGTACCTGGTGGGAATGTACCCATCACACTAGCAGCGTTCCCTCGTTGAATAGCCAACGAGATGTGCTGTACCAGATACGACTCGGCGCGGGGGTCAGAACAGTTTTGCCTTAATCGCCGCCCAAGCTCCTTGATAAAAAATTTCGCTTCAGCACACCAAGAGCCTGAAACCTCCACCGCAAAGGGCACAAAGTGATAACCCTGGCACAAGTTGTCGTACTTGAGCCGCTTCTGAGAGGCAGCCCACTCTGCCGCCGCGCCCGCCTTACTCATTGATCGCGGAAGATGCGACGCCGCAAAGGTGCTGACGCAGGTGGCGTCCCAGATGAGACAACGACCCTTCTCCCATGGTACTAGAGTAAGTCCATCAGGGCGCTTGCCATCGAGGCGACTAAGACCTGGCGGCTCAAGTGTGCAGGGAATATCGGTAGAGACCAAGGCACGCCGTATAATATCGTTGAGCATGTGGTGCCGTGGAAATCTTCCCGCACTTTTACCACAGCTCAACCCGTGGTATGCTCTACTGTCTACCGACCCACCGCATTTGCACACATGAGGCTCGCACACATCGCACCCAAGTCTAAGAGCCACTGCTATCCTCAAGGTGCCGCCATCCAGAATGGTACCCAAGTTTGGAGAAGGAAACGTGTGTAACCAGGCACCAGCCTCATACTGGGTTGCCGCCTTCAGGCGGGCGATGTCTGGTCCAGAAGCAGACTCCAAAAGCTCTCCGAAGACAACCTTGCAGACAGGGTCGTCCCATTGGAGCTGCATCGTAGGGTTTTCTGGATGAGATGTTGAAGGGCACATACGGGACCAGGCAATTAAAGCCTCACTCGCGAACGGAACACTGAAGTGTTGTTAGTTATTTAAAATATTTTTGACCTAAAGTTGCTTCTGTGTTTAACTAGTCTTTGTACTACCAAGGGAAGATTCAGTTCTTATTTAGTATCACATTTCACAACACGATTGTACACCAGGGTTAGGTATCATCACCATTTTGTTATAGTAAGCGTGTTATGTTTTCTGTTGTTTTTTTAAACTAGTTTAGATTTTACCTCTTTTAAATTTGGATGAACACTTTTTTAACCACACTTATTATACGTACATCAAAATTCTTTTCTTTACCGAAAATCCAAAAGTCAAACCTGTCATTATTCTGCCAATTTAGTCATGTGCTATGTGATCAAAACCGAGATAAAAACTTATAGGCTTTGCAAAACGTTCTTCGACGCGTTTAACAAAAATTATCAAGTGAACACAACCCCATTAATTTCTAGTAATACTAAAATCTTCGTGCAACATGAGACCCACGCCTAACCAATCGTCTGCTCCTCATATCACCAGATGTGCTGGTCAGGAAGACGTCAAGTCGATTCAGCTGGAGCCTTTCTAGATTTTCAACACTAGCTTCAACATGCTGGCGACCATCATCCAGATGATCTGGCTTCGCAGCACCTTGGTTGTCACTGACACTCCTAAGGACCTCACGTCATTTTCCAGCTACATCATGATCACTTGTTTTCTGAAGACTTGGCTGGCGAAGAGGAAGGTAGACCTCTTGAAAGGAAGCTGAGCCAAGTTTGGTTCCATCTAGAAACATGGCCAATAAAATATAGAAAGCTCTCGATAAGCTTGAAATTTTCCGGAGTCATGTGCTGATTAAACAGAACGAATTCAGATGATAACTCACTAAAAGAACGATTAAAGGAGCAAGAAAAAACAGAATGAAGCGTGGCTGCAAATATAAAAAATCGTATTCCTGTATTTGAATTAAGTAAAAATAAATAAACTTTTGAACGTCTTTTCTCTAGTATTATTGTTTATAATAAAAAGAAGAGTCCGATGGTGTAGTGGATAGGGCCGCTGCCTCCTGAGCGGAAGGTCGTGGTTCAAATCCCACCACGTACCAATGTGTTTTTCGGTTTTCGATTTTGATATGTACGTTTATTCGGTGCTTTTTCCGTGCTTCGGAAGGCACGTTAAGCCGTTGGTCCCGGTTAATATCATTTAATACCGTAGATATTAGTCGTGAAGCCATATCAGAGGCCAGTGCTAGGCATTAGCGGCTTGAAAACTCGGACGTAATCTAGGATTGGGTCTGGTTTCCCTTCTGGGTTGCAGAGGTCAGATGGCAGTCGCTTTGTGTAAAAACCAGTACCCTCGTCCAATCGCCTAGATTAGGAAGCTGACCCCGTGAGATACGGGAGAAGGCTAGGGAGATGATATTGTTTATAATAAGAAATATGTTCATAATGAATGAACCTGTTCCTTTAGCCACTCTGGTGGAAGCTAGGGTGGTTGCAAACCAGGCAGCTTTTACGGAAGCACAACCATGCACCATAGAGGATAATTTATAAGGCAGACTAAGTATGTCGGTGATGCTGTTGTCTGAGGTGGATCCCTAGAAACTGCTTAGATCCTCAAACCACCCCATAGGCAAAAACAAGATGAAGTTGATGAATAAATGAAAACGCATCAATATACAGCAGTTTCTGAAATCCCTTTGTTAACAGTCTAGCCGGCTCCTTAAATGTTTTTGGTACAAGATACCACGGATTCCTTGGCTATTTTAATCAGTAAGCGAGGCGTCGACACGAATTCCCTCCATTAACCGCAATCTTCCAAAAGAACAAAAAGAATGTATGAGGACTGAAATAAAGTGGTTAAGAGCATGTTAGCACATTAGTCAGTTAGGGTTTTCCCAACTATCAGACTGCCATTTAAAAAAGCTGCTAAAGCTGTCGAATATCTTACGAGACCCCATGAACCATGGGGCCATTCGCTCTGACTGTAACGAACTTAGTGGATAATGATTATCGGCAAAACAGTGGTTGTATGTAACGGCTTAGCTACGAGTAGCATGGTCTACAAAGCACATAATCGTCTCACTGTTCAGACAATCTAGTGGCTTGCATAGTCCTAACCAAACTGGAGACAATCCCACAAAGTGGTGATAATATTGTCAAAGTCCTTCCGCTTAGTAATACGAACCCACGACCTTCGAATCAATAACTGGGTACTGCAATATACCTTGAGATCACGATCTCAAGGTATATTGCAGTACCTCGTAAAAGAATTACTTACTTGAATGCATGTATTTATTTGCCGAAGGATCTCCAAAAGAGGAGTATCGTAAACAAGCCTGGTGCGCGCGCGACGCTGACATGCTTTTGTCGCAAGCGCCACGCATTTTTGTCCGCCATCTTGTTATTTGCGTGCGAAATAAATTGTGTACTTGCTACACACATAATGATATCCTGAAATGCTTCAATATGATTGAGCAGTAAGTTGAATTAAACGTTCCATATTTTCTAGTTATAGAGATACAGTGAGTAAGTTCTTCGTTTTTTTATATTCAGAATAGACCCCGAAACTATTATGAAATATTTGAAAACAGTCGGATTGCTTGAAAAACTTGAATAATAATGCAATTTTGATCTTTTAGTTGAAGTTAATGATGGTCAAGCTCAGTTGGTTCGTCGTGTGGGCAGATTTACTTAACGTTTTTTTCATTGTTTTTTTTTCGACGAGGGAAAACTGTAATTGACTTTGATGATGAGGGAGTTTCTTCAATCTAGCTACCAGGCATACGAAGCTGTCTAAGGGCATATGACAAGATCAGTCCCTATTCTGCCACTAATATAAAGGCCACGTCTGACCACACGTGAACCAGTGGGCGGGTAGTTATTTATCTGTAATTTCTTCAACGCACATTTACAATTAGCCCTTTGTACTCGACCTTTATTGCTCTTGATACGACCGAGGATAAGATGACAAGAGTTTAGTGTACATTTCTTGGTGCAAGTTCTCCCAACTGATAATTTGGCGAAGCCCGCCCCTTATTTTAACCATCAGCAAAATACTAATTGTTAGGGAAGAGAGTTTGCGCGGTGCACAATAGTCACTCTCTAAACCATAAATTAACAAGGTCAGAGAAGAAATAACAGGCACAGGACCGACTATTTACATTTTACTTTTCGGACAATCAGATGACCAGCCTACGATGTCCTAACAAAACTAGAAACAACACTTAACTGAAAGGCATCGACTCCACTCGGGACTACAACTCAAGACCTCTGGATTGAAAGCCCACGGGACAGTTTCGATCTCTGGTCAAAAACTATGAGTATTTACATGTTTTTTTTGTCAGTAATCAATGTACTCGAAAACCTATTTACAAAATGGCACGTTGAACTCCTGCGCATGACTCATGACGACGCATAGCGATCCATGCGATGTATTTATGATGTCGTGGTGCAGGCCGAATTTATTATGATAATAAAATTTCTATAATTGAAATCCTTATGCACAATTAAACGTTTTGATAGGCCGTTTATTGTGAGTCATATTACAGTCGAATAAATGTTTTAAAGGTATTAAGTGTTGTATGATTTGAATGCATTTTCATGCATATTTATGCCTAAATGATTTAAAAAGTTAAGTTATGTAGAGTTTTAATTTAAACAATAAACATTAATAATTTTCATTTTTGTCTTAAGAATCTCTTTGATCAACGTAGTTCTTAGAACTTCTTTTCAAACAATCAAATATAAATATATACACAATAAAAAAGAAACATGAACCTAAATAGCTCTTTCTCTTATGACAATACCGTAGTTGATATTTATTTATAGAAGAGTATGAATAACAAAGCAGCACTCTTTCAACCCTCCCCGTCTAGTTTTTACTGCCACTTGACGAAGAGCAGATGGCTTAAACAAATACGCATTAAAATCTTACTTTAGAGCTACTGAAAACATAAAGACATAATTGTTGTCTTAATAATTTTGGAAATTATGAAGGTTTGTAGGTGTGGTATGTGTGTGTATACTTCATTTTAGCTTTAAAATATCGAAACCAACTTGCTTGCTTGAAACTGCTTTTTCTTTACAACTTCAAAGAGAGTCAAACGCAAAACACATGTTTGTAACAATGTTATTGTCTGCGGTTTCATAATTCAACCCTCTACTAAGTTGCAAAGAAAAAGCTTTTTATAGGCCGCAAAACACGTTGGTATTGATCAGTTGCAGTGATCGGATACAATGTATATGTTACTCTTTCATGGTAAAATGACTGTTATGGATATGGTGAAGCTTCGTTAACAATGATGGATGTAGGTTACTTTTTAAAATCTAATTTAGTCGTAATTGAAACTTAGGTACGTTACAATTGTTACTCTTTAGATTTTTCGCTCTAATCGATACTTTACAAGATTTCGGGTTATTTAAGATATATCTTTTTTGCTTGTGCTTTGTTGAGTTAGCCTAACTCAACCTAACCAGCAGGAAGGTTTTCTTGTAAGCATATTGGTTCCCCAGTTGTTTCGTACTGCCACAAATGTCGCTTCTGTCACTTCTAGCCAGATTTGTCCCACTGTTGGGCTTTTTCCTTTCCACTTTTCCCGGTCCTGTGCTATTTCCTACCACTTTCTGTAAAATGCATAAATTTCATCCCACCACTTTCGGGGTCTTCCTCTGCCCCTACGGATATTTTCAAGCCTGTGGCATTTACATACAGTAGATTATGATATCATTTTCTAATCTCTCAATCATCTTAGCTGATAATTAATAA
This sequence comes from Scrobipalpa costella, assembly GCA_949820665.1. Taxonomy (NCBI): domain Eukaryota; kingdom Metazoa; phylum Arthropoda; class Insecta; order Lepidoptera; family Gelechiidae; genus Scrobipalpa; species Scrobipalpa costella. Next base: position 25,160,122 of record OX463298.1, read on the forward strand.
AATAATGTACTTTATATAATTATAAGAGAAATTGCTCTGAGGTTATGGGGTGAGAGCCTGGTGCTCTGTAACACAGGTTTATCCTAGTATGGACACCAGACTCTCACAAAAGAAACAACTATCGTACTAAAATACATTTATGTAACTTAGTTTGTAAGAAACTTTCCTTTGTGAGAGAAATAAATCATTTTATTATTATTGTTAAAGAACGTATAACCATGTCGGTTTCACACTCCCTACTAGGTTACTAAGGCCCGTAATTATAAACAATACTTGAGACTGACAGCTAGTTTGAGTCCATATCAGCAATGTAATTTCAGTACAAAAGGACCTGTCATATCCATACTTAGGTCCGTAATGATAAATAGCACTTGACAGCTAGTTTAAGTTCGTATCAGAAATGACATTTCAGTACATTATGGCCTGTCAAAGCCATACTTACTATTGCTCTCAATCTTGAGATCGCTTTATATAGACGAGCCTTAATATTACACTCAATCTTGAGATCGCTTTATAATTACGAGCCTAAGTAATCATGTAAGTTAACGTTAGTAGGTAATAGTAATCTGGAACATAAATAAAATGTTTTCGTCCGTAAAGTAACAGCTGAGTACGCGGGCCGCAGTTTGTAACAACTGTGAAATAGAGCCCATGATTGTTTACCTCTGGCCCGGTGGTACCCACATGTAAAACAAAGATAAGCCAGGAGCTGCATGTAGGATTGGGCTAGTGCTTGATTTTATATTCTTAGGCTTGTGCGAGTGTTTATGAAGCGATATCAAACTAGAGAGTAATATTAAGTATGCAATTGACAGGCCAGTTTGTATTGAAAAAACATTTCTGATACGAACTCAAACTCGCTGTCACTCGCGAGATCTGATTATAAATACGAAATATAGACAACTTTAACAGTTATTATGATTTCAAGATATTTAATATTTTTTTTTTAATTTAAGAGATTTATAAATAACAGATTTATGAAACGTACCAGGCAGAAAGCTTAATTATCAAAGGAATCAATTAGTCATTCGTAGCTGTTTTTCTTAAACGCAAGTTGCAAGTTTTTATAATATCATAATTTTATCTGACTGCATATTGTGTTGGGTCAGTTTTATTTATGAGGTTTAATTTTATAATTCACATGACTTCATTCTTCACCAATGACAACAATTTTTTTTTTGTTCTTGGCAAAGACAAAAGTTTCATGCGTCCTCACAATGTGACTTACAACCTTTTAGAATGAATCATAATTCAAATAAAATATATCTGTAAAGAAAGGTAAATTCGACAAAATTATAAATGAAAGTTTCAAAAATAGTGATAATCTACACATAAATCAATGAAAAGTTTCATGTCTAAATAGTGAAATGTCATAAATAAATTACCCATAAAAAAAACAGCTATTAAAATTAATAACCACCATTCAACTTGTTCCATACTGGACTGGGAGCGAGAGAAAAACATAGAATATGCCGGCTGCATTTCCTCCCGGGCATGCTGTAAAAACCAGCTAAAGGAATTCGAGGGTTCCAGTATACTGCAATTTAGGCGATGGGCTGACAACCCGTCACTACAGCTGTATACCTACATACATACATAAATATAATCACGCCTTTATCCCTAATGGGGTAGGCAGAGCGTAAACGACCTAAACAAAGATCATTTCGCCACGTCTGACAAAGTTTTGAGGGTTATTCAAGATGGTTTTGTACGTATATTGCTGTAGTGACAGGTTGTCAGCCCATCGCCCAAATTGCAATATACTGAAACCCTCAGATCCCTTAGCTGGTTTTTACAGCATGCCCGGGAGGAAATGCAGCTGGCACATTCTATGTTTTTCTCTCGCTCCCAGTCCAGCGTGGAAGAATCTCGCTCCCAGTCCAGCTTGGAAGAATCTCGCATACAAATACACATATACCTACAAATCTATCTAAATAACCCTCAAAACTTTGTCAGACATGGTGGAACGACCTTTGTTTAGGTTGTTTACGCTTTGCCTACCCCATTAGGGATAAAGGCGAGATTGAATGTATGTATGTTTTGCTTGGGGTCAGTTTTATTAAAACTTTTATTTTAATAATTAAATTTAATGTACAAATCAACCATAAAAAACTGCTATTAAAATTAATAAACAGCATCCAACTCCTGCACTACGACGCTTACCCAAATCCAAAGCTCCACTGACTCAGATCCTCAAGGTCATGAGATCGATGTGAAGATAACCAAAGCCAGATTTTATTGCATCAGCACTTTACCCAGTGTGGTCGCCATGACTTAACCCACTTTTAATGGGAAACCGAGTGGTGTAAATAATAATGATTTATGGGTCTTATACTTTGGTCATCTTTGAAGTTTTAGAATGCATAGGAAATTCTTGTGACATGTACAAGTAAGGTTTCTTAATTAATATGTAGATGATAGAATATTCTTATTAAATTTATATCCTTTGTCCATGCTGGACTGGGAGCCAGAGAAAAACATAGAATGTGCCAGCTGCATATCCTCCCGGGCATGCTGTACAAACCAGCTGATGGATATCTACAGGTAATGCGAATGCCTTGATCCACTTTATCTTCTTATCTTATTTAGCCCACATCATCCCACTGCTGGGCAAAGGCCTCCCTTTCAAATATTTTTAAGGAATTTTAGTGGCTAGTAAAATTTATGGAGCATATTATACATAATATTTATTTATATTTTTATGAGGTTAGGCCTTGGGGCTTAAGATAACATAATATTTGAATTTGGAAAACATGTCAAGGCATACAATAAATAAATTTATTACTATATCTCTACATATATATACATACATATAATCAAGCTTTAAACCCCAATGGGGTAGGCAGAGCGTAAACGACCTAAACAAAGGTCATTCCGCCACGTCTGACAAAGTTAAGAGGATCTTTGAAGATAGATTTGTAGGTATATTGCTGTAGTTTTGATTGGTTGTCAGCCTATCGCCAAAATTGCAATACACAGAAACTCTTGGATCTCTTACCATCCTCAACATACCTCTACATAACTTCAAATATTTGGCGAAACTACCAATAGCCTTCAGAATCATACTTAATCTTCAGAAAATCCCCTAGCATTAATAATTACCCAGTTGGTTACCAACTGTGTAGGTGGTAGGTATCAGTCGTCATCGTATCTGATACAATTTTAGTCTTCTTATTCTCGAGTCGAACAACAACCCTAATAACCCTGGTTTCAGAGTTTTCAAACCGCCTAGTAACACAGCGACTAGGCCTCTGACATGGTTACAATTTTGTTGTCAATTTTAGTGAATTACCCTATTTACGCCATACATATTTAATCCTTCCATGCTGGATTGGGAGCGAGAGAAAAACATAGAATGTACCAGCTGCATTTGCTCCCGGGCATGCTGTAAAAACCAGCTAAGGTATACGAGGGTTGAAGTGTATTGCAATTTAGGTGATGGGCTGACAACCTGTCACTACAGCAATGTACCTACAAATCTATCTTAAATAACCCTCAAAGCTTTGTCAGACGTGGCGGACCGACTTTTGTTTAGGTAGTTTACGCTCTGCCTACCCCATTAGGGGTACAGGCGTGATTATATGTATGAATGTGTGTGTGTATGTATATTTAAGGCTATACCGTTTCACGTCAAATCTATTTTAAGGTCAACCCAACGTCCAGTCCAATTGGAACTTTCTCTAAATATCAGATGTCTCTAGAGTCAAAGATATCGTTTTACGTTCGTTATAATTCCGAGTCCGACATATTGTAAACGATACTTGTCAGAGCTTTGGCCAAATGGGCCGAAATATTTTGTTGGTCAAAAAATCTTTATAAAAAAGGAAGGGACTGTTTAGGTCTTAGCCCGTATTTATAATCCGCACTTGAGTTTGACAGCCAGTTTGAGTTCTTATCAGAATTGTCATTTCAGTACAAAATGAGTTGTCAAATCAATACTTAATATTGCTCTCAGTCATGTGATAGCTTTACAAACACTAGCCTAAGCATAGTCAGAAATAAAATAAGATCATTACTAGACATAGAAACTTGACAGCAATTTATTTATCGTTATAGTTCTTGTTCATATAATATCTACTACCTTTTTGATTGTGCGTTTACAGCGGATACAGCTTTAATTGACGACGTTTTAAAAGCGTCCGATGGTGTAATGGATAGGGCCGCTGCCTCCTGAGCGGGGAGGTCGTGGTTCGAATCTCACCACGTACCAATGTGTTTTTCGATTTTCGTATTTCATATGTAAGTTTAAACGGCGTTTTTCCGTGCTTCGTAAGCCACGTTAAGCTGTTGGTCCTGGCTAATATCGTAGATATTAGTGGTTAAGCTATGTCCGAGGCCAGTGCTAAACAAAGGCGGCTTAAAAATCTGACCTAATCTAGGATTGGGTCTGGTTGCAGAGGTCAGCTGTCAGTCGCTCTGTGTAAAAACCAGTACCCTCGTGCATTCCCCTAGATTAGGTAGCCGACCCCGTTAGATACGGGATAAGGCTAAGGAGATGATGATGTTTTACAAAACGATCAGATATTTACCATTAATTTTTTTTTCTTATTTCGTCCTATTTTGAAAGAAAATATCTTCAATTTGTGTGCGTTCTTTCACCTCCTATTTAATAGGTCGTCATCACATTTTTTACATTTTGTATAATTTAGAGCAATCGCCATCTTGATTTAGCTACACAGCAAAAAATCGCCGCTAAACTCTCAAATCAAGAGTATCAGTTTCAACGTGATCTATTTTTGAACAAAAAATGTGGGTTAACATGAACCGCTGGATCTGGCATTCTTTTCATTTTGTTCCGCTATTTATTTGTAACGAAATAGAAAACAGAATTCTGTTCATAGTTGGGTAGCCGAAAGTTTGTTTTTTATTTGCTATAGAGTTGCTTTTATTCTAGTCTAGGCCAGTAGTGACCGCAGAGTCAACAAATACATGACCTCTGTATTCTTCTGTCGAGTGGGTATCGAGTCTATCGACCCGATGCACCCTGGTGTCAGAGTTTTAAAACCGCCTAGTAGTACATCTATTAGGCCTCTGACATGGTTTGAGTAACGACCACTATCAAAGACAGCGACCGGGACCGACGGCTTAACGTGCCCTCCGAAGCACGAAATCTTTTTCTTTTTCGGACAATCAGGTGATTCAGCCTGCAATGTCCTAACCAAACTGGGGAAAAATTCACAAAGTGATAAATTCTCAAATATCAACTTTGTGTTTCCCCCTTGGGAATCGAACCCAGGACCTCCGGATCAGGAGTCCATGGCACTAGCCACTAGACCACGGAGGCAGTTATTAATTTATCGAAAGATTTTATGAGCCGTTTGGTGCCGAGTTTTTAAACAGCTTAACAATTTTGTCGCTCACTATCAAAGACAGCGACCGGGACTGCCGGCTTAACGTGCTCTCTTAAGCACATTACATTGATTCACCTTGCTTTGTAATTACTACACAACCACTTCTAGGGAAAAAGACAAATATAAATTTTGTGTTTCCTCCAAATGTTAATCTCCATAGATAAAAAAAATGGCGTAAGTTAAACGCCGTTGTATTCTACATTCATACATATATACTTACATATAATCACGCCTTTATCCCTAATGGGGTAGGCAGAGCGTAAACGGCCTAAACAAAATGTCATTCCACCACGTCTGATAAAGTTTTGAGAGCTATTTAAGATAGATTTGTATGTTTATTGCTGTAGTGACAGGTTGTCAGCCCATCGCCTAAATTACAGAAAACTAAAACCCTCGGATACCTTAGCTTAAAATGGAAGAAAAAATTACATAAAATTGCCCTGCGTATACCACACATTGTACAGATGGTTAAATTTTTTAGTTTTTGTTTACTCTAAAGTTTATATTGACAAATGTTTATTATTAACATAGTTTTGTTTAATCCACCGTTAATCGGAGTGATGGAAGTATTTATACGGTGTTAACGTAAATATTTGATTAACAGAATGTAATGGATAGTAATTAGTTACTCTGAAATTTATTATTCATTTGTATTATTGTATTTGTTTAAGAGATTGATTATATAATGTGTCATGCATTAGGCGAACATTGAGTAAAAATTGCCTCACAAGGTTTAACTCTCAGTACAATGCGAGACTTCTATGCTGGACTGGGTGCGAGAGAAAAACATAGAAAGTGCCAGCTGCATTTCCTCCCTGGCATGCTGTAAAAATCAGCTAAGGGATCCGAGAGTTTCTGTTTATTGCAATTTAGGCGATAGGCTGACAACCTGTAACTACAGCAATATATACCTACAAATATATCTTAAATAACCCTCAAAACTTTGTCAGACGTGGCTGAACGATCTTTGTTTAGGCGTGATAATATGTATGTAGGTATGACCTTCCTATACACATTACAAGAACTGCGGACTCCATTTGTACGAAAGGTCCATATTTTGACCTATGCTCCTTGGGAAAGTTGTTCAGTTTTATGGGTAGTTAGCATCATACCTTGAGATTAAGTCAGCGTTTTCTTTCCTCCCTATATAAAGATTATAATCAGTCCAACAATGCATCTAACAATACGGTTGATGTCTGAAGTTGTTCCTAGTTAGTTGCTCAGTTTCTCAACTTGAGGCATCTCTCTGTCCACCGCTTGGCTGCGACTTTGCTAAATGCTGGTGGTAATTTTTTGACCCAATTGTTATTTCATTGAGTCAGAATTAAGGCTCGTATTTATAAAGCTCAAGGTTGAGAGCAATATTGACAGGCCATGTTGTACTGAAATTACATTCCTGATACGAACTTAAACTAGCTGTCAGTCTTAAGTGCTGTTTCTTAATACGGGCCTTGGAATCCCCTTCGCTTACTGTACGTGGAAAGAATCAAATATAGATATCTACTTTTTAGCTGCTTCTCTTCGGTACTATGAATCAGTACTCAAAAGGAACCGATATTTACGTGATAAACTTAAAACTAATCGCTTTTCATTAAGAAAAATAGCCGTCGCCAAATACTGGCAAGAGACGATTTAAGTTAATCTAATCCTAATAATTGAATTTTGGACCTATGATTTGAAGAAGAAGAATGTTTTCATTAGAATCGTAATAGTTACTTCGGCCTATTTCATAACTGTAAAAGTTGAACAAGTGCGAAACGAACTGAGAATTTCAAATTGAATAATATTAGATCGCAAAAGGTCATCGAGCATAAAACGTCTGAGGCAAAGCAAGCCATCTTTCACCTCTATCAAGAGGTAATAAATAATCCTAACAGCACTTCGAAGGATTCTCACCACACCTCCAAATACAAGTAACAAAAATATAATAAAATTTTATTCGGTACATAAATCGCAGTTTTACAGCCTTCGCGATGGCCGCCATGTTTTATGGGGGATGTCGGTCGCTAATTTTGAAATGTAGCGAAATAAGACTCTTACTGCGCAGGGGCGGAGTTTGGTCTAGATTCTAGGGGCGCTAGTTCTAAAACTTAGATGATTGCTGGCAAACTATGGATGTACCCAAGCGGCCCACAATTTACAATGAACGAATTATACATCAAAATTTTAACCATTTAAATCTTTAAATTGATTTAATATCAGTGTATTATCACACGATCATCTTTCATGCTGGCCTTCTTCTTCTGTCGAGTGGGTATCGAGTCTATCGACCCGAAGAACCCTGGTGTCAGAGTTTTTAAACCGCCTAGTAGCACAACTATCAGGCCTCTGAAATGGTTTGAGTAACGACCACTATCAAAGACAGCGACCGGGACGACGGCTTAACGTGCCCTCCGAAGCACGAAATCTTTTTCTTTTCGGACAATCAGGTGATTCAGCCTGCAATGTCCTAACCAAACTGGGGAAAAATTCACAGTGATAAATTCTCAAATATCGACTTTGTGTTTCCCCCCTGGGAATCGAACCCAGGACCTCCGGATCAGGAGTCCATGGCACTAGCCACTAGACCACGGAGGCAGTTATGCTGGCCTGGGAGCAAGAGAAAAACATAGAATGTGAAACATTCAAACACAACATTTCCTTCCGGGCATGCTGTAAAAACCAGATAAGAGATCCGAGAGTTTCAGTATATTGTTATTTATGCGATGGGATGATAACCTGTCCCTACAGCAATATACCTAAATAAAAATCTATCTTAATTAACCCTCAAAACTTTATCAGACGTGGCGAAACGACCATTTTATAGGTCGTTCATGCTCTGCCTATCCCATTAGGGATAAAGGCGTGATTATATGTATGTATCACACTCAAAGCCCCCACTAGGATTCCCTGTATCAGTCCCAGGGAATTGTTCATCAGTGTATAGGTGAAACCGCGGAGCGGTCATCTAGGCATTATTATTTAGGTAGAATGCAATGAAATTGAAAAGCACCTTATAATATTACACTTTTACCGATATCTACCAATCAAGTTAGTCCAATAGGTTCTAGTCGGTTCGTATTCTTATTTTTTATTTTTTTGTAAACTGTATCAGTCAAGTCAATAGGCCTAAGGCTAGGCTTTCCCGGAGCCCCTAAGCATAAACCTGGTTACATCTCTGGTCTCTTTGCGAAACCTCCTTGTCGATATAATTTATGGGCCACGGAGCCGGCTTTCGGCTTTTACTGGCTTTTCAAATCGGCATTTTATTGAATTTTCAAGATGCTCCATTTTGAGTTATGGGCCAAAATATAAACACTGGTTGGTGTATGGCGCCATCAAAGAAATACTCGGTCTCATAAGAAAATTTATGGATTAATAAAAGGGTTGTGAAAATAGGGCTTGAATTTTAATGGTCTTTAATTATTTAGGTTTACTTAAGTACATTCATGCCGTTTCCCGCAGTAGACCACTATATATGAAATAGATACTTTACTTTTTTTTTAACTTCCATACTGGACTGGGAGAGAAAGAAAAACATAGAATGTTCCAGTTGCCCTTCCTCCCGGGCATGCTGTATAAGTCAGCAAAAGTGATTCGAGGGTTACAGTGTATTGTAATTTAGGCGATGGGCTGACAACCTGTCACTACAGCAATACACATTACAATCTAAAATTGCCCCCAATTTATATCAGACGTGGCGAAAGCGCCTTTTAGGAGGCGTTTTACCTCTGCCTACCCCGTAAGGGATAAAGGCGTGATTGTATGTATGTATGTATGATACTTTACTTCCTTTATTTTGTTCCTTCCATCCTGTTTATTTTTCTGTTGTAGATAACTACAAGTACAACAATTATTTATCTTAATGTAAGTGGAAGTTCATAGACTCGATACCCACTCGACAGAGGAAGAAGTGGAAGTTAATGCATTTCGAATTTGAATTTTCACGTAGGAATTTCAAATCGCCGTAACTAGTTTCCCGCTGTAAGCAAGCTTCCGTCAACTGTGATCCAGGCTAGTGTTGCCTACTTTTACATTTCTTGCTAAATTCATAAAAAACCTAAGTGGGGAAACTATGTGATAAATACTTTGAATTACGTTCAGTTGTATGGTAAAAGTTATAAATAAAGAGAAAGACAGTAGAGACTGTTTAAAAACGACAAAATTAATTTGAGTTTATCTTTAGAGAACTACAATCGCTGCTAAACCATCTTCAAGCACATCCGAGATAAACCGACGAAGAGAGAAAGTAGTCTCTTTAGCCTGAAGAAGTTGGTGAGATCATCACCACCTCAAATGAAAATTCAAAATGACCGAAGTTGTAATGGCCAAAGTCTTTTATTCAAAATGGGAACATTTCCAATGGTAAAAATCCTCTCAACGACTTGGCAACCCTGATCCAGTGTAAGTTTTCCCTTCCCAGAGTTGTGCACTTACGCAAGTTGAGGTTATAAATATCCACTATACAAGTTTACTTTAAAAACTTCAGTTTCCCTACTTGGTTTTGAATTTCAGTTTATTTGTGTTTGTATGCAAAAAAGTTGCAAGTTTCACAATTTTCACATGAACTATACTGCTGTCTAATATTGAAATACATAAGTTAGTGGACTTTTCTCAACTAGACGACGACGATGCCGTCCCGATGCTGTGGCTCTGTTTTTCCCCTAAACGGCACGGCAACGACACGTGCTTCGTACGAATACAAAAAACATGCTGTTTGGCAGGCCGGCGACGGTACCGGTGGGAATCAATGCCGTGCCGGCAAATTGAAAAAAAAACGTGCCATATAATTTCATTAATTTTCTTCTTCATTAGATTACCTCTTCAACGGTACCGTCAACGGTGTCATGCAGTCGCCGTTGCCGTCGCCGTGCCGTCTAGTTGTAAAACACCTATTGTATTTTAGGTTTTAGGGTTTTATTAATATTGTATGACTGTATCACACACCACCACAACTCTATCTTTTAATTCAATAACACAAATTAAAACACTTTTGGATAAATCAAAGCCGTTCTCTTTAGAGTGAACCAGTCTTGTTACTATTTTTTAAATTAAAACATTTCATACAATTTAAGTTTGAGACTTTCGCGGTTTAGCGGTGAGATAAAATATCGAGGTAACAATAAATATGATACTATCCAAAAGCTCTTTGAAACGGTGGCCACGAAAGTTCAGCGTCTTGGGCCTAAAAAACTCAAGACAAAATGCACTCAGCATTTTAGTATTTTGCATTTATTTAACTTTTATTATAAACATCATTGTAAATACATACCAAATAGGCGGTTTAAAAACTCTGACACCAGGGTTCTTCGGGTCGTCGTTCGACTCGAGAATCCACTAGCTACGAAGAAGAATACCAAATAAAGTGATTTCTATTCTATTCTTAATATAATCGTGGTAGTAATCCCGTTCAAAATGATAATCTTATTTCATACAATAATTTAGACTATAAAGTAAAATAGTTCCACACTTGTCATATCCATCACGTTAACAATACACTATAATGACCATGAAAACATCATGATAATCATCTAAATTACTTTAACGCCGCTTCCCCCATCAAATTTTGAATCATTATTTTACGTTTTAAATGCCCATATTAGGCATTGTTTATTTATTAAATTTATAAACAGAGAGGAGTACTTTCATGCTGGACTGGGAGAAAGACAAAAACATATAATGTTACAGCTGCGTTTCCTCTTGAGCATGATCTGAAAACCAGCTAAGGGATCCGAGGGTTTTTGTACATTGCAATTTAGGCGATGGGCTGACAACCTTTCCCTACAGAAATATCTACAAATCTATCTTAAATAACCCTCAAAACTTTGTCAGACGTGGCGGAACAACTTTGTTTAGGTTGTTGACGCTCTCCCTACCCCATTAGAGATAAAGGCGTGATTATATGTATGTATAGAGGAGTACTTTCATGCTAGACTGGGAGGAACAAAAAAAAACAAAATGTATAAATGCATTTCTTCCTTGGCATACTGTAAAAGTTATAAGTTAAATTTGATTCGAGATGCAATTTATGGGATAAATGACGACCCATACTTTATATTACTGAATCATAAAAATGTTTCAGACGTGGCGAAAGCGATCGAATCTACATACTCCGTAAGGGATATAGGCGTGATTTTTATGTGTAAATGGTAAAAAAGCTAGTTCCCATCCAAATAGTAGAAACTTAAGTGATTGAGTTGTTTTTAAAATGAATGCGGCAACCAAGAAGGAAGACATACATTTTAAATGTTTCTTTCTCCTTTAGTTGAGGTGAAATGAATGAGATAGGTGATGGTAAATAATGCGACGTCATAGGTAATTAATATCACGTTGAGTTAAGGCGAAGTTTGTTACAACGTAAATAAAAGAGTGCCATATTATGTGCGTTTTATATGCCTAATAGAGTATCTAGATACAGTGTGTGAGTGCATTTAAATTATTTTAAACCCCGATAATTTATATTGGTGTAGGCATAGTTCTAGGAAACTATAGAAAAGTATTACTCTATTAAATATTTACAATGCAGGCCACATATATAAAAATATGAAATAGTAAGTTTACAATAAATTACTATGCATATATCATTAATAACTAACACTGACTTCTGAAAAAATATTGTCAAGATTTCAGGAATAAAATCGTTAATTACAAAATTACCTGCAATAAACAATAAACTCAATTCAAAGTCAATGTCAACCAGGTATGTTCCGTGGCGGGCTGTTTGATTAGAATAATTTAATTTAAGTTTTTGTGTATGATATGTGTTGTAAATATTGTTTTCGTTTAAATAAGCCCGTGAGTAGCGGCAAATGCCGTGAAACTAGTTACTACACTACGATGGAAAATAAGGAAATTTAAATAAATAATTAAATTGGATCGTGAATAGTTTATTTACATTCAAAGTCAATTTACCTTACGCATAATAAATACTAACTACAATATTTTTGTTTAGTATCAAATTCTCCTTAACAACCTTAAGGCCACGTCACACTCAAACACAACACGGGGAGTTGCGTCGTTAGCTTTAAACGCTCTTTAACTCCCTATTTTTTTTACCTCGAAATCGTCCTTAATTGCGCCCACATGTCCTCGATATCTGATAAAGACGAGATCCAAGATTGCTATTACACTAGTCTCCCCTCTTTCTGTTAATTGGATAATAATTAATGTTGCTTTTTTGTTTTGTGGTCATGTAGTAGCTGGATCCTAGGATAATTAGTTTTTAGTAATGATAATGAGTAACAGGTTACAATACTACTTCTTCTACATACATACATATAGTCACGCCTTCATCCCTTACGGGGTAGGTAGAGCGTGAAACGCCTCGTAAAAGGCGCTTCCGCCACGTCTGACAAAAATTGAGGGCAATTTTAGATTGTATTTTGTATTGCTATAGTGACAGGTTGTCAGCCCATCGCCTAAATTACAATACACTGTAACCCTCGAGTCCCTTTTGCTGATTTCTGCAGCATGCCCGGGAGGAAGGGCAGCTGGAACATTCTATGTTTTTCTATCTCTCTCAGTCCATCATGGAAGAAATCTTCTTCTTCTAGCAAGTGGATTCTCGAGTGAAATAACGACCTGATGAACCCTGGTGTCAGAATTTATAGTGCTAGGACTGTAGGACATTTTAAGTGAAATAAAATTTACTGTCAAAACTAAATATAGCATTTTTTTTAATAAAAAATAATACTCTTTTTTAATTAGGAAGAAATACGAAGATTGTAAATAAGCGGTAAAATAGTAAGTTGCTTTGTTGTAATCTCATTTTTTTATTGTATTTATGGACTTGTTTTAGTCTTTGACATTAAAAAACAATAGTGATAGAGTGCTACTTAGCTACTTACCTATTACCCCGGAAAATATTTTATTACCGTAAGTAAAGCACGAAACCGAAATCTAGATTTCAATATAATAATGTCACATGTACCTTGCTTTCCAACGATAAAAAGCGCATAAAACGATACACAGTCAACAATTACATGACTGTAAAAAATATTGTTAAGAGATTTTATCACACCGTATTACCACAATACATTTGCCGCTGTGGAAATTCTCACAGGTAGAAAACGAGTCTTATTCCAATAAAATAAGGATTTTGAAATGGATATGCATGTTTTTGGATAGTAATGAAGTCCAAACAGCAATTTACGGGAATCGCCCGAGTCACAGATAATTAAATAACAAAAAGAATGTGAACGTAAAAAGTTGATTTATATTGCGTTCAAAGGCGTGGGGTGTGGGTGAGCCTTTATGTTTATTGAATGAATCTGGTTTGTAATTTGAGTTAATTAAGTATTTATTTATTTAATTTGGGCTGCTAAACTATTGGGTGAATAAAAGTGTGATATTAGTTCATAATATTAGATTTATAAGCAGAAACTCTGTATTTATCAATGTTTACGTGGCATATAGATAACATCTTGTACACATCGCTGTTTCAGTCATAGAGTGATTCTATAGTAGATTTCACAACAAGTGCACAAGTAATTTTTGTCCAAGATTTTTTTAGCTACGGGCAAACTCTGCTTTTCACTTTGATTGTAAGAAAAAATTGAGGAAAATCTACAAAAAATATTATAAACTGAACAATTAATTCTCGCCATTTAACTTACTCAATATTTTGACATGAAATATTAGCCTTGGGCTGGAGACCTATACAGCCTACTATTAAATAAAGTTTATAATAATAAATCAAATACACTATCGCACTTGAATTTTACTTTTAATGTCGTTTTAAGTTTTAATAATCACAAAAGGTTAATAATTTAAAGTAAATATTTCAAAATAACAAGTTATATCTGATCTTGTCTTGTTGTGTCTAGCCGTTAATGTCCCAGTTCTATCTATAAACTTTTTTTATTGTGTTTGGCTGTATGGCCTATTTTTTTTGCCTTAGAAGGGATGCATTTATGAGTAGATACGTTTTTGCCTTCTTTACATACATACATACATAAAATCACGCCTTTATCCCTTACGGGGTAGGCAGAGCGTTAAACGCCTCGTTAAAGGCGCTTTCGCCGCGTCTGACAAAAATTGAGGGCAATTTTAGATTGTAATGTGTATTGCCATAGTGACAGGTTGTCAGCCCATCGCCTAAACTACAATACACTGCAACCCTCGAGTCCCTTTTGCTGTCTTCTACAGCATGCCCGGGAGGAAGGGCAGCTGGAACATTCTATGTTTTTCTACCTCTCCCAGTCCAGCATGGAAGTAACCCCCTCTTTACACCCTGCACAAAGTACTTTCAGAGCATGAGAAGAGAAAAAATTATCTCATACGAAATAAATACGGTATGCTAAAACCTATTCAATTACAGGGGAAGAAAAAGAAATTCGTGCTAAAGTATCCTTCAGTATTTTTTATTAATTAGAAGAAGATAAAAAACATGGTGTAAGGACTCGAAATATTTTTATCACATACATCTTTATAGGACTTACTCACTTTCACCCATTAGGGTGAGCACGTTTATTGTGGTCCATTAAATTAATTGATGTGTTTCAATCCCTGACGCGGTGTGTCAGTTTTATGGACATTTACCTTACCTTACTACAACAACTTTGAAGTTTAAGTGTTAAATGGTAGGAAGTAAAGGACATACCCAACGACTGAGGAATTTGACAAATTCTTGATTAATCAAAAGCTATGTCGTAATAAAACATTGTTTAGAATATGAGCTGAGATATCCCATGGATATGGGGTATTTTGATAACTAGTAGTTTTATATACATACATATAATCACGCCTTTATCCCTAATGGGGTAGGCAGAGCGCAAACGACCCAAACAAAGGTCGTCCCGCCACGTCTGACAAAGTTTTGAGGGTTATTTAAGATAGAATTCTAGGTATATTGCTGTAGTCACAGGTTGTCAGCCCATCGCCTAAATTACAATATACTGAAACCCTCGGATCCCTTAGATGGATTTTACAGCATTCCCGGGAGGAAATGCAGCTGGCACATTCCATGTTTTTCTCTCGCTCCCAGACCAGCATGGAAGTATGTTGATAACCAGTAGTTTTATATACAATTACATATAAAGATTTTTTTTAATGATTGTTGTTTTTGATGACTTGTCAAGATTCGTAATACCATAGCATGGAATCATTAAAAAGTTCATCATTGTTTTTTTGTATACTTCACTGTATGATACATATTTTAATACCTAACATACGCCTTTAACTAAAAGTGTGTATAATATATTCTTCCATGCTGGACTGGGAGCGAGAGAATAACATAGAATATGCCAGCTGCATTTCCTCCCGGGCATGCTGTAAAAACCAGCTAAGGGATCCGAGGGTTTCAGTATATTGCAAATTAGGCGATGGGCTGACAACCTGTCACTACAGCAATATACCTACAAATGTATCATAAATAACCCACAAAACTTTGTCAGACGAGGCGGAGCGACCTTTGTTTATGTCGTTTACGCTCTGCCTACCCCATTAGGGATAAAGGCGTGACTATATGTATGTATGTATGTGTATAATATAATGTTATTGTGAACGTGTCTAGGTATACACGATATCTATATTCATCTCCAATTTTAAAAGTTTCTGTAAGGTTTATACCGATGAAATACTTTTGTGTTGTATGATTTTACAAGTTTATGACTGTGTCGAACCTTTTGTATAGCGTAAGTATTTTATGATAATAAAGAACTTTACAAATCAAATCAGTACCTAACGTAAAAATCGTCTTAATAGCTTAGTCAGTGACTAACCAAAATTTAAGTCTGTACGTCTTATGAGAAGTACCTTAGGGATTCTCAGAAATATAACAGAGCTTTTTGAACTCCCTT
Source organism: Scrobipalpa costella (assembly GCA_949820665.1). Lineage (NCBI taxonomy): Eukaryota > Metazoa > Arthropoda > Insecta > Lepidoptera > Gelechiidae > Scrobipalpa > Scrobipalpa costella. The sequence goes on from OX463298.1 coordinate 25,176,251, forward strand.
AAGGGCCTTCATTTTGACAACAATTTGATTATTTTCTTAGAGCACGGCCTCATTAGAAACGCTTGGTCTCTTTTTATGACAGCTTCATTACATCTTACACTTATTTGCCATTTTTTTAATGAATTTCTTGAGTGGGAATTAAGAACATTGGGTGCGACCTTACGAAGGGTCTTGGTCCTTTAAAAAGGTCATTGGGTTACTTTAGCAGATTATTGCTTGTTTTTTTGAAACAAGATTTTATGACACTTATTCTTAATTTTCATGCAGATTATTTTTATGGCGTCTCTAACAAGAGAGCAATTATGATCTTAGTTATGTAACTTATTACATAACTAAGATCATAAATATAAAATAAGTCTCTGACCGAATTCAGAAAGTGTGATTAAGACTGAAAAAAATACTACATACATATAATCACGCCTTTATCCCTACTGGGGTAGGCAGAGCGTAAATGACCTAAACCTAGGTCGTTTCGCCACATCTGACAATGTTTTGAGGGTTATTTAAGATAGATTTGTAGGTATATTGCTGTAGTGCTGTAGTGTTCTTCCTTGCTGGCCTGGGAGCGATAAAAAAACATAGAATGTGCCAGCTGCGTTTCCTCCCGAGCATGCTGTAAAAACCAGCTAAGGGATCCGAGGGTTTCCGTATATTGCAATTTAGGCGATGGGCTGACAACCCGTCACTACAGCAATATACATACAAATATATCTAAATAACCCTCAAAACATTGTCAGACGTGGCGTAACGATCATCGTTTAGGTCGTTTATGCTCTGCCTACCCAATTAGGGATAAAGGCGTGATCATATGTGTGTATGTATGTTGCTGTAGTGACCGCTTGTCAGCCCAACGCCTAAATTGCAATATACTGAAACCCTAGGATCCCTTAGCTGGATTTCACAGCATGCCAGGGAAAAAATGCAGCTGGCACATTCTTTGTTTTTCTCTCGGTCCCAGACCAGCATGGAAAAATAGTATAAGGGAAAAAAAATACTGGCAGAATTATCACTACATAGTATAAAATAAAGTCGTTTTCTCTGCCTCTGTATCCCTATGTATGCATAAATCTTTAAAACTACGCAACGGATTTTGATGCGGTTTCTTCTAATGGATAGAGTGATTCAAGAGTAAGGTTTATATGTATAATACATGCATATTATAGTAGAGAAACGCTGATGATTTCCGTGCGAAGCCGGGGCGGGTCGCTAGATAGATTATATACAAATAAAAATAATATCAACACTGATGAGAGTCGTGTATTAATTTATTTCATTGTCGTCTCCACCAAGTAGACCAGGATATCCAGGTGCGAGGGATATTCTTCTGCATGCTCAGCGCTTCTGGAAAACGAGTTTCTATCGTCTGGGGGTCTAATTCTAGTTCTGGAAGAGAGAGAAGACTAATTAGGTATATATTTATTTTATACATGATTCTGGGATGGGAAGACCCCGTCGAACTGGACACATTTTCTAAGAACTAGCGCCTGTAGGCTCAAAATAAGGATAAGTGGAAGAAGAAGAGGGAGGTATTTGCTCAGCAGTGGGATGATGTAGGCTAAATAAGAATTAAGAAGGATTCTGGGCAAGAAGAGAGGCCTTATAAGATAAGACATGGTTCTGTAATGTAATGTAAAGTTATCTTTCTTCAACCTAAAGAGACAGATACTTACTAGTATTAAACATATAGATGATACCTGCATTGGTATATTAATCATCTCAATTTTAAGAAAAAACATTTTCTGTTTACATTCTCGTTTTGTTTGGAGAGCCCAATGGTGTAGTGGATAGGGCCGCTGCCTCCTGAGCGGGGAGGTCGTGTTTCGAATCCCACCACGTACCAATGTGTTTCGGTTTTCGAATTTCATATGTACGTTTATTCGGCACTTTTTCCGTGCTTTAGAAGGTATGTTAAGCCGTTTATCCCGGTTAATATCGTTTAATACCGTAGATATTAGTCGTTAAGCCATATTAGAGGCCAGTGCTAAGCATTGGCGGCTTGAAAACTCTGACCTAATCTAGGATTGGGTCTGGTTTCCCTTCTGGGTTGCGGAGGTAAGATGGTTTTGACGCTCTGTGTAAAAACCAGTACCCTCGTTTTATCCCCTAGATCAGGTAGCCGACCCCGTAAGTTACAGGATAAGGCTAGGCAGATGATGACTGGTATATTAATCATCTCAATTTTCAGAAAATATATTTTTAGTTTACTTTCTCATTTAGTTTGTTTACAAACTGAAAACGTCAAATGATAAAAAAATATATCTTACCTCCAATAGCATTGACTCCGATAAATATGAATCCTAGACACAAGACAAAAACAAAATACTTCTTCATTGTTATAACCATGTTTCTGTAATAAATACAACTGACTTACCGACAGATAAGTTATCTGCTATCTACATTAGACATCTTATAAAATATTTACTCTAGATAGAGAATACAAATAACGAGTAATTATAAAACCATACATACATACGTATATATAATCACGCCTTTATCCCTAATGGGGTAGGCAGAGCGCAAACGACCCAAACAAAGGTCGCTCCGCCACGTCTGACAAAGTGTTATAAAAGCATAGGATATATTTTTTTTTTTTTTTTTTATATATATAGGCGAGCATTTGTCCGCCATCTCACCTGGTGGAAAGTGACGATGCGGACTATGTTGAAACATACTCACCTATGTAGTGCCTATTCACTCTCGCCTTGAAAAGGCCCAGGTTATATTGTTCCGGAAACAGATCCGCCGGCAGGGAGTTCCACTCCTTAGCCGTTCGCATTAAGAATGTGGAAGCGAACCGCTTCGTGCGAATCTGTGGTATATCCATAATAATCACTCATTAAATATTTTGCTTCTATTTGCTTCACTACGTATCATTGGCAGAATTGTGATTACACAAAAGCCAATAATCAAGATTAACTTGGTTTTATACCATAAAGATTAAATTAAAAAGTACGTTTCAAATACCCATTCTGTGCTAGTATTTATGTGTTAATTCACATAAATACTAGCACAGAATGGGTATTAACAACGATAAAATTTGACCTGCCTTGGAGGTGTGAAAGTGCGAACACAGGGTTGTTCGTTGGCTTTTGACCCAGTGTTCATGCGTTTTAGTTTAATTTTGTTCATATGCGATTGCCTGTGTTAAAATACTATCCGTATTCTGAAGTGATTTTTTCCTTATCCTCATAAATCCAACAAGCAAGTCTTAAAATCAACAATTCACATAATCAGCAAAGAATTGTCTCCAGGAAAATAATATTACGTGGAATCGCGGCCTGCAGGATGGAAAAACTTTTCCTAACTGGTAGCAAGGCTCATTTGGCTTCTGATTGGACGGAGGTGAGGGCCCGACCTTTTTAAAAATCTCATCACCTCGCTTGTTTTAATTGGACGCGGATCTGTGAAGCGGATGAAAGGTCCTTTTTAGGTAAAAAAATGCTTGAGCTGATGTTTGTTTGACCGATAAAACTTGGAAGGTAAAAACGTAGTCTGGTAGAGCGTCAATGGTTTAATAAGAATAGTTTCAAAATAATTCAGATAGGTAAGTTTTTTGGTGGTGGTGCAAAACAAGTTAAATTTTACAGGAATTCTTCCACGCTGGCCTGGGAGCGAGAAAAAAACATAGAATGTGCCAGCTGTATCGCGTACATGCTGTAAAAACCAGCTAAGGTATCCGAGAGTTGAAGTATATTGTAATTGAGGCGATTGGGTGGCAACCTGTCACTACAGCAATATACCTTTTTCAATAACCCTTAAAAAAATTGCCAGACGTGGCGGAACGACCTTTGTTTAGATCGTTTACGCGTTGCCTACCCCGTTAGGGATAAAGGCGTCATTATACGTATGCATGTATGTTTACAGGAATTAGATAAATATGAATATTTGTTTGATGATGAATAGCAATATATACGATAACCTGTCAACTCTATCCCACAATCCATCGACATAACAACATTCCCCCTCTAATCTTCAGAACAGGGATGTAATCTAGGATCGGAACTGTAAAAAGAAGTCGGCAACAACAAAGGGATGAGATCTATTGGAAAAATGTTGATCCTGACGTCCCTTTGCTGGCAGCTCAGGAGCTGAAGCAACAGTTTCGGAGTCTGTGGAATACAATACGAGGAAATTGTATCCTACGTCGAGACTAGTTTTTTGGACTAGAATTGTCATACATACATACATATAATCACGCCTTTATCCCCAATGGGGTAGGCAGAGCGTAAACGACCTAAAAATTGGTCATTACGCCACGTCTGACAAAGTTTTGAGGGTTATTTAAGATAGATTTGTACGTATATTGGTGTAGTGACAGGTTGTCAGCCTATCGCCTAAATTACAATATACTGTAACCTCGGAATATAATATTATAATAGTATTGTCTCATTATTTTATTATTGGTATTTGTGTCTGATTTCAAAATGAGGGTCGATAGCTATTTACAAGTTGATATCCAGACATTTTCAGGCAATTTGATTTATAAACATCCAATGGTCATAACACAGGCTTCGATTGAATGCGTAGCATGATCATTGGTTGTAATTATGAAAACTAATGTAGCGTTATATTTTAAGTTTAGTTATAAATATTGCAACTAGATATGACATGTAAATCATAATTTTGACCTAATAAATTATTCTTATTCTTATTCTTAATGCTTAGATTCAGATAGAGCTAGAGCTCTCCGGCGAACAAATGGTGTATCGGCCTAGTAAACCAATGGTTACCAAACCAGATAAATAATTCCAAAATTTGGTGGCGATTAGCAATAGAACGTTCAGTTAACAACGGAAGGATAAATTTCTAGAAGTAATTTGCAGACGATTCCAGGAAGGTGATGTTTGCAAAGAACCATCCCTCTCTTAGGAAATGGTCACGTCATTGTCTGTGCAAAGTGTATTTATTAGCTGATAAGTCAGTCTCTCTTAGGAAAAGACTGTTCCGCATTGAGCATCTGGACAGAGAACATTCCCAAAGACGATTTTCAGATGATTCTAGGAAATACTTTGAATCTAGGCTTAGTGAGCTAGTAACTCCATATTTCGAGATTATTGTACATTGTACTACAGCGGAAGTCAACAGCAGATGGTCAAGACGATAATGCAAATGATTTCAATATGAGAGAGAGAATACTTCGTCAAACATTCAATCATTGTCTAGACGAAACGAATTAAATGATTGAGCCCGTTACTCTAAAATTCAGAAGAGACTATACAGCGTCTGATTGACCAGCAATTTACCTATGGACGGATAAGTTTCTAGAAGGCAGACGATTCCAGTAAGGTAATGCTCGTACTGACAGATAGACTACTCCGTCGAACGATCATTACATACATACATATAATCACGCCCCTATCCCTAATGGGTTAGGCAGAGCGTAAACGACCCAAACAAAGGTCGTTCCGCCACGTCTGACAAAGTTTTGAGGGTTATTTAAGATAGATTTGTAAGTATATTGCTGTAGTGACAGGTTGTCAGCCCATCGCCTAAATTACAATATACTAAAACCCTCGGATCCCTTAGCTGGTTTTTACAGCATACCCGGGAGGAAATGCAGCTGGCACATTCTATGTTTTTCTCTCGCTCCCAGGCCAGCATGGAAGAATCATTCTCTGGTCGAATTGAATTAACTTATTAAGCCTATTGCTCCAAAATTCAGCAAAGACTGTGCAGCCTCTGATTGTACAGCAATTCACTTATGGACAGAAAAGTTTCTAGATGGCAGACGATTCCAGTAAGGTAATGCTCGGACAGAGAGGATACTCCGTCGAACGGACATTGTCTGGTCGAACTAAGCGAACAGAAGAGACTGTACAGCGTCTGATTGTCCAGCAATTTACCTATGGACGGATAAGTTTCTAGAAGGCAGACGATTCCAGTAAGGTATTGCTCGGATTCGGACAGACGGAGTAGAGACTAGCCCTCCGTCGAACGGTCATTGTCTGCGCGAACAATGTATTAGCCGGTCGGAATCTGACTTTCGCATCTCTCCTCTCGTCTGCACGGCCGCAGTACACAGGGTCACATGAAGGTTCAAATTTGAAAATGTGCCTCTATAGATATTTTCATGGGTAGTTCTATATTGTAAGGGTTCAATACCAGCACAAGTATTGTTTATTATGTTTAAATCTTTTCAGCTGCATTTCCTCCCGGGCACGCTGTAAAATCCAGCTAAGGGATCCGAAGGTTTCTGTATATTGCAATTAAGGCGATGAGCTGACAACCTATCACTACAGCAATATACCTACAAATCTATCTTAAATAACTCTCAAAACTTTGTCAGATATGGCTAGCTAGCTTTGTTCAGGAAGTTCACGCTCTGCCTACCCCATTAGGGATAAAGGCGTGATTATATATGTATGTTTCTCGTCAATGAAATAGTATAAATACATCATTTGGATATTTTGTTTTGTAGTATTAGTTTCGCTTAGTTTGGGGCTAGGTGGTGCTTTATAAAAAAGCATTTTTTTACATTTCTCCTTAACGCCTTAGTTGAAAATCTCTCCTGCCTTCATCTTCTATTTTACTTTGTGTACCAACGTACAGTTACACCCAGTATGGACTCAGCTATGCAAGGTTCAATCTGTAGCCACATTTAGATCGAAACTTGAACGGACAAGTATTTTACTATTCACAAGTTTATGTACCATTTATTTTGTCTAGCCTAGGTTCAACTGAGTGGGAGACGTTGCTTTTAGAAATAAGTCAAACAATATTTAGGTAAATGCGTACATAACCGAACAAAAGAAGTTTTTAAACTAGGAATGCCTTTGCTGGTGGTAATATACTTACCTTTCGTCAGAGAAACTATAAGCTTAACTCGGGAAACAAAATAAATGACTACTATAAATAGCATCAAATGAAGAAGATTTCTAATCCAAATTAGATGCTAAAGAAAATCACGAAGTAAATCATAGTTTTATTTGTTAGGTACATACATACATACATATTATCACGATTTTATCCTAAATGGGGTAGGCAGAGCGTAAACAACCTAAACAAAGGTCGTTCCACCACGTCTGACAAAGTTTTGAGGGTTATTTAGGATAGATTTATAAGTATATTGCTGTAGTGATAGGTTGTCAGCCCATCGCCTAAATTACAATATACTGAAACCCTCGGATCCCTTAGCTGGTTTTTACAGCATACCCGGGAGGAAATGCATCTGGCACATTCTATGTTTTTCTCTCGCTCCCAGGCCAGCATGGAAGAATCATTCTCTCGTCGAATTGAATTAACTTATTAAGCCTATTGCTCCAAAATTCAGCAAAGACTGTGCAGCCTCTGATTGTACAGCAATTCACTTATGGACAGAAAAGTTTCTAGATGGCAGACGATTCCAGTAAGGTAATGCTCGGACAGAGAGGATACTCCGTCGAACGGACATTGTCTGGTCGAACTAAGCGAACAGAAGAGACTGTACAGCGTCTGATTGTACAGCAATTTACCTATGGACGGATAAGTTTCTAGAAGCCAGACGATTCCAGTAAGGTATTGCTCGGATTCGGACAGACGGAGTAGAGACTAGCCCTCCGTCGAACGGTCATTGTCTGCGCGAACAATGTATTAGCCGGTCGGAATCTGACTTTCGCATCTCTCCTCTCGTCTGCACGGCCGCAGTACACAGGGTCACATGAAGGTTCAAATTTGAAAATGTGCCTCTATAGATATTTTCATGGGTAGTTCTATATTGTAAGGGTTCAATACCAGCACAAGTATTGTTTATTATGTTTAAATCTTTTCAGCTGCATTTACTCCCGGGCACGCTGTAAAATCCAGCTAAGGGATCCGAAGGTTTCTGTATATTGCAATTAAGGCGATGAGCTGACAACCTATCACTACAGCAATATACCTACAAATCTATCTTAAATAACTCTCAAAACTTTGTCAGATATGGCTAGCTAGCTTTGTTCAGGAAGTTCACGCTCTGCCTACCCCATTAGGGATAAAGGCGTATTTATATATGTATGTTTCTCGTCAATGAAATAGTATAAATACATTATTTAGATATTTTGTTTTTGTAGTATTAGTTTCGCTTAGTTTGGGGCTAGGTGGCGCTTTATAAAAAAGCAAAAAATACATACATACATACATACATAAAATCACGCCTTTATCCCTTACGGGGTAGGCAGAGCGTAAAACGCCTCCTAAAAGGCGCTTTCGCCACGTCTGACATAAATTGAGGGCAATTTTAGATTGTAATGTGTATTGCTGTAGTGACAGGTTGTCAGCCCATCGCCTAAATTACAATACACTGTAACCCTCGAATCCCTTTTGCTGACTTTTACAGCATGCCCGGGAGGAAGGGCAACTGGAACATTCTATGTTTTTCTTTCTCTCCCAGTCCAGTATGGAAGAAAAATACATTTCACCTTAATGCCTTAGTTGAAAATCTCTCCCGCCTTCATCTTCTATTTTACTTTGTGTACCAACGTACAGTTACACCCAGTATGGACTCAGCTATGCAAGGTTCAATCTGTAGCCACATTTAGATCGAAACTTGAACGGACAAGTATTTTACTATTCACAAGTTTATGTACCATTTGTTTTGTCTAGCCTAGGTTCAACTGAGTGGGAGACGTTGCTTTTAGAAATAAGTCAAACAATATTTAGGTAAATGCGTACATAACCGAACAAAAAAATTTTTTAAACTAGGAATGCCTTTGCTGGTGGTAATATACTTACCTTTTGTCAGAGAAACTATAAGCTTAACTCGGGAAACAAAATAAATGACTACTATAAATAGCATCAAATGAAGAAGATTTCTAATCCAAATTAGATGCTAAAGAAAACCACGAAGTAAATCATAGTTTTATTTGTTAGGTACATACATACATACATATTATCACGATTTTATCCTAAATGGGGTAGGTAGAGCGTAAACAACCTAAACAAAGGTCGTTCCACCACGTCTGACAAAGTTTTGAGGGTTATTTAAGATATATTTGTAACTATATTTCTTTCATGCTGGACTGGAAGCGAAAGAAAAACATAGAATGTTCCAGGCTGCATTTCCTCCCGGGCGTGCTGTCAGAATCAGCTAAGGGATCCAAGGGTTTCTGAAAGTATATTGTAATTTAGGCAATGGGCTGACAACCTATCACTACAGCAATATACTTATAAATCTATCCTAAATAACCCTCATAACTTTGTCAGACGTGGCGGAACGACCTTTGTTTAGGTCGTTTACGCTCTACCTACCCCATTAGGGCTAAAGGCGTGTTTATATGTATGTGTGTATGTATATTGCTGTAATAACAGTTTGTCAGCCTATCGCAATATACAGAAACCTTCGGATCCCTCACCTGGTTTTTACAGCATGCCCGGGAGAAAATGCAGCTGGCACATTCTATGTGTTTCTCTCGCTCCCAGTCCAGTATGGAAGAATGTATGGAAGATTTGTAAGGTATATTTCCAATATCACTTTACAGATAACCCAGTAGTACAGAGCCCAAAGCCTTGACGTAACAGACGTGCCTACAGGCTCAGATGTATGATCAATCAATTTGCTGAGATTTACCGAGTTACCGTTGGTTGTCTAGTCTGAGATCCTATTGCATATTTTATACTTGTTCCATGTCTTCCATGCTGGGAGTGATAGAAAAACATAGAATCTGCCAGCCGCATCTTCTCCCGGGCATGCTGTAAAAAATAGTTAAGGGATTCGAGGGTTATAGTGTATTGCAATTTTAGGCGACGAGCTGACAATCTGTCATTATTGTAATATACGTGGGACACTCAGAAAGTTTTGCGACACTAAAAAAAATTGTTCTACAGGTACATATATTTTTATTGAATCTTTTCAAAGTACTCTCCACCAGCCTCTATACAAAGATTCATGCGTCTGAACCAGTTTTCAAAACACTTTTTCCAGTCCGCCGTAGACACCTCGTTTACAGCCTGCTCGAACGCAGCCAGCGCATCTTCCGGCGACGAAAATTGTTTCCACTTGAGCTGATTTTTTATTTTTGGAAATAAAAAGAAGTCACACGGTGCTAGATCAGGGCTGTAAGGAGGGTGACCCAGGAGTTTGACTGGTGTGCTGTCCAGGAAGTCCCTCGTTTTGAGCGCGGTGTGTGCAGGCGCATTGTCGTGGTGGAGCAGTAGTCCGCGGAGCCCTGTGTTTGGTCGCTTGTTGCTCACAACAGAAAAAACTTCTGGTAAACATTTGGTAGTATACCATTCGGCGTTAATGCTTCTTTGATCTCGTAAGGGAATTGAGGCCAAGTGGCCAGTCAAATTAAAAAAGCTGGCGATCAAAATCTTCCCCCCGCTTCGAGATCGCTTCACTTTGGTAGGCGTTGGTTCATTTTGAAACACCCAAACTGTCGACTGGCGCTTGGTTTCTGGATCGTATTGATAAATCCAGGACTCATCACCTGTTACGATGTCGTAAACACGCCGAGACGAGCCTGCTTCAAATTTGTTCAGCATATCACGGCACCATTCCACCCGGGCCTGCTTCTGAGCGTCGGTGAGGTAGTGCGGCACCCAGCGCGATACTATCCTCCTCACGCGAAGATGCCCTTGTAGAATCTCGTGAACGTTTCCCGATCCAATCTTTAATATGTGCTGAATCTCCTGATATGTAATTCGCCTATTATCTTGGATTAAATTTTTCACTGCTAGCACGTTTTCTTCCGTAATAGCCGTCAAAGGGCGACCGCTTCTTTCTTCATCCCCCAAGGTTAGTCGACCGCGCCTAAATTCGTTATACCAACGATACACGGTTGCCTTGGAGGGGCTTTCATCCATAAATGCCGTTTGAAGTCTATCGAACTATTCATCCGGTTTCAGGCGACACTTGAAATCGTAAAAAATCATAGCTCTAAAATGTTCCCGGCGCAGATCCATTTTTCAGTAGGACACGATACTTTAAATTGGCTCGCAAAAAATGTGGAGGGAAATTTTGAAAATGGAACACACATATTTTTACTTACAAGTAATCATATTTTCAAAAAAGATTCTAACCGGCCAGTCTGCCATATATAAAAACTATTTATCGCAATACTTTCTGAGTGGCCTGGTACATCATAATCATCTATAATAACCCTCAAAACTTGTCAGTTGTGGCGGAAGGACCTTTGTGTAGGTAGTTTTCGCCCTGCCTCCCCTCTTAAGGAGAAAGGCGTGATTTTATGTATATAATGCATGTATGTTCCATTTCTGCGCCGGTAATCTGTTCGACCACTCAAATTAGTAATATTCGCTTCATAGCCGATCCAGCCAGCACCACAAATCTAAATTAGTTTTGTATGATTTTCATCGTATTGTGTGTTATTTTGAAGTAGTAGTTTTTTGCAAAAGGCTCTCAGACTAGTCTTTCATTGGAATATAGGTCGAAGAGGTACAGCCACGTTTTGTGGTCCTGAATGTACTTCAGACCCTGTTTTGTGGTTCTGACTATATGGTGAGTGCTCATCGGTGATTGAATATTGAAACTTCAAGTTTGATTCGAATTGGAATTATTGTGTTGTGCCAATCTGTGGCTGTTGCGGTGTATTGTAAACAAGTTGAAGTGTGCTTCATTTTATGATTTGGTCGATAGAAATATTTGAATTGCTAGTGGATTTGGAGAAATATCATCATCATCATCCTAGCCTTATCCTGTATCTCAGATTTGGAGAAATACTTGACCGAATTTATAAATTCATTTTATTTGCTATGTCTTTGTATAAATGGATTTGGGTTTACCTTTTATAACCTACGTACCACAACAGTTGTAGTATTTTTTTACAATTCTCATTTTCAAATTGTATTTTTTGTCTACAAAAAACAGACACATTATTTCTAATTTTCTCATTAACCTGAACGAGTGGCATCATTCTTAGCAAAATAATTTTCTCTTAACGCCAGACAAATTTTTCACATCTTCTCAACCTAAGGAGGACTTTTTTAAATGTAACGTCTCCTTCATCAGGGTAAAAGCTGCAGAGCGTGAAGTATATTACATAATTTACCCACTAAGACTTAATTCTATGAGGTAGGCTGTCTTCAGCTAGGTTATCAAGATTCGTCCTATGGGAATAAGCAGGTTGTCTTTACATCCTCATTTCCATCAGAAACGTTTATTCGCTTCTTGAAGAAAAAAAACATTTTCTTCCCCAACCAATTAGTATGAGTCTGACCTTCTATACAACATTTTAGCAGGGCGCCATAACGCCTGAACTCGCTTTTAGCATTTATTTTTATTGGCGGCGTTTCATTATAACCCTGCTAAATTAAAGGGACCAACAACGGTCGTACGAGATTGCTCTAACAAGCGCCCAACTTAAATCTTACGGGCAAATTTATATTGACCCGACATTTTAGTGCAAAGGTCAGAAACAAAAGCTAATAACCTCGTTATAACGAAAGGCACAAAGCACCGTCATCTGCATAAGTAATTGTTGTTTGGCGATAAAAAGGGAATTTCGCGTCCGGCTCTAGGACTAAAAAGTGAATTGTTGAGTAAAGCATTTGCCAAGTAAGGATTTTAGTAATTTTACAAATTTATTACTTATCAAAAAGGAAGGTTGCTGTTTGACAAGTTTGATCTCTAGATAATAAAATACTTGAGAAACGCTGGGAGCGAGAGAAAAACATAGAATGTGCCAGCTGCATTTCCTCCCGGCCATGTTGTAAAAACCAGCTAAGGGATCTGATCTGTATATTGCAATTTAGGCGATGCGCTGAAAATCTGTCACTACAGCAATATATACGTACGAACAAATCTATTATAAATATATAAATAGCCCTCAAAACTTTGTCAGACGTGGCGGAACGACCTGATTAGGTTGTTTACGCTCTGCCTACCCCATTAGGGATAAGGCGTGATGATAAGTATGTATGTGAAAGCCCAAGGTGACTAAGACAGAATAAATAGAAGACGAGCAATAAAACTAACGTACTAGTATTCCTAAATACTGACGATATAAAGCAGTTTGGTATCAAACTTCGTTAGAGGGTGGTCGTTAGCTAGACAAGGTTTATCTGCAAGCAGGCCTTTGAAACCTTTTCCCAATGTCATTGCAATCCACTGCCTCCGTGGTCTAGTGGTCAGAGCTATGGGCTTACGATCCGGAGGTCCTGGGTTCTATTGCCAGGGTGGAAAACAAAGTTGATATTCATGTATATTCATTTATTTCCCCAGTTTGGTTAGGACATTGCAGGCTGAATCATCTGATTGTTCGAAAAGAAAACGGGTTCCATGATTCGGAGGGCACGATAAGCCGTCGGTCCCGGTCACTGTCTTTGATAGTGGTCGTTACTCATACCACGTCAGAGGCCAAATGCTAGGCGGTTTTTAAACTCTGACACGAGGGCTCATCGGTTCATTCGAGAATCCACTCGCTAAGAAGAAGATTGCAATCCTCTAGTTACATAGGTAGATCCCATAGCAATAACTTACTCAAATGACAATCACTGCTATAAAAATATATGTATTTTACATATAATGGGGTAGACAGAGCGCAAACGACCTAATAAAAGATCGTTCCGCGACTTCTGACAAAATTTTGAGTTGTAGGTGACAGGTTGTCAGCTCATCGCTTTAATTACAATATACTGAAACCCGCGGGTCCCTTTACTGGTTTTAACAGCATGCTCCAGAGGAAATGCAGCTGACACATTCTTTGTTTTTCTCTCCCAGGCCAGCATGGAAGATTTAAAAATATTTTAAAGAATATAAAAATTGCCACCCTCGCTGACCTGCATTCTGACTGCCGAAGTAGGGTGGCCTAAAAGTGAAGACAGGGCAATTAACGGAAATAAATTGAGGCTTAAAAGTATTAACGCTTGGTATTTTGTCGACGGGACAAGATTCGACTCTGAAGGATGGCCGCGTGAATCTTGTTCGCTCTCGTTTTCAAATATTATACCAATATTCATAAGTATTGTTTAAAAGCTTCCATGCTGGACTGGGAGCGAGAAAAAAACGTACAATGTTGCAGCTGCATTTACTCCCTGGCATCCTGTAAAAACCAGCTAAGGGATCTGAGGGTTTCTGTTTATTGCAATTTCGGCAATAGGCAGACAACCTGTCCCTACAGTAATATACCCACAAATCTATATTAAATAACCCTCAATACTTTGTCAGACGTGGCGGAACGACTTTTGTTTAGGTCGTTTACGCTCTGCCTACCCCATTAGGGATAAGGGCGTGATTATATCGATTGTTTAAAAAAAAAAAATTTTCGTTGGCTTTATGACCATAAGTGGCTACAAAAAATAGAAGACAAACCCTATGATCTTTTTAGCTGTCATTATCCCAATAACTAAATAATGGGATCGATTCTAGATTTGCCGGCTAAAACTAAAATTAAAATCTATACAGGACAGGTCTATTCTCTCCTATTTGAGATTTATAGTCAGTTTAATAATAATAATCAGTTTATTTTTCTCCACAAAATTACAATTATATTGAGCTAAGCTTAGTCGGGGGTTTTATGTGTTATATGTATTTTTTATCTGCCGTCATATGATATGGCAGATAAATTCGTCAGAAATACTGGGGAACCATGTGCAAAAGCGCATCAAAATCTAGCGGACAAAGTGTAAAATCATGAGTGTAAGTCATCTGTCCTTTTCCAATTTTATTATTTTGAAAGTGACAGATAGATTTAAATTTGAGTTTTAGCCGGTGGTAGAATCGAGCCCAATCTGTTGAATTGTTGATGCGGCAAATTTGAAATTTAGTCATCGTTGTCACTTACCTTCTAATTGTTAGTTCGTTTCAGTCCAAGGCACTAGTACATTTAGTCATTATTGTATTTATGTTGATGTTACCTGAAACAATCAAAATAAATCTGTATTAATTTTAAAAATAATAAATTCCACGCCTTTTCTTATCATTTTTACATACATACATATAACCACATCTTTATCCCTAATGGGGTAGCCAGAGCGTCAACGACCTAATCTATCACCACGTCTGACTAGTATTATTGACGGTCATTTCAGACAAATCTGTGTATAGCTGAAATTGCAGGTTGTCAGCCCATCGCCTAAATTACAATACACTGAAACACTCGAATCCGTTAGCTGTTTTTTACACCATGCCCGAGAGAACTGGAGGAGATGCAGTTGGCACATTCTATGTTTTTCTTTAGCTTTAGCAGTCCAGCATGAAATCAAAAATAGTTTTAAGTATTCGAATCTAATTTGATTGTACATCTTTAAATAATACTGCAAACTAAAGAAATCCATGTGATTGTGTGCAAACGCTTTGTCAAAATTGACATTACAAATAAATCCTCTAGTGTTATTTTTATTTACTGGATGTTTTTATAACTTTTAAAACAAAATCATTAATCAAATCAATAAATTCATACGCTCTCAAAACATTTCACATACATATATTTTTCTAGCTTAGCTTATCATTAAACTAGGTTATTTAAAATGCGCCCTTAATGTTCAGTTGCTTTAGTTTAAAATTTTATTGCCACATTTATTTTTGTTTTAATAGGTTACAAATTATCAGGTTCATATTATCAGGATTCGTAGTGTTGTGACTTCTACAGATATGCCTATGCAATATTACTACAATTAAAATAAGGTTCTTCCATGCTAGACTAGGAGCGAGAGAAAAACATAGAATGTGCCAGCTGCAAATCCTCCCGGGCATGCTCTAAAAACCAGCTGAGGGATCCGAGAGTTTCTGTATATTGTAATTTAGGCGATGGGCTGACAACCTGTCACTACAGCAATATACCTACAAATCTATCTTAAATAACCCTCGAAACTTTGTCAGACGTGACGAAACGTCCTTTTTTAGGCCGTTTTAGCTCTGTCTACCAATAGGGATAATGGCGTGATTATATATATGTATGTAAAGTACGGTGTATAGTTTTCGTAAAGCATAAGATTATTGTTAGACTGCAAAGACTTGCAGATCCGCTGCTATTGTAAAAATAAACTTAAGGGAAAAATCCAGATACTGATCTGCGTAATTAACTAAGAATAAAATATGTCGCTTTGTCATCGTCAAAAAAGAAAAAAGATTGTCATAAAAATAAAAAAAAAGCATTTCTGGCACGGTTATAACCCTTCGGAGCTATTTTAATGAACATCTCGAAATATTGTTTTAAGTCTTCGTAGGTTTAAAGCAAACCAGTAACAGTTCTGTAAATAACAGAAATCGACTTAAAATATGTATTCTACATAGACCCATCCCTTCTCCCATATCTCTCCTATAAATCACTCATAACGCAATGGAACTATAAAATTAAACATGGTCGTGATATTCGGCTGTACGGTTTACTACTGTACTAGGCTTATATCAGGCTTATAACTTTATCGTAAAGTCGTAAAAACTATTGGTTCCTGTTTAGTGTTTACTTGCGCGCTGTTTTGTTTAATAACCTTTAGTAGATGTCTTCAAATAATGTATCAACTTGAATAAAATGTAAATATCTAACATTATGACGATAATTTCGTTAAAATTAACAAAATAACAAAACATGAATTTTCTAAATCAGCTTCAACAATTGAATCTGATGCATTTGGACTCCATCTTTAAAGTAAGAGAATGAAAAAAAATATTTGTCAGGTAAGAGAATGAAATATAAATACATACATACATACATATATTCACGCCTGTATCCCTAATGGGGTAGGCAGAGCGTAAACGACCTAAACAAAGGTGTCCCGCCACGTCTGACAAAGTTTTGAGGGTAATTTAAGATAGAATTCTAGGTATATTGCTGTAGTGACAGGTTGTCAGCCCATCGCCTAAATTACAATATACTGAAACCCTCGGATCCCTTAGCTGGATTTTACAGCATGCCCGGGAGGAAATGCAGCTGGCACATTCTATGTTTTTCTCTCGCTCCCAGACCAGCATGGAAGTATGAAACATAAATGTATGTAAAATATAAATTTTAATCTTATTTCTTTATTCTTTGGCAAAATTTTTGGATCCCTACATGCATAAAGATCCGTAATGGGGTAGGTAGAGCGTAAACGACCTAAACAAAAGTCGTTTCGCCACGTCAGACAAAATATTGAGGGTTATTTATGATAGATTTGTAGATATATTGCTGTAGTGACAGGTTGTCAGACCATCACCTAAATTACAACATACTGAAACCCTCGGATCCCTTAGCTTGATTTTACAGCATGCCCGGGAGGAAATTCAGCTGGCACATTCTATGTTTTTCTCTCGCTCCGAGTCCAGCATGGAAGATATTGGTATTGATTCAAGTTTATTAAAAAGTTTGATTTTATCAATATGTTTTTCCTCCTTGAAAATATTAGGACATAAAGTATCACATTTCTTCCTAAATGCTTCTGCCTCATATAGACAAGCGATATATCTTCACTGCAGTTTTTGCGCGAACGCTGAGTGACAGGTTCAATTAACCTGCTATTAGTTGCTCTCGCTAATGACATTTTAAATGAAAATACCAGCTTGTGAAAAGTCAAGCGTAAAAGCTTAGATAAGTTGAACTCAAAGTTTTTAGAGAAGGGTCTGTTACTGTTTTTAGTATATTCTTCTTGATTTTCTGGAGTCACAAAAACATGGAATGTGACAACTTTTTTTATTAAAATAGATTAGAGTGCATAAAGCAAGTCATTATTATACGAGATCGTTATATGCCCGAGCCCGCAGGGCGAGGGCAGATGAAGAAGTCGAGGATAAAAATTATTTGTGCACGAGTTATAAACTCTGCTTTTCAATTCGATTGCGAGAAAATAAAACAGTAACATAACATACTAACATTTATTTAATTAAAATTCAAAGTAAAATTTCACAGCTTCTTTCCCGCTACTTTACTTTTTTTAATTTTTGTGCATGATTTTCGGGCAAAGAATAAAATATATACAGCCTACTCTTAAATTATTTTGGAATATTGTTTTTTTTAGTGATGAATATGTCTTGATATTTAGTTACTTTTTCGTATTATCTTATTATAAACCAAAAATGCAAATAGGGAAGGATATATTATAAATTAGCAAGTTTTATCCGTGCACAATTTATTATGTTTGGCTGCATGGTCTAAATGGTCACTGCCTTAGTATAGATACATTTAAAAAGTTACTTTTTTGCCCTTGTGCATAAAGTTCAACTTTATGTCGCCTAGATTCTGCATAAAGTAGTACTTTTTCGAGCATGAGAAGTGAAAATAATAATAAGTGTAAACTGTAAAACCCGGTACAAACAAAGACCTTATAAATCTAGTGTATTGCAATGTAGTTGATTGGGCATCCACCCGTCACAGCAATGTCAAATTTGTTAAAAAAAACAGGAAGTTTACATCTTTGCCTAGTTTTTATAACACAAATATTTTACCAACAAAAAAACTGCAAACACAAAAGTTATCACAAGTTAAAGGCAATTGTGCTATGATAGATGTGCAGCATTAAAAATTACACCGTCTTATATCTAATAGAAGCCGAGTGGTGCATGAAATGTGGACAATGAGGGAATTAGTCCTAAAGAGATCATTGCCTTCGGCTGTCGATCGCTGTGACAATAACATCGCTTTGGTTAGTTTTAGGGTTGTCAACATTAACCTGATGATTACTCTTTGGAATAAGAAACACAAAAGTCGAAATTATGATAAAATGTTGTCCCGATTAAACTTCCATGCTGGACTGGTAGCGAAAAAAACATAAAATGTACCTGATGTATTTCCTCCCGGGCATGCTGTAAAAACCAGCTAAAGGTTCCGAGGGTTTTAGTATACTGCAATTTAGGCGATAGGCTGACAACCTGTCGTCACTACAGCAATATACCTACAAATTTATCTTAAATAACCCTTAAAACTTTGTCAGATGTGGCGGAACGACTTTTGTTTAGGTCTTTTACGCTCTGCCTACTTCATTAAGGATAAAGGCGTGATTATATGTATGTATGAATGAAAAATACAAAAAGTTCGCACCGCAGCCCTACGATGACATTGACATGAACACAAAACGTTTTGTCGTGAGATTTTTAAGGGCTCAAACATGCCTGTCCCTTTGTCCCTTATATTAATGAAGTTTAAGATGGCCCTTATTTGTCAACTCAGATTATAAGTACCTTTCATTCCCTGCTGTTGCATGGTCCAAGTCTTGAAGTAATTTCAACTTTACTTCGTTGGTGATAGAATAGAATATTGATGAGGGGTGGAATGAAGTGGCTGATCCGATTAGTGCGATTGTATAAGAAAGTCTGAAGGACGAGTTTTTGTTCGTCCATGAATGTACCAGGACATCTATCGGGAGATATTGGTAGGTCGTGGTTAGAATTCTTCTGAGATTATGTATGAATGATGAGAATGATTCCATTTTTTTGGAGAGGCTTAACCGTCAGTCTGGACATGATTTTGATAGTGGTTGTTACACGAAGTACGCCAGAAATCACAAGGTGGTTTAAATTAACGAGTTTAATGGGTCGTTCATTGACTTCGATAACTTATTTAAAAGAAATACAATACAATGTACTTAATCGCACAAAAACACAGAAATTACAAATAACATTAACAGAAAAGTAGTACAATTGGTGGCCTTATTGCTAATGTAGCAATATCTTCCAGGCAACCAGGCAGTGAGGAATAAAATTAAAAAGAAAAAGATTTGAAACAAATTTCAAATAATACTCTTGACTCATGCTTTTACTACGTTCGTGACAATGACATGATAAAGAAACCTAACTTGCATTTTCTCAAATTTTCGAATCACTTTGATGGATGCCTCAACTAATCCCTTGACCACTGAACATGGACTCAAAATGCATGGCTTATGTCCTCATCTATCAACAGCAGTGTATGTCGTGTTGGCGATATGACGGTCTTTGTAGACAGACTGTAAGACAACTGCAATGACATTTTCGTTACGCGAAAGCGGTTGCATTCAACACCGACTTGATTGTTCCGTCCACCCTTACAAAACGCTAAAGGACTCACAGCTTTGACCACCTCAGGACCGTGACGTCACGTGGCTACATGGCAGGCCTTCCCAGTATAACAGTATGTGTTGTTGCAATTCCCTTCGACTATCTAATTTCATTTGGGTTTGTTATTGCAATGTTTTGTGGTGTCTTATGTAGATTAGTTACAGCAAAAAAAGCTGATTTGTCATCATAGGACCTCCAATAGCCTTTAGAAAAAGTAGTGATTATTGTATCCTTAGATTTATAATAATACTGTTACACTCTTACATCACAACTAATTATTTTTCATTGTTTTATTTGATGATTTCAAATACAGTTCTTTTTTATGTTATCTCATAATTATCTTCAGAAGCATGTAGGAAGCCTTAAAGCATCTTTAAAAAAAGCTAAGCTACATACTAAAAATGTAGTTGCAGTTGTACCTATTGCAGTACACTTGAAACCCGTCTGCTCAGCCCGTGAGCGTGTTGTATGCTGTCGGTTGCTTGTACCGCGTCATGTCTTACGGTGTCCCGACGACTATTGATAGGGAAATAGTCTGTGATGTATTGACGAGTTGTCTGTGGCGTTATATGGAATTTATTTGTTGTATAAGTTATTTCATAGTTGTGTAAGTGACATATATCTTCCTAGAAATTTCAGTACAATTGACAAAATGCATTTACTAACATTATTTTATATTATAACATTATTATACAAAAGCTGATAGGAATGAGGATGCTATCACAGTGTTCAAAAAACGAGTAAAAGAGTACTATCATTCTCTTTCATATTAATTCGTTATTGACATATTTTTATAAGTTTACTAGTTGTGTGTTATTTATATTAACCATGTATTATTATATTGAAATTATACATCATTTATTCATAACTGTATATATATATATTTTTATGTAAATTTATGTATTATTATATGTATTTATTGTATTTTATGATATTAGGGTTTGAATTGTACACGCCTTATCTGCCTCATTTATGCACTCACTACCGTAGGTCAACTGGAAGAGATTTATTTTTAGAGATAATCTGTACCTGTTGTGATATTGTTTTTATGTCTGTGTTCACTATATGATCATGTGTGAAATAAACTGTTAAATAAATAAATAAATAGATGCAATGTAAATAACAAGTTACACAAATGATAATAAATAATGAAAATAAATAGGTACAGTTTAAGTACCTTTATATATTCGCTATGAAAAGATGTTTACGTTTACCTGCTGTTAATTGATTTAACTCCCTTTTAGAAAACAGCATTTTGTATATTAACATTTCCTAGAAATTTTATTCTTGTCACCCCTTTTCCAAAGAATTGCGCGGTTTCTTTCCACATTTTCTCATTCTCGCAAATAATATCTAATAAGACAAGTGCGTACCTCATAAATATAAAACTCCGTGCTCCGGAGAATGATGATAATTGCGAAATATGACAGTTGAGGCCTACATACGCCTTTAAGAACACAGGGCCGAGAACACTGCCCTGCGTCATTCGTTCCAATCAGCTGTTATTACGCGATAACTCTCTACCATAGCATAGAGAGGTAGTCTGATACTTTTGGAACAGTATTTTGACTACCTAATATATACATACATATATATAATCACGCCTTTATCGCTGATGGGGTAGGCAGAGTGTAATCGACCTAAACAAAGGTCGTTCCGCCACCTCTGACAAAGTTTTGAGGATTGTTTAAGATAGATTTGTAAGTATATTTCTGTAGTGACAGGTTGGCAGCCTATCGCCTAAAGTGCAATATATACAGAAACCCTTGGAGCCCTTAGCTGGTTTTTACAGCATGTTTTTCTCTCGCTCCCAGTCTAGCATGGAAGTAAATAGCTAACCTAATAGATGACATAATATAGATTTGCGTTATACCAACTAGGTACTGGTAAAGTTAAAGTCAACAGATATTAATGTATATTTTTTTGTTTTTTATTACTACGATGTACTCAATTTTTGTCTGACGTGGCGAAAGCGCCTTTTACGAGGCGTTTAACGCTCTGCCTACCCCGTAAGGGATGAAGGCGTGATTTTATGTATGTATGTAAAGAAAACTTTGTTTGGATCACTTTCTTAGCTTTATTTTACACTTTTTTCGTGAAATTTAGGTTTTTCCGCATTATTGGGACTCTTTAAGTTATTTTAGATCACAAATTGACAAGGCTTTTGATGTGAATACTTAATTAGTCTATCTGAAGATAATAATTTTATAAAATAAATTCGATATCGAGAGTTAAGTTAGGAGAAATAAATTTACCTTAAATACAATACTCTTACTACCGTAGGTCAGCTGAAAGAGATTTATTTTTAGAGATAAGCTGTACCTGTTTTGCTATTGTTTTTTTTATGTTTGTGTCCTCTGTATGATCATATGTGTGCAATAAATTGTTAAATAAATACTGCTTTAAAACATACCGGGTCTTTTTTACCGACCACGGCGTGCTCTCACGGCTTGGCGAGCTGTAAAATGTACTGCGCTATAAACTCCCGTCAAACGCCATAAATCTCCAACTATGGCAAGACCAGTCACCAGAGACACCTAGTCTTCAACATCATTGTAGTCATCAGGTGTCTGACAGAAGCGGTCATCGAATAGGCTGAGTCTGTGAAATATAGAGACTTTGAAGCACGATTTTGCGTGTTTTGCTAAGAGTGAAAGGTGAAGGTAGTTAAGAGATAGAGTGTATTTGCGTGTAAGCGCTGGCAAGCAAAACAAGAAATTTCTGAGGTCTATTTTCATTTAAAATGTGATCTATCTTTTAATTTACACGAATCACCAATATATCCCTACGAACTATGTCTTGAGTTATTGAGGGATATTTCAGACACTATGGCTCGGATTTATGAAGCGATGTCAAAATTGAGAGCAGTATCAAGTATGGATTTGACAGGCTATTTTGTACTCAAATTACATTTCTGATACGAGCTCAAATTAGCTGTCGGTCTCAAGTGCTGTTTATTATTACGGGCCTATGTCGTTCAGATAGCAAATCACATTCATTTAATCTCTTATTTGAGCATTTTTGCACTCACCATTTTAATTCATAAAGTCAAGTCCTGCCAGTGGCGTATTTAATCATTTCTTGATAAACATTCAATGTTTTTAACACTTCTGGTAAAATGTGATTATCACATCATGGAAGTAACTCTATGTATGATAGTGTTATCCCTACTTCAGATCCGCCACCCAAACAAAAATAAATCCCCACTTCCATCTCCAAGACAGGTACGTAACGAGGAGCACTTCTATAACGACTTAATTTACACGACAGGGCCGTGCTTAGGGGCCTTGACGGAGTGCAGTTGCACGCAGACTGCAATCCTTGGGGGATTGGGGGTCAGTGTGAGGGTAGCTACGTGATATCTTAGACAAGAAAAAAAATGCACTAGAGATAGAAGAGTAGACATGAAAAACTTAAGTTAGAGATACCTGGTGTTTTCATTAGGTTCTTATATATATATTTTAAAATGCACGATCACATTCATAGCTCCCAATAGGTTTCCCCGTACGGGGTGCCATGGACATGCACAGAAACAACCATACAAAGAAGCAGACACTTAAATTCATCATTCAAATGTCTGCCCCAGCCGGGAATCGAACCCGGGACCCACTGTCGGCCGTCGATTATTACGATATTATTATGGTATTGTTTACGCAGCAGATTCAATTTTTAATTTATGCGATAAGGAGTTGCAATCTATCTGTGCAATACAATTAGTTTTATTTGTATGTAAGACATCACACCTTATTCTTGAGATTTGGCATAAAAACAGGTGTTTTAAATCTCATCTGTCCTAACCTAACCTCAAACAATCATACAAAGTGATCATAATTATCAAACTTTGTATGTCCCATAGTCTTCTACGTATCACAATCAAAAATATAAATAAATGATCAGTCATAATACATCCACCTTACATTTTTCCTTGAGTACCATCCCTATACTCTGCACCTTCATTTTTATTACCACCACCCTCTGTAAGGGCGTGGTAAGTGGCCAGTAATTGTATGGGATAACTTAGATTGGCTTTTTAATACTCCGGATTTCTACGCCTGATTTGATTTTTAATGGGCTACTTGAAGGGCGCGCCCTACGTTTGAAGAGCTCGAATTTGGCGACGAAAGAAAAGATAAAATTGTGCGAATCAGAAAGTCATCTATATATAAAATACTAGTTTTCTGCGCCGTGGATTTATAAAAAGTTGTGAGACTGATTCGGATAGGTAATGCAGGTTAGATAGCCTGGTATTCAGATAAATTTTAAGAACATTAAAAAAAAGGCCAAAATCGTCGGCTTAGGATGCAAATTTTTATAGTGCCCGTAAAACAAGTCACAGACATAGGAGACTTATTTGGTTCAAGAACTATAAGATTCGTATTTACAAAGCAATCTCAAGATTGAGAGCAATATTAAGTACACACGACATATTCATCTACTAACATGTAACATTTTTTTTTTTTTTTTTTTTTTAAATATATATAGGCGAGCATTTGTCCGCCATCTCACCTGGTGGAAAGTGACGATGCGGACTATGTTGGAGCATACTCACCTATGTAGTGCCTATTCACTCTCGCCTTGAAAAGGCCCAGGTTATATTGTTCCGGAAACAGATCCGCCGGCAGGGAGTTCCACTCCTTAGCCGTTCGCATTAAGAATGTGGAAGCGAACCGCTTCGTGCGAATTTAATCATTTCAGATTTATTTACCTACAAATTGAGTATTTTTAGCACTACAATTTAAATTCTCCGTTATGTACGTTGGCAGTGTTGAAACCAACAATACCGTCAAAATAGGTTCTTTGTAAACGCAATAAATTCATTTATTCAATGCAAAATGTATGTGGAGCGGGCGTTCAACGGCTCAATTTGAATAATAATGACAGTTTGCCAGTCAAACAATGTCCGATGTGCATAATAACAGAGGGAACGATTCTCGATAACACAGTTCTAAACTAATTTAAGATTTTCATTTTATAAATAGCTGCCCATGCTGGACTAGGAGCAAGAGAAAAACATAAAACGTGCCAGCTGCATTTCCTCCCGGGCAAGCTGTAAAAACCAGCTAAGTTATCCGAGGGGTTCTGAATATTGTTATTTAGGCGATGGGCTAACAACCTGTCACTACAGCAATAAACTTACAAATATATCTTTCTAGCGACCCGCCCCGGCTTCGCACGGAAATTATCAGTGTTACTCTACTATATTATGCATGTATTATACATATAAACCTTTCTCTTGAATCACTCTATCCATTAAAAGACACTGCATCAAAATCCGTTGCGTAGTTTTAAAGATTTATGCATACATAGCGATATAGGAACAGAGAAAGCAACTTAGTTTTATACTATGTAGTGATGAAATCTTCAAAACTTTGTCAAACGTGGCGGAATGACCTTTGTTTAGGTCGTTTACGCTCTGCCTACCCCATTAGGAATAAAGGCGTGATTATATGTAAGTACGTAGGAATAAAACATGAGTCAGAAAGAATCAATACCCAGCCACGGTCAATAAACGCAGTTCGATTTAACATAAGGAAGTGTATTATACCTATACACAGCATTTAGGACCTAAAACGTATCTCTTTGCAATCGTCATATGTAAAGGAATTTATTTTCTATAAAAATAGTACGTATTACCCAAATAAATTTTCCGCTTATTAATACTTACAAATATTTCCATTTGCAGACTGAAGTAGGCACTTACACTTTAATTGGTTTCTATATCGAGGTTTAATAACCAGAATCCTGAAATGTTTCCAGGAAATCATAATTTTCCACTGAGTTGTTTTTATACGCATCAAGAAATTATACCAGTGGGTGGTACAGTTAAATACTTTGCCATTTAAACACGAGATAGTATATTTCGACAAAGGATTCGCGTGGTTTTGTGATAGGTCAGTTGAAACAATATGCATTGAAAATCTGACTGAATGATATCAAAAAGGGTATGATGAATTGAATGACTAGACTCTTTTAGATTGGTAATTCTTCAGTCTTTGTGTATTTTACTGTTAAAATTATATTATTAAATTTATTTACATTCATAAAACAAAAATTCTTCCCTGCTGGACTGGGAGCGAGACAAAATCATTGAATGTGCCAGCTGCATTTCCTCCTGGGCATGCTGTAAAAACCAGCTAAATGATACGAGGGTTTCAGTATAATGCAATTTAGGCGATGGACTGACAACCTGTCACTACAGCAATATACGTACAAATCCATCTTGAATGACCCTCAAAACTTTGTCAGACGTGGCGGAACGACCTTTGTTTAGGTCGTTTACGCTCTGCCTACCCCATTAGGGATAAAGGCGTAATTATATGTATGTATGTACTTATCTAGCTGTAGGCATAAACTACGTCTACTTCCAACGATCCCATCAATAAGACAATACAGTCATGAATGCCATATAAGCTAAAAAGGGTTAGCCGTCACCGCCGACAGTAAAACCGGTAAATTCTGGAAATTACCGCACATTACCGGTAACTTAGTACCGGTTATTGTCTGAACCCCGATCTTACTAGAGGTCAGAAGTAAATAGGACGTGATTGGAACTGGCGATATCGCTTTGAGGTAGGTGGAAATTACGGATGTGGTAGTTTAAAAATTAAACACGCCTCTATCTTTGCGGGGTAAGCAGAGTGGCAACAGTCTAGTAAAAGGTATTTTTCCCACTTTTAAATTTCATTCAGAAATGATTTTCCCTGAAACCATATTTAGTATTTTGATATAAAATAACAATAGCTTCTTTTACGGTTATATGAAGAAAATTTGAATGAACGTCTACTTTTGCTTCTTCTATGCTGACCTAGGAGCAAGAGGAAAACATAGAATGTGCCAGCTGCATTTCCTCCAAGGCACGCTGTACAAACCAGCTAAGGGATCCGAGGGTTTAAGTATATTGTAATTTAGGCAATGGGCTGACAACCTATCACTACAGCAATATACCTACAAATCTATCTTAAATAACCCTCAAAATTTTGTCAGACGTGGCGCAACGACCTTTGTTTAGGTCGTTAACGCTCTGCCTACCCCATTAGGGATAAAGGCGTGATTATATGTATGTATTTATATATAAAGTTTTTAATAACGATTTCAATAACGGGCACTCACTTTGGATAATAAGTATATATGTATATATGTCTACTTTAGCTATGGCTTAAGAGAACAAAAAAAATTGCTAGGTGCTATGTACATCCTGTGAGTTTTGAATAGCTCACACTGAAAGTACCATTATATTACAGAATCTAACTCGTTTCAAGAAGGAGGACAAGAGAAATAAGTCAACTACTGCGAACAAAAAACAAGACACAAAACTACCTCCTCCACATACCTTCCTATTCTCAGACCATGGAAGCAGCGAAAGCTAGCGATGACGAGCTTAGACTAATGTTGGGAAAGTCTAGTTTATAGGGCAGCCGTGATCTCCTCAATGCTAACACTCGGTATTCGAAACTGGGAAATCAGTCAACCTTCACATCGATTATTTTTGACCCTGTATACGTACTTACTAACCATTAAATTGATGAAATATATAGGTACACATTGAAAGAATAATTATGGGTAGGATTTTAAGTTACATAATTGGCTCGACTTTAGATACCACCGGCTAAAACTTAAATTAAAATCTATCCGTAACTTTCAAAATAATAACATTGAAAAAGGACAGGCGATTAATATATATATGGTTTTAGACTTTGTTCGCTAATTTTTGACGCGCTTTTGCACTTTTCCTCAGTATTTCTGCCAATTTTATCCGCCGTATCATATGACGGATAAAAATGGCAGATAACGCATAAAGCCACCGACTTTAAATGAAAAACCGGAGAGAATAGATCTCCTGTAATTTTTCAATGTTTTTAGCCTGAAAGTGACAAATAGATTTTAATTTTAGTTTTAGCCGGTGGTATCTAGAATCGAACCTAATAAATACTTAAGGCCTTATTTGTAATCAGCTCTCAAGAGTGACAGCGAGTTTGAATTCGTATCGGAAATGTCATTTCAGTACTAACTGGCTTGTCAAATCCATACTTAATATTGCTCTCAAGTTTGATATCACTTCATAAATACGAGCCTTAGTCACCCATATTATTATCTTACTAGAAATGTTCAAAAAAGCACGACCCAACATCTTGTTGCGGTTGTAATCAATTAACTTATTTAGTAATCTAGGAAATTAAGAGTAGTGTTCTTAGTGAATCAGTGAACATAAAAAAATGGAGAAGTTACATAGGTTAAAATAAGCCAGTGAAAAATTATATTACGCAGGTATTTTGAGGTGTTAAATTTAATTTATCCTTCAATGCTGGCCTGGTAGTGAGAGAAAAACATAGAATGTGCCAGTTGCATTTCCTCCAGGGCATGCTGTAGACACCAGCTAAGGGATTCGAGGGTTTCAGTATATTGTAATTTAGGTGATTGACTGACAACCTATCACTACAGCAATATACCTACAAATCTATCTTAAATAACCCTCAAAACTTTGTCGGACGTGGCGGAATAACCTTTGTTTAGGTCGTTTATGCTCTGCCTACCCCATTACAGATACATACATACCGTCATACATACATCACGCCTTTATCCCTAATAGGGTAGGAAAAGCGTCAACGACCTAAACAAAGGTTGTTTCGCCACGTCTGACAAGTTTTGAGGGTAGTTTTACATAGGTCTGTATATTGCTGTAGTGAGAGGTTGTCAGCCCATCCCCTAAATTACAATATACTGAAACCCTTGAAGCCCTTAGCTGATTTTTACAGCATGCCCGGGAGGAGATGCAGCTAGTACATTCTATGTTTTTCTGTCACTCCCAGTCCAGCATGGAAGGAATTACAGATAAAGGCGTGATTATAATATGTATGAATGTATGCATTGTTTAAAATATGCCAGTGAAAATATTTCGCAGGTATTTTTAGGTGTTTAATTTAAGAGTACGCTTACAATTTCGTAAATAAAAAACTGCAGCAAACTTTAATAAAAATAGCTCTACAATTATTTAATTTCTTAAATGGTAGTTAATTTGAATCAAAAAATGCTTTACTATTTTAATTAATTGTTTCTTTTTAAGAAATCTTTTAAGCGGCCACGACGGTAATTTATTATCATTAAATCATTTAGCCGTTTAATTAAAATACGCAAGTGCAAAACATTAAATTAAAAAGTAGTAACATAAACCTTACACATTATGGTGTTCGTAATAATTAAAGCAGGTGGTACCATGAGAAATCAATTAATTGCGTAAAATTAAATGTCTGTCTGCTTGTGCTAAAATCGTCAGGTTTATATTTAATACATGAGTCAAGTATTTAACGATTACCTATTAAGAAGAAAAGATGTTGTCTGAAGATCTTTTTCATTTCTCATGCTCTGAAACTTGAATTTTATGGAGGCTGTAGGCTTGAATTTTGTATAGAGTGTCAAAACCCTATTTAGTGATAAATGCATCTCTTCTGAGGCAAAAAATAGGCCATACAGCCAAATACAGATAGAACATGATTGAAAAAAGAACTGTCATTTCGCTAGATGTTAAAACTATTTTATTTTTCTACTATTCTCGGAATCGCATATTTACTAGAATCGAAATCGAATTTCGAAACGTAATTGTATTGGAATTTACGAAAATTTTATTTAAATATCGAATCAGTCAGTATTTTTTATGTCGCATGGAATAATAACATGAATAATGAAACATGACAAATGAAATTAATTATGAATCTGTGCTTTTTAAAACCTCAAAACTAGAGTTTGTCGATTTATTACTCAGTATTTTATTATGAAACAACAAAATATTTAAACAATTAGTATGATGTACAAAATGCCTACTGCGAATTAGATAATATTTCTTACGCCAATGGAGATATTTTATGATGGATGAAATCCTTCATAGTAAATTGGTTTTACTTACTTGTTCAACTTATTGTCATACTATTATTTTCTTATGTTACTTTATTTGAACTTATCTTTCACTCGATATGTAAGCATAGCAATAACCTCGGGTTTAAGCATCAATTGCATACTCGTACTATTTGTACTGCTCACCTCGTATGCAATTGATGTGTAGCAACCCTTGGTTACTAATGTAGTATTAAACTATAAGTTACATCTATTCACACTTTCTTCCATGCTAGACTGAGAGAGATAGAAAAACATAGAATGTTCCAGCTGCCCTTCCTCCCGGGCATGCTGTTAAAGTCAGCAAAAGGGACTCGAGTGTTACATTGTATTGTAATTTAGGCGATGGGCTGACAACCTGTCACTAAAGCAATACATATTACAATCTAAAATAGTCCCCTTAATTTTACGAGGCGTTAAACGCTCTGCCTACCCCGTAAGGGATAAAGGCGTGATTTATGTATGTATGTATTCACACTGAATATAAAAAGTCTGAAGGGAACCAAGCAAAATTACTTGCACATGAGACGGTAAACTTTAGATCCAGAAGGCGCTTTGCAGCAGTCGCTATCCCATTAGTGAAAAATACATAGAATTTTCCCGCTACTACTTAGAACTCAGGTGAGTTACTTGAAAGATGTCGAAGAATGCGATTTAATGTGTTTATGATGATAACATAACAATTCACTTTAAAGCGATATACTGTCATATCTAAAACACCCCTAAAACTTGTAAAATTTCGGCAAAACAGAATTTACTAGTCCATTAACGCTCTGATTCACCCGTAAAGGGTTATAGGCGTAGTTTTGTTTTGTTTTACGTTGTCGATTAATGCCAGCACTTGTATATTGTATCGGGACATGTTAACCAAGACACAATAGCGGCGGATTTTGTTCGACGCCCGGATCGTTAATGAGATAAAGACTGTGTCATAACATAACTGATCAGATGTATGGTAAAGTAGCGTCGGGTTGTATAGCTCTCGATGCGGTGGTCGTAGGTTCAATTCTCACAGATGGACACAGAAGTAATTATTGTCTATTTTTCGCTTCATGAGATTGATCCCAGTTTGGTAAGGACAATGACAGACTAAATGCATGATTATGTCTAAATATTCAATGTTTCCTGTTGTCGATTTAATGCCAGCACGTAAATATTGTATCGACACTTGTCTCTACAGCAATAAACACACAAATCTATCTTAAATAATCCTCAAAACTTTGTCAGACGTGGCGGAACGACCTTTGTTTAGGTCGTTTATGCTCTGCCTACCCAGTTAGGGATAAAGGCGTGATTATATGTATGTATGTACATGTTAACCAAGACACAATAGCGTCAGGGTTTTGTTCGACGCTCGGATCGTTAATGAGATAACGCCCGTGTCATAACCAATCAGATGTCTGGGAAAGTAGCGATAGCAACGTAAATAACTATCAGCTTCTGTGGTCTGAGCTTTGAACTCGCGTTTTGGAGGTCGTGGGTTTGAATACTACGACGGGACACAATATTGATATTACTCGTATCGTTCGACTTGAGAATCCACTCGCTAAGAAGAAGATTCGTATCATAAATGAATCAATTCGCCATATTGTTCCCAGTATGTTTAAAACAATGCATTCTGAAGTGCCTGACTGTTCGACGAGAAAGATGATTTCATGTCTTGAAAAGCACCTCGCTCACAAGACCCCGTTACTTAAAATGGGAACATATTCCGATATGTATTCTCTCTTCGAGATCTTTTTATATCTTCTGATATAAAACTGGGAAGACTTATGTCCAGTACCTAGTGGACGTCTCACAGCTGATGATGATGATTTTATTTATCGTATGGCATTTATTAGCTGCGAGGTCCAGAGGACAGAGCACTCTTAGCACCGCCCGGGGTCACGTGTAGGGTTTTTAAGGTAGTTCTCACGGACAAGAAGCAACATCGATCTGTAACGACCACTATTAGAAGCAGGGACCGACGGCGTAACGTGCCCTGCGAAGCACGGAATTCGTTTACTTCCAGACAATCAGGTGGATTCAGCCTGCATTTTCCTAACCAAACTGGGAAAAACCTCACAAGGTGATTTATTAACAAATATTAATTTTGTGTCCCCCCCCTGGAAATCGAACCTAGGGCCTCCGGATCGTAACCCCATTGCTCTAACCACTAGATCACGGAGGCAGCATGCAGCAACGCAGAGGTTTATGTCGTGAGACTGTAGCTTATTGGTACCTTAGTAATAATTTCAAAAAATGGTTTGAGGTAATAAAAGATTTATTCTGCAGACCATATCTAAAGGTCATCGCACACTGCAGCAGTAACTTTTCTCAGATCGCCCATTAGTTTGTTAATTAATACCCCGGTCGCTCGGGGCGAATCAATCATAATCACCTGTTTGATTTTTTTAATCCCGGTCTAAAATCTTTTAAAGGTTGAGAGAGCCTCTGGATGGATATGATGAAGCCCAATGAAAATAAATATTATTCAAATTTTGTATTTTATAAATTTTCTTAGCTTCTATTTCTGTTTATTTGAAGTTTTAAAATAAAATAATGCCTACAAGGTTTTTAACCTCACCCATATGCACATATAATGGAAGGAAGGGAGAGAGGCCTTTGCCCTGTAGTGGGACACCACAGGCTCTTAAATAAAATAAACGAATAAATATGCACATAATAAAATTATGATAAAATTTCTTGCTTTGGAATGCTAGAAGTTGGATCATATACCGCTTCAAATTTAAATGGAAAACTTAAGAGTGAGTAAAGAAGAAACATTCCTAAAATCCTACGACTAACCTAGTATTCCTGCAAAAATAAACGCATATTATGCGCTTTAAGAAAAAGCGGACAAGTCGCCAAAAGCCAGCGTAAAACGAAACTTACGTCCTCTTCTTATAAAGGCCAGTGTTATTCCTAAAACAAAAAGAGAATCATTCCTCATTCATAAAAATAACCTTTTCTTCCACTCACGAGAATTTGCGACCTTTCTACTGGGTATAAGGGTGGTTTTCGCGTGTGTACTAAAGTGCAGTGTACTCAAAAATTCCAGCTCCAGGTTTTAATTCCACCAGCAGTAAAATGTGCAATAAAAGTTGAAATAGATGGCGATTTAAAAATGCAATCATTGCACCTTTGGTGAACTACTGCAGTCGTTTTAGTGAGTGATTTTTTTTAGCCCAATTTGAGCGTGTTAGTTTGATCTTTAAGGTTTGTTGTTAGATAGCTTGTTAAAAAATGAGTTTAAATTAAACCTATAAATTAAATTATAGGTATATTTGGTTAGTTTAAAAATTAAGTTTTTTTACTAGTACATATAATCACGCCTTTATCCCTAATGGGGTAGGCAGAGCGTACACGACCTAAACAAAGGTAGTTCCGCCATGTCTGACAAAGTTTTGAGGGTTGTTTAAGATAGATTTTTTACTAGTGATGGAATGAAAGCCAAGGTCTTCAAATTTAGTACAGAGTTGGTAGAGATTGTGTTTTTGAAACGAGTCAGGAGAATTTCTAGTGTATGAAATCAAAATATGTTCCTATTTCGAAGGTTAGATCGTCGAATTCTGAGTAAGATAGAAAAAAAATATAATATAAAAAAGTACAAGAATATTTATTCCGTCCCAATTCAAAGAACCTAGAACAAAGTAAAATCATCAATTACCTCCTATGATTCATAAATGAGGAAACTTTACCTTATTACCGAGTAACTGTCAAGTGGAACCATTCATCATATCAGTGACGGACAGACAGACACACGGATCTTAGAAACGATATGGCTTTACGATATGCATACTAATTAGCTTCTGATTCATCCGAAATACTTTGAGGCAGGAAATTCCTTTACATTATTACTGTGTGGTCTCACCTTTTTGGTATCGATGCGAGCATAAAAAAAAAGTTGTAGAGATAATATACCACACTTTTCTTAGGCAAAAAAAAAAAAAATAGGAACCCGTGAATTAAAATGTTTCGTACCTATTGAGATTTAGGCAACGGAATAGTACTATAGGTATTTAGAATGGATTACCTATTTACTTATTATGCTCCTAAGTTTGTAAGTCGCGGCAGGATTTATTGAGCTATTGGTGCTCTATCGATCCCGCAAGGAATATAGGCGTGATTTACTAAACCTATATAAACCTTTTCAAACTCTCTAGGTAAAAAATATAGGTACCCATAACAATCAAAAACTAAGTTGTAATAAATTGATCATAGCGGGCATATAAAATTATAAATAGATGATCAATTATGTGCGCCTAGGCTGACCAAGCCATTAATCAAACAACCGCAACACATAATGGCAACATTGTGTGGATGAACCTTTATTTTATGAAATACTTAACACGTGAAACATAAAAACATACGCACAAGTGATTTGATTTAAAACTGTCTTATTGTTAAGGGACGATGGCGTAGTGGATAGGGCCGCTGCCTCCTGAGCGGGAGGTCGTGGTTCGAATCCCAACAAGTACCAATGTGTTTTTCGGTTTTCGAATTTCATATGTACGTTTATTCGGCGCTTTTTCCGTGCTTCGGAAGGCACGTTAAGCCGTTGGTCCCGGTTAATATCGTTTAATACCGTAGATATTAGTCGTTTAGCCATGACAGAGGCCAATGCTCAGCATTGACGGCTTGAAAACTCTGACCTAATCTAGGATTGGGTCTGGTTTCCCTTCTGGGTTGCGGAGGCCAGATGGCAATCGTTCTGTGTAAAAACCAGTAGCCTCTTTTAATCCCCTAGATTAGGTAGCCGACCCCGTGAGATACGGGATAAGACTAGGGAGCTGATGATGATGTTAAGAACGAATAATTTTATATTTATAATATGAAATAGTTATATTCGGCTACTTCATTGCGAGTTAAACAAACCTCCGTCAAACTCAGAAATAAGGAGTATCCTATAAATATGATTTGAATGAAACTATTTAATCTTTGTTTCTTAATAAATACCTACACCTGAACTCGTTTCACAGTTCACTATGGGGTAAACCGAGGTTATATTATATTAAACTATTTATATTTTATATCTATTTATCTTCATAATTTTTTATCAATTTTATATATATGAAGCTTTTAGTTACTGCCTCCGTGGTCTAGCAGTCTGAGCCATGGGCTCTCAACCCGGAGGTCCCGGGTTAGATTCCCGGCGGGGCACAATGCCTTTGTGTTTTTGTTTCTAGTTTGGTTAGGACATTGCAGGCTGATCACCTAATTGTCCGAAAAGTAAGATGTCATGAAAATAGTCTGTCCTGCGCCTGATTTATCTCTGGTCGTATCAGTCAATCTTTCCCATCAGAATAAGAGATTGAAGGAATAGAGAGTGCACCTGTATGCAGCGCAAACACTTGGGCACTAAAAACTAGTCCTGAGCAGTTGGCTGATCTCTGGAAGATTCGGTGAGAAGACTATTATTATTTAGCTTTTGGCTAATAGTAGATCGAGTCGTGAACCCACACAAAAGAAGAAGTTGTTATTTTTTTTTTCCTTTTTTGTGAAAATTTATGCTTTACCATTCCAGTACATACACATACATACATATTATCACGCCTTTATCCGTAATGGAGTACACAGAGCGTAAATGACCTGAATAAATGTCCTTACGCCACGTCTGACAAAGTTATGAGGGTTAGTTAAGATTGATTGGTATATTGCTCTAGGAAGGTACAGGTTGTTAGCCCATCGCCTAAATTGCAAAATACAGAAACTCTCGCACCCCTTAGCTGGTTTTTAGAGCATGCCCGGGAGGAAATGCAGTTGGCACATTTTATGTTTTTTTCTCGATCCCAGTCCAGCATGGAAGATATCCAGTCCAGTCCATTCTAGTACCTAATATACATTATCATACATGACATAAGAATGTTAAGTACCTATGTGTGAACCACTTGTTTAAGGGCCCCGTATTTATAATCAGCTCTCATGAGTGACAGCGAGTTTGAGTTCGTATCAGAAATGTCATTTCAGTACAAACAGGCCTGTCTATGCTTAATATTGCTCTCAAGTTTGATTTCGCTTCATAAATATGAGACTAAGAATACATACTTACGGGGAAGTTCATTGAAGTTTATAAACTGTATTAATGAAGATAAAATTCTAAGAATAAAACAGAATGAATCATTTTGATGTGAGGTCGACTTCCACTCATTTTATTTTAACCCTTTTTGAAGCATCAATCTAAATTTGATCTCAAACTTAACAGATTGACTTTCGAGATAGCCTTTAAAATTCGCAGTTAAAATGTTCTTATAAATTAAAGTTTATAATGGGAGTTCAGAATTAGTTGAGTAAGTTGATTATTTTATTAGCGTAATGTTTATTATGAAGTGGTAAAGTTGATGTGATTAAGATAATTTAAAAATTATTAATTTAGCACCTTTTTCAAAGTTTTTTGACGTTGTGTCAGATTACAGAATTAAACTTTCTGAAATAAATCTCAAAACGGTTTTCGACGCACTGCCTACCTCGTTTGGCATGAAGGCATGGGTTATTAGAAATTACTTTTTTATTTCAAATAGTATGACTAGTATATTGCTAATGTGACGAGAAAATTCATTAAATTTCCTACATTGCAATCAGTTTGAATCAGAACCCTCCTCCAAAATTTGTACTGGTTTTTACAGTTTACCCGAGAAGTTAAGCAGCAGGTAGTTATGTTGTTTAATTCATTCCCAGTCTAGCAAATCATAAGTACATACATACATATAATCACGCCTTTATCCCAAATGGAAAAAAGATCGTTCTGCCACGTTTGACAAAGTTTGGAGGTTATTTAGATAGATTTAAAAAAAAAAAAAGTATTAAACTAAATTGCCATTTAACTCATACTCACCAGTACATAATTTTAAGGCCAAGCACTCAAATCTCCGAAGGTCTCGCTTCGGTTTTGAGGGAGATAAAATAAATGTATTGTTTTTCTTTTTTTTCAGAAAATTTGATTACATTAACTTGGTCGCCGGTTGTTTTGTTTGGAACAAGAAGTATTAGCATTCATTTGCCGACTTGGCTCATTTACGACCTGTAGAGCTGGGAAAGGTTTTAACAGAAGAGATAACTTTATTTTGATGGGTTAGAACTGGGCTTCTTCCATGCTGGCCTGGGAGCGAGACAAAAACATAAAATGTGCCAGCTGCATCTCTTCTCTTTTTTATTGTTATTTAGGCGATGGGCTGACAACCTGTCACTACAGCAATATACCTACAAATTTATCTTAAAAAAACCTCTAAACTTTGTCATACCTGGTGGACCTTTTGTTTAGGTCGTTTACGCTCTGCCTACCCCATTAGGGATAAAGGCGTGATTTTAAATATGTATGTTTGTATGTACTTATTTTTAAGGCAATCTGTGATGCCATTTCCCACGCCATACTAGACAGATCACACAATAGGTAAATAAAAAAAAACAATTAGTCCTTTAAAAATCTCAGCTCTATGATTGATGCTCGACTCTAATGCCGAAACATCTTCGGTGTTGGCGAAATTGAAAACAAAACGAAACGAGCGAGGAATAAGAGTAATGCTTATTGGGAGCTGAATGAATAAACGTTTTAAAGAAACTGATTTGCTTCCGTTTCGTTTCTTCCAGACTGGACTAGTAGCAGATCCTAGGAGCGGGAGAAAAACATAGAATGTGCCAGCTGCATTTCCTTCCGGGCATGCTGTAGAAACCAGCTAAGGTATCCAAGGGTTTCTGTATTTTGCAATTTAGGCACTATACCTACAATCTATCTGTCTAAATAACCCTCAAAACTTTGTCAGACGTGGCGAAGGACCTTTGTTTAGGTCGTTTACACTCTGCCTACCCAATTCGAGATAAAGGCGTGATTATATGTATGTATGTATTTGCTTTCGTCGAGAGTTTTCAAAAAAAACGTCTAGGACTTTTTATGACAATCGGAAGTTCTAATTACGATACTGAAAAGTTTTGTCGCGTGGTCCCGTCAGAGTTTTTGAACTGCCCAGTAGGACTCTGAATAAGCGGTGTTACGACCACGTCAAAATCAGTAAAAATTACAGCTTAATCGGTGAACAATCGAGTGAGTCAGCCCGCCTGCATTGTCCTAACCAAACTGAGGCCCAAATATTATCTTATCTAGCCTATGAATGATCCCACTGCAGGGAAAAAGGATATAAATAAATATTTTATCTTGTGTTGAAATTGTAAACCTCGATCATAAACTAGGTCCTTATTCTTCTTCTTCTATCGGGTCGATGGTAAAAGTCAAACCTTATCTCACAGTAGTCGGCAACTCTCACCGCATCTTCTTTGGCTTGCATTAATTGCTCTCTCATGCAGGTGGTAGGTCACAAAGAACACAATATGAGGTGGGCCATGGTTTGTGGGGCAACTCCGCATTTGAACCGGAGGTCGGGGTCACGTGTGAATCCCCACCTGAAGCGGTTATTTTAGCTCCGGCCGACTTGATTCGGGAGCATATTTAAAGTCCTTTTTAATCGTAAACAGTTTGAAAATATATATTAAAAGGTATTCATTCCACAGCGAAACTGTTTGGAAATGTCAACGTAAGCACCGGTGTTCACAACCCTTTTTTAACAATCACACACGAATGTTTGCCGATTACGAAAATTACTGGTTATGATAATATTACATCACATGACACATCTTGAAGTCATTCGCCAATTTTTTCTTCAAAACTTCAGAAGAAGGTAATGACTATAAAACAAGTGGTGATGACTTATTTGTCACTGGCTTTCGTGTTTATTAAGAATGAGGCCAGGAAGTTAGATGAGAGACTGTTGAATAAATTAAGTTTATACGTAATTTGGAATCATAGTTCTTTTATGATATCAGTCAAGTTTGATGAACATTGTGGCTAGCATAGTGATGCTTTTTAACAAACCCAAAAAAAAAAACCCAGTTTTGTCATAATCTGTATCCGGATTATTAATATCTACCCTAATATTATAAAGAAGAAAGATTTATTTAGTATTTATCTTCCATGCTGGCCTGGGAGCGAGGGAAAAACATAGAATGTGCCAGCTGCATTTCCTCCCGGGCATGATGTAAAAACCAGGTACCAAGGGTTTCCGTATATTATAATTTAGGCGATGGGAACAACCTGTCACTACAGCAATATACCTACAAATCTATCTTAAATAACACTCAAAACTTTGTCAGACGTGGCGGAACAACCTTTGTTTAGGTTGTTTACGCTCTGCCTACCACATTAGGGGTAAAGGCGTGATTATATGTTTATATGGAAAGATTTATGTTTTTGGATTTTTGTGTATGTAACGAATTGTATCAAAAACATCTGTTCGGATTTCAAAAAATCTTTTACCGTTAGAAAGCTACGTTCACCCTGAGTAACATTAGCAATTTTTAACCGCGGGAAAGTACA
Source organism: Scrobipalpa costella (assembly GCA_949820665.1). Lineage (NCBI taxonomy): Eukaryota > Metazoa > Arthropoda > Insecta > Lepidoptera > Gelechiidae > Scrobipalpa > Scrobipalpa costella. The sequence continues at coordinate 25,215,340 of OX463298.1, forward strand.
TCATTCCCACGGGAAATTTTTTTTGCAGCGGGTGCCACTGCTGATAGGAAGCTAGTCAAATTATATACTGGACGTTTTTAGAGTCTGCTTCATCGATTAGTTATTATACTTCATCTACTATACCGATTGGCCACAGCTCAGGCATTCGGCACAAATGCTACACTAAAAACTAACATCTGATAGTTTTGGTGAATAGATAAACACAAACTTTACAAGTTCAAAAGTCAATGTCCTAAGCAAATATATGCGAAACAATACTTAGGTATGTCTTTGTGTGAAGAATTTTAGCAGCGTTTAGTATTCTGCGCTGGAGTTCAGAATTCCGTTGTCATGGTGAGGATATTTGAATGATGAATTTATGCAAATATTATCCTCACGGAGTCTGGGAGTTCGATGTGTGTGGTATTTGATGAGATGTCTGTTGATTACTAATTATTCTTGATGTATTTTAGGTCCGTATTGATAAACTGTTCTTCAGGTTGACAACAAGTTTGAGTTCGCATCAGAAATGTCATTTCAGTAAAAATAGCCTGTCAAATCAATGCTTAATATTACTCTCAATTTTGAGATCACTTTATAAATACGAGCCTGACACAGGTTTTTCCTTGAATCTAGATCAATTTAAGTCAACGATGCAGTGAGTTTTATTAGGAGTCGTACAGGTAAAATGATACATTAAACACAGCGATGGAACTAAGTTTTCGTTTACAGTGGGCGGGTTCTGACACCTAGTCTTATGTTGATAATTCGACCTGATCTGTCCCACATTCGTTTGATATCCTTGTAAGACTTGGATAACTATTAAGTATGAGGAATCGAAATATCAAATCATCCTACAACATGTAGATTGTACACCTCTAGATGCGCTCTTTATATCGCTGACTCTGTCTTAGTCACCATTGGTTTAAAATAGAGTCAATAATTTTTAATACCGGGTGTACAAGACAGCGTCCCGCAAACAGATAAGGTCGCTTATTCAAAGAAACTGACCAAATTTCACCAGGAAATTCTTTCAGGAGTAGAAAAAAATACTTTCCCATACAAAATGAACAACTCGATCAGACAATTTGTATAGAATGTCTTTTTTTTTCACTTCCTGAAAAAAAACCTGCTGGTAGTTGTTCAGTTTCGTTGACTGAGCAACCCCTATAAGTTTGCGGAACGTTTTCCCTTAGACCCCGTATATGAGTTAGCATACCCGCTACTTTCATAAAGCCATAACGGAATCAGCTGTTATTAAAAATCGAGTTCCAAATATGAAGAGGCATCTTTCGTCACGTACAATCACAAGCAAAACTTAAGTATACGTTATAAATGGCAGCCATTTTGAAAATTATAGTCCTGCTGTCCGATACGCATTCATAACCAAAAATAAATGCTTAATCGATTTGTGTTTTGGAATTATTGTATGATGTTCAGAATTTCGAAAATAAGGGTTTAAATTGCTGTTTAAGGATTCCAATGAGCGAAATGGCATAAAAAAATTGTTAAATTATACAATTTATATAGCTTCCGACGCAAGATGGCTGGAACGAAATTAGGATCAATTTACATAATAATTCGAGCTCATACAACACTAAAATATAACAAACCTGCTTCCAATTTGTTTGAAAGAAGCATGCGACACGGTAAGCATAGTTAGAGAAAATCTTTAAAGGGAATCGTAATTTTGCATTGTCATGTCAATCGGAACTCAAAAGTTCTATTTCATTTCTGTGCATATTAAATTTCAAGTTATATGGCTTCAGAAAAACCGATTGCGAGAAACATACTCCAAATATTTTACTCATACGCGTAGCCAGGCTTCAATTTCGTTGGGCTGGGGTTTTCAATCCATTCAAAGCATAAAACGGATAAAAAAATATTTTCATACGTATTTTTTTGTTGTTGAAAAACACCTCAAGTACTACGGAAACTCCACGAGTGAAGCGATTGCGTTTTCTTTGTTAAAATATGTCAAGTAGGTACCAGAACTCCTTGTTTACCATATATAGAAATTATTGTTTTTAAAGAAACCAAGTACCTATAGAAGCTTCTTTATTTAATTTATTTCTTATAAATAATGATTTATTTATATTTAGAATTTTCGTTTATCTATGTATATTAGTATTTAATATGTACTATTATGTAGATCTTATGTGTTGAAGGTTTTTTAAGTGTTTATATCTTTCTTTGATGTTGCCGCAGCTAACTTGCTAAGCTTGCTATGTATATTTTTTCTTTATTAAATGCAGGGTTGTCTGGAAGATATCGCTTGAAGCACACTGTTATTTTTAAGTTTTTCCAATTTGTACGATTTATGCGCAATACAAAGTTTATCTATCTAGCTTCTTTTGATCGGGTAGGTACCTAGTAATCTGTGCTAATGAGTTGACTTGTTGGGAGGTCGGAACCCCCAAAGCCCCCCTTGGCTACACGCTTATGATTTTACTTGCTTTTTAAAATGTCATGCGTTATTGGTATCTCTTATGCTTATCTAAAACTGGACACAAGCATACCAAAGTGCTAGTCAATAATAATCTTCTAAATTTAAAAAATATTTCTCATGGGAATAGGGTGTCCATAATTATCAGGTGACTTACAATATGAATAGAAAACAAAACTTACATTGACAACTTGTAATAACACTTATTAGCGACTTGCAAGTAATATTTAACATGGTTGACTGTCTGTACGTTGACAAGTATCAAGAGGACCGGAATGTATGTTATTATATCCTGTTTTTTTTTAAAAAAGTGAAAGGGACAGATGACGCGACACAACCGTAACTGTTCACCTGTTCCTTTAAGATTGTTGTTTTATTTAAAGTGTTTTGTTAGTTAATGCTTTGGTATTGAATGAATAATTAAATAAATAACATTGCAGGCTTTTTAATTCACTATAATTATGTCAAACTGTTCCAGATACTTTTTTTTCCTTTTTAGTCAGTTTCGTTGTCTTTTGATTTAATAACAGCAAAATAACGACAGACTTAATATTAATGGTCATTTATACTGGTCTTATATATCTGCGCTCCACTGCCTTTTGTTTGGAATTTGATTTACTAGTTTTTATTTGCCTCAATTATTTACCGATTGGATTTATTTCGTTAACATAATTTTTATAACTATGATTTTGACAAAAACGATATGTTTAAAAAAGAGGGGATCCAACCTATTATAATGTAATGTTTTTGAAGAATACAGAAATAAGTATTGCTACCACGAAAATCCGGAATAAAACATTTTACCGATAAACACGTGCTTTTCGTCCGTCAGTTCGCACCGCTCACACATACATATGCATGAGAGCGGGCGAGTGACAAAACTGAATGCTAAATAAAAAACCGAACCGTTAAATAAAAGATAAAACGTGCAGGTAGGGTAAATGCTTAATTAGCTGCCGGTTTTTTGGGTAGGTAGTGTTTTTGACACGTTTTTTCGATAGTATTTCTTCCATGCTGGCCTGGGAAGCGAGAGAAAAACATAGAATGTGCCAGCTGCATTTCCTCCTGGGCATGCTGTAAAAACCAGCTAAGGGATCCGAGGGTTTCAGTATATTGTAATTTAGGCGATGGGCTGACAACCTGTCACTAAGCAATATACCTTCAAATTTATCTTAAATAACCCTCAAAGCTTTGTCAGACGTGGCGAAACGACCTTTGTTTAGGTCGTTTACGCTCTGCCTACCCCATTAGGGATAAAGGCGTGACTATATGGATGTATGTATGTTTTTCGATAGTTACGTATAAGTGAAATGATGGTATTTTTGTGGTTCGAATCTTGAACTTCACTAAGAGATGATATTTTTTTTATTTGGATTGGCTCTGTATATGGAAGGATTTAACTCAAGATCCTAGGACTTTGCAGGCATAACAAAAATATATATTAGGTACGGCGTTTAAATTTTGTCTAACATTCTGAATTAATTAAAGAAAAATAAATTACATCACTCAGGAATTAGTGACGTTTAAATAAATAAAATACATCAAATAAAGGAATGTGAAACTGTGTTTAGTTATATGAAAAAAATACTTACCTAACACGAAATCAGTAGCAAAGCAACAGTCGAAAGCTGAACGAGAACAAACTGCTGTCCCAGTTAACTTCATTCCAGTGAACGAATGAAAAATGGCGGCAAATAAGTCCCCGTACTAAGTGTGTAGTGAAATACAAAGGCTGGTATTCTGATATTCCTGCCTTGAACGGGTTGTGGGGCGGGACAGACTAGATAATTCAGTAGGTGTTTTTATTTCGAATATTTATCGACGAGCTTTACTCTCTACCAGAGTTCATCGGGTCCACATAACACTCTATAGAAGAAATCTCTATTCGATATCATATTCATCTCTCTAGCCTTAACCCGTATCTCATGAGGTTGGCTACCTAATCTAGGGGATTAAACGAGGGTATAGTTGGCAAACTAAAAAACACATTGGTACGTGGTAGGATTCGAACCACGACCTCCCCGCTCAGGAGGCAGTGGCCCTATACACTACACCATCGGACGCTTTTATATATCATCCATTCGGTAGCACAATATGACAAAATAATTCTGTGACCCATCTTTTCTACCTACCCTGTGTCATATTCACGGACGCATTATTCAAATAGTGCACTATCTATCAATGTCGGCCGACTATTACGCCGCCCCGTCTGATGCAGGTGCTGTGTTGACGTATTCAATACCGTATCTGCTATTTGCATACGTTATTTTTAACATATATTTTTGTTTATTTAGAAAGAAATAGAGATTTTCAGAAAGCGCCCGGTGGTGTAGTGGATAAGGCCGCTGCGTCCTGAGCGGGAGGTCGTGGTTCGAATCCCACCACTTACCAATATTTTTCTCGGTTTTCGAATTTTATAATATAAAATTATAATTATAATACATACATTTAGTACACACGTTAAGCCGTTGGTCCCGATTAATATCGTAGATATTAGTCGCTAAGCCATGTCAGAGGCCAGTGCTCTGACCTAATCTAGGATTGAGTCTGGTTTCCCTTCTAGGTTGCGGAGGTCAGATGGTAGTCGCACTTTGTAAAAACCAGTACCCTCATTCAATCCGCTAGATTAGGTAGCCGTCAAGGTTAGGGAGATGATGAGATGATGATAGGTTTTGAGTTTATTGCGGTTCTTCACTACATTAATTAGATGAACGGGATTATTACCGCTGTTATAAGTATTGTTTTCTCGATATTTCGAAGTAGTTGCATGCTTCTTGGGCATGGAAAGATATTTGTTTGTCTCTCATGGTGAAATCTTTGGTACAAACTTGGGTGTCGGGACCTTTGTAGTGTGGTAGTGCTTAGTTTAGTAGCTGGGATATGATGTAGCTGGGTTTTCTTTTCACTCTCGCCTATAATTTTATATTATAAAATTCGAAAACCGAGAAAAACATTGGTAAGTGGTGGGATTCGAACCACGACCTCCCGCTCAGGACGCAGCGGCCCTATCCACTACACCACCGGGCACTTTTTGAAAATCTCTATTTCTTTTCGTGCTTCGGAGGGCACGTTAAGCCGTCGGTCCCGGTCGCAGTCTTTGATAGTGGTCGTTACTCAAACCATGTCAGAGGCCTGCTAGTTGTGCTACTAGGCGGTTTCAAAACTCTGACACCAGGGTTCATCGGGTCCGTAGACACGATACCCACTCGACAGAAGAAGAAGACTCTCGCCTAGGCCAGAGGTGACTGAGGCAGAGTGGAGGATGTAGCAAGCTTAATCAGATGTCTAAAAGGCACAGATATTCCCACACAACTATATAAATCATAGTCAGGTTATTCCCGGTTTGGTGACGACAATGCAGGCTACTAATAACATTAATCTAATAAAATTTGAGGATTTTTAGTACTAACAATGCATTTTTTTTTTTCAAATTATGTATTGCGAAGGTGGTGATGAAGATAGCTTTAAAACTAAAAATCTAACATATTTTTTCTCATTTAGTATAGCAACACACATTTTCCCGCGCAGAATACTAAAATATTTATCAGCTTTAAAAGATGTTCTAAATGTGTCTAGATTTAATTAAAAGCAGTAAACACAAAGTTAGTGTGTCGTATAGACGGTAGTGTGGAATCATAATTGCATAGAAAATATGTACGAGCTTTCATTATGTCCGCCTTGCTTGCTTAGCAGAGTTGCGGGACACCTACGCTGAATTTTAAACACTTTTCTAGACTTTGTGAAATTCCAGCAAATATAAATTTTTTGCTTTAGCGGTGTTGGACTGGACTTGAATTCCAAGAAAATAATGTAAGATAATAAATATTTAAAGAAATTTGTTCGTTACGTTTAAAATAATAATTTCAATAATCTCATAAAATATCTATGAAGTCCAAATTTTGAAGCAGACTTAGGGTATAATTAGGGGATAATTTAGGGGATAATTTTCACGGATACGAACCGGATAAGGTTCGTGAAATTTATTCTTTCTTTCTATACAAAACCGATATGGATGGGTGCACAAGCTGTGTATTTACTATGTAGGCCAATTCAGATACGACTTGAATACGAACCAAATACGGAGCATTTTTTGCGCAGTCATTTGTATTCGATTCGTATCCAATTCGTATCTGATTTGGCCTTCCTAGAGTAATAATAGGACAACTTGGGCAGTCATCCATAAACGTGTCATATACAATTTATACTGATACGAATCTAATACAGATGAAGACAAACGTCCTCGGGTTTTATAATTAGCATTTCTGAGTATATCTATTGTATATATCAAATTACTTATACTTCACTGCTTTCTTCCATGCTGGCCTGGGAGCGAGAGAAAACATAAAATGTGCCAGCTGCATTTCTTCCTGGGCATGCTGTATAAACCAGCTAAGGGATCCGAGGGTTTCAGTACATTGCAATTTAGGCGATGGGCTGACAACCTGTCACTACAGCAATATACCTACAAATCTATCTTAAATAACCCTCAAAACTTTGTCAGACGTGGCGGAACGACCTTTGTTTACGTTGTTTACGCTCTGCCTACCCCATTATGGATAAAGGCGTGATTATATGTATGTATGTATGTTATACTTCACATTCGTCTTAGAAAGCCCGCACCTCTCGCGTGCAACACTCGCGTGACGGCCTACCAACGCTGCTTTTATGCGTTTGCATACTCGCTGTAAGCCCAGCTCCTTAACCTACATAAGCTAAGCGTTTGTAGCTGAAAGGGTACGTAATCTATGTAGTGTCTTGTTTCTTGATGAAAGTTTCATGGTTTAAATTATATGACATTTGAAATTTAATAATATATCCCTAATGTGGTAGGCAGAGCTTAAACGACCTAAATAAAGGTCGTTCCGCCACGTCTTACAAAATTTTGAGGGTTATTTAAGATAGATTTGTAGGTATACTGCTGTAGTGACAGGTTGTAAGCCCATCGCCTAAATAACAATATACCGAAACCCTCGAATCCCTTAGCTTGTTTTTACAGCATGCCTTGGAGGAAATGCAGCTGGCCCATTTTATGTTTTTCTTTCGCTCCCAGGCCAGCATAGAAGAAAATTAATAATAATAACAAAATAATTAATGAAATAACTAATATCATGTATTTTGTAATGTAGCGGGCTGTTAATAATTAACCATCATTATTAACATATTTGTTGTATGAATTTCTAATAACAATTCATAAAATATTTTCTGCACATTATACATTAATAATTATAATATCTGCTTATAGAATATGTCTATTACATATTAGGTCTGGTATACGGGGAGTAAAGGACAGTGTCCCGCAAACTGATAGGGGTTGCTCAGTCAACGAAACTGAACAACTATCTCCAGGAAATTATTCAGGAGACGAAAAAAAAATTGACCATCCCATACAAAATTACCACTTTGATCAGGCAAATTGTATGAAAAGCAAATATTCTTTTTCACTTCTTGAAAAAATCCCTGGTGATAGTTGTTTAGTTTCATTGATTGAGCAACCCCTATTAGTTTGCGGGACGCTGTCCCTTATACCTCATATTCATGATTTTACATTGTGCTGTATAAGTAAACATATTAATGTGCCAGACGCATCTACTGAATTCCTGTTAACTTGTGTCTCCATTCTATTCTTGCCTGCCAGTCCTTCACGAATCCTGCTTATCACTTCAGAATATTACCCGAAGATTAAAATGCAAACAGTATGATAATCTCCCTAGCCTTATCTCTTGGAGTCGGCTTAATCTAGGTGATTGAACGAGGGTACTGGTTTTTACACAGAGCGACTGCCATCTGACCTTCGCAACCCAGAAGGAAAACCCGACCCAATCCGAGATTAGGTCAGAGTTTTCACGCCGCCAATGTTTAGCACTGGCCTTTGACATGGCTTAAGGACTAATATCTACGGTATTAAATGATATTAACCGGAACCAACACCTTAACGTACTTTCCGAAGCACGGAGAAAGCGCCGAATAATAATACATTATTAAATGCCAAAACCCTGAAACACATTAATACGTGGTCTGATTCAAACCACGACCTCCCGCTCATTAGGCAGCGGCTCTATCCACTACACCATCGGGCTCTCCCATGTAATGCAAATAGTATGAATGATCTTTTAAATGGGAAATTAGAATACTCCGATATAAAACTACACATTCCACATGAAAAATCATAAAGTAAACTGATCGCAACATCATCTGTTCGAACTTAGTAATATCAGGCTGAAATCTATTTTAGCGGAGCCACACAAAGCGGAGCCGAGTGGCGAGCGAATGGGAGTGAATGAAAAGACTGAATGAGTGAATGTAAGAGGAATGAACGGCTATTAGTCAGCTACGGCCGCCCATTATCCTAATGGGATCTGAACCGCTCGCCTGTTTGATGAGAGATTACAGTACACGCTTTAAAATTATCTGCACATGTTTTTAGTGGGCTTTCAATGATTGTTTTTTTCTTTTGCAGAAAGCTATCTTCGTGATCAAATACAGGCATTTTGAATCGATAGTACCACATTACTTAAAAATAACTGCCTCCGTGGTCTAGTGGTTAGAGCCATGGGCTTACGATCCGGAGGTCCAGGGTTCGATTCCCAGAGGGGAAACACAAATTTGATATTTGTCAATTTATCACTTTGTGAGGTTTTTCCCAGTTTGGTTAGGACATTGTAGGCTGAATCACCTGATTTTCCGAAAAGAAAAAAGATTCCGTGCTTCTAAGGGCATGTTAAGCCGTCGGTCCCGGTCACTGTCTTTGATAGTGGTCGTTACTCAAACCAAGTCAGAGGCCTATTAGCTGTGCTACTAGGCGGTCTGAAAACTCTGACACCAGGGCTCATCGGGTCATTCGATTAGAGAATCCATTCGCTAAGAAGAAGACTTAAAAATAATTCTGTATTTTGATGTAGATCTTCCAATTACTTAACTATTAAGAATAGTTTGCTATTTACTTCTACATTTGGTACGAATAATTTGATAAACAATTACATGAATTTAGAACAGTTAGGAAGATAGATAGTTCCATTCAAAACTGGAACGTTAGTTTCAACAAACAATTTGAATGAATACAATATATCTTGTTCTAAACTAATTCAAAACACTCACTCATTCACTCACTCGTTCACGGGACGCGTTGGAAATGCTTTTATACGAGAACGGCACATTTAGATTGACAGATCATTCGTATAATCGATTTCGACCGGCCTGTACACGTTACTGTTCAAAGAAACGAACAATGTTGATCTGTTCGTTCGCGTTCTCCGAATTCAAAATTTAAAAATGTTGACGCGGCTCTGATTGGATGATGTGATTTCAAATGAATGTTTATTCGTTGAGTTGAATAGAATTTAGAAAACCATTATTTTGATTGAGGCCAGTGCTAAGCATTCGCCGGTTGAAATCTTTGTCATCTTTGGTTGATCAATAACCTGGCCAAAAGTCTAACCTAGGATTGGATCTGGTTTCCCTTCTGGGTTGCCGAGGGCAGATGACAGTCGCTCTGTGTATTAACCAGTACCCTAGTTCAGTCACCTAGATTAGGTAGCCAGTCCCGTTAGACACTGGATGATATTTTGATTTATTTATTTATCGAATGGCATTATTTATATGATCCAGACTACAGTGCAGCAGCCGGTTTTGTTGCAACTTTAGCACCGCCTGGGGTCACGTGTAGGGTTTTTAAGGAAGTTCCTACGGACGTGGAGCAACATTGACCGGTAACTACCACTACTAAGGTAGACTGGTAGATAATTCCTTTGGCGTTAAGTCCGCCCATGTAACATTTTTGTTCATAAAGTTAAATAAATAAATACTATTAGATACAGTGACCGGTACCGGCGGCTTAACTTGCCTTCCAAAACAGGGAATTCGTTTTCTTCTGGGCAATCAGGTGGATTCAGCCGGCATTTTCCTTACCAAACTGGAGAAATTCTCCATAAGTGATCAATTGTAAAATATCAACTGTGCCCCCCCCCCCCCGGGCGTACGATCCGGAGGTCTAGTGACCACGGAGGCCGATGATATTTTGATTGAATTACTAGTATTATTGAACGAAAGGTATTAAATTTAGAGTAAACGTGAATACTCGTCGTTCTTCCATACTGGACTGGGAGAGAAAGAAAAACATAGAATGTTCCAGTTGCCCTTCCTCCCGGGCATGCTGTAAAAGTCAGCAAAAGGGATTCGAGGGTTACAGTGTATTGTAATTTAGGCGATGGGCTGACAACCTGTCACTACAGCAATACACATTACAATCTAAAATTGCCCTCAATTTATGTCAGACGTGGCGAAAGCGCCTTTTAGGAGGCGTTTTACGCTCTGCCTACCCCGTAAGGGATAAAGGCGTGATTATATGTATGTATGTGAATACTCGTAACTTTTGAAAAAAAAATGTACTTTACAGCATCATAAAAATTATCGAGAAAAATAAAAAGCTCTTGTTTTATTTTTTGAAAAGCATTAATCAGTATGAATGTAAACCTTGTTAAATTTTATTAAAATATAATATAATCTATTTGATTTCAAATGTAAAATGGGTAATACAATAAAGGTCTCATGAAATTTCTTTAACAACATTACCCATTCATTAAATACTAACAATGCAGGCCCAAAATGTAACCCGACCATTGTTTGTTAACACGTTAATGAACCAATGCCCACAGAGGACCAAATAAATAGACTTTATATTACCCCCCACATCAGCATCGTATTAGCCTAAACCGCTGCCGTCAACCGTCAAATTAGATCCATAAACAAACTAGCAACCAATCCCACTGAAAAGAACAGGACTTGACACACAAAAGCACAATCCAACGATGCTTTCCTTCCAACTGAACAAAATGTGTGCTAGAAACAAAACAGCAATGGAGCAGCAATGCGCCGATGATGTAGTCACGTCTATTATAGCCCTAGAATTTACGAAATAAAGCCGTATAGATAAAGGAATTTGCATCGTGCAAACTAAAGGCTAAAGTCGATTATCCTTCGATTTGACGCGCTCGTAAATTTGAAGAGGCACTCGCCTTTTCAAAATCGGAATGCCCAGGAGAAGCGTTCAAATTTAGAATTCGCTTGGACGCTGAAATATGGCGGAGTTGGACTGGATCATTCGCACTTTCACTATTACTGGGAAAACGGTAAAAAAAATATTACAGTAAAAGAAAATATTGACTTCAAACTAAGAAAAGACCAAGATGACCATTTTTGTTGATTTTAAAGAATTAATAGCATATTTGTAATATGGCGCGAAAAAAAAACGCAGGTAAACAACTTTTCATGCTGGACTAGGAGAGATAGAAAAACATAGCATGTTCCAGCTGCCCTTCCTCCCGGGCATGCTGTAGAAGTCAGCAAAAGTGACTCGAGGGTTACAGTGTATTGTAATTTAGGCGATGGGCTGACAACCTGTCACTATAGCAATACACACTACAATCTAAAATTGCCCTCAATTTTGTCAGACTTGGCGAAACCGCCTATTACGAGGCGTTTGACGCTCTGCCTACCCCGTAAGGGATAAAGGCGTGATTTTATGTATGTATGTATGTAAACAACTTTTATGTAAAATATTTTTTTATACACATGCATAAGTTTCATGAATCCGAATCTCATTAATATAAATCGTTCGCATAATTAATTCGAAATCTCTTTATTAGAATGTAAGTATGTAAATTTATGTCTGTTTTGTCTCGAATTTTAGCAAGACCTTACCCTTAACGTAACCTTGTGACTCATTTACATATTAAGCAACTACGTGTTTGCCTAAACTGAAACCAGCGAAGGGTTAGGAATTAATAAATGTACCTTATCAAAATACTTAACTTGTTTATAACGCGTTGTAGGCTGAAGTGATTTTAGATTTTGTAATGAAAGTTACGGAAGCTTATATTATTACAACGTTTTAAAAGATCTTGGATTTATTCAAATTGAACTGTGTAGGCCAGAGATGACCGGGACAATATCAAAGAGTAGTTAAACGCACCGACTGAAATCAGCAAGTTAAGTACTTAATATGTGTGTGCATCTGTTTTTAATATACTGATAGTTATCTGGATACATCGAGTTACAACCGATATTTTGTATCTGCCTTATGCCGTATATACTCGTAAATACTTTACAAGAAGTTTTACTTTTGATAGCAAATTATACCAACACCTTTATTTGACACGGTTCGCCAAAGATCGTCTATTCGAATCCCACCTGATATAAACATTTACTTTCCTTATTTTCATTTTCATATTTTTTTACAAGATTTTTAATTAACTGAACAGAAATATGAAGTTACAGCAGGAATGCACCATTGTCCAGGATTTTGTTCGCTTATCCACTTTGCCGGGTCGATCGCAAAGGTACTCTGTATCACTACTCGAACGGAGTTCAAATTCCGAACTCGAACTGCGATTCGGACAAGAGTTTGCAAGCGCCCAGAACTGATCTTCTGCTTTTTTAGGGTTCCGTACCAAAAGGGTGCCATTAGTCAGAGCCCAATGGTGTAGTGGATAGGGCCGCTGCCTCCTGAGCGGGAGGTTGTGGGTCGAATCCCACCACGTACCACGTCTGTTGTCAGTGGACTGTATCGGCTCGGCTCGAGAATCGTAATAGAAAGACAGTCAATATTTATTATTTATTGTAGTTGTGTCCCACTGCAGGGCAAAGGCCTCCCTCCCCTTCTTCCATTTCTCCCTATCTTGAGCCTCTGCTAACTAGGTTGTTAATAATAAAAATAATAATAATAATTGTAGTTGTCTACTTTTTGTAATAGTTATAACAACAAATAAAAAATAGAATGAAACACAATCTCTTACTGATAATTATAATTTTGGTGCTTTATGCTCTATATATTTAAACCCATCATGTGTTTCTCATGAAAAAAATAACTTTTGTTACAACTAAAATAAAGTTAAAAAGATCCCCTCTACTGGAAATGTTCATAGAACTTACTAAATCTCGTACAATATTATACGGGGTGTAAGGGACAGCGTCCCGCAAACTGATAGGGGTTGCTCAGTCGACAAATGGTCGACAAAACTGGACAACTACCAGCAGATTTTTTTTAGAAAGTGAAAAAATATATTTGCTTTTTCATACAAATTGCCTAATCATTTTGTAAGGAAAGGTCAATTTTCGTTTCGTCTCCTAAAAGAATTTCCTGGTGATAGTTGTTCGGTTTCATTGACTGAGCAACCCCAATTAGGTTGCGGGACGCTGTCCCTTACACCCAGTATATCGTATGGAACGGAACGAAACCCTCTATGTTCAAGTCCGACACGAGTTAACCGATTTTACTTTTTTTTTTCTGGCGTTTTGATCCTCAGTGTTCGAAGTTGAGCTAATATTTGGGTTTAGTTCGATACTGGCTGGAGCTGGCATTTGGTGAAAATTTGATTTCTACCAATCGAGATTTTCAATCGATTCGTTTTGTTCTTAAAATGTTTGATCTGTGTTTCGCAATCAATGTCTTAGCAGAAGTAATTTAATCAGGAAAGATAATTTTGAATTATAAAATCTAGGTATCTGCAGTCTAGTCTGGTAAATGTCATCGTTAACCGTCAATAACCTAATGAGCAAGACATTTTAAAATCGGTTCAGTAGTTTTCGAGTAAATATTAACGAGCATATTTTTTCCTCTTCATTCTAAATAGTTTAAGGAAGGCAACCAATTATTATCTCATTAAAATTTCACCTCTCCTTTTTTCTTTAATTCGAAATGGAAGTCGGTCAGTAAATAAATTATCACCTCGTTCTTTAATTCTTTAAAATAAAACAACAAAAACAAGTCTACTCCCACTTAAACCTGTTCTGATCTGATTTGTGAGAGATCGTTAGTAGATAAAAATAAAATACTTAAGTAATTGGGTAACAAGAGGCGCATTAGTATAGTATTGAGATTCTTCTGTTATGGGGTTAAACGACGCGATGAACTCTGTTGTCAGGAGTTATATACCCCAAAAACGAGTACCTAGTTTGCGAAGCGACCACGAACTGATGACAACGTGCCCTCCAAATCATCCAAGCATTAAACAAGCACTAAACATTGCATTATCTCGACAGGAATACACGTAGGAAAGACCACTCAAATCATGCTTAACGGCTGCTCCTAAAGAGTTGGATTACGTTCCGATCCAAACAAGCTCAGTTCACAAAAGCGAAGCACTTGCAAACCAACTGTAATGCGGACACTGCCGCATCTGATGAGTCGAAATGAAGACGAAACAGTTGTCAACAAATGACGAACCGATGCGATTCGTTTTCTCCCTAGGCATCACTAAGGCCAAAGTGCCTTTGCACTTCACCCAAGTATCTTATTTGTCAGGTAATCAGACTATTTCAGATAATTCACTTAGTATCTTCCATGCTTGACTAGGAGCGAGAGAAAAACTTAGAATGCGCTACCTGCGTTTACTCCCGGGCATACTTTAAAAACCAGCTAAGGGATCCAAGGGTTTCTGTATATTGCAATTTAGGTGATAGGCTGACAACATCTCACTACAGCAATATATCTACAAATCTATCTGAAAAACCCTTAAAAACCTTGTCAGATGTGGCAGAAAGACCTTTTTTTTATTTTTTTTCCGCTCTGCCTACCCCATTAGGGACAAAGGCGTGATTATATGTAAGTATACCGAGACTAAAGTCAAGAGCTTAAGCTTACAGGAGGGGCAAATCGGGAGGGGTCTAAAAGGAAAATTTCAGAATTCACTTCGCAAACCTAAAATTCTTTCATAAAAGTTTAGGTTACCTTTTACAGTAGGTAAATATTTTATTACCTCGAAAAACAACATAAATCATACATACATATAATCACACCTTTATCCCTAATGGGGTAGGCAAATAGCAAACGACAACACTGTTTGCAAGAACGTTCCGCCACGTCTGACAAAGTTTTGAGGGATATTTTAGATAGATTTGTAGGTATATTGCCGTAGTGGCAGGTTGTCAGCCTATCACCTAAATTGCAATATACTGAAACCCTCAGATCTTTTAGCTGGTTTTTACAGCATACCCGGGAGGAAATGCAGCACATTCTAAGTTTTTCACGCTCTCAGTCCAGCATTCAAGAAAAAAACATTAAACTAGGGTAAATATTACAGGGCCGAACGCTAGTTTTCGATAAGGATTATAATAACAGGCCCCTGCCTTATTTAAGAGACCAATAAAAACAAATCAATGGGTAAGATAAAAAAAGAGTATGTTCTTGAACCGCTGACCACATTAAAAGACCAATCTTTTACGACCTTTTTATGACTTCTGACTAAGGAACAATCGCTATGTTGTACAGGATATAAAACTAAACAGTCATAAAAACTAAATGCCTAAGCAATTGAATTTGGACAGGATTACATATAAGTACAAACAGGATTACATATAAGGACTAAGAGCGAGAGAAAAACATAAAATGTGCTAGCTGCATTTCCTCCCGGGCATGCTGTAAAAATCAGCTAAGGGTTCCGAGGATTTCAGTATATTGCAAAACTAGTTTCTGTTCGTAAATGTGGATAATAAATGTATTTGTTTTTGTATTAAGGCGATGGGCTGACAACCTGTCACTATTATACCCACAAATCTATCTTAAATAAACCTCAAAGCTTTGTCAGACGTGGCGGAACGACTTTTGTTAAGGTCGTTTACGATCTGCCTACCCCATAAAGGATAAAGGCGTGATTATATGTATGTATGTTTTTAACAATCGGTATCTAATGATCATGAATTTGAAGATTTTGAGATTTTTTTCAAAAACGAAAAGCACTGCGAACTGTGTTAAGTTTCTTGAGAACATCCATGTAATATATAATACGCATATAAACAGTGTGACTTCCATGCTGAACTGGGAGCGAGAGAAAAACATAGAATGCGCCAGCTGCATTTCCTCCCGGGTATGCTGTAAAATCCAGCTAAGAGATCCGAGGGTTTCAGTATATTGCAATTTAGGTGATAGGCTGACAACCTGTCACTACAGCAATATACATTTGTATGTACAGCAATATTCATTTGTATGTATATTGCTGTAGTGACAGGTTGTCAGCCTATCACCTAAATTGCAATATACTGAAACCCTCGGATCTCTTAGCTGGATTTTACAGCATACCCGGGAGGAAATGCAGCTGGCGCATTCTATGTTTTTCTCTCGCTCCCAGTTCAGCATGGAAGTCACACTGTTTATATGCGTATTATATATTACATGGATGTTCTCAAGAAACTTAACACAGTTCGCAGTGCTTTTCGTTTTTGAAAAAAATCTCAAAATCTTCAAATTAAAAACTTAAAAATTATCTATCATAAATAACCCTCAAAACTTTGTCAGACGTTGTGGAACGATCTTTGTTTAAGTCGTTTACGCTCTGCCTACCCCATCAGGGATGAAGGCGTGATTATATGTATGAAAACAGTGTAATTTAAGCTTGTTATCTAGGTCATGTATAGTGTCTTTTGAAATGACCTAGGTCATTCTAACTCTAACAAGAGCTTAGACTTTCGCAGTAAAAACTAAGTGGGGTCAGTCCTTTAAGTTATAAGTAAGTGACTTCTAGTGTTTGAAAGAAATATGCTTAAGTATAAGTAGGATTTAAGTAAGAATAAGGATACTTACTAGAAAATGGTTAAAATCATTGTAAGAAAAGTTTTAATATTCTTGAAGTACCTAAAAGTAATGTTATTCATCATTTTAATATAACGTTTCGTGAAATTCATCGAAAGAAACTATTGGTAAACATTTTACGAGAATGACACTTAATCCTAAACCCAAGACAATACTTAGGCCTGTATTGATAAACAACTCTTGAGACTGATAGCTAGTTTGAGTTCATGTCAGAAAAGTCATTTCAGTAAAATGTGACCTAACAAATCCATACTCAAACTAGCTGTCAATCTAAAGTATTGATTATAAATTCCGGCCTAAACGTATTTATAATCGATACTTGAATTTGTATCAGAAATGTCATTTCAGTACAATGTAAGCTGTCAAATTCATACTTAATGTTGCTCTCAATTTTGACAGAGCTTTATAAATACGAGCCTTAATATGCGACATAAATTTTACTGTTAGTTACAAATTTTACGGTTTAATACATAGTCTAGTAATCAATATACCTACAAAATAATATAATCACAGCCCCTATCTTCTCAAAGCTTTCTCTTCAATATCAAGTTCATCACTTCATCACTTCATCACTTCTTCCATGCTAGACTGGGAGCTGGAGAAAAACATAGAATGTGCCAGCTGCATTTCCTCCCGGGCATGCTGTAAAAACCAGCTAAAGGATCCGAGGGTTTCTGTATATTGCAATTTAGGCGATAGGTTGACAACCTGTCACTATAGCAATGTACCTACAAATCTATCTTAAATAACCCTCAAAACTTTGTCAGACGTGGCAGAACTACCTTTTGTTAGGTCATTTATCTGCCTACCCCATTAGGGATAAAAGCGTGATTTTAATCTAGTTCATATAACCATTTCTTTTTTCAAAAAATATTTTTAGAATCATTCCAAGTTTGAAAGCTTCTAGCTTCATTCATATCCTACAATTTCTCCTAACCACCAAACACGTACTTAGATTATCTCCGAGGTACCTCGTAAAGATAGCTCTTACTTAAGTCGCTATAACAAATACGGCTTTTTACTGTATTTTACTATTTCCTTGTTGAAGTGATGTAATATTTTCGTTTAATCAAGCTGTAAAGATTACTTTTACTGTGGGAATAGCAGTAAAGTAGTAATTCTGTGTTGTTGCAGTAGTTACGCCCACCTACCACTCAGCAAGTGTGGTTGGGGTTATCCAAAATGGAAATTGTTTCGAAATTTTGTAAATAGTGTTTGCATTAAAGTTGAGTTAGAGTTGATTTTTGGAAATTAAAATTTCATGAATAACTTTGACTCAAAATTGAAAAACTTTAAATTTAACATTAACTGTCTTTGTAAAATAAGTAATGTGTAATTTGTAAGTTGTTGTAATTTTTAATAAGTAAAATAAGATACAAGTTTCTAAAGCCCGTACTGAAAAATTGCACTTGAGATTAACAGGTAGTTTGAGTTCGGATCAGAAATTTCATTTCAGTACAATTCAGCTTATCATGTCCATACTTAATATCACTCTCAATTTTGAGATCGCTTTATAAATACGAGCCTAAGGGCACTTGAGACTGATAAGTAGTTTAAGTTCGTATTAGAAATGTTATTTCAGTACAAAACGACCAGTCAAATCCATACTTTATATTACTCTCCATCTTGAGATCGTTTCATAAATACGGGCCTAAGATATTTGTGTCAAATAAATATGACTGGGTACTAGATATTTGCAGACGAAATTTAACACTCTGATTAATTTAAAACACTTATACTAATTGATATTCTTACACATAAAAAAAATAACTAGATTACCCAACTAAAAGCATGTTAATACCAATTATTATTTCTATTATTTCCCAAACTTCCCTGTATATTGTTCCGCCATCATATCGCACAGAAATTATGACGCCCATAAGTTCAACCTAACGCCGCTCATACGTTTTATTGCTCCAGAAATGTCTTTATTAAGTCCATGGTATTTGTCTCATGTGATATCTTATCATCTGCCCTCCCTTTTCTTACTGTTACGAGGTAATCTTTCTGCCTTACCACTGAACCTTGCTCTTCGACCTTTCTGATTAGCTCTACAACCATTGCGTCGTTTTCTTCAACTTTAAGACACACCTAAGATTTCTCAGCAGCATTCTATAGATAATTTGAAATGGTGTGGTTGAGGTTAAGGTTTTGTAATAGACAAACTTTATTACAGCTAAGAGTCGCACTGTTTTAACTTAACACATCGTTTGAAAGCACAATATCAAGTTTCATTGTTGGTTTTGCTCTCTCCGCGTCGCAATGCTTTTGATATAAATTCCCTCTTCAAACAGCGGCGTCCCTTATCGTTCATAAGAGTTTTTATTTTTATTTGAGTTGGATTTTCAAGTAAGTTTGAGCTTGTGTACGTTGTTACGCTGATAAATAAAGAAGTGGTTAAGATAAAGAAATGCTTTCAGCTTATAGCTATGATGCAAGATCAAATAAATTTGTTACTAAAACTAAAAATAAGCTTGAGGTACCATTTAAATTTCGACTAAGGTCTTACTAGTGTAAAAACAAAACGTTCTTTGTGCTTTACTTAAATTTTAGTTCAATGTGTATAGTTCATTTTTTTATTTCTAAATAAAATCAAGTAATCTTACATTTCGAGGTAAAAATAGTGAACAGGTACAGACGAATATTAAAATTTTGCACGCGGATAAAACCTGATAATTATCGAAATTTAATATTTTAGTACCCACAAACCCCATTATTTTTCTTCCAGAATGCAATCTTTAGTGTCCGAAACAAAACAAAACTCTTCGATGCCTCCAAACAATAGGAGGACATGTACCAAACTGTTCCTATAGCCGGTACCCTCGCTTAGAACAATGGCGCGAGATGGATCAAGCTCAGGCGCGGTGCGGGCGAAGGGTCGCGCGTATGCTGTAAATTATATCTGACCAGGCGTGAACTGACTATCTGACGAAGCACGGGTGAGCTAGCACTCACCACAGCTGGGAAACAGGGGAGATGTTTTTTTTTTTTTTTTTTTTTTTAATATATATAGGCGAGCATTTGTCCGCCATCTCACCTGGTGGAAAGTGACGATGCGGACTATGTTGGAGCATACTCACCTATGTAGTGCCTATTCACTCTCGCCTTGAAAAGGCCCAGGTTATATTGTTCCGGAAACAGATCCGCCGGCAGGGAGTTCCACTCCTTAGCCGTTCGCATTAAGAATGTGGAAGCGAACCGCTTCGTGCGAATTTGTGGTATATCCACGACATAAGGGTGGAACCCCTGTCCACGCCTCGTGCTCCGGAGATGGAAAGGGGAGGGGGGTATAAGGTCATGAAGTGCTAACGCGCACTCCCCGAAATGTATCCTGTAAAATACCGACATGCACGCCACTCTGCGACGGTGCTCAAGGTTCTGTAGTTTTGCCTCAACCAGTGCTGAGTCTCCAATGAGCTTCTTAGCACGTTTCTCGATTGAGTCTAAGGCAGCCAGCTGGTATTTAGCTGAACCGTCCCAAAGGTGGCAGCAGTACTCCATACACGATCGGACTTGAGCTGTGTACAACTGCAATAGCTGTCCCGGTGTGAAGTATCGCCTCACCTTCGAGAGGATACCAAGTTTTTTGGCAGCTGTTGTGGCCAGAGACTCAATGTAACGTCCAAAGTTCAAGTCGGACGTAAGGCTCATACCAAGAAGCTCAAGATGGTCAGAAATCGGTACGGATACATCCCGGAAAGTTGGAGCCAGGTTAAAAGGACTCCGTTTTGTCGAGAATAGACACGCCTGGGTTTTGGATGCGTTGAACTTGACGAGATTGGCATCGCCCCACTCGGATATCACCCTAAGCGATGAGTTCAGACGATCCACTATGGACTCCCGACAAGACTGGATTGTTTCACTGTTGGCCCTTGCACTGGACAGATATCTGTCAACAACCGTGCTGTCATCAGCGTACCCAAAGGTATCGGGTGTCAACATGTCGTTGATATGCAGCAGGAATAAGGTTGCAGACAGGACAGAACCTTGAGGAACTCCGGCATCAATACCCTGTTGTCCGGAGGAGCAGCCTTCTAAGACCACTTGTATGGATCGTTCACTCAAGAAGTCCGAAATCCAGTTGCAAAGGCCAGCAGGCAACCCGTAGGCGGGAAGCTTGCCAGTAAGGCTAGCGTGCCAGACCCTGTCAAAGGCCTTGGAGATATCCAGAGACACGGCAAGTGCTTCACCATGTCTCTCGATAGCCTCGCTCCATAAGTGAGTGGCATGCACGAGGAGGTCCCCCGTCGATCGCCCTCGGCGGAAGCCGTATTGGCGATCGTTAAGGAGATCATTATCCTCAAGGTATGCCAGGAGCCGATTATTCAGTACACGCTCCATAATCTTGCAGAGTATAGAGGTTACCGATATGGGTCTATAGTTGGCAGGGTCTGCCCGACTACCTTTTTTGGGTACAGGTTGCACATTTGCAAGCTTCCACGATTTGGGGACAACACCAGTCTCAAGTGAGAGGCGGTACAGGCGTGTCAACACCGGAGACAACTCAGGCGCACAGTTACACAGGACGATTGCAGGGATACCGTCAGGGCCACTTGCTTTATTCACGTCTAGATTTCGCATGGTTTTAAGGACCTCTTTTTGCCGGATGCGTACGGCTGCCATAGAGCAGTCGACACGAGGTAACGGGGGTGGTATTTTACCTGCGGCATCAAGACGCGAACTTTCCGCAAAATAGGAGGCAAAAAGATTGGCTTTCTCCTCCGCAGTATGAGCAAGCGACCCATCAGGTCTCTGCAAAGGCGGTAAAGATGGCTGGATGTGGTATTTATTCCGTGTTTCTTCTTTCTTTTTTCCTTTCTTTCTTCAACTATTATAATGGGCTATAGCCAGTACCCTAGCTTGGAACAATGGCGCGAGATGGATCAAGCTCAGGCGCGGTGCGGGCGGAGTAAATTATATCTGACCAGGCGTGAACTGACTATCTGACGAAGCACGCGTGAGCTAGCACTCACCACAGCTGGGAAACAGGGGAGATGTGGTATTTATTCCGTGTTTCTTCTTTCTTTTTTCCTTTCTTTCTTCAACTATTATAATGGGCTATAGCCAGTACCCTAGCTTGGAACAATGGCGCGAGATGGATCAAGCTCAGGCGCGGTGCGGGCGAAGGGTCGCGCGTATGCTGTAAATTATATCTGGCCAGGCGTAAACTGACTATCTGACGAAGCACGGGTGAGCAAGCACCCACCACAGCTAGGAAAGAAAGAAGATGTGGCATAGAATACTTAAGCACCACTGTACTCTATATTATATTACACTTTGTATTGTTATTAATAAAATTGACACTAGTTTCACTATACTATATTCATTATTTAATCGACCGGTGTGTAACGAAACCGATTAATAAAGACTATATACAGTAACTAGTATAAATAGAGTGTTATTAATAGTACTCTATAATCCTTCATTCTTAATATTTATCATCTATCAGAAACAGAAAGACAACAGGAGCAGAATCGACATCATCACCTACACCCTACAGCATGCACTAGGTATCTTTGCTACCTTAAAATCAACATGCAATCTGTTTAAAAGTCGTTATCTTCCATCGGGAATTGAAGCCACTACTATCCCTAATTCTCTCAGGATCAGAAATCAGGCTCAGAGTATGAATCACAGAGGTACTTTACTTTTCCCTAAAAAGTGAGATATAGATATGTAAGCTGTTGACTTTAAATTAATGTTGAAACTGAACGTAAACTGAACTGAACAAATGACGGGCTGCCTACACTACATAGCAAGGCGATTACACCTGTAAAAACATTATTTTATGCCGCATCCATTTCACCTTTCACTTCATACTTCCTAACTACAGACACAAGAAACAAAGCACGAGTTGTGTAGGTCCCAGTCGAAGGCATAAATCTGTGCCTAGGCCCAAACCGCCCGAAGGCTCAGTCGGGCATCGAACCTGCACCAGCCTCCCAGGCTCAATCGCCATCACCACTGATGGGGTTAGTTATTGGTTGGTACTTTTGGTTTCTAAATTGGATTTTGTTAGAAAACTAGGTAGACTCTTTGTTAGGGAACAGAAGTAAATTAATTTCATTAGTATATTATGGAAGTAAGGAAGAGAACGATCTCACACCAGCGGATGCCGAAGACCAGGTTAAGTGAGTATAAAAAGCCGGAAAGCGGACCGTAGCATCAGGTCGGAAAAACGCTAGGCAGAAGAAGAAGTATTAGTCGGTCTTAAAGTATTTAAGACATGCAGAATTTAAATTTAATCTTCCATGCTGGACTGGGAGTGAGAGAAAAACACAGAATGTGCCAGCTGCATTTCCTCCCGAGCATGCTGTAAAAACCAGCTAAGGGATCTGAGGGTTTCAGTATATTGCAATTCAGGCGATGGGCTGACAACCTGTCACTATAGCAATATACGTACAAATCTTTCTTGAATGGTCCTCAAGACTTTGTCAGACGCGGCGGAAAGGCCTTTGTTTAGGTCGTTTACGCTCTGCCTACCCCATTAGGGACAAAGGCGTGATTATCTGTATGTATGTATGTAGAATTTAAAGTAGGTACCTAGGTATATGATACGACAAACCTCAAAAAAATATCTTAGACGTGCCCGATGTAAGATACCCTTTATTATCTTCATTCAAAGGGATGACTCTAATATTCCACGCCTAACTTTTCATCTAAAACAGAATTACTTTGAAAAGGCCCTTCCACGTAGTCCCACAAACTTTCTCTCAAAGACAATAAAATTCATAAAAAACTACCTTCAGAGACGGCTCAGGGAATTGGCATGGTATTTAAATTAGTATTCTCTGTTCGTCCCAAGATAACCTCTCCATAATTTTCATGCGCGAGAATTCGCAAAAAGGTAGGACAGGTTACTTCCATACATTATGGAAATTCTGAATATTTAAACAGCTTTTTCGCTACCTGGGAAAAGTTTTGGCGTGTTAGCAGGATAATGTGAAAAGAAAATGTCCTAGAACTAGGCTTTTGTGGTTCATTGAGCTTTAATTCTTATCTCATGGTAAGGTATATGTTTTCAGTTTTCCTAGACAAAAATAATAGAAGGAAACAGAGAGGGTAAAATTATGAAGTAGTTAAGTACTTTTATGCTTTACACGTAATGGACGATACAGTTTAGTTTGTTAAAGTTAATAAGCTTACAGTCGATAGAAAGCGGCTACCGGTGCCTGCGAACCTCAACTCATCCGAAGTAGCCAATTCTGCAGTTTTGTTAACGAGCTCACTTTTTGAATTCTGATTCAAACACCAGCAAAACAATGGAATATCTTTGTAGATTTATTAGCCAGCACCATAAATAATACAAGAAGCTAACAAGTCACAAAACAAATTGCCTTCCCCTCCCATATTACAGGATCCCCACTTACAGGCACATAAAAATCTAATCGCACCTTAAAAACACTAAAAAGGGCCTCCTCCTGCTGAATACCTGCCGGCCTTACCAGCTATAAATCCTTGGAAACAAAAGAAATATAGTCTATAAATTGGACCGCAATGCAATAGACGTCTATTAGGTGGCCACTTGAAAGGTTGTAAATCTCTGGCCACCCCAAAAACAGGAGCGTTTTACAGCTTTTAGTTGATACGGGGTGCTCGATAGATCGATAGGCTATATTTGTAGCCTCTAAGCAGACTATCTCACTATCTACTTGTTTATAAAGAGAACCACTATTGTAGTTGCAGCTTAAAGAAAAAGTGGAAATTCAAACGATATTTTGTAAGATAAAATAAGACGGCGTTCAGAGTCTGATTTTATTCATATTCTCATCTGAATTAATAATGATAAATTTTTGAACTTTAAGAAAAATAGTACAAAACTGAACGTGATTTGTTTTTGTCCAAAATATTCGTAATACTACGCGTTCTATTTCCGGATGGTGTAGTGGATAGGGCCGCTGCCTCCTGAGCGGGAGGTCGTGGTTCGAATCCCACCACGTACCAATGTGTTTTTCGGTTTTCGAATTTCATATGTACGTTTATTCGGTGCTTTTTCCGTGCTTCGGAAGGCACGTTAAGCCGTTGGTCCCGGTTAATATCGTTTAGTACCGTAGATATTAGTCGTTAAGCCATATCAGAGGCCAGTGCTAAGCATTGGTGGCTTGAAAACTCTGACCTAATCTAGGATTGGGTCTGGTTTCCCTTCTGGGTTGCGGAGGTCAGATGGCAGTCGCTCTGTGTAAACACCAGTACTCTCGTTCAATCACCTAGATTAGGAAGCCAACCCCGTGAGATACGGGATAAGGCTAGGGAGATGATGACGCGTTCTATTTCTGATTTCACATGGTCACTATTTCCTCTTTTTGCCGTGTTTTAATTTATTAGTGGACGACGTGTCAGTTTTAAAACCCTAGTCCACAAATAAAATCCTTTCGTTGATTACAATTTGTATTGAGGAAGGCTACTAGCAATTCCAATAATGTACCTACATAACAAGATCTATCTACTTCAGTATATACGTACTTATATATATGTCGTAGGAAGATTTGATAATTCGAATTTTCTTGAAACACGGATAATTAGACAATTGTGAAATCAAATCTTACTGGAGAAAGTCACCTGACTTTTTGCGAAAAATCTTGTCGTTCTATGTTTCTAATATCAAATGTTACTAAAACGCCGAGATTATTCGCAAAAAGTTTGACTTTTTCAATAACATTTGACGATGGTGTCACCATTGTCTAACTATCCGTGTTTTCGCAAAATCCTTAAGACACACGACATACACAAATACAGATATTTAGATAAGTAAGTACTGAAATTGTCTTACATCGTTGGGTTTATTGATAAAATGCGAAACAACCTGTAGAAAAAATGTCTGCTGCTTGTAAGAGTACTGCAAGGCTCAATATTGGGTCCGATGCACTACGATTGATAAATTTTTAACTTGCGCAGAATAGGACCCAAGGGCTTCAAGGGTCTGCAGGGATCTACTACTTTTTGTTGGCTCACCGTCTGGAATCAATGATAGCTGGAGAATGTATGTGGTCAAGAATATTGAAACTTATTGGTTGCAAACAGAAGAGGGGAGAAACCACTTCAAGTAAGATACTTCGGTACCTACTTAAATAATGTTTATATTCTCTTGGTACTAAATTGGAGAGCATTCTTCCATATCACTACTTTCCTTGATTGCAAGACTGCGTCTGCCTGGACTCGAATTTGTCACCCTGCTCACTAAAGCTTTCTGCTATAACTATTGTAATCTATAATAATAGTGTTACTTTTTGTTCAACATTCATATAATCACGCATTTATTCCTAATAGGGTAGGCAGAGCGAAAACTACTTAAACAAAGGTCGTTCCGCCATGTCGGACATGCCGCCATGTTTGTAGGTATATTGCTGTAGTGACATTTTGATAGCCTACCGCCAAAATTGCAATATACAAAAACCCTCGGATCCCTTAGCTGGTTTTTACAGCATGTCCGGAGGAGATGCAACTAGCACATTCTATGTTTTTCTTTCGCTCCCAGTCCAGCATGGTTTTTTTTTTTCAAACATACATAAAACCTACATGCACTACCAAAACTCATATTTCAAAACCCACTTATAAAGACATTAAAATAATAACGCAAGCTCAACCGAAACTATAATAATTAGGTAGAAAAAGACGAGTAGTCTCCGGGATGTGTTTTTTCATCAAAAAGTGATTTAGATAAAGAGAGAGTGGAACAGTTTGTCTCCGAACAGCGACATCTGGGAATAAGCACCCGACATGGCCTGGAATAAAAGCAAATAACCTACTTTTTTACACATTTAGGTATATTTTTAGCAGTTTATTGTACACAATTAAATACAAAGGACATATACGTATAAAACAAAGACACAAAAGGCACTGCTTATTTCGAAAAAGATATCTTTTCCAGCAGAAATAAATTCTCTTCATTATTAAACGACAAAGAAGCGTAATAACCTACTAACAATTAACAAGTTAAATAAGTGCAGATTTTAGAATTTAATAGTTTAGAGAGTAGCTGGTTAATATAATTAAAATATATTGAATCGTTTTGTGTTGAAAGGGTTAACAAACAGATTAATAATGTACTTGCATTTTACAAGTTTGCTGCCATCAAGAGTCTTAAAAAAATCGTTTCAGATTTTAATTATAGCCATAACTAGGTACTTAATTCAATTTTGATGAAAAGTGGTTGATTTTTTTCTGATAAGCAATAAGATAGGTAAACTACCTAAGTTTTATTTTTTCTTGAGATACGTGGTTATTATTTCAGACCGTGCGCTGTCATATTGTAATCTGTTTCACAGAGCTGCATAAATATTTATTTAAGTTTTAATCCGACTGCTCCTTATTTGTAGCGAGGTCATGAGAACATACGTGTGACTTTTTCTATTTGTTTAAATATGACAGAGGTGTTACAAAACTATTTAAATGAACTAACAGGTTGCTCTTTACTCTCATTAAGACAAGAGAAAAAAAAGTACGTTATCAAACAGAATAGGAGTTAATACAAGCTATGACTTCGATGTCAATGGCATTTCCTCACTCCAACGGAACCAACCTTTTAACGCTAGACTCCGGTGTGAGCTTTTGTAGGATAGACTGTGATGACAATGCATAGAAAAGACTTCTCGGAAGTAGATCAAAACCTGCCCAAAATGCTTTAACTCAGATATAGCTATTCCTTCCATGCTGGCCTGGGAGTGAGAGAAAACCATAGAATATGCTAGCTGCATTTCCTCCCGGGCATGTAAAACCAGCTAAGGGATCGAGGGCTTCAGTATATTGTAATTTAGGCGATTGGCTGACAACCTATGACAACAGCAATATGCCTGCAAATCTATCTTAAATAACCATCAAAACTTTGTTAGACGTGGCGAAACGACGTTTGTTTCGGTCGTTCATGCCCTGTCTTAAGGCGTGATTATATATATGTATGTATGTAGATTGTAGCTATTCAGAAAACATGATGTAGCATTTGCCAACAAAAACCAAATGTGCCAGTAAACACGATCTTATCGAATTGATCAGTGCATGCCATCTTCCTAGAACGTTCTGATCCTATAAAAGCCAGGATTAAATATACTTTCTTTTCTAAATGTTGGCATGCTATCAAACGACTCTATTCTTGTACCAATTCTCCTATCGAAGACAATCAATTGAAGGTTGCTCCTCAATGTTTCGCATTCCAATGATCTTTGTCTGGAGCATTCAATGATGGATTCCTTTACAAAATCGTCAATGTATATAGAAATGCTTAGAAATCTTGAAGGAGATTTTCTAATAGTGCTAGCATCGCACTCTTTAGGTCGTTCGCTAAGATTTACGCACAGATAGATCTGGGAACCCTTTTCAAACGTTTTATGTCCCTAATTCTCAGTGAACTCTATCGGATTCGTGCGTTTGCTGGGAATAGAATTTGGAAGCTTATACTGCTCTGGGTGTGTGTGACTTTATATTGCTTGATTAAGATAGGGTTCGTTCGTTGTGTGTTTAATATATGTGATGTTTAATAGTGATTTTTGTAAGCGACAGCGTTCCGCAAACTGATAGGGTTGATCTGTCAACGACACTGAACAACTATCAGCAGAAAAAATGGTTCTTCAATACAAATTGCCTGATCGAGGTGAAAATTTTGTATGGAAAAGCCATTTTTATTCTCTACCTAAAGTAATTTTCTGGTAGAATTTGTTCAATGTCCTTGACTGAGCAATTCCTATCAGTTTATGGGACGCTGTCCCTTACACCCGATATAAAACCTAAGTCAAAATATTTCCCGGTAAAAGGTAGAGATCATCATCAATCCTTAGCGTAACCTAGATGGTATGGTACTTAAGTAGCTGAGGTCTGAGGTAAATATTTTCAATACCATTAATTCTTTTGCTGGATAATTTTCTAGGTGGATTAAGCTTCGTCTAGTGCTATAGATATATTATTTTTATTAAAGGTCAAAAAGTTATTGAATCATCTGTGACAAACAAAATAGTAAGAGATAAAAAACGTGGTAGGAATGTTCAAAAATAACTCTTTCAATAGCTATTAAGCTGCCCTTTTCAGCTGTGTCCCGTTATGATTCCGATGTTCCGGTCAGTTGGTCAAAACGTCCACCAACGATGACGTCACTTTATTTAATCCTGAAAAGCACTCAATTAATTTCATTCGTTCATTCGCTCTCGATCATGATTTTTGAATAAAGAATCTGGCCGATAACGTAACGACTTTATGATTGAATGTATTCATGTGCCTTGACTCTTTAACCGATTTAACTGATTTCAATACAGTTTTTGGTTTGACTAGCGTGCGCATCATATTAACAAAAAATTTTTTTTTTGGATTTTATTACTCCCATTGCAGGAAAAAATTGTACTGGCTCAATCCCTTTGAAGTTCATAGTGGCCAAAAATGTTGCCAGTATAATAGTTTAGTTTGTTAGTGCAGTGGCATGGATAGCCAGGGCTGTAAGTTTGTATTGTAGCACACAAGTTTTGCACATAATAAAGTGTAGCTTAAACTCAAGGCACCTCAGTTAGTTCAGGCAAGAGGTATAGAGAAATTGTGTTTTTTGGATGACTAGACCTCTTCACTACAACTATTTACAGCGTTGACTTTACTTTCATTTTTTAAATATTTTTCGGTTTACGGCGAAAAGGTAGGCCCCGAAAAAGATGGTGTGACGGTCTTGACTTGTGAAGTCGCATTAGACTGTGATGAATGGAATGCGGGGAAGACCTTTGCCCAGCAGTGGGATCTAATAAGCTAGCCATAATAATCTTTAGTTATTGGCCCTTGGGCGTAGATTTATTTATAAATTAGTATTTTATTAGAAACAAGAACTTAAAGTGAAGCTGTTGTGTTAGTTTCTCCTTCCATTACTCAGTAAATGTCATGGCTAAATCAATTTTAATTATTCATACATATCCAGATGGACATAATAATGGTACCCTTGGAGCAGATTTTTTACGCAAAACCATGATATAATTACAATTTTTAATTTCGCGCCTAAAATTCTTGAGATGCCAGAAAAGGACAGAGTGCGAATTCTGTAATTGGTTGGAAAGTGACAACTGTGGATCAGCATCGTCGTCTTAAGAGATTCAGCACGGATTATCTTGGTGGTTTTGTTGAGTTCAACAGTTCAATTTCTATATTTTTTTGTTTCAAGGTTTGCAATTTCACACATTTCACTGGTATGAAACGTAAATTATTTGTTTAATGAAGTAACTTCATCTGGGTTTTGTGTATCCAAACCAGAAACACTTAGCAACAAATATAAGTTTACACACTCTGACCTACTTTCACAATAATAGCTCATAAAACCCTTAACATTCCCGTATATCAAGTAGCTATTTCATAAAACAAATCATCCAGCAAATCAGTGAACTTGGTCTACCAGTATCTCTTGACCCCCAAACATCGGCTATACCGGTATTATTATTGGTGAAATTTGGGTTGCCTAATGATTCAAAATGGGTCAGATCGGGTTGGTCGGGTGCGATAGGCCTATTGGCCTCAATCGGATTGAATATTGAAGCGGCAGATGGCAGCACATTCGCCACATAATTAATTTTGGTATTGGTAGGACCTGATCGGATGCCGATTTACATATTGGGACTTGTTGGAGGAAAATGTTTTGTTGTTTACGAGAATTGTGTTGTACAGCCATTTTTATTTTGTTATTTATTTACTGAGCCTCGTATTTATGAAGCAATCTCAAGATTCGATAGGCCATATTGTACTACAATGAAGTTTATGATACCAACTTAAACTAGCTGTCAGTCTCAAGTGCTGTTTATAATTACGGGCCTGTTTGTTTTTAATACACAATCAACAAATGAAAATACACAAAGAATGATGACAGGTTATCCCTACAAATATTTTTATTACCAGCTGATCTTTTATTCAACTACCATAAACCAATTCAAGACTACCATACCGTCTCTACAGTATTGCAAATCCTATCTGAAATAGCGCTATAATTAGAAAGACTAAGCAAAATAGCTTTTATTTGGGCAAAGTGTCAACGACATCTGACAAACTTTAAGGTCATGTCAGCTAGGTTTAAGTGAGATGAGTGCCATCACCTAAATTTAAATACCATTTCCAAGAACAGCTGTAATTCTGACTTTAACCCCTACAATACAAGTTCTAACAGCTATGCTTCTAGGTACCTATTGTACATAATCGAATTCACAGAAGCAATTCCCCGCAATCTGATAGGGGTTGCTCAGTCAACGACACTGAACAACTTCCACCATGATTTTCTTTTCAGGAAGAGAAAAAAAATGACATTTCCATACAAAATTTTCGCCTTGATCAGATAGGTTGTATGGAAAAGCATTTCTTTCTTACATCCTGAAAAAAAATGCTGGTGAAAAATGCTCAATATCATTGACTGAGCCACCCCTATTAGTTTGCGGGACGCTGTCCCAAACACCTGGTATGTAACGCTATTAGTTTGGTCAAAATCTTCTGTTAATAGACTAGACTCCGTTTAAATTTTCGAATCATTTAGACAAGATTTTGTAAACTTTACGGCATCACACAGTTGGTCAGAGTTTGATGTTGAAATAAGTCTATCAGTGGTTTTCGGTTGGGTAGGGTTGAAAACTTGGTGCTTTTTGATGCCACCGACTTGCCCATTCCGTTCTTTCTAGCTTACCTTCTTCGTACCAGATTTCACAGTACTGATCTATCCTTGGAGTAGATGACTAGATGTGCTCCACCTCCTAATTGGAGCAATCGTTCACGCCTGCCTACACCTGTCCGTCAATAATACTGATTGCAGTTGCTTTCGCTCTGGTGCACGTAATAGCAGGTAAATGTAATGACGCTTGTATCTGGTACATATGATTTGAATATTAGGTATCTGTTATATAAACCAAGGAGACGAAATGACAAAAACACATAGACATAATATCGTGTAAAAATATTTAAAGCTAGAGTGATGGGCTGAAAACCTGTCACTACAGCAATATACCTACATATCTATCCTAAATAGCCCTCAAAACTTTGTCAGACGTGGCGGAACGACCATTGTTTGCGTTATTTACGCTCTGCCTACCTCATTAGGGATAAAGGCGTGATTATATGTATGTAGGTATATTTGACCTAGACAAGACTCAACCTACAATAAACCCATACCAAAAGGAAATAAAATAAATTCAACCAATCAAAACCTTATTTTGTTATTTTAACCGAATATTCTTAAGAATCTTTGGTCAAGAGGTTACTCACCAAAAGGAACCCAGTTCTATATAGAAAACCTATGACTTATACGCAAAACATTAAGGAAAGCTATGCTACCTATAAAGAAATTCACTTATACTCCTTAGCAAGAAAGTGCAAATACATACAATGCATAACAAGTACAGTGACTAACTGTTAGTCACCCTAGATTGACCACAGACACAGAATGGTACGTGGTACAGTTAACTGAACATAAACATGGTATTTTTCTGAAGGGGTAAACAATAATGGTGAGGCACTTGCGTCGATTCTCGCAAGGTAATCCTAATTCTAATTATTAGCTAGCGCTGTCACTTTCTTAAATTTGATATAGGAACAGGATAGCAAATAAACACATGACTTTGACATTTCTTATTTGACGTAAGACGCTTTAAATAAGAATGAGCATATAGCATGCTTTCTTATTTTACGTCAAATAAGCAGTCTTATGTCAGATTAGGAATTTCAAAGTCATGTGTTTATTTGCTATCTTGTTCTTATGTCAAATTTAAGAAAATAAGAGCGCTAGCTAAGAATTAGAATTAGGATTATGTCGCGAGAATCGACGCCACTGTATAAATCGAAATGTAAAGTAGTTTATCTACACTCATTTAGTAAATACAGTAATATCAATTAAGATCAGTAGGATATACTTTTACCGGTGGTGAGGTAAGTATAAGGTGTGTAGTAATGTAAATTACCTTACAACTATAGTTCGTTTATATTAAGAACATATGTGAAGTTGTATTCAAAATATGTCATTTTAGTATGGTAAACGTACTATATTTGTGTGGCAATGATATTTGTATGGATCATTACAAAAAAAACGGATTTCGACCTATTTTGTTTTGAGAAATAATTGTAATACAGTTTTCCGATTTGTTGTCAGATTTAAGAAAAATTGATCAGTTTC
Organism: Scrobipalpa costella; assembly: GCA_949820665.1. Lineage (NCBI taxonomy): Eukaryota > Metazoa > Arthropoda > Insecta > Lepidoptera > Gelechiidae > Scrobipalpa > Scrobipalpa costella. The sequence goes on from OX463298.1 coordinate 25,248,442, forward strand.
GAGAAAAGTTATTCAGTTTTTAGAAAAGTTGTTTAGTTTGAGAAGTCTTAACGTCAACTGTAGTATTTCTGTCGGATTTCGCACAAAACCAAGTAGCAATGCGAGTGTGAACCCCATGTTTCTGTAGACTGTACGACCGGACAATTGTTTGACAATCAGATCTGTGTTTACCAACTCGCCACGCCGGCTGCCAACTGGCGAGTATGAGTCAGCGGCGATTGCCGACATCCATGAATAATGTATACGCCACCTAACTGATTTGAATGAAGCTGTGAATTTGAAAGTATCAAAATGTCTTGTGAAAATGTTACTAGATCGGTATTTACGATATATCCAATATAGCAAGGCGGATTTAGTGGAGGGGCAAGTGCCCCCAAAAACGGTGTTTTTATGTACTGTATAGGTCCCTTAACACATGACATACTTGTGCACCTCACAGACATACTTGTCCCCTAGAAAAAAAATCCTACGTACGTACATATAATCACGCCTTTTTTCCTAAGGTAGGCAGAGCGTAAACGTTACCTAAACAAAGGTTGTTCCGCCACGTCTAACAAAGTTTTGAGGGTTATTTAAGATAGATTTTTTAGGTATATTGCTGTAGTGATAGGTTGTCAGCCTATAGCCTAAATTGCAATATACTGAATCCCTCGGATCCCTTAACTGGTTTTTACAGCATGCTCGGGAGAAAATGCAGCTGGCACATTCTATGTATTTCTCCCACTCCCAGTCCAGCATGGAAGTACGTATGTAAGTAGAAAAAAATCCTGGCCCTTGCAAAATGGTTCGTTAGGCTATAAAATTGTAAAATAAAATTTAAATGTTTTCGTGACTACTGGCTGTTCCAAAAACTTTAGATTTAAGTTTTGGTGCCGTGTGGCACAATTCTCCAAAAAAAAATGTTGTTGTCAAAATGTTGACAACTGAGTAAATCTCATAACATGAAATCCGAATCAGCATCATTTCATATAAGTCTCGCCAAGGGGCAAGAGCCTACCCTGAATATATTGTTTTTTTTACTACAATTTCAACTAAAACTGACACCAGAGTCAATTGGTTCGATACCCACACGACAGAAGAAGAAGAAACTAAAACTTCGCGTGAAAAGAATATAAGTTTTACAAATATAGCTTCCGAATTAAAAAAAACAAATGTTCAAAAATGTTACTGCGTTCCTCCACATTATCCGTTATGGAGTAGGCAGAGCGTAAACGACCTAAGCAAAGGTCGTTCCGTCACGTCTGACAAAGTTTTGAGGTTTATTAGTAGTGACAGGTTGTCAGCTCATAAATTGCAATATACTGAAACCCTCGGATCCCTTAGCTGGTTTTTACAGCATGCCCGGGAAGAAATGCAGCTGGCACATCCAATGTTTTTCTCTCGGTCCCAGTTCAGCGTGGAAATGTAAATTACAAATATAGCTTTCGAATTCACAAATGCACATGTCCAAAAATGTTCATGCGTGCCTCCAATGACACGCCATGAGATATGAGTGTGACATACAGATAAGTATAATGTAGGTAAAGATGCATTCATATACATTATGCATGAGGGATCATTGCTAGCGTTTCAAGTAAAGGACCTTATACAATTTAGAAGGTATTTTTGTAATGAAAAAGTAAAAAGTCTTTATTGCCAAAAATACACAATACATACATACATAAAATCACGCCTTTATCCCTAACGGGGTAGGCAGGGCGTTAAACGCCTCGTAAAAGGCGCTTCCGCCACGTCCGATTAAAATTGAGGGCAATTTAAGATTGTAATTTGTATTGCTATAGTGACAGGTTGTCAGCCCATCGCGTACATTACAAAACACTGTAACCCTCGAGTCCCTTTTGCTGACTTCTACAGCATGCCCGGGAGGAAGGGCAGCTGGAACATTCTATGTTTTTTTTATCTCTCCCAGTCCAGCATGGAAGCATCTCTCCCAGTCCAGCATGGAAGCAAAATACACAATAGAAGTCAACTATTACTTAAAACTACATACAAATTATCTAGCCAAAAATAAAACAGTGTTTGGCGTATTTGGCAATGGTTACTAATCTCAGCATAAGGCTAAACATAATGCCTAGCGCTGATTTTCAGACCAGCCCCTCAGTGCTTATAATAGCAAAATGTTTACCTGTTCCTTTTGAAGGGATGTAGTTAGCTTAGAGTAGTTGAAATTCCAACACGTACCTGAAAAAAAGAAAGTTAATTTTAAATATATCCAAGACAGAATCAGATGCTTGGTACTTGTGCATCAAATAATGGATTTCAAAAGAAAACAACTTTCTAAGTGGGTTGTCGAGTTGACGAACAATAAATGATCGCTTGTGTCAGAGTTTTACCAATAAGATGTTTATGTTATTAAATTTTAAACGGTATTTGTAAAAAATAAACTGGTAATGTGTAAAATGGACAGTGCAAAGCCTCCTTTATACCAAACGCATCGGCAGGAGAATGTAGGAAACGCATCCGGTCATATTTCGACCGTATTAAGAGTTATTGCCGCATTTTTATTCATGGAACTATTTCTAAAATCCTTCCAAGTTTTTTGGATTTAAAGGCGATCGGGGAGGGGAAGGGGAAGCTATTGACCACCCCTGAGATCCTATCGTCTGCGCCATATGCATGAATATGAAAATTATGATAATTCCGGACAACGCTTGGTTTGGTGTGATACCGTGTCTATGCAACGGTTAGGCCATATTTTGTTTATGAATTCCATGCTGGACTGGGAGTGAGACTTCTATGCTAGATTGGAGTGATAAAAAAACATAGAATGTGCCAGCTGAATCTCCTCCCAGGTATAAAAAATCAGCTGAGGGATACAAGGGTTTTAGTATTGTAATTTAGGCGATAGGCTGACAACCTGTCACAATGGCAAATATAGATCTATCTGGAATAACCCTCAAAACTTGTCTGACGTGGCGGAACGACCTTTGTTTAGGTCGTTTTCGATCTGCCTACCCCATTAGGGATAAAGGCGTGAATACATGCATTGTTGTTTATGATTATGTTATAGTTATGAACCGATGCAATGCGTTACTAAGTAGGTATTGTAATTTTAGTTAAAACATTTTGTTCCAGTGAACTCGTACCATGTTACACAGCATGTCGCGCAGGTCATCGACTTGCTTACTACAAATTATTGACAATACTGCTTGACATGCTGAGCTTGCAACTTACACAAACGTAATACATGAATAATTCTTTCACTGCGTGTACAACGTAATATCAATATAAAATAGCTATCATTTTATAGAATAAATCAGACTGAATCAAGAACTTTTTGTCTCAATACCTCGCACCCGCGAGCACCCTCACAACCCGTCCACTAGGTTCCATCTTGCGCAGGCTTTGTCCGGTACATATTTAAGGAATCATAAAAATCATGTTTCTTTGATTAAAAGAGTTTTTAGTAATTAAAAGTTCTGATTAGTGCGTATACATACACTACCCAGTACCTTGGCCCTTAATTTGATCCATTAATAAGAGAACATAACAACGCAGAAAAATATTGTAAACACAACTCTCAGTCCATTTTGACCTAGTAATTTTGCATAAATCACAAAGCAGAGAGTTCAATACTATATGAGCAATATAAATGTGAGGTCAGTGACCCTACTAATTCATGTAGGATCAAAATCTGACATAAGGAGAATTCCACCAAGACAGCGGAAGCGGATTTCGATATGTTTCTAGATTTTCACATAATCTTTTTGCTATTAATTAAAGTCATCTTCACTCAGAAATATGGGTAATAAAATAGGGTGTAAGTATCAACATCTCACAAACTGATAGCGGTTGTTCAGTCAACGAAACTGAACCACTTTCAGCAGGAATTTTTTTCAGGAAATAAAAAAAATCGAGTATCCTATACAAAATGCTCACGTCGATCAGACAATTTGTATGGAAAAATAAACACTTCCTGAAAGAACTTCCAGGTGAAAGTTGTTCGGTGTTGTTGACTTAGCAATCCCTATCAGTTTGTGAGACCCTTACACTTACACCCAGTAGATACGAGATTCATCATCTGCCTAGCCTTATCCTGTATCTCACGGGGTGTCCTATCTAATCTAGGTGATCGAACGAGGGTACTGGTTTTTACCGATAGATACAAGATTATGTTTTGGTAAAAGCATGTTTTCAGTTAGTAGTCCGGTAAGTCCAGCAACGTTTGTATGGAACAGATCACATTGAAATAATAATAAAAAAAAATTAAACCATTTTCGTAAGGTTACATTAACGTAATCTTCATTTTTGAGAGAGCTCAAGACAGGCCTCTGAGCTCATGGCCTATAGTTTCTGCCAGCCTCTAATCGTTGGTCTTCTTCTTCTGTCGAGTGGGTATCGATTCTATCGACCCGATGAACCCTGGTATCAGAGTTTTTAAACCGTCTAGTAGCACAACTAAAAGGCCTCTGATAATCGTTGGTCATCGCTGAGGATGTCCTGCACTGCCTTTGACTTTACATGTTCTCCGTTCGAGAGTTCGTCAGGTACAATGGCCGTCGGTCCTGTGGCATTCATTTGCCACTTTAAAATGTACGTATAGTAAAAACTCACTTTCATTTCCAGAATGGTCTAGTGGTCAGAAGCCCTGGGTTCGATTCCCAGGGGGGAGGGATATAGTTGATATTTGCCACTTTGTGGACTTTATGAGGTTTTCCCCAGTTTGGTTAGGACATTGCAGGCTGAATCACCTGATTGTCCGAAAAGTAAAAGGATTCCGTGCGTCGGAGTGCACGTTAAGCCGTCGGGTCGCTGTCTTTGATAGTGGTCGTTACTTAGACCATGTCAGAGGCCTAATAGCTGTGCTAATAGGCGGTTTGAAAACTCTTACACCAGGGTTCTTCGGGTAGTTGTTCGACTCGAGAATCCACTCGCTAAGAAGAAGACTTCCAGAATCCGCTAGTACCGTATCCAGGACCTGAAGTACGTAGAACCTCAACATGTGCATCCCTTCGGTCTCACTATTAATTATTCGGGCCTTTAACGCATCCGATAACTTATGGCCCAAACTCCGCGAGCTTGCAGTACCAACGTAGCGTCAGAAGAAACACTTTTTAAGATGGTTCTAATTTTAGTGTAATTTTCATAAATAATCTTACTGCACGGTAAGGTAGAAAAAAATGAAAACATCTGTTATGATTATTATATTGACGCTATATTAAATAACACAATGATAAACAAAAATGTATAGAGACTTATCGCGATATATTTACATACAGCTCTTAAATGTTGGCTTTCCAAATAATGCCAAATTCTATAATATCACAAATTTAGGTTCATTTGGAGAGTAGGTAAGACCATGGTGTACTTACAACTGTCTCTAACTGGAACTATAAATTCCCATTCTTCTATAAGAGAATTTCTAAATTTACTAGCTGATTTATTATTACCGAACTGCAAATTCTGATATTCAAGAATCATCCATACACACATATTCACGCCTTTATCCCTATGGGCTAGGCAGAGCACAAACAACTCAAACAAGAAAAAGTTTTGAGGGTTATTTAAGATAGATTTGTAGGTATATTTCTTGAGTGACAGGTTGTCAGCCCATCGCCCAAATTGCAATATACTGAAACCCTCGGATCCCTTAGCTGGTTTTCATAGCATACCCAGGAGGAAATGCAGCTGGTAAATTCTATGTTTTTCTATCGCTCCCAGTCCAGCATGGAAGAATCATCAATAAATAGGTAAAACAAGAGATGTCTTTATTTTAGCTATTATCAATTTTCTCCACCTGACCTCAAGAAGCTTGTTCTGCTGTCGCTACTTGTAATAACCCTACAGCGTTTGCCAATCTCGATCAGCCTAGTCGGCGTGTAGGCACCTACACCCTTGTCATACATTATTACTCACGTTTAACCCACGGATAACTCAATACGAGAGCCCTTAGCGTAGAGGTGGTTTACCTCAGTTACTGTAACTGTATATTACCGACTTAGTAACTGTTACTTGCAGCAAAATATTTCAAATCGTTACCGATCAGCAAAAACTGTAATAAAAAAAAGTAGACTCCAGCGTTAGGTTAAGAAAATACACCCGTTACATCGGCGGCTAAATGAGGTTACACGTAGAAATGAGAATTTTTCGCATGGTAAAAGTAGCTCTATTTATCCTATTTTTGTATTTGTCCTATTTCAGAATCTAAACTATATATTTATCTAGTTTTATTTAGACCAGCAGGGCTATGATACGCAGTTTAGACTTCGATTTGTCTGCAAGTGTTGCATACTTCACTATTCTTCTTTTGTCGAGTGGGTATCGAGTCTATCGTCCCGATGAACCCTGGTGTCAGAGTTTTTAAACCGCCTAGTAGCACAACTATCAGGCCTCGGACATGGTTTGAGTAACGACCACTATCAAAGACAGCGGCCGGGACCGACGGCTTAACGTGCCCTCCGAAGCACGAAATCTTTTTTCTTTTCGGACAATCAGGTGATTCAGCCTGCAGTGTCCTAACCAAACTGGGGAAAAATTCACAAAGTGATAAATTCTCAAATATCAACTTTGTGTTTCCCCCCTGGGAATCTAACTCAGGGCCTCCGGATCGGTAGTCCATGGCACTAGCCACTAGACCACGGAGGCAGTTCACGGAGTACTTCACTATGATTAATACCTATCCTTTTTGACAAAAGGTCGACAGTGCGCATCATAGCCCCGCAGTCGAGAGGTTGAAAGTGTGATTAAGAAATAATCATCCTAATAGGTAGGTATACAAACCATCGCATTTTCAAGTCAAATTTTAGGAGTATGATTCGCAGGATATCACGAAATATTTGAGGTCGTCATTGACATCATAATCGTAACATGTGCGACCTAGTAATAGTATCATACATAGTTAAGTATCTGTTACTTCTAAATGTAACTGCTAGGTTCAACTCTACGCCATTCTTAGCAATTTGAGATCAGTCGATGGTTAGTTTCTCAAGCATTTAGTTAGAGGGTGACTTAATTAATTTCAAGAACACTTGTGCGTCTCAAGTTTACATTTAATTTCTATTGAGAAAAACTAGATATACGAGGTGTAAGGGACAGCGTCCTGCGAACTGATAGGGGTTGCTCAGTCAACGGAACTGAACAACTATCACCAGGTTTTTTATTTAGGTAGTGATATTTAAAAAAAACATACAAATTGTTCGGTCGAGGTGATCTTTTTGTATGGGAAGTTTTTTATTTCAATTTTTTTTTATTATAAAGATTTTCCTGGTGATAGTTGTTCGGTTTCGTTGACTGAGCAACCGCTATCAGTTTATGGGACGCTGTCCCTTACACCCGGTATAGTACAGTCTATTTCCTTACAGGATAGGCAGAGCGTCAAAGACCTGTTATGGTCTTGAGGATCATTTTAAAAAGGACGAACTGTGTATTGCTTAAATTACCCTATACTAATATTGTAAATACGAAAGTGTGGATGTTTGCATGTTTGTTATTAAATCACATTTTAATCACTACACAGATAATCAATTTTATTTCCCATTAATAATTCAATTTATTTCATAATTAATAAAATAGTTACTATTTACATTTTACTAAAAACATACTTACAAAATTTTTATTATAATACATTTAATGAAATTTACAATCGAATTCCAAATAATAATTCTTAATTTTAATTTATTAATTTTACATTAGCAAATTTTATGTTGGGCATAACTTGTTTTGCTACATGTATCTATATTATTGCATGTTTTAATCAATTTTATTTCCCATTAATAATTCAATTTATTTCATAATTAATAAAATAGTTACTATTTACATTTTATCAATTTTATTTCCCATTAACAATACAATTTATCTCATAATTAATCAAATAATTATTATTTACATTTTATACATGAAACATTTTAGTAAATTCCTACACAATGAGAACGACTACTCAATCTAATGTCAAATGAATTAAATGATGTAACTAGTCCTGACACAGACCTTGGTCTTTAAGGACTGTTACTGCCTACCACTGTGATGACGTTTTGTTGGCGCTTGTTGTTATACTATTTATTGTGGTTATAATTAAATGCTTTGTAATGTCATACTGTATGCTTATAAATAAAAAATAAATATGGATGAAACTTGCCACAGATATAAGTAAGTTTCGGGAATAGGATACAAACTTTCTATTACTTTCCACCTTAATTTCAACTCATCCAACGCATGTGAAGTCGCGAACGAAACTGCTAGGCAATATATCGAAGACCTTCGTCTCCCTCTTTTGATTTCTGCACAGGAATAGAAGCAGTTGGAACGTTCTATGTTTTACTGTTTTCTACCAGTTCAGCACGGAAGACATATATCTACACTTATACATTCTTTCATGCTGGACTGGGAGCGAGAGAAAAACATAGAATGTGCCAGTTGAATCTCCTCCCGGGCATGCTGTAAAAAACAGCTGAGGGATCCAAGGGTTTCAGTATATTGTAATTTAGGCGATGGGCTGACCACCTACAATTATTTCTTAAATAACCCTCAAAATTTTGTCAGACGTGGCGGGATGCCTACCCCATTGGGGATAAAGGCGTTATTATATTTATTTATGTACTTATGTACATATTGAACAATCTCTTGACAATAACTTCTTCTTCTGTCGAGTGGGTATCGAGTCTATCGACCCGAAGAACCCTGGTGTCAGAGTTTTTAAACCGCCTAGTAGCACAACTATCAGGCCTCTGACATGGTTTGAGTAAAGACCACTATCAAAGACAGCGACCGGGACCGACGGCTTAACGTGCCCTCCGAAGCACGAAATCTTTTTCTTTTCGGACAATCAGGTGATTCAGCCTGCAATGCCCTAACCAAACTAGGGAAAAATTCACAAAGTGATAAATTCTCAAATATCGACTTTGTGTTTCTCCCCTGGGAATCGCACCCAGGACCTCCGGATCAGGAGTCCATGGCACTAGCCACTAGACCACGGAGGCAGTAACATAACAATAACATATTAACGTAATCGCAAGGTGAGCCATGTAGAGCAAAGATTGATGAGTTTAATATGAGCGATCGCTGAATACATAACACTTTGTATATGTACTAAGTACATGTAGTGTGATTACAGAATCAAGGTTCTATATACTGGCCTGAATTTTATGCTCTAGAAATACATATACATACAATCACTTCCATGCTGGACTGGGAGAGATAGAAAAACATAGAATGTTCCAGCTGCCCTTCTTCCCGGGCATGCTGTTGAAGTCAGCAAAAGGGACTCGAGGGTTACAGTGTATTGTAATTTAGGCGATGGGCTGACAACCTGTCACTATAGCAATACATATTACAATCTAAAATTGCCCTCAATTTTTGTCAGACGTGGCGAAAGCGCCTTTTACGAGGCGTTAAACGCTCTGCTTACCCTGTAAGGGATAAAGGCGTGATTTATGTATGTATGTACAATCACTCCTTTATCCCGAATGGGGTAGGAAAAGCGTAAACGACCTAAAAAAAAAGGTCATTCCGCCACGTACGACAAAGCTTCGAGGGTCATTCAAGACGGATTTGTAGGTATTTTGCTGTAGTGACAGGTTGTCAGCCCATTGCCTAAATTGCAATGTACAGAAATCCTCGGATTCCTTGTCGGGTTATACATTCTATGTTTTTCTCTTAGTCCCAGTCCAACATGAAAGAAAGTACAATTATGTTACAACCCCAAAGCTATCCTAGGCTCTGCGGAGACCGTCAATTGCTATGTTCTGACGGTAAGTGAGAATGTCAATGCATTTATGGATTTTGGATATACCCACATTGCAAACTATAAAGACATATCCCTACCTTATTTTTATTTATCGCGTTACATATTAGTGATATCGATCTCTATACTCTACTCATTCGTTCTACCATACTGTACTGGGAGCGAGTGAACAACATAGAATGTGCCAGCTGCATTTCCTCCGGGACATGCTATAAAAATCAGCTAAGGGATCCGACGGTTTCAGTATATTGTAATTAAGGCGATGGGCTGACAACCTGTCAGTACAACAATAAACCTACAAATCTATCTTAAATAACTTTCAAAACTTTGTCAGACGTGGCGGAACGACCTTTACGCTCTGCCTACCCCTTTAGGACTAAAGGCGTGATTATATGTATGTATGTATGTATAATCTACTCAACAATGCATGCTTGCAAATCAGTGTTGGACTGTTAAACCCCCGTGAACATCGTCCAGGGCCGAAGCATCCCTGAATGCTCTTTAATTGGACAATGGCAAAAGCTGGCCCTTTACGGAGCACGGACACGCGATGTGAACCGATTTTCGCTTTAAGGTTGGTTCACATTGTGCAAAGTTTTTTCGTAGAGAATATGTTTATTTTTCAATTGTATCAAATCTTGCTTACCTTGCGTATCTATGACTTACTTCCATGCTGGACTGGGATAGATAGAACAACATAGAATGTTCCAGCTGCCCTTCCTCCCAGGCATGCTGTTGAAGTCAGCAAAAGGGACTCGAGGGTTACAGTGTATTGTAATTTAGGCGATGGGTTGACAACCTGTCACTATAGCAATACATATTACAATTTAAAATTGCCCTCAATTTTCGTCAGACGTTGAATAATCATAATTCACTAAAAACGCAGTGAATCGAAAAACTGGTCCAACAGAATCAAGTTATAATTATTGAGATAATTTAGAACCTCATCAATTAGAGATTCATAGTTCGTTGTAGTAACAGCAAAGTGAATTACAGTTTTCTAACGGGGGCATCACTTGGCTTGTATCGTCATCTTAAATTTAATGCTTGCTAGTGGAAACGCAACCTTACAACGTTTAATGTCATTATTAGTCTTTTGTTAACCGGATCCTAGTTGCAACAGTTTACTGTGTATTTTGGAAAGACCTGAGAATTTAAATAGTGAAACAACTAGGGTAGTTAATCAATTTATTTAGTTTATAATTTGATGTAAGATAATCTGATAAGTATTTGGTAACTACTTAGAACATATAATCATACATATAATCACGCCTTTATCCCTAATGGGGTAGGCAGACCGCAAACGACCAAAACAAAAGTCATTCCGCCACGTCTGACAAAGTTTTGAGGGTTATTTTAGATAGATTTGAAGGTATATTGCTGTAGTGACAGGTTGTCAGCCCATCGCCTACATTGCAATATACTGATACCCTCGGATCCCTTAGCTGACTTTTACAGCATGCCCGGGAGGAAATGCAGCTGGCACATTCTAAGTTTTTCTCTCGCTCCCAGGCCAGCATGGAAGTTAACTACTTAGAAACCTTATTTAAATGTAAAACGAAGCGTCACGTGCCTTCTATTTCTTGATCGTTTCCAAAAGTATTTTTTTTAGGTATTTCCAATTCAGTTTTAGAATGAGGGTAATCAAAGTTTCAAGTCTTTTTATTCAAAAACTCATTTCTAAAATATTATATACGTGTTGGCAAATTAGTTAAATCACTAAAACTACTCTTTGACTATGTTGTCATATTTAATAGCTAAACCTTATTTTAGAAACAAGATCCTCGATTAAAAGACATAAAACTTTGTTTACCTTTATTCTGAAACTAAGTTGGAAATACCATACATGAAAATCTTTTCTTCCATGCTGGCCAGTGAGCGAGAGAACAACATAGAATGTGCCAGATTCATTTCCTCCTGAGCATTCTGTAAAAACCAACTAAGGGATCCAAGGGTTTCAGTATATTGCAATTTAGGCGATGGGCTGACAACCTGTCACTACAGCAATTTACCTCCAAATCTATCTTAAATAACCCTCAAAACTTTGTCCGACGTGGCGGAACGACCTTTGTTTAGGTCATTTACGCTTTGCCTACCCCATAAGGAATTAAGGCGTGATTATATGTATGTATGTTAAATCTTTTTTCGTTCACAAAAAATATTATTCAAAGTTATGTTTAAAGCTATGAATATAACAATACGATTTGATCATCACCACTACTAGGTAAGTAGAAAAAATCTTTTTTTTGTCCAAATAAAATCAATTTTTGATATAACCATGTAATATCTTCACATAAACTCAGCAATTTGTCGACTATCGGCAGGACAAGACTAACGTTCTAGGAAAACATAGCGAACACAACTAGCAAGTTGTAGTACAACCTCAACTAGAGTCACCAGTTCATTACGAGTGTGTACGGTCAGCAAAAGTCGTGTAGAGGGTAGTTCAGTAGTCCAGTCAATCCAGTGGTGATTGTATAGATAGTGTCGCATTAAAAGTAATTTGAGAGCATTGTCTCTTAAAAATGGGATCATATGAAAGCTGAATCCCGAGAAAGCTGTTGATTACTCCACCGACAAGAGCAAAGCTCTTAAATTTATGATGATGTGTCTTTAATATTAATTTTTGTTTGTTTCACGTGACACTTTTTCTGTTATTTACATAGACACAAGCCAATAGTTTCGTCCTTACGGGTAGGGAGAGCGTGACATTAGCTAAGCGTCTGGCAAATATTGAAAGTAATTTTTAGTAGCAAATGACATCTAAATAAAAAAAATACAATACATAGTGGCACCCCCGAATCCCTGTATTTCTTTACAATATGCCTGAGACGCAAAACAGCTGGCATATCATTCTGTTTTTCTTTATTTATCTTAAAATATTAGAATAGTTTGATAGTGATATTGAAAGAAGAATGAATGCTGGTAACATGGTGAATGGGGCGTTGCACACCTTTATGAACAGCCAGAGGGTGTCCAATAAGGCTCGTCTGGCTGTGCATAGAGGAGTGTTAGTCCCAACACTTATGTATGGCAGTGAAAGTTTGGTATGGCAGAAAAGACATGAAAGTAGAATAAATGCGGTAGAAATGAGAGCATTAAGAAGTATGATTGGTGTGAAACTGAGTGACAGAATAAAAAATAGCGTGATAAGGGAACGTTGTGGTGTGAAAGAGGATATAGTGACAGGTATAGAAAAAGGAATGCTGAGGTGGTTTGGTCATGTTGAGAGGATGGATGAAAAGAGATTAACCAAACAGATATACATGGCGAGTGTGAGTGGGAATGTTGGAAGGGGAAGACCTCGACGAACGTACCGCGATCAAATCGGGGACGTTCTAGGGAAAGGTCAGGTCAGGAGTACCCTAAACCGACGAGCGTGCATGAAAAGATTGATGAATGTAGATGAAGCGAAAGAAGTTTGCAAGGATCGTAGCAAATGGAAGGATGTGATCTCTGCCTACCCCTCCGGGAAAGAGGCGTGACGTTATGTATGTATGTATGTAAATATTAGAAAATAACATACATACATACATACATACATATAATCACGCCTTTATCCCTAATGGGGTAGGCAGAGCGTAAACGACCTAAACAAAGGTCGTTCCGCCACGTCTGACAAAGTTTTGAGGGTTATTCAAGATGGATTTGTACGTATATTGCTGTAGTGACAGGTTGTCAGTCCATCGCCTAAATTGCAATATACTAAACCCTCAGATCCCTTAGCTGGTTTTTACAGCATGCCCGGGAGGATATGCAGCTCGCACATTCTATGTTTTTCTCTAGCTCCCAGTCCAGCATGGAAGAAAATAACAAATTATTAATTCAACCGGTGACGGGATTTGGGCCGGTTTTCAAAAGACACGGATTCAAATCCTGTCAGCGGTTGAATTTTGATTTGTTATTTTCTAATATTTTTAGAAATAAAATAGCACTGTGCATACATACATACATACCATACCGCCTTTATCCCTAATGGGGTAGGCAGAGTGTAAACGACAAAAGTCGTTTCGCCACGTCTGTCAAAGTTTTGAGGATTATTTAAGATTGATTTGTAAGTATATTAATATAGTGACAGGTTGTCAGCCCATCGCCTAAGTTACAATATACTGAAACGCTCCGATCCTTAAGCTGGTTTTTACAGCATGCCCGGGAGGAAATGCAGCTGGCACATTCTATGTTTTCTCTCGCTCCCAGGCCAGCGTGGAAGAATAGCACTGTGAGTGCAAAAATATCTACTAGAAAACTTATTTATCTTTGTCCCTTAATTCTTTATTGTTTGACCCTTTATCTTACTGACTGGACTACAGAGGCGGTACGCGTGAAAGTGGCCTCGACCGTCCCGGTACGCCTAGAGCAATTAATAAGTTTCGGGACGGGTGACCGGATGTCCGTACTGTCACTATGTACTGTCAGCAAAAGTGTCTTTTGTGTTGGCCTCTTTGTGGCCAAGTTGGGATGACGTCAGGAAAGTTTGGGAACTGCGTGGGATGGTTCGTAATTGTTGTACTGAATATAGCTAAGTATTATAGATACTATAATTTAACGCTTATTAGAGTATATTTTATAAATATTATACAGGGTGTAAGGGACAGCGTCCCGCAAACTGTTAAGAGTTTTCGGTCAACGAACCTCGATCAGACATTTTTTTTATAATTTCCTGAATGAATTTCCTGGTGGAACTTGTTCAGTATTGTTGACTGAGCAACCCTTATCAGTTTTCGGGACGATGTCCCTTACCCCGGTAAAGTAGGTACATTTATAACTTTATACACAGGATCACTTCTTTGAAATATTTTTCTTTACAAAGAACCCTAGGAATCTGAAAATTAGAAAACACGGTTACAAAAATGACAAAAAAAGGGTTAGGTAGGTATACAAACCATGTCATGCGCTTGTGTCATTTTAGAAACTTTGAAAGCAGGTTTAATTAAGTCATTCGTTGATTTAACAATTTAGGTTCGTACTTATAAAGCGATCTCAAGATTGAGAGCAAAATTAAGCATGGATTTGACAGGTCACCTTGTACTGAAATTACATTTCTGATACGAAATTAAACTAGCTGACAGTCTTAAGTGTGGTTTATCAATACGGGCCTTAGCTTGTCAAATAAGGAAGAAGCATCGAAGAACTGCAGAATATGCAACCATATCTTCTTTCAGTCAGTACTCAATGCAGCGAAGTCATAGTGGCGGCAGGACAGTGGCGGGATGGTTGGCCAGCAGCGGTCACCACACTAACTTCTCCTTCCAGGACTTACACTGGAATCAGTCCATTTCTTTAGAAACTCTGACAGCATTCTGCAGGAGCTGAACATCAAAAGCCGTGGAGGGTACGCGAGCTCGAGGCAGAACGCCGATGCGTTGGTCGGATGCAATAAAGAAAGCAACAAATAGCTCCTTCCAAGACGCAACCCCTTTAGCTAGCTGCCGCTGGAGTTGGAGGACTCTTGCACAGAGGGACCGATAAGAAAGAAGAAGAAGAGACAGCAGGGTTCATCGGGTCGCTAGACAACTTGATAACCATATCGGTAAAAAAAGATGATGCAAATATTTCTGCAGTCGGTACTCAATGCAGCGAAATGACAAAGTCAGAGCGGCGGCAGGACAGTGGCGTGATGGCTGGCCAGCAGCGGTCACCACACTAACTTCGCTTTCTAGGATTTACGCTGGAATCAGCCCATTTGTTTAGAAACTCTGACAGCAGGGTTCATCAGGTAGCTCGACAACTTAACAACCATATCGGTTAAAAAATTATGCAAATATTTCTGCAGTCAGTACTCAATGCAGCGAAGTGACGAAGTCAGAGCGGCGGCAGGACAGTGGCGTGATGGCTGGCCAGCGGCAGTCACCACACTAACTTCGCTTTCCAGGATGTACGCTGGAATCACAGCCCATGGATTTAGAAACTCTGTCGGCAGGTTTCATCGGGTAGCTCGACAACTTAACAACCATATCGGTAAAAAGATGATGCAAATATTTCTGCAGTCGGTACTCAATGCAGCGATGTGACAAAGTCAGAGCGGCGGCAGGACAGTGGAGGGGCGGCTGGCCAGCGGCGGTCACCACACTAACTTCGCCTTCTAGGATTTACGCTGGAGTCAGCTCATTTATTTAGAACCATGATAAAATATCTCTTTTCTTCCATGCTGGACTGGGAGAGATAGTAAAACATAGAATGTTCCAGCTGCCCTTCCTCCCGGGCATGCTGTTGAAGTCAGCAAAAGGGACTCGAGGGTTACAGTGTATTGTAATTTAGGCGATGGGCTGACAACCTGTCACTAAAGCAATACATATTACAATCTAAAATTGCACTTAATTTTTGTCAGACGTGGCGAAAGCACCTTTTAGGAGGCGTTAAACGCTCTGCCTACCCGTAAGGGATAAAGGCGTGATTTATGTATGTATGTATGTATAAAATATCGGCTGGAAGTTTTTGCCTTGAAATACAACTTTGGATCATTAATTTGGTAGCTTTAAAATATATTTTTGCTAAATAGTTAAGTTGTCTGAAAAGGAAATCGTTTCGGTGTGCTTTGGATCCTACACCGACGAGCGTGCATGAAAAGATTGAATGTAGATGAAGCGAAAGAAGTTTGCAAGGACCGTAGCAAGTGGAGGGATGTGATCTCTGCCTACCCCTCCGGGAAAGAGGCGTGACTTTATGTATGTATGTACTGACGTTGGTCATCGTACAAACCACGTAAGATAGACTTTTATAGAATTGGGTCATTCTTTCCGACAACCCTACGAATCAAAAAGACTTATAGACTAAATAGGCTCAGATCGATTTTCTCCTAAACACCCTAATGACCCAATCAAGTAAAAATCCTGCTCCTAAACCGATTGGGTGAACCAAAAGAGAATGAAGCTGTATAAGGTAACGGGGGAGAGGGGAGGGGGGGTAACGTATAGCCTGGTTCCGATGTAATACTTTATTCATGGATCTAATTTCGTACTATTTGAACGAGTATTCGAATATCGAGCGAAAAGCTTTCAATAAAATGAATAGTTTCTTTTTCACGAGTGAAGTAGGTTAGTAAAATTGTTTTTTTTTAAACTTCAGTTTTACAGGTGGAAAGTAATTGAAACTGCCACATGATTTAATAGCTTGAAATTTTTACATCACTATCTAATGCATTGAATGAATTTCTTCCATGCTGGACTGGGAGAGATAGAAAAACATAAAATGTTCTAGCTGCCCTTCCTCCCGGGCATGCTGTAGAAGACAGCAAAAGGGACTCGAGGGTTACAGTGTATTGTAATTTAGGCGACGGGCTGACAACCTGTCACCACACATTAGCAATACACATTACAATCTAAAATTGCCCTCAATTTTTGTAAGACCCGGCGAAAGCGCCTTTTACGAGGCGTTTAACGCTCTGCCTACCCCGTAAGGGATAAAGGCGTGATTTTATGTATGTATGTATGTCTAATGCATAGCTCCTTTTTGCACCAAATTGAGCTCAGCTTTCTTATGATTAATGCTATTACAGCACTGTGAATGTATGAAACTTAGAACCATAATTATAAACAGCACTTGAGATTGACAGCTAGTTTGAGTTCGTATCAGTACAATGTGGCCTGTCAAATCCATACTTAATATTGTTCTCATACTTGAGATTGCTTCTTAAATACGAGCCTCAGTGTCGGAATAATAATCCACTAATACCTACCAATATATTTCAAACCAAATAAATATGCCTCTCTGAACTTTACAAATTTATAACGGTATTAAATGTTTAAAATTATCTAAATGAATATTGAGACTAAAATACCCAACCCTTACACGAGTAACAGAACTCTGCCACCAAATTTCACACTTCAGAGATTTCCAAAGACATACAAACCCATTAATTTAGAACACGACTCTTTATTAAAAATTACGCACCAAGAGTATTTTAACAGTTGTGTATTCAAAATACTGTACCTGTTATTTCTTTAAATGTTATTTTTTAGAATATAATAGAATAGAATGTGCAAGCCTGTCCTCCCGAACATGCTATAAAAACCAGCTAAGGGATCCGAGGGTTTCTGTATATTGCAATTTAGGCAATGGGCTGACAACCTGTCACTACAGAAATATACCTACAAATCTATCTTAAACAACCCTCAAAACTTTGTCAGTCGTGGCGGAACAACCTTTGTTTAGGTCGTGTACGCTCTGCCTACCCCATTAGGGATAAAGGCGTGATTATATGTACGTATCTTATTTTTTTGTAACTGAATACGATCAAAATTATCCACTTTTATAATACTACAATATCTATTAATTTATTCTATCACCTAAAAAGTTCTAACAAGATAAGATTTACATTTAAAAGCAGATAAAAATTATCAATTTGTTTATAGTTTGTTTATTTTTTCAAATTTTGCGGTAATGAAAACAAAATCAAACATTAAGTAATTTGTATTTATTTATAGACATACCGGACAGACATAAGCATTTTTTTTTATTAAACTTAAACAATATTCATTACCCATAAAAGTAACAGATATCAAATATCACCTTATTCCATCACTATCAAATCATATGAATTAAACACGAGTGTCGGCCATCTTGAAATATATCTTCCTTTTGAAACAAAACGATGTTTTGATGCATGCGCGCGCGCTCGCATCGCGACGTCACAGGAATAGACTGGCTAATTATGAACGGCATGAATTAACGGACGAAGGTATCACATTTGAAAAAAGAATCACGTCAGAAAGGATGAATGAAATTATGAATTAGAAATGAAATCTGAATGAATATAGGTATTTGGCTGAAGTAATTTGAAGGTGTCCTACTGAAGTCGTTTGCGATCTGCTGGTAAATTACATTCAGTATGTAAAATAAAAGATACAAACTAGAGAAAAGATTTTTTCTTTCATGCTGGACTGGGAGCGAGAGAAAACATAGAACGTGACAGTTGCATTTTGTCCCGGGTATTTTGTAAAGAACAGCTAAGAGATCCGAGGGCTTCAGTATATTGCAATTTAGGTGATGGGATAGGAATATACCTACAAATCTATCTTAAACCACACTTAAAACTTTGTCAGACTAGGCGGAATGACCTTTGTTAATGTTGTTTACGCTCTGCCTACCCCATTAGGGATAAAGGCGTGATTATATGTATGTATGTATAAATTAACATCACATTTGAACGTCAGAAAGGATTAATGAAAGTATGAATTAGAAATAAAATTAGAACGAATGTAAATATTTGGCTGAAGTATTTTGAAGGTGTCTGAATTTCTACGTAATGTCATAATGATCGCCAATCCATCTGCGATCTAATGTTTAGATATATTAATGTAATTGGCATGATTTTTTTTTAGACTCTAGTGAATAGTTTTTTTTAATAAGGTTATTCAGCGTGACCGCCAAAAACACAAAAGATAACGAAACACATTATTTAGGGCGAAGTAAAAACCGAGTCGCCGACGAAACTTCCTATATAAATCCCTCAACGTCACGAATAAAACAAATTTTTCCAACTAAATACATAATTCATACCAGATTCCTTCGATAATCTGACGGTGCGCTACCGGGGGACTATACTCCAGTTACAATGGAAAGAATGGAACGTTTTGCAATTAATAGATGGTATTTTTGTATTTCTTGGTTTTCCATCGTGTGGTTTTACCAATGACTAAAATACTTATTACCGTAAAGATAAACAGCGCTTGAGACTGACTGCTACTTTTAGTTCGTATCAGCAATGCAATTTCAGTAAAATATGACCAGTCAAATCCATACTTAATATTGCTCTCAATCTTGAGATCGCTTTATAAATACGGGCTTTGGCCAATTCAATTCAATTTATTCAATAACAATAATATTGTGTTTGAAATACATGTACACTGAAATTAAATTACAATCATACGATCACAGTTACATTAAAATGTCTAATTATAATAAATAAGTAATTAATGATATTAATGAAACTAAATAAGATGATGTCAATTTACATGTCAAATTTAAATATTATTAAAGTAAATAATTGTGAATTACATCGAAGGCAGCAATTGTTATAAAAAATCGTCAATGGAATACAAGCACCTTTCCAGTAAGAGAG
Organism: Scrobipalpa costella; assembly: GCA_949820665.1. Taxonomy (NCBI): domain Eukaryota; kingdom Metazoa; phylum Arthropoda; class Insecta; order Lepidoptera; family Gelechiidae; genus Scrobipalpa; species Scrobipalpa costella. Next base: position 25,268,181 of record OX463298.1, read on the forward strand.
CTTTTATTTTTTGTTGAAATTACCAGGTTGTAATTTCAAATTCAAGGTCATTGATGATCCGCATACATACATACTATCACACCTGTATCCCTAATATGGGTATGCAGAACGTAAACGACCCAAACCCAAATCCCGGGCATGCTGTAAAAGTCAGCAAAAGGGATTCGAGGGTTACAGTGTATTGTAATTTAGGCGATGGGCTGACAACCTGTCACTACAGCAATACACATTACTATCTAAAATTGCCCTCAATTTATGTCAGGCGTGGCGAAAGCGCCTTTTAGAAGGCGTTTTTACGCTCTGCCTACCCCGTAAGGGATAAAGGCGTGATGTTATGTATGTATGTATGTAAACGACCCAAACAATCATTTCACCACGTCAGTCAGGTCATTTCACCACGTCTGACTAGTTTTGAGGGCTGTTTAAGATAGATCTGTATATTGTTGTAGTGACAGGTTGTGAGCCCATTGCCTGCCAATTGACCATTCGCATACCAATTTTTATTTAAGTCCGTTCAGTCCGTATTGCGTAAAATACAAAGTAATCTTTACAATTGAAATAATATTTTATGTTTCTCTGACTAGCTTTCCAAATGTTAAAGAATTTTGAAATCAGAATTCTTGTAGTTTATGTAGAAAACAAATAAACTATATCAAAATTCAATTCATATTAATGAATACTACGTCATTAAACTAGTGCTTGAGTCCTATAATTATTTAGGAACAAAACAAGCATTTATAGTACGCACTTGCTCATGTAAATCACTTCCAAACAATCTTTAACTGCAATCACATCTTCGAGCTTAAAGATGCCCCACCGTTACAGTTGTAACTCAGGTATAGACCGCGCGTTTTCTTTGCCTGGAGCTTCTAACTAGAGATAGGCCCTGGAAATAATAGGCTAACTTTTATCAGGCCAGACAAGAGGCAATGGGTGTTATCAGTGAAATACTTGTTCAAATTGCAGTGGTAGCGAGTTTTTATCATCGCCCCAGGGGTAGCAGTCTCATAATCAATAAAGAGTTGAGACGGTAGCTAACGGTTTGGCCGTAGTCTAAGATTGGATGGGAAGAAAGAGGTGTAAGATAGTATTCGCAATTTTTTAAGTTAAAGATTAAAAACTACAAAAGTAGTTTTATGCTGGACTGGGAGCGAGAGATAAACATAGAATTCGCCAGCTGAATTATCTCCCGGGCATGCTTTAAACACCAGCTAAGGGATCCGAGGGTTTCAGTATATTGCAACATGTCACTACACCAATATACCTATAAATCTATCTTAAATAACCCTCAATCTTTATTCCATGCTGGCCTGGGAGCGAGAGAAAAACATAGAATGTGCCAGCTGCATTTCCTCCCGGACGTGCTGTAAAAACCAGCTAAGGGATCCGAGGGTTTCAGTATATTGTAATTTAGGCGATGGGCTGACAACATGTCACTACACCAATATACCTATAAATCTAACTTAAATAACCCTCAAAACTTTGTCAGACGTGGCAGAATGAACTTTGTTTAGGTCGTTTACGCTCTGCGTACCCCATTAGGGATAAAGGCGTGATTATATGTATGTATGTAAGCTTAAAAAGTGGAAGTTAAGAGTCAATCATGTTTTTCGGTTAAGAAAAAAACGCAAGCGGTTGTAGGTAAAGTACTGTCTCAACGGTTATAGATAAGAGACCTTCCACCGAGATTAATTCCTGAGACGAATGGAGTTTTCACAAAGATTTAAAAAATAGCGCACGGAAACAGATGTGATAAAGCGTTTGTGCAGTAACGACATTGAGTGGTCCAAAATATTGTTTTTCAACCATGTTACTATTCAAAAGGATAGACAATTTTATATACTCGATTCCATTCTAAAGCCTTTAAAAAAGTTAAGTAAAACTAGAGAAATTTGAAGAGATAGGGCTTAGGTTTTCGTGGTTAAATAGAAGAAAAACAAAACAATTAATTCAAAACCAAATTCCACCAACAAACTGCAATCCAAGTAAACAAGCTCACAAAACGGGCTATCTGCTTCTGTCATAACTGTGCCCCATTTTGCTAATAAAACTGGGTTATCACATTGTGCGCTACGGCGGGAAACAGATCAGATAGGCCACTTGCCAGTAGCTAGACTTGGCTTCCAACAAATATGACTCGAGTAGTGGGGGTAGGGCGGCCATAAGTCATAGTGAATTATGGGATTGTCTTAGATTATGGTAAGGTGTTGTTAATTGTGGAGATGGTGTGGTTGGAATTACTACTGTTATATTGTATCAAGTTTTTAAAAATATTATAAGGATTTACTGCAGAAGCTATTAGGCACTTTATATGTCAAAATTATTTTAATTGTCTATTGATTATTTATTTACGTCTTTATTCATTATTTCACGTGACATTTGGTAGTTTATGATTGTGTTAGCTTTTTCTTCATCAAGGAGCAATTCTTAAGATCAAAAACAAGTTATTAAACTATTTCGCACATCCCCATAGGGTACATAAAAGTAGCATTTTGATGACTTTAATGTTTCGTGAACATTCTACATAATTTATATTCTAAACCCTTTGAAGCACGGATATTATTTGTTATACGGATATTGTTAGTATTAGAATACAAACGCGCCAGAAGGATTTTTTAAACATTTCACGTCATAGTTTTGAGATCCACCCTTTATTTATTGATTTATTTTATTTTTATAATTAATTATAACATAACTTCAAGCAATTGGTAACTGTTTAACAGAAATAAACGCGTTTGAATGATTTGACACTACCCAATGACCTCAGCCCCCGTTGTCCGAACTTTCCCCAAAGCTTGGCCACCCTGCACGTACATTCTTTTAATAGGTCCGGTTTTTACGGCATAGTAAGTACGGACCAAGACGGCTTGCCAAATTGGATGATGGTATTCGTGGTGTGCAGTTTTAATCTACCCTCCGGCGGTTAAATTTTATTTTTATTTGACCATCTTCTTGTATGCGGTCGGAATCAAGTGCTTATAGTTTTTACCCGACTTCGTGAAGCTGAAACTAAAAAGAAGGTGTTGTTATAGGACCATCTGAAAAATATAATTGTAAGTAGATTTCGACTCGAAGGATTTATTCGAGGCTTGATTAGTTTAAATAGAGAGTAGGTGTAAGACAGTATTTTCCCGATTGCATACGTACCCTACGCCCTAGGGATAATTTAGCTGTTTCCTAAATACTTGTCAAACTTGTCAAATTTATTTGAAGCTGGACATTGAAGTTTAAACAAGCACAATCTAATTTATGGTTTTAAGTCGGATATTAATTTTGACAATTAAAGTTTAACTACTTCTTGATTTGTTAAGAATGACTATTACCTTATATAGAAGAATGAATAGGATTTCGGTATTTGATTTGGTTGAATTTTATCGGTTTGTGTAATAACTAGTTAATAGCCTATGGTACAGTGAACTATGATTTGCGCACATTTTATTTGAATTTTACTACCAAACATTTAATACAATTGTGAATTTGATGAAAGTTCATCAGGATTTACGTATATATATAAACTTTAATAAGCATACAGAGCTACTCGTATTTATATTACAACAATTTTATGGTAGAGAGAGTTGTTTAGTAGAACGATGCAACAGTAGAGTAGATACCAAACTTGCATGTTTGTACTCTGTGTAAAAATTATTACTATATTTTTTTAAGAATAATTTTAGTAACAAAAAGTACAATTTAATTTTATACTTTTATTTTTCTTGATTCAATAATAATTCGTCGTTTCGGCACAACTTGGATTGGAATTAATCTCTTCATAGCTATCAATTCAGATTAAGGTCACCTTTTTTAAAAATGTATGTGAATGACATTTTTCTTCCATGCTGGACTGGGAGAGATAGAAAAACATAGAATGTTCCAGCTGCCCTTCCTCCCGGGCATGCTGTAGAAATCAGCAAAAGGGACTCGAGGGTTACAGTGTATTGTAATTTAGGCGATGGGCTGACAACCTGTCACTATAGCAATACACATTACAATCTAAAATTGCCCTCAATTTTTGTCAGACGTGGCGAAAGCGCCTTTTACGAGGAGTTTGACGCTCTGCCTACCCCGTAAGGGATAAAGGCGTGATTTTATGTATGCATGTATGACATTTATTTTGTTTTAAGCCTTACGGACTTCTAGGAAAACTACCTGTTATTTCTAAAATGTGTTTCATAGACTGGGTGCTACTATTATTACAAACTGCCTCCGTGGTCCAGCGGTCTGAGCCATTGGCTCTGGATCCGGAGATCTCGGGTTCTATTCCCGGCGGGGGACAATGGCTTTGTGGTGTTTTACTTGTTTGGTTAGGACATTGCAGGCTGATAATAAGTAAGATGATCCATGCTTTCGGATGGGCATGTAAATAGCCGGTTCTGCTCCTGATTTCTCTCTGGACATGTCAGTCAATTTTTACCATCAGAATTAGAGATTGAAGAAATATAGAGTGCAGTTATGAATTGGGCAAACACATGGGCACTAAAAACTAAAAACTAGTCCTGCCGATCTCTAAGAGATTGGCCGCCATCAACGATAATCGGTGGGAGGGCTATACTGCATACATACATATTATCACGCCTTTATACCTAATGGAGTAGGTACAAAAACCCAAAGCACGAAATCTTTTTTCTTTTCGGACAAACAGGTGATTCAGCCTGCAATGTCCTAACCAAACTGGGGAAAAAATCACAATGTGATAAATTCTCAAATATCAACTTTTTTGTGTTTCTCTCTGGGGATCGAACCCAGGACCTCCGGATCGGGAGTCCATGGCACTAGCCACTAGACCACAGAGGCAGTTACAGGTAGTAACCTGTAGTGACAGGTTGTTAGCCCATCGCCTAAATTGCAATACACAGACACCCTCGGATCCTTAGCTGTTTTTTACAGCATTCCCGGGAGGAAACGCAGCTGGCACATTCTATGTTTTACTCTCGCTCCCAGTCCAGCATGGAAGTGACTAGGAGGACTAAACTATACATTACAAATATACTACGCAACGTATCTATCTGCCTGTCTAACATATTTCGTGGCTCCTAGCTTAATTCTATTAGTTGATAGGAAGGTGGGTCAGATCGTCGCTTTGTTTATAAACAATAGCCTGGTTGTTTATGACAATGCATGTATGGGCTTCATCACACCCTCAGCGAGTTGGAAGCCATTTACCTAATAATTTGATTTGGTTTATCGAAATAAGATTAAAACAATAGGTATAGTAAAGAGTGAAATTCACTACCATCTGTGTTTTCAAATGCAGATATCGTAGGATGATTTGAAAATTCGAATCTCGGCAAAAATTCTAGAGATTTATAATAGTATGACAAATCTTACTGGAAAAAGTAAAGATTTTGCGAAATAACTCGTCATTCTAGTAATATTTGACATCCATAACTGAAATAAGAACGCTGATTGGTCGGTTAGCGCGCTCAAAACAAAATCTCTTCTGATTGGTTGAATGTTAATCTTAAACATATATTATATAACCTATCAAAATAAGATTAAGTCAGTAAGTGAAAATCTAGTCAATCAGAGTTAAGGATATTAAATTTTACTAGAACGACGAGATTTTTCGAAAATAAGTTAGTTATATTCAGTAAGATTTTACAATAGATTCATACATACATACATATATATTCACGCCTTTAACCCTAAAGGGGTAAGCAGAGTTTACGCTCTGCCTGACTTTGACCTAAACAAAGGTCGTTCCGCCACGTCTGACAAAGTTTTGAGAGTTATTTAAGATAGATTTGTATATATATTGCTCTTGTGACAAGTTGTCAGCCCTACGCCTAAATTACAATATACTGCAAACCTCAGCACCACTGTCTAATTATCGGTCTTTTCGCAAAATCCCTAGGATTTTCGCGAAGATTCGAATTATCAAATCATCCTCATACATACAGACATATAACAAGCCTCAATACTACAAGCAAATGGGAATCTTTCGGGTGTACTCGCTCCATCTTTGACTCTATCTCTGTGACACCGAAATGTAGATTAGAGTCAAGATCAAAACCCATTAAAAATGTTGCTCTTGTCTGGCGATTTGAGGAAATGCCAGTATTTTTGAGGCTTATGATCTAAGAGCCGTATTTATAAAGCGATTACAAGATCGAGGGCTCTCAATCTTGAGACCGTTTTATGAATTTGCAGTGCATTTCTGATACGAACTCAAATTAGCTGTCAATCTCAAGTACTATTTATCAATACGTGCCTAAGTCATTTCTGTTCATCGTCGTATTTGGCTGAACTGACATAACACATAACATTTCACCACGTCTAAGTTAGGCCCGTATTTACAAACATCACTTAAGACTGACAGCTAGTTTAAGTCCGTATCAGAAATGACATTTCAGTACACAAGGACGTCTCAAATCCAATTATTAATATTACGTTCAATCTTGAGATCACTTTATAAATACGAGCTTAAGGCACGTAATAATGAAGCGATCTCAAACTTGAAAGCAATATAAAGTAAGGATTCGACAGGCCAGTTTATACTGAAATGACATTTCTAATACGAACTCAAACTCGCTGACACTCATGAGCGCAACTTATAAATACGGCTCTAAGTAATTTCTGGCTATCGTCATATTTAGCTGAACGGACATAACATTTCACCATGTGTAAATGCACACTTCACTATGCATTTTTGCAAACCCAGAATACCGAGAAAATCTAGTTACAGTTTCCACCCAAATTTCGCCTGAAAAGGCTAACAAAAATCCTCGTCAAAAGACATCTGTACTTTTTTATCCGACATTCTGTACGGAAAATGTGTAGGGAATAATTAACGGACCTTTTCACAGTAGGTACACAAGTAGGCTCGGTGCTACAAGGGTAGGTAGCTAGGTGTACGTATGGTTAGGTGGGAAAAGCGTCTGGCGTCACGGGGTTTGAGCCTCGTTTGCAGCAGGAAAGACACTGGCTTGCTGGTGAATTAATAATGAACTGGAACAGTTTTGAATTAAAATTTTGTCTTGAAGCTTTCTAGTTGGGTTGTAACTAGAATTTAAGTTCTTTGTCTGAATATTGTTATTATTAAGTACCTATACACCTACCTAACCTAGTACCTATTAAGAATCCATTTTTTTTACTTAAAAAAATTATGCTTGATCTACTGTTTTCAACTATTTTCTCGCCTTGTATTTTCGTGGCTGAATGAGTAGCGGCCATATTTGGCTTGCGCCGGCAGCGTTTCACGTAACCGCATATTATTATATGATTCTTCATATATTGATGCTTACCTTTGTAGAATATTGTGGTTTCAATGTAAAATAATACACGCAAATACGCATACACTCACTTACACACAAACTATTAATTTATTTTGATTATTCTGAAGGGCAGTAGTTGTATAGGCAGCTACTATCTTGAAGTAAGCTTACTTTTTAAGTATAAATTAAACAAAAATAGGTGTTTATTTAAATAAAACACATAATTTTGCTATAGTCAAGTAAAACTTTCAACAAACACACGCATTCTCATTTCCAAATTCATCATTTACGGTCCTCATCTCGTCTAGAAAGACAGGAGTTTTCTTGCCAAAGCTAACCGAACTAAACATTTTCAGTCCCAAGCATCTTCACTCAGTGGCACTCAATAATGTATATGCGAGAACGGGGTACGTGCGACGCCGCCGAAAAATGTGACGTAGTGTGGCTTGAAATTATTTTTTTACACACATACAAACATTACAAAAGCACTAATTTACACACACACTCAATCACTGTCTTACACATATATTTTTCTTCAGACATTCACTAAAAGATAGTAGTTTTCTACCCAGGCACTATCCTGCACTAAACTTATTTAGCCCTGAATCTCTTCACTCAGTGGCACTAAATAATGTTTATGCGAGAAAGGGGTACGTGAGACGCCACCGAAAAATGTGACCTAGTGTGGAATGAAATTAAATTTTCACAAAGACACACACTCAATCACTATCTTACACATATTTTTTTCTTCAGCACATTCATTGAAGGATAGTAGTTTTCTAGCCATCCACTATCCTGCACTAAACTTATTCAGCCCCGCGTCTCTTCACTCAATGGCACTCAATAATTTATATGCAAGAACGGGGTACGTGCGACGCCGCCGGTGCAAGCCGAAAAATGTGACGTAGCGGTGATTCCCACTGAAATATGGATGCTAGATGAACTTTCAATTTAAATCCAACATACTAGCCAAGTGGCACCCCCATCAGTAAAAAAAAAAAAATATTCACTTAAAACCGCAGTGAATCGAAAAACCGGTCCAACAGACTCAAGTAATAGTAAATTAGATAGAATATAACCTTAAAAAATTAGCGATTCATAGTTCAATGCAGTAACAGGAATAAAATTTGTCGTTGGTGGCCGTTATTCTCGATTTTTCTCCCGGTTACTAAAACGAACTATGAATCGTCAACTTATCTGCAGACCTGCACTGTCCTCCGTGACCTCAAAGACAGTAGTTTTCTAGCCAGTAACTATCAAGAACTAAACTTATTCAGCCCTGCGTCTCTTCACTCAGTAGCGCTCAATAATGTATATGCGAGAACGAGTAACACCGCCAAAAAATGTGACGTAGTGTGGTTTGAAATTAAATGTTCACACACGCAAACATTACAAAAACACTCATTTACATACACACTTAATCACAAGAAAAACACACAAGTCTTTCATTGAAGGATAGTAGTTTTCTAGCCAGTAACTATCCCGAACTAAACTTATTCAGCCCCGCGTCTCTTCACTCAGTGGCACTCAATAATGTATATGCGAGAACGGGGTACGTGCGACGCCGCCGGTGCAAGCCGAAAAATGTGACGTAGCGGTGATTCCCACTGAAATGTGGCTGCTAGATCAATTTTCAATTTAAATCCAACATACTAGCCAAGCCCCACTCAGTAAAAAAAAAACATAATTCACTAAAAACGCACTGAATCAAAAACCGGTCCAACAGACTCAAGTAATTGTAATTAAAAACCTTATAAATTAGAGAAACATAGTTCGTTGTAGTAACAGCAAGAAAAATTGCCGTTGGTGGCCGTTATACGCAATTTTTCTTCCTGTTACTTAAACACACTATGAATCGCTAACTTATCTGCAGACCTGCACTGTCCTCCGTGACCTCAAAGACAGTAGTTTTCTAGTCAGTAACTATCCTGCACTAAACTTATTCAGCCCCGCGTCTCTTCACTCAGTGGCACTCAATAATGTATATGCGAGAACGAGTAACACCGCCAAAAAATGTGACGTAGTGTGGAATGAAATTAAATTTTCACACAAACACATACACTCAAACATTACGAAAACACACATTTACTGTCTTACACATATTTTTTTCTTCAGACATTCATTGAAGGATAGTAGTTTTCTAGCTATCCACTATCCCGAACTAAACTTATTCAGCCCCGCGTCTCTTCACTCAGTGGCACTCAATAATGTATATGCGAGAACGGGGTACGTGCGACGCCGCCGGTGCAAGCCGAAAAATGTGACGTAGCGGTGATTCCCACTGAAATGTGGCTGCTAGATGAACTTTTACGTAACACTCGAACTGGGTTTCTGTTGTAGTGAAAAAGGAAAGCATGATGGAAAAAAAATAGTGAAATTGATAGCACACTACGAACAAATACAAAAGTTTGTTTGTTTAGGTACATTTTTGGGCCAAAAGTGGACACTATTCTAGATTTACCGGCTGAAACTAAAATTTAAATCTATTTGTCACTTTCAGATTAAAAGCATTGGAATTGGACAGGAGATCTATTCTCTCCGGTTTTTAATTTATAGTCTGTGGTTTTATCGCGTTATCTCTAATTTTTGTTTGACGTCATATGATATGACGGATAAAATTGACAGAAATACTTGCGGAACCTGGCAAAAGCGCGTCAAAATCTAGCGGACAAAGTATAAAACCATGGAGTATAAATCGCCCGTCCTTTTTCTATTTCATTATTTTGAAAGTGACAGATAGATTTTAATTTCAGTTTTAGCCGGTGGAATCTAGAATCGAGCCCAGTTTATACTTAACAGAATATTTCTAAAATACAAGTGTTAATAGCATGCAGTAGTAATTTCTGCTACGGCGTAGAACTGGTAGCAATCTACGGTTATCACGTTGCTACGAAGTAAAACTTTTCTTCTACGAAGTTAAGAGGTTCTTTTGATAATCATTATTTAGTATAAGAATTTTTAAAACAAAACGAGGTAATTTCCCGTTTTAAACGTAGACAGGGTTTAATTATCACCATTTTATAATTTTAGAGTTTTACCAAATCTACTCAGAAATTCATACTTAACACGAGCAAATATTAAATCTAACCCACTTGAAGACAAAACCTACGCCAACATATTTCACGCCTGTTATCCAATAATTCAACCTTGAACTTGCACGAGGAGTGCCGGGGGTAGCTACCCCAGGCACTAGACGTGTCTGAAGTGCCTAGACTGAACGACGGCTTAAACACTAGGCTGTGATTATAGGCGTGTCGCAATCTTTATAGTTTGAATAGGCCTAGAATAGGCTTATTATGTGACACTGGTGGAAAAATAAAGGGCTTGAAAAAAATTGTTCACTGTGACTCAAGTATGTGTAACTTGTCTGATTATATTGGTACTGAAACAATTGGTTCAGTTTTCAGTTAATTTGAAAAAAACTGTTACTGTATCATTGTCCCTCAGAACTTGTCAGACGTGGCGGAACTACCTTTGTTTAAGTCGTTTTTCTTTGCCTACCCCATTAGAAATAGGCGTGATTTTATGTATGTATGTGGAAGGCGACACCAAAAAGTTTTTTTTTTTTTATTATTTAGAGATCAATTCTCAATTTTCCCCTCCATGGCCATTTCAACCTCTTGCTAAATAAATAACGATGAGTATTGAATTGCATTAAAAATAGTTTATCAAACAACTACCTATTCTATTAATTTTACAGAAAGATTCTTAATACTTTCAGCTACAAAAAAAAACTGGTACTTTATGTTAGTAAACCCAAACATGCAAAAGGGACCCCTCCCTTGAAGACTGATTATCCAGTAATTACAAAATGGCTGATTAAAATTAAATATGAAACCTGCAACGAGGGTTAATTGGACCTAATCCGATAGTGTGGGTAGCAGGTGGGAATTGTATGGGGTGCAAAAGACATCGCACATTCCCTTCTGTGTAACTGCTGAGAAACTTGAGAACATAATTAGAAGTAATTTGTTCTAAACTCCTTCTTAAATGATGCTTTAATTTTTTTTTTCTTCATTATCGTGAATTTTCATACTTTTTTACGTTCACTTACGAGAGGCTGGTCAAATTTGTACAATTAAGTATTAACCTGATATTAAGCTTCCATGCTGGACTGGGAGCGATAAAATAACGTAGAATGTGCCAGCTGCATCTTCTCCCGGGCATGCTGTAAAAACCAGCTAAGGGATTCGAGCGTATATTGTAATTTAGGGGATGGGCTGACAACCTGTCACTACAGCAATATGCAGTTCTATTTTAACCCTCAAATCTTGTCAGACGTGGCGGAACGACCTCTGTTTGGGTCGTTGACGCTCTGCCTACCCCATTAGGGATACAGGCGTGATAGTAGGTATGTATGTAAGTATTAACCTTAAGTATGGGAAATTTATTCATCTAATGAAGTGACGGAGAAAAAATCGGTTTATTTTCTAATAAATTCTTTATTTTGTGTAATAACTGTTTTCCACGCACTCTTTTCGCAATTTTAGAAATATGGTGATGATCCCTTGTACGTACATTAAAGTAATTTTAAAAGTATTGAGTGGTAAGAGAATAAATCTATTATTTAGATTAGAAACTAGTGAAATTGGCCACAAACTGTCTGATAGAGTAAATAACCGGTCCAGAGCGAGTCGGACTCGGGCACGAAGGGTTCCGTACCATTATCTATACAATAGTAGACACTACAATTTAATCATTTGTTACAAATTACCGTTAAAAACCGGCAAAGAAATCATGTTTTGTGTATGGACCCCCTTTAAATACATATTTTATTTCTTTATTTTCAAAGTAATTATACAACTTTCTTCCATGCTGGAATGGGAGCGAGAGAAACATAAAATGTGCCAGCTGCATTTGCACCCGGGCATGCTGTAAAAACCAGCTAAGGGTGACGGTTTCTGTATTTTGCAATTTAAGCGATGGGTTGAACTTGTCACTTCAGCAATATACCTACAAATCTATCTTAAGTAACCCTCAAAACTTTGTCAGACCAGGCGGAAAGATCTTTATTTAGGTCGTTTACGCTCTGCTTACCCCATTAGGGATAAGGGCGTGATTATATGTATGATTTTTTCTAAACTCTCTGTTAAAACCACTACTGCGGCAGACATATAAATATCAGGTGGGAAGAAAAGAAACATATTTTCAGATTCTGAGAACTGATATAGTTAAAGCAGTAAACTAGCCTTACATCTATGCTGAAGAGAAAACTTTTACATACTTACATAATACATAAAGTCACGGTTGCATCCCATACTGGGTAGGTAGAATACAAAACACCTAGTAATAGGCGTTTTGCCGCGGCAGTCAAAATATAGGATTTTATTTTTATTCGATTTAAGTTTAAACTGACAGGTTGTCCGCCTATTGCCTAAATTAAAACACATTGTAGCTCTCAAATGTCTTTGCTGGTCCCAGAGTAAATTTTAAATATGTAAATTTAACTTACCTACCTACAATATTTGTATGTATATTTACTTTATTTACTTCACATATAAAAGATTCTACAGACATCAAATTCTTATTACCATTATAACCTTAAAAAGGTTTGTCTTGGTACTGCACATTCCTCCTTAATCTATAAAACTTTATTAACTTAAAAACAACATTACATGTTCACATATTTTAAAAACAGCACACATTTTTTTAAATACGACACATACATAAAATAATATTTAAAATACTTTTACGAAATAACCATAATATATAATTTGAGTGGGAGAATGTTTCGTATATTTACACTAATTGAACCAATCAATCAAACCACCACAACTCATTAGCAATTTGCACCCGTTAATCCAGTGCTCATAAGCTAGGCACCCTATCACCCTAGGTATCCTAGGTCCCCTAACAAAAGACCTGGACCTAGCTCCCCCAGGTTCCCCGTTTAAACGTGATTGCAAGGGCAAGGGGAGACTGAAATATTGAGTTTGCAGTTCGCATTGATGAGTTAGGGCTATTTGTAGGGAAAGCTAGGATGTAAAGAGATAAGTAAGCTATTTATGATTTTTTTACTGAAAGCGGGAATACTCTTGAGGTACTAACTACTTTAGGTAGCTAGGTATAGTATTTCAAACTTAGTATTAGAATAAAGGTAATCAAAGTTTCATGTCTTTTAATCGAAGATCTTGTTTCTACAATAAGTTTTAGCTATTAGATATGACAAGATTATGAACTAATAATTTTAGTAGTTTAACTAATTTGCCAACACATATCTTTCTTTTATGTGTTTTTGTACAAAAAGACATGAAACTTTGTTTATCTTTATTCTAAAACTTTTATTAGCGAGTGGATTCTCAAAGCGAACATCGACCCGATGAAACCTGGTGTCAGTTTTCAAACCACATCTCTGACATGGTTTTGAGTAAAGGCCACTTTTACAGACAGCGACCGGGGGCAACGGTTTAACGTACCCTCCGAATCACGGAATCCTTTTTCTTTTCCAAACTGGGGAAAACCTCACAAAGTGTTAAATTGACAAATATCAACTTTGTGTTCCCCGCCTGGGAATCGAACCCAGGACCTCCGGATCGTAAGCCCATGGCTCTCATCACTAAGCCACGGAGACAGTTAATGTATATATAAAAAAGAAAACTATATTAGAAATACTATAGGTCGGTTTTTAGATTCTTTGATGTATGTTACTCATTCATGCTTCAACTACTGGATGGATCGGCATGTAACTTAGCACACAATATAAGTTTATATTTTTAATTTCTACAAAAACATGGAGTAAAAAGCTATTGGTAAATATTTAAGTTTAATTTTAAGATGAGATTTGTCTAATTTTAAGTAATAAAAACAAGCGAGTATTTAAGAGAAAAACGAAAACTATCTGTAATATTCATCGCAGTAACAGTACCAAATGGTCAGTGTTGGCGATCCTAAGTCGACCCCCTAATTGCGACAATATATCGCCCCTGGATTGTGTGAAATCAACCAAAGCGGTGCGTCTGGCTCGGCCAGTGGCATCCCTGATGTGGATAGTGCGGGAGCCCGCGGTATTAAATAATATAACATACATAAAATCACGTCTTAATCCTTTACGGGGTAGGCGGAGCATAAAATGCATCGTAAATGGCGCTTTCGCCACATCTGATAAAAGTTCAGGACAAGTTTAGATTGTAATGTGTATTGCTGTAGTGACAGGTTGTCACCCTATAGCCTAAATTGCAATACTCTGTAACCCTGTTTTTTTGCTGACTTCTATAGCATACCCGGGAGGAAGGGTAGCTGGATCATTATAAGTTCTTCTATATCTTCCAGTCCAGCATGGAAGTAAAGATTTAATAATATTACGTCCAACAAACATCCATAGGGAAAATATCCACTATGACAGTTTTTTTCAATATTATGTATTTTATAATAACAAATATATATACGATCTTAACTCCCACCGAGTTCAGTCAAAATATTATTCAATTAGCTATATTTACCACGAGATATTCGAGCCTATACGCGCTACTTTTCATCATTTATATTGGCACAACAAAAAAGTAGAAATTGCATAGTCTGTACTTTCGTTACTGCCTGGCTGCCAGTAAGATATAGCTACCTTAGCAATAGGCCGCCAATTGTACAACTTTTTTTTTGCTAACATTAAAGCTGTCACTAAGTTTTATTAAGCAAAGCTTAATTATTTAAAAAATAATTAAATTTAACCCATTGCTGGTCAGAGTACAAATTAAGATGGAAACGTAGTCTCCTTTGACTTATAAAGGTTTAATCTATAATGCTATTGTAGAAAATATATTTACGCAGACTCCTGTACTATAACTTTATGTTGCGACGAGTAGTTAGGAGAATTGCAGAGACAATTCAAGACCCCTCGTAGGTAATTGAGTGGGCAGGGACAGTTGGACACGTACCCAACTCTATTGTGCTATACCTAGGCATTTCTAACCACCTGGATGTTCAAAGGGCTATTCAGGAACCAGCAGTTTTAAGGGAATATTTGGTTGAAAGAACACCGAAAATAAAGGTATTCTAGTCTGGCATTTGAAAATATAGGAAAATATAAAATGAATTAAAAAGTATGAAGAATTTTCGATCAGCATAATTACATACATACATACATATAATCACGCCTTTATCCCTAATGGGGTAGGCAGAGCGTAAACGACCCAAACAAAGGTCGTTCCGTCACTTGGTCGTTCTGACAAAGTTTTGAGGGTTATTTAAGATAGATTTGCAAGTATATTGCTGTAGGGACAGGTTGTCAGCCCATCGCCTAAATTACAATATACTGAAACCCTCGGATCCCTTAGCTGGTTTTTACAGTATACCCGGGAGGAAATGCAGCTGGCACATTCTATGTTTTTCTCTCGCTCCCAGGCCAGCATGGAGAAGCATAATTACGTATACCTAATTATGCTGATCGAAAATTCAGATAGGAAATTCAGAGCTGAGTTTTACGCATCGGACACAAGTAAAATGGCACCCTATATGAATAAAAATTACGATAGA
The DNA here is from genome assembly GCA_949820665.1 of Scrobipalpa costella. Taxonomy (NCBI): domain Eukaryota; kingdom Metazoa; phylum Arthropoda; class Insecta; order Lepidoptera; family Gelechiidae; genus Scrobipalpa; species Scrobipalpa costella. Next base: position 25,283,861 of record OX463298.1, read on the forward strand.
TGAGTTATGACTCTTTTAGAAAGACTTGCAAAATAATTTATTAACTTATTATATGGAAACTAAACTTTACAAAAAAATTATCACTTACCTTGTGTATAGCTATATTGCATCTACGTGCAGCAAAACACCATCATCCTTGGCTCTTCAGGACAACTTCCACCACTCACCTGAAAAGAAGAAAAAACTTATTCAAAACCTTAAGATTATGTTCACACGTCGGTGTAATAGACTACGCTGCCTCCCTTATGGAGTATTTTGTGAAAGCTAGTAAATCAGATGGCGGACTGTTAGGTCGTCATGATTTACCTGTATTATTTTATCGTGATTACCAACAAACAAAAACAACATGTGAAAACAGCGTTATTATTTATTATTTCTCTTTTTAACAAATACAAATACATTTATTATCCACATTTTCAAACAGAAACATTTTACACATCCACAAACATTTAAAATAAAAACAAACAAAATCAGTATATTTCCAAACAAAATACACACTAAAAAATACCTAAAACAAAGTGTCATAAATCTTTAAAACTACGCAACGGATTTTGATGCAGTTTCTTTTAGGGGATAGAGTGATTCAAGAGGAAGGTTTATATGTATAATATATGCATAATACAGTAGAGACACATTGATGATTTCCGTGCGAAGCCGGGGCGGGTCGCTAGTAAAACATATAACAAAGTGGATAAATAGAGTGGGCACAGCGCATTGCTGAATTTAAGCCCACCCAAAGTCTACCAAAAAAGAAGGTTAGTTGAAGAAACGAAAAAAAAGAAAGACAAACAATAATTACGTACGATAGGGTAACTTATTGACAATTTAAATTATTATTAATTTGAAAAAAAAAAAACACTGGATATTTGCAGCAATGTAATTTTTTTTGTATTTACTTAATTATTATCGGTAAATATCCATATTATAGTACGTATCACTAATCACCTATTGTACCTAATTTAGTATATAATTTTAACCTATTTTAAAAAACCTAGTATTCTTACTGATCCTGCTTTTTCATTATAATTTCAGCAGTGATAGCAAATCTTTGCATTCCCTGGAACTACCCTGAGTGGTATTCAAATAGAAACGGCGCTTATCGGTCTGCTGCGTAAACAGTTTCTATTATCCTTTCTACTTGTTACTAAATGTGTTCTGTCTGGCTGTTTGTGCAAGGAATTTTCCCAGCAATTTAAAAATATGATAATTAAGTAATTAATACAAAAGTTACATACATACATACATATAATCACGCCTTTATCCCTAATGGGGTAGGCAGGGCGTAAACGTCCAAAACAAAGGTCGTTTCGCCACGTCTGACAAAGTTTTGAGGGTTATTTAAGATAGATTTGTAGGTATATTGCTGTAGTGACAGGTTGTCAGCCCATCGCCTAAATTACAATATACCGAAACCCTCGGATCCCTTAGCTGGTTTTTATAGCATGCCCGGGAGGAAAAGCAGCTGGCCTGTTCTATGTTTTTCTCTCGCTCCCAGTCCAGCATGGAAGAATACAAAAGTTCCAGATGCATTTTTTTTCTAGATAGATAACGATTTCAAAAATGCTATGTAATTATTGCCATATCTACAAGTTTTGAGGGCCATTTTAGAAATAATAATAATAAATCATTTATTATTATTATTATTGGCAATATTTAAAGGAATAATGCACTTTGTTATGCTGTAGTGATGAATTGTTAGCTAAACGCCTCATGTCTCTCATAAACTAGCTGTTACAATGTTCTCAGGAAGAGAAATAGTTACATTCTATATTTTATCGTTCTCAGTCCAGCATGGAAGAAGTAGAACCGCGAGCAGAATGCTAGTATTCAATAATTGCTTCACTTGCTTGGGCTTAGCCTTTATTCCTCTGGATAGCAGAGTCATTAAGGCGGCTTAGCAGTATCGATAGCTAGCTAGTACGGGTAAAAGCAGTTGCAAACGAACGATTTTTCAGAAAATAATTTACTTCCATACTGGCCTGGGAGCAAGAGAAAAACATAGAATGTGCCAGCTGATTTTCCTTCCAGGCATGCTGTAAAATCCAGCTAAGAGATCTGTGGGTTTTAGTATATTGTAATTTATGCGCCTACAAACTTTGTCAGACGTGACGGAGTGACATTTGTATAACTTTGTTTAGGTCGTTCACGATCTGCCTACCCCATTAGGGATAAAGGCGTAATTATATGTATGTAAAACTGTCACGCCAATGGTTCAATGGATCGTTTATCAAAGACGATCATTGGTTACGTCTTAATTTAATTATATTTTTTGTGTGGATATGCAGTAATATTGTTTGAACGGCGTCCCAAGCCACAGTTTGCCACACCCTGCCCTAAATTTTGGTCTCACATTATTCATAGGTAGTTTACATGTTATTTCTCTGATTTGGTTGTCAGTATGATGGTAAGTAAGTTTCCGTATCGCACTTGATTCCTACAAACATAAATATAATCACGCCTTTATCCCTAATGGGGTGGGTATATCCGAGATAGTTTTGAGAGTTATTTGAGATAGATTTGTAGGTATACTGCTATAGTGATAGGTTTTCAGCCCATCCCCTAAATTGCAATATACTCAAACCTTCAGATCCCTTAGCTGATTTTGACAGCATGCCCGGGAGAAAATGCAGCTGGTATATACTATGCTTTTCTCTCTCTCCCAGGCCAGCATGGAAGATTCCATGATTCCTTGTGCTTAAAAATAACAGGTCCATATAGTTATACTTACCATACGGTTTCAGAGACAAAAGGCGAGTTCTGCGAACTGGCATTCGTTTTCCATTGAAATTTAAGTGAGTGTTTCCTGTAATTTTCCCTAGTAATACTCATTTAAATAAAATATTTTTGGTTACTTTATATTTTGGATTCATTACAGAAGTTGTTTATTAAGAGATTAAAGTCGAATCGTACACCTACAGATTTACTCATCAACATCTCCCTAGCCTTATTACGTATGTCATGGGGTCGGCTACTTACCACAGATTTGCTATAACTGCAAAAAACACGAAGCTTTAATAAATTCAATATTGGGCTCGATTCTAGATACCACCAGCTAAAATTAAAATTAATATCTCTTAAAAAATAATAAAATTGGATAAGGACAGGTGATTTATACTCTATGGTTTTACACTTTGTTCGCTAGATTTTGACGCGCTTTGCACGTTTCCCCAGTATTTCTGTAATTTTTATCAGCCATATCATATGACGGCGGGTAAAGATGACAGATAACGCAAAAAACTACTGACTATAAATCAAAAACCGGAGAGAATAGATCTCCTGTCCTTTTCCAATGTTTTTAGTTTGAAAGTGACAAATTGATTTTAATTTAAGTTTTAGCCGGAAAATCTAGAATCGAGCCCATTATTACCTATCTTAAAATGATACGCTGTTATTCTACAGAGACATCTATGTCCAGCCAAAGTCTCAATCGGTGCACAGCCAACCATAACGCAAGCTATCAGGCTATCAAGCTGTTTAGCGCTCGTGTTCGAAGCAGTTAGCATTCAAATTTCATAGCCGTGAAGCCTTACGCCGTTTATCGTACAGCAGGCATTTGCTTTAGACATAGTCATTCTACACATAAGTGTAGATTACTAGATGTTTTTATGTAGGTATCTATATTATAAAAATTCATGTTTTATTTGCAAAGTATCTTGAACTCGTACCTATAAAGCGATCTCAAGATTGAGAGTAACATTGTATGGATTTGACAGGTCGCTTTGTACTGAAATGATTTTTCGGATACGAATTCAAAGTAGCTGTCAGTCTCAAGTGCTGCTTATAATTACGGGCCTAAATATTTTCTTTGTTTTTGAAGTTTAACAAATTTTATGATATGAAAATTATGCTGGCGCTATCCAGTTTTCAAATCTGGCAAAAAAATGGCTTCATATCTTTTTATCCACCAACTTTTCTACTAACATAAACCTTCAGAAAACTTTGTACCTTCAAAACAGGTCAGTAGGCCGGGAAATTTGCATTTAGAAACAATGGTATCAGCATTCGTCTCCCGTGGGTGTAGTGTGAAGTCAGGAACAGGTCGAAACAGTTCCAAACAGGACGGAACAGGACTGAAATAAACAAAGTCCTGCCGCAAGAAAGCGACGATCTAATTTAACTTGTCCTCAGCGAGATGAAGTCGACAAAAATTCATTATTAATACAGCGGGGTTTGGTATGGTGCTAATGATAGCGATTTTCATTGCAGGAAAGTGTTTGCTTTTCCTAGTTAATACTAAATGTTATGAATGGGAATACAATCAGAAATAGCCAATTTCTTCTTCTTTGCGTGTTACGATGAATTAAATTTTCTCAACCAAAAAAGTTGCCATATAAATTGCGTTTGGAGTGACTGACTACCTAGAGATCTTTTAGCTTGCAGGTAGCAAAGCAGTTCAGGAGGTGAGTCGGATGCTCTGTGGGACAGCACCACAAATGGCATGCTGATATTGTTGGTGTATAGTCAAAATGAGATATCCCAAATTCGGCTAACCTCCCAATGGAAGCCGACGTCAAGCAGCATGTAGTATTTCCCCTATGTGTGTGACTTTCAACGCCTACAACACCAGTCAGCCACTGTGACCACTGACATAGACTAGTGTATGTAGTGCTATTATATATTCTGTGCTAGTGTCCATGCTGGACTGGGAGCCAGAGAAAAACATAGAATACCAGGTGCATTTCCTCCCGGGCATGCTGTATCCGAGGGTTTAAGTAGATTGTAATTTAGGCAATGGGCTGACAACCTGTCACTACAGCCATATACCTACAACACCTACAGCCAAATCGGTCTGGAGCAATATATATACCTACAAATCAATTTTAAATACCCCTCATTCAAAACTTTGTCAGCCTTTGTTTAGCTCGTTTACTCTCTGCCTACCCCATTAGGAATAAATGCGTGATTATATGTATCTATGTATGGGCTAGTGTCACAGATTACTTATGAGTGCAGCAGGTGGGTGTGCGAGCGTTAGGATAATCTGAATTTATCGTGAATTATAGTAAGAGTATTACCTTGCGCGAACCTGTACCCAATACCACAGAATTAATATAGTATCATCATCATCATCAGCCGTGAGACGTCTACTGTTGGACATAAGCAAGCCAAGGTTCTCCACAACCTTCACAAGGTCATCGGTCTGCGCCTTCCGACACGTGGCTGCCATTACTCAAGGAATTTGTAAACTACAACAACCTTCGCTATTACCACACAACTAATATAGTATACATCGCTAGAAAGCACTGAAAATCGCTAATACTGGCACCACGCCCTGCCCATTGTAAGCGACTGACATCGAGCAGCCTTCAGTAATCCGATTACAAAACAGTCTGCGACATCATAATTCTTTTATGGACAAACAGACCGGATGACAGCCCTAAATATTACATGTTTTCATAAAGATAATATTTCGTTTAGATTAAAAGCCAACGGGTATTTTAGGAGGAGTAAATGAAAAGAAAAACTTAGTATATAAAGAATATTATTCAATTTTTGCCATGCTGGCCTGGGAGCGAGAGAAAGAAAAACATAGAATGTGCCAGCTGCATTTCCTCCCGGGCATGCTGTAAAAACCAGCTAAGGGAAAACCCTTGGAGGGTTTCAGTATATTGTAATTTAGGCGATAGGCTGACAACCTGTCACTACAGCAATATACTTACAAATCTATCTTAAATAACCCTCAAAACTTTGTCAGACGTGGCGGAACGACCATTGTTTGGGTCGTTTTCTGCTCTGCCTACCCCATTAGGGATAAAGGCGTGATTATATGTATGTATGTTATTCAATTTTAGATAAAATTTGATTTGTTTGAAACAGAGAATTGATTTCACTAATGAATTCTTGTCTTGATACTTTGAACTCCCAAAATATATTGTTCTATTGAAAATCATATTAAGCACTTTAAAAACTTTTAGTAAAACTATTATATCTTTTTAAAAATCTTAGATAAACAATATCCGTAAAAGGCTTCAAGGAGCACAATCTTGGCGCATTTTAGTTTGCTCTGCTCTCCATTTCCTGCAAAACCTCCAACTCACAGACTATGCCATTACTCGAGTGTATATCAATATTTTTTCTTTACTTGAGGGATGATGTAATTCAATTTTCGATATATATTTCAAATTATTGTAGGAATAAAATTAAAAAAAAAAACGTTTAGAAAAATAGATATTGCAACTTAATTTTTTTGCAATTGTTTGCAAAATGATAACATAAGATAAAAGATATAGGATATCTAGTAGTAGTATGAAATTGTTAGAAATTAAAGTAGTTTTAACATTTCATGAATTGTAGTATAATTTTGTAATTTTCTGATAAAAAAATCTTGATTTGACAGGTTTCAATTTTTTTTTATGACAAACTGGCCCATTCTGTAACAACCTATACAAAACACCTGATCATACAAGCACAAAAGCTCGTTGTGATCAGTCACACGAATCACCCCACCAGGAATACCTCTCTCTGTCTCCAGCTAATTTAATTTGGAAATGAAACCAAGACTTGTCCACATATGGCCGTTTGGTGGACGAATGTTTACTTCATTGTAGAATTACATACATATAATCATGCTTTTATCTCTGATGGTGTAGGCAAAGCGTAAATTACCTAAAGATAGGTCGTTCTGCCACATCTGACAAAGTTTTCAGGGTTATTTAAGATAGTGTTATAGGTATATTGCTGTAGTGACAGGTTGTCAGCCCATCGCCTAAATAACAAAATACTGAAATTCTCGGATTCATTAACTGGTTTTTACAGCATGCCCGAGAGGAAATGCAGCTGGCACATTCAATGTTTTTCTCTCGCTCCCAGGCCAGCATGGAAGAAATTGTAGAATTATTGAGGTGTAATTATCTTTAGTTGGTAGGTTTCAGTATGATGTGAGAATGCTAGCTTTATTTAATAGTTCTATTCTAAATGATTTTAACACGTCCACATTTAAAACTATTTTCTTTTTCAAAATAAAGTATAATCCATCAATAAAAGATACCAGCGATTGTAGTGAAATAATAAATTAAAATCGATGTAGAAATTTTTTATTTTATTTATCATACAATAGAAATAAATAAATAGATAGAATAAATACTCCCATGCTGGACCGGGAGCAAGAGTAAAACATAGAATGTGCCAGCTGCATTTCCTCCCGGGCATGCTGTAAAAACCAGCTAAGGGATCCGAGGGTTTCTGTATATTGCAATTTAGGCGACAGGCTGACAACCTGTCACTACAGCAATATACCTACAAATCTATCTTAAACAACCCTCAAAACTTTGTCAGACGTGGCGGAACGACCTTTGTTTAGGTCGTGTACGCTCTGCCTACCCCATTAGGGATAAAGGCGTGATTATATGTATGTATGTATCATAAAATAGTACATTATGATATTAGTGCGCTATGTTAAGAATAAGAATTCGTTTATAGCCATAACATAAAGTACATAAAACATTAAAAAGAAAGACAAAACAAAACATAAATTATGGTTGATAATCAAACAGCCGAGGCGGTTTTGCTATAAGAAAGCAGAGGCTGTAATTATCAAAGCGCACTTATGTCATATGAATTGTTATAACATATTTGCGAGGAAATAAATAAAATATTCTCCCATGCTGGACTGGGAGCGAGAGAAAAACATAGAATGTGCCAGCTGCATTTCCTCCCGGGCATGCTGTCAAAATCAGCTAAGGGATCCGAGGGTTTCAGTATATTACAATGTAGGCGATGGGCTGACAACCTGTCACTACAGCAATATACCTACAAATCTGACTTAAATAACCCTCAAAACTTTGTCAGACGTGGCGAAACGACCTTTGTTTAGGTCGTTTACGCTCTGCCTACCCCATTAGGGATAAAGGCGTGATTATATGTATGTATAAATAAAATAAATGGTGCAGTAAGAGACCCTTTACGAGCAACTGTGTTATAAAGATAATTATAACCTTCAATAATATCGCAGTATTTGATTACTACTACAGCTACGCCGTAGGTGCTCGTAGCCAAAGCCTACCGATACCTAAGGCACAAACAAAGTAGATAGGTAGTCAAATACTTAAGAAGAAGTTTTTTTTTTTTTTTTTTTTAAGAAGAAGATTTATTCAGTTTTACAAAAGTCATAAAAATATACAGCATACTGATCCTCACACTAGGATACCCTGTGTTGTGAGTAATCAGCCTCTTCCTTCGGCACTCGCAATTTACAAAACTGGTTTTAAAAATTGAGGTAGGTTTTTACATTAAACTAGAAAAAAAAAAAAATTACCGGCAAGCAAGAGGTGATTAACTAAATCTCGATAAAATAAAAAGATATAAACAGAGTTTTTATATTATATGTATATATGTGTGTGTGTGTGTGTGTGTGTGTGTGTGTGCGTGCGTGTGTGTGTGTGTGTGTGTGTGTGTGTGTGTGTGTGTGTGTGTGTTATACTTTTAGCTACAAAAAAAGCAAAGTTAGTACTTCAGCCTCACAACAAAAACCTTCTCTTCAGGCGTCCTAAACTAAGGATAAGGACTCCTTTTCAAAGCATCGTCTCAGACGCCTACACGAAGACGATTCTATTCAGCTCTCACAAGAACGCATGTCCTATTCTTGCGTAGACATCAAGTCTTACGTCACAACGTCCTTACATATGTACATATGCGTGCATATGCGGTGGTATAGTAAGTACAATGGTACGTTGACAATTAGAGCCGTCTCGCCGAAGACCCTCAAGTTTAAGCCTGAGCCAGACGCCTCTGTCGCCACTTTTATTTCGTCTCTATCTGTACAAAGATGTACGATTGCTGGATGTGTGTATGTGGATGATGTCGTAAAAGGTAGTTATATTTTGTGTAACGGTATTGTATACAAAAAAAAAGTGGACGATACATACGTAGTTTGTGGCTACTATAATATTCGTAAATTGATTTATCATCAACTGCATCATATGTTTAAAAATGCCTTGGTAAGTTTTAGTAAACAGGCTTTTTCTGAGTAATTTGATCTACCGCCGACTCTTTGTTTAGTTTTCTATTGAAAACTTAACTTATAATTTTGATTAATGTTAGATTGATGTGTTAAAAGAATATACACAAACAAAAAAACTGCATGGACGGAGTGACCCAACTAAATTGGATCTTAGCTTCCAACACCACTATTTTTTCCTCCCTTTGCTGTGCCTCATCCAGTAACTCTATATTTCCTTATCCATCTACTACAAGTACAATTGTTAGTGAATTCCCGTCATTACCCGTGTCATGCGTTTGTAAGGCTTCGACGGAACGACATTTCTTTTATTTTGCTATTCCATACGAGTATTTTGGTTGTGGTAGGGTGTTTTTCTTGCTGATATTGAATTTCTTTACATGTGTCTATGAGATAGTATCTATTTTTTATGTCTGTTGTTGTAGTGTCCTAGCTTGTATTCAAATTATAAACATAAACGACAAATCGTTGAGTCTAATCTTCTGATCGCTAACATATATATATTTTTAATTTTAGACATTATGATATGAAAATTGAATGTAGTGCATAGGGCCCGATGGTGTAGTGGATAGGGCCGCTGCCTCCTGAGCGGGGAGGTCATGGTTCGAACACCAATGTATTTTTGGGTTTTCGAATTTCATATGTACGTTTATTCGGCGCTTTTTCCGTGCTTCGGAAGGCACGTAAAGCCGTTGGTCCAGGTTTATATCGTTTAATACCGTAGATATTAGTCGTTAAAAAAGGCTTGAAAACTCTGACCTAATCTAGGATTGGGTCTGGTTTCCCTTCTGGGTTGCAGAGGTCAGATGGCAGTCGCTCTGTGTAAAAGCCAGTACCCTCGTTCAATCCCCTAGATTAGGTAGCCGACCCCGTGAGATAAGGGCTAGATAGATGATGAGAATTGAATGTAATATTCAATGTTATGCTTTCCTCTCGGGCATGCTGTAAAAACCAGCTGACGGATCCGAGGAATTCAGAGTATTGTAATTTAGGCGATGGGACAAACTGTCCCTACAGCAATATGATGTCTGTTGTCTTATTATATCTATCTATCTATTACCTTTAGGAGCATTTCCTTGAGAGGCCAGTTGGGGGAGAGATGACGGATGGGAAAAGGGTAATCACCAACCTGGTCGGGTGTTGTGACCAGGGGACCGGAGTCCGACTGGATTAGTTCGTAAGTTGTATATATGCAGATCGCCGAGCAAACTTCGATACCACGTTTCAGAACTGTTGCATCTTGATGTGGCGCCATCTATGTGCGCTACCTACCTTTGTTTGACCTACGTTTACGCTCTGCCTACCCTATTAGGGATAAAGGCGTGATTATGTGTATGTATGTATCTATTAAAGTAATCTTATTGGTGGATTGTCGAAACAAACCGTTATCTTAGAATGGGTTTTAGCTGCTAAACCTGACATTATCCTCAGAAACAACATAACTTGCTCCTCAACGCATGTATGATCCCATGTAGGCATATTGTTGTTACACTATCTAGTGTTTACAAAAGATCATCAAAGCATTTTTTCCTATCTCCCCGACTTGTCCTTCATTCCCCCACTATCTGCAGTGTTTAGGTGATACGATGTCATCCATCCATCAATCCAAGCTCTCGTCTGAAGCATCTATTTTTTGTCTTGACTAGACGCCGTCGGCCACTTCAGCTAGGAACTATTTTACAGCGGTACTAGGACGGCTCTTACACCGTGCTGTAAAGTTGGCTAATTTAAAATTAGAATTTCCATTAATATTATTGACTCTTTTAAACAATTCCAGATATGACAAGATATTACAAACAATGCATCAGGATGTTATCCATTTGTTGACAAGTGACAGGAATAAAAATATCTTGCATCTCGAGTTGGAGACCTAATTTAAATTTAATTAATATGAATTTAAAAAATACGTCTTAAATAGGGTACCTTTGCTACTGTAACTATTTACAAATACAATGGAAAAAGAAAATACAAGTTTCAAACAAGTCTTAACTTTTTTGATATCATGATAGCTACAAAAATTAATTAAATTCTCGATGTCCACGCTTTTATAAGGTCGACACGTACGAGTATGTAATTAACTATGTAATAGAATCTTATGTAACTATTTTAAAAATCTTTCAAGGATCGTAGCGTCATGAATATTGGCAGCTATATGTAGTTCTGATGAAAATACTTTAATATGGTACTTTCGAACTGATTTGATGATGGAGCCGCAAGATATGAACTGGAACTTCATGATGAAACATCGTATCATAGCCGTGTTTAAACTTGTTAGAAAACTCTTGTAATGAACTTTGACCACGATTGGTTTTTTTACGTGCATTTATAATAGCGTGTTTTTCTAGCTAAGGGATTCGAGGGTTTCAGTATTTTGCAATTTAGGCGATGCGCTGACAACCTGTCACTACATCAATATACTTACAAATCTATCTTAAATAACCCTCAAAACTTTGTCAGACGTGGCGAAACGACCTTTGTTTAGGCCGTTTACGCTCTGCCTACCCCTTAGGGATTAAGGCGTGATTATTTGTATGCTTTTCTAGTAGTTCTTAAACTTTTTTTTTACTAAAGACTTCAGGTCCATTTGGCAGCAATACAACGCACGGTGTAATAGCTATCCTAGTACCTGCCTCCTAAAGCCCAACATTCACTTTGTAGGCCGTGTTTGCGCGGGTCTTGTCTTCCAGACTCTGATTGCTTGTTCTACCCTTTTCTTTATAACATCTTTGTTTACCCACTCACCAGACGTTCTCGTGTTTTATTATTAGGATATGGATTAGACAAGGTTTTGGAGAGTTGTTAAGATAAACATGACAAAATATTATTATTAGCATCGCAAATTCGCAAAACGATAACTCCAATAAAACTGATGGAGTAAAAACAGAGTAAGGTAGAAGATAGACCAGACCAGACAGAATATGCCTTTATTGCAAAAAAAGAAAATGCTAAAAGTTGTTAGACTTTCCAGATAGTGATAAAATACGACTAGAAAAGTCTTTGTGCCTCCATTTGCAATCCAAACCAAGAGCCCATGTAAGGTACAATTCCAAATTTCTTGATCAAACCTTGCTATTCTATAAATCGTGAAAACAGAAAAAGACACCAGACAGAATTATTTTTTAAAGTTCATAGAACTTCTAACCTTTCTCACCCTAAAGCACTTAAAATCCGTCTATGCCGATACCCGAGAAGTTTCAGCACTAGTACCTACAGTTAGTTGTACCGACAGAACGTCAAAGCTTTAAATGAATGTGGCTAAAAAAGGAACTAATTCCGCCAACACAATTTTAATTGCCTCCGTGGATAATGGTCAGAACCATGAGCTCACAATCAGTAGGTCCTGGGTTCGATTCCCAGGGGGGAACACAAAATTGATATTTATCATTTTATCATTTTGTAGGCTGAATCATCTGATTGTCTGGAAGAACAAGGATTCCATGCGTCGGTACCAGTCGCTGTCTTTGATAGTGGTCGTTACATAAACCATGTCAATGGCCTATATCAGCTGTGCTATTAGGCGGTTTAAAAACTCTGACACCAGGGTTCATCGGGACTCGAAACCTATACGACAGAAGAAGGCAGTTTTCTTAACATGTAGTGCCCTCGCCCACGTTCATTTAAATCTCTGACGTAGTGTACTTGTATGTAGTGAACTAGCAGAAACAGACAACAGCCTCTTGGAAACAAATGTCGTCGTCGATTCTTTCTCACGGCGTCTTACGTGGAACATCACTATCATCTTATGCAGGAGTTGTGGTCTAAGGTGCGGTATGAAGCGGAAATGAACGACTTTTGTTGTTAGCTTCCTAACGAAGTGCACACTGACTGCAAACTGTGCAGTCATTGTAACTACCTGCACACCAACTGCACGTTTACGGACTTGGACACAGTGTGGAGGTGTGTTTTTGAACTGCTATTTGGCAATCGTGTTGCAGTTGGATGCAGTCCAGTCCTTAACGCCCTTTAACAGCACGGTAACCTTTCTCTTAAACAGCATGCATTAAAAAAGTGATGTATTGACAAATAAATCAACTCGTGTTGCCCCAGTGGGAATCAAACCCACGACCTCCGAATTGAGAGCCCGTGACTCAGACGACCAGATCACTAAGGCAGTTGCAACTAGACCATCTTGACATTTAAATACTAATATCAGGACAATAACTCACACTCAAGTACCCCTGCATTCATTCCCTTTTGCTATTCAAAGGGGGAATGCTGCCAGCCTATTGGGCACTTTACCTCATGGAGATGCGTTGGAGGGTCTATTTTATTTGTAGTCTTTTTTTTTTAAATTAAGATAGTTTAAGATTTTATGAATTGTATGATATTTTTTTTTTTTTTTTTTTTTTGATATAAAGTTTTGTACGAGTACCCTTGTAAAAGTTACTATATTTCGCATCTTAAATGTTTATAATATCTAAGTTCTATGCATTGACTCTTCTACGAGTAAAAACCTGCTCGCTCATACTGCCGCATGAATTCCCTTATTCACCAATTCGTTTGCTTTTAACTTATCCCACACTTAAAGTACCCGCGTAAAAGTTGCTATTTTTCCCATCTTAAAGGCTTCTAATATCTGAGTTCCCTGCCGCAGGCCGGTTGTCATTTGTCTGCCGCACTGTACGCAAACTTCGGCTCCCTGTTTGAAAGCACTACATTATATCTCTCCTTCTTTATCGTCTTTCAGGGAATAGGGATGTAAGCACTTGAGGAAGTTGTCGATAGATTGTTCTTGAGTACTATTGTTTGCGCCAGATGTAAGTAATATGGTGCGAATAGTTTTTTTGTTCTTAAAACTAAATGCTTGAATTTAATACAGTGTAAAGAAGCTTGATATACAGTCTACTTTACATTAAGACCAGGCTGGTTTTAAGCTTTAAATTTTCCGCAATTTTACATACATACATACATTTATTCACGCCTTTATCCCTAATTGGATAGGCAGAGCGTAAACGACCTAAACAAAGGTCGTTCCGGCACGTCTGACAAAGTTTTGAGGGTTATTTAAGATAAATTTTAGGTATATTGTTGTAGTGACAGGTAGTCAGCCCATCGCCTAAATTGCAACATACTGAAACCTTCGGATCCCTTAGCTGGTTTTTACAGCATGCCCAGGAGGAAATGCAGCTGGCACATTCTAAGATTTTCTCTCGCTCTCAGTTCAGCATGCAATTTTCACACAATATGATAATTCAAAGATTGTGAATTAATATTAAAATATGTGTATTTTTCTCAAACTCTGGCATGTACCTGTTTATGGCACACCATTTTTGTCTTTCTCTACCTCAAAAGTCTACCAATTCATGCAAAAGATTGCAAAATTAGGTCTGAAGCAATGTAAATTCAACATTAATCATCATCATAGCGTATGGCAATCCCTGCTTGGATCGAATGTTTACATCTAGATTTTTCAGCCAGCTTTCTGCGTCAGCGGTGAAGGTGTGCAGCTCGGCGATGCCTCCGGGGAAACAGCGATGTGGACATTCATTCACAAAAAAATCATTTTGGGAAAGGGTTTGGTCAGGTGCTCCACAGTCGCATTTCGGTGACTTCCTTAAACTCCATTTGTGAAGGTGGTTCTTTCAATATTTCAGCAGAAAAAAATATACGACTAGACATGAATTCAGAAAATGTCCCCATCACTACAGCAACCAAGTCCTGGCACTTCCTTACACAGTGGATTTCTTTTTAATACCCACATTTAAACTCTATGTAGGAGACAGCCTTATGTCGACGAACTTCCATATCTTTACCGACCCACTTTATAAAGAATGTTTAAGTTATTTTATGAATGAGTAATTCTTCAAAGTTCAATCTTGAACACACACTCACTTTCAGGTTTATCCATGAGTCTTAAGTGAGTCTTAATTGAGTTTCTTGGTAACTATTATCTGAAATAACATGAAAATTCCTAAGAACTTAATTAGACGCTGGAAATTATTTTATTGGTTAAGTTGTGTAGGTACTTACAGATAACCCAAAGAAAAATAAGTATCTGTGAATATTACTGTTGAAAAATAAGTATCTGTGAATACAAGATGAATCAAAATTCATAAAATGATTATCGAGGTCGACAAATCATCAAACACTTGACAAAAGTCATTCTCACTATCTACCAATTACCATAACTAATTAAATGATAAAGACACATATTTGGAATAAGGCAACGCAAATAATTGCAAGACAAACTATAATCAAATACCTATGACATCAACTTTACTTTATATTTTTTCTAACTTTCCGAAAAAAGCTAAAGTTACCAGCAGACAATAAATGCCAACAAAGGTTGTGGTGAGGGGATGTCGTAAAAACAATAAACTCCCATAAATCAGACTAGTACACTTACATAATTATACAGACATACATATTATTGGCAAATATAGCTTAATTTTAATATATGTGAGTAGGTATACCTATGTGAACTTATTAACACAGCTGTGGAAGCAAGAATTTCTAAGACGACTACGAGTCCACTTGGAGCTAAGTACCTACCCGACAGCACTTCTAGAACCCCAAGCATATGTTTTTACGACATTTTCTTCTACTTTTGAAAATTCTTTTACTTTTCTTTAAAAATTACGTGAGCTTTGGCGGGTAACAATTTTTTAAGCAGCAGCAGTTCAAGCTTTTCTAAAACCGTAATGTAATGTACTTCCATGCTGGACTGGGAGCGAAAGAAAAACATAGAATGTTCTAGCTGCCCTTCCTCTCAGGCATGCTGTAGAAGTCAGCAATGTGGATTCGAGGGTCGCAGTGTATTGTAATTTAGGCGATGGGCTGACAACCTGTCACTATAGCGATACACATTATCATCTAAAATTGCCCTCAATATTCGTCAGACGTGGCGTAAAAGCTTTCACTAAGCGTTTCACGTTCTGCCTACCCCGTAAGGGATAAAGACGTGAATTTATGTATGTATGTAATGTAACAAATTTGTAGTGGCTGTTATGATATTTTAACTGGAGATGGAAAATCTATAAGTATTTGTAGGTTAAGATTATCATAATACATCATTACCACCAATCAAAATCAACGGTACAAAATAAGGCCCAAGGTCAGCAGAAATAAATGAGGCAATTTAAAAACTTGCGGCCGTCGCAGGGGAAATCAGACGCAACCTTCACTCAGATCGGGAGGCAGCGACGGGGATTTATGGTGCCCTGTCAGGGGACCCGATCGAACCCGTACAGGGTCGCTAGGACCGAGCACGTGCGTTGGAGACATAGACTACGAGAATTGTGTGTGACATTATTGTGTATTATGTTATTTTGATAAATATTGGTTATGTAGGTTAAAGGTCCAACAAAGTCCAATGCTGTCTTCTGAAATGGACTTCCTATGGGATTCCCTCATTGTGGGGAAATGAGACACGACCAAAACTTAGATCGGGAGGCAGCGACGGGGAATTATGGTGCTCTGACAGGGGGACCCGATTAAACCCTTACAGGGTCGCTACACTAGGACTCGTGCACGTGCGTTGGAGATATAGACTACGATAATTGTGGGTGACATTATAATATCGTATTAATGTCTTATTTGGATGACATCATTCCAGATATTAGTGGTGTTCTGTCTTCTAAAAGGGCCCTCACCTCATGGTGTTAGAAGTGCTGGTGGCAAGGGACTCTATTCTGCCCCATCCAGGGTAACAAAGAACTCTGGGGCAAGCAGGTGCATTTGCAGCCATACCATAGACTACGTCAAATATGTTGGTTTCGAGAATTCTAAGAGGATTACAATACAGCCCCTTTTATGCCCAAAGTCAACTAATTTTGTTATTCTTTGTATAATCCACCTTATGGGAGCCAGTGCTAAGTTTTTGTGCTACGCTTTTGCGAATTTTTGCATAGCGACATAAAGTTTGTGCAAAACCTATGCAAATTATAAATATTTTTAGAGCTGATTTTGATTTAAAAACAGCTTTTTATATCAATTAGTTTAAAATATTTTAATAATGAGCTCTTAAATTTTATACAAATAAAAGGTTTACGATTTTGTTTGTTGTTTATCTGAAAATGTAAAAGTTATGAAATTAAACATGTTTTATCAACATAAATCCTGATTTAATCAAACAGCATGTGTAAAAATATTTGTTTATTCATTATATAAACAAAACCTCTATGTCTTCTTAAATATTTATGACAAGGCGCTGCGAAAATCTTTCTACAACAGAAGTAATATTGATTTTGCGACTTACGGTCCCATTGTATAATGCGATCCTCTGAATATTGTATGGGCTCGAAATGGGGTGTCGAACTCAGTCGCCGATTTTTTTTCTGCCACCGTATAATATGGTTGAAGGCAATTGATCTTCGGAGCAAAGCCTAAATGTAAAATACAAGGAAAAATAAGAAAGCGGAGTGATTCATTGGATTTGAGAATTGGGTGCAAGTGGAAATGAAAGAAGACGAGCGAGCTTATACAGAATATTTCAGCAGACAGATAGAAGAAGTGTTAATACTATCATCGATATTACATTAGAAGGCATTATTGGCATAGCAAACTAAGACGGCAGTATATTTTTCCTTTAGCCAAAATTTCCTCTTTTTAAAGTCTAAATTTCCTCAAATATCAACGAAACTACCCGGATAAATATTTTCTACTTTTTATAAGCTTACTTATTTTAAGAGCTCAAAGCATAGAAATTTAAAAATATATGGTCTTATAGATTCGTCATAGGTTCAATGCAAAAGTAGATAATATTGATCACCACCAAATCTGTTCTACTGAAAAAAAAATATTAGCCGCTGTTACATGGCCGGCGTCGTGTGACTGTCATTTTCATATTAGCAACTGAAACTGACTTAAGTGTCTTTTTTAAATTGAACCTGGTGATCTATTTTGAATTGTATGACCTTTCAATAGAACATTTATTAATGTACATTTATGATTCAAATTAATATGACAATAATGTCAAATAGTAATCTCGTAAAACACCTATGAAGAAGTAATATATCAAAGAAATACAGCATAAATGTTTTAAGTATAAAACTACATACACTTTTACACATCTCAAAATATAATTATCCTAGATCATCATCTCCCTAGCCTTATCCCGTATATTACGGGGTCAGCTACCTAATCTAGGGGATTGAACGAGGGAACTGGTTTTTACACAGAGCGACTGCCATCTGACCTCCGCAACCCAGAAGGAAAACCAGACCCAATCCTAGATTAGATCAGAGTTTTCAAGCCGCTAATGCTTAGCACTAGCCTCTGCCATGGCTTAACGACTAATATCTACGGTATTTAACGATATTAACCGGGACCAACGGCTTAACGTGCCTTCCGAAGCACGGTAAAAGCGCCGAATAAACGTACATATGAAATTCGTAAACCGAAAAACACATTGGTACGTGGTGGGATTCGAACCACGACCTCCCGCTTAGGAGGCAGCGGCCCTATCCACTACACCATCGGGCTCTCTCCATATTATCCTAGATATATCCGTATAATTTGATGTCAAAAGGTCGATGACGTTACTAATCATAACATTATCTTTTGCAATCAGGAAGTGTCGAGGCGGCGACGATTCAGTTGCGCTGAGCAGACGTAATTTCTACCAGGTGTAAGGGACACTGTTTTTTTTCAAGAAGGGAAAAATAAAAATGGCTTTTCCGTACAAATTGTCTGATCGAGGTGACCATTTGGTACGGAAAAGCCAAATATTTTTTTCACATCTTCGCGTCGCCGCCTCGCCGTTTTTATTTGCGATGTATCTAAAATCGCGACGTACCTCCATATACAAATACGTTGCAGATAGTATCATTAACCGCAAAAGCAAACACTGACATAAACATATCACTTGAAATAACTCTTGTAAAGCAGTCATAAGCTCGAGTGCTCCGAAAATAGATCTCTCAGGGCATTCTCAACTTTCTAATGAAGTTGAACAACTCACAGTTAACATTTAGCTGCGCTTCTTCCTCTCGTGTGGGTTTCGTGTCGATCCACCCGATGAACCCTGGTGTTAGAGTTTATAAACCACCTAATAGCACAGCTAAAAGGCCTCTGACATATTTTTGTGTAACGACAACTAACAAAGATAGCAACCGAAACCGACGGCTTAACGTACCGTCCGAAGTACAGAATATTTTTTCTTATAGACATTCAGGTGATTCAGCCTGCATTGTCCTAACCACACTGGGGAAAATCTCACACAGTGATAAATTAACAAATATAAACTTTCCAATGGAAATCGATCCCAGGACCTCTGGATCGGGAGCTCATGGCTCAGACCACTAGACCACGGAGACAGTTAACTTTCTAATGAAGTTGAACAACTCACAGTTAACATTTAGCTGCGCTGATTAACGCCGACTGGATGCTGTTACTCAGATTTTATTAGCGAAGTGTTGGCTTTTAGTGACATGCCATGTGAGTTTAAAAGTTGGGCTGAGCAATGTTCGTGTAGTTTTAGTAGGACGATGTTTGAACTGCATAGAAAATTTCATTATTTATTCTTTACAAAATAAAGATGGTATAAATACATATAATCACGCCTATATCCCTAATGGGGTAGGCAGAGCGTACACGACCTAAACAAACATCGTTCCACCACGCCTGATAAAGTTTCAAGGTTATTTAAGATAGATTTGAAGGTATATTGCTGTAGTAACAGGTTGTCAGCCCATCGCCTAAATTGCAATATACTAAAACCCCCGGATCCCTTAGCTGATTTTTACAGCATGCTCGGGAGGAAATTCAGTTGGTACATTCGATGTTTTTCTCTCGCTCCCAGTCCAGCATGGAAGAGAAATATATAGAGAAGAGAAGACCCCAGCACTAGACATAGAAGATGCCTAGGGAAATGGAGAAGAAGAGAATAATATTTTAGACCATTTCTTATATTTGGTTTACTTATTGTAAATAAGTCCTGCGTTCCCAAACAAAAATAATAGATGTAGGTCAGAAGGCTGCCTACTTGAAGTGGGATTGGGCCGGTCACGTCATTCGAATGCCAGATGTTCTATGGGCTAAAAGAAAATGCTAGGAGACGATGTGGACGACCCCAAAATAGGTGGCGAGACGAACTAGACGCACACATGACCGAATGGCGAGAACTGGCACTAGATCGCGATACATGGAAGGAAGGGAGCGAGTTCTTTGCCCTACAGTGGGACAACACAGGCTCTTAAATTAAATAATATTTTTTAAGCATGCATTTTTCTCTCATATCAAAATCTACGGGTACTTATTCTAAACTAGGAAAAATACATACGCAAACAAAATTACAAACAGTCAAATCCTAGAAACAGAAACAACATGTCAATATTTGTCAGCAGGCCCCACGCTACAGCACTTTCAATAATAAAACAAAACAACACTAGTCCGTGCCTCATTATTCTACGAGCCAGATTTCTTATAAGCCTTATGAACAAGGTAATTTTTTAACAAAATCATCATCTCCCTAGCCTTATTCAGTATCTCATGGGGTTGGCTACCTAATCTAGGGGATTGAACGAGGGTACTGGTTTTTACACAGAGCGACTGACATCTGACCTCCGCAACCCATAAGGGAAACCAGACCCAATCCTAGATTAGGTCAGAGTTTTCAAGCTGCCAATGCTTAGCACTGGCCTTTGGCATGGCTTAACGACTAATATAATAACTGGGATCAACGGCTTAACGGTCCTTCCGAAACACGGAAAAAGCGCCGAATAAACGTACATATGAAATTCGAAAACCTAAAAACACATTGGTACGTGGTGGGATTCGAACAACGACCTCCCCCGCTCAGGAGGCAGCGACCTTATCCACTACACCATCGGGCTCGCCCAATATATGTATATTTTTGTACAAAATGTGTGAACAACATGATCCTGAAGTACCAAAAATACTACATCAGCAAACCTTAGTTAATCATGAAATAAGTCTGTAACTTAAAAGAAATCCAAACTAAACCATGAAACTATTGAAATTTGCTAAACTAAAAGTGTGTACCGCAAGGAGGAATACTGAGACCATTACTATAGAATATGTTATCAACTAATATGTTGACTGGATAATGTCTTCTACTCAGTAAAAGCTACAATTCGTCAGTGTTTGTCAACTGGCCACACCACACGTCCGATAAAAAAAACAAGACACCATGTCTCGTCTTCATACGTGCCGGATTTCTTCTAAACTTGGTAAACAAGTCAATTTGTCATGACAACTTGCTGCCGGCGACGTCGAGGCTATTTCCACGTGATTGGGGCTAAACTAAGTGTGTGATGTTCATTGCTAAGTATTTTCATTGGCTAGCTTTCCATTTCGTGGTTTTGCTGATTGAATTGCTTTATTCTTTATTTTTGTTCTAGCCAACGAAAACGAGGAAGGTAGTTAAGATTGTGAACCAATACCTCTGACATGGTTTGTGTTATTACCACTATCAAAGATAACCCACAAACAAATTTCCCTTGCAAGGACTATAATATAAATGACCTCTCAAACAATCAGGTGAATCGGTCTGCAGTTCTTATTAGACTACTAATAATCTTCCAAAGTGACAAACCTTGTCCTTCTAACAGAGGAATAAAATTCACACAACTCATATGTAGAATATTTGTACTATAAGAAACAAGTACACTTTTACATTCTTAATGTACTTCGCGGTACGGACTGAAAACAACAATGTAACCCGAATCCCAGTGCGCCGAAGTCGTCGCCGAAGAGTCAAGTTCACGGGGTCGATTCGTCCCATGTCATTTGTCGCCGGCTAAAACAACAGCGGTGGTGTCGATAAAACGAACAGACATCCGCTTCCGTCCGCCACACAAGACGACACATAGATCAACCCCCAAACAGCTGATTGTTAAAGATATGATAGCGTGACGAGGAGAAAATAAAAAGTGACATGTGTTTCAGAAAATTAAGAATTTGGGGAGTTCATGTGTATTTTAGGTTGGTATTGCTACTGATCGATATGCTATTTATTGAAGTGCTACTGTTTTCGTTACACATTAACGTTGAAGTTTGCACAAATTGTCATACATACATACATAGATTTAATCACGCTTTTATCACTAATGGGGTTGGCAGAGCGTAAACGACCTAAATAAAGATCATTCCGCCACGTCTGACAATGTTTGGAGGGTTATTTAATATAGATTTGTAGGTATAGTGCTGTAGTGACAGGTTGTCAGCCCATCGCCTAAATTACAATATACGGAAACCCTCTGATCCCTTAGCTATACAGCATGCCCACGTTCTATGTTTTTCACCAGGCCAGCATGCAAATTGTCATCGGGTGGTTAAAAGCATAATGATTCAGTAGGTGAGGTGTTGCGACACAGAACGTCATAGTCGTGGGCAGAGTTCCTTTCGTTCATATGCAGGGTGTTAATTTGATTGCGTGCCATAGCTTAGGGGATGTTTATGTTACGTAAAAGAAGGCCATAAAAAATATTTAAAAAAAAAACTCAAAAAAACAATAGTTGGTATTTATTATGATTCCAAGAGTTGCATCTGGCCCCATAGCTATAACTAAGCCTGTGGAAGTTGCTATAACTGGTCGATAGCGACTCTCGCGTTGCGCGTCATCAGTTCTCGCCTTATCGGATAGGATCGGTTATAGCTGAGCGGCCTGACGCAGCTTTGGGCATCATAATTATATCATTATAAATACCTACAATATTCGTTTTTTTAATTTTTGAGATAGTTTTTTTATAGGTTACTCTTACGTTACTGAAACACCCCCTAAGTTATGGTACGCAATTAAATTAACACCCTGAATATTTTATTCTTTTAAAACTGTTCTTAATAAAAATCCAAAACCAGATCATACACCAGAAAAGTTCCTTTCCTTAAGCTACGATTGAATCGACTAGGCCCCCTCCACACGGCACGCCGTCACGTATTGTCGCGGTGTACGTTAATATGTCGTACGTGTGCCGGCAGCCTAATGTGTGAGCTATATTTATAAGGTCTGTGGTGAAAAAGATGTTATTTGTGTACATTGCTGGCCTTATATGGGAATTATAAGAATCGCTTAAATCGAATGTCTCGAACTTGCATCATGGTTCAAAGACATAACAACGAGTAACAATGTTATTATGCCGGCAATTTGGTAAGACCACGACTCAAGGGAATTTCAAACCATGTCACAACTAAAATGATTGCCATCCCGTCTTGTGCGCTTATAATAAAAAGTGACAGGTGGACTTATTCAGTGTCAAATTTCCCTCAATGTCAACTGATTTTAATTTGGAATAGTTTGGAATGGTTTAGGGAAATAAGAGAACACTGATTTGACTCGAGAGATTGCAAAGCTATCTTTTGTTTTTAATTTTGGTTCTGTTGTTGGTCGTCTCCAGATAAAGATAATCAAAGTGATCCTATTGCCATAGATAATGCAAAGTGACCGTAATGTATAACAAATTTTGCAGAATTTTCATAATTCGTCGCCTTGTAGCCGCATCCCTATGCCTCCGTATGAAACGTGTTCAGCGGCGCGACTTTATTCTCCTTCTGATTGTGAGGACGTGCGGAGCTGTGACGTCACAGCTAGGATTACCACCGCGGTTAATTTAGCTGTTATGATGTGGGTTCGAACCGACCTGAATGCTGGCTGTGATTATTTGGGATAGTTGGCTACTGAAATTGTGTTGACACAAATGTCAATGAAAATGAGACGTGCAAAATCAGCAATAAAAATGCATAAGTCAGCGTTTCATATAAAACAGGGATCAGTTTTTTTTTGTTTTTAGAGTCAGTGACAAAATTAAAAATAAATAACCCCAAAAAAAACTATACCGTAATTAAAAATGCTCAGTGATCCAAATCTTGGTCTCTAATACCAATAATCGAACTCAGCTATCTCTTTCCTGAGCCGTGGGGCACACAAATTTTAACTGAATTTGCATTGGCAAATATCGTAAGAGTCGAGTCGAGTTGTATAATACAAATAAAATTCTGGTTATGATTTTACGTATGTCTTTAAAATTGTCGTTCCAATATTTTCAATCTTTTCAATTCCAATTTTCAAATAATCTAGCAGGTGTCAGCCCAAATACCATACATACATACATATAATCACGCCTTTATCCCCAATGGTGTAGGCAGAGCGCAAACGACCCAAACAAAGGTCCCTCAGCCACGTCTGACAAAGTTTTGAGGGTTAAGATAGATTTGTAAGTTTATTGCCCAAATACCTCACACAATAAAATTTTGCATCTTAAGTTCTTATAGCCTTCCGACAGCTACCTTGGCAGGCAAATGGAGACATTATCGAATAAAAGTAATAAAAAGCTGGAATGCCATCACTATGACACTGCATGATTTATTGCAAGCGATAACCGTATCGCCGCCATCTTGAGAGTGAGTGACGTCATATTTGAATATGGGTATGGCGGATATAACCTAGGTGGTGTTCTGAGTAGTCTAGCACTTTCGTAAAAAAAATATATTAATTTATCCCCAATGGGAAACGACCTAAACAAAGGTCTGACAAAGTTTTGAGGGTGATTTAAGATAGATTACCGCATCAAACATGAGTGAAAAACGCTCAAAAATGCTAATTCTATAAAAAACTACGAGTCGGATTTAAAAAAGCTATATAGCGAATTTAGATAATTATAATACGGATAATTTCCCGAAGGAACCGTGAATGCGCTCCTAATATATCCGAATATCTTTCTTACTAATAGCTTTACCTACAAATTTTATTTAGCATATTTGTTTATGAACTAATATTTTTTTACGTTGTAATTGCAGGGCATGAACTAATTTTTATTTTTATTTATTTATAATCAATCGTTTAAGAGAAATAAGCTCTTGAAAACAACCATTTACCGGAAGGAATCACCTTAAACAAAACCATCCACACAGTCTTCCATAACCATCCGCTTTACGTAAACGTCGCTTTATGTATATAAATAAGCTTTGAAAGATATTGATAGGGATGATTGATCGTCAAGTTGACGCATGTTGAACTCCCTAGCATCGAGCGATCAAAGTGACGGCAGATAGGCAAATGATATTGAATCAATTTTAAAATTTGAAAGGTTCAAGGTGATGAATGTTTCAGGGACAAAATGAAGGAACTCGTGAATATAACATTGAAACGAAACGAAAGGTAATTCTAGATCTATAAGATCAGCCAAGTCAAATAACGTGTTTTCATCTATTGGCATAGGCATGTTGACTGGGTGGCTACAAAATTCAAAACGTTTATACTTAAAACTGATGTCTAAAATACTGTGGATCTTATTCATCACTTAAAAAAAATGCTCATTTAGATTTAATAATCGGGTTAAAAATAGAGAATTTATTTATTTGAGTGCTTAGTATTTACTGGGGAGTGACGTCATAACCAAGTAATGTCTTACAAAAAAGCGTTTTTGACATTTCATAAAAAGTTGTTGATTTGACTGGTAGGCAAATAGCGTATTTGCTTCAAATAAACACGTGTAAGGTTAGATTATAATTAATGCTAGTTGGAAAAATGCATTCAGCATAGAACCAGTACATAAGCTTGCAATAATTATCGTCTTTGTCGACGACCTTTAGACCGCTGCACGAGCCACAGCCATCCATAACCTAGCTGACAACTCTGAACAAAAACCACATGAGTCTCTAAACTAAACTACAAACTTAGATCAAAAGTCAAAGAACGAAGGTTGTAATTTGAATGCAGACTGTCAGTGAGTTATGTTACCGCGCGTGTAAGAATTAACTGCCAAGTGTCAAATGCCCACTATTATGATGCGATAGAGAAATATCGGCAACTTAGGCACGCTCCAATGCTTCTTTTTAAGCCGCCTGCCATTGCCCAAGAACGAAAAAAAAAGTCGTCCACGTCATTATTTGCTTTAAGGTGATGTATTGACCCCTCGGCGAAGGTAACGGTCTTTGAGATGGTGTTGCTTTGAATTTGTTTAAATTGAGTGACGATAAGCGATGACTTGCTCGTGCGCAGTGAAAGGGATTCTGTTTTGTATATCTTTTGGTGTTGATGGTAAATTTATGTGACATTTATTCTTTTGTTTGCAGTTCAATTAGAAGACATCGAAAATTCTTAATGATGTCTCAATCTTAGCATACGAGTACTTATCTGTAATTTTTTAATCGCATGTTGAGAATTATTAGTATGTAGCTTTAATTATAAGTATAGTTTACTGTAATCAAATGATAATTTTTATTCAAAGGAAATTAGAAGTTTTTTTTTTACAAACAGCAAATAGCCAAAACCGTAATAAAATAAAATGACCTTAAGAGGCTTACCAACTCAATGCCACATCCTAACGAATACGGAAATAACGCAATCAAATTTCGGGTCAACATAATGTTCAACAAAAGCCAAGGTCACAGACGAGGATCCAAAAATCTGCAGCGTTCCCGAAATAATTTCCCTCTGCTTATAAATTCTTTCTCTCATCACTGTCGCCCTTTTGTTTTCCTGCAAATTGAATTAAGATTTCACGAAGCAAAGTCTGAGGGCAAGAATTTACAAGGATTCAGAGTTCTTAACCGGCATTTTGATGTCGACTAGTACTGATCCTTATTAGGTTTACAGGGTACGAGGGGCGAGACACAAAATAAATTCGGCATGACAGGGGTGGCCTCGGGAGGACTGTCAACAGGGGTGTTGTGTCCCATTCATTGTCCCCTTTGATGACGTTAGTTCGTGTCCGATGCACAAAGTCAGCGCGCATAGATACATTGTCACTTTTAGAGGATTCAGCAAATATTTGGCGTGCGGATTTGTTTTAGCAAGCCTTTTGTTTAAGCTAAAAGGTTTCTTGGTTATTTTACATCTCTGTTTCTGGAAACAGGACAGAAAAGTGTACAAATTGTGTCGTGTAAACGCAGACGAGACGGCGTTTGTTTGAGGAGGTTAAAGTTGAACGCCACACTTAGCTTTTGTAGAGGTGTTTTTGTTACCTTTCGATATAATTAGAATTTAGTATATTAAAAATACTATTTACATTCCAGTAAATGACTTTGGCTTTAACTTGACTGACTGAGAAATTAATGACTTTACGTCAACTTAAAATCTATGATGGATTTCATCCTATTATCCCTAATGTACTAATTTACTCCCAAGCTCTATGTGTACAGATCAATACTGGTCACCGGCGTAGTAGCACGCATCGCCAGTTGCAACGCGGGCATGCCAAAACATGCCTACACCGTGTTTACACTTTGTTTATTCCCTCCATTCGGCCTGTCATTCTATTTTTTGTTTCACTAACAAACGTAATCTAACCTAACCTACCGTGTATTCACAGATCACTTGGATGTATTTCAACTGAATCGAACAGAGCAGACTTGTTTATTGAACTGATATAAACAATGAAAGGCTGACAAAAAATGTGTGTCCATTTCTGTTCTCTTGTTAGGAAAACGAATTCATTCAATTTGTTTTCGTATAAATCTCATGGTTGTTAGCGACAGCGACTCTTATTTAAACAATTCGAGCCGTGCTTACTTTCCATAATTAAAATACGGTTTGTCTAATAAACAGCTGTTAAAATCCAAAAATCCGTGACATTGTCACTGTCACGTGTGTTCGCTCCCAAACTAACATTTTCATCCCTTACTTCTCCATCCCAACTATCATTCCCATCATCTTCAATTTCAACTTTAGGTTCTACATCTTTAGAGTCTACATTTGCATGATCGTTATCGTCACTTACGTCCTTTTCGTTAGTTTCAGGAGTAACAGGACACTTGCCCCGAAGCAAGAGGGTTGCAGACACCTCGGCTAGCATGTTGACGCCACGAGTGTCGCAAAACGGTATCAAGTTACTGCCTGTGCCTGCACTAATACTCTTGTTGTTTCTACTAATTGAGGTATTGGTATTTCCTGTGCTAAGTAATGATGAGGTTTGAGGGACGGTTCGTACATTTTTGCTTAGTTGTTTGTCCAAACATATCCTTAGCCCTTTATAGGCGGCTGCCTATAATACCCACTGGTCAATTAAAGATTTATTCTTATTCAGTTCCCCTTAATGTAAATACAACTTTAAAAATACTGTACAAATGACTATTTTTCAGAAGTTTCTATGAAATAACCTTTTCCTGTCCTGTGTTCCTGAAAAAACTGTCTGTCAATCTATAATTACAGTATCAGCTTCCTTATTCAAACTGTTATCGCTGATATAAATTCTTCATCAAAGCAGCAAAAGTGTACACACAACACGTTCAAACTCCACAAAAGAAAATTTGATATATTAAATCCAGCACAACACATACACAACAGAACAATAGCAAATCGAGACACAGACGAGAAAGCGGAGATAAATCATCTTCCGTCTCCATGGCAACCGCGACAATTGGGGCTCGAAATTAGAAATAAATTCCATTCGACATGCAGGGGTAGGGCAGAGGCATTTTATTGGTGTATTTGAACCTGAATGTGGCGTATCAGGTGTGAAAAATGGTGTCGGTTTGCGCCTGATGAGCTTTCAGTACGGATGAGTGGACGCAAGTTCAATTCCAGGGATTCCTTTTGATACGATTTATTGATACGTAAAGGTTGCTTTGAATGAATTATAAAATGTCGAAGTAGATCTTTAGACATAGACAGTAGGTTTTATCGGTCAGACCACTGAGATTTTTCATTCATTTTATAGTTCTAAAATTATTTTGACTATAGACGTTTAAATAAAATAAAAGTAAAAAAAACATTTTACTTTATTATAAAAAAAGGATTGATGAGATAAAATCACCCATGTATGTACAAAACCGAAAGACTTCATGAGTCCTAGGTTTTGTAAAGATGCTATGCCAGATCCCACAGTCCTAAGTGGGGTCAAATACTCCAAACGCTTCTCCGTTTTTAATACTGCAGCATGAGTTTCATTTTGCCATAAATGATCCTTTGTAGTGAAAAACGTACAAGTACCATAAAAACATCACGAAACCAGATATAAAGCTATATAGTACAGGGCTAATTTCTGGCGGAAACACGTGCGTCTGTCTTGGGGAGGGTTTTGGTAGAAAAAGTCCAACCTCTGATGGATTGCCGCTTCCTTATTAACGAGTGTAGGTACTTGTACTGGGGAACTTTAACCTAGTTTTGCTTAAGGTCAATCAATGGGAATTACCAAATAATAACCAGAAACTTTATAGAAATCTAACAGTATCAGGGTGCAAGAGAAAGTGTACTTTAGATCACTCAACGAAATAATCAATGTACTCGTACAAAAATATATTCTAAAAACTGATCGGAGTGGTCGTTTTGTAGGGGAAAGTTTTTTTTACCAATAAATTTCATTGTGAACGTTGTTAAGTTTTTTAAATAGAAATGGGTTTGCTCTTGACTCTAGACACAAGGTCAGGGATGCTCGTGACAGAGTCGACGATGGAGCGAGCTCACCCAGAAGATGCCTGTTATGGTATTGGCATTCTCACGCACCGACGGAACACAGCAACTTCCGACTCCGGTAGTCGGGTGGCTACCACAGCTTTGTTGGGATCGTTCAGCCGGACTTATTCACAGGCAAGCTTGTGTTGCCATTGTCCGGGGTGGACCAGTAGGAGGTAGATCCAATCCCACCCTAAAAAGTTTAGTCAGCTGAGCCACCCTTTTTAGTTTTCGGGACATCTTCTCTTACGTCTTTGAAACTAATTGCAGTTTCAAATTTAAGGAGAAGAATTGCCATACTTAAAAAGTTTAGATAAAGAAGAAATCATGTTTACCTTTAAAAGGTCATTCAACCCGAACTGGCAAGCGTCAGTGACGTGCGAGTGACGTCACACGACGCGGCCATGACGCGTGACGTCACACGTCACGTCATTTGATTCACGGCGTATCGGCTTGGACC
This sequence comes from Scrobipalpa costella, assembly GCA_949820665.1. NCBI lineage: Eukaryota > Metazoa > Arthropoda > Insecta > Lepidoptera > Gelechiidae > Scrobipalpa > Scrobipalpa costella. The sequence continues at coordinate 25,313,570 of OX463298.1, forward strand.
GGACTTTGTGCGGTGCAATTTATGGATACGGTTAAATAAAATGTAGAGATATTTTGATGATAAAATAACATACATACATACATATAATCACGCCTTTATCGCCTAAATTACAATATACTGAAACCCTCGTATCCCGTAGCTGGTTTTTACAGCATGCCCGGAAATGCAGCTGGCACATTCTATGTTTTTCTCTCGCTCCCAGGCCAGCATGATAAAATAAACTTATTCATAAAGTGTAAGAGTAACATATTTAAAGTTAAAATTTACTTTTAATTTTTAACTCCATTTATTATTTGGCGCTAAAAGTTAATAACTTATAACTTACTTAATATCTTATAATATGAATGGGTTAAGTAGAACGCTAAAAAAATAAGTGTTTAACTTGTTGATAGAAGAAGATGAAATTGGAAGGTGGAATCTCCAATAAGTTCCAAGAACTTAGCAGAAATAAGACCACCACCGCTGTTTTTCTATCTATAAGTATTGAAAAGTCATCCAAATACAGTGATTGCCCATGTACTTCTCAAAATATTTCTACTTTAAAAAACATTCCAGCAAAAATCAAGGACTAAAAATATTTTGATCGGAATTTCGTTCGACAGTAGCTTACTAGCACTTCATGCAAATAAATAAAAAAAAAAACACACGGGATACAATCGCCCTAGGCCCTGTCACATGTAGTATTGTCGTGGCGTAGCGGATAACAGTGGCACCCAAAGTTTTATAACAGTTTATAAAAAAGAAAATACTGGAGTTTTATTTCGATACCGGAATATTTTTTTAGCTTCCATATTGGTGTTTTCTGGCTTCAGGCTATCTGGACTTTGACAGGTCCCTGTTGGGTAAAATTATTTCTTCGTACTATCTAGATATTTTATTATTCTGGAAAAAAATAAAGTATCAAAATCAATAATGATTACACTGCGCTTGATAGTGGTCGTTACTCAAACCACGTCAGACCACTATAGCTGTGCTATTAGGTGGTTTGAAAACTCTGACACCAGGGTTCGATTCGAGAATCCGCTAACATGAAGAACTGCCCCAGCGAAGCAAAGAAATTAAAAATATTATAAGAGAGCACGTTACAACAGTTTGTTGTAAACGAGATAAGGTGTAGCCCTCTCACCGTAATAGTCCACAATTCTAGGTACAAGCGCTTTTTTAGCTACAGTTCTATGCATGCAAGGATTATTGACAGGGACTTTGAAGTCATCACACCCAAATTTCTCTAAAGCAATCTAAAACGATACTTTCTCATCGACTGGAAAGATGTTACAATTTAGAAATAATTTATTATGATCTGTACTACAAAGTTGTTTAGTCTTTTTGTCTACTAAAAGTTTCATATTTCTTATTTTAAGGGTTTTTATCTTATCGAGATAAATTTTAGACGTTTGTCCGGATGTTCTTAGTCCAAAGAAAATTATCGATTCAGTAAGTATATAGTAAACCGTATATAAGGTAGCCCTGTCAGTAAAGAACTCCAGATAGTAAAATTTCACAAGCACCGCCCTCAGCTTATCACATACTACACACTAACTGTACGTGCAAATATTATATAATTATCAATATTAATTTATGGTGTGCATTTCTATCTTGTGTTCTTATAGCTACTCGGGAAATAGAAAAATATTCTATAAAAAAAAAACTCGTTATAAAAAGAAATATTTTTTGCAAATCCAACTCCAAATCCACCATCCATCAAAATCCACAAGCGAAAACATTGCATTCTCCTACGAGGCACGTAATCCATAATTCGTCATTTCCCCTAAAACTATGAATTTAACTACAAATCCGTGACGTCAGATCAATCAAGTAAATATGTGACAAGGTTTCTAAACCCTGGGCGAATTAAGGACCTTCAACTAGTGCTGCGGTTCTGATCAAAAAACATTTCAATGGACTATCGAGTACCTTTTGGTCAGTAACAAAATACTAATGATAGTGGCCATTATTAAGATAAGTAAAATACAATTTTTATATCCCACAACAAACATTTCCAATATCTTTCGATTGTTTTTTTAGATCGGTAGTATTTTATACTTAATTTTGATATTCTTTCATGCTGGACTGGGAGTGAAAGAAAAACATAGAAAGAGCCGCCTGCATTTCCTCCCATGCTGTAAAAATAGGTTTTTCTTAAAAGTCCAATCAACTTCAATAGCCAAATTATAGATACTCACACGACACAAGAACCTTTAAGGCATTAAGATTGTGACAAATCTGGGGCTCAAATGATTATTTTTATAATATTTATTATTTTTAAAAGCACCCAACTTTCGATATCAGAACTACCGATGTTTTCGCAACACTATTACCTAAGGCCCTGAGTTTGGGACCGATCTGGAGCTGAAATTGAGGTCAGCCTTGGATTAAATCCTATTGACGCCTGCTGTTTACTTCGACGACGTATTTGTTTTGCGGCTGTTAATTTAGTTGTGGTCCCGAATTTCGCATTCAAAGATTGAGGTTCGTGCAAAGTGGTATAATGTATTAACATGAATTAATAGATATTTGCATCTCTAAAGAGCATAAATTATAAAACAAATTGCTTATAATATTTTCTAAAGTTAGAGATGAATGTGAATGAATTGATAATTTTGAATAAAAATAATATAGGTAATTAAATATTTAACATTTCATTAAATGGATTCAAATTCAATGTTTTTCTTCTGGGCTCAGAATGTTAAAGTCTATAATATCTTAAATTAGCTAGGTATGCCATCAAGACTCTTTTCGTGATCCATTTTGGTCACCTCTAGCCAATAGTTGGTCAAGATCAAACCTATCGCAAATTAATAATATAATCGTTTTTCAAATTTGACAAAATAAAGTAATTTAACACATTCAAATAGGAGCTATGTTCAAGTAACATTTCGTGTTACTTACCAACATAAAAGTAAAAGCCTCGAACAAAAGAATTATTTTCACGGTTCATTCCACGTACATACCTGTAAACAAAAAAGCCAAAGCGTTAGAAGAAACAAATGCAGTGACCTACGTGAGCAGAAAGAAACCGAAGCAGAAGAAAAAGAAAACGATAAATTTTGTTAAAACACAAACAACAAAAAATACGCGGGGTTGTAAAGCTCGGTATATACGTGAACCAATTTTTACCAAATCTATATTTAGTTTACTTATTAATACATACATACATATAATCACACCTTTATCCCTGATGGGGAAGGCAGAGCGTAAACTATCTAAACAAAGGTTGTTCCGCCAGGTCTGTCAAAGTTTTGAGGGTTATTTTAGATAGATTTGTAGGTATATATATATATTGCAGTAGTGATAGGTTGGCAGACCATCGCCTAAATTGCAATATACTGAAACCCTCGAATCCCTTAGCTGGTTTTTACAGCATGCCCGTGAGGAAATGCAGCTGGCACATTCTATGTTTTTCTCTCGCTCCCAGTCCAGCAAGGAAGTTAGTTACTTATTAATATTAAACCTAAAGCAATTTGTTTATTTTCAAAATGTTATATGATCATAACTAGGTAGGCATAAAAAAAAAATCATATAATTAGTTAATACAGAAAACCAAATATTATTCAATATTTTTTTTTCTACAAATCATGATTTGATTGTTATTATTATTTTATTATGAATTTATAATCAGTATGAGAGTTTAAATTATGTTGAATTTGTTTATTTTCCAGAATCGGACTACCTAATTACATTCGAAATTCCACATTAGAAATAATACCATCCTTAATACAATAGTTAGATATAATTAACAAAATGATTAGTTAATACACATTACAATCTAAAATTGCCCTCAATTTTTGTCAGACGTGGCGAAAGCCTTTTACGAGGCGTTTGACGCTCTGCCTACCCCGTAAGGGATGGAGGCGTGATTTTATGTATGTATGTATGTATTAGTTAATCTGATAAGTGCATGTATAATGGCCCTAAAAGTACCTACTAATTAACCTTCACCCGAAGTAGAATAAATCGAGCCCAGCTCCACATTCCTCTTCGTTTCGGAACTTCTTTTACATGTTTTTACACACATGTTTTTTTTTTTACTTTCTCCTCGATGTACATATTCTATTTTCTGTTTAAGTATATTTAGGGATATGATGTGTTTCTAAAATTTCTACATGGTGAACGGAATTGTATTTTTTATTTTCAAGAAAAATAAATGTTTATGAAAGTTGTTCTGTTTGGTTGACTGGGCAACCCCTATCAGTTTTCGAGTCATCGTGCATTATAACCTAGAGCCCGATGGTGTAGTGGATAGGATCGCTATCTCCTGAACGGGTCGTGGTTCGAGTCCCACCACGTACCAATGTGTTTTTCGGTTTTCAAAGTTCATATGTACGTTTAATGGGCGTTTTTTTCCGTGCTTCGGAAGGCACGTTATGCCGTTGGTCCCGCTTAATATAATTTAATACCGTAGATATTCAGTTCAATTCAAGACAGAGGCCAGTGCTAAGTATTGGCGGCTTCAAAACTCTGAACTAATCTAGGATTGAATCTGGTTTCCCTTCTGGGTTGCAGAGGTCAGATAGGAGTCGCTCCTGTGTAAAAACCAGTACCCTCGTTCATTAACCTGGATTAGGTAGCCAACTTCGCGATATATGGGATAAGGCTAGGGAGATGATGTGTGCATAATACCCTTAATATTCTGAAAAACTTAGCCCTACCAAGATTAACATAGTTTCTAGTAGCAATTACAAGAGGACGAGCAGAAGATGGCAAGAAGAGGGCCATAACCACCGAACAATAAAAACCGATTACCTCTTCAGTTTATTTGTGATAATGAACTTTACTTGGCAGACGCTGCCGACATAGTAGTGGAAAAATGTACCAAAGATATAGATAATATTGCTTCTTGATTAAAGCTAGATAGGCACGTATTTTATATGAAGAATTAATGTGTTTTCTTCCATGCTGGACTGGGAGCGAAAGAAAAACATAGAACGTGCCAGCTGCATTTCCTCCCGGGCATGCAGTAATACCAGCCAAGCGATCTGGGTTTTAGTATATTGCAATTTACGCGATAGGCTGACAACCTGTCTCTACAGCAATATACCTACAAATCTGTCCTAAATAACCCTCAAAACTTTGTCAGACGTGGCGGAACTACCTTTGTTTAGGTTGTTTACTACTTCCCCATTAGGGATAAAGGCATGATTATATGTATGTTTGTACTATTATGGAAATTTTAAGTTCTTATCATTTTTGGCCCAATAGCTCAATGGACATAGTGACAGTCCATACGAGCCAATTCCCGTCGGCTTCCCTTTTTAGAATTCCACCTCCACTAAATTCGGAATTACTTACGTTGAAAGTATAAAGTACCTAGTTTAATGTTTTCTTTTTATTTTGGCTTACCCTCGATAAAATTGCAGCCCTCGCCACTGGGTTCGGGCTTAGGTTGCAATACTGATTTGATCAACACCATTCTTTAAACGCAAATTGTTTTTTTTTTATTTTCATTAGAATCTAATTATAACTTCATTTTGCAGAAAGTAATATTATTCAAGGACTCTTATAACGAAACAGTAGTTAATCATACAAACAAAAATTGGAGTCAAATTAACATACAAAATTACCCTTCTGTAACACCCGTTCGCTCAAAAAAATAACAAAACAAATTCCTATTAAATTGCAACCCAACGCCCTTACAAAAAATCAAAATCGAAAAAAGTTAAACGCAAAATTTGGTAGCGGTTTTGATATATTTCGAGGGTTCCGTACCCTTAAAATTACTATCATCAAATCGACTTATATTCATTCATGTACTGTTTTAGTAGAACTTTTTGAGATTAGCTAAGTATGACCAAATTTATACACCAACTTTTGAGGTTATTAAATGAAAATCTAAATAAGATACTTCTTACTAGTTTATAAACATTTGGGGTTTGGTTATTGCAAAATAAGAAAATAATAAAAAAAATATAATTAATCTTAATTATTAAAAACATAGAATGTGCCAGCTGCATTTCTTCCCCAGGCATGGTGCAAAAACCAGCTAAGGAATCAGAGGGCTTCAGTATTTTGTAATTTAGGCAATGGCCTGACAACCTGCAACTGTAGCAATATACCTACAAATCTTAAATAACCCTCAAAACTTTGTCAGATGTGGCAGAATGACCTTTGTTTAGGTCGTTTACGCTCTGCCTACTCCATTAGGGATAAAGGCGTCATTATATGTATGTAAGAAAATAATTAATTAAAAATATTTTCTATCAACATTTTACCCGCGGGCCCTCAAAAGCAGACTCGTTTCGAATTAACTAGAATTAAGGGGACGCATTCAAAAGTAGTATACCCTGGCTGGCTTACTACTTTTGTTACATATCGGCTTCTCTCCGGTTTTTGTCAGCTTTTGAGGGAAACCCTTACTATCCTGACCGAACCCTAGTGTATCTCTTAGTGATGTGTAAGGTAGAAAGGAGTCTATCGATATTTTAATACGAATCAAAGATACGAGGTACAATTTGATACTTGTATTTTGAATTGATGATAATTAATGTGATTTACCTTTTCTTCCATACTGGACTGGGAGCGAAAGAAAAACATAGAATGTTCCAGTTGCCCTTCCTCCCGGGCATGCTGTAAAAGTCAGCAAAAGGGATTCGAGGGTTACAGTGTATTGTAATTTAGGCGATGGGCTGACAACCTGTCACTACAGCAATACACATTGCCCTCAATTTATGTCAGACGTGGCGAAAGCGCCTTTTAGGAGGCGTTTTACGCTCTGCCTACCCCGTAAGGGATAAAGGCGTGATTTTATGTATGTTTATGTTAAGAAACGAATTGAATTTGTTTGAGTTTGCAATAAAAACTCACTAAGACAAAACACCCAAATGTTACAAACTTCTAAAGAGCGACAGAAAATATGTTTCCGTTAAAGTTTAGATATCTTCTAAGTTCAGTACTTAACTCACCTAAGTATTATTTATAAGTAGACTATTATATCCTTAAAGAGACGTAGATGCAATAAGTCAATTCAGTTATTATAGTATTTCCAAATGAGTTTCAGAAAAATGGTAAACAAAGCTTAATTTTTCTTCCGTGCTGGACTGGGAGAGATAGAAAAACATAGAATGTTCCAGCTGCCCTCCTCCCGGGCATGCTGTAGAAGTCAGCAAAAGGGAATCGAGGGTTACAGTGTTTGTAATTTAGGCGATGGGCTGACAACCTGTCACTATAGCAATTCACATTACAATCTAAAATTGCCGTCAATTTTTGTCAAGTGTAAAAGTGCCTTTTACGAGGTGTTTGACGCTCTGCCTACCCCGTAAGGGATAAAGGCGTGATTTTATGTATGTATGTATGAAACTTCATGTCTTTTAATCGAAGATCTTGTTTCTAAAATAAGTTTTAGCTATAGGATATAACAACATAATGAAATAATAGTAAATTAAACTGATTTGCCAACACGTATAATTTATTTTTGAAACGTGTTTTTGAATAAAGACATGAAACTTTGTTTCTCTTTAGTCTAAGACTGAGTTGGAAATAGCATAGATACAGAGATATTGTTGAGAGTTTTTAAACTGTTACTTACTCAAAATCTCTCTCATTTATCGATACCGACACCTCATGTTCCCCATCACCAGCTCACCACGCGTTGGGGATGAGCCAAATTGATTTTAACACAATAACGACGCGGATCGAGACGACGCCATGACACCCGCCACACCGCGCTCGTCCATCATTGTACGCCTTCAGCGATTGACATTTAGACTCCTGTTTAATCTGCCTGTCCTGACAAGCATTGTAGCGGAATGACGGCCATTTTGTTTAAAGTAATACATTACAAGGCATACCGGGTGAAAGGGACAGCGTCCCGCAAACCAATAGGAGTTGCTCAGTCTACGACACTGAACAACTTCCACTTGGAAATTCGGAGTAAAAAAAATGGCTTTTCCAGATAAATTGTCTGATTGAGGTGAACATTTTGTATGGAAAAGCCAATTTAGTTTTTCACTTCCTGAAAGAATGACCTGATCAAAGTTATTCGTCGCCGTAGACTGAGCAACCCCTAACAATTTGCGGGACGCTGCCCCTTACATGCCGTATACTATACAGGATTTTTGCAGTAATTTATTTTAAAAATAATTACGGCCACGATAAGTTTTCGTAAGAATATAGACTGAAATATCAAATGTTGCACGCCTTAAGTGATTGCTATTTAATCTGCTTCACAACTCGAAACATCCTAAATAATGGCCGAACTCTGAAAAGACTAAAAAGTATAAAAAAAAGATTTGACGAGTCATCACTCATAACATAATATAAAAGCATGCGTAATATAATAAACATGTTGATTTTATGTGAACATTGCGATACCCTACCAGGGTCATATACTACCTACTAACTTAAACATTTGTCCTGTTAATGATATGAAGTATGTGAATGTATTAAATAAATATGATGAAAGAAATAATAAGTCATATGATCATAATCAAATATCAATTTTAATCCCATGAAATATGATTTATTATTATTACACATAGCTTGATTCCGAATTTCATAATCAATGCAGTATTGGTATTAAGAATTGTGATTTAAAATTATTAGCTCCATTTGATTATGAAATGGGACTTTCCACAGTTTCCATGAGCAAATAATTAGTATTAATTATAACATTAGTCCCTGAAACTAAATACTGGAAATTATATACTCAACATTCCAATAAAAGAACTTAACTTTAATATTTAGCCCTAGCTCAGGCCTTGGCCTTTTCGGGCTGCTATAAATAACAGCAATAAATATAAATAATAATATAGTGTCGAGTGCTTTCGTCTATAGATAAGGTGTAAATGTAATTTTAACTCAAATAAATAAATATAAAACAAGAACTTAAGTAATAATTCTAAGCAACAGAAACAATAATCTTGTTCTTGAAATATAAATCTTTAGAAAATGATTTAAATTTTCTGGCACGAGCATAAAACCTAATTATTTTCTCTATTTCTGTCCTTGACAACATGAAATCTCGATTTTTAACGTACTCTTTCGGCGGGCTTTTGTTAACTATCTGCCAAATTATAATAATTCCCTTCAGAAATGTAACTATTTTGGACCCCTTGTATTTTGACCCTACAAGGTTATTTTTTCTAAATTGCCCAGCGTACGCCATAAGCACAATGGGTAAGACCCTTTATTCGAGGCCTATTATACAGGACCCCTGTTTATAATGTTACAATTTTAATGATTTCTGTTTGCGAGTTGTGAGTAATCATCATGTTACTGGTTCTATTCTTGCATTGTATCGTTTCTGTCAACGAGATTTTTAATCAAGCCGGTTTGGTTGATCTCGTAAAAAAAATACAAAGCAATAATTACAGATGTAACAACTTGATAAGAAATATTTTATCCAACGTCAATGTTTTTGTTTGTATCAGCTTATTTACTACCCGCGCCTTTAGAACTATAGTTTTAGGTAGCTTACAATTACAACTTGTCAGGTTAGTATCATTCTATTCTGCAATCAAACTCACAACTTGAGGCAGAGCAAGAATGGTATTAGAAAAAAAAAACAAAAGTATTTACTAAAATTTTAATCTACACTTTCTTTTTGTAGTATAAGAAATTGACTAAATACTGATTCATAAATGGGTGTGCTTCATTAAATTAACACTATTTAAAATCATCTCAATTTTCAAACTCACTCGGCTTTATCTCATCGAATTTTGCGCCATTAACCTCAAAACCGATTAGTTTCAATACCCAGTGACCTATATGAGCGGTTCAGCCATTACTAACTCCATTCCCTCACACACTCACTCACTCACTGATGCAAAGACCCAATCATTAGCCAATGATGACCATTCTCTAAGGGCAGTGGCGGATTTACTGATTGAATTTACAGATGGACTGTTCTTCTACATTATTTTATTGGTAGGTAAGTTATTCAACGTTGTAAAGAATAATGTATTGATTGATGTAGCCAGCCAGTTCAGCTAGGTATCTAGGTTAGGTATCTATCTAATTTTGACTAATTTTGTTACAAAAAATTAGCTTTTTCAATAATACTTAACCTAGTGATTACCTCGTCACTGAGTCAAGATTAATATTATTGACATACAGTTAGTGTGTATGTCAATAATATTAAAATTTCTTCGAACCTTTCCAAGCAAAGTCTCTATCTATAATCTAAACAAGAATCCAACTAACCTGTGATATAACAGTTTAGTAACAAGACTTAACGTGTAAGGGATAACGTCCCGCAAACTGATTGGGATTTCTAAGTCAACGTTTTTTTAAGACGACGTTTCGAAGCTACACGAGGATCTTCTTCAGGAAAGAAGAAAGTCGCACTCCTCTGCGCGTCAAGTGCGACTCTCGACTGCGGTTCGCTGTTCGCTGCGCCCGCGCCGACAACACGACAGCTGGGCGACAGGGGCGCTGCTGTCGGCGCTGGGCAGGTTTTTTGTATTGGTGACGGATTATTATTTTTCCAAAGGCGAAAATTGTTCAGTTTCGTTGCCTGTGCAATCCCTATCAGTTTGCGGGACGCTTTCCCTTACACCTGGTATTAAAGCCACTGACCACAGCAGCTCCTTGCAATGCGCTCCCATCACAGAGCCTCTATACAAACCCTCGGTTCTATAGTGGATATTCTGATTAAATTCAGGATTATCCCAACGCGTCCCCGTGGCCCTTTGGACTTGATGCCATAAGATTATTGTCACTCCATTAATCCAAGGTCGGTTTAATTAGACCTATATGTCGACCATAGATTATGTAACAATATAGACATGAAATTAGGTACAAAGATAAGCAGCTGTTACACATTTATTTAATCAAATATCTGTGACATTTCTGGCAATAGATATATACATACATACATATAGTCACGCCTTTATAAAAAATGGGGTAGACAGAGCGTAAACAAACTAAACAATGGTCATTCCGCCACGTCTGACAAAGTTTTGAGGGTTATTTAAGATAGATTTCTAGTTAAATTGCTGTAGTCACAAGTTGTCAGCCCATCGTCTTTACAGCATGCCCAGGAGGAAATACAGCTGGCACATTCTACGTTTTTCTCTTTCTCCCAGTCCAGCATGGAAAACTTTGCCTAACACGGTCGTTTACCGAGTCTATGTTAAAGCCCATGGCTGCCCCCAAAACTAGTACAATGTTTTCTTAGTACGTCAGGATTATGGTATTTGTGCAAATTCGAACTAAACAAGATTGATGCGAGGTCGGGTTGGATACGCGGTCGGTGTTATTAAACATAGGGTTTATCTCTTGTCACTGCCATACAAATCTTCAGTTTAAAATTAAATACAAGTGAAACCGCGGTCAGCATAACCAGTCGGAACTCAGTATTTCTAATATTTTTTATTTATTAGCTTTACGATGGCAGTTTCTTTTTTCTCATGAAAATTAAGGTTTTCCCGAAAAAGTAGTCTTGTACTATCCCAGGACTTACTATAAATGTGTGCCAAGTTTCATCCCGACTCGTCTAGTGGTTAAATCATAGGTATATAATGATTAACAAACTTTCAAACAACCCAACCTTCGCATAAAATTTATAATATTAATAGGATTTTCAAGAACTATTATTCAGTCTTGGAGGGAGCGGAGAGAGGCCTTTGCCCAGCAGTGGGACATATAACGGCCATATAAGATAAGATACAATTATTCAATTGATCCAAATTAAAATATTTAATCGACTGTAAGCCCACACGCAGAAGAAGAATAATATAAGCTACTATTTTATACCCACTAGTAAGTAAATAACTTCCATGCTTGCCTGGGAGCGAGAGAAAAACATAGAATGTGCCAGCTGCATTTCCTCCCGGGTATGCTGTAAAAACCAGCTAAGGGATCCGAGGGATTCAGTATATTTCAATTTACCTGTCACTACAGCAATATACCTACAAGTATATCTTAAATAACTCTCAAAACTTTGTCAGACGTGGCGAAACGACCTTTGTTTTGGTCGTTTACGCTCTGCCTACCCCATAAGGGATAAAGGCGTGATTAAATGTATGTATGAAGTAAGCAAGCCTTTCAGTCTTTGAAAAGGCGTTTAAACAAATATATGCCTTACAAAGAAGATTGCTTTTCGCAAAACCCTAGCTCAATATTACCGAAAAAATGCTTACTTGAATTGCTATATTACTTTCAACGAAACTGATAATAATAACTTATATGTAGACAGGTATTCACTCAATACATTCCATATTCTATATGTAGACGACAAGTTGATTAAATGAGACATCTCTTATAGTGTGCCACGAATTATGCCGGGGGTGCGGGGTGCAGGGGGTGAGACTAGAGCAAATTAACGATCTCCCCTTGATATTACCAGAATTAATAAAAGTAGTAATATGTTTGTGACAGGGATGGATTTGGTCTTTTACACAGTGGGGTCAGATAAAAATTCTAAAATTCTTCCATGCTGGACTGGGAGCGAAAGAAAAACATAGAATGTGCCAGCTGCAATTTCTCCCGGGCATGCTGTAAAAGCCAGCTAAGGGATCCGAGGGTTTCAGTATATTGTAATTTAGGCGATGGGCTGACAACCTGCCACTACAGCAATATACCTACAAATCTTTCTTAAATAACCCTCAAAACTGTCAGATGTGGCGGAACGAGCTGTGTAGGTCGTTTACGCTCTGCCTACCCCATTAGGGATAAAGGCGTGATTATATGTATGTAAGGTCAGATAAACTACAAAATGGGCTGCAAAACTATAACATTTAAAAGTTCACTTTTCGAAATATCTGACTACACCAGAATTCAAGTTCAAGTTCAACTTCAAGATGTCATCAATTAATTCGTTGATATGTCAACCGAATCGTCTTAAGAAATACTCACGAATCCAACATTTGAAATTGACTCTTATTTAAAACATAAAACAGCTTTATTTGACAGTTTATGAAATATTCTACAAAATAGAAAGAAATTTAATAAAACTGAAAACAACATGATTGATTCTCATCATTGTGTTTCTTTTAGGAATTAAAATAATAATTGGGACTCCACCGGCTCATTTCAAATTGAACTTATCTCTAAATATAAGAAAATTCAATTCTCATAACTGTAAGATAATGGTACTGGATCATCTTGTAAAATTGAATTAACACCGAATCAGAGAAACCACTGAATCTCTCCTAGAAATCATATGCTGAGCGCGCACACACACACACACACACACACACACACACACACACACACACACGTACTTCTGGTTTGAGTTTCTAGACTAACAATACTAATTTTAAAATACATTACTAACATCTTTTCTTTCAAATCTTTTATTTCTCTTATCTTTCTTTAGCACCAAATACAAAAAAAAAATATTTGCATAGAAATAAAAGGCACAAAATATATTTATCAAGTATCCAGCAGCAACAATGACACCGCATCAACAGTCAATACCAACTGATAAGAGGAGATATTCTCTGCGATACAGTGCATTAGTGCAGAGGGTTTCAAACCTTATTTAAGTTGGCGTTTTGTAATTCGTAAAATGTAAATCTTAACATAAAAATATAGCATAACATTGTAATAGGCTAAGTTTTAAGATCAATAAACTATTTTATTATTATTATTAGTTTCAGTTGCCCCTTATTTAATCTGAGTCTGCCCCTGCAAAATGCAGCTCAAATCCGCGATGTGACTTCGATAAAAGTTGCGTATCGCAGAATATCGAATGATTCGATCTCGCCCCCTTTACGAATAAGGTAATATGTGATTAGCTTTATAAGTTCTCTTATCTGCTAAGCTGATTAAGGATATGCGATCTATTGCTTCCGTGAAAACTAATTATTTTTGCGTAGATTATCGTCACAAGTCATAATAGAGAGTATATTATTAATAACAAAAATTTTAGCAAAAAACAAAATGACAAAACTGAGAAAATAAGTACGTTACGTGTAATCGTATTTTCAGAAAGAAATTTACAGATTTAGCTCAAAGCTTAAATAACGATACACATAAGTACCTACCGACTTTTTGAATGTATTTTATATAAATTCTAGGAAGAAAGTTTATGTTTTTTATACTTCTTAGTTCAGATCTCTTGTACTTTTTGCCTAAATTAATTATCAAAAAAACACTGAATGTTTGACGCCTATTTTGCCTTACTCTAAACCCAATACAAATACTATTAACTTTCCCTAATGTAAGTTACAGAAACAATAACAAAAAGACCCGTCGTTCGTTTTGTCAACTCCATTACTGCATTTTTGTGAAAATCGGTTTATTTTCGTTTATTTTCATTCGGCGATGGATTTTTATTTATTCAGAGAGGACACTTCAGCGAATATAAACACAACTGAAAGTGCCTTGCCGGGACGGCTTGGAATCTAGAACGTTTGGAAAATAAGATCACAGTTGTCTAAGGGGTTTACATTTCTATTTATATTTTAGTTAATAGGATGATAGTCACTTTTTTAATAATCAAAGTAAACACAAGACAGAAAAGTGCGTTAATTAGCTGACTCTTAGGGTGAATTTTGTAGTCTGTGATTGAAATTTGATGCCCTTTACGTAACAATTACTTGATTAAGTCAGTTTTTTGTCATAACACTAACAAAGTAAATCTAAGCCATTTATATTTATTACAGTTGCATGACACAATTTAGTCTATATCTTCACGAGATGACAAACACAAACATAAAGTTACCGTATAATTGCTATAACATAAATATGATACTAGATCTAAAAGTCCCTTTTATACTTGATAATATTGGCTAGAAAAAGAAGAAGATTACCTGATGAAATGATAGTAAAAGCCAACATAGTATCGCTTTAGAAGGGGAACCTCGAAAATTTGTGGATTGTACCAACAGAACAAGCTGCTCGCTGATAAAACGTTTCCATTGTGATCATACGTTTTGAAATTCAGATTTTTAGAAGCCACAGCTCACTTATTACTAGTACAATGCCAAGAGCCAGACTCAGTTTAAAGTCAGTCTTACAATTTGATTACCAAGTTACCAACATCATAAATATTATCAGAGTTATAGCGAGTAGGAAAGCATTTAGGAAATGTATAGTTACATACATACATACATATAATCACGCCTTTATCCCTAATGGGGTAGGCAGAGCGTAAGCGACCTAAACAAAGGTCGTTACGCCACGTCTGACAAAGTTTTGAGGGTTATTTAAGATAGATTTGTAGGTATATTGCTATAGTGACAGGTTGTCAGCCCATCGCCTAAATTGCAATATACTGAAACCCTCAGATCCCTTAGCTGGTTTTTACAGCATGCCCGGGAGGAAAAGCAGCTGGCACATTCTATGTTTTTCTTTCGCTCCCAGGCCAGCATGGAAGCAATAAATAGTTGATTATTAAAAAACAGGTTAACTAATTCTTCTTCTTCTTAGCGAGTGGATTCTCAACTCGAACAATAACCCGAAAGAGCCTGGTGTCAGTTTTCCAACCGCCTATTAGCACAGCTATTAGACCTCTGACATGGTTTGAGTAACGACCACTACCAAAGACAGCGACCGGGACCGACGGCTTAACGTGACCTCCGAAGCACGGAATCCTTTTACTTTTCCGACAATCGGTTGATTCATCCTGCAATGTCCTTACCAAACTGGGAAAAACCTTACAAAGTGATAAATTGACAAATATCAACTTTGTGTTCCCCCCTGGGGATCGAAATTAGAACGGATCGTTAGCCCATGGCTCTGATCACTAGACCACGAAGCAGTTAATTATTTAAAAATCTCATCTTTTATATTTTTTTTTATTAAATGTAGTATGAACTGGCTCTTAATGTTGTATGTGAAATTTGTGTGCCAGCAATTAATTGGCGCGGACGACTATTTTCGTACTGACGGATTCGTAGAGTATGGAAACGTGTTCTGTTCAGCGCACGAGGTTGCATCAAATATTTGTCAACAGGCATCATGCTGGAGTGTCGTGATGGATGACGCAGGAGACTGAAAAACCAATAAAGTGCTCGGTAGATTGTGATAAACACATAATTTTTGAAATTAATTTCTTGTAATTAGTCTTATCTATCATTAACGCGAAGTGGAAAGAGCAAATGAAGAAAATCAGGGCTAACGAGTATAATAGACATTTAACACGTTTTGGAACTGTTTCTCTATAAAATCAAATATGTTTTACACATGAATCAACGGGTTGCGGAGGTCAGATGGCAGTCGCTGTGTGTAAAAACCAGTACTCTCGTTCAATCCCCTAGATAAGGTAGCCAACCACGTGAGATACGGGATAAGGCTAGGGAGATGATGACATGAATCAACTATCTAAAACTTTTATTCTCTTTTTCCACGTTCGACTAATCTTCAAATTTAAAACTCTCACAGTTTGCCAAGAACTAATCTAGCTATACAAGTTAGCAGAACAGTCTGCTATTCATACCTAACTGAGGAGTACGGATAGTTACACAACTCCGCAAAGCCTACGACCGCGGGCGTATCACAACCAACTGCCAGCGTTTCAACCCGGGTTTTTGCCAACATTGGTATCGACAACTAGTGTTGGATGTAGAGCTGATATTGGCGAAAGCCGAAGCCGAAAGAATTACACAAATTGGAAATTCTGTAATCATGTTTTTTAATCAGTAATTTCATCATCATTTCCCCTAGCTTTATCCTCTATTTCACGGGCTACCTAATCTAGGGCGTTGAATGAGGATACTGGTTTTTATAAAGAGTGTCGTCTGCTATCTATTACCTTTACAACTCAGAAGAGAAACCAAACACAATTCTAGATTAGTAAGATTAGGCTTTTGCAAGGTTAGTGGCCAACTCAGCTGTCAGAGTTTTCAAACCGTCAATACTTAGCAATGGCCTGTGACATAGCTTAACAATTAATAATATACGATATCATAGCTCAAAACAGAAAGATATTTACCTAGACCAATGCCTTAACGTACCTTCTTAGCATGGTAAATACGAGACGACATTAGTAAATGTCACATTTAGTAGAATGTGACCCAAATTTGCCGATTATGGCCGAAACTAGAACCTATGTCCATCTCTACCGGCAACGCTAACTGCCTTTGAATGCACTCGCATTTGAGCGCCGATATTTCGCCCCGGTAACCCACTTGCAAAGCTGTTTCGTGAATTATGAAATACTAGCGATTGCCGGCGGCTTTGTCCGCGGGAAAGCGGTTCTTATCCCACCCTCCATTGACACACATTTTCACGTAGAAACAGAGAGGAGTTTAGCAAATGGATGCAATAGTTTCTGTGCTAAAAAAGGTATCTTTTTACTGTTGAGGATACTTAATACAAAGCGATATGGATTGTGTACCTTTGTGTACCTTAATGAATGTTTTAATCCCATCAAATCTAATCCACAGAAAAAATAAATAAAAGCTTGTAAGCTGGATCGAAATCCAAAACATAGAATAAAATATACCAACTACTTCTTTTCCCGGGCATATTAATAAAGCCATTAGATGTTTATGGTGCAATACTATCAAGACGAGCCTTCCCAGGCTGCTGGTACATTCTGTGTTTTTTTTATCGTTCCCAATCCAGCATAAAAGTAAAAAAAACTACATAGCATAAAACACCTAAAAAAAGGTCGTTCCGCCTGACAAAGTTTTGAGGGTTATTTAAGATAGATTTGTTGTATATTGCTGTAGTGAGAGGTGGTCAGCCTATCGCTTAGATACTGAACTCCTCAGATCCTTTAGCTGGTTTTAACAGCATGCCCGGGAGGAAATGCAGCTGGCACATTATTTGTTTTTCTCTCGTTCCCATTCCAGTATAAAAGTAAAAAAATAACTAACTATAAACAATGGAGCACATTGACTCCAATCCGTAATTGATATAATGCATTGTGAGTGACAGACGGTCCCACCAGACTATGGCAGGGCCTTTTGATGTACACAGAGCAGGAAAAACGGCATAGCCACTCTTGATAAATTTCAAACAAGAGTATTTAACAAGAAACCTTACTGCTGCTGAGGATAATGGAATAGATAATTCATCATCTAGGGGAGATACCTACAAATCTACGAGTATCTTAAATAACCCTCAAAACTTTGTGAGACGTGGCGGACCTTTGTTTAGGTCGTTTACGCTCTGCCTAACCCATCATCTTCCTAGCCTTGTTCCGTATCTCATGGGGTTGGCTACCTAATCTAGATGATTGATCGAGAGAAATGGTTTTCACACAGAGCGACTGCTATCAGACCTCCGCAACCCAGAAGGGAAACCAGAACCAATCCTAGATTAGTTCAGAGTTTTCAAGCTGCCATTGCTGAGCACTGGCTTCTGACATGGCTAAACGACTAATATTTACGGTATTAAACGATAGTAACCGGGACCAATGGCTTAACGTGCCTTCCGAAGCACGGAAAAAGCTCCGAACAAACGTTCATATGAAATTTGAAAACCGTAAAACACATTGGTACGTGGTGGGATTCGTTCCGGCCCTATTCACTACACCATCGGGCTCTCTACGTATATAATGGAATTGATAATTACATATATACATACATATGATCACGCCTTAATCCCTAATGGGGTAGGCAGAGCGTAAACCACCTAAACGTTTCGAGTCTGACAAAGTTTTGAGGGTTATTTAAGATAAATTTGTAGATATATTGATGTAGTGACAGGTTGTCAGCCCAACGCCTAATTTACAATATTCTGAAGCCCTTGGATCCCGTAGCTGGTTTTTACAGCATGACCGGGAGGAAATGCAGATGACACATTAATTTTTTTTCAGCATGGAAGAATTGATAATTGGCTCAGTAACATTTTAAATACACGTTTCTTAAACTAATTTTGAATTATACCTGTATTTGTACTGTCCTGTCATTTTTAGTTTCATGTTCTACTGTCGTGTCATACATACATACATACATATGATCACGCCTTTATCCCTAATGGGGTAGGCAGAGCGTAAACGACCTAATCAAAGGTCGTTCTGCCACTTCTGACAAAGTTTTGAGGGTTATTTAAGATAGATTTGTAGGTACTAGGCCACTCAGAAAGTATTGCGATAAATAGTTTTTATATATAGCAGACTGGCCGGTTAGAATCTTTTTTGAAAATATGATTACTTGTAAGAAAAATATGTGTGTTCCATTTTCAAAATTTCCCTCCACATTTTTTGCGAGCAAATTCAAAGTATCGTGTCTTACTGAAAAATGGATCTGCGCCGGGAACATTTTAGAGCTATGATTTTTTACGATTTCAAGTGTCGCCTGAAACCGGATGAATCGTTCGATAGACTTCAATTGGCATTTATGGATGAAAGCCCCTCCAAGGCAACCGTGTATCGTTGGTATAAGGAATTTAGGCGCGGTCGAAAACCTTGGGGGATGAAGAAAGAAGCGGTCGCCCTTTGACGGCTATTACGGAAGAAAACGTGCTAGCAGTGAAAAATTTAATCCAAGATAATAGGCGAATTACATATCAGGAGATTCAGCACATATTAAAGATTGGATCGGGAAGCGTTCACGAGATTCTACAAAGGCATTTTCGCGTGAGGAGGATAGTATCGCGCTGGGTGCCGCACTACCTCACCGACGCTCAGAAGCAGGCCCGGGTGGAATGGTGCCGTGATATGCTGAACAAATTTGAAGCAGGCTCGTCTCGGCGTGTTTACGACATTGTAACAGGTGATGAGTCCTGGATTTATCAATATGATCCAATAACCAAGCGCCAGTCGACAGTTTGGGTGTTTCAAAATGAACCAACGCCTACCAAAGTGAAGCGATCTCGAAGCGGGGGGAAGATTTTGATCGCCAGCTTTTTTAATTTGACTGGCCACTTGGCCTCAATTCCCTTACGAGATCTAAGAAACATTAACGCCGAATGGTATACTACCAAATGTTTACCAGAAGTTTTTTCTGTTGTGAGCAACAAGCGACCAAACACAGGGCTCCGCGGACTACTGCTCCACCACGACAATGCGCCTGCACACACCGCGCTCAAAACGAGGGACTTCCTGGACAGCACACCAGTCAAACTCCTGGGTCACCCTCCTTACAGCCCTGATCTAGCACCGTGTGACTTCTTTTTATTTCCAAAAATAAAAAATCAGCTCAAGGGGATACAATTTTCGTCGCCGGAAGATGCGCTGGCTGCGTTCGAGCAGGCTGTAAACGAGGTGTCTACGGCGGACTTGAAAAAGTGTTTTGAAAACTGGTTCAGACGCATGAATCTTTGTATAGAGGCTGGTGGAGAGTACTTTGAAAAGATTTAATAAAAATATATGTACCTGTAGAACAATTGTTTTTATTGTCGCAAATCTTTCTGAGTGTCCCACGTATATTGCTGTAGTGACAGGTTGTCAGCCTATCGCCTAAACTGCAATATGCTAAAACCCTCGGATCCCGTAGCTGGTTTTTACAGCATGCATGGGAGGAAATGCAGCTGGAACATTCTAGGTTTTTCTTTCGCTCCCAGTCCAGCATGGAAGTAAGTGTCGTGTCGTTTAATGATATTAAGTACACAAGATTACAGCTAAGTACCAATATCGTCACACTTTTAACAGTCTTCTATCGTATTTTGTCAAATCACATACACACATAATCACGCCTTTATCCCTAATGAGGTTAGCAGAGCATAAACGACCTAAACAATAGTCGTTCCGCCATGTCTGACAAAGTTTTGAGGGTTATTCAAGACATATTTGTAGGAATATTGATGTAGTGACAAGTTTGTAGCCCATCGCCTAAATTACAGTATACTAAAACCCTCGGATCCGTAAGCCGGTTTTACAGCGTGCCCGGGAGGAAATGCAGCTGGCACATTTTAAGTTTTTCTTTCGCTTCCAAGCCAGCATGGAAGCATAATTTAAGGTCAAGTTATTTTTAATTTTGAACCCTTCAGTCAATTTGGGAAGACCTTTGAATTTAATGCAAAAAACTAAACTAAACTATGTAGCACGTAAAATGCATTCCTGCACGTATTTAATAGTCTGTGTCACTTTTGTTTAACAGCAATGGTGTATCGTAATAACAGCCGGCACCTTTATTCAATTTACAATAATCAATAGTGTACAACCGGTTACTTTCAAGCTGGACTGGGAGCGAGAGAAAAACATAGAATGTGCCAGCTACATTTCCTCCCGGGCGTGCTTTAAAAACCAGCTAAGGGATCCGAGGGTCCCTGTATATTGCAATTTAGGCGATGGGCTGATAACCTGTCACTATAGCAATATACATTCAAATCTATCTTAAATAACCCTCAAAACTTTGTAAGACGTGGCGGAACGACCTTTGTTTAGGTCGTTTACGCTCTGCCTGCCCCAAAAGGGATAAACGCATGATTATATGTATGTATGTATGTACAACTGGTTAAAAGCAAAGATTAGTCAGCGGACTGCAGGGGTCGCGGCTTCGAGTCCTGTTAGCGCTAAGTTGTCTATTAGGTCCCTTGTCAAAAGTCAAACGAAGCGAACATTCATAAATGATTAATAGTTACGTTTGTATCCGCTAGGAGGTTGGCAAAGGGTCAACGATCTCATAAATAGGTCTCACCACGTCTTACAAAGTAGTTATAGGTACTTAGGAAACGCAAAATATATTTTTCTTCACACTCTTTCAGATTTTGCTCTACCTACCCTAATAGGGATAAACGCGTTAATTTAATGTCAATGCCCGCCACAACATACGAAACTCCCCAATTAATTTATTCGAAAAAAAAAATCTATTGATTCTTTTCATTCACGTCCAATGTGAGTGTATTAAACCGTAGTATGGCCGACAGGGGTCTTACATAAATAACGTGACGTCGCTATTTCTATCCGTCAACTATGTATCTATTTATTTAAGTGGAGTAAAACACAACACAAAATTTCGGACGTCGAAACAAACAAAAGATTTTAGATTGTTTTTTTTTACTATTCTTCCATGCTGGACTGGGAGCGAAAGAAAAATATAGAATGTGCCAGTTGAATTTCCTGGGCATGAGGGCATGCTGTAAAAACCAGCTAAGGGATCCGAGAGTTTTAGTATATTGCAATTTAGGCGATGGTGTGGCAACCTATCACTACAGCAATATACCTACATATCTATCTTAAATAACTCTCAAAACTTTGTCAGAAGTGGCGGAGTGACCTATGTTTAGGTTGTTTACGCTCTGCCTACCCCACTAGGGATAAAAGCGTGATTATATGTATGTATGTCTTTATACTGTAGAAATGACGGATTATATAGTGTAGATCAAACATGAATGCTATTTTATTCTCATTTTGGACAACAGTCAGATCAAAATCATGACCGAAAATTCTTCGTCTGAATAGTGACCTTTGCACCGACAACTGAATTGTTTTGTGGTTTAAATAATCTGGCACAAGAGTTTATCCGGTCATTATCATTTAACTCGAAAAACCCACTCTGTAGAAAAAAATGCCACCAAAAATCTTACCAAAATATTTCCCAACTGTGCCAAAATCTCTAGCAAACATAAAAATTTAATTCCGTCGTTGGTCGGGCATCGCTTTCAGGCAGTGCCGGTTCGACTCCCGGGCCGCAATCGACACAAAACATTTCAATCATGTAATGGAGCTTCAGTCCCGGGTACCTCGATCGGTGTAGTACGGCAGTCGGGGTGGGATTTTGGTACAAAATTGAATTGTTTTTTTGTTTGTGATTTTTATACTGAATTTGTAATGAGTAATTAATAGCATTTGCTATTAGTAGTCTCAGATTCCAACAAAATTCAAACATTAAAAAAAACTTAGTCGAAGTTAAGATTAGACCATGTGGATCATTTACTATGAAAAGATTTTTTTATGTAAATGTTTTTATTTAGTTTAAAATCAAATCAAAACTACAACATTTTCATAAAAAAATTGTTGTGTAGACTAGCTTAGTACATTCGCGTTTCAATTCTAAAAAATATTTATACTATTAAAACATGATAAGTTATTTTATTGTTATAAAAGTTATTTTACTTCCAAATGGATCCAATATTTAGCTCGTCATCTTGTTACATTCTCATAAATCTTATCTTCTTATCTTATCTTATTTAGCCTGAATCTATGTTAATAAATAATTTATTGCAATAAGTTTGAAAACTAACATGTGAAAGTATGCATGAAAATATGCTGATTGAGATTATCTCAAGTTTTTTTTCAAATATGTCTTCCATGCTGTCCTGGGAGCGACAGAAAAACATAGTGCCAGCTGCAATTTCTCCCGGGCATGCTGTAAAAACCAGCTACGGGATCCGAGGGTCTCAGTATATTATAATTTAGGCGATGGCCTGACAAATTTTCGTAATTGATGAATTTAGTGACGTGTAAAATTGTATTTATCAATAAATGATTGAATTGAATTGGATTGACCTGTCACTACAGCAGAGCAGTATACCTTAAATAACCCTGAAAACTATGTCAGACGTGGCGGAACGACCTTTGTTTAGGTCGCATACGCTCTGCTTACCCCATTAGGGATAAAGGTGTGATTATATGTATGTGTACTGAACACCAACCTCAGCTCACCTCCCGTACTACTCTAGTAGGCACGATGTTCGATTCTCCCTGGATTCCATCAATGCACCTTTCACGATCAACTCCGGCAAAATTCTCTCGAATTTTTCAAAACATTTTTCATCACTATCATAGAAAATCTAGCCCGCTTTTAGGAATCAATGCTTTTGTGGCGGGATGGTTTTCAATCATCACTAAAATGATTTTCGGTAGTGCTTTTCAATCATTTACTTTACTGTTAGAGTCTTTCAAAACTTCACAAAATATCAAATATCGCTGAAATAGGTACACGGAACTAAAGCGTAATTTTGTTTTTAGTTTTTGACACAGTTTCCAACCTTTATTCTATTAACTGAAACTTACGAAAATCCCAAATAGCCTAGTTGGCATAGAATCTGTCCGCTTCAAAGGGTTCCAAGATTGATTACTGGGTGAAACATTTAAATGATAAATTCCAATATTCGCTCTTAATCTTGGCGTTCTTTGAAGTCGTCCATGTTTTTTTTAAAATTTTGTTTAATATTGTAATCATAAATAAAGATAATAATTAAATAAATTGTATAACATGTCAATTTACAGAGGAATCTGTATTCTACTTATATGCTCTGTATTCTGTATATATTATAGGCTACTATAATACAATTTTGAACATAATTAAAACTAATCACTCAAATCATATCTCGAACCTAATTAAGATTGATTCATACAAGATCAAACTCAATATCGTATGTAACATAACAAACATATTTGGACAACCAGTATAAATTCACCACAGACCATGCAACAAGAAAAGATAGAACAGTAAAATAGTTCGATACCAAAATATTATCAGAATAAAAGTATCAAAAAAGAAAGGAGGGCAAAATTAATCTTAGGACAAGTTTGCTAGACTTTGTCGTTTGAAATTGGAACGCAATAATAAAAATTTATTTTGTCCTTTCGCGCACGCAGCTTTTACGTTTAGTATTTTTTTATTGGAAGAGGACAAAATATAATAACGTGATCTATAAAATATCTCCAAGTACGAGTAAAGTCGTCAGAACTAAGGGCCGTATTTGTAATCAGCTCTCATGATTGAGTTTGAGTTCGTATCAGAAATGTCATTTCAGTACAACTGGCCTGTCAAATCCATACTTAATATTGCTCTCAAGTTTGAGTTGGCTTCATAAATACGAGCAGTCCATTGCTACAAGATCTATGACATTCTCCTGATATAGCTTGCTTATTGGAAATGTTTTGGTATGTTATCTCTGTTGGTTCAGGTAGATCATTACTACGTACATAACTGCAAACGTTAAGCTTGAGCTATCACTACCGGGCAATATTATTACTGCTACCAAAGATCATATCTGATACAACCAATGTTATTAGTAGGTACAAATTGAGCAATCTAATTTGAAATGTTCTGTATTGGTAATTACTGATTACCTGTCTGATAATAATCTCATAAGATTTTAACCAACTTTTAAGCGAGAGTGAAGTTATATAAGTTTCAGTCGCTTTATTTCATTTATGATTTTAATTCTTGTACTTAGAAAAAAACAGGGATAAAAAAGTTTCTCTTGCTATTAATTTTAATATCATTTTATCACGTAGGTTTGTCTAGTTTCGTTTGTTGACAATGGAAAAGTTTTTCTATGTACAATCGAATTTAAGTATGAACATGACTGTTAATTCAACAGTTCTTTGTCCCAGTTAGTTTTTCATTATAGCCCAGTTTTTTTTTTAACTAAGTTTAATCACAAATGAAAATAAATTTTAATTCAAAATTGAAACCTATAACAATCTCCAGTTCAATGTAAAAATAAAAGGAGAATAAATCGGCTTTAGCTGTGGGATAAATCTCTCCCGAGACGGAATTTCTATAAATTACAATAAAATCGAAAATAGCCGGCTGTGCGCGGCTGGCTTGCGTTACTTCGACTGAGTTACGTAACGTGACGTAGATTGCGTAGCCATTTTTAAAATACCTTTTTTTTAAGAAATAAATTTTACGTTGAACGCGCTTGCTTTTGGAATCGTATGTAGGTACAAAATTTATTATTTTTAAAGCTCCCTTACAATAGCACAGGTAACGTAAATTAAAAACATCATGTTGACTTCGACGAATTTCAAATTCAGCTTATTGACTAACATGACGTAGATTGCGTAGCAATTTTTTAAAGTGCATGTAATTTTTTTACTGTCGTCATATTTCAGTACAGGTCACTTTGTAAATACAGAAAAGTTTTAAAATAAGGTAACAATGTTGAATTTATATCTTTATTCAATATCTTTTATCAAAATTTTATGAAATATATGAAAAGAAAGTAGTCGTAGAACTACTGATATGATAAATTTGAGAGAGATCAAGAAAACATTTGTCATAGGCACATGCCTCCGATGGAGATAGATCGGCGCCCTCGGGAGAGAGAGAGCTGTGTTAATATACTGCACTTTATAGGCAAAATATAAATGAAAAAAAAATGTTCGGATGTACTATATCACGGACAATATTATGCTTTTTTATTGGCGGGATGATTTAAATATGTAAATCGCCTAAATATGTAAAGTAATGAACAATTAATTATTTGTTCCTATCACAATGTAGGTGAGGCATTTTTACTAAACTACAGTTAAGACTGATTTAATTGTCTTAAATAAATAGTCTTTCTAGTTTCAGAACACAAACCTGGAAATTATTTTAAAATATTTTTTTTTTATTTTATTTGAGCCGTATTATAATTCTTCCACGCTAGACTGGGAGCGAGAGAAAAACCAAGAATGTGCCAGCTGCATTTCTGTCAAAAGCCAGCTAAGGGATTCGAGAGTTTCAGTATATTGCAATTTAGGCGATTGGCTTACAACCTGTCATTGCAGCATTACACATACAAACCCTCAAAACTTTGTCAGACGTGGCGACATGACCTTTGTTTAGGTAATTTACGCTCTGCCTACCCCATTAGGGACAGAGGCGTGATTATATGTATGTATGCATGCAAAAAAAGACGTACGTATATACTCTATCACCAACGATATTATACTATTTTATTAAATCGCCTAAAAATGTAAAGTAATAATCTAATAAACAATTAATTATTTGTTCCTATCACAATGTAGGTCAGGTATAAATACTTGGAAGTTAATTTCACTTAGCCACAGTTAAAATACTGATTTAATTGTCTTAAATAAATAATCGTCCTAGTTACAGAACACAAGCCTGGAAATTATTTTCAAATAATATATTTTTATTTTATAGGAGCCGTATAATAATTTTGATAAACCAAATAAGATCCTACGACCTCCAAATCGCGAGTTCAAGGATCTATCTTGTCTAGACTATGAGGAAGGTAATCGGCATGTGAATTACCTGGGCAAAGGACTTATAGGCAATCTTTTTAAAGAAAAGCGGGAACATAACTCGTTCCCTCGGGAAAACTCTTATGAAAATTATCGGGTGAATGGAAGGTTTCTTTTCAATATATGTTCTTCAATACTTAGTAACTTCTCGCTTTTCTTTTCGATGCGATCATACATATAATCACGTATTTTTACCTAACGGGGTAGGCACAGCGTAAACGACCTATACAAAGGTCGTTCCGCCACGTCTGATAAAGTTTTGAGGGTTGTTTAAAATAGATTTGTAAGTATATTGCTGCAGTGACAGGTTGTCAGCCCATCGCCTAAATTAGAATGCACTAAAACTGTCGGATCCCTAAGCTGGTTTTTACAGCATGCCCTGGAGTAAATGCAGCTGGCATATTCTATGTTTTTCTCTCGCTCCCAGTCCAGCATGGAAGCAATCATGACCTTATTTTTACCATTTTCATTATTATTTCTCATTCTGCAAACAAATAAATAGTGTTATTTAAAAACTAAGTAAAAAAATATTTTCCTATAATTCTTCCATGCTGGACTGGGAACGAGAGAAGAACATGGAATGTGCCAGCTGCATTTCATCCCGGGCATGCTGTAAAACCCAGCTTAGGGATCCGAGGGTTTCTGTATATTGCAATTTAGGCGATGGGCTGACAACCTGTCACTACAGCAATAACCCTCAAAACTTCAAACGTCAGACGTGGCGGAACGACCTTTGTTTTGGTAATTTACGCTCTGCCTACCCCATTAGGGATAAATGCGTGATTATATATAATTAATCTAAATCAATTATTCAGTATTTTGTACCATCATTCCATAAATGGATGCCAGAAAAACTCCCCAAAAATTGCCATAAACCATAAACTCCATATAAACCGTCCTGGAACCGAACTTGCTTTGCTTCCATGCTGGCCTGGGAGAGTAAGAAAAACGTAGAATGTGCCAGCTGCATTTCCTCCCGGGCATGCTGTAGAAACCAGCTAAGGGATCCGAGGGTTTCAGTATATTGCAGTCTAGGCGATGGGCTGACAACCTGTCACTACAGCAATATACCTACAAATATATCTTAAATAACCCTCAAAACTTTGTCAGACGTGGCGTAACGACCTATATTTAGATCGTTTACGCTCTGCTTACCCCATTAGGGATAAAGGCGTGATTATATGTATGTATGGAACGGAACTCGGCTTATTCTGTCCGTATTATCGTGGTATTATTTGTTTTCCCTTTTTTCCCAGTCGTAAATTATGTCCGTAAATTTTCCCGGACACATTCCGCCGCTGGGACTAATTACAGCCTATAAGAGAGCACTGTATGGTTCGCTTTATTATTTATTGTAAGTACAACAAGTTTGACACATTGTCCAAAAAAACTATAAAGGATTACCACATTTTAAATTTATGTTTATTTTAACCTGAAACTGTATTTTTTTTAAACTGTAAATAGGCAAGAAATGGGTCTAGGGCTTTTTAATATTTCTTAATGTAGACTATCAGCTCACAAATTCACTATATACCAGGTGTAAGGGACAGCGTCCCGCAAACTGATAGGGGTTGCTCAGTCAACGACAAAGAACAACTATCCTCAGGATTTTTTAATCAGGAAGTAGTAAAAAAATATGGCTTTTCCATACCAATTATCTGATCGAGGTGAACATTTTGTATGGAAAACACCTTTTTTTCTCTTCCTGAAAGAATTTCTTAGTGGAAGTTGTTCAGTGTAGTTGACTGAACAACCCCTATTAGTTTGCTAGACTGTGTCACTTACACCCGGAAGATATGCAATCCAATCATTCAAATTATTTACAAAAAATATTAACAATATTTACTAAATTAACTTAAATGTAATAAATGGCCTCCAGAGCGTCCTGCTGTGGCATGGTGCCCAGCACGCTGGCAGCATTCCCCCTTTGGATAGCGAGGCTAATCCGCTGCGCAAGGAAGCTGCCAGCCCTGCGGTCACCAGTGACCTCAGCAAGACGCACTGAAAGGTCTTTCATAAATTTCTTTGTATCCGGCCCCCAAGGACCCATAGTTCCGAACCCCAGCGGTAGAAACATGTAGCAGCCAGAAATTAGATATGTCCAATGTTGCTAAAACGATCCATGGTCATATCATGGGTTCTGTTTCTATTTCTCAGTTCATTCAACTCTCCACAGCTGATCTCATTGATAACATCCACTAACTGTTGTCATTTGGCTTGCTGCCCTTTCGCTGGCAAAACAAGACGGCGACATTTCCGTCAATGCGACTTAGTATTAATGATACACATTACAGAGAATAATAAAACAAACTCCGGCGCCGACGCCACTCGCAATATCGGAAATACTCATGCCTAAAACCCTAATGGGGTAGACAGAGCGTCAACGATTTATTTAAATAAGGAACCCTGTTGGCAACATCTAGCAAAATATTTAGAAAAGTTTAAAAAAATATATGTTTCTCAATATTTATCAGGTGTGGTGAAAACGCTAAAGGCGTTTAAGTTTTAAGGCAGAGCGTAAATGACCTAAAAAAAGGTCGTTCCGCCACGTCTGACAAAGTTATGAGGGTTATTTAAGATGGATTTGTACGTATATTGCTGTAGTGACAGGTTGTCAGCCCATCGCCCAAATTGCAATATACTGAATCCCTCAGATCCCTTAGCTGGTTTGTACAGCATGCCCGGGAGAAAATGCAGCTGGCACATTCTATGTTTTTCTCTCAAACCCAGTCCAGCATGGAAGACACCCGTACCCGTCAATGCGGCTAAGTATTAATGATGCACATTACAGAGAACATTTCACCAGCAGGGAACAAAACGAACTCCGGCGCCGACGCCACTCTCAATTAAATGTACGACAAAAAAAAACTTATGCACATGCAAATGAACACTTTCAATATATTTGTGTTTGCACTATCGGTTTCAAATGAGAACACATCTTCAATTATACAGTTTGTCTGTCTGTTTACATATTTTTACTCTTGAACAACTTAACTGTTTCTTTACAAAATTGGCAGGATGATATACATACCGATCAGTCTTTTTAATACTATGGGAAAATATGAAATTCAAAGAAATATGTTTATTTGATACATTTTAATCAATTAAATAGCTTCGGATCAATTTGAAGAGTATATTTTATTTATTTATTTAACAAACAAGTTAATGACAATATAGAAACCATTTGATTCGATAATAGTCAAAATTTCTCGACATGCACTGAAATTAAATACTAATGGTAGCCTAAAAATGCTAGGCTAGGCTAGCCTGTACTAGGGCTAAGTATTTACAACATTATAGACTAAAAAAATATCTTTCATGCTGGACTGGGAGTTAGAGAAAAACATATAATGTGCCAGCTGCATTTCCTCCCGGGCATGCTGTAAAAATCAGCTAAGGAATACGAGGGTTTCTGTATATTGCAATTTAGGCGATAGGCTGACAACCTGTCACTGCAGCAATATACCTACAAATCTATCTTAAGTAACCCTCAAACTTTGTCAGACGTGGCGGAACGACCTTTGTTTAGGTCGATTACGCACTGCCTACCCCATTAGGGATATAGGCGTGATTATATGTATGTATGTAGACTACTAATGTATACGGCCGATAGTCTTAGGTATGTTTGTTAAAGTTGTAAATGATATTAAAGCCGCCATACTTTAAGCATGCAAAAGTATGGGGCAAGGACCGAAATTGGTATATTATGTATTATTAATTTTGTTTCTCTTCCATGCTGGCCTGGGAGCGAGAGAAAAACATAGAATGTGCCAGCTGCATTTCCTCCTAGGCATGCTGAAAAAACCAGCTAAGGGATCTGAGGGTTTCATTATACTGTAATTTACGCGATGGGCAGACAACCTGTCACTACAGCAATATAAATACAAATCTATCTTAAAATAACCATCATCAGAAAGGACATTTGTTTAGATTATTTACGCTCTGCCTACCCCATTAGGGATAAAGGCGTAATTATATGTATGTATTAATTTTGTCCGACTGAACGGAAACTTGCAAGTGCAATGTCGCGTCAATCTCATTTGAAGGTGAACAGACATACATACATAAAATCACGCCTTTATCCCTTACGTTGTAGGCAGAGCGTTAAACGCCTCGTAAAAGGCGCTTTCGCCGCGTCTGACAATAATTGAGGGTAATTTTAGATTGTAATGTGTATTGTCATAGTGACAGGTTCTCAGCCCATCGCCTAAATTACAATACACTGTAACCCTCGAGTCCCTTTTGCTGTCTTCTACAGCATGCCCGGGAGGAAGGGCAGCTGGAACATTCTATGTTTTTCTATCTCTCCCAGTCCAGCATGGAAGTGAACAGTACTACCAAAAAAACGCGCACGCACACAAAAGCACGCTGATGCACGCCGATGCACGCCCAAGTTAAACCCAGCGGCGTAAATCAAACGCACCGGACGCGCGCGTGATTCATGCGCGCATATTGAGATCACATAGAGCATGGCTCACCAATCAGTTATGTTTGGGGACCGAAGTTTTTAAACCATTATAACATTTATAACCAACATATACAACATATTATAGCTTCCATGCTGGACTGGAAGCGATAGAATAACGTAGAATGTGCCAGCTGCATCTCCACCCGGCCATGCTGTAAAAACCAGATAAGGGTTTCGAGTGTTTATTGTAATTTAGGCGATGGGCTGACAACCTGTCACTACAGCAATATACAGTTCTATTTTAACCCTCAAAACTTGTCAGACGTGGCGGAACGACCTCTGTTTGGGTCGTTGACGCTCTGTCTACCCTCTGTCTACCCCATTAGGGATACAGGCGTGATAGTATGTATGTATGTATGTATAACCAACATAACGATCAGTATTTTTTTCTGCGAATCTAAAGAAAAAAATTGCTGCTTAGCAATAAGGCCGCGTATTTGTACAACTATTTGTTTTATTCTCTATTTTTTTCTTATGTCTTTTCTGTGTTTTAGAGTAGGTATAATCTTATCTTTATTATTTTTAATTTTAGATATTTATGAACGTCTTTCATTGACAAACATAAACCTCATTTCCAGTACCGACTTTTTTTTTATAATTAAGGAAATGCAGGTACTCGAAATTTAACAAATCCCATCCGCTATCGAATTATTAGCTGAAAATTAAAATAGCGGGTGATATCATTCTCACTCACTCAACCATTGCAAAATTTATTTACTTATGGTCGGTAAAAAATAAGTCAGTGGTCCGGACCCGAACCGCGGCCCATCAGTTCCTGACTCCTGGCATAGAGCACGGACGCGATCATGCGACCAATTTGGACGTGTCGCAACTTGTTTTGAAGACGGGTGCATATTGCTGCGATAAATAACGTGCGTGTCGCTTTCAGGAGAGTTATTTTGGCGCAAATTGAATGTCATGTAACGGTGCGGACTTAATATTAAAAGTATTAGAGCATTATGAATACATACATACATATAATCACGCATTTATCCCTTAAGGGGTAGGCAGAGCGTACACGACCTAAACAACAGTCATTCCGCTTCATGATAGATTTGTAGGTATATTGCCATAGTGACAGGTAGTCGACCTATCGCCTAAATTGCAATATACTGAAACTCTCGGATCCCTTAGCTGGTTTTTACAGAATGCATTTTAGAAAATGCAGCTGGCACATTCTATGTTTTTCTCTCACTCTCAGTCCAGCATGGAAGTATGACTAGATACTCAAAATAAACACGAAGATCTTTAGCAAAATTGATTTTTCTTTACCTGATATTGAACTTGACAGAACACAGATTAAAGCCACCTACCAACTTTTATAAACGATGTCCGGTTATAATAAATTTTAGAACTATCAAGTTTTGTTAAATTAAAATTACAAACATACATATTATCACGCCTTTATCCCTAATGGGGTAGGCAGACCGTAAACAACCTAAACAAAGGTCGTTTTGCCACGTCTCACAATGTTTTGAGGATTATTCAAGATAAATTTGTAGGTATATTGCTGTAGTGACAGGTTGTCAGCCCATCGCCTAAATTACAATATACTGAAACCCTCGGATCCCTTAGCTGGTTTTTGCAGCATGCTCGGGAGGATATGCAGCCGGCACATTCTATATTTTTCTCTCGCTCCCAGGCCAGCATGGAAGAAAGTAAATTAAAATTTTCTATAATATTTTTTTTATTAATATCTTTGTAACTTTCTCATCTTCGGCACGTTCATTAAATTTCTTTCACGAAGTTGCGGTCGCGAAAGTTTAACACACACTACTAAATTAATATCTTTTCATCAAATTAGGCTGAAAATACATTTACTAAGTTTCCAGACATTGGTGAGCAAACTTCTCAATCAAATGTCTTACAGTAAAAGGCCATAATTATTGCGCTATAGTTAAGTTTGAGTTTGTAGAGCCACGTAGAGCTGAGCGTGTAAAAACTGACTTTTGTGTCTTTTGCAAGCTTCAATGTGCAATATCAACGGCCCAGTACTGTAAACTAGGCGAACTGAGTCGAAGCGCTTGCCAAAAAACTTTGTGACATAAATAAAGTCTTGATATAATTCATCTTTCTCTAACTCGTCATTTCTGAATACTCTTTGAAGATAAACGATGGCGCAGATGTTTTTATTGAGTTATCAACTCGATTAATGTTTGATTTCGGTATCCAAGTTAGTTAAATTTGTTGCCAATAACTGATTTTTTGAATAACTTTATTGGTAAACATTTCTTTAAGTACAATTATTTTTATTGGACCGCGGAAGCACGGCGTAATCAGTATTTCCGTGGGCAAAATACATGATTGCACAAAAAACTACATACATATAATCACGCCTTTATCCCTAATAGGGTAGGCAGAGCGTAAACGAAGGTCGTTCTGCCACGTCTGACAAAGTTTTGAGGGTTATTTAAGATAGATTTGTAGGTATATTGCTGTAGTGACAGGTTGTCAGCCCATCGCCTAAATTACAATATACTGAAACCCTTGGATCTCTTAGCAGGTTTTTACAGCATGCCCGGGAGGAAATGCAGCTGTCACATTCTATGTTTTTTTATTGTTCCTAGGCCAGCATGGAAGAAAACTAGTCTAAATAAATTATAGCTAATGTATCAAAATCGTCACTTCAATCACACAAAAAGTTTATTGTTTAAATGGAAAATACAACTTGATAACCAAACCAAGACAATTTAAAATTCATTGGAAAAATCTTAATAAGTCCAATCATAATAATGATTCTGATTGAAAAAATGGTTAATTACATAAGTATGCCGTCTGTTAATTACATGGGTTGATTTGCCTGAAAAGTTTCTACCTATTGTAGAGAATTATAACTAATTATGAACTTGAATTTCATTTTAGTTGACCTTGAACTTGAACTACGATTTTATTTTTTGAATAGAATATAAACGTTTTTTTAAGATTATACACGAAACTACACTGTTTTGATTTTGTATGGCTTACCTAAAACTGATAAATTAAGATATATTTCAAGGTTAACAAAGTTATAAACGAAACGTCTAAGTTCCAAAAGTTTTAGGGTCTGTAAATTTTTATCTTCTATTATTCATGTCATAAATGTATAAATCTAAGTACTTACCTAGATTAATATATAAGACTTCAAGCACTAGTTTAAGTCAACTATAACACTTGATTACAACTATCCTTAACTTTTATCACAACCTACGAGTGCTAAAACTACAACACACCAACTATAAACTAACTGGCTGTTTTTAAAGTTCAAAAATAGCGTCTAGATTCGAAAATAGAATACTTTATATCGAGGTTTGAAAAAGGAATACTTTTTCCGGTTTTTGTAGCGGCATTCACATTCGAAGTTCGAATATCTCGGTTGGCAGAGGCTCGCGCGGCCTTCGCGAGGCTTAGCGCCAGACTGCCGCCCGCCCTAGCCGGCCGCCCAACCTCGCACTCGATGCGAATTCCCGCGGTACAGAAAATTTTATTCAGGCTTTCGTTATCTCACAGTTTCTGAACTCCGCAGGCTACGGAACGTGTAGCCTCGGAAGGTATCTATGTTAATTGGATGTGCGGAATACTTTTTTGTATTTTGATGCCGGCTGAAAAGCCTGTGAAAAGGCTATATTTTATACTGGCTAGATTGAGACTCTCTTTACGTAAAAGTTTCGTCTGACCGCTGTGCATCTTTGCATTCATGTTTTAATATTTAAAGTTCAAACTTCGTTTTTTTTAGATGTTCTTCACAAACTTACATAAAAACAGACATACATCATGTCAAATAAGTATAATTGGTCAGCTTTATTAAAGTTCTCATCGCCTAGATTAAAGTATTTCTGTATCAATGAGATTTGAGACCTTGATGTATTCATTTAGGCGATAGGCTTACAATCTTTCACTACAGCAATTTACCTACAAATCACTACATAGTATAAAACAAAGTCGCTTTCTCTGTCCCTATGTCCCTATGTATGCTTAGATCTTTAAAACTACGCAACGGATTTTGATGCGGTTTCTTTTAATGGAAAGAGTGATTCAAGATGAAGGTTAATATGTATGCTTAATATAGTAGAGAAACACTAATGATATCCGTGCTAAGCCGGTGCGGGTCGCTAGTATATCTTAAATAAGTGGCGGAATGACTTTTGATTAGGTTGGCTTACACTCTTTCTACCCAATTAGGGATAAAGACGTTACTATATGTTTGTGTATGTACGTATTCATAATGCAACTTCTAGTTTTTTTGTCTCATGAATATGCATTTGATAGTTTCTTTCTGCGCGATAATAAAATCTGTATCTCAACATTTTAACTTCAAGTTCACTGGCCAAAAACCTAATTCCACTTAATTTTCTTACTTCAACAATCCTAGCTGATTCAACGCTGAGTCTTAACATAGCACGACTCTCATATAAATTAGACGGCCGTCTGATTGTTATTCAAGAGACAGTTGCAAACAATTTCTACAGTTTATGCAAATGCAGAAAGTATTCAAGGTACCTCGGTTTGCTATCTTGGTGATGGATAGTCACTGGCAACACGCAAAAGGGGGGAAAAGGGGGAAAACAGACGTCTAGGTTTTGACAGTTCAGATAGGGAGATAAAGAAATAATTTTCTAGGTGTTTAATGAATAATGGACTACCTTGAGTCATTTCAAGCCTTAAGTTCCATAAATGTTTAGTTGACTAGAAAAGGAACTCTATCATTTTATCATATCCATAAGTATTTATCAGAGGCCTGATAGTTGTACTACTAGGCGGTTTAAAAACTCTGACACCAGGGTTCATCGGGTCGATAGACTCGATACCCACTCGACAGAAGAAGAAGAATAAGTATTTTGATATTGTTACCTTTGCTGGTGTCTTTTTTTTTCACCTTATTCCTATGTGACTACTTCCATGCTGGACTGGGAGCGAGAGAAAAACATAGAATGTGCCAGCTGCATTTCCTCCCGAGTATGCTGTAAAACCCAGCTTAGGGATCGGAGGGTTTCAGTATATTGTAATTTAGGCGATGGGTTGACAACCTGTCACTACAGCAATATACGTACAAATATATCTTAATTATCCCTCAAAACTGTGTCAGACTAGGCGGAACGACCTTTGTTTGGGTCGTTTGCGCTCTGCCTACCCCATAAGGGATGGAGGCGTGATTACATGTATGTATATATGTATGTATTCCTATATGATGTTCAAGATAAGCCCTGAAATTTTGTTCCTATCTAATTTAATATTACGTTCGCAGTAAAGTTTCATGAAGCTTTTTATTAAGGTGCTTCGTGACAAATAAAATAGCAACGAGGTCAAGAAAAGTCAAATCTAGGACAAACCTAGGCTAAACTTCTTTATAAAGCACTTTATTTATCACGTTAATGCTTATGCCTTTACCATAATAGACCAGTAGCCTTTGATCATTTTCCACGGAATTACAGTAACCGTTTCAGGTACCTAAGTAACACAAACAAACATACTTACATATAATCAAGACTTTATAATTATTGGGGTAGGTAGAGCGTAAACGATTGACAAAGTTTTGAGGGTTATTTTAGATAGTTTTGTAAGTATATTGCTATAGTTACAGGTTGTCAGCCCATCGCCTTAATTACTATATACTGACCCTCGGATCTCTTAGTTGGTTTTTACATTGTGCTCGGGAGGAAATGCAGCTGACACATTCTATGTTTTTCTCTCGCCCCCAGGCCAGCATGGAAGAAACAGTTTTCGGTACATTCTGCGGAGGTGTATGAAAATTAGTGAATTTATGGCTTCTGGCTCTACTGTTGACCCTATATGTAGGTATCTCCAACATTTTATAAGACATATAATATGAAAAGAAAAAATAATAACAAATTCGTTTCTGGCAGGACTCGAACCTGCGTCTCTGGAATGCCGGTCGATCACTCTACCAACTGAGCTGCAGAAACCGTAGTGGGAGTGCTGAATTACAATTTTTTGTGCACACGTCATAGCGACGTTAGCGACATCTAACCATGTAGTTTAAGAACTACGTAGGGCAGAGTGATTGATCAGCCTTCCAGAGACGCAGGTTCGTGTCCTGCCAGAAACGAACTTATTATTTTCTTTCTTTCATATTATATCACTACATAGTATAAAACAATGTCGCTTTCTCTGTCCCTATATCCCTATGTACGTGGGACACTCAGAAAGTTTTGCGACACTAAAAAAAAATGTTCTACAGGTACATATATTTTTATTAAATCTTTTCAAAGTACTCTCCAGCAGCCTCTATACAAAGATTCATGCGTCTGAACCAGTTTTCAAAACACTTTTTCCAGTCCGCCGTAGACACCTCGTTTACAGCCTGCTCGAACGCAGCCAGCGCATCTTCCGGCAACGAAAATTGTATCCCCTTGAGCTGATTTTTTATTTTTGGAAATAAAAAGAAGTCACACGGTGCTAGATCAGGGCTGTAAGGAGGGTGACCCAGGAGTTTGACTGGTGTGCTGTCCAGGAAGTCCCTCGTTTTGAGCGCGGTGTGTGCAGGCGCATTGTCGTGGTGGAGCAGTAGTCCGCGGAGCCCTGTGTTTGGTCGCTTGTTGCTCACAACAGAAAAAACTTCTGGTAAACATTTGGTAGTATACCATTCGGCGTTAATGCTTCTTTGATCTCGTAAGGGAATTGAGGCCAAGTGGCCAGTCAAATTAAAAAAAGCTGGCGATCAAAATCTTCCCCTCGCTTCGAGATCGCTTCACTTTGGTAGGCGTTGGTTCATTTTGAAACACCCAAACTGTCGACTGGCGCTTGGTTTCTGGATCGTATTGATAAATCCAGGACTCATCACCTGTTACGATGTCGTAAACACGCCGAGACGAGCCTGCTTCAAATTTGTTCAGCATATCACGGCACCATTCCACCCGGGCCTGCTTCTGAGCGTCTGTGAGGTAGTGCGGCACCCAGCGCGATACTATCCTCCTCACGCGAAGATGCCCATGTAGAATCTCGTGAACGCTTCCCGATCCAATCTTTAATATGTGCTGAATCTCCTGATATGTAATTCGCCTATTATCTTGGATTAAATTTTTCACTGCTAGCACGTTTTCTTCCGTAATAGCCGTCAAAGGGCGACCGCTTCTTTCTTCATCCCCCAAGGTTGGTCGACCGCGCCTAAATTCGTTATACCAACGATACACGGTTGCCTTGGAGGGGCTTTCATCCATAAATGCCATTTGAAGTCTATCGAACGATTCATCCGGTTTCAGGCGACACTTGAAATCGTAAAATTCCATAGCTCTAAAATGTTCCCGGCGCAGATCCATTTTTCAGTAAGACACGATACTTTGAATTGGCTCGCAAAAAATGTAGAGGGAAATTTTGAAAATGGAACACACATATTTTTACTTACAAGTAATCATATTTTCAAAAAAGATTCTAACCGGCCAGTCTGCCATATATAAAAACTATTTATCGCAATACTTTCTGAGTGGCCTGGTATGCATAAATCTTTAAAACTACGCAACGGATTTTGATGCGGTTTCGTTTAATGGATAGAGTGATTCAAGAGGAAGGTTTATATGTATAATACATACATAATATAGAAGAGAAACACTGATAATTATCGTGCAAAGCCGGGTCGCTAGTGAAATAAAAATAGCATTGTGAGTGCTAAAAATCCTCAAAAATACTTAATTAGTCGACGAATTACGGAAGAGATTCAGGTTTTAATTTGCTTCGAAAAAGTTACTATACTTAAATTTAAACTTTCGCGGTTATTTTCACAATAACTATGAGATTAATTTAGATTTATTAGTTTAAGTTTTATATATTTTAAGTTAATTTGAATTGTTATCCTATTTAACTAAGGTAGCTCTCTCTCTGATGTGCCCTTCATTTCACATGTGTCTGAAACTGTTATTTATGTATCTTTAAGGTATGTTTTTAAGATCTTTTGTGTTGTAACTTTGTTTGTTTGACATTTTACGGGTTTCTTACCGCGCTTTAAATTATTTGATGAGTTCCCGATATTTCGAAGCTGTTACAAACATCATGATCACGGGTAGACACAAATTATTTAAATCGCGGTAAGAAACCCGTATAATGTCTCATAATTATAAGTTGATACTTGTATTCAAGTTTAAAAATAAATAACAGTTATGGGTTTATTTCAATTTTTGTGGATATGTAATCATTTTTCCCTGAATTTAGAGCCAGATGTTATTTAATCGTACGACATTTACTTTCGTGGTAACTTAAGGTTAGACCGCATTAGGACGTAGCTGCAGCGGAGCGGCGCGGCGCGGCACTGCGCGACAAATGATCCTTTGTATGAAAATGTATGAGAGGTAGCGCACTGAAGCAGCGTTTCACGACGCTTCACAGCGCGGGTATGTCAGGTTCATACATTTTCACAGATTTTGTCGCGCAGTTTCGCGCTGTTGCAGTGCCGTGCCGCACCGCGCCGCTGCAGCTGCGCCATAGTGCATTCTAACCTATACTGTGAAACGGCACAAAAATCAGTGTTACCGGTGCTCCTATACTATGAAGTTAATTTTGCATTTCAAATGAGCGCGCGTTATCACCGTGAACGCGAATCGCTTATACCCACGCTAAACTCGTGTTATTACCCCACATTCTGAGGTTATCTTTTGACTTGTAATTGTTGGAGATTATGGCTTTTATTGCCTTATTTAGGATATCAGTTCTGTTGTTAGAAGTTCAATTGTTTGCTCAAAATTTGCTTAGGTAAACAATTTTGTTTATAATTAAGAGCGTTTCAAACTTCCCGTTTGTCACCTTAATACTTTTTTGTGCATAATAGGCAAACATATGCTAGCTATCTCACTTGGTGGAAAGTGACAATGCATTAACATTGTTGGCTTGCCCTGCTTGCCTGAGTATTAAGAGGTTTAATACTTAAGTTTTTCAGCATTATGCTTTCGTTGCCTCGGCAGTCCTAGGCCCAAAATAAATTTAATTTATGTGCACGTTCCTAGCCGCAAGGAATCTTTTTACGGCATAAGTAGTTTAATAGGTAAATTTATTTAACACATTTTCCTGAACTTTACGAAGAAATCTATTCTTTAAGGTCACCTAATTTGCAAAGTTTGTTTATTTTACGTTACAGGCCGCAAAACACCGTTAAAATAACGAACTATAGGGCTAAGTTGTTTTAATAGTTCTTAAGTATATTTTTCACACGACTTACAGGTACTTACCTCATGAAATCTCGTCTTAGCTTATTTCTTAGACACGGGTATAGTTTTCATAAGTACGGCTTAGTTTTAATTTGAGTGGCTTTCTTTCTATCTGGCAGACCTTTCATGTTCTTCTAACCCCTAAAGGAATATAAGCTTGAGTTTTATTGTGTAACTAACACTCATGAACATTAAGTCGCCTATTCCTACGCTACTAAGCGCATACTTGTTGGCGCCACATGTTCACGCGAACCGCCTGATATTTACGTTTCTTTTTACGCGTTTCATTACGAGTTCTGTTTTATTTGCTTGCTTGTTTACTGGCGCTAAGTCAAGGCTTTAAATGAACGCGGGAGTGGGCGCTGCTTGTTTGGAAAATTGTTAATAACGGTGGTGACTATCTTATTTGTCTGTCGTTTGGGTTTCGAGTCAGTCGACCCGATGAATCTGGGGTCAGAGGTTTTAAATCATCTAATAGAACAGCTAATTAGGCCGCTGACATGGTTGGTGTAACGACCACTATCAAAGACAGTTACTGGGACCAATGAGTTAACTTGCCCTCCTAAACACGGAATATTTTTTCTTCCAGGGAATCAGGTGATTCAGCTTGCGTTGTCCTTACCCAACTGGGGAAAATTTCACTAAATATAGTATAAACTGACAATAAATTTTGTATTGTTCCGATTTGAATCAAACCCAGGACCTCCGGATCGGGAGGCCTTGTTTATCTTGGCTTTAGTTCCATTTTTGCCACCTTCATTTAAAGCCTGGACGCACTATGCGCCACTGTTTGTCACACTGGTTTACTGCACAAGATTATAAAGGGTTACGTGTTGATGGCTTAGGCCACTCGGCCGGATTAGAAATAGTGGGATGGTTTTGTGAAGAAAAAGCTGGTAAAATGCTAATAAAGTTAGATATTCATAAACGTAAACATAAAAATTCTTTATTGCAAGTAAGAATACAAATCAAACAACACAACAGATAACAACAAAACACAAGTACAACATAGGCGGCCTTATTGCTATGGTAGCAATTTCTTCCAGGCAACCTTTGGGTGAAAGGAAAATGCTTAGCGGTAAGCGGGATAGTGCAAAGCTAGTCAATTGTGTATTCTAAATACATAACATTACATATAATACATAAACTAAGTACAAGCTACTACATAGATTTTTAAGTATTTTTTTTAATCAACATACATACATAAAATCACGCCTTTATCCCTTACGGGGTAGGCAGAGCATTAAACGCCTCGTAAAAGGCGCTTTCGCCACGTCTGTCAAAAATTGAGGGCAATTTTAAGATT
Source organism: Scrobipalpa costella (assembly GCA_949820665.1). Lineage (NCBI taxonomy): Eukaryota > Metazoa > Arthropoda > Insecta > Lepidoptera > Gelechiidae > Scrobipalpa > Scrobipalpa costella. Next base: position 25,355,179 of record OX463298.1, read on the forward strand.
GAAAAGTGTATTATTAATTTCTACCATAGCAATAAGGCCGCCTTCATTGTACTTTAATTTTTATTTAATTTGTTCTAATTCCTGTTGTTTTTATTTTATGTGCAATAAAGAATATATCTTTCTATCTATTACTATAGTGACAGGTTGTCAGCCCATCGCCTAAATTACAATACACTGTAACCCTCGAGTCCCTTTTGCTGACTTCTACAGCATGCCCGGGAGGAAGGGCAGCTGGAACATGCTATGTTTTTCTATCTCTCCCAGTCCAGCATGGAAGGTTTTTTAAATATTTTATTCCTAAATCAGTACCAAGTATAATGGTCAGTACTAACTATTTTGTGTAACTGATCTTTTTTTTATGTGTCACGGTCATTGGTGGAGACGTTGGACGAAAGTGGAGACAGACTATAATCAATTCAAGAAAAAGTATTCGCTATTGACCGAAAAATGTATGCTGATCGTTTGACCAACCCCCGTTTAGGTTAGTTAAAGCTAAAAAAATATTTTTAGGTCTAAGTATACAATACTATAACAAAATACCTGACCATATATTAAATTTGTCAGAAAATCAGTTTAAAGATACTATTAAAAACACATTATGTCGGAAAGCCTATTTATAAGTTAGATGACTATACTATTGACAAAGATGTATGGAGCTCTGATATTTCAGTGAAGCCTAAGAAATTGGCACACATTGCGGTCACAAACCCTATTTTGAACAAAAAGAAGGACAAAAGTAAGAATAAGATAAAACGAAGGGAGGGGCGCAAAGTGCGAGGTTCTCATGCTTGTTCATCATTGTATTATAGTTTTACTTTATTTTGTGACCCAGATATAATTTAAATTTCTTTGTAATAGACTCGTTTGTGACTTTCTAAAAGTGTTCTTAGGAATCTATTTGGAAATAAATGATTTGACTTTGACTTTGACTTGCTTTTCTCATACACTGCGTCAGAATGGTTAATGGTTAGGTTTCTATTCTTACATCCTGAACTGGGAGCGAAAGAAAAACATGGAATGTGCCAGCTGCATTTCCTCCCGGGCATGCTGTAAAAACCAGCTAAGGGATCCGGGAGTTTCAGTATTTTGTAATTTAGGTGATGGGGTGACGACCTGTCACTATAGCAATATACCTACCAATCTATCTTAAATAACACTCAAAACTTTTTCAGACGTGGCAGAACGACCTTTACTTAGGTCGTTTACGCTCTGCTTACCCCATTAAGGATAAAGGCGTAATTATATGTATGTATGTAGGTTCCTATTTATCTATTTATTGTTTATACCTAGCATGTAAACAAAATATGGTATGATCTTCGTGCTTTTTCTGTAGTGCTGCTTGTATTACCTACTTACATTTGTGTTGCTCGTAAAACAAAAAATAAACTTGTAAGTTTGTTTCCCATTTTAATTTTTTTGTGCTTGTAATAATCATAAGCCGCAGTTACAGTCAGTTAATGTAAGATACGTAGAACTTGAAGGATAAAAACCCACCATTAAAAAAAAATATGTTTCTGTGAAAATTATTAGACTCTATATCTATCAAAGATGGCTGCTATCTTATTTTATAATAAAACTAGCGACCCACCCCGGCTTCGCACGGATATAATCAGTGTTTATCTACTAAATGATGCATGTTTTATACATATAAACCTTCTGCTTGAATCACTCTATCCAATAAAAGAAACCGCATCAAAATCCGTAGCGTAGTTTTAAAGATTTATGCATACATAGGGTTATAGGGACAGAAAAAGCGACCTTGTTTTATACTATGTAGTGATTTGGCAACCTATAAGAATACTCACTTAAATTATTCTGTCCATTTCAGTGACATGATTGAGAGAAAAATATTTTTTGGGCATTATTGACTTGTCCTAAAAAAAACTTGTCTTGTAACTGAAAATCCATCATTCTCAGCAAGTACACAGCTATGTGCTAAACTAATTGCTCGGTAACTTCATTAAGGCCACCCGCCCCTCCGTGCTTCGGTAAGCACGCAACGTTTGCACTATCGCAGCATTTACATACGTCAGACACGTTTCAGCGTTTGCTTGTGCGTTTTTCAAAGGAATGTCTAATTGATTCATGTAAGGTTTGCACTTTGCATACAAGGGTTTTTGCGTTCCTGGGTTTTTTGCAGATTTTGCACCTGATAAGATAATGTTAAAGTGATAATTTTTTGTGTGTGTTGAGGCATATAGTGACAGGGAAAAATAATAAACTAATGTTACGAGTATTAAGCTTGCTAAGGATACATACATATAATCACGCCTTTAATTCTAATGGGGTAGGCAGAGCGTAAACGACCTAAACGAAGGACGTACCGCCACGTTTCACAAAGTTTTCAGGGTTATTTAAGATATATTTGTAGGTATATTGCGGTAGTGACAGGTTTTAAGCCCGTCGCCTAAATTGCAATATACAAAAACACTCGGATTAGCTGGTTTTTACAGCATGCCTGGGAAGAAATGCAGCTGGCACATTCTATGTTTTTCTCTCGCTCCCAGTCCAGCATGGAAGATCTTAAGCTTGTGAAGGATATAATTCGGAAAATAACATCAAAGGCATTGTATATTAATTTGCTTTCCAATCCACCAATCTCCTACCGGAGTTCTACGCCAATCAGCTTGCTGTGTCGGGTCGGCGTATGAAGATAGCTGTAGCTTTTAAGTTTCTTACTCTTTCATCGCTTCCCATTCTTCTCGATTCCTCCATTTCAGTCATCAATCACATCGTAGCCTAAACTAAGAGTCAAAAGCACCCATATTGCAAAGATAAACTCTAAATTATTCCAATAAAATGATTTGGTCCTTAAACAATGTATCGTTTATTTCGTAATCTACTTTTGCTTGACCAATTTGCATAGAATCCCGTCGATGGTCAGAAAAGGAGCAAATGAATAGAATTAGCTGTCGCACGGGTATGGTAATATCATCGGCATATAAGCGTGAGTCCTATATCTATAGCTAGTGTTTGGACATGTGACCAGGATGTGAGAAAACGCGTACATGGATTGGATAGGCTTGCGATTGTTACAAACAACAAGTATAGCAATAAAGATACAATAGAACTTTAGAATTAAACATATTTGAATATGAATTTCTATGAATTTGGTAGAGGTTGTTGTGATGATAACAAACACGGAAGATTGACTCCAAAAAATACATACATATAATCACGCCTTTAATTCTAATGGGGTAGGCAGAGCGTACACGACCTAAACAAAGTTCAACCGCTACGTCTGAAAAAGTTTAGAGGGTTATTTAAGATAGATTTGTAGGTCTATTGCAGTAGGGACAGGTAGCCTATCGCCTCATTTGCAATATTTGTTTTTACAGCATGCCCGGGAGGAAATGCAGCTGGTTCTTCCTATGTTTTTCTCTCGCTCCCAGTTCAGCATGGAATCAATTTAATAGCCAGGAGAGAGAATAAAATGTCTGTTTGTGGAGATACGGGAGGTATCAAGTGGACGTCGTCGTCAGCTGACATGACAGCAGCTACAACGAAGATTGAGTTTTCTACTTTGTTAAGAATAGAATCACCTATTTTTTTCCCGCAGCAGATATGTACATATATACACATAATCTTGGCTTTATTCCTAATGGGGTAGGCAGAGCATAAACGACCTGACCAAAGGTCGTTCCGCCACATATTACAAGCTTTTGAGGGTTTGCTGTTGCTGTAGTGACAGGTTGTCTGCCCATCGCCTAAATTGCAATATACAGAAACCCTCGGATCCCTTAGTTGGTTTTACAGCATGCCCGGGAGGAAATGCTGGTGACACATTCTATATTTTCTCTCGCTCCCAGTTCAGCATGGAAAAAAGATGTGTGGTAAATCGTTTATAACCTGCACTCACCAACCAAGCATGGTAGCTTACCACTTCATTGAGTCGATTGAGGAGGCCTTTGTCGTGCATGCGACTATTCTCTTGCGCCTGATCGAATAGCTCTTGCTATGCTCTGCTTACTTCCATGCTGGACTGGGAGAGATAGAAAAACATAGAATGTTCCAGCTGCCCTTCCTCCCGGGCATGCTGTAGAAGACAGCAAAAGGGACTCGAGGGTTACAGTGTATTGTAATTTAGGCGATGGGCTGACAACCTGTCACTATGGCAATACACATTACAATCTAAAATTACCCTCAATTATTGTCAGACGCGGCGAAAGCGCCTTTTACGAGGCGTTTAACGCTCTGCCTACCCCGTAAGGAATAAAGGCGTGATTTTATGTATGTATGTATGTATGCTCTGCACGGCCAACTGTTGCTCATACCACATCCATCACCCCCTGCATCCATGTTCGCACCATACCGCTTGGAGTTTTTGCCACATCCAGGGCAGCTGTTACTTTGTTTATGGGGGGACCGGTCACAGTTGCCGCGTGCACCTACTAGTTTTGTGCTTTTTGCTGGGGTATCAATGATACGGGGTTCTGAGTTGGGGAAACCTGGAGTTTTTGATGACATTGGGAAATTTTCTACCTAGCCTCTATCTCAAATTTAGATTTCCGGTAAGTATTATTTGCTGGACACCGTCTACATATGTGGATAGCGTTTTCATTTACAAAAATATTACAGTGGGTATTATGTACTTTGTATGAAAGAAAGCTCAAACCTTCTTATCCTAGATTTTAGGACCAACCAGTTTTGTATAGTTATTGTATTTGATTTCTGTGTGGAATTATAAAATTTGAGGTGGACAGTGCTAAGCTAACTGATACCTACAATCTTTAAACATTATTCCAACCCCCGTCCAACGCCCTAGAAACTAATTAAAATGGTCTGTCAAAACGTTTTAATTTTAATACTAGCGGGAATGAGACATTTTCCCGCGGTAAAAAGTAGCCTATATGCATTCCAAAGAGCCCAACTATATCTTTTCTGAATTTCATCAAAATCGGTTCAGCCTTTTAGGCGTGAAAGAGTTACATACAGACCAAGAGACAGACAGGCAGACAGAGTTACATACAGACCAAGAGACAGACAGGCAGACAGAGTTACTTTCATATTTATAATATTAGTAAGTATTAAAATATGATTAAAATTCTATAGATAGGCGTATTATTGTGCACTATCGTGCACTATCCGCTTCTCGACATCAAATCGCACTTCTGTAGGTCTGCTGTACGAAATTTCTTCATTGAAATAAGCAGTGCCTGTTGTCTTTTTTTCTTTGTGTTTATTCATGTCTTTTATTGTATACAATGGATACATACAAATTATCACTTCTTGTCCCTAATGGGGTAGGCAGGTTGTGTACAATAAATTGTTAAATAAATGAATAAAATAGCCATTACGAGCAAGTTCCTCATATCGTGTACCAAGTCATATTCATGAGTACCTCGATCTTTTTTTAATCGTACTCGAATCGCTTTACGATCGACTTTTTTGTAATTGAATTTTTACCATTTTGAAATCATCCGAGTTTGGTTTAGAGTGGTGTTGCTATTTTAATAACCTCCATTTGCTTTTCGGATCAACATTTTTAAAAAAAGTTGAAAAATCTTGTTTAAAAAAGGGTTTTCAGGTTAAAAGACGGCTTTTTATTTACCGGGTGTAAGGGACAGCGTACTAAAGAGGAGACTAAGGTTGCTCAGTAAACGAAACTGAACAACTTTCACGCGGAAATTCTTTCAGGAAAAAAGAAACAAAAACTTGGCCATCCCAATCTCGATCAGACAATCTAAATCGGAAAGCATTTTTTTTCCATTCTTTGAAATAATTTCTGCGTGAAAGTTGTTCAGTCAATCTTTACCTATAATTGAAATTACGTAATTTGTTTATGTACTCTACCACAGAAAGCATGCAAGTTTTTGCCCTATGCACCTTATTCACATTAATATTTTTCATCAGGTACAATGACCATTAACAATATTTCCTTTTCTTAAGGAAGAATTTGTCCCAATGCTGATTTTCAGAATTACATACATACATAAAATCACGCCTTTATCCTTAATGGGGTAGGCAGGGCGTAAACAACCTAAACAAAGGTCGTTCCGCCACGTCTGACAAAGTTTTGAGGGTTATTTAGGATATAAATCTATTTAAAACTGCCTACTCCATGAGGGATAAAGGCGTGATTATATGTATGTATGTAAAATAGATTTGTAGGAATATCGCTGTGGTGACAGGTTGTCAGCCCGTCGCCTAAATTGCAATATACTGAAACCCTCAGATCCCTTAGCTGGTTTTCACAGCATGCCCATTCAGCTGGTACATTCTTGTTTTTACTTACGCTCCAGTCCAGCATGGAAGAATTACACGTGTGGAAAATTACATATTAGGAATTGGTCGCCGAGCTCTCAAAAAGCACTAAATACATTATAGTAAATTCCCGTTTTCAGGCCCCTTTTGTACTTTAATAAAGTAAGTATTTACCACGGCACTATAACCATAAGGGTAGACACACATTATGGTGACCCGGCGGTGGGATTTGGTACGGCGTTGTCTCTTTACAACCTCTTCTATTGCAAGATGGTATGTACAGGGTGGGGTATGAATTTATCAATGAAACAAGCCAGTCGAGGTAACCGAGAGTTTCAGTGAATAGTTTAGGACTGATAACCCGTTATCAAAATAAAAATTTCTTTTACATAAAACTATTAACACTCTGCTCATCAGTCATGATGTAAGGAATATTCGTGTCATTTTATGCATTTAAATTACAACGTATCAAAACTATGTTAAAGACACTTCAAAAAGGTAGAAAGTATGTTTTCGATTCCGGCGAGTAGTCGAAGTTAATTGAGTTAAGGACTATAATGTTTTTTTATCCGTAAGCTTACACTACAACCTAATAATCATCCTGTACAATTCTTCCGCCCTCTCAGACACCATCAACATGTCTGCCGACGCTCGCGACGGCCCTAACTATTATAATCGCGATTACAATAAACCAACTTTGTTATTGCGGCTGAAATACCCGGAGTACCGCCGTCGCACAAGTGTGTCTCCACCTTTATGATGATTGCCGTTTTAATGCGTCGACTCAAAGAAACGTCGTGTGGGTAAGAATCGTTTGGAAGGTTTGTAAGTGAGAAATTAGAATTTAGATTGCTGGTAATGCGGCAAGAAATTTAGTTTATTGTCATTATGTGTGATTTTGCTTCTTCCATGCTGGACTGGGAGCGAGAGAAAAACATAGAATGTGCCAGCTGCATTTACTCCCGGGTAGTATGCACCATGCTAAAAATTAGCAAAGCGATCTGAGGGTTTCAGTATAGGTTTTGTAACTTAGGCGATGGGCCGACAACCTGTCACTACAGAAATATAAATACAAATCTATCTTAAATAACCCTCAAAACTTAGTCAGACGTGGCGGAACGATCTTTGTTTAGGTTGTTTAAGCTCTGCCTATCCCATTAGGGATAAAGGCGTGACTATATGTATGTAGGCTCAAAGAAACGTCGCCGTCGTGTGGGTAAGAATCGTTTGAAAGGTTTGTAAGTGAGAAATTAGAATTCAGATTGCTAGAAGAAATTTAATTTATTGTTATTATGTGTGGTAAGGTTTAACTAGTGTAATATTCTGCATTATCGTTTATTATGTTTGTGCCAAACACTTGTCGGGCGTGGCAAAAACGACTTTAAAATATCTTTAGTGCCTTTACCTGCACTTGGATGGAATATTAGTGAGGCCTTACGTATGTAAATTATGTTATAGCCAGGCTTATTTTGAAAACTTCAGTAGGTATCATGAAAAAAAAGAAATATAAATAACTTTCAAAACAATTTTTTCCACTTATGTTTAGCGAGTGGATTCTCGAGTCGAACAACGACGAACCCTGGTGTCAGTGTTTTCAAAATGCCTAGTAGCACAGCTATTAGGCCTCTGACATGGTTTTGAGTAACGACCACTATAAACGGCAGCTGAAAATAATTAAAAACATTTTACGTTAGGATCCTTCCTAAACTACTTACAAGAAAACCGAAACTATCCCCAACTATTTACCCCCCACCCCCATCCCCTGCCCGCTATAAACTAACACCTTCAGCCGCGCAATAACCTCCACTGCTTAACTCGTTGGCTGCCAAAATTTACGGTAATTACTTAACGAGACACTCCCAAGGAGTCGCTGGAATGCGGCCGTTATTTGGAACTCCCTTACTTCCTTAGCAACCGAATTGTTGGACTAAGTACTGTAAAATGTAAGGTTATTTTCAATTATAAACGGTGTTTGGGTCCAAGAATCATTGATACAACATACATACATACATATAATCACGCGTAAACCTAAACAAAGGTCGTTCCGCCACGTCTGTTAAAGTTTTGAGGATTATTTAAGATATATTTGTAGATATATTTCTGTAATAACAGGTTGTCAGCCCATCGCCTAAATTACAATATACTGAAACCCTTTGGATCTCTTAGCTGGTTTTTACAGCATGCACGGGAGGAAAAGCAGCTGGCATATTCTATGTTTTGATAAATACATACGCCTATATCCTTAATGGGGTAGATAGAGCATCAACGACCAAAACAAGGGTTGTTCCGCCACGTCTGACAAATTTGAAGAGTTGATTAAGATAAACCTATCTGTAATATTGCTGAGACAAGTTGTCAGCTTATCGCCTAAATTACAATGTATTGAAACCCTCGAATCCCTTAGCTGGTTTTTACAGCATGCCCGGGAGGAGATTTGGCAAATTCTATGTTTTTCCGCTCCCAGTCTAGCATGGAAGTACAATTCGCAGAACATCGTGTGAGTGAAAAATCGTTTGTATGTGAAAAATTAGAATTTAATTTTCTCATAAAGCGACAATAATAGTGCATGTTCATCAAGGGGAGAAACTAACCAGTTGTCATATATTTCTTCCTACTTCTTCTTCTGTCAAGTGGGTATCGAGTCTATCGACCCGATGAACCCTGGTGTCAGAGTTTTTAAACCGCCTAGTAGCACCGCCTTCCTACTAATGTTATAAGAAAATGCGAAAAATTGGATATTTGTTTCTCAAGCACACTTCAATCAAAGGACGGATCTTGATGAAAAGATAAATAAATTGGAAATAAAACATAATAAAGTTACTTTTCATCGCGGGTAAACCTTTCCACGGAAAACACATTTAACGCTGGTGAAACTGCGGGTGGAAAGCTAACTTTTGTGTAGATACTATTTTCATCATTTAAGCCATATTTACCGACTAAAACGTATGAAATTTCACCGTGTGAAGCATACATGACTTTAAAACTAGCCTGTCTCTGTATTATTACCAGTTTTATCGACATGTAGATGCGGTAACCCCGTAATCTCATTATCTTTTCGTATTTGTCAGTTAGTTGAATAGAAATTTTGTATAGGAGTGTACTTTTTATTTCGATTAGGTTCAAAAATTTGATCAGTTTTCACAATAAATCTATCTTCACTCCACTTAAAACGTTTGAAATTTCATACATACATATAATCACGCCTTTATCCCTAATGGAATGCAGAGCATAAACGACCAAGACAAAGGTCGTTTCGCAACGTCTGACAAAATTTTGAGGGCTTTTGAAAATGGATTTGTAGGTATATTGCTGTAGTGTCAGAAGGTCAGCCTATCGCCTAAATTACAGAAACCCTCGGATCCCATAGCTGGTTTTTACAGCATGCTCAAGAGGAAATGCAGCTTGCACATTCTATGTTTTTCTCATGACTTTTAAACCTAACCTGTCTTTCTAATTTTTCCAGTTTTAATGATATGTAGCGTTAGGTGCATTAAGCCCGCAATCTCATTATTTTTCGCAGTCGTTGTCACTTTACACTGCATTTTTATCGCAACCTCGTCTCGTCATCTTTTGTCTTAAACTCCATTGTGCTTGCTCGTCCTATTCCGTACCTGAGGATATCTAGGTATCTAGTAAAACATTTTAGTAGAGCTTTAACCACGTAAAATTATACTTTTTGCTTTTTAAACTACGCGGGCATGTTTTTTTTGTGAGTTTATGCGCATACATACCCTTCTTCTATGCTGGACTCGGAGCGAGAAAAAATCATGCCGTAAAAAACAGGAAAATTATCGCAATTTAGGCGATGGGCTGACAACCTGTCACTACAGCAAAATACCTATAAATCTATCTTAAATAACCCTCAAACTTTTGTCAGATGTGGCGGAACGATTTTTTTAGGTCGTTTACGCTCTGCCTACCCCATTAGGGATAAAGGCGTGATTAATGTATGTATATATGCATACATAGAATTGCACTGAAAAATCTCGTTCGTTTCAATACAGAAGGTCGGAGAACAATTTGGGATAGGAGAATACATATATTTTTCAAGTAAAGATCTATGTTCTCGTATAATACGACAAGCCCTGCGTAGTTTTTAAACTACATGGCTAGTCGCTAACGTCGCTATGTCGTACATCATAACGTGTCCATGAAGAAATACTACCCCCCTCTACCGTTTCTGTACCTCAGTTGGTAGAGTAATGGACCAGCATTGCAGAGGCGCAGGTTTGAGTCCTGCCAAAAACTAATTTATTATTTTCTTTCTTTCAAATCATTTGAAATAAAAATAGTATAGTGAGTACTAAAATACTCAAAAATATCCATGTTCTCGGAAAAAAATTATCAGTTTCATCAGCAGAATCATCCACTCGGTTTGGAGCCTATCACGAAATCGGAGAAACAGTTCTGTTTTATTTATTTCACTTCTCATGCTCGAAAAAGTACTACTTTATGCAGAATCTAGGCGACATAAAGTTGAACTTAATGCACAAGAGCAAAAAAGTAACTTTTTAAATGTATCTATACTAAGGCAGTGACCATTTAGACCATGCAGCCAAACATAATAAATTGTGCACGGATAAAACTTGCTAATTTATAATATATCCTTTCCTATTTGCATTTTTGGTTTATAATAAGATAATACGAAAAAGTAACTAAATATCAAGACATATTCATCACTAAAAAAAACAATATTCCAAAATAATTTAAGAGTAGGCTGTATATATTTTATTCTTTGCCCGAAAATCATGCACAAAAATTAAAAAAGCAAAGTAGCGGGAAAGAAGCTGTGAAATTTTACTTTGAATTTTAATGTTAGTATGTTATGTTACTGTTTTATTTTCTCGCAATCGAAGTGAAAAGCAGAGTTTATAACTCGTGCACAAATCATTTTTATCCTCGACTTCTTCATCTGCCCTCGCCCTGCGGGCTCGGGCATATAACGATCTTGGATAATAATAACTTGCTTTATGCACTCGGCATAAAATCTACTATATTTTAGATCTTGTAGCCGTTTCGTAAGTCATGACTCCATCAGTGCAAGTCACGCGCTCTTTTGTCTTTAAGACCATTGTCTGTGCGCGTCCTCTCGTTCTGTGCACCAGACGACGCTAGGTGGAAAGTCTGGAATTTTGTCATCGGTTGAAAAGGCGGTAGAGGTAAGGAATCTGCTTAATTCGAGTAATGGTAAGAAAAACAATTTAAGGAAGTACTAAAATTTTGAATTATGGGGATTCCATTTCATTTAATTTTATTTATTGCAAAGCCACAGGTTAAATACATACATACATACATAAAATCACGCCTTTATCCCTTACGGGGCAGGCAGAACGTAAAACGCCTCCTAAAAGGCGCATTCGCCACGTCTGACATAAATTGAGGGCAATTTTAGATTGTAATGTGTATTGCTGTAGTGACAGATTGTCAGCCCATCGCCTAAATTACAATACACTGTAACCCTCGAATCCCTTTTTTAAATAGTTGTTAAATAGTTGTTACAAATTAAGAAGTTACTAGTGACGCCTTGTAAGGGCACAGCAAACAACAGAGAGGCCACTAGTTGCCTTACTTAAATAATAATATTATTTAAATATTACAATTTTATACTATAAAAATGAATGAAATGTATTGATTAGTAGACGTCAAGTTTTATTCTATGTTAGTGAAAAAAATATGATAATATAAAGTTATGGTCACTATTATTGCATTATTATAGTATGTATATTTAATTCAGCATTTCAAATACAAGTAGGTAATACATATTTAAGAAAAATAATTTAGTTATTTATTTAACATGATTATATTGTATATCATTATATAGAAATAGTTTAGTCATTGATTTTTTCATTAAAAAAAATTGAAATATTGTAATAACATTTGTCTATAAGGAACTTTTTAGTTCATTAATAAATAAGGTAGGCTTTTCAATGTTTTTCTACTAGACTTAGACTATTAGGGAAATGGTTGAATATTTTTATTAACATGTGGTGAGGGCTATTAGATACTAATGTCATATATGTAAATGGTGTGTTTAATTTATTCATATTCCGGTTGTTTCTTTTATTTTTAGTCATCCAACTATATATTTCTGAATGATATTTAATGAATTTACAAGACTCTAATATGTAAATAGAATTGAGTATTAATATTTTATGTTTTATTAAGTAGGCTCTACATGATACGGTTTGTTTTATATTTGTTAATATTCGTATTCATTTTTTTGTAGAATAAACACTTCGTCAGCCTCGCAGCAGTTCCCCCATATTATGATACCATAGGAGAGTCTTGAGTGCGCGTATGCGTAAAAAGCTGTCAAGGCAGAATTAAAGTCTGTAGCTCGTTTAAGTTGGTATAAAGCATAAATAAAAGAAGACATTTTATTTTGTAGGCTTTGTACGTGTGCTTTCCATGTCATGTGTGTATCGAGCGTTATTCCTAACAATGTTGCCGTATTGACTGATTCTAAAGTTGTATTATTGTAATGATATGAAATTTCTAAGGGTGATTTTTGGGTTGGTTTAAATTGAATTATTTTAGTCTTTTTTAGGTTGAGTTCAAGTTTGTGTAATTCTAGCCAGTGAGTTATTTGATCTAATGTACCGTTTAATTTGTTATTTAATTCATTGCTATCGTCTGCGAAAACAACACACGTTTCATTTATTTTTCTTGGGAGATTGTTTATGTAGACGAGAAAGAGCACGCATCCGAGAACGCTACCTTGGGCAATAGAGCCAGTTGATGGGACTCTATCAGATCTTATGTGTTCGACTCTACCTGATTCAATGTTTGTGTATTTATTTTTTACATATTGTGAGCGGTTCTATAGATACGACTTGAACCATTGATGGGCTACTCCTTTTATTCCGGATGCATAGAGAGTGTTTAGTAATATAGAGTGGCTGTCTTTATCATACGCCTTACTCATATCAAGCAGGAGCCCTATTGCGTACTTTTTGCTATTAATGTTTTCGTATATCTTATGGATCTTCTGCTCTTGACTAGGAAGTGATATTAAATATAGAATGTTACAATTACAACTGCTTCATTTTCTAAGCTTACTAAAAAATTACGTGACGAGATAAGAGGGTTTAGAAGAATTGTAATTTAGGCGAAGGTTGACAAGCTTCCTTTACATTGTCATTTATTCTTGCCTAATTTTGCCTTGTCTACGCTATTTGATGAAAATTCCAATTGAATTTTATTTATTTACAATTTATGAACTCTACAAATTGTTTACTAATATAGATCTTGTTCAACTAACCTTTACCTTATTTATAAATACAACTTGCAGTCCTGTCAATTGTTCTAAAATAACTTGAAGAGCCATTATTTCATTAAGAAACAAAACAAAAGCCCTAAACAAAATATTCCGAGTAATTTATAAGAAAAGGCGAGTCGTTGTTACAAACACTTGTTGTTCGGAATAAACAACAAAGTTCATAAGACTTAATTATGCTAATTAGATAAAACTGTTGATCAAATTATTTTGTCTCCCCCTAGAAGAGGGCAATCTCTTTTAAATACCATAATAGATGAATGTAATTAAAAATTCTTCAAAAGGAACAAATAGAATCATATTTGTTCTTTTTGTAGTAATTTCTTTTTGCTTGCATTTATCAGTAAAATTTCAATTTGAAGGTCTGATCATAATTTATATGATGCGTCTGTGTTCAAGTTGCCTGAACAATAACCTTAAGATTAAGATTCTAACCTTGGGATCGATGTTGGTTAATTTAAACTACTTAAAAACTCTAAGAACAAGTTTTTTCATGTAATTTTACATGATAAATAGGCCACACAACAAATAGCAGAATCACAACTTAATTAATACCAAATTATATAAGTTTAATTATTCTACAATTAGTTTTAGGCCCGAGCAAAATTTTCTTTACTTAAATCTCATAAATATTTTTTAAGTTTAATTTTGCCTCTATCACTCAATACTTTGTTGTCTAACAAGCAACCACTACGCCCTCAGCAATGAGTAAGCAATGCAAGCAATGCGAGCAAAAAACTTGGTTTTCAATTACAGCTGGCGGTTGATCGAGACAATAATCGATACGTCTGCCCGCCATTAGTCAGAGCCGGCCACGTGCGCCCGCGCAATTACGCGCATCGGCTGGGAATACACTGAACACTTGGATGAATACGCAAGGGAAGAAAAGGACGAGAGGAATTGAACATGCGAAAGAAATTAAAGGGACAAGTACGAGAGACCAGAGGCTACTACTCTACGAATAGCCGCCTTCCGTACTTCCGGACGAGAAAGGTGCAAAACACGGAATGAAGATGACCTTTTAAAATGCCATACAAACCATTACGACAATAATTAAAAAGTGATGTAGGTTAACACCAAAATTATGGCGTGAGCGAAGCCACAGGTAAATAGCTAGTATTAGCTGAAGAAATGAGTGGAATGAGAGGGATGCGAGAGACAAGAAAGGTGCGAGGGACCAAAGATATTTGCATAATGCGCACAAAAAAACTGGAATTTCATCGAATTATTAAAATTTGTAAAAAATATCTATGACAATCATTCTAAGACAGTTCACCTCAGTCTATTTTGCTCTCAGTATACCCCCACAGCCTAAAGGGACGATATTTTACAATTTTTCTGGTCAGGCGTCGATTCCTGCGCAACCGGTCCGCAGACGTTGACACGCTGATCTATCGCGACCACTTTCCTATTCTGTCCACTCCTTTTGTGGCCCTAGGCAATTATTTCTAAAGGAACGCGGGCTAGATAGGGGTATAAAAATTACAAAAGTAAAGAATTTCTTAATAGCTACTTAGGGTCGTATTTATAAAGCGATCTCAAGATTGTGAGCGATATTAAGTATGGATGTGACAGGCTACCTTGTATTGAAATGACAGTTTTGATACGAACTCAAGCTAGCTGTCAATCTAAAGTGCTGTTGATCAATACGGGCCTAGATCGCATCAAATTGTAATTATAGTGCTTATTTTCTTTGATGTCATTAGTGGCTTTTATAAAACGAATGATGTAATTACGTTTAATTTATTACTGGGATCTTACTAAGTAATCCTTAACCTTTATTTTTCAAGCTAGTTTAACGATTCTATTGGTTAAAAACACTAAAATGATTTTTATTTTGTATTTTCTGGTCATCTAACTATGACTAGGAGTTGCGATAAACGCGTATTCGAATATCGCAACTCCAAATGGGACCAGTTCGTCTCTGAACTGGAACCAGACCACCTTGCCTTCTGGAAGCTATCCCGCTCTCTCAAATCAGACGAGACCTCTCTCATGCCCCCTCTGATCAGACCCGACGGGTCTCTAGCCTTTGACGATGACGAAAAGTCTGAATGTCTGGCTGACAGTCTCGAAGCTCAGTGCTCGCCCAGCACTCTTCCTTGCGACCCTGACCACCTTCAAACGGTCGACTCGGAGGTCGATCGTTTCTCCTCCCTACCCCCCTCTGACCCTCCGCTCCCTCCCATTACGGAGCAGGAAGTCCGCACCGCCCTTATGGCGCTCAAGTCTAGGAAGGCTCCAGGACCTGACGGTATTACAAACCGTGTCCTCAAAATCCTCCCTGACCATCTCATTACCGTAATCACCCTCATCCTCAATGCCGCGATGACCAGCTGCACCTTTCCATCATCATGGAAGGAAGCCACAGTCATAGGCATCCACAAATCTAAAAAGCCTCGGGATCAGCCCTCCTCTTACCGGCCCATCAGCCTTCTCAATCCCCTCGGCAAACTCTACGAGCGGTTGATTTATCGCCGCCTTAGAGATTACGCCGAAAACAGTAGCCTCATTCCCCCCGAGCAATTCGGTTTCCGTTCCCAACATTGTTGTGTTCGACAGGTCCACCGTCTGGTGGAACATATCACGTCCAATTTTCATGAACGCAAACCCAAACCCACAGGAGCCGTCTTCCTTGATGTAGCGAAGGCATTCGACAAGGTCTGGCACAACGGTCTGGTGTACAAGCTATACCAGCTCGGTGTGCCGGATCGTCTCGTACGTATCGTAAGTGACTTTTTGACGAACCGCAGCTTCCGTTACAGAATCGAAGGCGCCCTGTCTACCCCTCGCCCCATTAGAGCCGGAGTCCCTCAGGGCTCTGTGCTATCCCCTCTCCTCTTCACCCTCTATACCAGCGACCTTCCCAGTACGCCCCAGACGCAGCTCGCTCTGTTCGCAGACGACACTGCGATCTATGCCTCCTGTCGCAGACCCCAATTACTTGGCAGATACCTCCAGCGCGCCCTAGACTCCGTCGGGAGCTGGTTCCGCAAATGGAGGTTCGAAGTCAATCCCGAGAAGAGCACCGCCGTGCACTTTACTCGTGCCAGATTACGTCGTACCCTCCCAGCTGTAAAGCTGTACGGTCGACCCATCCCATGGTCCAAAGACGCCAAGTACTTGGGGGTTAGTCTTGACTCCCAGCTTAACTTTGCGAAGCACATCAGGAGAGTCCGAAACCGCGCCAAATTTGTCATGGGCCGGCTCACCCCAATCATACGCAAACGCAGTAAACTCTCCCTTAGAAATAAGGTGAGGCTTTACACTACATGCGTTCGACCCATAATGACCTACGCCAGTGTGGCCTTCAGCCACACCTACCCCACTTATCTGAACACCCTCCAAGTAGTTCAAAACAGCTTCTTGCGGAGGGCAACCGGGGCCCCCTGGTACCTCCGCAATTCTGACATTCACATCGATCTCGATGTTCCGTCTCTCAAAGAGTTCATGAAGCAAGCGGCCATACGCTTCTTCGACAAAGCCCCTCACCACCCTAACCCTCTTGTAGTTAGCGCCTCTAACTACGTTCCCCAACCTGCGACTCGTTACAAACGAAGGCCTAGGCATGTCCTTACCGACGGCGATGACCAAATTACCCTTGCGATTAATGCTGCCAATATTAGTCGAGCCACACTCTGCACAAGCTCTTCCAGCAACCGCGCACCCCGCCGGCGGGGGCGCGGAGGTCCCTCCTTTGCTCCCCACTTTGGGGTTTACCGGCACGTACCGGGCAGATTCTCTCCGATAAGGAGTCCCCAGGCAACGCCATAAGCCGAGGTTCGAGCCCTAGTGGGCGCCCTTAGGCAGTTGCCATTTCATTAAGGGTGTAGATTGCGTGTAGTAACTCCCCGCCTTAGCCCGGTGACGCATTATATACACTTTGTAGTATTTTGCAAACAGGTCCATTCAAAAAAAAAAAAAAAAAAAAAAAAAAAAAAATCAGTCTATTTTGCTCTCAGTATACCCCCACAGCCTAAAGGGACGATATTTTACAATTTTTCTGGTCAGGCGTCGATTCCTGCGCAACCGGTCCGCAGACGTTGACACGCTGATCTATCGCGACCACTTTCCTATTCTGTCCACTCCTTTTGTGGCCCTAGGCAATTATTTCTAAAGGAACGCGGGCTAGATAGGGGTATAAAAATTACAAAAGTAAAGAATTTCTTAATAGCTACTTAGGGTCGTATTTATAAAGCGATCTCAAGATTGTGAGCGATATTAAGTATGGATGTGACAGGCTACCTTGTATTGAAATGACAGTTTTGATACGAACTCAAGCTAGCTGTCAATCTAAAGTGCTGTTGATCAATACGGGCCTAGATCGCATCAAATTGTAATTATAGTGCTTATTTTCTTTGATGTCATTAGTGGCTTTTATAAAACGAATGATGTAATTACGTTTAATTTATTACTGGGATCTTACTAAGTAATCCTTAACCTTTATTTTTCAAGCTAGTTTAACGATTCTATTGGTTAAAAACACTAAAATGATTTTTATTTTGTATTTTCTGGTCATCTAACTATGACCTGTACTTTTGTGATAAAAAAAAACGTTATCACTTCTTGGCACATGGTAAGAAAGCTTTATTTCATATCAAAAATTATAAAGAACTGCATCTATATAAACTACCATTTAATAACTTCCTTGCTGGACTGGGAGCGAGAGAAAAAGATAGAATGTGCCAGTTGTATTTCAGTATATTGCGATTTAGGCGATGGGCTGACAACCTGTTACTACAGCAATATACCTACAAATCTATCTTAAACAACCCATAAAACTTTGTCAGATGTGGCAGAAAGACCTTTGTTTAGGTCGTTTACGCTCTGCCTACTCATCGGGTATAAAGGCGTGATTATATGTATATATGTAATCATTAATGCAAAGAACTATTGCTCCCCACAGAGAACCTAATTTTTCACACGATCAAATTTCTGTTATCAAATCGTTTTACATTGCTTGTATCAGGAAACATTGATGGAGACTCTTCATTGAAACCCGATTTATGGTTATCTAGAAACAGGCAAATAGGCGGTGGGAGAGATGTGGAGGCGAATTATCTTATCTTTTAACACGGCGCTTGTTGGATCTTCTATCGGAGATAGTGAGAAAGTGTGTAAGAGTTGGGCCATAGAATTCGAGGAAGGTAGATTTTTCAATTTATCCTTTTATTATTAGTGTATTTTTTTTAACTTCTATACTGGTCTGGGAGTGATAGAAAAACATAGAATGTGCCAGCTGCATCTCCTCTCGGGCATGCTGTAAAAACCAGATAAGGGATTCGATCGTTTCATCATATTGTAGGTTAGGCGATGGGCTGACAACCTGTCACTATAGCAATATAGATACATAATCATATGTAATAAAATAACCCTTACAACTTGTCAGACGTGGGGGAACGACCTTTGTTTAGGTCGTTTTTGCTCTGCCTACCCCATTAGGGATAAAGGCGTGATTTTATGTATGTATGTATGGTTTTAGGTAGCAATAGCTGTACTGTTTAAACTTTGTTTCTGTATTATAACAAGTGGAGTACGTCTTTTTTGAATACTTTTTTTATACTTAAATTGGTTTGCTCTTGACACTAGACACTAAGGCCAGGGATGACCGTATCAGAGTCGACGATGACACTAATTAAATTAAAATCAAATTAGTAACTATAGTCGAAAAACTGTAAGATAGTCAACTGTGACAGATCTTCTTCTTCGGCCTAAAAGAAGAAGATAGATGGCTGTGACAGATGCAATTTCTAAATTAGTTTTAAATATTTTATTTAACAGAATGCTCTTAAATAGAGCGTGTTTACCTAGTATCTTTAAGAGCACTGTCTTTCCAAGTAATAGAGAGTCTATACGCTCGTGTGATGGCCCACACTAACGTCTTTATTGATCACCAGTTCACGGGCTAATATGAGGAGATCCGTTACGACACGACGTGTACAAATGGTGCATCCCAAATTGGCCGGTCCTAGGTTCGATACCCGAGCCGATACGGTATCTCGGCCATCCTTGTATCCGTAATCAATGATATCTAGCGTCGTACGTCATTGTTATAGGCTACAGTTTGTGGGAATGGTTGCAGAAAACGGGTGAAGATGTGTGTATTTTTTATTTATGTTATTTTCTTTCCATACTGCACTTTTTCTTAGCGGGTTGATTCTCGAGTCGAATAACCCGATGAACCCTGTTGTCAGAGTTTTCAAACCGCCTAGTAGAACAGTTATTAGGCCTCTGACATGGTTTTAGTAACGACCACTATCAAAGCCACCGGGACCGACAGCTTAACGTGCCCTTCGAAGCACGGAACCCTCTATCTTTTTCGGACAATCAGGTGATTCAGCCTTTGATGTACGAATTACTTCTTCTTTCTAGACATTCTGTAAAAGCGCGTAAAGGATTGGAGACGGATTGACAATATAAACAAAGACACAATCACTACATAGTATGCATAAATCTTTAAAACTACGCAACGGATTTTGATGCGGTTTCTTTTAGTGGATAGAATGATTCAAGAGGAAAGTTTATATGTATTATACATGCATAATATAGTAGAGAAACACTGATAATTTCCTTGCAAAGCCGGGGCGGGTCGCTAGTCCTATATAAAATCAACGCTTAAAATTTTTATAAGTGACGTGAATAGAAGTGGCATGGAATCAAATTCATGCTCTTGCAGCGTATTTTTTTTTCATTAAACTTAATATTGCAATTGCAACGGCACACGAATATGCAAATGAAAGGTTTTTTTATGAATATCTAGCAAGAGTTACTTTTATTAACTACTAATTGCTTATGTTTTTTTACATACAGATATATGTTTACCTGATGCTGCTGACGTTTAGACCGAATACCAATTGGTTGAATGTGTTTTAAAAAACTTGGTTCCTGCAGAGTTACGGAGTAAGACACGTCAAATAGAGCGAAGTGGAAAGAGAAAACGAAAAAAGCAGACGTTACCATCAGATGGGAATAATAATTGCCAAGGAGAGAGAGAGAGATGCTGCTGACGTTACTTTCTTACGATAACTGAATATGAGGGTACTTCATAAAGTTGATATGTGTACCTATCTCCAAATGTGTTCGTATCTCCAAATTGGTTTTAAACGATTTCGTTATCACGCGTAAGGAGCAAACTTTCCAACTACCTACATATTAAATTTCGCGGTATTCATTACGAAATTGTTTACATAGAATTTTGCAATTAAGGCGAAACTGAAAATTTGTGAAGTTTAGTTTTTCTCCGTAGTGATTACTATTTTTCAGACGTGAAATAAATTATTATGCACCAAAATGAGTTTTCTGTTCTAGGTTTTTTCTCGGTGTATTTACATACATATAATCACGTTTTTATCCCTAATGGGGTAGGCCAAGCGTAAACGACCTAAACAAAGGTCGTACGGCACGTCTGACAAAGTTTCGAGGGTTATTAAAGATAGATTTGTTGGTATATTGCTGTAGTGACAGGTTGTCAGCCCATCGCCTAAATTACAATATACTGAAACCCTAGGATCCCTTAGCTGGTTTTTACAGCATGCCCGAGAGGAAATGCAGCTGGCATATTCTATGTTTTTCTCTCGCTTCCAGGCCAGCATGGAAGCAGTTTCAAGCAGCATGAAAGTCGGTGTTTTTATTCTCTTGTATATTCGTAATAAAAGTATAAAAATATGTCATCGGGAATCAACAAAATGTCTTCAAAGACAGGATCAAATAGGATGACCTTAAATGATTGCACAATTACAATCATCCGTTGGACATAATGATTGGTCTTAATCGAAGACAGTTAGGTTTAACTTGGACTTTTTGCTATATCTTTCGTTCAGAGTATAAATTAGACTGACTAATTAAGGTTGGTATTCATAAAGCAATCTCAAGATTGAAAGCAATATTAAGTATGGATTTGACAGGTTATATTGGATTGAAATGGCATTTCTGATCCGAACTCGAACTAGCTGTCAATCTCAAGTTTTGTTTACTAATACGGGCATTAATATCCTTTTTTTAGACTAACAACAGACTAACGACAACATAAAAATAAATTTTCCTGAGCCATTTTTTTTGTGTAGGGT
Organism: Scrobipalpa costella; assembly: GCA_949820665.1. NCBI lineage: Eukaryota > Metazoa > Arthropoda > Insecta > Lepidoptera > Gelechiidae > Scrobipalpa > Scrobipalpa costella. The sequence goes on from OX463298.1 coordinate 25,376,725, forward strand.
ATAGTTTTAATTATTAAATCATTAACCTACTCGTACTAATGTGCAACATCCCATTGTTGTTTCCATTCGTGACTATCTACTGTGTATTTTTAAAGGTAGATGAGAAATCAAAAAAATCTAAATAATAAAATGGGCTTAATTCTAGATTCAACCAGCTAAACCTACAATTAGAATCTATATCTCACTTTCAGACTCAAAACATTGGAAAAGGACAGGAGATGTATCCTCTCCGGTTTTTGCTTCATAGTAGGTGGTTTTATGCCTTATAGTGTATTTATGTCATATGAAATGGCGGATAAAATTGACATAAATACTGGGAAAATGTGAGATTGCGCGTCTAAATCTAGCAGGCAAAGTGCAAAACCATAGAGTATAAATCGCCTGTCCTTTTTTAATGTTATTATTTTGCAAAGTACACATAGATTTTAATTTTAGTTTTAGCCGGTGTTATCTAGATCGAGCCCATTATATGGTTACATGATTGGATTGGCTAGGCAAGTAGTAATAGCAGAGTGGCAATGTAAGTGCCTCAAGAAGTAACAGCTCATTTTTGGCAGAACTCAGTGAAGCTTAGACGGTGAACCACAGAGTTTGGTAACCTAGTTGGCAGAAATCCAAGATTTAAAAATGTATAACTTTCGGGAGTAAATATGAACTCATTGCAGTCAAGCGGAGAACCCTGAAAATCTGAGATGCAACTTCGTATTTATTTCTAATATATTTGTGTGTATGTTGCTTTCTTTACAGAAAAGTATTGCTTTAAGAGAACATAAAAAATATACGTGCATTCAACTCTTTTAGAAGTAGGAGTGAATAGGTCTCTTCATGGTGAGATTGTTTCATGATTGAATTTCAAAAAAGAGGCAATAAAAGGAGGCTATCGGTGTCTTTTTGAGTTGGCAATTTTGGTTTTCTCAATACAATAATTTACATTTATTTTTTATAATGAGACTTTATCCCTACGCCTTTATCCGCCTTCATCCCTAACGGGGTAGGCAGAGCATAATCGACCTAAATAAAGGCCGTTCCGCTACGTTTAACAACATTTTGAGGGTAATTTAAGATAGATTAGTGGGTATATTGCTGTAGTGACAGGTTGTCAGCCCATCGCCTAAATTGCAATTTACTGAAACCCTCGGATCCCTTGGCTGGTTTTACAGCATGCCCGGCAGGAAGTGCAGCTGGCACATTCGACGTGTTCCTCTTGCTCCCAGTCCAGCATGGTATAAATACCCTACTAAATAAAAATCCCTTCCGATAGTGTTTTAGCTAAGTAATATTAATAATTCCATGTCTTAGTATAGAAAGCCAGAAACTTCAGAGACATCACCTGTGCTACAGAAACCTCATAAAATTTTCATCTGGGTTTCAACCGCTATGCTGGAATTCATAGGGAAACTATTTCCCATCGCTTTGAAGCTGTATGTTTTTAGTACCTCCAGAAATTCTCAGTAAGTAATTTCAGAAGAAGTAGTTCCTAGGTAGTAAACTTGTCGAAAATTTCTGGTCCCTAGTGTGGAATATGGCTAAGAATCGGGATAAAGTACTTTAATGTAGTTTAACCCCATTTTCTCGCCTTCAAGTGCCATTAAAAGTTTAAGTTCGGCCTGAGTCCCCTGCTAGTGATGTGTCATACCGACGTGAATAAATGAGTTGAGTCAATCGAAGAATAGTAATCAAAATAAGTTTACTAACCACGGCTTAGCTGGGCGTTGAAGTAATTTGTCTTTGTGCTGTATACCACAACGGTGCATTGCTGGACAATAGTGGCCTCACTATTTCCCTAATGCCAATTAGGGTTTTAAAAAAATTGTAGCGTTGCGTCTTTTGCGCGTCTCTCGTGTTTCGGTCCGTTATACCGCAAGGCGTGGGTGGTTGGTGGGATTTAACCACGGCTTCACTGAAAACCAAATGGACTCAAATTATTCAAATTTACATAAATCACACACACTTTGGCCATGATCTACAGACATGAAGGACCAGAAATAGAAAGAGCTTGACAGAGAGGTATTAATAAATAAAATTATTGAATTATATTTATTTTATTTATATATTTATTTAACATTCCTACTTAATTAAAATTCCAAGTTTGCCAAAAAATTATAGAATCTAAGGCTCGCATTTATGAAGCACACAGTTGACGTTTGACAATATATCACTTTGTGAGGTTTTCCCTCGTTTGGTTAGGATATTGCAGGCAGAATCACCTGATTGTCCGAAAAGAAAAAGGAATCCCGGTCACTGTCTTTGACAGTGGTCGTTACTCAAAACCATATCAGAGGCCTAATAGCTGTGCTACTACGCGGTTTGAAACCTCTGACACCAGGTTTCTTCGGGTCGTTCGACTTGAGAATCCACTCGCTAAGAAGAAGACTCCTACCGAAGTATCGTCCCATCCCTAACCCATCTTAGGGCTACTCTCTTTTATGTGTGAATTTATTGCGATTGTAAATAACTTTAGCGGCTTATTACAAAGATAATTTTGAAGGTAAGTATTAAACCGGACCTAAAGGGGTAGAAGGAGAAGAGGGGTGGAACCATCACGTCGGGTCGTTAAAAGTTCCAAAAGCCTAAATGAAAGTTCTGAAACTAACCGAGTGAACGTTAAAAAGTGATCAAGATAACTAAGTGATGTAATTAGCCCATTAAGTTTATTTTCTGAGCTTATCGAGGTCATATATTTCGTATTTGATTCAAAGATTTTGTTATAGAAGAAATAAGACTATTCCATTTTTATGACATATTTGACGTTTTATTGAATTTTGAAACCTGACTTTTCGGACCATATCCTATCAGTAAATTTTAGTACTTAAAAAAATATGAATATTTCATTATTAAAATACCCCTTAAGTATCTTTTGGTCTTGTGTTCCTTTGAAAAACTCTCTTGATTAGAAGTACGATTGTTTTTAGTCTTCCATGCTGGATTGGGAGCGAGATTCTTCCATGCTGGACTGGGAGCGAGAGAAAAACAAAGAATGTGCCAGCTGCATTTCCTCACGGGTATTCTGTAAACCAGCTAAGAGATCCGGGGTTTTTGTATCTTGCAATTAAGGCGATGGGCTGACAACCTGTCACTACAGCAATACACAAAGCTATCTTAAATAACCGTCCAAACTATGTCAAACGTGGCGGAATGATTTTGTTTAGGTCATTTGCACTGTGCCTACCCCATGAGGGATAAAGGTGTGATTATAAGTATGTTGTTTTTATTTATTTTTACTGTATCTGTTATTTCTGCTTAACGATAAAGCAAAGGAGAGACCCGATAGTGTAGTGGATAGAGCCGCTGCCTCCTGAGCAGGAGGTCGTGGTTCGAATCCCACCACGTACCAATGTGTTTTTCTATTTTTCGATTTCATATGTACGTTTATTCGGCGCTTTTTCCGTGCTTCGGAAGGCACGTTAAACCGTTGGTCCCGGTTAGTATCGTTTAATACCGTAGATGTTAGTCGTTAAGCCAAGAGGTCAGTGTCACATTGGCGGCTTGAAAACTCTGTCCTAGGATAGGATCAGGTTTCTGAGTTGCGGGGGTCAGATGGCAGTCGCTCTGTGTAATAACCAGTACTCTCATTCAATCACCTAGATTAGGTAGCCTCGTGAGATGCCTAGTATTAGTTTGGCATGTTGCATGTTACTTTTTTTTTTTAATTATTATAACTTTTCTCAAAAATATTATTATTGTAAATTGTTACTTTCACGCAGATAGTCTGTTTGTTTAACCAACCTGTACATTCACACTAGTGGTTTACAATTTAGTATTGTACCTTATATTTATATTGTTTGTAAACATTTATTGATTGTAAACTGTTGTGTTTGTCTAATAAATAAAATAAAAATAAAATAAATACAGGCTAAGGCTGGGGAGACGATGATAATAAAGCAAAGTAACCAATACCGTCTTACATTTTTATTTACGTAAATCTCTGATGTCAGGGGTCAAGGGCGATAGCTTTATCTTTGCAACGCAGCAGGGCAGGGTAGGTCGGGTACGGAGAGAGATGGGTTAAGTTGGGTTTAGACAGGCAAGGAAGTTATCGACATAGGACAACGATATACGGGGTGTAAGGGACAGCATCCTGCACACTGATAGGGGTTACTCAGTCAACGAAACTGAACAACTATCACCAGGAAATTCTTTAAAAAAAAATGTTTTCTATACAAACTGTCTGATTGAGGTGGTAGTTTTGTACGGGAAAGTATTTCTTTTTTTTTGATCCCTTGCAATAATTTCCTGGTGAATGTTGTTCAGTATTGTTAACTGAGCAACCCCTATCAGTTTGCGGGACGCTGTCTCTTACACCCGGTACAACCTTCTTCTTAGCTAGTGGGTTCTTGATTCGAACAACGATCCGAAGAACCCTGGTGTCAGAGTTTTCAAATCGCCTAGTAGCACAGCTATTAGGCCCTTGAAATGGTTTGAGTAACGACCACTATCAAAAGACAGCGGGACCGGCGGCTTAACGTGCCCTCCGAAGCACGGAATCCTTTTACTTTTCGGACAATTAGGTGATTCAGCCTGCACTGTCCTAAACAAACTGGGGAAAACCTCACAAAGTGATATATTGACAAATATGATCTTTGGATGAGGAGGATCCTGGGAATCGAACCGTGGACCACTGGACTACGGAATCAGTTATACGATATACAATTATCTAGTTATTCTACTTTGAACTACTAGACATAATTTCAAACATCCATTCATACATAATGAATAGAAGGAGATAACTACAACTTAAAAATAACATAGTAAAACTACGGAAAAATAATATCTGTCATATTTAAAATTGCGGTTAAACTTAGCATTAAGAAATATCATTTTTGCAATTGTTGCAAAAATGGGCAAGATTTAAAAAATGGGTATCACGTTTTCGGGCAACACAATGAGTGCGATGTATATTATTTATTTTAACTTTATGCACAAAAATGTTACATGGGCGGACTTAACTCCAAAGGCATTATCCAAACATTACGTTCTAGCGCTACCTTCGTCCAATCCTTTAAATAGGCATGAAAATCATCGCACCATAATTTTTCTTCACTATGTTTAAAATTCTGTCTTTTAGATTAAAGTTTGTTCTAAAATGTACAGGCAACGATGCCTCGGTTGTTTTTTTTCTGTATTTTCAACACGCTGATTTGTTGTACACATCTTGTAACCTAAGCCTAAAGATGGTAAGTCAGGCAGAGCGGGGTAAGAGCCAGAAACGTACAAATTGAGATCGCCCGATATGTGCCCCGGATAAATAAATCCTGGGAGAAATTGCCCGTCCTTCTTTACCTATCTATGTTGAAAATATTCCTGTTTACCCTTTACTGATGGAATGAAAAGGAATTCTGTTTTGGAAAGGTCCAAAAGTAATATAGACTTGAATGATTGTCGATAATCAAGTTTGATTGTAGATTGTTGACGTTTTGGAAAATGTGAATTCGCAGTGTTTAAAGTTCCTAATTTTAAAAGTTCAAAGTTAGTTGGATATACAAAATTAAGGTTAATGGTACCCTATCAACTCACGCCTTACAGGATTTAAAAAAGGCCAGATAAAACATCGTAAATAAAATAAATTAATTCATTAAACGTTACCATTACCTATATTAATAGACTTTGGTCACAAGGAATTAGTTTTTTGTTGTAAATTATTTTAAAGTTAACATTTTGAATTCATAAGCAAAAACATAAGTAACTGATAAATAATTAGGAAACCAACGAAGGAAACAATTAAAGTCACTGAAAGATCGCAAAGAATGAAGAAAACGCAAAAGCAAGACCACTAGCGCCGGTCGTGTTAGCGGCAAATCGGTGAACTAAGCATGCATTCCCACTGACTGGTGATCAGAGATGGCTCTGCAGTCGCACTGAATGCTGAAAACTTTTCAGACCAACTGATGAAATACTAACACTAATATACGCTTATAGGTAATACAAAACACATACTTTGTGGTCATGGTGGATGAAAAATAACATTTAAAATCTATACATATATTTAATCTTTATAAGGGTCGTGTCTGTACATTGAATATTTTTACAAAAAAAAAAATTTCAGTAGGCATTATTAACGATATAATGTTTTTTAAAATGTTTTTTTTTATATTTGTCTATCTGTCTGTCTGTATGTTACCACGTCACGCCCAAACTACTGATCCGATTTCGATGGGGTTTTTTTATTCAACTGTGTGTTACCCGGGTTGCAACTTAGAATACCTAAACCACAGTACCTGACTTAGCAGGTAGGCAGGAAATTAAAATTTGGTTGTTTCTTAACCGATTTTTATGGAACTTTTTTTATTCGTCTGAGCATTATTTAAAATTAAAGTTACTATACAAATTATCATGCCTCATGACTAAAGAGGTAGGTAGGAAATGGAATTTCGGTCGATTTTAACCGATCTTAAAGGGACTTTTTATTTGTTTTTTTTTAATTACCTGGTGTCCAGCCTAGGTTAGAAATAATCACGCAAACCATTCTAATATTGAGTAAGTACCCCAGTTTGTATGGAAAACATGCAGTGACGAAAATACAGAAAACGCTTTTCTGCGCGTAGGAGCGGGATCTGCTAGCACGCGCGCGGAAGCGTGTTTTCCATACAAAAACAAAGATCAGACAATGCGAAACACGCTTTCGCGAGCAGATTCCACTCCTACGCGCGGAGAAGCGTTTTCAATATGTTTGACACTGCATGTTTTCCATACAAACCGGGTGTACGAAGTCGCGTACACAGCTAGTTATAAAATATGTATGTACATAGAAATACACCGCACTATGCCTTTGTTAATTGTTACAACCGTGTTTGATACTTTTTGTAACTTACTTTCTTTCAAACACAATCTATTTGCTCTGTAAAATTTACAAGCACGATTTTATGCAAAAATTCCCAATTCGCAAAACGAAAACCCCCAGTCATTTATCTAGATAGATCACAGAGTTGCAAAGTCCGAACTCAGTCATAAAATTGAAGATATTAATCAAGGAGGGACGGTTGCAAAAACTTCCGTTTAAACTAACTGGCAGTTAGCGAACTAAGTGCTCTGGTTAATTTATTTTCTACCCTCTGGTGGGTCTGCGCTGTCGGTAACTGAGTGGTTAATTAGATAATCTACGAGGTTTTCTGCTGTTATAACTATGATGTGTTTTACTTCCATGCTGGACTGGGAGCGAAAGAAAAACATAGAATGTGCCAGCTGCATTTTCTCCCAGGCATGCTGTAAAACCAGCTAAGGGATCCGAGGGTTTCTGTATATTGCAATTTAGGCGATGGGCAGACAACCTGTCACTACAACAACAGCAAACCCTCAAAAGCTTGTAATATGTGGCGGAACGACCTTTGTTTAGATCGTTTATGCTCTGCTTACCCCATTACGGATAAAGCCTGTTAAAACTAGCTAAGGGATACGAGGGTTTCAGTATATTGTAATTTAGGCGATGGGCTGACAACCTGTCACTACAGCAGTATACCTACAAATCTATCCTAAATAACCCTCAAAACATTGTCAGACGTGGCGGAACGACCTTTGTTTAGGTCGTTTACGCTCTGCCTACCCCATTGGGGATAAAGGCGTGATTGTGTGTATGTGTGTGTGTAAAATTATAAAATATGTGTGTGCATAGAAATATATCGCATTATGCTTTTGTTTATTGTTACAACCATGTTTGTTTCTTTTTGTAAGTTACTTTCTTTTTTTCTTCTTGACGAACGAAGTCAAACGACCCGATGAACCCTCGTGTCAGAGTTTTCAAACCGCCTAGTAGCACAGTTATTAGGCCTCTGTCATTGTTTCAGTAACGTCCACTATCAAAGACAACGACCGGGACCGACGGGTTAGCGTGCCCTGCGAAGCACGGAATCCTTTTTCTTTTCGGACAATCAGATGATTAAGCCTGCAATGTCCTAACCAAACTAGGGAAAACCTTACAAAGTTTTCATTCTTTTGAACACAATCAATATTTGCTACGTTAAATTTACAAGCACGATTTTATGCAAAAAATCCGAATTCGCAAAACGAAAACCCCCAGTAATTTATCTAGATAGATCACAGAGTTGCAAACTCCGAACTCAGTCATAAAATTGAAGATATTAATCAAGGAGGGACGGTTGCAAAAACTTCGTTTTAAACTAACTGGCAGTTAGCGAACTAAGTGCTCTGGTTAATTTATTTTTTACCCTCTGGTGGGTCCGCGCTGTCGGTAACTGAGTGGTTAATTAGATAATCTACGAGGTTTTCTGCTGTTTTAACTATGATGTGTTTTACTTCCACGCTGGACTGGGAGCGAAAGAAAAACATAGAATGTGCCAGCTGCATTTTCTCCCAGGCATGCTGTAAAACCAGCTAAGGGATCCGAGGGTTTCTGTATATTGCAATTTAGGCGATGGGCAGACAACCTGTCACTACAACAACAGCAAACCCTCAAAAGCTTGTAATATGTGGCGGAACGACCTTTGTTTAGGTCGTTTATGCTCTGCTTACCCCATTAGGGATAAATCCAAGATTATATGTATGTATGTACACCTTCTGTGGGTAAAAAATAGGTGATGCTATTCTTAACAAAGTAGACAAGCTAAGGGATCCGAGACTTACAGTATATTGTAATTTAGGCGATGAGGCTGACAACATATCACTACAAATTACAATACAAAACTTTGTCAGACGTGGCGAAACGACCTTTGTTTAGGTCGTTTACGCTCTGCCTACCTCGTTAGGAATAAAGGCGTGATTATATGTAAGTACGTGTTTTATTTTAGTTTAATTTATGTTCAGTTCAGTTATAAGAAGTGGCGTTTAGAAAAATGGTCCAGTAACCTGAAAGTGTAAAAACAATTCGATACCTAGTTCTAAAAAAATACTTTGAAGGTTGATTGATTATTTTGTTGTGCACAGGATTGTGGAGTATTTATTGTTATTTTGCAATACTTTACAAGTGAAAAGACTGTAAAGTAATATAATCTGAAGTTAGGAAATAAATATAATTCTTCCATAAGTTATTTGCGGTTCTAGGAAAACTGTTTTCCATTCATGTTGATTGTTAGTATTTACAAAATTACCAACATTTCCCACTAACTTCATAAACATAATGATAAATGAGCTTGTAATTAGTTAAGTTATGTTCCAATATATGGGTAATTAATCACATTAATATAGAGCTAGAATGCTAAATTGAAATTACCCGCAATCTCTTAGCTTGCATGGCGTATAGCGGCAGAGTGGGCGGGTCATCGCTTCGCTATACACGCGACGGTACAAGTTATAAGCTCTTAGTCTTTCTGCGTTGGCATAAGAGATGTGAAACGGTAAAATTACCCCGGTTAAATATGGTAAAAAACCTAATTTATTCTCATTTTTTCTCACACTGAACAACTTTTCTCAAACATAACAACTTTTCTTAAAAATTAAGAACTGAAACTAAAACTGAACAACTGTTCTCAAACCGAACAACTTTTCCAACAATTGAACAACTTTTTTAAAACTGATTAACTTATCTTAAACCCGATCAACTTTTCTAAACAGTGAACAATTTTTCTCTTAAAAATCGAGGTTTCTCTTCATAAAAGTTCCTTTTAAAACGGCACAAGGCGCCGGTAATTTTACCGTAATCTATATAAATGACCGTAAAATTTCCGTATTTTACCGGCGTATTTGGTAAAATTACGTAATTTTGCATCGATAGTTGGCATGGTGGCCTGACGTGGCTCAAAGATGCCATTGTGCTGAACAGGACAACGCCGCAAAGCACAGTCTTAACACATAAACAGTGGTGACTCTCAACTATTTGACAGTCAAGCTCGCGGCTTTGCGCTAAGCCACAAGCACAAAGTGCGGTGTTGCGTGACCGCGCAGGCTTTTTGTTAGAAGTGCGAGGCTTGCATTTAAATAAACTGAGGTTACTCAAACCAAAAGACTGGCTTTCCCACATACTGACATTACATACCATACTCGTTCTAGAGTTCTACATCTCTCATGACCTGAACTTCCACCAGCTAAACAAAAACTGGGCCTGGTGCCACGATGCAGGATGTTATTAACACTGATAATACTTGTCATCAACCACTAGAAGTACCAGCACTCGCTGCCTCTCATGCCTTGCATTCCTTCCCCGCTATCTCTTACGCCCTGGTCCTCCACCAGCCAAACCAAAACCTGGCCTAGTGCCTCGGTGCAGGTGGTTATTAACACTACGAACGTTTGTCATCAACCTCTAGAAGTGTTCACTTACCTTACCAGCACTCGCTGCCTCTCATGCCCTAGCATTCCTTCCCCGCTATCTCTCATGCTCTGGTCCTTCACCAGCCAAACCAAAACCTGGCCTGGTGCCACGGTGCGGTGGTTATTAACACTGCTAACACTTGTCATCAACCACTTGGTTCACCTTTCCTACTAGCACTCGCTGCCTCTCATGCCCTAGCATACCTTCCCCGCTATCTCTCATGCCCTGGTCTTCCACCAGCCAAACCAAAACCTGGCCTGGTGCCACGGTGCAGGAGGTTATTAACACTACGAACGCTTGGCAGCCGGCGCGTGACAAATGAAGCTCGAGTATTATGAAGAAACCTCCACACTGCCAACCGTGGTAGTTATGGGAGCAGGAAAAATGTGCACAACTGCCTTCGCATATTTTTTTGAATATTTATTGCATTTTTTACAGTCAAAATACGTTCCATGTTCAAAGTATATTCAACTAGTTGACCTCCGTCACAGAATATAGAATAGTAATACATACAAAATGGACAGTCACCTCCCCTCCCCAGTCCGATATACGTCACACTTCGCGCCGGATTGTGAGTCACATTGTGGGTACGCTTAGCGGGCATGGCGCGCGCATGTTTCCCAGTGTAACGAAAATAATAAAGTTTTGTGTTCTAAAGATGGTTAGGTACTGTTCCGTGTACGGATGTCTTTTTACCACAAGATATGACTCCAATAGGAACTTTTTTAGATCCCCAAGTTTTGAGAGACGGTAAGTAACTTCATACTAAATATGCAACCTAACCTATTCTAACTATTCAGTTACAGTGAACTGCTTTAAAACGTTGGTATAATCAAGAACCAGATTAATCAAGTGATGATTATGACCGGTATAACAAAATTTGTCAACCCTTGTAACACGCACACAAACACATACCAAGTGCAACATGCTGTCTGTCGATGTGTGACCAAAATAATATTGTAGTTAGGAGTGTCCGAGCTCATTCTAAATGAGCTGGAAATAATCTTACATAGTTATAAATTGATGATAAGCAATTTTTATATGAGAATCAAACCCCTGACGTACGGATTCAAGAATCCAAAGATGGCTAAGACTTCTACACCACAGTGTAGTATTAATGAAAATTGAAAAAAGTGTACTTTAATTAATTTATGTACTAAATCAGGTCACAATAATTATTATGCTTTCCGTACTCATTACTCTAACAGAAGGCCGTGTTGCTATAAACCATTACTAATCCTATAAAATACTTCAACATATTTATATAACCCCTTTGGTTTATCAGGCACTTTCGGCAACCTACTAAGCAAATTCTCACAATAATTGTAGTTATATTTCGTATCTCCCTAATACAGTCATCATCTCCCTAGCCGTTTCCTGTATCTTACGGGGTCGGCTACCTAATCTACGGGATTGAACGAGGTACTAGTTTTTACATAGAGCGACTGCCATCTGAATCCATAGAAGAGCATCTGAAGCCAATCCTAGATTAGGTCAGAGTTTTCAAGCCGTCAATGTTTATCACTGGCCTCTGAAATGGCTTAACGACTAATATCTACGGTATCAAACTATATTAACCGGAACCAACGGCTTAACGTACCTTCCAAAGCACGGAAAAAGCACCGAATAAACGTCCATATGAAATTCGAAATACAGTATAGTATGATATTTCTTCCATGCTGGCCTGGAAGCGAGAGAAAAACATAGAATGTGCCAGCTGTATTTCCTCCCGGGCATGCTGTAAAAACCAGCTAAGGGATCCGAGGGTCTCAGTATATTGTAATTTAGGCGATGGGCTGACAACCTATCACTACAGCAATATACTTACAAATCTATCTTAAACAATCCTCAAACTTTGTCAGATGTGGCGGAACGACCTTTGTTTAGGTCGTGTACGTTCTGCCTACCCCATTAGGGATAAAGGCGTGATTATGTGTGTGTGTGTGTGTATGTATGATATTTCCTTTACTTCAGCACTCCTTTCTTCTTTTTAAATTCTCCTCTACCCAAAGGTTGACTCGAAGAGATCGCTTCCAGCGATAAGACCGCCTTTATGCACTTTAATTAAGTTTATTTTTGTATTTCTTGTCTTTTGTGTACATTAAATGTTTTTACTGACTTACTCCAATGAACTTTATTTTTATTTAATATTTCAAGAAAAACCAACAGCTATCAATATAAGAATACTTAAAATAAGAATACTTAATACAAGGCAGAAAACCAATTACAAGTTTTCACCGATAGAAAGCAAGCAAATTACAAGCAAGTCCTGTATCAACAAGGTATTACTACCCATAGCATGACCAACTACCCCCAAAATGGTGCATTTAACGCCAGTCATATTTAGTTTGTGCAGTGCCATAGACTACAAATGACGATTTTGTGGATATGCTCGTCAATATACGTTAAGAGTAACTTTCGCGATAGTCTCCATACCACGTTGTTGCTAATCACTACATAGTATAAAACAAAGTCGCTTTCTCTGTCCCTATATCCGTATGTATGCTTAGATCTTTAAAGCTACGCAACGGATTTTAATGCGGTTTATTTTAATAGATAGAGTGATTCAAGAGGAAGGTTTATATGTATAAAATATGCATAATATAGTAGAGAAACACTGATAATTTCCGTGTGAAGCCGCGGCGAGTCGCTAGTAACTTAATAAAATTAAGTCGTCTTCTTCTTCTATCGTGTCAAAATAGATGGGTTTCGGGTGCACAAAAGAAGCCTTCTCGAGAGACGTATATAACTAACATAGTATCAAGCGTCCGGCGCACCCTGGGCAACAATGGACCTGGACAACCTGGACAATCCGCCGCGTCTTCAAGCGGATTGGCTAATTCTTTCACCACGATGACAAGTCTAAGGCTCGTATTTGTAAAGCTATCTCAAGATTGAGAGCAACATTAAGTATGGATTTGACAATCCATTTTGTACTGAAATGACATTTCTGATACGAACTCAAACTGGCTGTCAATCTCAAGTGCGGATTATAATTACGGGCCTAAGCACCCAACCTGACGGCCCGCTTTCGAAGCCTACCTTACGCGTCATCCCGATAGAACTAAGTATTACTGGAGAAAGACAAGCGTTTTGGTGTATTGTAATTTAGGCTCGAATTTATAAAGCGATCTCAGGATTGAGAGCAATGTTACGTATAGATTGGACAGGCTAAATAGTACTGATATGACATTTCTAATACGAACTCAAACTAGCCGTCAGTCTCAAGTGCTGTTTATTAATACGGGCCTTAGACTATTGACTGACGACACTTGTCTCTACTGCGGTATACGGTAAACAGTTTCTAGTACAGCCGGTGATATTCTGCCTACTCCTTGTAGGCGTATACGATATACGGGCGTAACTATAGATATGTTTGTAAGTAAACAAAAGTCAACTAACTTAGTTATATTATTTATCGCTAGCTTTAGATAGACTTTTTCTGCCTTCCTAGAAAAATGGCTGTTTTTCCTTACCTTCTACTGAGTTACCAAAATTCGTAGAACACCGCTACGTCGTAGCAAAATGAAACTACACATTGTAACAATTCTACGGATGTTTCTGTTACGTTATATCTTAAAAAGCGAATGAAAAATCAAGTAAAAGAAAAGAGATACCGAAAATGAAATGTATTTTCTACACTTTCAACTGTTTAAGCTACGACGTTACAACGTAGCTTTATCTACCCAGAAGCGCCATCTACTTGCTCCATACTCTTTGCCTACACCGGGATTAGAACCCGGATCAACATTCGTCGTTACCGACTGAGCCACACAGTCTGTTTATTGCCCATTAGCTGTAACCGGCCTTTTGGACATAAACGCACGGACTTGTGGACTTAAACTTCCGGTTCCGACGTCATAAATGAGATTATGATGAACTCTGCTGGGCTTTATAGGCCATTTTGTCTTTAGTTGGGGGTAAACAAAGCTTCTAATTTTAGTAGTGTTATAATGAGATTGTAGTGTTGAATTTATAAGGGTCAAGATTGTAGACAAGAGCCTTGGTCGCCGCCGACTAAGAGTAAGGGCCGTATTTATAATCAGCTCTCATGAGTGACAGCGAGTTTGAGTTCGTATCAGAAATGTAATTTCAGTACAAACTGGTCTGTCAAATCCATATTTTATATTGCTCTCAAGTTTGATATCACTTCATAAATACGAGCATTAGTGTCACTTTTCACCAGAGAGCGCCGCAATACAACACACTTTTGTTGATACGCACGTTTCAAAAACGTGATGTAAAACTTCGAAAAGTTGGATATTTCAATGATATATAACTCTGTATTTGATTCCCAAAATGCTAATACGCTTGGAAACAAAATTCAGGCTTATTTTGTATGTGACTGGTTCCGTGTAACAGAATAACGTGTCCTGTGAATAAGTCCGGCTGAACGATCCCAACCAATCGGTGGTAGGCTCCGCAAGGGGCTGCCTGGCTCTCGAGCACCCTCTTACCAGAGTCCGGCGCCAAACAGCTTGCTGTGTTCCGTCGGTGCGTGAGATTATTCAGGGTGAGCTTGCTTCATCGACACTGTCACGGTCATCCCTGACCTAGTGTCTAGAGCCAAGAGCAAACCCATTTCTAATAAAAATAAAACAAAATTCAATCTTATTTTGTATGAATATGAGTGGTACCGTGTAACAGTCCTCTGCTCATATGTAGTGTGGGAGAATCCGCCAATAATTGTGATTGACCGCGCTCAGGTTAAGCCAATTCAATGCTGTCTAATTAGCACAACGATTGAAGCATTTCCACTGCTATTCACAGCTCCATTATTAGCTATCACATTGTTAATGAATAGCTTACCGTCCAACAGCTTCTGTTTCCTTACTAACATCATTTTTCTATGGCAAAAACAGCTTCTGTTTATTTTATCAACATCATTTTCCCATGGACGAAACAGCTTCTGTTTCATTTTACCAACATCGTTTTCCATTTTTATGGTAGAAATATTTTATTAGTTAATGATATTAGACTAAAATGATAACAAACAATTTTTCGGCGTACAAGATGCACTTGAGAACAAAATCCTCTTAATATTTAATTATATTTGGAAATGAAGAAAAATTTAAAATCCATTTGGTAAAAAGTAACCAAAATGCTACATTTAGATAACATAGCCTTGCAATAAAATAAAGGGGAAAGAAATCAAATTCACTTTGTAGTTTCAGGGTGTACATAAGAATATTCTTTACATCAACAGAATATATCTATATTCCATTTCTTCCATGCTGGCCTGGGAGTGAGAGAAAAACATGGAATGCTGCATTTCCACCCGGACATGCTGTAAAAACCAGCTAAGGGATCCGAGGGTGTCAGTATATTGTAATTTAGGCGATGGGTTGACAAACTGTCACTACAGCAATATATCTACAAATTTATCTGAAATAACCCTCAAAACGTTGTCAGACGTCGCGGATCGACCTTTGTTTGGGTCGTTTGCGCACTGCCTACCCCGTTAGGGATGAGGGCGCAATTTTATGTATGTATCAACAGAATTTTACTTCCATGCTGGACCGGGAGCGAGGGAAAAACATAGAATGCGCCAGCTAAATTTTCTTTCCAATGCTGTGATAACCAGCTAAGGGCTCTGAGGGTTTCAGTATATCGTAATTTAGGCGATGGGCTGACAACCTGTCACTTCAGCAATATACCTAAAAATCTATTAAAAATAACCCACAAAATTTTGTCAGACGTGGTGGAATGACCTTATATTAGGTCGTTTAATCTCTGCCTACCCCATTAGGGATAAAGGTGTGATTGTATGAATGTATGTACGTTGAACAGTCCCCTTTATCCATCACATGTCAGTGATTATAATTAAATCGTACTCAATAATTGTTATTATTAACGCGTAATATTATTAACGTTCTGCCCGTACCTACTAATATAATATTCTACCTACTAATATAATACGCAATATTCGTGCTAACTGTGATGTGGTTGCTGCTACTTAGTTTAACCTCTAATCTGACGCAGAAATAGCAATAAAGGATATGAGTTCTGTTTGGTTATTGTACCTTAAATAATGGTGGCCTTAGTTAAACTGTATATCTGTACTCTAAGCCTTTAGTCAGGGATACACGTGGAAAAGGGCCCTCTGGCGGGGAGGACCACTCTGCGGAGATCATGCTTAACGGCTGCTACCAGAGTTGGATTCCATTCCGATCCATACAAGCCAAGCTCACAAGAGCGAAGCACTTGCAAACCTGGTGTCAGAGTTTTTAAACCGCCTAATAGCTCAGCTAACAGGCCTCTGACATGGTTTGTGTAACGACTACTATCAAAGGCAGCGACCGGAACCGACGGCTTAACGTGCCCTCCGAAGCACGGAATCGTGTTCATGTTTTTCTTTTCGGACAATCAGGTGATTCAGCCTGCAATCTAACCAAACAGGAGAAAACCTAAAAAAGTAATAAATTCACAAATGTCAAGTTTGTGTCCCTTCTGGGAATCGAACCCAGGACTTCTGAATCATAAGACTATGGCTTTGACCACTAGACCACGGAGGCAGTTACAGACCACGGAGACAGTTGAACCATTAATCATGCCCTTAAATAATATGGTAAGTTAACTTTGTATATATCTGTAGTCCAAGTATTTAGATTCAGAGGCCTTGAATACGTTTTCCATTATGGGCTGACAAAGTTGACATGGACATATTCTACCAATTCATGAGATTGTTCTAGGTTTTTCAAGGATAATGCCCACTGAATGATGACAAAGAGAAAATACTTGGAATGCACCAGACCCATCCTTTCTCGGTTTCCAAACTCTATCAACCGTGGTTTCCAAACAGTTAAAAAAATCATAGAAAAATTATAATGAACCTACACAACTCATAATATATTTTTATTTAATTGACCGTTGGCTTTGCAGGCCGAGACAAAGGCCATGTTGAAATGACATGATTTTGTGTGTACGTATTTAGAGTAAAACATACATACATACATATAATGACGCCTTTATTCCTAATGGGGTAGGTAGAGCGTTAACGACCTAAACAAAGGTCGTTGCGTCACGTCATGCCGCTGGCACATTGTATGTTTTTCTCTCGCTACCAGTCCAGCATGGAAGAAAACTAAAACCTATAGCAAAAATCCTTCATTCATCCTTTTCTCCATCTCGGCTTACAGAGATGATAATGAGAGGCGTCCACTCCGTTTTCATTACAGTAACGGCTGGTTTTCCCGCTGTAATGGGCAATAAACATACCACAAGTAGTGTACGGAGCAACCAGCAATAATCTTAGTCTAGGGGTGATTTAGGACACTGGATGGGGCTAAGACATTTCAAGGGGATTTTTCATAAAGAACAATTTCTTGCAGACGTTCTGGAGTCGTACTTTTAGAGCCCGATGGTGTAGTGAATATGGAGAGCCCGATGTTATAGTGAATAGGGCCGCTGCCTCCTGAGCGGGGAGGTCATGGTTCGAATCCACGTACCGATGTGTTTGACGGTTTTCGAATTTCATATGTACGTTTATTCGGTGCTTTTTCCGTGCGAAGTTGGTCCCGGTTAATATCGTTTAATATCGTAGATATTAGTCGTTAAGCCATGTCAGAGGCCAGTGCTAAGCATCGGCTTGAAAACTCTGACCTAATCTAGGATTGGGTTTGGTTTCCCTTCTGGGTTGCGGAGGTCAGATGGCAGTCGCTGTGTGTAAAAACCAGTAATCAATTTTCAATTTGTAAAGGTCTTTATTTATTAATAAATTTAACATATAACATTCTTGACATAGTCGAAGAACATTTTATCTTAGAATACTACACTTCACCGGCGACATTGCCTCTTGGAAGAGATACAAATAATTGTATATAGAAAAATATCATTAACTCCTAAAACCAAGTCGTAAAACTAGAAATATGCAAGTCATGTAAATCTGCATTTTTGTAGTAATATTAATACAATAATATTTTATCAATTTAACTTCCTAAAATTTTGGAATGACCAGTACCCCCCATTCAATCACCTTGATTAGGTAGCCGACCCCGAGAGATACGGGATAAAGCTAGGGAGATGATGATGACCTGAAGCCGTATTTCTGAACCACTCGTATGAAAACTGAAAACGTATACGAAAATCACAGATTTCGTGTACGAAATCAAATTCTATCACACACGATTATACATATTTTTGAAGCAGTAGAAATCTGTGTTGCCAATAAAGTCTAATTCCATAACTTGTTTTCGTTCTACGCCTACAACTCAATAGAAATACACCTACTACACCACCACTACCATTAACTAAAATCGTTGATTTTAAAAAACCGGTAATGAATCGCAGAGAAACGGAACGTAAATTCAAGTAAATTAATATGTTAAAATGTCACTCGTCAAATGACTGTCTGTGTCACTGTCATGATCATAGACTTCTTAGGTTTCGAGTAGTAGAAAAGAAAACGAGTGGTTTGGACCACTCTTTACAGAAACGCCTACATATGAGTATTTAAAAATTGTGATTTTGGGATTTCGTATGCGAATGTTATTTTTTTTCGTATGCGAATTCGGATACGAGCGGTTCAAAAATACGACACCTGTAGTATTTTTTGCGTTGTCTTTTCTGAAAACAATAGTGTTGCATAATCCACTCAAATATTATTTTAGCCTCAAAAAGTACACTCTTCTCACGCTGAGCAGGCGAATTGGCGATCACAAATGGATGTTTTCTTCGTATTTTGTTTACCTTGTTTTTTAAAATATTTTGACTACAGTCTAAATGCCTATTCAGTCTACTTTAAACAAATATTGTTATGTTGCCTTTTACGACACCCGCGTAATGATTGGTGGGTAGTTCTCCTGATTGACGGAAATGCCACGAATATGTTCCGCGATAAAACATTACATTATTTTACAATTACAAGCTTTTAAATGTGAATCACGTATAGCTTTTTGGATGTGGGTTACTTAATGATATTCGTAGAAACAAATATATTTTTTTATGTAAGTGATAATAAATTCCATCAAATAATTTTTGTCGAGGACAACTACTAAGGTACACTGCGATACTATTCTAACTCGACGGAAATACCTGTAATTACTACCTAAATTAAAATTATAACCTTATATCCCATCCAGTATCTCTACATCCATACTGAAACACATAAGTTTTGGGCGGATAATCTCGCAAATTTTATCCCTCTTTGATTACTACCAACACTTGCGCTTTCCTCTACAAATGATAGTTTAACTTCTATAATGGTGATTAAGCTAATATGTAGCCAGTTTTACCTTTTACTGCTTAAGTTTCAAGGCTGGCTTAAGTATCTAATATATTATTACAGCTGTGTGGTTGTAATTATATATGTGAATTAGAATTTCATAACGTCTGTAGTTTTTTTGACAAAGAGCATACTTTTAAATGGCAAAATAAGTGACAATCAAAAAGAGTATGCGGTT
Organism: Scrobipalpa costella; assembly: GCA_949820665.1. Classification (NCBI taxonomy): domain Eukaryota; kingdom Metazoa; phylum Arthropoda; class Insecta; order Lepidoptera; family Gelechiidae; genus Scrobipalpa; species Scrobipalpa costella. Next base: position 25,396,324 of record OX463298.1, read on the forward strand.
AAACTTTAGATAACCTTATTTGTTTATTTTACTTTGGATTTCTTTTATATTCATAAAATAGTATTTTTGCCATCCCAGTCCCCATAATGCGCATTTTTCGTTGTTTACGCTCAGTCTACCCAACTAGTTATAGAGACGTGATGATTGTGTGTGGGTGTGTGTGATTATGTGTGTATGCGCATTTTAGTGGATGCGGTAAGTACCTATACTTACAAGTATAGCACCAACTGCGTAGGTACCTAAGGAGAGCAAATAATTGTTATGTTAGTTTATTCTTCTTAACTGCCTCCGTGGCCTAGTGGTTAGAGCCATGGGCTTACGATCCGGAGGTCCTGGGTTCGATTCCCAAGGGGGAAACATAAATTTGATATTTGTCAATTTATCACTTTGTGAGGTTTTTCCCAGTTTGGTTAGGACATTGCAGGCTGAATCACCAATTTGTCTGAAAAGAAAAAAAGATTCCGTGCTTCGCAGGGCACTTTAAGCCGTCGGTCCCAGTCGCTGTCTTTGATAGTGGTTGTTACTCAAACCATGTCAGAGGCCTATCAGCTGTGCTACTAGGCGGTTTGAAAAATATGACACCAGGGCTCATCGGGTCATTTGACTCGAGAAGCCATTCGCCAAAAAGTAGTTTATGCTAAGACAAAAAGCCGTTCAGAAAACCGCAGTAGTAATTTAGCGTAAGTATTTAGCTAAATAGAAATTAACGTGCATTTCTACAATGGGATCTGGGCTCACCCTGTCCGGGGCAGGCACCACGAGAAACGACCCACGGCAACGTACAGTCACACGCTAAAACTATGCAAGAATATGTAGATAACTTCTAAGAAATAAATTATTTAATATTTTTTCTTATAATAACTGAATACGTAAGTACTTTCTGTTTTTAATTTTTAACTCGAAAATAAAAAACTGTCACAAATGCTTATTAAATAATAAAATCGTTTATTCCAGACCAAAGCTCCATCATTTCAGCCCTTTGTCTACCCACTGCAGGGCATAGGCCTCCTCTTTTTTGTGCCATGACTGCCTATCTTGGGCTAGCCTCGTCCAGGTCTTACCAGCTGCCTTTAATGTATCGTCCACCCATCTAGCTGCGGGACGACCAACATTCCTGCGACCTCCTCTTGGCCACCACTCCGTATCACCAAATTAATATTTATCACAAAAAAAGAACTTAAATTAACATAACATAATATTCACAGATAATATTAAAATATAATATTAAAATAAATTAACAATACATTCCAATTCATAAGATTCAATTAAATATTATTGATACTGGTTTTTCCTACTTCTCGACCGGTTTTCGGTCGGTTTTTACCCTATCTCCCGCCTTGAGACCCTCAAGGAAGGGCAGGATCAGGTTCCCTATCAAATGCCTCCGTGGGCTTGTGGCTAGTGCCATGGACTCCCGATCCGGAGGTCCTGGGTTCGATGCCCAGGGGGGAAACACAAAGTTGATATTTGAGAATTTATCACGTTGCGATTTTTTCCCCAGTTTGGTTGGGACATTGCAGGCTGAATCACCTGATTGTCCAAAAAGAAAAACAGATTTCGTGCTACGGAGGGCACGTTAAGCCGTCGGTCCCGGTCGCTGTCTTTGATAGTGGTCATTACTCAAACCATGTCAAAGGCCTCATAGTTGTGCTACTAGGCGGTTTAAAAAACTCTGACACCAGGGTTCATCGGGTCAATAGACTCGATACCCACCAGAAAGAAGAAGAAGAAGGTATATATCTAGAAAAATGGTGTTCCCAAAACTTTACTATAAAAATTGGCTTTTCCGTACAAAATTTCCACCTCGATCTGTCAATTTGTATGGAAAAGCCAAAATATTTTTTTCACTCCCTGAAAGAATTTCTTGGTGGGAGTTGTTCAGTGTCGTTGACTGAGCAAACCCTGTCAGTTTGTGGGACGCTCTGTATATGACAAGCAACACCTCACTATTAGAATGCCCAGAAAGAATCGGTTCGTTGTTCGAATCGAGAATCAACTCACTTAGAGGAAGAAGAATGCCCACTTTCTTTTTCGTATAATTACGCTAGCACCAAATCAATGTAAACCTATTTAACTGACTTTACGTAACACAAAACGTGCTTTGCAATAAAACGAACAATAACAAAACTATTTATCATTGTTACTTTTATAAATCCTTAGAGATCCGACTCTGACTTTTGCCGCTATCTGTACTAATGTATGTGTTTAGACTGGCCCAGGATTACTGTAGATAAACTGGAGCTAAGCGGGCCTTAATACCGATTCTTACCCGGCTCACTGCTGCTCAAATGAAATGCGGTTTTAAGAGCACAATTCTAGATTATTCGCTTTTGAGATCAAATAAGACATACTATTAAGAAAACAAACTGTAAAAACCAGTTAAGGGATCCAAGGGTTTCAGTATATTGTAATTTTGGCGATGGGCTGACAACCTGTCACTACAGCAATATACGTACAAATCTATCTTAAAAAAAACTCAACATTTGTCAGAACGACCTTTGTTAAGGTCGTTTACGCTCTACCTACCCCATTCGGGATAACGACGTGATTATATGTATGTATGTATTAAGGAAACACTTATTACACCATTCCACTATATATTATTTATTAAAGTGACCGATTTTAAATAAGACATACGTAAAGTAGAGGTAAAACCTAGAAGTCCAGTTGTAGATTTTGGAGAGAGTTTTTAAGGGAATAAAGTAGTACATACATCAAGCCTTTATTCCTAATGGGGTAGGCAGAGCGTTAACGATCCAAACGTTTCACCACGTCTGACAAGTTTTGAGGGTATTTTGAGATAGGTGGATCTGTATATTGTTTTAGTGATAGGTTGTCAGCTCATCGCCTAAATTACAATATACTGAAACCCCTGCAATCCTTAGCTGATTTTTACACCATGTCCAGGAGGAGATAAAGCTGGAACATTCTATGTGTTTTTAACGCTCCCAATCCAGGATTGAAGCATGCTAAAGAAGATAATTTTATTAACTGTGTCCTCAGAAACACGCAAGGTAGGTATATAAGGACCGTATTTATAATCAGCGCTCATGAGTGACAGTGAATTTGAGTTCGTATCAGAAATGTCATTTCAGCACAAACTGGACTGTTAGATCCATACTTAATATTGCTCTCAAGTTTGAAATCGCGTCATAATTACGAGCCTAAGTGTCAATATCAAGTTCATACAATATTTATATAGTCCATCCCCTAATTTGCTAACCAAATTACCCAATAACTTTCCAACTCCAAACGACAAATTTAAACAAATCTAAGATAAAACTGTACAAAATAAAACACCTCAAGCTTTGCAACTTTTTCCACTAAGTCGCACAAAATGGCGGCAGAACTTGTAACAGAATTGTTGCGGTTAAAATCAACTATAATTGAATTGTTATCTTCCTATCTTAACCTAGGATCGTGGCATTGTAGTTAATCACATTAGGGGTTGGCTAGGCTTCCTTCCTTTGAATAATTTACTTAAAGAGTCGCTTTTAGAGTTCCTTTAGTTAAAAGTTAGCCTCATTTTGTTTCACAGAGTAACTCGACGATTTTTTTGCACGGATATGTTCCAATGCATGCGCGAAGCTTCCAAAAAAGTCAAAATAAGGCATGGTGAAAACAACCATTTTCTAAACCTCATTTATCTACTCTAATTTAGTAATGTTCGAATTATAAACTTCTAAACGAATTTATAATAGCATACTTTTTAAACAGAATGATGAAAAAATTAAAAAGTTTACTTTTCGTTGCATCTTAGTTTACTTTTCATTGCACCTGCCCTAGCACATTCTCACAAAGATGCAACGAAAAGTAAATTTATTTGCTGGAAGCAAGGAAAGATAATAATCACACAGTAATTACCAAAAAATCCCGATTCCAAGCCAAAAATCTGTAAAATTATAATAATCTATGGTAACGGTGCATGCGCGGTGACGGTTTGCCTGCGCGCTTAATTTTGCCGCCATTTTCTACGGTGAAAGGTTTTTATTGTTTGTTTATCGCGCAACTCAAGGAACGAATAATTGACTGTTTGCTAAAAATGTGCGACTCTGGTGAGGAATATAATAATACTCTACCGGATATTTTAGATGCCGCTACGGAAATTACCAATAATTTATTGCCCGCCAAGTCAAGAAAACTGTACGAGAAATGCTACTAAGAATTCAGGCTATGGAAAATGCAAAAAAATGCGTATGAGATGTGTATGAGAGTAGATAAAATGGTGCATGCAACTGCACATAACTAGGTATTACAATGCTCTTGATACCATTGTGATACCCTTCATTATGCAACAGTTGCATAAACTACTATTACCAAACTAACACTTTAATAATAATAACTTTTAAACCAGTACGTACTCCTGACTTATCAAGGTTAGTTTCTTTAAATGGTACCCACTTTCTTCTATAACTACAATAAAAGTATGAAGTCCGTGTCAAGCCAGATTAGGATAGAATCACCCTAATCTTTCCGAGGGAGTTTGCAAACCAAACGTATTCCATGTATATCAGAGGACTGTTGTAGCTAGTAAAGAGAACAACAGAACTTCTGTAATAGTACACCCTGTATTAGGCCATAGTAACTACAAATTACTTCCATGCAGGCCTGGGAGCGAGAGAAAAACATAAAATATGCCAGCTGCATTTCCTCCCGAGCATGCTGTATAAACCAGCTAAGAGATCCGATGGTTGCAGTATACTGTAATTTAGGCGATTGGCTGACAAGCTGTGGTGACAGCAATATATGTACCTACAAATCTATCTTAAATAACCCTCAAAACTTTCAGACGTAGCGGAACGACCTTTGTTTAGGTCGTTTACGCTTTGCCTACCCCATCAGGGATAGTGGCGTGATTATATGTATGTATGTGACAAAAGCAACGGAACCCTCAGTTTTTTGCCGCAACACTCTCTTGGCTCAACAACTAGCTCTAATTACAGTGAGCTAAGTACGTTTGGTCTGCACTTGTTATATCACTTCTTTAAGATTTCTCTCTTACCGCGGTGGTAATGTCGACTAGTTGGAAAAGATTTAGTGCAGCTATTTTCTGCATTTTTCTGTTATGTTGTATTTTATGCAATTGCAAGTTATTCTAATTTCAAACTCATTTTTGAATTTGTATAATTTCGACCTCCAAAAATTATAGAACAAGGCAAAAACTGAAACTTTTAGATCTTATTTAGAATCTTAATAACACCTAAAGTTAACCATTTACGGATATTTAACCTGTTTCCTATCTATGTATGTTCCAAAACATACATAGATAGGAAACAAAAACCCAACAGGAACAGCTTATTTGTTAAATAGAAATTTCTTACAGCAGACTTAAAGAAGTGAAATGAAAAGAAAATATTTTGTACACCGAAATTCGTATCTTATCTTATCTCAATCCCATTCCGTGACCCCGAAAAATAAACAAAACAGCCCGTCGCTCTAAAACTGTCTAAAATTATAAAGTCTTGCCAAGTTGGGGTGCAGTGCGACAGATGGCACTGGTGAATTAAAACAGCCAAGACAAACACACGAAACTTGGCCTCGCCACTGCCGCACCCGCTGTTCACTTTATTAAATTTCGTCCAACTTTGAATAAACACAACTGGATTTTGTTAAGTTAGATTAGCTAGGCCTTGTAGATGCTCCGTTGGGGTTAAGTTTTATTTGAGATGACTTTCCCGAAATGTTGAGGTGCTTACAACATAGAAAAAGTTATTCTTATATCTTCTAGGTAGAATCATGCTTATATTTTTTTGACACAAAGCTTTATTTTGTTAAATAAACCCTTTTATATTTTGAACAACCTATACAAATTAAATTTTGTATGAGGGATATCTTCTCACAAGCTGATAGACCCCTATCAGGTTTCAATTTATTTCAGTCAATAAAACTGAACAACTTTCATAATTCTTTCATGAAATGAAAGAAAAAATGCATTTTCCACACAAATACTTTTATAGACGTAGTTTTGTGTGAGAAAGTATTTTTTTCTCATTCCCTTACACCCTGTATAAAAATAAAAATATAATTCTGTTGAAAGCAAAGCTCTAAACAAATCCTGGAGCAAATTTTTTTCTACATACCAGACGCTGAGTCACTGATCTAAGTGCGATACACGGCGTCACTGCAAGCTACGATTCTCATACACAAGACAACCCTCATCACCATCCAGTACCGCCTTTGCAAGAACTTTAAAAACATCGCGTAGTCAAAGCAAGCAATGGAAAGCATTGATTCTAGGCTTTTTAACTAGAATTTTCCACTTGTGACGACGTTGGCGACAGTTGAAGTGACCTCTTCACAGCGTCGCGTTCCACACGTTTTTGCGTTTGAATAGTGACGTCACGGAAATAGACGTTGGAAGAATCTTAGCTAGGTGTATGCCTACTTGAGGTATTCATTGGCTCTTATGGTACGAAAGATCTACGAATGATTGAATGAACGAATGCCAGATTACTTGCATGCTGGACTGGGTGCAAGAAAAAAACATAAAATGTTCCAGCTGCATTTCCTCCCGGGCTTGCTGTAAAAACCAGCTAAAGGATCCGAGGGTTTCTGTATATTGCAGTTTAGGCGATAGGCTGCAACCTGTCACTACAGCAATATACCTAAAAATCTATCTTAAATAAACCTCAAATCTTTGGCGGTACCTTTGTTTAGGTCGTTTACGCTCTGCCTACCCTATTGGGGATATATATATATCATCATCTTCCTCGCCATTTGCCGCATCTCTCGGGGTCGTATATATATATATATATATATACGAACATATGCTTGTAATAAGCACAAAAAATGTGATCAGCAATGAAGGTTTTCGAAGAATTTTTTGCGCGGCCCAGCTATGCAGGTAACTGATAATAACCAGTATGGGGCATATCGTAATCGGACACGTGGTCAAGTGGTTAGTGCTTATCATTCCGATAACGAATGTTAAGCGACCGGTCTTCTTCTTTCGGTATTGCGGTATATCATCTTGAACGTTTCCATGCTGGCACGCTAAGCCGTTGGTGTCAATTAATATCGTAGCTATTAGTCGCTAAGCCATGTCGTCTGGATTAACTACTCACCTGGCAAAAGCCTAATCTAGGAAAGGGTCTGGTTTCCCTTTTGGGTTGCGGAGGTCAGATGGCAGTCGCTCTGTGTAAGAACCAGTACCCTCGTTTAATCTCCTAGATTAGGTAGCCCAACGCTTAAAATGCGGGATAAGGATAGGGAGATGATGATAGGGCGTATTTTACTATCAAAGGCTCTACACTAGACAAATTTATGTGCCCCCCGAACTGATTCATAATGACTTAATGTTCAGGTACCAGCGTACATTATTATGAATAGGCCAACTAAATACTAATTAAATAAGCCAGCTAAGCTAAGTAGGGCAGGTAAATACCTATTTTCTATAAGAGATCCCTCTATAGGTAGGCACATAGTCGACCTACAATAGGCGTTTTCGGCTGATAAAGTTTCGGCCCTCTAAACTTTGTCAGACGTGGCGCAACGACCTTTGTTTAGGCCGTTTATGCTGTGCCTACCCCATGAGGGATAAAGCGTGATTATATGTATGTATGTTTTGGTACTTCCATGCTCGACTTGGAGTGATAGAAAAACAAAGAATGTGCCAGCTGCATCTCCTCCTGGGCATGCAGTAAAAACCATCTTAAGTATTCAGTGTATTGCAATTTAGCGTCACTATAGCCTGTAATAACCTCAAGTTAAAACTTGTCAGGTGTGTCGGAATGATGTAGTGTGTAGGTAGTAGGTATCCAGTGAAAACAATTTAAAAAATCGAATAAATTATAAACAATGTAATCTGAAGACCTGTAATATGAATTCAAATAAAAACAACGTTTATTTTTAATATTAATTGTATTTTATAAACAATGGATACCTGGAATGTAACTTGAATATCGTAGTAAATAATTATTAACTTTCTTAGAAGGTCAACGCACCTCCACGTGTAACCATTAGTCATAAGCGTCATAATCGTTAGTATATAAGAGCCTGATTTTAATCAATAAATGTTCAGTATAATCCAGAGCTCCGTTGTATTGATTTCCCGCCTACGGGTCCCATCCTTTTGTTCGTTTTCACTCTGCTTTTTATGCCCATTAGGGATAAAGGCGTGATTTTATGTATGTATGTTTTGGTATTTTTCCGTCACATTCTACGTTCCGCAGTTTCGAAACCACCAACGCACAATCTAGTTTACTCCGCATCGTATTTCAATGGATCCTCGGCATGCAATTATTTTTTAAACCATCAAAAACTCTGCGAAAGCACTTCAACCCATTCACAACCTGTGAAAAAACTTTTTAGTTGCACTCTTCAGTCTCCACTTTCAGAGCGAGAGGTAAAACATTAACGAACAGATCCAAAATATCCGGAGCCGCGGATTTGCTAAGGATATTGCTAGCATCGTGTTGTATGAGGGGTCAAGTTGGGCTGGTCTAGTTGAACCTTTTCAGTCTTTGTGAATAGTTGGCTTAGCAACACTAATTACGTTAAAAACAACACTTAGGTCTCAAAGGTCTGTAGCGGATGACCTATTTTGGTGTAAAGTTCTTAGGTTTAAAATATGTCACTTAATGTGCGTACACACATTACATACATACCCGTTTATAATGACATAAAAAAATATAGAGAACAAGATTTTTTATCGATTGAAGTCAATTACAGCTGCCTCTATAGTATTATAAAATAATAATGATTATGTAGTTTTCAATTTGATTAACACTGCTTTTGCTTTTAGGACGCACCTACAAAAAGACAAAGGGTATATTTTCATGAGAAATTTTCGTGATTACGTTTTTGTCCCAGAAGACGCCATGCTCCTCATAAACGCAGAAAACCAGTTCTTAAATTTGTCCTAAGTAGTCTTAAAGTCAGTTTTAAACAGAATAAGAAAATGACAAGGTAGATTTTAAAGTGAACTTGTTTTAAGATTTTGACCATTTTCTCTTATTTCCGTTTTCATTACACAATTACGCAGAAGGCTCGGTAGGAAGCTGGTACAGTCCCGTAGAGAAAGGCCGTGTCGTGCACAAAGCAATTTTTAATTGCTGTAGGGAGACGTGTCTTTGACGTATACGATTGATTAAAAAGAAAATGGCCGCCCGGACTCGTAATGAATGTCTAAGGATTAATTAGGAATGGACATGGGGGTGGTATTTTGGAAATAGAAGGTTGTTGGTTTAATTTTCTTTTCAATGCCATCACTTAGTTGTAATTTTAAGTCCTGAACAAAAAGACTAAAACACTAAAATAGATATGTAGTTAAATTTATTTTTAATGTTTATAAAATGCGTAGAAGATGGCTTATTTACATATGAAAAATTTGGTACATCAAGTTCAATGAATTTGCCTAAGCTATCCCATTAGTCCTGTATTTTTCCAAAATGTTAACGATGTTTTATAAGGAACATTGCAACCCATCTACAATAGTGCAAAGAACATTATTTAGCTTCCGACTTTCTCTCGCAAGATTTTAAAGATACTTTATCATACTTGAGAATATGCATACTTCAAAGAGGCTGATTTTAAAGACGCCATATCTCAAAACGCCTGGGATTCGGAAATGCAGTCGAAAATTGATTCGTTTGTCATTGCACGCGCTGTCAAATGGATTCAAGATGGCGCTCGCGAAAAATAACCGGTCTCATGGAAGTCTTAGTCTTATTAATACGTGGAAATAGCCAGCCAGCAGAAATACATGGACGAAAGTAGAAATTTATGGACTTATGGTGCATATTAAGCATATAACATAAAAAAAGTGTAACTAAGTCGCAGAAATAAGCTCACATGTCATTTTATAGCATTGTCTTGTCCAATAATTTCAGGTCGAACATATTGTATTGAATTGAATCATTTATTTAATTATTTAACAATTTATTGTACACAATAAAACATCTTAAACACAGGACGTAAAAAACAAAGACACAACAGGCACTGCTTATTTCTAAAACGAAATTTCTTACAGCAGAGCAGACCTACAGAAGAGATAATTTTAACGATCATTTAACACATAGTTATTTTTTCTAGTAATAGCTTGTAATTATAAAGGACGAAAAAGATACAGTAAGTATATACCGTACAATAAAATCAAAGATATAATTTCTACTCTACCGATTCATCAGGTAAATGCTATGAAAAATAATATGATTTATTCCAGTATTATGGCGAAGTGCATTTATCACTCTTAAGGCGACTGCAATTGAGGTTCAATAATAACAGAGTGCTTGAACAATACGGTACGGCTCCGTCAAGTGCGAGTTTAGTGCAGAAATAGAGGGTTCTTTACATGTTAATCATAATCTTTATCTTCCATGCTGAAACTCAAACTTGAGATTGCTTTATAAATACGAGCCTAAATATTATTGCCAAAAAAATTATAGTTACCATAGAAGTTACAATTAGTTTTACCTTCTAAAATGTAATCGAATTTATAGGACAAAGTAATATTTTTAGTCTTCTTCTTAGCGAGTGGATTCTCGAGTAGAATAACGACCCGAAGAACCCTGGTGTCAGAGTTTTCAAACCGCCTAGTAACACAGCTATTAGGCCTGTGACATGATTTAAATAACGACCTCTATCAAAGACAGCGACCGGGACCGACGGCTTAACATGCCCTCCGGAGCACGGAATCCTTTTACTTTTCGGACAATCAGGTGATTCAGCCTGCAATGTCCTAACCAAACTGGGGGAAACATCACAATGTGATAAATTGACAAATTTCAACTTTGTGCTCCCTCCCCCCTGGGAATCAAACCCAAGACCTCCGGATCGTAAGCCCATGACTTTGACCACTAGACCACTGAGGCAGTAAATATTTTTAGTTAAAATACTTAGAGTTTCATTATTTTATTTGTTATGCCAACTATCTCTAAAAGATGGCGGGCTGGGGTGGTCTTGGGCCTACAATTTGCGCTGCGACTCATTTCAATACGTGCGTTGATGCATTTTATACTTACTCCAAACAAATATGAATTAATTTAATTTATAAAAAATCTTAAAGGTAATTTCTGCATTAGTTTTAAATTAATTTGAATTATATGAACTGTGATGGTAAATAGTTTATATGTATATTTCATCACACACATTATATGTTTTTATTCGATTTGGTTGCTGTCTCTAGATTATACGCATAAATTAATAAAATTTATTAAATAATAAAACTGCGAATAAAATACCATTACTATAGGTACTTTAAAAAATAATAATTATAGATCGAAAGTAATCTCCTTCTTCAATGCTAGATTCAACTGCCTCCGTGGTCTAGTGGCTAGTGCCATGGACTCCTGATCCAGAGGTCCTGGGTTTGATTCCCAGGGGGGAAACACAAAGTTGATATTTGAGAATTTGCCACTTTGTGAATTTATCCCCAGTTTGGTTAGGATATTGCAGGCTGAATCACCTGATTGTCTGAAAAAGAAAAAGATTTCGTGCTTCGGAGGGCACGTTAAGCCGTCGGTCCCGGTCGCTGTGTTTGATAGTGGTCGTTACTCAAACCATGTCAGAGGCAGATGTTACTAGGCGGTTTAAAAAACTCTGACACTGGTGTCAGCCGGTGCCGGCAGCTGGTGTGAACCCTGGGGTTCATCGGGTCGATAGACTCGATACCCACTCGACAGAAGAAGAAGAAGAATGCTAGATTTGGAGCGAGAGAAAAACATAGAATGTGCCAGCTGCATTTCCTCCCGGGCATGCTGTATAAACCAACTAAGGGATCCGAGGGTTTCTGTATATTGCAATTTAGGCGATGGGCTGACAACCTATCACTACAGCAATATACCTACAAATCATCTTAAATAATCCTCAAAACTTTGTCAAAGGTGGCGAAACGACCTTTGTTTAGGTCGTTTACGCTCTGCCTACCCCATAAGGGATAAAGGCCTTATTATATGTATGTAAGTAATGTTCAATAATAAATGTAAATTATTTCTTTATTGACTGGACTAGTATACGTGCAACAGTTTCCAGCCAACAGTTGTAGTCAATCTCGATCCATTCTTTCTTACAAAGAATGAAGTTAAACTGTTCTGCGCGTGAGCGCTGTGCTGAGATTTGCAAACGTAACGGTACTGAGAAAAGGTAGGTTGCAAATGTTAAAGTGTAATGCTTATGGTTGGAGGTATGCGTTTTTTTTCCTTTTTGTCTTCTTTATCAGCTAAGGGACTCGAGGGTTTTAGTTTATTGTAATTTAGGCGATGGGCTGACAACTTGTCACTTCAGGTATATGGGTACAGATCTATCATAAACTACCCTCAAAACTTGTCAGGCGTAGCGAAACGACCTTTGATTAAGTCTTTTACGCTCTGCCTACTCCATTAGGGATAAACGCGTGATGTATGTATGTATGTATGTCTTCTTTATTTGCACCATTAATATCTGAAGATCTTAAGTGAAAGGTAGCAAAATTACTAGTAAGCACCTCATATATGAGACACTCTGTTACCTTAGGGCGAAACCACTAGTAAAGTACATAATTACAGTGACTGTGAAATAAAAAATAAACAAATTGATCCCAAAAGATATTTAGCAACATTTTATTGACTTTAAAAGTAAACACACTTAAAAATCGAAGTGGAAAGTGGACAAATAATTTTATAATTTAAACCGCGGCAATTATCAAAAAGATGTTCTCCCTTCTTTTAAAACAAAGTATCTTCCCTCAATGCTGACGAATCACCATCTTTAACATTGCAACTGCCGGGAGGTCCATGGGGCCCGAAAAGTTCTCCCTTATTAATAAAGAGCGGTGATTAGTAACTTCTGATTCCAAGTTCTACGCCCGATGAGGAGCAATTATTCGACACATTGATTTATTGTTCAGTCCCAACTTTGAGACGATTTGTCCTTAGAAAGTTTCCTATCAGCCCCTCTCCGAATAGGGTTATGGTGTTTGATGTATTATATGACTCGCAGAATGATGCAACTGAGTGAGTTGGTAGAATCTGACTTTAAAAATATTTATTTATTCAACAATTAATCGTACACAAAAACATCATAAAAGCAAACTGCTGAGTTCTAAAAAGAAATTTGATGATTGTCAATGATACGCGGATAAAACGTGCACAAAATTTACTACCTAGGTACTAATAAAATTATACTATACTGTAAAATACTAAGATAGTTCAAGAAATTAAGATAGTGTAAGATTCTATAAAATACTATTTTTTTTTCGTTTTTATTATTTTTCGTTCAATTATTATTGCGATTCCAAAGTGTGATAAATGGTGATTAGCAATAAAGAAGCACATTCATTGGCAATGCCATATTTTTTTTTTTAAATGTCATGTAAATTTGGAGACATTTGCCATTCTCACTGTGTTTGGCAGGTGGATTTGCAAACGCAAGAACAAGTTGTCATATTTCCATGGAATACTGCTACCCGTTCCTTAGATGTATCCTTTTGTCTACTCTCACGATCATATGAGCTATGATCGTGCTATTCAACTCTGCAAACGCAAGAAATTTAAGACTAACTCAGATCAGTCAGGGAATTATTTCACATCACAGCTCTATGACTACAGGAGAATGTGATTTGGTTTTAGTATAAAATATGAGGAGATAATTTAATAACTTCCCTCTGATATAGCACGTTCAGTTCATTCAGTGAGTCAGTTCATTCCGTGAATCACATCGTCAGCTCTCTCACAGGAGACTGCGATACGGTTCTTGTATAAAATATTGGGAGATGCTTTAATAACTTCCCTCAGATATGGAGTGTGATATCTCTCTGTATGATATAGCACATTCAGTTCATTCAGTGAGTCAGTTCATTTAGTGAGTCACATCGCTAGCTCTATGACTACAGGAGGCTGCGATTCGGTTCTCGTATAAAATATTGACAGATGCTTTAATAACTTCCCTCTGATATAGAGTGTGATATCTCTCTATATGATATAGCACATTCAGTTCATTCAGTGAGTCAGTTCATTTAATGAGTCACATCGCCAGCTCTATGAGTACAGGAGACTGCGATTCGGTTCCCGTATAAAATATTGGGAGATGCTTTAATAACTTCCCTCTGATATGGAGTTTGATATCTCTCTGTATGATATAGCACGTTCTGCTCCAGAGCAGGGGGACTTGTTACTTTGTTTCGAGTTTTGTTTATGTAATGTTTAAGAAAAAAATACTATTCAAGTAAGAGATTATTTAAGTAATAGGATTCTTTCTTGCGGCAGAGTAGAAAATCTCCTGCATTCCAGTTTCCAATCACAATCAATTTGTCACAAAAAAGTTTTTTTTAATTACTTGTATGTACGTGTTACACACTCATTAATACTTTTTCGTTTAAAAAAAAACAACAATTACAAAAAAACAACCTACCTTTAGTTTATTTAACTTAGATAAATAAGTTACAATTGTACCTTACTTACCTATGTATATAAATGAAGGGTTTAACTGGTAAATAAAGGTATTGAATTTAAGAAGATTTGTTAATTTTATTACCATATAAAATTTCTTATATTCTATTTGCACTGGATTTCCTATTGATTGTGAATTTAAAACAAACGCGAAGAGAGTTAGTTGTTTCGAAGTCTCAATACAATTAAAGTTTTTTTTTTTTATACCTCATGAATTTTAAAACACAATTTAATGTGTGATGACCACTTACAACCTCTATAAGTGTAGGCTGTGACTCGAGGCGTGGCTCGCTTTGTCTTGTATCAATGCGTTTTACAATGCACCTGGGAGGCTGTAAGGCGAAGGTTGTTGTGGCAGACGAAGTTTTTAACAGTGTATTTTGTCCTTAAATGAACTCAAAAATAAATAATAATAATCTTTCATGGTAAAAACGTAAAAAAGCCAGATAACAAGTTTTTTTATAAAGTAAGGTATTGTCCAATGGTCCGATTTAGCCCCATCCTATCCTTGATCTAAATAAGAACGCTCAATGTCCTGGAATATCTCTTGGGTGATGATATACTTAGTACATATCGGAAAAGTATATTATTTACCATTTGTCACTTTTACTTTAGTAACCAATTACATAAACTCTGTCTAACTACAATGTTTATTTGTAACTATATCGATAATGAAAATTATAGTATTTCCAACTCCGTTTAAGAATAAAGGTAAACAAAAGTTTCGTATCTTTTAAGCGAATAATCGAATATCTTATTTCTAAAATAAGTTTTAGCTATTAGATATGTCAACATAATGAAATTAGTAGTTTTAGTAATTTGCCTACACGTATCATTTATTTTTGAAATGTGTTTTTGAATAAAAAGACATGAAACTTTTTTTACCTTTATTCTTTAAAAGACACGCATTCACTATAGCAGGCTCAGGTATTTTTCTATGTCAGATTGTTCTGGTCGTAGTCGTTACACGTAGCATATTTTGTGAGTCTACTAAAGAGTTTTATTTCTGAAGGATTCCTTGAAACATTTTATGGTAGGTATAACTTGATAATATTTCTGTCTCTACCTATCGTCATCTCAACTGAGGTGCCCATTGCTGCACATAGCCCCCCAAGGATCCCCACAATGATCAGTCCAACGCCATCTGCAATCAGCAGATTCCCGTAACATTTACCAGATCGACGTTTCATCTTGTGGGTGCCTACCTACGCTGCTTCTCAAGAACTTTCCAGCCTCGTCCACTGCCACTTCAGTTGCGGAATTTTTCGAGCTATATCGGTTAGCTTTATTAATTTGGGTCTCTTTAATAAGATAGCTTTAATGCTGGTTTAGGAGCGATAGAAAAACATAGAATGTGCCAGCTGCATCTCGTCCCGGGCATGCTGTAAAAACCAGCTAAGGGATCCGAGGGTTTCAGTATATTGTAATTTAGGCGATGGGCTGACAACCTGTCACTACAGCAATATACATACAAATCTATCATAAATAACCTTCAAAACTTTGTCAGACGTGGCGGAACGACCTTTGTTTAGGTCGTTTACGCTCTGCCTACCCCATTAGGGATAAAGGCGTGATTATATGTATGTATGTATGTATCTTAAACAACCCTCAAAACTTGTCAGACGTGGCAAAACCTTTATTTGGTACGTTGACGCTCTGCCTACCCCATTAGGGATACAGGCGTGAGAGTATGTATGTTAATAAAACACGTATCCACCTCAGAAAGGACGCTCAGTACCATCGTCTACAATGGCGAGCTATCAACCGTTAAAACAACCAAGAAGACAATCTTAATAATATTTTAGTTAGTCTTCATGCTGGACTTGGAGCAATAGATTAACATAGAATGTTCGAGTTGCTTCTTTTCTCGGGTACAATAATTAGAGTCAGTACAGGGCGACGAGAATTAAAGTGTATTTAAATTTAGGAAAAAAGCTGTCAATATTTAATGCAAGACCTTCAATCCTATTAAATTTTGATATACAAACCTTGTCAGACTTAGCGAAAACTCTTTAATATGAAATGCATGTCTTGATACAATGGGGTCTCTATCTATGCAAGACATCGCGGGGTCAACCTCAACCGCTAAAACAACCAAGAAGACACTTTTAATATTTTATGTAGGGCCGCATTTATAATCAGCTCTCATGAGTGGCAGCGAGTTTGGGTTCGGGTCAGAAATTTCATTTCAGTACAAACTGGCCTGTCAAATCCATACTTAATATTGCTCTCAAGTTTCATATCGCTTCATAAATACAAGCCTTAGTCTTCCAGGCTGGACTAGGAACGATAGATTAACATAGAATCTTCCAGTTGCTTCTTTTCTCGGGCTCAATAATGTAGAGTCAGAAGAGGGAGACGAGTATTTTAGGTTGTCAATATTAAATACAAGACCTTCAATCCTATTAAATTTTGACATACAAACCTAGCGAAAACTCCTTAATTTGAAATGCATGTCTTGATACAATGGGGTCTCTATCTATGCAAGACATCGCGGGGTCAACCTCAACCGCTAAAACAACCAAGAAGACACTTTTAATATTTTCAAACAGACAACAATGCAGCGTGTAGGCCGAGAGCCGTGCGCAACAACCCTTTATCGTGTAAAGTCATCGGTGGCATTTACAATGCTCGTGTTGTGAGGGATGCAATAAGGAATTGTGAAGTGAAATTAGTTTTAAATTGAATTGAGGAGGAGTATATTTTTATCCTATTTAATTTATTATTCTTCCATGCTAGACTGGGAGAGATAGAAAAACATAGAATGATCCAGCTGCCCTTCCTCCCGAGCATGCTGTAAAAATCGGCTAAGGGATTCGAGGGTATCAGTATATTGTAATTTAGTCGATGGGCTGACAACCTGTCACTACAACAATATACCTACAAATCTATCTTAAATAACCCTCAAAACTTTGTCAGACGTGGCGAATCGACCTTTGTTTAGGTCGTTAACGCTCTGCCTACCCCATTAGGGATAAAGGCGTGATTATATGTATGTATGTATGTATTTAATTTATCTTATGGCATTTATTTCCTGCGAGGTCCAGAGGACAGTGCAGCAGCCGGTATTGTTGCACTCTTAGCACCGCGCGAGGTCACGTGAAGGTTTTTAAGGTAGTTCCTACGGACGTGGGACAACATCGAACTGTAACGACCACTATTAGAAACAATGACCGGGACCGACGGATTAATGTGCCCTCCAAAGCACGGCATCCGTTAAAGTTCGTGTAATTTGTTTATGCTAGACTGGGAGCGAAAAAGTTATCGACTGTAAGAGCAGTTGTATGTTTCTTTTATATTACATTTATTATTCTTTCCGGGCACAATGCACATTGTAAAAGGCAGTAAGGGCTGTATTTATAAGGCTATCTCAAGATTGAGAGCAATATTAAATATGGATATATTTGGCAGGTCATTTTGTACTGAAATGACATTTCTGATTCGAACTGAAACTAGCTCTCATTCTCAAATGCTGATTATAAGTACGGGCCTAAATATAGTATTAGGTGATTAATTACTCTAACAACAGGAATTCATTGGGTCGTTTGTCGACTCAAGAACCGACTGGATAGAAAAAAATGGAATCAGGATTTTGTTGTATTGCAACCGGCAATGGTTTGACAACCATTAGATTACAACAATACACAATTCTATCTGAAATGCCGGTAAAAATACAGGTAGGGACAGCTTTTATCTATGAATAAATCTTCTGTATCTGACCTACTTTTATGTTATTTAATAAAAGCGCAAACTAACTTCTTGTCAAAACCGCTGTTGGACCACAAAAAAATCTTTGTGAACGGTTTCACAAAGTTACCAACAAAAAAAACCAACAGAATTTAAAGTAACAAAATTGGCGGCCGGCTCCTGCACTACAAAAGCGACAACTAAAATATGATTTGAGTCCAAAGCGAATACACAATGAGAGACGAAATTGGACTTTTCTCTCGTCGGGCGAGACCACCGCTTTGCTTTAATATTTCCTAGTTTGCGAGAGGCGACGTAAAACCATTCCGAGCGTAATAATTTAATCGTGATCATAGTTGCATTTTATATGCAATTTTTATTTATTTTTTCATAGTATTAAATGCCTGAGAGAAAGTTTCTAGAAGGTATTTACCGTTCCCGCACTGGCATATTTGAAGAGCAAAGCATAGAATGAAACAAAATTAAATGACATACATACATAAATCACGCCTTTATCCCTTACGGGGTAGGCAGAGCTTTTAACACATCGTAAAAGGCGCTTTCGCCACGTCTGACAAAAATTGAGGGCAATTTTAGATTGTAATATGTATAATATGTAAATGAAATGACCGTATCAAATATGTCACGATTGATTGAACCGTATGAAACAGAAGCGTATTGCTTATCCTGAGAAGGGTCTAATGTCCCATGTACATTAAGCTTCATCCCTTGCTCTTTGAATTCAATTCCTTCCTATCATTTATTACATCCAAGATTGCTCCAATTAGCATCAAACAAATTGTACAAAACCGTGACATTTTGAACTTCTCGACAGCAATAAACCGCAAACATTATCAGTCAACTCTTTGTACACAGAAATGTTGTTCAAATTCGTCGTCAAAAGAACAGGAGCACAAATTACTGAAACGACTACAACAATTAAATAACAGGGCCACAAAATCACCTCCTAAAAATGACAAACTGTGCGCAGCAACAAATTGTCGCGCTCGAGTTCACTAATTACCTGTGCCACAGAGAGCGGGGTAGTGATGTGATGTACCTGCTACTGCTATCTGCTAACTGATACTACTTATGAGTTATTCAGTAAAAATGAGTAACTGTACGCAGCAACAAATTGTAGCACTCGATTTCACTAATAGCCTGTGCCACAGACAGCGGGGTAGTGATCTGATGTACATGCTACTGGTATCTGCTAACTGATACCACTTATGAGTTATTCAGTAAAAATGACAAATTGTGCGCAGCAAGAAGTTGTCGCATTCTAGTTGACTAATTACCTGTGCCACAGACAGCGGGGTAGTAATGGACTGGGTGTGTCTGTATCTGCTATCAAAAGATACCTGATTTTTGTGATAAATCCTTCACTGAAAATATTTTTTCTCATGCAATCATCATTATCATCATCACGATTTTATAACTGGTGAGTAACAAAGTCTTCTTTTATGTTTTCCTACAGCATCAATTAAATGTTGTGTTGCCCTGACAAAACCACGTATTTTGTACTATTTAGTTTCAACTTGAATAATGATAAATCTAACCGTTTTTATTTGTAGAGATTGAAGCCCGATGTAGTGGATAGGGCCGCTGCCTCCTGAGCGTGGAGGTCGTGGTTCGAATCCCACCACGTACCAATGTGTTTTTCGGTTTTCGAATTTCATAAGTACGTTTATTCGGCGCTTTTTCTTGCTTCGGAAGGAACGTTAAGCCGTTGGTCCTGGTTAATATCGTTTAATACAGTAGATATTAGTCGTTAAGCCATATCAGAGGCCAGGGCTAAGCATTGGTGGCTTGAAAAATTCTGACCTAATCTAGGAGTGGGTCTGGTTTCCCTTCTAGGTTGCGGAGGTCAGATGGCAGTCGCTCTGTGTAAAAACCAGTACCCTCGTTCAATCCCCTAGAATAGGTAGCCAACCCCGTGATATACGGGATAAGGCTAGGCAGATGATGATGATGATTTTATTTGTAGAGATGCCAGATTGTGCATTACTCAAACGATCCATATGGACCTCGTTGCCAGCATAGTACATTTCAGTAGCAGTTACTTCATCACATGCAACGGCACATCACTACAACATAATACCTGCCGGTTGAAGGGTTAAGCTGTACTATTTGTCAGGTTCCCGGTTTTGTATCGGTGCGATTTTTCGTCATTTACCTCCCATTACTTGTTCAGCAAATTTCGCAAGCGAATTGCTGTTAAATCCTTGATTTCCTCGTTAGCGAAATTAAATACCATAATTATGAGAAAACTTATGGGACAAATGGAAAAAGTAAAATTCTGTTAAGTAGAGTTGAAGTCATTTAAATGTGGTATAAAAATACGCTATGGACAATTCAGAGTGTTAGGAATATTTAAGTAGGTATGTGGTACGTTATTTCCTCGATGTGGTGTGTTAACTACTTTCTAGTTCTTTAAAATGAATTAGCAAATTTTCAATTTATCTTAAAAATAATAACTGATATACTAAGATAATAAATAGGGCACAAAAATAAAAGAGCCATAAAAAACACCAAAGGTATATAAGGTACACATCGTATTCAATCAATTTAAAATAACTTATATTTTTGTATAATTTAAACCTTTACTGTGTTGGTTGGACTGTTCTATATTTTCATAAAATATATAGCCCTTGCTTGCTCTCTATCATATTACTTTAAAGCTGTTTCGACAACGAATTTATAAATCCTGTCACAATCCAAAAACACATGAGCCAAGTTCTTAAAATGAGCTTTAAAATTAACTTGCTTTCAACTAAATAAAAACTAAAAACCAAACAATCTCTCCCCAGGCTAGGAAGTGATTTAAAAATAGATTAAAAAACTAATGGACATCCGTGATGGATAAGACAGGCCGTTACGCGTTAAATTATGTCCCATAACTGGAGGAGATAATAACTTGGCCCCTTTTTTACATCCTTTAGTGATGATCTATTTGTTTGGGCGACAAGTTTGTTTTCTTTTTATTTGTTGGTGTAAATATACGCCTTGTTAATTTCGATTTATAGAAATGAACAGCACTTTTAAAATTTCCACACTAAGATAATTATGTTTTATCTAATGCCTCTGGAGTCTGGCATTAAGGCCCGTATTCATAAATAACACTTGAGGTGGTTCGAGTTCGTATCAGAAATGTCATTATCAAAATGGCGTGTCAAATCCATACTTAATATTGCTCTCAATCTCGAGATCGCTTGAAAAAAATCAAGTGGAAGAAATAAGATAGAGATAATTCATATTCTTGCCTTCTTGTAGAGATTTTCAACAATCCTAAATTAGTTTTTAGAATCCGCTGCACCAGCTTTGCTATATTCCTAGATGTACTGTACCTACACAAACACCAGTGCCGGTGAAGCATCTGGATGACTTTTCGTCACCTCTCTTTTGCAGTCATCTCTGTCCTAGACTAAAGTCAAGAACCACCCACAGCAAAAAGCAAAAAAAACTTTTAAAAAGTCCCACAACTGTGAACTAAACCTTCCCTGACACTACAATGCCGTCTCCTCTGACCCCGCCATTGTCAATGGCTAACAAAAGAATAGATCTTTCCGAATAATTGAGCTCCTGAGTGCCCACGAATTTGAATAATTTTCAATGAACAGTGTTGTTGCTTGTTGTTCATTCCAAGTTTGAAACTTTTTTAAACTTGTGTAGGTGGTGAAAGAAGTTCATTTTTAGAAATTTATATTTTTAATATCTAACTCTTCATTTCCTGCTACATTTTCTTTACACGTGTCACCAAAACGATTATTAGAATATAATTTATGGGAATGGGAATGGAAAATGAGGTGTTAATTATCTAACACAAATGGCATCTTTTTGTATCATCGAGATTAGTTAAGTTTCTTTGTTTTATTAAAATACCTACTGTACAACGAGGAATTAATGATTTCATGAAAAACTGCAGAACCTTTACAGTAAAAGATATTTGAATAAAATAATAATAAGTAGTATGAATGTTACATAATTTAGGACTGGTAAATCTACAACAAAAGTTTTTCATTTATCTATTACTAGCGACCCGCCCCGGCTTCGCACGGAAATTATCAGTGTTTCTCTAGTATATTATGCATGTATTATACATATAAACCTTCCTCTTGAACCACTCTATCCACTAAAAGAAACCGCATCAAAATCCGTTGCGTACTTTTAAAGATTTATGCATACATAGGAATATAGGGACAGAGAAAGCGTCTTTGTTTTATACTATGTAGTGATACCATAAATCATAATCTAAATCATTACATAATTATCTAAACTGTTACAATTTTTTACAAAATATTAAACCGATTACCAGGAACACATATCGCGTGAGTACAAACAAACGAGGTGCTAATAGTATAATATGACATTTATCTATCCACATCGCGACTGGTTCACTGGCTCCACTGTTTAACATCGTGTAGATTATATCTTCATCGTTTCACTAACTAGTGGACAAGTGGACATTAAAAGGAGTTATTTAAATATGATTTAATATTTGAACGAGATAGCTACAAATCAGTTGGCACGAAAAAATGAGTCGTAAAAATTGTATCGTAATAGATTAAATAATCATGCAACTTTTAATACCAGGCCACTCAGAAAGTATTGCGATAAATAGTTTTTATATATGGCAGACTGGCCGGTTAGAATCTTTTTTGAAAATATGATTACTTGTAAGTAAAAATATGTGTGTTCCATTTTCAAAATTTCCCTCCACATTTTTTGCGAGCCAATTCAAAGTATCGTGTCTTACTGAAAAATGGATCTGCGCCGGGAACATTTTAGAGCTATGATTTTTTACGATTTCAAATGTCGCCTGAAACCGGATGAATCGTTCGATAGACTTCAAATGGCATTTATGGATGAAAGCCCCTCCAAGGCAACCGTGTATCGTTGGTATAACGAATTTAGGCGCGGTCGACCAACCTTGGGGGATGAAGAAAGAAGCGGTCGCCCTTTGACGGTTATTACGGAAGAAAACGTGCTAGCAGTGAAAAATTTAATCCAAGATAATAGGCGAATTACATATCAGGAGATTCAGCACATATTAAAGATTGGATCGGGAAGCGTTCACGAGATTCTACAAGGGCATCTTCGCGTGAGGAGGATAGTATCGCGCTGGGTGCCGCACTACCTCACCGACGCTCAGAAGCAGGCCCGGGTGGAATGGTGCCGTGATATGCTGAACAAATTTGAAGCAGGCTCGTCTCGGCATGTTTACGACATCGTAACAGGTGATGAGTCCTGGATTTATCAATACGATCCAGAAACCAAGCGCCAGTCGACAGTTTGGGTGTTTCAAAATGAACCAACGCCTACCAAAGTGAAGCGATCTCGAAGCGGGGGGAAGATTTTGATCGCCAGCTTTTTTAATTTGACTGGCCACTTGGCCTCAATTCCCTTACGAGATCAAAGAAGCATTAACGCCGAATGGTATACTACCAAATATTTACCAGAAGTTTTTTCTGTTGTGAGCAACAAGCGACCAAACACAGGGCTCCGCGGACTACTGCTCCACCACGACAATGCGCCTGCACACACCGCGCTCAAAACGAGGGACTTCCTGGACAGCACACCAGTCAAACTCCTGGGTCACCCTCCTTACAGCCCTGATCTAGCACCGTGTGACTTCTTTTTATTTCCAAAAATAAAAAATCAGCTCAAGGGGATACAATTTTCGTCGCCGGAAGATGCGCTGGCTGCGTTCGAGCAGGCTGTAAACGAGGTGTCTACGGCGGACTGGAAAAAGTGTTTTGAAAACTGGTTCAGACGCATGAATCTTTGTATAGAGGCTGGTGAAGAGTACTTTGAAAAGATTTAATAAAAATATATGTACCTGTAGAACAATTTTTTTTAGTGTCGCAAAACTTTCTGAGTGTCCCACGTATATGACCAACATTTTGAATATCGTTTTAATTTTATAAATCGAATTTGATAAAATTCAAATTCAAATTTCTTGTTTAAGAAACATTTTGAATGCTATTGTAATAATTTGATATCAGAAAAAAGAAAGGAGCAATTAATTATAATAAAAGATTCTAGCCTAATGTTATCTCTTAACAAAATTTGCCTCCAGCAGAAAATAAACATAAAAGTAAAGCAAGATCCTTGAAAATAATGTGTGGTTCTGTATAGTCTTTATTTTAGTATTATCAATAATACAAATAAGTTTGAATAAAATAACGAGCTATTATTTACAGTAGTAAAGCTAAACAACTTTCATTATCACAATCACAATCACCACTGAATACATACATACCTATAATCACGCCTTTATGCCTATATATCCCTGGGGGTAAGCAGAGCGTAAAGGACCTAAACAAAAGTCGCTCCGCAACGTCGGACAAAGTTTTGAGGGTTATTTAAGATAGATTTGTAGATATATTGCTATAGTGACAGGTTGTCAGCCCATCGCCTAAATTGCAATATACTTCTTCTTCTTCTGGTGTCAGAGTTTTTAAACCGCCTAGTAGCACAAATATCAGGCCTCTGACATGGTTTGAGTAACGACCACTATCAAAGACGGGGACCGACGGCTTAACGTGCCTCAAAGCACGAAATCTTTTTGATTTGATTTATCCTGCAATTTCCTAACCAAACTGGGGAAAAAATCACAAAGTGATAAATTCTCAAATATCAACTTTTTGTTTCCCTCCTGGGAATCGAACCCAGGACCTCTGGATCGGGAGTCCATGGCACTAGCCACTAGACCACGGAGACAGTTAAGCAATATACTGAAACCCGCGGATCCCTTAGCTGGTTTTTACAGCATGCCCCGGAGGAAATGCAGCTGGCACATTCTATGTTTTTCTCTCGCTCTCAGTACAGCATGGAAGAAATTACCACTGAATAGTTAATTTTAATACAAACACCATTGTCGAGGATCCCTAAAAAATCACTATGAGGATCAAATTAAGGCTGCTTGTCCGTCATTATAGCATGGGGTCGATAATTCTAGTCAATAATTATGTTTACCATAATAACAATAATTTGATAACACGCCCCTTAAGTATCTGAATTGATGGGTTTGGCAAATTGTTGGAATTTTGATTTTAATGTTAGTCATCCGGCGATCGGGTTAATATTAATTTTAAAGAAGTTTTTTGCATGGTCGTTATGTATAATTTTGATATTGTTCAGTAATATTCATATTTCTTTTTCTTTATACTTTTTTTTTAATTTTGTCGGAGCGCAGTCTTATTACTTATTATTGTCAGCGTATTTATCGTCCTTGGTCTAAACCCAACGGGAAAGACTGAAAAAATGTCACAAGGTTCGTGGGAACCGAAGCTTTGATTCGGGTGACTAAAGTCCGTATTAATAAACATCTCTTGCGACTGGCAGCTAGTTTGTGTTCGTATCAGAAATGTCGTTTCAGTGCAATATGGCCTGACAAATCCGTACTTAATATTTCTTTCAATCTTGAGATCGCTTTGTAAATACGAGCCCTAGACCACGGAGGCCTTGCCAATATGCTGAAGATGACACATTCCAAATCTCAGCCAAGCAGCCTGAGGTACCAATACATCTGCACACCCGTCAAACGAGGAGGTGTCACTCGTAAATTCGCCCGGACGAAGATTGACCACGACGTATCGGCGTGCCGGGAGCTGGCCGGCAGCGTTTAGTCAGGCAGAAGATGAAGGATCACAGCTAAATCTAGACTCTTTACAGACAACTTAACAGATTATTTTTAAAACAAATATGCCAAACAGTTTCGTATTACATACCAAACATCTACGTAGCTGTCAGCCACTCAGTCAGCCTATTATCTTAGAATTTTGTTCAACGGCGACGTACATTTTTGCAATGCGATTCGAATTTGCAGATTTGTGTACCAACTGTCCAACTAATTTGTTATTATGCAATAAATAAATTGACGCATGGTTAACAAAAGTATAGTCTTCAGTATTAGAAGATTTGAATTTGGCATCCACACATACTAAATTGAAGAACACATTCTGCATCTGCAATGTCCTCGCACGCAGCGCATGAAAATATGGATGTCAAATGCAAAATTACAACTATAAACCACTGCCGTTGGCACACAAAATATTATATTTGGCGTTCGCCGCTCCGCCCTGTCCAATATTGTACATTTCACAACGACGACGATTTTCTAGAGAATCTCAAATCGCGTAAATAAAAATTTACATTCGATACAACGAAAACATATTTTTAGAGGAGCGAAATATTCGAATTTTATCAAAATTTCTCATCATATTCGAAACCGAATCAACACGTGGCTTGGATTTCCATCTGGTGTGGAATTTTACTTCCACGCTGGACTGGACTTGGAGCGATAAAATACATAGAAAGAAGCACTGCTTCTCTTTACGTATACCTACCTACACGGTGAAAAGGATTTTGGTGTATTGCAATTAAGGCATTGACAACCCACAGCATTTGAATATACACTGTAACTTCGTCAACGTAGCAAAAATGGCTTTAATTCAGCCGATGAAAACCTACCTATACAGATACCGTAGCGGATATAAGAACAATGTGAGCATGAAATTTCATGAATTTCAGTTTAGTGTTGAAAGAAATGTTTCAATAACTGTGCAAAATGAAAGGACCGTTGAATCAGGAACGTGGGTCGCGGTATGAAGAAAAAAGGAGGTAAGTGCGAGAATGGAAACCCGGCTGATCCACATGCGACACAATAAGAATACTGTACTGATGACAAAAATGTCGGAATTTTTAAAATATGTGAATACCTATATGGTACAGAATTTGTTTTCATCTTTTGCTAACTTGGTAAAACCGTTTGAATCTTTACAATGTGATCATTTTTCAAGTAACATTTTTAATCAGGTAAGTCTATTTAAAGTTGAGGTGTTGACCACTAATGTAAATATTGGTAAATCCAGTCTTCAGGCTATCATAACCAAAAACTGTTTTATTACAAAATAACCTCTTACGGAGATAGGTAAACATCAAAAAGGCCAAAATAACAACTTTATTTTGCTAGCAAACTTCTAAGTTAAGGTAACAGGACAAATGCTTATTCGCTCTACAAATTGATCTCTACCTCTTCTCCATGCAGTTGCGTGTTTTTGCGGACTGTCGTGCCAGTTACCGGCCACGATCGGCCCGGTCGTCCGGCCGGCAGCCGGCAGCCGGCAGCCGGCAGCGACCGGCCGAGGAATTGGCATGCATAGCGCCCTGGCCTTAACACACCATCCCTGCCTACGTTACGGTGTACAAGGTAGGAGACACTAGCGTTGATTGTATATTATTTGGTCTGTGCGGTCTGAGCCATGGGCTCTCGACCCAAAGGTCCCGTGTTCGATTCCCGGCGGGGGACAATGACTTTGTGTTGTTGTTTCTAGTTTGGTTAGGACCTTGCAGGCTGATCACCTGATTGTCCGAAAAGTAAGTTGATCCAGGCTGTCGGATAGGCATGTAAATAGTCGGTCCTGCGCCAGATTTTCTCTCTGGTCGTTTCAGTCAATCTGTCTCATCAGTATAAGAGATTAAAGAAATAGAGAGTGCACCTGTGTGTAGCGCAAACACTTGGGCACTAAAAACAAGTCGTGCGCAGTTGGCTGATCTCCGGGAAATTAGCCGCCATCACCGAAAATCGATGGGAGGACTATTATTTTAATTGTAAGTTTTTTTATTTATTTATTTAACAATTTATTGTACACAAAAACATCATAAAAACAGGACATACAAAACAAAGTCACAACAGGCACTGCTTATTTCTAAAAAGAAATTTCCTACTGCAGACCTACGGAAGTGAAATTTTTAATAATACGCGGATAAAGCGTGCACAAAATGTATACCTACTAATAAAATAATACTACTGTTTATGGATCTCTACGACAAGATTTAATATACTTAGGCTCGTATTTATGAAGCGATATCAAATTTGATAGCCATATTAAGTATGGATTTGACAGGCCAGTTTGTACTGAAATGACATTTACGATACGAACTCAAACTCGCTGTCTCTCATGAAATTTGATAATAAATACGTCCTTTAAAGACGGGTTCAAACTCCCTCTATTCCATTTATTACAAAGATCAATTTTTTATGTTTTTTTTATTTACTTCGTTTTTTATGCAAAATACAAAAAGAAACATTATTTTAAACTTTCGCGGTTATTTTATCTATTACTGTTAGTAATTTTTACGGGTTCTCACCACGAGTTATTTGTTTTTGAATGCCCAATATTTCGATACTTTAACGTCTAATAGTTATAAAAGAAATACTGTTCATTAGTGAACATTACTTTTGTTACGCTGTTAATGACGAATGACATCTATTCTCAGAACTAACAAACTTCTAGATAATATTCCAAGAAACTGATTATCATGGTCACGTATCGAATCAATCAATCTCCAATCTTTAGGTCTCTGGGGTCTAGAAGAAAACTAAAAGAATTAGCAATACTAAACTTCTCAGGCTCGTATTTATAAAGCGATCTCAAGATTAAGAGCGATATTAAGTATGGATATGATGATATGAACTCAAACTTGCTCTCATTTTCAACTGCTGATTATAAATACGCGCCTCAGTATCTTATGACTTGAGCCTTAATGTAATATTTCGTATTACAGTTACTACGGTAATAAGCACGTTCGCCAAAAACGGCGGCGGGTTCCGTACCTCATCTCACTATTTATATCGTGATAGTATTGTTTTGCGCCCAGCTCCTGTATCTTATTTGTTACATATTGGATTTACCACCATTTTGCGGAGAGAATATTTTGTTGGCTGAGTATGGACTTTAATAAAAATGTTGCTAATCTAAGTTTATTCACCTTCTATAGTGTGTTTTGTTTTGTTGTTTTCTCCAAAACGTTTGCTTAACAATTCATACATACATATAATCACGCTCGCCTTTATCCTTAATAGGGTAGGCAGGGCGTAAACGACCTAAACAAAACGTCTGACAAAGTTTTGAGGGTTATTTAAGATAGATTTGTAGGTAAATTGGTGTAGTGACAGGTTGTCAGCCCATCGCCTAAATTACAATATACTGAAACCCTCGGATCCCTTAGCTGGTTTCCACAGCCCGACACGTTTTTATGGCACATCCTGTGTTGTTCTGTCGCTCTTAGGCCAGCATGGAAGAAAAGGTGAGTATGGACTTTAATAAAATGTTGCTAATCTAAGTTTATTCACCTTTATAGTGTGTTTTGTTTTGTTGTTTTCTCCAAAACTTGTGCTTCACTATTCATACTAATCTAGTTCAAGAACAAGAGACGGACTGCTCAACGGGCCCTCCAAAACACGCAATCCTTTTTTATGGCAATCAGGCGATTCAGCTTGCCCGATGGTGTAGTGGATAGGGCCGGTGCCTCCTGAGTGGGAGGTCGAGGTTCGAATCCCACCACGTACCAATGTGTTTTTCGGTTTTGGAATTTCATATGTAAGTTTATTCGGTGCTTTTTTCGTGCTTCGGAAGGCACGTTAAGCCGTTGGTAACAGTTAATATCGTTTAATACCGTAGATACTAATCGTTAAGCCATATCAGAGGCCAGTGTTAAGCATTGGCGGCTTAAAAACTCCGTCCTACTCTAGGATTGGGTCTGGTTTCCCTTTTGGGTAGCGGAGGTCAGATGGCAGTCGCTCTGCATACCAATACCCTCGTTCAATCCCCTAGATTAGGAAGTCGACCCCGTGAGATACGGAATAAGGCTAGGAAGATGAGGCGATTCAGCTTGCATTATCCTAACCAAAGAGGAAAAATTCCCCCGTGGGAATCGAACTCACGATCGGGAACCCAAGGCTCGGCCTACTAGACCACGGAGGCAGTTAAGACGTCGGGTAAAAATCCCGATAACCTCTAGAAAACTTGAAAGAACATCACAATCTAGCGATGATGAATGGCTTCATTAAGAGATTGTCGCTGTTTCATAAAAACCCGGCCGTTGCAGGTGATTAATCATAATCAGGCTATCAGAGGTTTGAAGAGTCGCAATCCAACTTTACGATGAGATTCGTTTCTTGCCGGTTGACGTCTTTTTATTACTTTTTATTTATGACTATCTTTCAGACTTGTGGTACCATCTGCTGCTGAATGAGGTATACTTTATATTTATACATACATCCTTTTATTATTTCTTACATGCTGGCCTGGGAGCGAGAGAAAAACATAGAATGCGCCAGCTGCATTTCCTCCCGGTCACGCTGTAAAAACCAGCTAAGGGATCCGAAAATTTCAGTATTTTCCAATTTTAATTTAATACATCAGACCGAATCTCGAGGCTTGAATAATAACAGTAAAATCCGAATAACCTAACGCCTAGATCTTAGACTTTGCTACTGAGAACCAATGATGGGAACGCAAAAGTGATAGTTTGTCGATAAGCAAGCATTTGTTTTATTTTTTATTTATGATCCTGTGGTGTTCCACTGCAGGGCAAAGACCTCTCTCCCTTCCAAGCAAGCATACCGAAAAATATTACAACAGTTTCTGAGTTTTTCAGTGGTAGCTCAGCTCATTAACATCTCAAAACGCACATACATTCAAAATAGCTTCCTTTAGTTTGCAATAAGTTTACTTTACTCTTTGATGAATCTTCACCGCATCAATTTGTTAACTTTTACCATCTTTTACTATAAAGTACATACATACATATAATCACGCCTTCATCCCTTATGGGGTGGGCAGAGTGTTAACGACCTAAACAAAGGTCGTTCCGCCACGTCTGACAAAGTTTTGAGGGAGATACATTTGTAGGTATATCGCTGTAGTGACAGGTTGTCAGCTCATCGCCTACATACGTACTGAAACCCTTGGATCCCTTAGCTAGGTTTTACAGCATGCTCGGGAGGAAATGCAACTGACACATTCTATATTTCTCTCTCGCTCCCATGCCAGCATGGAGGAACAATGAAGTGTTCTTCAAAAAGTCAAATGCGAGTAATTCCACCTATTACCCCAAGTTAAATACACTGAAATCCTCAGGTTCCTCTAATGGGATCTAGATTTCCTGGGAATAAAAAGTTGCTGTAACATTCTGTTTTTATAGCCTCCATCTGTTGTGTTATGTCAAAAACATTCAAATAATCATCAATAAAATTGACGAGCATCACTTTTTGAGAATATCATATTGACTAGTTCCATTTGAATATTGGAAATTTCTAAGCCTTTTTAGATTAGCATGTTTAGCCAAACATAAACTTAAGCTGATATCGTTTTGCAATTCAAACTTATATGCGAAGGTTGCTTAAATAATACTTACTTTGGTAATTTTTTGCTTTTCCTTTTTAGCACTTATCATATATACATATAATCACGCCTTTATCCCTAATAGGGTAGGCAGAACGTAAACGACTTAAACACGGGTTTAAGGCGTATTCCGCCACGTCTGACAAGTTTTGAGGGTTAATTAAGTTAGATTTGTAGGTATATTGCTGTAGTGACAGGTTGTCAGCCTATTGCCTAAATTGCAATATACAGAAACCCTCGAATCCCTTAGCTGGTTTTTCCAGCATGCCCAGGAGGACAGCTGGCACATTCTATGTTTTTCTCTCACTCCCAGCCCAGCAGGGAAAAACAGCACTTATCAATTAATTTAAATATTTTGCACTAGTCACTTTTTTTCCACTAGAGTGTAATGTAAATAAAAGTATAAACTAAGTAAATTATGAAGAATAACTAACTAAGGCTCGTATGTATAAAGCGATCTCAAGATTGAGAGTAATATTAAATATGGGTTTGACAGGTCGTTTTGTACTGAAATGACATTTCTGATACGGACTCAATCTCAAGTGATGTTTCTTACTTGAATAAACTCTTTAAAAAAAATACGGTCGTAGCCCACAACGAAATAATTACGAAAACTAGCGCCAAGCAACTTGCTGGTTATTCAAAATTTCAGCAGGCCTATGCATGTAGACTCTAATTTGTCTTCACGTGTTGCATAACTTCACTATGATTAATGCCTGTCATTTTCCGTTATGGAGTCGCAGCGAAAGATATAATGTGTAGACAAAACGAAGTCTACAGTACGCATCACAGGCCTGGGAGGGAGGCTGGGAGGATTTCTCCAGCGTAGAATGTGTTTTAATTATACGACTGGCCTATTCGTAAACTATACTAAAAAACCGAATCCATAGCAAAACAAACTGAACCTACGAATTATTTGGCATGTTCAAAATATTTGCCTTCAATACAATCAACAACCACCTCGCTATGAGTATTAGCTGATCAATATTGAAACATATCGTAACGTAATCAAGATAATTAAATACGCACTATGAAATAAAACACAAACAGTCGGTAGTTCTAATTCGGTATTTCCATTTACTGAACCAATAATCTGCCGTATTTGAATAATAACTCATGGAATTTTATGTAGATGCATACATATAATCACGCCTTTATTCCTAGAAGGTAGGCAGAGCGTAACCGACCTAACAAATATCGTTCCGCCACGTCCGACAAAGTTTCGAGGGTTATTTAAAATAGATTTGTAGGTATATTGCTGTAGTGACAGGTCGTCAGCTCATCAATTAATTTGTAATAAACAGTAATCCTCGAATACCTTTGCTAGTTTTACAGCATGCCCGGGAGGAAATGCAGCTGGCTCATTCGATGTTTTTTTCTCGCTCCCAGCATGGAAGAAATTTCAGAATTCCCATATACTGAACCAATAATCCACCATATTTGAATAGTAATTCATGGAATTTTATGTAGATGCATACATATAATCACGCCGTAAAGAGGTAGGCAGAGCGCAACCGACCTAAACAAAGTTCATTCCGCTACGTTTGAGGGTTATTTTAGATAGATTTGTAAGTATATTGCTGTAGTCTTCTGTCGAGTGAGTCTTGTGTCAAAGTTTTTAAACCGCCTTGTAGCACAACTATCAGGCCTTTTACATGGTTTCAGTAACGACCACTATCAAATACAGAGACCGGAACCGACGGCTTATCGTGCCCTCCGAGCACCAAATCTTTTTCTTTTCGGACAATCAGGTGATTCAGCCTGCAATGTCCTAATCAAACTGGGAAAAAAATCACAAAGTGATAAATTCTCAAAATATCAACTGACTTGCTGTAGAAAGCTATTTGTGGGGCTGATCATGATTATGACCCTGACACCATGTGAGAAGGTACTAAGAGAAAAATACATTTAAAAAAAACACTCAAAAATGGGTATAAAACACGCCTAAAAACTCCGGGAAGTAAACGAACTGTAACTCTTATCAAGCGACAATTGAAGAAAATAAATCTTTTCATAAAATCCAATTAGTAAATCTCTAAAGCAAAATTGATCTCGAAATTTATCAATTTGGAAATTCTTAATAAAAAAAGGGGTGGACTGACGGCTGTCCGGAGTCTAAATTAAAAGGTTACCCTTCAAGTTTTAATTTCCAATCTTCCATTAAAATAATGGTGGATTTTTGACAACTGTGCAGCTCTCCCCCTGGACTGCAGTCAGTTTGATTTCGAGGAGTCATCATCAAAAATTACTGTTTATTTCGCTGAACAGTGGAAATATTACCGGATGGTTCATGGTGCAAACTCGAGCGGAAAATATTATGGAACCTCTAACGGGTGTAAGAGACAGCGTCCCGCAAACTGATAGGGGTTGCTCAATAAACGATACAGAAAAACGACCACCGAGGAATTCTTTCAGGAAGTAAAATAAAATTGGCTTTTCCATACAAAATGTCCACCTTGATCAGACAATTTGTATGGAATAGCCAAATTTATTTTTCACTTCCTGAAATAATTCCCTGGTGTAAGTTGTTCAGTGTCGTTGACTGAGCAACCCCTACCAGTATGCGGGACGCTGTCCCGTTGTGCGCGTATAATGTTCCTCGCTAAGGCAAGTAAGTAATTCTACATACATATAATCACGCCTTTATCCCTAATGGGGTAGGCAGAGCATAAACGACCTAAACAAAGGTCATCACGCCACGTCTGACAAAGTTTTGAGGGTTGTTAAAGATAGATTTTTAGGTATATTGCTGTAGTGACAGGTTGTCAGCCTATCGCCTAAATAGCAATATACACAAACCCTTGGATCCCTTAGCTGGTTTTTACAGCATGATTATAGTAATTCTTCTGACACCAATATTCAATGTGCTCTTAGTCCTTCTAAGAATAACATTTAGCTGGTCTATTTCAATTTCTAATACATTTTTCCTAATGCGAATTGGATTCGATAAGTGCAAAAACGCCCTTACACCTCCTATTTCAATTATTTTGGAAAGTCTAATGTACTTGCGATCATATTTTATAACTTATACCTTTTATATTTGATCATACTAATTGTTTTGCTTTTAGGTGGTAAAAAAGTTCTGACACCAGGGTTCAATTGGAGGATAGAAACGAAATCCACACGACGGGAAGAAGAATTGCTTTTCAAATAAGTCGCTTATTTCTTGTTCTTTAGAATGGTATCAAGTTGTCATTCTTATCCCCTTTGCCTTACTTGGCATTTTGCTCTGACGGTATTCAGCCGAAATTGTAATTAAGCTTAGATATCTAAATTTAGAAAGGTACAGTTACTTTCGCGGAGTTTTGACAATACTTCGTTCTATAGTTACGAAATTTTATAGATTTTTGAGGTCCCTAGTGAATTTGTTGATGGGTTAATTTACTTCCATGCTGGACTGGGAGAGATAGAAAAACATAGAATGTTCCAGCTGCCCTTCCTCCAAAGCATGCTGTTGAAGTCAGCAAAAGGGACTCGAGGGTTACAGTGTATTGTAATTTAGGCGATGGGCTGACAACCTGTCACTATAGCAATACATATTACAATCTAAAATTGCCCTCAATGTTTGTCAGACGTGGCAAGAGCGCCTTTTACGAGGCGTTAAACTCTCTGCCTACCCCGTAAGGGATAAAGGCGTGATTTATGTATGTATGTATGTGTTAATTTACACATTAAATTCTGATAAATTTATTCTTCTACAAGATTGAATTTTTATTCAATGGTCGATTTTCCACTAGACGTCACGGCGACGGTGTAGACACGATGCCGTGGGTCTGTTTTTTCCACTAGACGGCACGGCAACGTCCCGATAACGTCCACCTAGTTCTAATATGAGCGCACATACACAAGTGCATGCTTCGTACGAATAATACAAAACACATACAGTTTGGCAGGCCGGTGACTCTACCGGTGGGAATAAATGCCGTGCCGGCAAATGGAAAAGCGTTGCTCGTCATTTCATTGATTTTCATAGATTATCTTTTCCACGGTACTGTCGACGGTGCCGTGCCGTCGCCGTCGCCATGCCGTCGCCGTCGCCATGCCGTCGCCGTCGCCATGCCGTCCAGTCGAAAAACGCCCAGATCTGTTGGTAGATACAGTGTAGGGGCACGCCATACAAAATGTATTCAAATCATTGTTAGCATCCTTATGCGCCAATTTCATCCTAACAATGTTTGTCAAATAAATTTGAACAAACAAAACTGAACATTTCAATTTGATACGATTTATTTGACAAAGTAGTTATATGCACTCAATTTTAAATGAAAATACCAAGTGTTCACCATAATTATTTTTTTTATGGCATAGATGAATGCGGAAATCTAAATCGGGTGTAAGGGACAGCGTCCCGCAAACTGATAGAGGTTACTCAGTCAACTAAACTGAACAACTATCACCAGGAACTTCTTTCAGGAGATGAAAAAAGAAATTTACTTCCTATGCAAAATAACCACCTTGATCTTCTTCTGTCGAGTGTCGAGTCGAGTCTATCAGGCCTCTGTCATGTTTTTTTAAGTAACGACCACTATCAAAGACAGCGACCGGGAGCGACGGCTTAATGTGCCCTCCGAAGCAGGAAATCCTTTTCTTTTCGGACAATCAAGTGATTTAGCCTGCAATGTCCAAACCAAACTGGGGAAAAATTCACAAAGTGATAAATTCTCAAATATCAACTTTGTTTTCCCCCCCTGGGTATCGAACCCAGGACCTCCAGATCGGGAGTCCATGGCACTAGCCACTAGACCACGGAGGCAGTTATAACCACCTTGATCAGGCAATTTGTATAGAAAACCATATTTTTTTCAAATCCTGAAAAAAAAAACCTGCTGATAGTTGTTCAGTTCCGTTGACCAAGCATATCAGTTTGCGGGAGGCTGTTCCTTACTTTCGGTATATTGCTGTGCTTCTTTTGACGGTGACTGTACACTTATTTCATTTCTTGGCGACCACCAACTGCAGTGTTGTAGTTATTATGTTAGCAGCTAATATAGTATGACGGATACGAGCAATCAGCGAACGTTCCCCTAAACTAGCCGCGTTGTGTAGCGACATTCGTCACAGGTGCGTTCTGCTAATTTGTTTTCTCTGTGTACTGTTATAGAGAACTGTAAGTATAGTTGTAGGGGTCGAAGGTCGACAGATTAATTTAGGAAGTAAATATAGCACACGTACTTATTTAAAATAAAGGTAAACAAAATTTCATGTCGTTTTATTCAAAAACATATTTCAAAAATAATTTATGGTTGTTGGCAAATTAGTTAAATTACTAATACTACTATTTCATCTATTTATTTATTTATTTACTGTTTATTGTACACAAGTGACATGAGAAAGACAACAACAACAAAACAGGTACTGCTTATTTCTACTAATAAATCAACATTTTAGAAACACGATTTTCGATAAAAGACATAAAACTTTGTTTACCTTTATTCTAATTCTGAGTTGGAAATAGTATATAACAGAAAGTTCTGTTTACAATTAAAGTTCAAACAGCTATGTGATGACACACTGATTTGGAAAATTTTATTAATTTCCGGTGACAAATGACTAAAGCACTGCTGGATGTCATATTTACAGGGAACTCTAATGACCAATAGGTCATGGAATTAAATATAAAATTGCGGCACCTCACCTCAAGAAAAGATAGGAAGAATCACCAGCAAAAAATATAATTTGACTATCCCAATAAACTTTTTTGGTACATCATGTTTAACGGTAAAGAATAAAAATCTTCATCAAAAGCTAAATTGGGCCTTGTTACCAGCACAAAAGGTAAATAGTGACAAGATTAAAACGGCACGAGTTTTAAAACGGCCGGCAACGAGACAGAACTTATCGGCGATAAATTCAGCCCGACAGAATTACCACCATCCGGGAGACAAAACATTAATTCCGAAATAATTAAAGAAACGATTAAACACAGCCCGAAAATTGTTAGCGCGAAACTGGAGTGTACAGGGTTGTCTCCGGCAGTAAAGTTTGCTAAGGAATTTCATTAGTTTCCTTCAATAAATTAAGAGGTTATGTTCGCGTGTGTCGACCCTGCAATTACCTCGTCTGGAGGTAATGAAGAACCTTTTGCGAGGAGCTGGCGATGGCTGAGCGGAGCTGGATAAGGGTGGATGTGACTCTTTATTGAAGCACAAGTGGATTGTTCTCCAAGTTTGCTTTGATGGGTTCACGGGTTAAATTACCGCTTTAGGGTCGAGAAGAATTTGATTGAAATTTGCTTTGTGATCACAGTTTAGGGAAATGTCAAAGCTCAATATGAAACAAAGATGCTTTTAAAAACAGGCGATTTCCTGAGTAAATTTAGATTTTATGAAAAGCAATGGAAAAGCTTCTGCTAGTTTTACGTCAAAAAGAAGCAAAGCATCTCAAAATTTATTTTTTTATCAACTTGGTAGTCTCTTTTCAATGAAAATCATTTCAGCTTCAAAGTTTGCCTTGGCTAAAATGTTTCCCAATCGTTGTATCAAATTGAACTTTCCTTTACTAACCTGTTTCCAGGAGAGGTGCATCCATAAAGACACTTCGCTGTAGCAACCGTAAACTTGGGTACCTGAAGTTTCTCATAATAGTTGGCTTCCCGTCTTATTACCCGCCCTGTTTCAAGACGCTTGCATCCAGTACTAATAGTATAATCTCAACAACATTGGCATTCTGTAGGGTTTTCATTATAAAG
The DNA here is from genome assembly GCA_949820665.1 of Scrobipalpa costella. Classification (NCBI taxonomy): domain Eukaryota; kingdom Metazoa; phylum Arthropoda; class Insecta; order Lepidoptera; family Gelechiidae; genus Scrobipalpa; species Scrobipalpa costella. The sequence continues at coordinate 25,434,255 of OX463298.1, forward strand.
TGTACAAGATACTTACGAGTATTTTTTTGATATAAGTGATACCTTTATTTTTTTTACTCAGAAGTTATTGTAATAAAATTGAGAATATTAAAAATAAGGTTTGTGCCATATTTTATCAAAATACCTATTTAATTCTTATATTTGCTGACTTATAATAGGAGCAATATAATAATTTTAAATTATTAGGTGGATGCCTACTTTAATTTAATTCAATTTACGTACATACATATAATGACGCCTTTATCCCTAATTGGGTAGGCAGAGAGTAAAAAACATAAACAAAGGTCGTTCCGCCACGTCTGATAAAGTTTTGAGGGTTATTTAATGTAGATTTATACATTGCTGTAGTGACAGGTTGTCAGCCCATCGCCTAAATTGCGATATACATAAACCCTCGGATCCCTTAGCTCGATTTTACAGCATGCGCGGGAGGAAATGCAGTTGGCATATTTTATGTTTTTCTCTCGCTCCCAGTCCAGCATGGATGAAAATGTTACTCCAATTTATTGTGTAATAATATCTATAATATGTAATATTCATAATTCATGGTATCAAATAAAATTAGGTGAATTCCCGCAATTCCCTTCTATGATTCAAGAACTAATGATCATTATACAAATTTATAAAAAAAAACCTAAAGTACCACTTGAATGAAACTTTATACTTATTTAATTGAGGCTGTTTTATTGAGCATAACAAAGTGATGGCAAGCTGTAAAGGTCATGTTTTTCAAAAAAAATCTGACCACTGTGAACTAAAACAAACACAAATCAACAATAGCGACATCTATTGTTGGGTTATAGTAAAAGTCATCTAAGAAGGTTGTAATGATAAGCTGGGCCTGAACAAAAATTTAAAACTGTGATAGTGTAACTGTGTAACAGACATACTTCTGTCTGTGTGACCTATCACAATTTTTAGGTAATATATAATAACAAATTCTTCCATGCTGGACTGGGAGAGATAGAAAAACATAGCATGTTCCAGCTGCCCTTCCTCCCGGGCATGCTGTAGAAGTCAGCAAAAGGGACTCGAGGGTTACAGTGTATTGTAATTTAGGCGATGGGCTGACAACCTGTCACTATAGCAATACACTTTTCAATCTAAAATTGCCCTCAATTTTTGTCAGACGTGGCGAAAGCGCCTTTTACGAGGCGTTTATCGCTCTGCCTACCCCGTAAGGGATAAAGGCGTGATTTTATGTATGTATGTATGTATATAATAACTCTTATTGAGTTCAATGATTCGCTCAACTACTGCACAAAAAAACGACTTATACGAGATTGTTGTTGCAACTACGTGGGACACTCAGAAAGTTTTGCGACACTAAAAAAAATTGTTCTACAGGTACATATATTTTTATTAAATCTTTTCAAAGTACTCTCCACCAGCCTCTATACAAAGATTCATGCGTCTGAACCAGTTTTCAAAACACTTTTTCCAGTCCGCCGTAGACACCTCGTTTACAGCCTGCTCGAACGCAGCCAGCGCATCTTCCGGCGACGAAAATTGTATCCCCTTGAGCTGATTTTTTATTTTTGTAAATAAAAAGAAGTCACACGGTGCTAGATCAGGGCTGTAAGGAGGGTGACCCAGGAGTTTGACTGGTGTGCTGTCCAGGAAGTCCCTCATTTTGAGCGCGGTGTGTGCAGGCGCATTGTCGTGGTGGAGCAGTAGTCCGCGGAGCCCTGTGGTTTGGTCGCTTGTTGCTCACAACAGAAAAAACTTCTGGTAAACATTTGGTAGTATACCATTCGGCGTTAATGCTTCTTTGATCTTGTAAGGGAGTTGAGGCCAAGTGGCCAGTCAAATTAAAAAAGCTGGCGATCAAAATCTTCCCCCCGCTTCGAGATCGCTTCACTTTGGTAGGCGTTGGTTCATTTTGAAACACCCAAACTGTCGACTAGCGCTTGGTTTCTGGATCGTATTGATAAATCCAGGACTCATCACCTGTTACGATGTCGTAAACACGCCGAGACGAGCCTGCTTCAAATTTGTTCAGCATATCACGGCACCATTCCACCCGGGCCTGCTTCTGAGCGTCGGTGAGGTAGTGCGGCACCCAGCGCGATACTATCCTCCTCACGCAAAGATGCCAGTGTAGAATCTCGTGAACGCTTCCCGATCCAATCTTTAATATGTGCTGAATCTCCTGATATGTAATTCGCCTATTATCTTGGATTAAATTTTTCACTGCTAGCACGTTTTCTTCCGTAATAGCCGTCAAAGGGCGACCGCTTCTTTCTTCATCCCCCAAGGTTGGTGGACCGCGCCTAAATTCGTTATACCAACGATACACGGTTGCCTTGGAGGGGCTCTCATCCATTAATGCCATTTGAAGTCTATTGAACGATTTATCCGGTTTCAGGCGACACTTGAAATCGTAAAAAATCATAGCTCTAAAATGTTCCCGGCGCAGTTCCATTTTTCAGTAAGACACGATACTTTGAATTGGCTCGCAAAAAATGTGGAGGGAAATTTTGAAAATGGAACACACATATTTTTTCTTACAAGTAATCATATTTTCAAAAAAGATTCTAACCGGCCAGTCTGCCATATATAAAAACTATTTGTCGCAATACTTTCTGAGTGGCCTGGTATTTGAACCCAAAATACTTTCATCACTACCCATTACCTAACCCATACAAAAACATACAGAGGAAGGGCCAGATAATTTTATAGCGTCATAACATAAAACGCTAACGTGTCCAATACAGCTGTCATAACATATAATGTGAGGGCCCATATCTATTTCTGACAATGTGCTTTACGAAGTTGAGAGATTTTAAGAAGTTTTTTTTAGTAGGCAAGTACTTGAGATATTTTACCAGAAAATAAGTAGATCCCAGCCACAGAATTGAGGAATACATACATACATACATAAATCACGCCTTTATCCCTTACGGGGTAGGCAGAGCATTTAGTGCCTCGTAAAAGGCGCTTACGCCACGTCTGACAAAAATTGAGGGAAATTTTAGATTGTAATATGTATTGCTATAGTGACAGGTTGTCAGCCCATCGCCTAAATTACAATACACTGTAACCCTCGAATCCCTTTTGCTGACTTCTACAGCATGCCCGGGAGGAAGGGCAACTGGAACATTCTATGTTTTTCTATCTCTCCCAGTCCAGTATGGAAGAAGAATTGAGGAATTCCAGTCTAATTTATTACCATTCTAGTATACTATTGAAATAAAAACTGAATGTGACAAATGATTTACCTCTCAAGCATTGTATCAAGACCCCAGCCTGCAACGCAGTTTATATAAATGTATACCAGCTCACTAGGTCAACTTATATTTTCATGAGCCCTAATGTTGCCTGGAAGAAATTGCTGCTTAGCAATAAGGCCGCATATTTCTATTACTAATTGTTTTATTTCTTTTTTCTTGTGTCTTTTCTGTGCAATAAATATATTATAATATAATTTTAATTTTATTTTATTTACTTTGTAACTGTATGTATTGTAAAATATGGAACATATTGTGAATGAAATAAAATGAATTTGACTTATTATTTTATCTTCTTATCTTTATTTTCAGCCTATTTTACAATATACAAGTATAATGCCACCAAACAAGCAGTTTACGTCTTTATAGTCTGAAGCGTATGTTTTAGGTAGAGCTTTCCCTGCAAGAGGGCTATAAATGTTATACCTATGATAAAATAGAATGTCTCCTTTAGGAAAGACACGCTGAAAATATCTACTAATGACGAAAGTTTTCCCCGACCTTGCGTAAAAATACAGACACAAAAACGTCTCTTAATCCACGATCCTTGACTGCCTCGACACGCAGTCCGTTTATCTAACGCCCAGAAGAAGTATAAAAGTGTAAAAAAAAACTGTTATATTTTTTATTATCTTGAGTTATTTGATAATTCAAGTCGCATGGCTTGTGATTTAGTACCGCGGGTCGCCGCTAGGGGCGCTGTGAATCTGAAAAAGAGAGAAAAAAGCGGGAGAATCGCCGAGGCGTCGCGTCGTCATTATGATAAATTAGCTGTGTTATCTCACTTCTTGTCGTTGTAATTTTATACTTCGTGTTCGCTGACTAAGATTAAGGTAAGCATTTTTGAACTAAGCCGAGTAATATTAGAAATGTAGAGGAAAATGCAAATAGGTACAATGTACATGAAATATGAAAAAAAAACGAAAGTAACTGTAGCGCACATAGATGGCGCCACATCAAGATACAACAGTCCTAAAACGCGAACTAATCCAGTCGGACTCCGGTCCCCTGGTCACAACACCCGACCAGGTGGGTGATTACCCTTTTCCCATCCGTCATCACTCGGCCAAATGGGCTCTCAAGGAAACGCTCCTAAATTGGTGACCCCGACGTGATCGCACAAGGACGTGATGGAAGATCTGCAACCATGGACCACACCAACACCACTGGACATCACCACCAACCTGCAACTTGGACTTCATCATCTCAGCGGATCCAGCCTCATTGTCACAACAACCATCTCCAGTTCCTGGCACCTTGCATGGCTCAGCATCGCACGGCTCAGCAGCCATGACTGTCGATACACTCCAGCGTGCACGCCTGCTCGCCTCTGCTCATGCTCGCCGCAATGCCCGACTGCACACAGATGAAGCATCAACACGACATCAACGGCTGTACAAGCGTCTACGGTATCGTCCGCCTGTCCAAAAAGGGGGAGTACTGTAGCGCACATAGATGGCGCCACATCAAGATACAACAGTCCTAAAACCCCTCCGGATCCTCTTTCCTCTTTCCTCTCCCCTCCGGATCTCTGTGTAGTACAGACGTGTATTTCCAACCAGTGTCTATATAATTTTATTTTAAAATTACATTATTTAAACCAGTTTACCAAATTTAAATCGAGTGATAAAATAGGAGCACATGAGCGCTAAAGAGTTCGTCACTTAAAGTGCTACTGCACTGCCTACAACGATTGTGTGTCTGTGTGCGCAAACTACCACCACCACCTCTCATCTGCCTGCGCCTGGACGAAGACGTGTTAGTGTGTACGAGCCTTCATTCACCTATTTACCTGCTCGCATATGCATACAATTGAATAAAACGACACTACTTAACACATTCAATAAGAGGTCAATATAAAACTGACGGAAAGAGAAATTGTATGAAATCCTCGATCGGTGACCAGTTAGAGAGACCCCTGCTCCTACATACGAGTGATGTAAGTTATTTTGGATTTCGACTGCCCCTGTTCAATTCTGATATCCTGGTACTCGAACGGACTGGCCGTGTAATCCGCCAAAACTCGGAAGTCCGGAAACTAATACTGCGTAATGCCATACTGCAAGCGCTCACCTCCTCCCGCTCGCAAGTCCCCGGCTCCCATAACAAAGCCAGCCCAGACGACTCCGAAGGGTGTTGATAATGCTCAAGAACTTCAAGAATGTAAAGATCTCCTACAGGATGCTTTAAACACCCCTGCTAATGTGAATGTTACACTCCGCACGCGTCAACGTTCTAGCGCGGGGGCTGTAGATTCTGCGAAGGTTGGTGCCGAAAACAATACTCTCTTTTACAAAATAGAGGCTCTTATGGAAACAATGTTTCAAAAATTTCAAAATAACCAAAATCTTCGTCTCGAGGCTATTGAAAATAAGGTATCCTTAATAAAAGCCCAAAATGATGAAATTAAGACATCAAATTCGGATATAGAAAAATCTATTGATTATGTAACTTCCGCTCTCGATTCCGTCCAAGACAAAATAACAAAGATGGAACAAGATAAAAAACAGCTTTCTGAGGATATTGCCAAAATTTACTACAGGTGTGAGATTCTGGAAAGGAAGTTGACTAAGACCTGCATTGAAATCAGATCTGTACCTAAAGCTGCGTCGGAAAGTAAAAATGACCTATATGGCCACTTAATGCAGCTATATAAAAGTCTAAATCTTCAAATATCCTGTGGAGAAATGAGGGACATATATCGATTGCCGAATAACAAAGACACACAGACTTCCTCAATAGTAATCGAGTTTACGAGCACCTACACTAAAGGTCTGGTCATAACTGCATGCAAGGAATACTCCAAAGGTGAACAGTATCTCAAGGCGTGTGATATCGGATTCCTAAATAATACTGCCAAGATATACTTATCCGAACACTTGACACCGCGAGCCCGACGATTACTTTACTTGGGAAAAAAACTCAAGCAAGAAAAAGGCTATAGTTTCTGCTGGTCTGCCGGTGGTAATGTGTACATCCGGAAAGCCGAAGGTCAACCTGCACTTTTAGTGAAAGATGAAGAGCATCTTCAGCAGCTTGGAAAAGACTTGTGACTAGAATCTCTAAGATTAATTTACTGTTTTCTATTTCTCTTTGTTATATTTTGTTTTAAACTCACACATCTCATTCAATTACACACACCCAACACCAAAACATCGCACTTCCAACCCTACTTCACATATTTAACACCTAAGAAATCTGGCATGCCTCGTAAATTCATAATTTTACTACTTATACACATCCAATGTAATTACATCCAATACTTAAATATTATTAAAATTCGCTGACATCAATACAATAATAGAAAATATTGATGGTTTTGAAACTTCTGTAGTTAAACAATGTATCGCAGACGAAGTCCCTAACTTCTTAAATGAACCCAATAAATTTTTAAAGCTTTTCTCTGTAAATATTTGCAGTATCTCTCAAAATTTTGACCATTTACTTACAACTCTTGTCCGTATTAAACACGAACCTGATGTCATTATTTTGACCGAGTGTTGGCTCTCGAAGTTACACGGTAGCCTACCAGCACTATCAAATTACAATTCGTTCAAGACCTCTGATGATTTTAATCAGAACGATGGTGTGGTGGTTTATGTTAAAAACACTATCTCTTGCTCAGTAACCGAACCAAATTTTCCTGAAACTAACTGCTTAGTTATAAAAGTATCTAATAAAACTGCAATCTTAGCTATATATCGTCCGTATTGCTTTAAAAAAAATATTCCTTCTTTTCTTAAATATCTAAATACCATACTTCAAAATTTAGCTTCTTTTCAGAATATAGTGATTATAGGCGACATCAATATTAATATCACACTAGACTCAGACGAAGAATTCTCAGACGACTATCTTAACCTTGTAGCTATGCATGGAATGTTACCCACATATACTCTACCAACTAGGAAAAATAACTGTATCGACCATGTTATTTTAAAATCCAAGAACTCTAGTAATACCTTCATTATCAAATCTTCCAAATTAGATCACGATGCAATAATGCTTTGTCTAGAAGTGTCTGTTCCAAAACGAGCTGCAACAGTGAGATCTAAAATTAACTATGATACATTAGACATTACTATGTCTGACATAGATTTTAGTCCAGTTCTGTTAAGTGTCGATCCCAATACCGCAGCTAATATATTGGTCAAGCTATTAACGGAAGCATTAGTAAGTAATACAAAAACTTTACGATTGTCGCATCGAGCTAGAATAATGAAGCCGTGGATAACTCCTGGTTTGTTACGATGTATGCGCAATCGTGATAATATGCACCTCAAACTTAAATGTACACCGAATAACGAAATACTAAAAACTACCTATCGAAGGTATAGGAATTTTTGTAATAATATTTTAAAAATAATTAAAAGAGAATATAAAAAGAAAGAAATTTTGGACGCGCGGTTTAACAATAAAGAACTCTGGAAAATAATCAAAACCAACACTAAAATGGATCCTCCAAAAGATACAGCGAGCGCCCTCCTAATTGAATCTTCTCCGCTTAGATCTGTAAATAATGTGAACCAATACTTTGTAAATGTAGGTAGTACACTAGCTGAAAAAATTAGGAACAGTAACAATAACATACCATTGTCTAATAGCCGTATCCCTAGAGCTACATCTAGTCATAGTTCGTCCTCATTCGTCATGACTGACACTGATGAGGAGGAGATAGAAAAGGTTATTATGGGCTTAAAGAATAATTGTGCAACGGGTGTTGATGGTATTTCGTCCTTCTTCCTTAAAAAGTACAAAGATATTTTGGTACCTTCCATTACTCATGTTTGTAGACTTAGTCTCTCATCAGGCATCTTCCCAGATGCTTTCAAAAGAGCTGTCGTAAAGCCAATTTTCAAGTCTGGAGATCGCGATAACGTCAGCAACTACAGACCCATTTCTATCCTTCCATCAATATCTAAAATCCTTGAGCGCATTATGAACAATAGGCTAATCCACTATCTTGAAAGTTGTAATCATCTTTCCCCTCAGCAATATGGGTTTCGAGCAAAGAAATCTACCGCGGACGCTGTTCAAAATCTTACTGATTTCATTGTAGAAAATCTGGACAACGAGAAAAAATGCCTTGCAATTTTCCTAGATCTCGCTAAAGCGTTTGATACTGTCTCGTTTCCCTTATTGCTGGGGAAGCTGGAGCGACTGGGAGTCAGAAGTACGCAGCTCAGTCTTTTTGAAAGCTACCTTTCTAACAGAAAACAACTAGTCAAAATAGAAGGAGTTTTTAGTGATGATCTGCCAATTACCTACGGTGTGCCGCAAGGCAGCATTCTTGGCCCTTCTTTATTCCTAATTTTCATCAATGACCTATGTCAAATAACCCTAAAAAACGGTCAGATACTATCATTTGCTGATGATACGGCATTAACTTTTCAAGCGGACTCCTGGGAAGAAGTGTTTATCAATGCTCAACTTGGACTAGACTCGGTTATGGAATGGTTAAACGAAAACCTCCTGACTTTGAATGTAGACAAAACCAAATCCATGACGTTTGGAATTCGAAAACCCTCTCTCCCTGCTGCTACACGATGCCTAAAAGTTCATAAATGTGCCATGCCTTTTCCCCATCAATGTTCTTGTCCTACTCTTCAAAACGTCGATTCAATTAAATACCTTGGTATCAACTTAGACAAACACCTTAACTTCAAAATCCATATTAACATTTTATCTTCGCGAATTAGAAAACTAATTTACATATTTAAAAATATTCGTCATATTGCAGATTTCGAAGTAATAAAAATGCTCTACTATGCTGTTTGTCAATCGCTGCTCACCTACTGCCTTACTTCCTGGGGTGGCATACCTAAAACTACCCTAAAAAAACTTGAAATAGCTCAAAGGATTATATTGAAAGTTAGTACTTTTAAACCTTACCTCTATCCTACAACTGAGCTTTATAACGATTGGCAAACTCTTTCCATTCGGAAATTGTATGCTCTTAATGTCATCCTAAGGAAACACTCGTCCATTATTTATAACCCCACTATGTTTGCTAACAAAAGGCGTCAAGTTGTCTGTGTCTCAACGCCTTGTCGCACTTCTTTTGCCCAATGCTTCTACGCTTTTCTTAGCGCATTTTTGTACAAAAAATGTAATAAAACTTACAATATCTACCCACTTACTAGATCCGCTTGCAGGAAGTTAGTAACGAGTTGGCTACTCAAGCTGACTTATGATGAAGTTGAGGAATTGTTCATCACATGCTCATAGTTCCTTAAACAACTTTCTTAACAACCCAGAACAGTGGTCAACATCACCCCTTCCTACTTCTCCGATCCCAAGTATAGGTTCCTTAGTTATTCTAACGCCGTACGTACGGCTGTTCTGGGTTTGAGTTCTAAGTTCAATTTGTACTTACCTGTTTAACTGTTTAACTTTTTGTTGATTAACAATTTATGTCCAACACGAAACTAGTCACGTCTGGCTTCATTTGACCTAACATACAGGCAATCTCTAGAATTGCTCCACAATACGTCGCATGCATGCCTTGACTTCTTGACCAGTCATATATATACACACACATCCACACACATACATACGCGCACTCACACAAACACACACACACACAGTGGCGCACACACATAATCACACGCGCACACACACTTACCCAACCCATAAATAATATCTGCTAGTTTTGATTGTTTGTTTTCATTTAACTAATAATTATTAAGTCTTTTTTTTTCTCCTTTTTTTATATCCAATACAACACAATATGTTGTTCTTCTTGTCATTCATTCTGGAGGTGGAGGCCTGGTTACCTATAGATCAGGTTTACCCAGTTTAGGGACCAGCCTCTCAAACAAATTGTAAACTTTTATTTGCTTATGTATCTACTTTTATGTTGTTGTTTGTAGAGGAAATAAATACTTTTTATTATTATTTATTATTATTAAAACGCGAACTAATCCAGTCGGACTCCGGTCCCTGGTCACAACACCCGACCAGGTGGGTGATTACCCTTTTCCCATCCGTCATCACTTGGCCAAATGGGCTCTCAAGGAAACGCTCCTAAATAACAATTATTTTCCGCGCATTACTAAAGTTAAAAATATGTATTATTTAGTTAGCGAAGATTTATATCAGAAACTTCGAAATAGATTCCTCAATATCGGTTTCAAATATCAGATTTTGTATTTATTTTAATAGTTAACAGCTTAGATTTATTTAATTTTATTAAATTCGCGTGCAACTTAGTCTGCAACGCCAAAATTGTCAACATTGTTCAAACTATTCCAAAATGCCACTGATTGACCGAACAGTCAGAGTTTTCAAAACCTAACGCCTAATGGCCTCACTTCTTCAGTTTTCACTCCGATTTCGCAGAAATCTCCAATATTTTGCATCATAGACAGTCCCAGAGTGGGCCAGTCGTAACTAGTTATTGACGTAAAATCAGAAAAAAGCAATTGTCTATGAGAAGGTTCATGAGATACAGCCTGGTGGCAGTCGGACGGACAGACGGACAGCAGTCTCTTATTAATGGGGTCCGTTTTTTTTCCCTTTGGATGCGGAACCCTAAAAACATAGTTATCATAGTTAACGTAGCATAGCATATAGATAACTGGTCAACTATAGATACCAAAATAGAGACAATGTTCAAACTACTCCGAATAGTCATTGATTGTCCCCGCAGTCAGAGTTTTCAAACGTAACACCTAATGGCCTCACTTCCTGAGTTCCCGATTTCGTAGCAATCTCCCGTAATATTCTGCATCATAGACTAGACGGGGTCCCAGAGCGGTCCAGCCGCAGCTGCTTAATTATCTGTGGTTATTGACGAGTTTCTGCGGGACAACTTAGCCCCTTCCGCGATGTGTGGTGCCAGTGCTAGCGGGAATCATGAGCAATATTCTGCATCATAGACTGTCCCAGAACAATCTAGGCATAGCTGGTTAATTATCTACGGTTATTGATTAGTTTCTGCCGGACAACTTAGCCCCTTCTGCGATGTGTAGAGGCAGTCGTGGCGAGGACACTATCGTGAAACTGGAAACACGGAGTGCCGATAATCAGGTACATAAGGTATAAAATAAGACTCGGAAACAAAGAAAATAATTTTCTGTTTATTGTGAGGGTTAGTTAATAGAGTTTGTCCTGTAATGTCAACTCCAAAGACGTTTCGGGTAGACTTTACATAAACCACGTCATTGACTTATTACTCATACTCGTAAATAAATAGTTCAGTAGTTCAAAAAACTGACACTAGTCTCAAACACTTGCTCGCTGATCTGACAATGATAGTGAAAGAAAACTTTCAACTATGACCGGCTATAGGTAAACAGCACTTGAGATTGACAGCTAGTTTGAGCTCGTTTTAGTAATGTCATTTCAGTACAATGTGGGCCGTATTTATATTCAACTCTCGTGAGTGAGAGCGAGTTTGAGTTTGTATCCGAAATATCATTCAGTACAAACTGACCTATCAAATCCATACATAATATTGCTCTCAATCTTGAGTCGCTTTATAAATACGAGCCTATATGCCTCATTGATTTATTAACGTTATGATCTGTTGTTAAAATAATAATGACAATATCTTGGGATTTTTGCCTGTCGGGTGACTGCATGTTTTGTTCATCGCCTTGTGACTCGCTACACTAGGCGCCCCACCCAGCTCTGCCAGTCTCGCTACTGACCGCGCCGCTATAAATTCTGTCTCAATATTTGGGTGTCACTTCGAAAACAGATGTGTGTGGCATGTGCTTTATGCTTTATTTCTAAAGTTTGTCATCGTAATCATGGTTTAAATGAATATCGATGACGTGCTGTAAGTATTCCGAATTCATAAAATAACCCGAATTACAAATAAACAAACTTGAACAAACATACGAGATCATCAGGCGGAAGTACGTCATCTGGAAAAGACATTAGGTACTCTTACAGTCTGAACTAGCACAAAGCAAAAACAGTCAGTACAGCCGAAATTCTATCTATATTTTAATTCAGAACCCACTAAATAAGATGTGAGGCTAAATCCCGAATCTTCCCTCGTAGAAGACACGTGCGGCTGAATTTACTATATCTAATACAATAAGTTGACGGTTTCGCAAGGGGCGGCTAAATTATGTATTTTATTGTCCGCAAAACCGATTTCATAAGCCGGGGAATACCCGGGCTATGGCCACCGAGTTGAGACTAGTGGGTGACCGTGGCGTCACTTGTGCTGAACTGCTTTTGAGGTTTGGAAGGTGTCAATAGTTTCGTCTTCCTTCATTGAGTTTGTGTAAGTGTGATTTATACAATACCATGACCTACCTATGTTGAAAATTGTTAAATGTTGTTTTTTATTCTTTTTTAATGTTGAATAATTTGTAATTCTTCTTATCGTATCGATTGTTATGGCTTAAATTTGTAATTAAAAATAAGGTTATACACCGCCTCCCACTTAGGTTAAGTTAGTTTGTAGTAAGGTTCCGGCTGAAAATCAGCGCTTCGGTCTTAGACTGGAGCATATGCTGAGCCACACCTTTTCGGTACCGAGTGTAACGTTTAGGTTGTAATTTTAAGATCTTTGTCTGTATACTGGTACCGAATAAAGGGTTTCTATTCTATTCTATTTAAAAATATTAACAGTGTGTATTCTGAAGGTAAGAAAACTCAATATGAAGACAAGATGATGATGAAGAAAACTCATAAAAAAAAATAGTTTTTTTATTACTCCATTTTTAAAATTAAGGACGAAGTAGAGCCGATAATGGAACAAACTTACTCAAAAGCCTTAAAGGCATTTGTTTCGCACACTAATGGAAAATAGAAAGTTATGTGAATACTTGAGCTCTGTAGAAGTTGTAATGTCTTTAAAAAATGCTTGTTCCAAATAAGATAACAGAAAAATATGACAAAGAAGTTGGACAGACGTAATTACATACTTTTTATTAATATGAGACGAGTCTACCGAAAAGGCAATCCTAAGGCAGCTATTGAATATTGCAATACATACGAATGTGTTGATAGGGTAAGGTGTCCCGAAATTGGCCACGACACGTTTTATGGCGAAGGACCGGCGTTCAGCTGCCTAGGCTATTTCCGAGTTTAGGGGACAGCCTCTGTACGTGAGGCAAGTAATATTACTCAGATCTTACGCTTTTAGCCCTTACGAGGTAGGAAAAACCTCAAGGAACTTACGTTTGAGGATGATTTCAGACATAACTGCCTTGTATTGATTTTGAGAAAGGTTGTCAGTCTGTCAGCTCATCGTTATATCAATATTATAGTGATTAAAAACGGGAAATTTACCGTGGTTATCCATTTTTGTTAGTGCTCGTTTGAAGGAGTCCCGTAATACAAATACAAACATTGGAAAACGCAACCGAAAGAGGGTAGACCGATATGTCTGCCCTCAGCCAACGCATGAAACTGCGTTGAAATATCGGAAACTCATACAAAAATGGAAAACCACGGTAAATTTCCAGTTTTTAATCATTATAATGTCAACTCAAATTCTTGAGTCCATTTTCCGTTTTTAGAGCATATCTGGCAAAAGATTCAACTTAAACATTCTATAGTCAAGCATGTATGGAGGACATCACGCGTGGTGAAGCTACGAGTATACCACCTGCAATGAATTTCAATGCAAACGTGCGTGAGAGTGCCAGTGCCATAAACGGCATCTTCTGGGTGAGCTCGCTCCATCGTCGACTCTGTCACTGTCATCCCTGACCTTGTGTCTACAGTCAAGAGCAAACCTATTTAATGAAAAATAAGAATTGAAGAAATATTTATCTGAAAACATATCATCTTGAGACAAAATGGTAAAGATTACAAATATAGACAGCTTAAGTGTCTACCGTCTACCTCTAGTCTCAAGTCCCGGCGTTCAAAACCTTAATGTAATTTGAGTATGGAAAATAATCTTTTAAAAAGTTCCCAAGGGAGCAGAAGCTATCGAGTTATTTTAAGCTCATCTGAATCTTGGAAGTTTGATACTCTGTCTTGAGAAGGCGTGAAATTCATTTTACACTTGATGAGCCGACGTTATTTTTCAGCGCTTAAGATGAAAGTATTTTTCAATGGGAGACTTTGAAAGATTTTTGGAAGGAATTTTTGAGTTTAAGTTATTTTAAGAAAAAGCTAGTAAAAAGTTATGGAAGTTTATTTTTTTCTTTAGAAATAAAGGGTTGATAAATATGATTGAATGAGGAAGACGATGGAAAGAAGTCTTATAAGAGTTTTATCATCTTGGCTATGATTATAGCAAAACTAAAGTCAATGGTAATACCATCGAATCGGTAAGGACAGGACTGAACTAAATTTTAATTAAATTTGTTGCCATCGCATTCTACTTTCTCATGATAGAAAAAAGCAGGTGACAATTTTTATCAAGATTTTGAGATTTTGGGCGAACGCAAATTTTGCCCAATATCACTAACATAAGAAGTACTCTACCAGTTTCCGTAAGATTTTTTCAAAACCAAGTTAGTATTCACCGAAATTTATGGCTCAGTAAAAGTTACAATATTCTATTTGCCATTTACATTCCATTATAATTTAAAAAATCTTTAGAACATTTCAAACAAACCGATAGACGAGCATAGATTCGCTACATTTCTGCCTTGTAGCGTTTACTCTTTCACAAAAAGTGGTGTAAGCGCTTTTTAACTTTGCCGTTGTAGTCAAATCTTACCCCCACGTGTATAGAGATATCCTTTTTACCAGCTCCACGCTCAAAAGCGCTGGATTCGCTGTTTGCAGCACTAATTAATCTTTTCCAGGGGAGAATGGCGCCGCTCTCTCTACTAGGGGTGCGTTCCGAGGCGACAAAAATGGCTACTGTTTTTGATCGGTTACCCCGCTTACACTCAATAAGAAACATACTCGTATTTTGCTAAGGAATGTCTCTTATAATTTGCCTATTCATATTTTGTAAGTGAAGTAAAATCTGTAATTATCTAAGTGACCGTAATTTTTCTTGAGCTTGATACAAACAAACAATGAATTCGAAAATGGCAGCGTGATGCAGCGTGATAATTCGTGGTGCAGTGAGCGAGTGGATGGTATTTCGAGACAAGTCAACAAAACCCATTTCTGTGACAAGGCACCATGACGGTATAAGCGGTAGCGATGCCTCTGGTATAATAATAAAAAAATAATTCATTTAATTCCCATTAAATTTGTATATGGTATGATGCATCAAGCAGCTTCGCGACGCATCACGTCGTGTCGCTTCCCGATTGGAACTCACGCTTAACTTCAGGTCAGACCCTAACACAGACAAACGCACACCTGAATCTAGGCTGAAGCGATTTTTAATGTAACTTCAAGCTTCAGAAACAGAAAAAAATATCTTTCTTGGCGCAGCTCCCGCCGTCCCCGAACGCACCCTTGCGCTAAACCAATTACCGCGCAGCCGAAAACTCAGTGTTTTTCCACGACTACCCTAAATTGTTTTACACGCGCGCTTTGAAGTGTTAAACGCTTATTAAATTTCAAAACGCTAAAGGGAAATATTGTAAGCACATTGCTGTACCGCCGCCATTTTAAATTGGACGCTGAATTTTAAGTAACGGTGAGAGAGATTCTATTCGATACTGGTAGCCATTCGGCATCGCAATTGACATGACTTAACTAATATAAATCTATATCCATCATTGTCTTTCATGAGAGAACAGAAAGGGACGGTAATAACTTTAGTTGAGATTTGATTAAATCGTTTTCGTACCGAATTAGCCCCTCCGTTGAATATCCGTATTTTGAGGTGTCTTTGAATATTCAAATATTAATAAAATATTTAACGCTGGTATTTCATTAAGTGATCACTGATCAAATACGGTTAGAAAATAACGAAGGCATAATTTTGATGGTACGGATCTAACAAATTTTGCAAAATCTGAATATTAAACTAAACATATTAGCACCATCATCAATGCAGATATTTTGAATCAGACAAACATTTAATAAACAATAAGGAAAATAACTATCTTACTACTAAGATTAAAATAATATTTTGTACCAATATTCAAGTTCATCTGATAAATTAATCAACGCTATCACTTGAATATAAAGCTGCTTCTGCGTTAGGCCCAATAATATTCGAGATTTATTCACCAATCAGGGTTTAATCAAGGCACAAAATCACGGGAATTAATTAGAAATTAACGTTCGCAAGCTCGTTCGCAAGTCGTCGAACAATAAACAACTTTCAGATTGCCTCCAGAATATTGCTTAGAAAGGGTTGAGACAGACTAACTACGATGAAACAGCAACATGACTGCCAAATTGTGGTTGAGATGCTATTTAAATACAGTTAGCATGACTGCAAGGAAACTACACGTCAAAAACATGAAGTTTAATTTCAATCGCTGTGCAGTTAGTCGCGTAGATACACTAACTTGTCAACGAACGACTCAATG
This sequence comes from Scrobipalpa costella, assembly GCA_949820665.1. NCBI lineage: Eukaryota > Metazoa > Arthropoda > Insecta > Lepidoptera > Gelechiidae > Scrobipalpa > Scrobipalpa costella. The sequence goes on from OX463298.1 coordinate 25,450,852, forward strand.
AACTATGGTGTCAGAGTTCTTAAAACGTTTATTAGTAACAGCTAATAGGCCTCTGAAATGGTATCGCAAATTTTATATTTGTGTAAAAAGTTTTAATTTTTAGTTCTAATTTAATATTTTAATTTTAGTTTTCCAAAATTAATTCTTTACATAACAATGGAAGAGCGGTGCCATCTAACACAGGCCATTTAAACTTACCAGAAGGCACCGACCCTTGAATAAGTTTTAGTAGTCAGTATCTGTGTAGCTACCAATAAAAATATTTTATTTATTATTTATTTTATTTTCTAACTTCAGTTTGACGTGCAGTTCACCAAAGACATGCAGTTAGCATCACTGTAGTCGCATCAACTGCATTTGAAATTCTAAACCGAAATTTAGTAGTCGGGTCAGTTGAATTGCAGTCCGTCTGTTTTCGTGTTAAAGGGTTGAGGTCTGAAATTAATGAAGAAATTGTAGCTTGGATGAATCTATTAATAGAGCAATGCACTAGAAACTTTCCCGACGGACGAGGTGGGACCGATACCGACAGACAAGATGAGACGGGTTCTTATGACGAGATGTTCAAAGGGATAGGCACTTACCTCAATATTACGGATGAAAGGAGATCGGGAGACCTGCAACCAAAGTATAAGTTTAATTGATACAGATTTTTTCAAAATTATTTCTATTTTCTGCCATGCTGGACTGGGAGCGAGAGAAAAACATAGAATGTGCCAGCTGCATTTCCTCCCGGGCATGCTGTAAAAACCAGCTAAGGGATCCAAGGGTTTATGTATATTGCAATTTAGGCGACAGGCTGACAACCTGTCACTACAGCAATATACCTACAAATATATCTTAAGCAACCCTTAAACTTTGTCAGACGTGGCGGAACGACCTTTATTTAGATCGTTTACTCTCTGCCTACCCCATTAGGGGTAAAGGCGTGATTATATGTATGTATGTATGTATTTCTATTGTTAAATTTGTTTACGCATTATGCGTTCTATGCAACTACCAAACCAAGCAGGTTGCCTAACCAACAAAAGTTTCTTTTTAAATATCCTTATTTTTACATGTTTGGCATAATTATGTTATTGAGGGTTTTCAGAATTCAGTTTATCAAAGAGCGGCCTGTACATACATATAATTACGCCTTTATTTCTAATGGGGCTGGTAGAGCGTAAACGAGCTTAACAAAAGTCGTTCCTCCACGTTTGAAGAAGTTTTGAAGGTTATTTAAGATATATTTATTATATTGCTGTAGTAACATGTTGTCAGCCCATCATCGCCTTAATTGTAATAGACTGAAACCCTCGGATCCTTAAGCTGGTGTATACATCATACTCGGGAGGAAATGCCGCTGGCACATTCTATGTTTTTCTCTCACTCCCAGTCCAGCACGGAAGGAAGCGGCCTGTAGGTGTGATATAATTCCAAAATAGTAGTACAATACGGCATAAAGTCATCGAAAGCATTGAAAGCGACAAATGTCTTTCGTTGAAATTTGATTTCAAATCTACATGCCGCCTTCTGATGTGCTAAAATAAAAAAAAAACTCGTAGCAATGGTCGAGCATTTGGCCATTCATTACAGTTAGAAAATCTAATATTTATGTTTTCTTTTATATAGAGCTATTCTCTATTTATTTTTCTTCCATGCTGGACTGGGAGTGCGAGAAAAACATAGAATGTGCCAGCTGCATTTCCTCCCAGGCATGCTGTAAGAGTCAGCTAAGGGATCCGAGGGTTTCAGTATATTGCAATGTAGGCGATGGGCTGAGAACCTGTCACTACAGCAATATGCCTACAAATCCTCAAAACTTTGTCAGACGTGGCGAAACGACCTTTGTCTAGGTCGTTTACGCTATGCCTACCCCATTAGGGATAAAGGCGTGATTATATGTATGTATGTAGTCTCTATTTATATTGTGGATAACCTGCCTGTTGAAAGTTACAGATACTTAAATTATAATAACTTAAAAAATCCATATTTTGCGAATGTTTAAAAAAATGAAAAACAACTCATCAATTGTTTTACGGAACGGTACTTAGGTACAAAGTTTTAGCATATCTGGTTTTATAACAACAATCTTAAAGCAAGTGAAACCTTTATAACATCCAAACACGAAAACGGGCACGAAAAAGTTAAAAAAAATACTGCGTTCCACAAAATACAGTAGGTACATTCTGAAAGGTGAACTTGGGCCATTCGTTCTTTCATTCCCCACTCATTCTCAGTTCGTTCCTTATTTAAAAAGAAAATTCTAGAAGCGTGTGCGCGCGAGTGTGAGCTCATTATGGCCTTCATTCGGTTTCTTTGAATACGGCAGGTTCATTAAGTGAAATGCCGTGTGCTGGTGTAGGAATTTTTCATTACGTGTTTTATTGAATTCTGTACGGCGAAACTTGAATTGAACTTCACAACGAGTCATTCATATGAACGTTTGAACTGAATGAGGCACGTAACGAATTACTAATTTTATTGCGATGGTATTCTTTTATAAATTGCGACTGATTATCTGTACATAGTATGGAAAACTTAAATAGACAAAGACATTTTTAAAATGCGGGTATTTTACTATCATACGAACGGTCAATGTTTCAAGAACTTACCTATGTTGCAAATTGAAGTCTACAACGCAGGTAGTATCCAAGGAATTAAAATTAAAAGATTTCGATATTGAAAACATTGATACTTCTAAATCCTTCACCGAACAAAATAACAAAACCACCGAAGCAACTAATAGTAAGAAAATGCTCAAATGTTACAATGGTAGTCATCATAGTGCAAAAGTGAAGAAAAAGCGAATGTTCCGTCTGTGACTGCGTCGATCGCGCCCCGGCGAGTATTCAAAGCGATCCGACCATTGAATAGCACGTCCGTGAAATGTGCAGTGTAAGCCACAAGTTTTTTGATCTTAGGAATCTCATATCAGGGATGATTTCAAGAGATATTTCTATGTATCAAAAAGCGAGTGTTCCGTCAAAGATATTACAAGTCTGAAAAGTTTTAGTACCGCTCCCCAACGCACCTCTTAAGACACTAACAAGAGTATTCGTGCTATGGACCAAAAAGGACCTTCCTCTATACAAATACCCAAAAAAGCTAACTGCCATCGTACCTCAATAGGTAGGTCAATACACTTTTCAAATGTGAATTTTGAATTTTGAAAAACCACTAACTATACATCAAAAACTGGAGAATCCCCCCCTGTCCTTTTCTAGTGTTTTAGTCTGAAAGTGACAAATAGATTTTAATTTTAGTCTTAGCCGGGAAATCTAGACTCGAGCCCATTATGCGATTAATTTTGTACCACACAAAAAGCATAGTAGTGCAGGAGTCTACAGCAAAAAACTGCTGTCTAGTCTCAGTAACAATGGCGAGGATCTAAGTCGTGACACTGGCGTCGAGATCAGAAAGCCCTTTATTTAGTTTTCTTATCTATTTCTTCTATTAATCCCCAGGTAAAACTAAAAACCAGTCGACAATTTTGTTTTTATGTTGTAAACATTTTGTTCATATTTGAACAAATTGTTTATGGTTATAAGCGTATTAAAGAAAAGATGATCTTTTTGACGTTATTCGGTGTTTGATGGAAAACATCATATCATTTCGTTTTGCACTCATAGATTTTTTCCGAAGTGATACTCCTAATTCTAATCTACCCCAAGCTGCAGGCAAAACCTACTTCTTATTACAAAATGTTCTAGATATAGACTTCAGTTTCTGCATCTCTAATAAAACGTAAAGTACGTACAATACAATAACAATACCTAGTCTTTTCAAACATCTCACACAGTGCCACATCTGCAAATTGAATCAAGACACTAGCACAAAAGCAAGTATTCAATTCACACCATATTACATAATAGTACAGGAGGTAACAGTATGTAATAGTGCAGAAGCTGACGTCCGATTGCAGAGAGAAATGAGTCGCAGTCGCAGGTGTGCACGGGCCTTAATATGTGAACTGTCGTTACTGTAGAACTGATTGTCTGCAGTGTGCATTCGGCTTTAGAATGTGCTGGTGTTTTATGTTAACGGTGATTTTTTGTTGCATTGAATATTAAAATAGTATTTGAATGTCTTTTAATATTTCACTTATCATATTTAAGAGCATTATGCTAAAAAACAATATTTTTGTTCTGAATTGTTGGGAAATCGACTTGAAAGCAAACGTTATCAAAAAAGCAATTGTATTTTTTCATAGCTAATTTGTTAAAAGGTCACGTTATGATTTTACAAAATACTATATTTATTCAGAATTTTTACATGACATTGAAAGTGAACTATTTCTGTGATAGAAAAAATCTACGTTTCTGACTTCGAATATACCTACCTGCCCTAATCAGATAACTACGAGTACACGCGGAACTGTCTCTCCCAAGCAATTTATATTTGTACTTATGGAACTGTCGCCTCTTCAAGAACTTTTGCTACAAGTTGTGTGACTGTTAGTCACAGCGGGCCCCCAATTATCGCTCAGATCGGGCCCCCCGCTGATAGCGCCTCATTATTGCAACAAAACGTTCCTTGCTTACCGACACCACAGAACCAAGCCACTTAAATGGAAATAACATTGGCTTCCTCTTGTCGTTTAGAGTCGATCGACCCGATGAATTCTGGTGTCAGAGTTTTAAACTACCTAATAGCATACCAAATAGGCCTCTGACATGGATTGTGTCACGACAACTATCAAAACAGTGACCAGGATCGACGGCTTAACGTACCCTCCGTAGCACGAAATCTTTTTTCTTCCAGACAATCAGGCGATTTAACCTGCACAAAGTAGTACTTTTACGAGCATGAGAAGCGTTTTTTTTTATTTCCATATCTAAGAGCAACACGGCCTTCAATTCCGAACACCCGTTCCATACAAATGTGAGAATTATTCAAAACGTATATCTGTCACTGGCATTCATTACATATATTTCAAAAATGCGACCGACGACATTTAAAACGACATCGATTAAATCCTTTATCCTAAACTAGTGAACATAAAGATACCGCGTTCTTAAAAGTAACAGCGACATCTATCGTATGTTTGTTGTATTTACGGTGGTGAGAACATTGATTCATTCAAGGCTTACCATTAGGTACAAATTCAGGTCCGTTCTATTAATAAAAAATAATATTTAAAGATTTTTTCATTGTTGTAATCATTATAATCGATGAGTTCATTTTAAATCAAGTAGGTACTTACAAAATAATTTAAGGTTAAGGTATTTACTTTGAAATCATTCTTCTGAAATGGTTACTCAGCATAACCAACCAGTGTACTGAAATAATTGTGCTTTTGATTCATACTGATTATAGTATATTATCATGTCTCGAATAAATCTTCCATGATGGACTGGGAGCGAGAGAAACACATATAATGTGCCAGCTGCATTTCCTCCCAGGCATGCTGTAAAAATCAACTGAGGGATCCGAGGGTTTCAGTATATTGTAATTTAGGCGATGGGCTGACAACCTGTTACAACAGCAATAAACCTACAAATCTATCTTAAATAACCCTCAAAACTATGTCAGACGTGGCGGAACGACCTTTATTTAGGTCGTTTACGCTCTGACTACCCCATTAGGGATAAAGGCGTGATTATATGTATGTATAAATGAAAGTTTTTTCAATGTCTATGGAAATAATTGTGCTCCTGATTTATACTGTTTATAGTATATTTTCATATTTTTTATATTTTCATATCTTGAATAATAAAATTTTCACGGCATTTCTTTTCCATATCGTCGATGCAAGTTCTGTGCCTTGTGGCTTACGGTAGCTCATTCCGCTTTGTATTTATTAAGTAGTTCGGAGCTGCTCGTGATGCTGATTGGAAGACATTTGAATGGAGTCTTCGATGGAAGTGGAGATTTATGTCACTTTGATAAATACATACAAATACTCACGCCTGTATCACTAATAGGGTAGGCAGAACGTAAATTACCTAAACAAAGGTCGTTCCGCCACGTCTGACTAAGTTTTGAGGGTTATTTAAAATAGATTTGTAGGTATATTGCTGCAGTGACAGGTTGTCAGCCGATAGCCCAAATTACAGTATACTGAAACGCTGGTTTTTACAGCATGCCCGGGGTAAATGCAACTGGCACATTCTATGCTTTTTTCTCGCTTCTAGTCCAGCATGGAATAATACTTACTTCACTCAAGTCACTTTGATGGCCATGAAAATTCTAGTTTCATTTAAGTTCCGCGAAAATATTTACTAGTAGTGTGTTGATGTACCTTTGTCGTTGTAGTGTTGCTATAACGTTTATCTAACAAAAATGACGTCGATTTCATGACATGTTTGCTCCAGTAAATTCAAAAGAATTTAGTTACCTAAGTAAATTCAAAATCTTTGGATTCGACCAACAATTCTGCCGGTCAAATAGTAATCGTACTTCCATGCTGGCCTGGGAGCGAGAGAAAAACATAGAATATGCCAGCTGCATTTCTTCCCGGGCATGCTGTTAAAACCAACTAAGGGATCCGAAGGTTTCTGACGGGCTGACAACCTGTCACTTCAGCAATATCAATTAAAATCTATCTAAAATAACCCTCAAAACTTTGTCAGATGTGGCGGAACGACCTTCGTTTAGGTTCTTTACGCTCTGCCTACCCCATTAGGGATAAAGGCGTGATTATATGTATGTATGTAAATAGTAAATTGCTCTATTGTTGGTCAACCTTAGGTATTGCACTTGTAAATAAATTCAAATTCAAATCAAATTCAAATTCATTTTTGAATCTTTGTCGCGAACAGCGATTAATCTCCTAGCTAGACCTTCAGCACAGCAGAGTCATCTGGCCTGGACAGGCATTAACAATAAAAAAAAACATAAGTCTTAACATGTCAATGGAACACGAAAAAAATTACATTATAATAAGTCTGATCTTATGCAAAACTGCTAAGATATCCAATTACCTTGGACCAATAAACCACTAGACGCGTAAAGACAACATTTCAACATAATAATGATTAAAAACTGTTTTTTTTAAACTGTTAGACCGATATGTCTGCCCTTAGCCACCATACTGCTCGCAAGTTCCTCAGTCGCTCCGTGATCAAAACGCATGAAACTGCGATGAAATATCGGACACTCATACAAAAATTGAAAAACACAGTAAATTTCCGTTTTTAATCATTATAACATTTCAACGTTTGTAGCTAGTAAAACTTCATAGTTTTGCCTCCAGTCCCATTCGTCCAAGCCAATTACACTCAACAACACACATTTGAAAAGAATAAAGTAGCGCATAATCGTAGGTGGTCTTACCCCCTGCTGAGCTCCTTGTACCATTGTACCACCGCCATCTTGTTTCCACTACGAACATGGACCACCATGTTCTCTCATAGCTGGTAATGTAGTGCTTCTGAACACGCAAAGGTTGTAGCGCCTAAGTTTATTATTATCAATCATGCATACATACACACATATAATCACGCTTTTAGCCCTAATGGCGTAGGCAGAGCGTAAACGAAGGTCGTTCCGCCACGTCGTACAAAGTTTTGAGGGTTGTTTAAGATAGATTGTATGTATGGTATATATTTATTGTATTTTATGATAGTAGGGTTTGAATTGTACACTCTCACTACCGTAGGTCAGCTGGAAGAGATTTTATTTTTGAAGATAAGCTGTACCTCTTGTGCTATTGTTTTTTATGTTTGTGTCCTCTGTATGATCATGTGTGCAATAAATAATTAAATAAATAAATTTGTATGTATCAATTATGATTATGAGATAAGTAATAGGATGTGCTGTGTTCGTTCTGATGAACCAGAAAATATTTTTTAGAACTCAGCAAATAAATCAGTTTTTAAAGATAAGACATTAAAAAATGTGTAACTTTATTTAAGTTCAGTATCAGATACCCTTGTTGACAATATTTTTGCCAAACTGTTTATTTTTTTGATAATGAGATTGCTCTTGTTTAGGTCATAAGAACGACAGAGACATAGTCGACGATGGAATGAGCTCACCCAGAAGGTGCGTGTTCATTTTAACTTTGAAGAGTTGGGGGTTTTATGCATTTGGAAGCACAGACGTACGTAGTGACTATTAATGGTTATGCAAGAAACGTTTTCCCAAGTGTCCTAGTTCTAGAAGATGAAACCGTCATATAATTCCAGCTGCTAACAGTAAACGCCTCTTAAACACCGAACAAGTCATCAACGTAAAACGCCGCGCATCACTTTCCTCACTATTTCGCGTAAAAACTTAACGAGCGCAGATAGTTTAATGACGTCTCATTACGGCCTAGCTTAAGTATTAACTGCCTCTGTACTCTATTGGTATGAACCATAGGCTCAATTCCCCTGGAAGGAACACCAAGTTGATATTTGTCACTTTGAGAGGTTTTATCTTCTTTAGTTAGGACAATGCACGCTGAATCACGTGATTGAACGAAAGTAGATTCCTTGCTTCAGAGGGCTCGTTAAGCGTATATTTAATAATTTGGGCGATGAAATTTTGCAATTTAGGCTATGGGCTGACAACCTGTCACTACAGCAATATACCTACAAAACTATCTTACATAACCCTCAGAATTTAGTCAGACGTGGCGGAACAACCTTTTTTCAGGTCGTTTACGCTCTGCCTACCCCATTAGGTATAAAGGTATGAATTTTAATAATGATTGTTACACAAATCATGTAAGAAGCCTATACGTTGTCTTATTATGGGATTTAAACACTCTGACATTCGAAAATCCACTCTAAAAAAAAATAGAAAGCGCAGATAGTTTAATGAGTGTTTGATGACGTCACTCAATGTCACATTACGGCCTAGCTCAAGAATGAAATGGCGTAGTTTAATGAAGCATAAATCAAGCCGGTGTGCAGATAATTTCATCGCTAAGCCCGCATTTCACACTCGAGTCGGCAATTACCCCTGATCTAGCTGATTAACATGCGTTGTCGGAACAGCCCGGGATAGCGGGTGGGGTGACACTGCGAGCGGGATCACAAGCGGAGCGGGCGCCGCGATCTTCATAGACGATGACAAAAGACTGGATCAAAGTAAAATGGTTGCATTAAACACTCGAGTTGGCAATTACCTCTGATCTAGCTGATTAACATGCGTTGTTGGAACAGCCCGGGATAGCGGGTGGGGTGACACTGCGAGCGGGATCACAAGCGGAGCGGGCGCCGCGATCTTCATAGACGATGACAAAAGACTGGATCAAAGTAAAATGGTTGCATTAAACACTCGAGTTGGCAATTACCTCTGATCTAGCTGATTAACATGCGTTGTCGGAACAGCCCGGGATAGCGGGTGGGGTGACACTGCGAGCGGGATCACAAGCGGAGCGGGCGCCGCGATCTTCATAGACGATGACAAAAGACTGGATCAAAGTAAAATGGTTGCATTAAACACTCGAGTTGGCAATTACCTCTGATCTAGCTGATTAACATGCGTTGTTGGAACAGCCCGGGATAGCGGGTGGGGTGACACTGCGAGCGGGATCACAAGCGGAGCGGGCGCCGCGATCTTCATAGACGATGACAAAAGACTGGATCAAAGTAAAATGGTTGCATTAAACACTCGAGTTGGCAATTACCTCTGATCTAGCTGATTAACATGCGTTGTTGGAACAGCCCGGGATAGCGGGTGGGGTGACACTGCGAGCGGGATCACAAGCGGAGCGGGCGCCGTGATCTTCATAGACGATGACAAAAGACTGGATCAAAGTGGTTGCAATAAACACTCGAGTTGGCAATTACCTCTGATCTAGCTGATTAACATGCGTTGTCGGAACAGCCCGGGATGAAGAGTAGAGAGGCACTGCGAGCGGAATCACAAGCGGAGCAGGAATAGTCACTCAAGTCGGCAGTTACCCCTAATCTAGCTGATTAACATGCGTTGTTGGAACAATCTGGGATACCGGGTCCGGTGACACTGCGAGCGGAATCACAAGCGGAGCGGGAATAGTCACTCAAGTCGGAAGTTACCCCTAATCTAGCTGATTAACATGCGTTGTTGGAACAATCTGGGATACCGGGTCCGGTGACACTGCGAGCGGAATCACAAGCGGAGAGGGCGCCACAATCCTAATTAGCGATAACGAAAGACTGGATCAGAGTAAAATGGTTGCAATAGACACTCGATTCGGCTATTAAATCTGATCTAGCTGATTAACATGCGTTGTCGGAACAGGCCGGGATGAAAAGTAGAGTAGCACTGCGAGCGGATTCACAAGCGGAGCAGGAATAGTCACTCAAGTCGGCAGTTACCCCTAATCTAGCTGATTAACATGCGTTGTTGGAACAATCTGGGATACCGGGTCCGGTGACACTGCGAGCGGAATCATAAGCGGAGAGGGCGCCACAATCTTAATTAGCGATAACGAAAGACTGGATCAGAGTAAAATGGTTGCAATAGACACTCGATTCGGCTATTAAATCTGATCTAGCTGATTAATATGCGTTGACGGAACAGCCCGGGATGAAGAGTGGAGTAGCACTACGAGCGAAATCACAAACGGAGCGGGAATAGTCACTCAAGTCGGCAGTTACCCTTTATGTAGCTGATTAACATGCGTTGTCGGAACAATTCGGGAGTCAATACGTTGTAATAGTCCGAAGTAGGAGATATTGCGACTTAATTAGTTTTTATGAAGCAAATACTTACAAATTATTTATAAAGTGAAAGTGAATTTGAATCATGATTATGGAATACCTAGTCAGCAAAAAAATCCGTCAAACAAAAAGAAGAGATGTAAAAAGAATTACAAAACACTGATAACAGTTGTGCAATAAAAGACTGTTTCTCTCAATGATAAAGTAATTAGTATTTTTAAAACTCTCACGGTTAACAACATTAGATTGACCACGATAAATTTCCCGTAATTAATAAATTAAATAATAAAATAACTATTTAATCACACTAGTTGCAAACCTCACTCAAGCCAATAAAGCGGTATTTACTACTCGCTTACACCACGACCCCACCCAAATGTTTAACACTGACTAACTGCCTCCGATCTTTCAGGTGTTACAGCTGTTGATTAATGCCGTGTGACAATATCAGTTGATACCTGATAAATGAATAGCGATAGCAGGCCACCGTGTGTATCTGCATATGTAGATGATGACGTCATAGTATGCTCAAGACGTGAAATAGAGGGTATAAAGACAAATTTATTTCTATCAGATTACTAGACTATGGTGATACGGGAGGAGGAGTCATACATACATACATACATAACGTCACGCCTCTTTCCCGGAGGGGTAGGCAGAGATCACATCCTTCCATTTGCTACGATCCTTGCAAACTTCTTTCGCTTCATCTACATTCATCAATCAAGAGGAGGAGTCACTTGGAACGAAACGAACTATATCTAGCGCTGTGAAGTCCATTACCGTGCAGCCGTCTGGTTCCAAAAATTTTATGGGAATACCAACGTCATCAATATTTTAAGGTATGGGCGGGGTATTATTATGATTAAAGTGTGTCACGTGGTATGATTAGATTGTGTCACGTGTTTCTATAGCCTAGTCTAGATTTAGGTCAAGAGATTTGTAATTAACATCTTTCCCTTAATCATTTCAATAATCACACATGATACCATATTTGTCTATAGGAATAATAAAAAGAAGAAGACCATATATGTCTGTTTACCTATTTATTTTTCAGATTGTTCTTTTAACATTCAATATCTACTCTGTTAGAAAATTTTCAAGTTCAATTCGAACGACTAAATAAAATTCTGAACCTGTTCCAACATTACATCCCCTAAAAATAGATCGTTCAATACCTGTACCTAATTCCGGGGATCCGCCTCGACAATCGACTAAGAACAAAGCCCAAGCACACGAGATAGTCTTGCCTCGGGCGAATAAAATGAAAAAAGAATTGGCGGCTGATTGAAACCCGGAGCGGAGACGGCCCGATGTCGCCGAAATTCATTCTAGATGGAGAATAGGGAAGGTTTATCTACTTGCTGAAGGATGCCTGCAGGGTGGAGCGATTGGTTCCCAATGCCAATAAAGCATATACTAGCTATATGCTATGTACTACTTTATTTTGTTATAAAATCCTATAAAAACAGGAATGAAATAAGCTAAATAAATAAAACTACTTGTCGACATATTGCCCCAAAAAGTGATCTTTTAAATATGTAAATGTTTTACTAATTTTCATTGCGTTTTATATTGCTTGGCCGGAAAAATCTTCGCTCGACGTTTCACAGGAAGTTTCAAAAATGCTTATTCTTTTTTTCTATGTAAGCGTTTTTCTGGTTTTGTGGCCTAAAATACTCCGGTCTACAGTATCCGTTGGTGTAGTGTGTATGATCATAAGTGCAACTTTTTCTACAAAATGTATAGATTTTCTCTTTTCTAAAATTTCTCTAGATAGAGCAACCTGCAAGGTGGACCGTTCTTCAGGGATTCGTGACGTAATCGCTTGTGTTTGAGCAGAGGAGTGCAGCAAGACTGTATCTTCCCCATTTATCCATTTCTTTGCGCATTAAACCTATTGCGCGGGTAATATCGCCCTCAGTGTTTATATAAGGGCCTTACCATTGGAATTGGTGGATCCCGAACAAGTATCAGGTAACACACTTCCAAAAAAATTACATCAAAGGTTTATCTGAAATTAATATTACTTTTTTCTAGGTTAAACGGTATGGCGAATAAGTCGATTAACCTGATAACGATATGATAAGATCAGGTGGACCATCCAGGGTCAAGATTACAATCGTAGAAAAAAATATGGGATGTCTAATATAAAAAAAAAACATTGCATTAATAAAATAATAGATAAAACCCTTCTTGGTAATGTAATTAACGAATCTTTCACTTATATTAAATATTTGTATATTTTTGTTACAAAATTTGTAACACGAGCAAATGGTAACGCTTCCAATATGAGAATCCATCTTCCCACTTTATGACTCGCAAAGAATTGAATTGTTGATTTTGGCGAATTTAGAGGAAGCAATCAAACGTTTTATCGATTCTTGTTCCATATTGAGTAGGTATTATAACTTTTTTGCAGAACTCTTCGATTTTCCTTATTTGGCGCCCAATAAGGGGTCGGCTTTACATCTTCGAAAAATTTATAGAAAAATCCTATCATCAAAGATTTTACGTACTAATTAATTACCTGACAAGTTATGTTTATCTGTTTAGAGGCATCAACCCTTATGTGGAATGCATGTGTCCAGAAGGTAAAATAGAAAAATAAAATTGTTTCTATTTTAGAATTTTTTGCATGAATAATATTAGATGAAGCTTGGAGAGCACACAAGGTTGGCGGTCATCACATAAACCTTATAACGCTGCGTCATTGTTTATCGATACTTATTAACTGCATTAACTGCCTCCGTGGTCTAGTGGTTAGAGCCATGGGCTTAGGATCGGAGGTCCTGGGTTCGATGCCAGGCGGGGTGGGCGGAAACACAAAGTTGATATTTGTCAATTTATCACTTTGTGAGGTTTTACCCAGTTTGGTTAGGATATTACAGGCTGAATGCCCGATGGTGTAGTGGATGGGGCCGCTGCCTCCTGAGCAGGAGGTCGTGGTTCGAATCCGACCAAGTACCAATGTGTTTTTCGGTTTTCGAATTTCATATGTACGTTTATTCGGTGCTTTTTCCGTGCTTCGGAAGGCACGTTAAGCCGTTGGTCCCGGTTAATATCGTTTAATACCATAGATATTAGTTGTTAATCCATGTCGGAGGCCAGTGCTAAGCATTGGCGGCTTAAGAACTTTGACCTAATCTATGATTGGGTCTGGTTTCTCTTCTGGGTTGCGGAGGTCAGCTGGCAGCTCGCTGTAAAAACTAGTACACTCGTTCAATCACCTAGATTAGGTAGCCGACCCCGTGAGCTACGGGATAAGGCTAGAGAGATAATGATTACAGGCTGAATCACCTGTTTATCCAAAAAAAAATAGATTCCGTGCTTCTGAGGGCACGTTAAGCCGTTGGTCCCGGTCGCTGTCTTTGATAGTGCTCGTTACTCAAACCATGTCAGAGGCCTAATAGGTGCACTACTAGGCAGTTTGAAAACTCTGACACCAGGGTTCATCGGGTCGTTCGACTCGAGAATTCACTCGCTAAGATGAAGAAGGTACTTATTTATTGACTCAACAGGCTACCAAATAGGACGAACATTTTAATGTTTTTCATAGCTAGAAAGAAGTGTACAACAAATCCCTGAATGCTCACAAAAACCTCCAAATAAGGCTTGACCTTATTTTAAAGCTTCAATCCTAAATACAATAATTATCTTTCACAGCCTTAAATAAATAATTCCGCTTGTGGCAGCGGTGGGGGGTGCAGTTCCAGTTTAAACTGGTTACGCGGTGGGGAGCATTTTGAGAGCTCATAAATCTGCCAGCCGTCAAACTAAGCCGCGTATCGAACGAGCCAGCCCTGCGGTAAATTATGAACTAACTGCTTTTCCGGCGTCGGCGGGCCCCGACCAAGCGACCTGTACGCGAATTTTTGATGATGCGTTCAAATGACAAAATACTTTGCTGTTGTGAAGTTTGCACAGAATCCTATCATTTAACAGGGAGAATATTAATTTAGTTTGAACAACATGAATTTTGGTACATATATACATACATATAGTCACGCCTTTATCCCTAATGGGGTAGGTAGAGCGCAAACGACCTAAACAAAGGTCGTTCCGCCACGTACGACAAAGTTTTGAGGGTTATTCAACATAGATTTGTAGGTATATTGCTGTAGAGACAGGAAGTCAGTCCATCACCTATATTACAAAATACTGAAACCCTCGGATCCCAAAGCTGGTTTTTACAGTATGCCCAGGAGGAAATGCAGCCGGCACATTCTATGTTTATCTCTCGCTCCAAGTAATATCCATTCATATTATATTTATAATTATCATTTAACTAGGAAAATTAGTTTGAACACTATGAATATTGGTCTTCACTGTAATTTTATCATGAACGAACTGCTTTTCAGCCCGGCCCCGACCAAGCGACATGAACGCGAATTTTTGATGATGCGTTCAAATGATAAAATATTTTGGTGATGTGGAATTTGGGGAAATTAGCAAACACAAATTAGCAACAACATCGCAATTTAATTAAGTATGTGAGAAATTAATTTTAATAATAATAAATATTATCGGTAATGTAGAGTTGGCCTTTACTAGCCCAATGCTTTTGTTATTACATTAGCGGTGGTACCTTGTGAATACAATACAGTATCAAGAATTCCTCTGCAAGAATATCTAAAAACTCTGCAATTGTACACCCATTACCGTACACCGGACAACGGAAGCCCATCAGCCAATCAGCGCATCAGGGGATCTGTCAACAGCACAG
Source organism: Scrobipalpa costella (assembly GCA_949820665.1). NCBI lineage: Eukaryota > Metazoa > Arthropoda > Insecta > Lepidoptera > Gelechiidae > Scrobipalpa > Scrobipalpa costella. Next base: position 25,466,140 of record OX463298.1, read on the forward strand.
AAGAAATGGAAGGCAAAGGGAACAAAACAAACGAGCGCGATTCGGCGGAGTCACGTGGGCGGCACGTGACCACAATTAATGAGACGCAGGTAAGGAAATTACGCGGTGTAGGCTCCTGACCTAACAGGGAGTAAGATAGAATACAAGGGTCACGATTTATGCCTACTATAGAAAAACCGCAAAGAGAATTGTGGCGGTGCGAAGTCATATAACAAGCCGATGAACTCTGGCGTCAGAAACGTGGTAACATTATAAGAATTATAACTAAATCTCTTAATTTTTCAATCCGCGAAATCACGTGGGAGGCACGTGACCACACTGAGACGCAGAAGACGTATTTTTGAACCGCTCGAACTCCAATTCGCATACGAAAGAGTTACTTTTCACATGCGATTTCGTTACTATTAGGCATGCGAATGTAACTCTTTCGTATGCGAATCTGATTTGAGCGATTCAAAAATACGACTCCAGGTAAGTAAATTACGCGGTGAAGGCTCCTGACGTAAAAGAAAAACGCAACACAAGGGGCAGGATTTATGCCTACATTAGAAAAACCGCAGAGAGGGATGTGGTGTAGGGTTACATTCAATCACGCCTTTATCCCTAATGGGGTAGGCAGAGCGTAAACAACCTAAACAAAGGTGTCATTCCGCCACGTCCAAAAATTTTTTTTTACATTTACCTATTTAAGATAGATTTGTAGGTATATTGCTATAGTGACAGGTTGTCAGCCCATCGCCTAAATTGCAATATACAGAAAACCATGTGTAAATGTTGGCGATTCTGTGACATTAGTCTGTGTGTATGAATTAGTCGGGTCGGCGCGCGTGTTAGAGCTGCTACTTGTTAGCGAGACGTGCCGGCCTAGTGACTGTACTTGGTCTGTACCTTCATTTCAGTATTGCCGTGCTTTCAATAACACGCAATGTCGCAAGAGAGCCCGATGGCGTAGTGGATAGGGCCGCTGCCTCCTGAGCGGGAGGTCGTGGTTCGAATCCCATCACGTACCAATGTGTTTTTCGGTTTTCGAATTTCATATGTACGTTTATTCGGTGCTTTTTCCGTGTTTCGGAAAGCACGTTAAGCCGTTGGTCCCGGTTAATATCGTTTAATACCGTAGATATTAAATTATTACCGTTCAGCCATATCAGAGGCCAGTTCTAAGCATTGGCGGCTTGAAAACTCTGACCTAATCTAGGATTGTGTCTGGTTTCCTTTCTGAGTTGCGGAGGTCAGATGGCAGTCGCTCTGTGTAAAAACCAGTACCCTCGTTCAATCCCCTAGATTAGGAGGCCGACCCCATGAGATACGGGATAAGGCTAGGGAGATGATTGTGACATATCATAACGCCTGTATCCCTAATGGGGTAGGCAGAGCGAAAACAAAGGTCGTTCCGACACGTCTGACAAAGTTTTAAGGGATATTTAAGATAGATTTGCAGGTACGAGTATATTGCTGTAGTGACAAGTTGTCAGCCTATTTTATTTTTTATTTTTGTGACTGTACTTGGTCTATACGCTATACCTACATTTCAGTATTTCCGTGCTTTCAATTACACGCAATTGCCCTGCGTGCACCTACACCTGCACGCAGGAAGACCCCGTGACAGCGGCTGATAATGCTGTTAACGCCAAATTCTGGGCTGCAACAGTGTAGTGTCTGCCATCGACACGCTAAGGAGAAGAAGAATTACACGCAACGTATAGGATCGTCATCATTAACAACTTTTCATTATGAAACAATCTAAAAAAATAACTTATTTTTACATACATTAATACACATAATCACGGCTTTATCCCTAATGGGGTCGGCAGAGCGTAACCGATGTTCCGCCACGTCTGTGCAAAGTTTTGAGGGTTAAGCTAGATTTGTAGGTATATTGCTGTAGTGACTGGTTGTCAGCCCATCACCTAAATTGCAATATACAGAAACCTTCGGATCCCTAAGTTTGTTTTTACAGCATGTTCGGGAGGAAATGCAGCTGTCACATGCTTTGTATTTTTTCTGTCATCGGTAATAATTATTACAACAGCCTCTGATAATCTACTGAATATGGGTCTTCCGTAAATGGGAGGGTTTTCACCGTCCTCACCACGCTTGGCTTGCAGTATAAAAAAATCTGCCTACCCTAATCAAATAACAGATATTTAAAAAAAACTACATTAAATACTACTCAGAATCTGGACGTCCGTCAAAAGCCACATGAACCGTACTGAACCGATAAGCGGAAGTTTCCGGAACATGATAAATTAATTAAAGTATTAGCCAATAAGGTCGGAACAAATTCGACAGTATTGCACTTAATTACTTTAGCGATATTTGACGAAATCTTCCCGGTTCGTCTATTGATTACGTATCGAAGATTTATTTAGATGACTCTATTAATTTTATGAATATCTAAACAGGTGCGTTACTAACCTACGTTACTCATTTTTGAACCTATAAGATATTTGGCACGTCACGTTTGCGATCTTATGATCAGACCTAAATATTTTAATTATCTGTAACGAGTATATTTTACCCAATCACGCCTTTATCCTTAATGGGGTAGTTAGAGCGTCAACGATACAAACGAAGGTTGCTGCGCCACGTCTGACAAGTAGGTATTAAAGGTCATTTCAGGTAAATTTGTGTATTGCTGTAGTGACAGGTTGTCAGCCCATCCCCTAAATTACAATACACTAAAACCTTCGAATCCCTTAGCTGGTTTTACAGCATGCCCGGGAGGAGATGCAGCATATTTTTCTATCGTTCCTAGTCAAGCATGGAAGACCTATTCAATAACGACTTTCTATTAAATATTTGATCGGTAATTAGTAATCTTTTTAAGATCCAATAAATTTGAGAAAACTTTTAAGCGAAAAGTTGTTCAAAAGCTTGATGACTATAACGTAAGTAATTTTTCCGTCAAATCAAAATTGAAAAGTTTGTCTTACTGAAGTTCGGCAATTTATAAAATTCAAGGGAATTTTAACCTTCTTTATAATTTGAAAGCACAATTTTTGATCTTCAGTCATCGTAAATTTTTGATGGTTTGGTTTGTATGAATTAGACCCCGATGGTGTAGTGGATAAAGCCGCTGCCTCCTGAGCGGGAGGTCGTGGTTCGAATCCCACCACGTAAGTATGTGTTTTTCGGTTTCGAATTTCATATGTACGTTTATCAGCGCTTTTACCGTGCTTCGGAAGGAACGTTAAGCCGTTGGTGCTGGTTAATATCGTTTAATACCGTAGATATTAGTCATTAAGCCATATCAGAGGCCAGTGCTAAGCATTGGCGGCTTGAAAACTCTGACCTAATCTATGATTAGGTCTGGTTTCCCTTCTGGGTTACGGGGTTCAGATGGTAGTCGCTCTGTGTAAAAATCAGTACCCTCGTTTAATCCCCTAGATTAGGTAGCCGACCCCGTAAGACACGGGATAAGGCTAGGGAGATGATGGTTTGTATGGATTGGAGTTAAAGAAAAAAAAAATGTTTTTTCTTTCCGTTATTTGCTATCCTGCCCATGTTTGTTTATTTTTCCTTAAAAAAACAAGTGCAAGCAATATCAGTGTCGACTGCAATTTCAAGGGTGTCTGCGTAATGAGCAACAAGACGAAGGGGGGTTTGACCCCCCACCGCGTTGACCAAGGGGACCCCCTGTTGGACAAAATGACAACGACAGCTGATTTCCTTTCGAGAGCCGTCAGCGAATCTTCGGTTGTTAAGGTTTCAAGATCCTTTGTAGTCGACGGAGAAAATAAAATTATCTGAAGATAGGGGGAAATGCAACTGACCATGCTTAAGCATTGTATTAGGAGCATTGTAAACATTTACATACATATAATCACGCCTTTATCCCGAATGGGTCAGGCAGAGCGTAATTAATCACTTCATAGTATAAAACAAAGTCGCTTTCTCTGTCCCTTTATCCCTATGTATGCATAGATCTTTAAAACTACGCAACGGATTTTGATGCGGTTTCTTTTAATGAATAGAGTGATTCAAGAGTAAGGTTTATATGTATAATACATGCATAAAATAGTAGAGAAACACTGATGATTTCCGTGCGAAGCCGGGGCGGGTCGCTAGTAAATTATAAAGATGTTGTGAAACGACGATTGTTTAGGTCGCCACATATGACAAAGTTTTGAGGGTTATTTAAGATAGATTTGTAGGTATATTGCTTTAGTGATGGGTTGTCAGCCTATCGTCTAAGGAGCCCGATGGTGTAGTGGATAGGGCCGCTGCCTCCTGAGCGGGAGGTCGTGGTTCGAATCCCATCACGTACCAATGTGTTTTTCGGTTTTCGAATTTCATATGTACGTTTATTCGGTGCTTTTTCCGTGCTTCGGAAGGCACGTTAAGCCGTTGGTCCCGGTTAATATCGTTTAATACCGTAGATATTAGTCGTTAAGCCATATCAGAGGCCAGTGCTAAGCATTGGCGGCTTGAAAACTCTGACCTAATCTAGGATTGGGTCTGGTTTCCCTTCTGGGTTGCGGAGGTCAGATGGCAGTCGCTCTGTGTAAAAACCAGTACCCTCGTTCAATCCCCTAGATTAGGAAGCTGACCCCGTGAGATACGGGATAAGGCTAGGGAGATGATGATGATGTCAGCCTATCGTCTAAACTGCATTATTCAGAAACCATCGGATCTCTTAGCTGGTTTTTACTGCATGCCCGGGAAATGCAGCTGGAACATTCTATGTTTTTCTTTCGGTCCTAGTCCAGCATGGAAGTATCTGTAAATATTTAATATGAGTTTTCAATTGATTTCACAAAACACGTCATTTGGCACATGCTCAATACAATAGGCTTGATTATATGTATGTATGTTAATACAATAATAGAGAGATAGATACACTGTAGATCTTACACATTAAATAAACAGTGTAATTCCAATGTCACACAAAAAAGGTAGCTTTATATTTCGTTTTAATAACACACACGTGCAGAAGAAGCCATCGTATAAATTAAACGAACCATATAAAAAGAAAGAAACATAAATTACCAAAGAAAAGCTTCCCTGCAGAGCCTTCGCAAGTAAATACATTTTCTTGTAAATTTGGTATTCTCCACCGAACAAAGACATCAACTGCAGATGAAGTAAAGGAAAAATAAACGCCTAATTCTAACTCTCTCGTATGAAATCTCGCAGTTCTCGTCTAGACTGGTTTACGACTTGTCTCATATTTTTAGGAGCTTCTTTTTGTCCCACCTGGGACTGCTATACCGGGTGTAAGGGACAGCGTCCCGCAAACTGATAGGGGTTCAACGACACTGAACAACTAAAAAAAAATATTTCAGAAAATACATACATACATACATACATATAATCACGCCTTATTATCCCTAATGGGGTAGGCAGAGCGTAATCAACCTAAAAAAAGGTCGTTTCGCCACGTCTGACAATGTTTTGAGAGTTATTTAAGATAGATTTGTAGGTATATTGCTGTAGTGACAGGTTGTCAACCCATCGCCTAAATTACAATATACTGAAACCCTCCGATCCCTTAGCTGATTTTTACAGCATGCTCGGGAGGATATGCAGCTGGCACATTCTATGTTTTTCTCTCGCTCCCAGGCCAGCATGGAAGAAAATATTTCAGAAAATTTATAAATATATTGTAAGGGAAAGGTTTTCTTTTTCGTTTCCTGAAATAAATTCCTGGTGATAGATGTCCAGTTTCGTTGACTGCGCAACCCCTATCTGCCAACGGGGCTCTGTCCCTTACACCCGGTATATTTGACAATGTAGTTGTATTACCTACTTATGTTCCTAGATATTGTATTCGGCTTGTTAAAGTTAGAAAGGATACATGTTTGTCAATTTCTGATCATGCTAACTTTGTAGTGCCAGGTTAGAATAGTACCGAGGCGAGAGTGTAAGGCATTTAACTTTATACATACAGGGTGTAAAGGACAGCGGCCTGCAAACTGATAGGGGTTACACAGTCAACGAAACTGAACTACTATCACCAGGAATTTATTTCAGGGATCGATTTTTTTTTACTTTCCCATAAAATATGACCATCGATTAGGCAATTTATATGAAACAGCCATTTATTTTTTCATTTTATGTAAAGAAATCCTGTTGTTAGTTGTTCAGTTTCGTTGACTGAGCAACCCCTGTCTGTGTGCGGTACGTTGTCCCTTACACCTCGTATACAAAGGGAATTGTTCAATAATCCTATATATTGGCAGATACTTAAGCTACAGGCACGGTCTTTACTTACAGAAATACCCATGAAAAATTACATACATACATACTATCACGCCTGTATCCCTAATGGGGTAGGCAGAGCGTAAACAACCTAACAAAGGTCGTTCCGCTACGTCTGACAAATTTGGAGGGTTATTTAAGATAGATTTGTAGGTATATTGCTGTAATGACAGGTTGTCAGCCCATCGCATAGATTACAATACTTATACTAAAACCATCGGATACCTTAGCTGGGTTTTATAGCATGCCCGGGAGAAGCTGCAGCTGGAACATTCTATGTTTTTCTATCGCTCCCAGTCCAGCATGGAAGAAAAAAAACCCTTAATTTTTAGTAAGTAGAAGCTTAAAAAAGTTAAATATAGATTTTCAAAGTGACATTCTAATCTCAAAAGCTACCAAGGAATATTCTTTCGGCGCCGTGACCCCCAGGGCCAACGCTGCGAAACTCGGAGGGCCTATTTTGAATAATTTCGTTATACCTCAGTCCGTCAGCCGAGCCTATGTAAATGTACTAGATTGAGTTTGGAAGGACCGCATTTTTATCGGCTTGAAGTTAGCCGGGAGAGTCAAGCGGAAAATGTTACTACGGTGAAAAAAAGGGGCAATTTGCACATGAAAACTGTTTGGGAACATTTTGCAGGTCCTTTCAAGATTATTATAATGAGTAACTTTTCGGGTCGCAGTGTCACTTACGAATATGTTACCTAGGTAATTACCGCTGGACTGGGAGCGAGAGAAAACATATAATGTGTCAGCTGCATTTCCTACCGGGCATGCTGTAAAAACCAGCTAAGGGATCCGAGGGTTTCAGTTTATTGTAATTTAGGCGATGGGCTAACAACCTGTCACTACAGCAATATACCTCCAATCTATCTTAAGTAACCCTTAAAACTTTGTCAGACGTGGCAAAATGACCTTTGTTGTGGTTATTTACGCTCTGACTACCCCATTAGGAATAAAGGCGTCATTATATGTATGTATAATTACCGAGTAAAATAGACTTTCGTTAATATAGCTTTCTCATAGTAGAGATTATTTCAGACATAGACCTGACTGTTTCGAATAGTTGTGAAAAAACAAAACAGACTTGAAATAATCTTAAATTTATTAAGAGCCATTGTGCTCGATTCTAGATTTACCGGCTAAAACTAAAATTCAAATCTATTGGTCACTTTCAGACTAAAAACATTGAAATTTTTGGTTTATAGTCGGTGGTTTTATGCGTTATCTGTCATTTTTATCTGCCGTCATATGATATGGCGGATAAAATTGACAGAAATACTGGAGAAACGTGCAAAAGCGCGTCAAAATCTAGCGGACAAAGTGTACCATAGAGTATAAATTGCCTGTCCTTTTTCAATTTTATTATTTTGAAAGTGACAGATACATTTTTATTTTAGTTTTAGCTGGTGGAATGTAGAATCGAGCACAATCAATACCCATTCCGAAAGTTTTAAAAATCCTATCATAAAAGAAGGCTTTTCATGTGATGGAAAGTGAACTGGAGCGAAAATATACTCCCGAAATAACCGTTCTGAACTCGAATCGAGCTGAAACTGGCTGAAAGTCTATCGTGTGAGTCCCCGAAAGTCGACTTTCGACTTTCCAGATATATCGGTTTTGTTTCAAAGTCGAACTCATTCAAGCTCCCATTTTTGGGGTTCCATTTTTGTATAGTTTGAATTGTTGATCAGGGCTGACTGTAAAATGAAGCTCGGAATACTGCAAATGACTGAATATGCGTCAACATTAGTTGTGTTAGTGGAGTGACTATGGTTAGAATTCTGAAAGTTTGTATTCCAAAATTTCCAGCTATTTCTACTTCAATGTTACACCTAATTCATTGCAAGATTAGCCAAAAGTTAGATAGTTTTAAAATAAACTATACTTAAATATTGTTTTTAATAAAAAATCCTTAAGTAAGTTCTCATATTAACACCTTTTCCTTTCACATTTCAACCATATCTCGAGCATTCATCAAAATACAACCTGATCCAGTTTTTGACTTGCAAATGATATTCCTCGAGTCAAGAATAGGTCTCCTGAGGATAATGAAACTTGGAAAACTCACCGAATCTCCCGGTGACTTGGCTGAGTTATCGGAAGCAGCTATAAGCCAGGATTAAGTCGCATGCTAATAGGTACAGAAAGCTGTGAGGCTTCGTTTAATCAGGTTTGAAAAATGGTTGGGAATTTTGGTTCTTTAGGTATTGCTAATGATGATTTCAGGCCGAAAAAATGTTCAGAGTAAACAAAACTAAACAAATTTCACGAAGTAATTAATTTAGAAATTCATTTTCTTCGTGAAAGTTGTTCAGTTTTGTTAACTGGGCAGCCTGTATTAGTTTTCGGGAAGCGGTCTCTTACACCCTTTATAGGGACGTAAGGTATTTTTCTGTTTTAAAGGCGGATATTCGTAGAAATAGCCGTTTTAGTAGCTTGTATGAAGATGTTTAACTGTACTTCCTTTATTTCTATTTCCTGTATTTCTTCCACCATGATGGCCTGGAAGCGAGAGAAAAACAAAGAGTGTGTCAGCTGCATTTCCTCCCGGGCATGCTGTAAAAACCAGCTAAGGGATCCGAGGGTTTCAGTATATTGTAATTTAGGCGATTGGCTGACAACCTGTCACTACAGCAATATGAATGCAAATATATCTTAAATAATCCTCAAAACTTTGTCAGACGTGGCGAATGACCTTTGTTTAGGTCGTTTACGCTCTGCCTACCCCATTAGGGATAAAGGGGTGATTATATATATGTATGTATGTATTTCTTCCATGCTGGCCTGGAAGCGAGAGAAAAACAAAGAGTGTGTCAGCTGCATTTCCTCCCGGGCATGAAGAAACCAGTTAAGGGATCCGAGGGTTTCTGTATATTGTAATTTAGGCAATGGGCTGTCACCTGTCACTACAGCAATATGAATGCAAATCTATCTTAAATATCCCTCAAAACTTTGTCAGACGTGGCGAACGACCTTTGTTTAGGTCGTTTACGCTCGGGCTACCCCATTAGGGATAAAGACGTGATTATATGTATGTATGTATTTCTATTCTATTCGTCTATGCTATGGTTACTATCTGGATAAGACAGGACCCTCGGAGCAGTTGTAATGAGAGCGATAACGAGCCTCAGCTGACGTCACCTGCTAACAACCTCCAGTAGTTCTCAAAGTGATGAAATCCCATATAAACGTAGTTTATTTTTTATATGACCAAATGCATCATATCTATGCTTCTAATTAGTTTTAGTTTTAAAATATTAACCAAGTACAAAATTAGAAAGCAAACTTAATTTTAGCCTAATTTCACACAAAATCGTAATTTAGGTCTTATTTTGTTTATTTTTGATATTATATATAGCATAAATATGATGCATTTGGTTATGTGTACGAAGTTTGGATAAGTTTGGTTTTACTTTTTAGGAATAAAAGCGAAACTATGTTTATATCGGATTTTACTACTCCGGCAGACCCATAAGGAATCAAATCTTTCCAGATAACTAAATTGTCATTTTTCTAACCCTGTATAGATGCGATTGTGTGTTTTCCATTTTAAAACTAAAATGCGAAGTCATCGGGAGAATTTGTTTAAAATTGGTCCGTTATGCAAAAAAAGATTGACTAAATTGTTTTCTGCTAAAATCGTCTACATACAGATACACAGACATTAAATTCACACAATAATATTTTTAATTTTGGAATTGTACAGCTACCTAATCAAACTATTTTGTGTCTGAATGCGTTTGAGAATCACATCACTAGGGTGGCGTTGACGTTCGTCTTGAAATGGATCTTGACCGAACTGCACGAAGTGCATCTTCTGATAGGTTTAGATAAGATAACATAAAAATACTTAAGTTAGGTTTAATATGACGCCATTGATAGCTGTAATGGAATACCTAATTAAATCCATATTGTATTAGGTCAAAAGAGTGCTCGATGGTGTATAGGGCTGCTGCCTCCTGAGCCGTAGGTCGTGGTTCGAATTCCACCACGTATCAATGTCGTTGCCGTTGCCGTTGGTCCCAGTTAATATCGTTTAATACCGTAGATATTAGTTGTTAAACCATGTCAGAGACCCGTGCTATGCATTTGCGCCTTGAAAACTCTGACCTAATCGCAGTCGCTCTGTGTAAAAACCAGTACCGCCGATCGAACACCTAGATTAGGTAGCCGACCCCATGAGATACAGGATAAGGAAAGGGAGATGATCATGATGATTGGTCAAAACAAAATCGAACGACGTGCCGCTCTCCGGTAATGTGAAGTCTGAACAGCCACGAATAGAAATAAGAAAATTGTCATTAAGGTGGCTATAAAAACTAAATAGTGCCCCCATCAGTAAAAAAATCATAACTCACTAAATCACTACATAGTATAAAACAAAGTCGCTTTCTCTGTCCCTATATCCCTTTGTATGCTTAGATCTTTAAAACTACGCAACGGATTTTGATGCGGTTTCTTTTAATGGATAGAGTGATTCAAGAGGAAGGTTTATATGCATAACAGACACTCAAGTATTATTTTTAAGATAATTCAGAAACTTATAGATTAGTGATTATTAGTTGTTTGTAACATGAAAAAAAATTGCCGTTGGTGGTCGTTATTCGCAATTTTTCTACCTGTTACTACAACGAACTATTAATCGCTAGTTAATAAGGTTCTAATTAACTAGATTCTTAAGCCCATTGTAATTTTCTTAAAGTATTTTTAAGATACTCTAGATTATAAGCTTTCTGCATCAACTAACTGTTAACCGGATTTCCACTCTGAGAATTGTTTTAAGATCTGCAACCCCCGCGCTATAAGCCAAGAGCTTAGTGCAGGAGTCATTGTTAATTTTAAAAGTTAAATTTGATCTTTTAAATAAACATTATTTATTTATTTATTATTTACGTATGTTTTTTTTAATGCTGGGGGCGCCACTTATGCCATATCGCCACCAAATATCAAACTTCACTAACTCGTTGTTCAGCCTGTCAACTCGTACCTTTTGTATAAAATCGCAATCCAACTTTGAAGCGGCTGTTGTCCTGTAGATTCTGGAATCTAGTCGTTTCGTTTGTCGTGATGTTTGCTCGGCAGAATCGTAGAATGGTGGAATCCTTTTTAAAAGTTTGAGAGCTGTTTCCGACGGAGGAACGTTTTGTAACTCAATTTGTGGGGAGTGCACTGTAGGACCTAGGCATCGCATCTACACAGTGTCAGCAAAACGATTGATTGTCATTGTGTTCTGATTGTGTAGGCTGTGAAAAAAGGAGATCTTCTTCTTCTTAGCGTATGGATTCTCGAGTCAAATGACCCCTGGTGTCAGAGTTTTCAAACTGCCTAGTAGCACAACTATTAGACCTGTGACATGATTTGAGTAACGATGACTATCGAACAGCAGCTTAACGTGCCTCCAAAGCACGGAATCCTTTTTCTTTTTGGACAATCAGGTGATTCAGCGAGTAATATCCTAAACAAACTAAGAAAAACCTCACAAAGTGATAAATTGAAAAAATGGCTTTACCACTAAACCACAAAGGCAGTTAAAAAAGGAGATTAAAAGTTTTAAATACTTTATTGGTCAACATAATCTAACACCAGTCACAATTCATAATCCTTATATACGTAATTTCCTTAAAAGACGGTTACGGCGAAAACGATTGTAGGACCTCGTTGATGCTTGGCAAGCCTCGAAATCAATGGAAGTGGACATTATAGCATAGGTACTAAACCAAACACCTACTATTTAAACACCGAACCCTAAACGGTCATTCCCATCCCATTACAGCCCCCAAAATCATTTATAATCTTATCTAATGAACTGTTAACTCGATCCATAAATGTCTACTCTACATACATACATACATATAATCCCACCTTTATCCCTAGTGGGGTAGGCAGAGCGTAAACGATCTAAACAAAGGTCGCCACGTCTGACAAAGTTTTGAGGGGTATTTAACATAGACTTGTAGGTATATTGCTGTGGTGACAGGTTGTCAGCCCATAGCTTAAATTGCAATATACAGAAACCCTCGGATCCCTTAGCTGGTTTTTACAGCATGCCCGGGAGGAAATGCAGCTAGCGCATTCTATGTTTTCTCAACTATTCTATGTCAACTCTACATACCACCTAATCGGAATAATCTAATCTAAAGGATAGTAGCATTGCAACGCAAGGATTTCACTAATTTACTTACGAGAGCCAAATGCGTACACCGACTATTTAAACACCTGAGGGTTCATTCTCATCACACCTATCCCCTCAAGGGCATTCAAGGGCACTCGTGTCGCATCTATCAAACCCAGGAGTTACATTCGGACAATGGCGGCTTCATTAGTTATCGAGTGGGCTGCAAATATTGGTCAGCAGCAAACTTCATTAGGCGGATTAATTGGAGATCCTAATGGCACACTTAGAGAGACATCGGGCTAACAGGCAGGTGAAGAGGTGGAAAGTAGGGAGGACAACCTACATCTGGTGAGTATGTGTACCTCACAGATTTAAAGCACAATGAAGATTGCTATGAAATAGACAGGCAGCGGCGAGAGGTAACTTTTTGCCGAGAAATACACCTGATTCCTACAGAAATCGCAAACATCCATACATACATACAATAACGCCTTTATCCCTAATGGCTTAGGCAGAGCGTACATGACCTAAAAAAGGTGGTTCCGCTACGTCTGACAAAGTTTTGAGGGATATTTAAGATATATTCGTAGGTATATTGCAGTAGTGACAGGTTAAATTGCAATATACTGAAACCCTCGGATCCTTCAGCTGGTTTTTACAGCATGCCCGGGAGGAAATGCATTTACTCATTTTACAAAAAGCTCCACTAAGTTTTATTTGTCACAAGATATAGGCTTCCCTGATATGGAGAATCTCGACCTTTTAATCACACTTGGTAAACGGATTGGCAAGTACAGATGTTAAAGAAGTTTTTTTTTTTACTATTAATGCTCACATCCGATATTTATGCTTTTATATTTTCTTCCATGCTGGACTGGGAGTGAAAGAAAAACATAGAATGTGCCAGCTGCATCACCTCCAGAGCATGCTGTAAAAACCAGCTAATGGATTCGAGGGTTATAGTATATTACAATTTTAGGCGATGGGCTGACAACCTGTCACTGTAGCAATATACGTCATGATCATCTGTTATAACCCTCAAAACTTGTCAGACGTGGCGAATCGACCTTTGCTTAGGTCGTTTACGCTCTGCCTACCCCATTAGGGATAAAGGCGTGATTATATGTATGAATGTATGTATATTTTATCACTAAACGATAAACAAGTCTTATTCATAATGAAAACAGATCGGCTTATACAAACAAGTAGGCCGATCAGTTTTCATAATGCTATTGTCACTATTTAACGACAATTACTGAAATTAAGGCGCTGGCCATATATTTCTAATCTAGCACCAAAGGAAAAAATATTTAGCAGGTAGGTACACGCACATACAATAATTACTGACAGTCATCAAAACAACTTCCATGCTGGACTGGGAGAGAGAGAAAAACATAGGATGTGCCAGCTGCATTACCTAGTGGGCATGCTGTAAAAAACAGCTAAGGGATCCGAGGGTGTCTGTTTATTGCAATTTACGCGATAAGCTGACAACCAGTCACAGTACAGCAATATATCTACAAATCCATCTTAATTAACCCTCAAAACTTTGTCGGACGTGGTGGAACGACCTTCGTTTAGGTCGTTTACGCTCTGCCTACCTATTAGGGATAAAAGCGTGATTATATGTATGTATCAAAACAACCTTTTCAATCATCTTCAATCCCTGGTCAGTGCTCATAACTCTACCTTCTCATATCTCCCGATCAGCTGCAAATGAAGACGCACTGCTCTAGAACGCCCTGTATAATGACGCCATCGTCTGCGTCGGTGTTATTTCATATTAGGCGTTATCCTGCAGGCACATTATACTGACAAACGGCTTTCATTACATCCTGTATAACGCCACTATTACTGCGCGTCAAGGGTTTAAATGAAAGTGGACGGGGGCGCTGTATGTTGGGAGAACCGTCACAAGTAAAAAGAAGAAAGAAAATCATTTATTCGGTTTCAGTCTTTGTCATTAGCGCAACTTAAAACCTAAACAGCCTATAAGTTACAATCGATATCGAAAAGGTTTCTAGCTCTTAAATAGTCCTAACAACCGATTTCCGTGACGGCGGCCAATCGCTCAGAGATACAGACAAAGATTTTAGACCCCAAGTGCACTATATATTCTTTCAATCTCTTATCCTAATAGGACAGATTAACAAACCCGACTAGAGAGAAATCAGGCGCAGGACCGATTATTTACATGCCTATCCGACAGCATGGATTATCTTACTTTTCAGACATCCAGCTGATCAGCCTGCTCTGTCCTAACCAAACAAGATACAAAAGATTGTTGTCACCCGCCGGGAATTAAATCCAGGATCTCAGGGTCGTGAGCCCATAGCTCATACCACTAGAACAAGGAGGCTACAGAACTGTCAAAAACGGAGTTGGTGACTTAAGTTCCTTTTTTAGCCAGGTTCATCTAAAGCCTTGACGTGCTGTACTGCGGACGGTATCTGCCCGGGTTTTGTTTTTAGTATCGTTCTGTGATTGTTGGTGATTGATTGGCGCAATAATGTGATACGGGTGAACCTTTATTGGATGGGATTTGTGTGAATAAGTGAATAAGCTCATACAATGTTGTTGTAGACATTGACGTGTATTAGTGCAGCTTCAATCTCTCTCACATAGAATACTTCATATCCCTCGCAAAAATAAACGCGTTACGGAACATTCGCGAGACTATAATTCCTTATTTAAAAAAATAAGTTTGTGACTAATCGTTTATGCATTATTTTTATTGTTTATTTATAAAATATAGGATACAACTTAATTGCTAGACATTGCCCCACAAAACTGTACATACAGTTTGACTGTGAGATCAGAATCTCACTTATTTAAACATTACAATGTAAAAAACTTATCAAAAGTTCTAAATGAACATTTATAACAGATAATTTAAGAAGTGTTTATTTAAGATGCTTAAAAAGGTGTTCATATTTGTAATAAAATAAAATTAAATCTAGGGTTTTTTATTTTCAGATCTACCAATATTACGAATTAATCTTTCAGATCTAATCATTTTACATAGACTATTCATTAGGTAAGGAAGGCGTTTTCTGACCTATCACCGTAGTAATTAGTTATTCCAGGAACAAAAAATTCACCAAAGGTCTTGATCTTGTATAACGTATATCTATTAACTATCTTAACCAATAAGGGATCACGGTCACTATGACTTTTAGAAAAAATTAAGTATTAATGAATGTCCATTTTTACAATTTGTTGAAACAGTTCTTTTTCGTTTGTAATGCGTACTGTTATTTTTTGTATGGCTTCCGAATCCCCACTAAATTTCCTGTAGCACTGACTGAATGTAATGCGATAATGTTGTTTACAGCAGGTAAGTTATAATCACAAACCCCAAGCAAATCTTGATGATCAAACAACACCTGCGGCTATAACTCAAACACAACAATACCATCTCTAGATTAGAGCTTGTCCCGAGCACTGAGCAGCCGGCATCTAATGGCAATCACTCAGAGCTATCGGCCGATGTCAGGTCACTCGCTACTCTGTTTGCGTTGCTCTTATCACGACGCTCTGAGCAAACACGCGGCCGTGGAGCAATGGATGTCCGAAATTCATAGTAGAACTGATATTGCTTGGTAGTTGGGTCAGTTGGTCGAGAGATGGCGCTGATTTCTTACTGTTTATTAACGGATATTGCTTAGAAATTGAGTCGGTTAGTCGAGAGATGGCGCGTTTTTTTTTTCTTGTAAGGGAAATTGATTGGTAGTTCGGTAAGTTAGCAATAGATGGCGCTATTAGTTTAACAACGCGCTATTGATATTTCCATCATTAAAGGTAGATTAGAGAATGTTCTAAGCAGCCGTCACCTAATGGCAATCACTCAGAGCTATCGGCCGATGTCAGGTCACTCGCTACTCTGTTTGCGTTGCTCTTATCACTACGCTCTGAGCAAACACGCGGCCGTGGAGCAACGGATATCCGAAATTCGTAGTAGAACAGATATTGCTTGGTAGTTGAGCCAGTTGGTCGAGAGATTGCGCTGATTTTTTACTGTTTATTAGCGGATATTGCTTAGAAGTTGAGTCGGTTAGTCGAGAAATGGCTCTTTACTTTTTTTTTCTTGAATAGGACATTAGTTTTGCAGCGCGCTATTGATATTTCCATCACTAGAGGTAGATTAGAGCATGTTTTAAGCAGCCGGCATCTAATGGCAATCACTCAGAGCGTAGTGAGCGTAGCTACTCTAGCAGAGACCGATGGTGTAATGAGGTCGTGGTTCGAATCCCACCACGTACCAAAGTGTTTTTCGGTTTTCGAATTTTATATGTACGTTTATGTGGTGCTTTTTCCGTGCTTCGGAAGGCATTTTAAACCTTTGGCCCCGGTTAATATCGTTTAATACCGTAGATATGAGTTAATCCATGTAAAAGGCCTAAGCATTCGCGGCTTAAAAACTCTGTCCTAATCTAGGATTTTGTCTGATTTCCCTTCTGGTTGCGGAGGTCAAATGGCAGTCGCTCTGTGTAACCAGTACCCTCGTTCAATCACCTAGATTAGGTAGCCGACCCTGTGAGATACGGAATAAGGCTAAGGAAATGATGAGGTCACTCGCTACTCTGTTCGTGTTGCTCTTATCACGACGCTCTGAGCAAACACGCGGCCGTGGAGAGATGGATGTTCGAAATTCAAAGAGTAAAACGAATATTCGTACTATTGCTTTGTAGTTCTGTAAGTCTCATCAAGACATTTCGCTGTTGGTTTTAATACTCTGTATTAAATTGTCTTAAACCGCTTGTTTCTACATGCTGACTTCCAAACTTAATTTTGTAGATGGCACCCCATGATGATGATGATTGAATTGTCAGCTACCTTCAATTACTCATGAAACGTTTATTATATTTGAAATATTATAACAATGCGCTGAGCAAACACGTGCTCAATTTAGACAACGGTGAATGTCCAAAATATTCAACTATTTGTCTAACTACCTAGAAGATAGTCAGCTGCGATCTCATTTTATATGATTTCGTGAACAAGTGAGATAAGTCTAAGAAATTTTCAGTACAGACAGTAATCTGCCGCATCCAAACTAAATCTTCCTTTCAAGTCGACGCCCAGCTCGCTATAGTCAAACAAAACAGAAGCCTGACTCCCCTGATTAATAGCATCCCAACACTGCACATACAAATGAGTACAGCTTACAAATCCAGCGCCAAGCTACAACCGATTGATAAATGACCACTCTGATTTGGTTCT
The DNA here is from genome assembly GCA_949820665.1 of Scrobipalpa costella. Classification (NCBI taxonomy): domain Eukaryota; kingdom Metazoa; phylum Arthropoda; class Insecta; order Lepidoptera; family Gelechiidae; genus Scrobipalpa; species Scrobipalpa costella. The sequence continues at coordinate 25,483,685 of OX463298.1, forward strand.
ACCTTTTGCATTCGTCTGTTGTCCTGGTAGCTTTAGTTGGTTCAGGCATTAGTGGTAATGAACTATTTTGCATGTTGACCGGTGATGCGTGAAGATTTGTGTCGACCGGTACAAATTGTTTAAACGACCGTTTGGTTTAGTGAATGCTACCTTCTGGAATTGTTTGATATCCCGATAAATTCTATCTGGTGGTTGAATGGCAGTATTCTGCACATTATTTTAAATAGTACATTCGCTTTATGCTTACGAAGTATTCAATGTAAATCTTTTGGATTCCCATTTTTTTGTTCATTGTTTTATGGTCTTAGAAGCAACCATTTTCCTACTCCTATTTTTACAAGCTTAGCAAATTTAGAAAACACATTACAATAATGATCATGATGGGATCATTGTTGCGATAAATAAAAACCGCCAACAATCGGCACGTTCCGAAATCATCGCTGTCCATTGTCGCGAGCTGAGAGCACCATTGTTCAAATGATCGATAGTATTGTCCACTGACTATTAGTTTGGATTGAATCCAGATTTAGTGTAGGAACCAAGGGTACTTCTTATTGCGACCGTTTTTAGAAAAAAATGCTATTGTAGATTATCTCTTGATTCTAGGCCAGAGGTAAACAAGATAGCAGCCTATCCAAGACCTGTAGAGCTAGAATCAATTGTAAATCAGCAAGCTTCTTGGTATCAGGCTCTGGAAGTAACATGATAGGCAGCCTCTTACAAAGCCTTCAAACACATTAGGTTAGGTCCTTTACTTATCCAAGTGGACTTGAATTGGACCTCTAATCACATCGTAAATCTATAAAACCATGTGTTATTATGATAATCAAATCTAGGAAGATCAATGAGCATAATTATTCAAACGTAAAAGCAGGTAAGGCCTTAAGAGTCACATAACGTAAGAAAATGTTTGCAAAAATATTTGTAAAAAAACAAATAATAGTCATGATTTACAGACTAAAGAGAAGAATCTGGTATAAACGGGAATGCCCCCTTACCGCTCACGGGTGAACGGTATCGGTATCTTTTGGGAGGCGGTCGTGTGAGACGAATCGCAGAATGGGGAGCTCTGAGTGACTCACTTACGAGGATGGCCTGTATTTATTCTGTGTGATCGAGCATTCTCCACCAAGATTTGCCTTTATTTAGGAATTTATATTCAAACTGCTTAAAATTATCTCTATTTGTGTATAACTCAAATTGTATTTTATGGTGAGAAATGACAATTTAAAGTAATGCAGCACCTTAATCTTGAGATACTTCAAGTTTATGGTACCCATCAATTAATAATGTTCCACAAACAATCTACAGAGCATCCCACCAACTGCACCAAATACGAGTAGAAAAATATCAAAGTAAGAATTTTCTATTGATATTTTAACATGTTTTCACTACAATAATATACAATTTGAACCGATAAATTGTTTGTGAAATAAACTCTTCCCCTTTGAACCTTCCCCTTGAGGGTGTAGGGTTTGATGGTAACTTCTCAAGGGCGACATCGTTTATAATATTTTTTACACCTATTTGACACTGCCTCTGGCACTGTACAATCGGGAACAAAACTATATCTTTGACGGAAAGTAGTACTTTGTTATTTGAAATAAAGTAAAACTGGCTCCAATATATTTGTAACCAATTTTTACACATTCCTAAACAATAAAATAAATTTTATTACTTACTTTACTTTAGTGGCAAAGAATTGAGATTGAAATTTGATAATATTTTTATATTGTTTCTTAGTATTGCTTTGACGTAAACCTATACTTTTGTAGAGTAAATTTTCTATGTAAACATTATGATACAAATATATTTTTTGTTAAGTTTTTTATTTACTTCAGTGTTTTCTAAATATAAATACCCTAACGAGTATGTCGTCAGTTTAGAAGGATACTCCTCAAATGTAATGGTTGAAGAGAGGTTGTGTACCGGGAGCCTGATAGCACAGAACTGGATCCTTACAGCAGCACACTGTATTGACAGACAGATCACCAGAGCCCGCTTTGAAGATAAAAAGAAAAGAATCTTGAAGAAGATACCCCATCCTGGTTACCGGAAGGTATACGAAGCTTTCAAACACGTATATTCCGTAAACGATATCAGTCTGTTTCTGGCTGAAGACATGTTTCTTAAAAATTACGTTGAGATTGCGCCGTTTTACTACAACACGATGATAAATTTGCCGTTAAAATGTGTCGCATTCGGAATTACTGTAATCACTCCGAATACTAGAGATAGTTTATCAGACATAGATGGAAGCGTAGTGAAATGTAAAGGTCCAACGACTATGGGCCCAGCAGTATGCACGCGGCCAAAGTGTGGGCAGAAATTTTCTAAAGCCCCTTTAGGAGACGTTGGTGGAGTTCTGCTGTATGAAGATCAGATAGTCGGAGTGGCTGGTATGGCCATGTCACCAGAGTTGATGATGGAAAAGTTTCTGCCGGCCAGCATCTACTTGGGATGGATTCAAAGTGTCTTGAATTCAAGCAAAATTCACGACTATCGTATAAATCTTGTATGATAATTTATTTTAGTTTTAGAGTAAATAAATTATCTATCCATAATGCGGGCTGTATTTGACAACATCCCGCAAACAGTTAGGGGTTGCTCTGTCGACGGCATTGAACAACTTTCCCCAGGAAATTCTTTCAGGACGAGAAAAACAAAACTGACTTAGCCATACAAAATGTCCGCCTCAATTATAAATATTGATCAGTTTCGTTGACTGAGTAACCACTATTCGTTTGTGGAACGCTGTCCCTTACACCCGGTATGATACTTTTGTAGACGATTATACCGTAAACTGCATCCACTTGATGTAAGGGGTGCTTGATCGAAACAGTTCCATTTTGACACGTCATTTTTCTAAACCATCATCACTCTCTAGGCGTAAATTTGCTACGCTGAACACCCTACAGATCATAGCTCAAATAAATGTATAAAACTTTCCATAATAATATCAGTATTTTATTTTCTCAGTACTTCCTTCATGCTGGCCTGGGAGTGGGAGAAAAACATAGAATGTTCCAGCTGCATTTCCTCTCGGGCATGCTGTAAAAAACCGGCTAAGGGATTCGAGGGTGTCGGTATATTGTAATTTAGGCGATGGGCTGACAACTTGTCACTACAGCAATATATCTAGAAATCTGTCTTAAATAACCCTCAAAAGTTTGTCAGACGTGGCGGAGCGACCTTAGTTTTGGTCCTTTACGCTCTACCTACCCCATCAGGGATAAAGGTGTGATTATATGTATGTATTTTCTTAGATTTTTTTACTTGAATGTGCTGGTTTATATTTTTACTGCGATCTTAATCCGAAAATGGAAATAAAAAAAATATTACTAAGGTGCTGTTAAAAATTATAATTAAAACTTTCATTAAATCCACTTATTTGTTCGATCCATTTGAATAATAGAGATTATATAAAGGTACAATAGGGATCAATGTTTAACTATATCTGATTTCTTTTATTCAAAAGTAATGTACTAAAATTACAATAAAATCCCACATTGTTTAAGTATCAGTAAGACCTATTCTAAACTGCCATGTTCTGCAGGGATTATTCTAATGTGTATCCTAATCCACAAAGGGTTCAGCAGATGATGTGTATAGTACCAATACAAATTCTTCTTCTGTCGAGTAGGTATCGAGTCTATCGACCCGATGAATCCTGGTGTCAGAGGTTTTAAACCGCCAAGTAGCACAACTATCAGGCCTCTGACATGGTTTGAGTAACGACCACTATCAAAGACAGCGACCGGGACTGACGGCTTAACGTGCCCTCTGAAGCACGAAATCTTTTTTCTTTTTCGGACAATCAGGTGATTCAGCCTGCAATGTCCTAACCAAACTGGGGAAAAATTCACAAAGTGATAAATTCTCAAATATCGACTTTCTGTTTCCCCCAACCCAAATCGAACCCAAGACCTCCGGATCAGGAGTCCATGGCACTAGGCACTAGACCACGGAGGCAGTTAATACAAATCAAAATACTAAAGTAGGTTCTAATCGAGGATTTTGTTACCATTATTTTCAATGCCAACCTCTTCAAACATAATATCAAATATATTATTAGGTAATCATGCTTTATTCTTCCACGCTGACCTGGGAGCGAGAGAAAAACATAGAATGTGCCACCTGCATTTCCTCCCGGGCATGCTGTAAAAATCAGCTTAGGGATTCGAGGGTTTCAGTATATTGCAATGTAGGCGATGGGCTGACAACCTGTCACTACAGCAATATACCTTACAAATCTATCTTAAATATCCCTCAAAACTTTGTCTGACGTGGCGAAACGACCTTTATTTAGGTCGTTTACGCTCTGCCTACCCCATTAGGGATAAAGGCGTGATTATATGTATGTATGTCATGCTTTAGGATAGTAATATTATAGGAAGGTTGTACTGCTTTTAGGTTATTTCTTTTTGAGGATTTTAGGACTTAAAATGCAATTTTATTCCATATAATATTAAACGTACTTAGATCTTAAATTATATGGCTAAATATCGCTAACGTCGCTTTAACGTATACATAAGAAATACTATGATAAATTTGTCACTCCCTCTACCGTTGCTGTAGCTCAGTTGGTATTATTATTTTCTTTCTTTCATATTATATGAAATTTTAAATAACCTCCATCAAGGTCTAATATTCACAATTGAAGTAAGCAAGTGCGTGTGAACGTAGCCTTATGCAAATCCTAGGTAATCGTACTAGGGCGCAACTGAGCGAAACAACAACGCGGATTACAACGAAACGCCATCAGCGGGACAACACTCGCGTGCAAGTGACCTTAGCTATATACTTGCTTCTAGAAAGACAAGTGGGAAACTCGATTAAACCAGTAAAGAGACCTAGCCACAGGATCTAGCATAAACAATACTCAAACTCACAGCCTATATCTGTCTGAAATGCAGATGATTATGGATTCGATTCCAATCAGAGTAGTATTTTTGAATCACTCGAATCGAAATGCGCATGCAAAACAGCAAAATTCGCGTGCGATTTCCATACTATTTGGCATGCGAATGTTAGTCATCGTATGCGAATTCGATTAAAGCGATTCAAAAATACGGCCCCTGTATGGTCTATCTGATTCAAGTTCGACTGTTTTTTATTGTTTCTGTGCGTAGGCTAAAGTACCTAATTCCTCATTTAGCTTTAACGCCTACACTCCAAGTAAAATGAATTGAATCGATCCTAGTTTTTTATTTATTTACACACTTAAATTTAAGTAGGTATTTAGCCAAAATCCCCTTGTGGTGCCGGGTTAGAATAGCACCACCCCATAACAGCAGCGTTCCCTGTGAATGGAAAACTTCTACTGCGCTCACCAACCCGCCTGCCAAGCGTGGTGAGCATGGGATATACCCCCAATTTTGGGGAGGCCCAAGTCCAGCAGTGGACTGTTGTGGTTGATGTTGTATGCTATCGATTTAGCCAAACACACTTTGGTCCCGAGATAATCATGAAGGCATACTCAAGACAGTGTTTAAACGTTTTGCTGCAAGGAAATATGAAGATAGGTAGGAGGTACCTACTCAAAGTAACTTTCATCAACTAAATAAATAAACGTCTCGTTAGTAAATACCAGTCTGTACATAAATAAGGAGCTCCCCAATGTTTTATGTGCGTCTCTACAAATATCAGCTTTTATATCGTGTTGATTTTGTTTACATGCCGTCAACATGTCCCAGCGATTCAATTTGCGATGTCCAGCAGCAGTCCCCGTGCCTACGGAGTTAAGCCACGCACATAGCAGAGGTGGTGCCACGATTAGCAATAAAATAATTGTGTCTCAAATACAAATACTTTCATGGTTATGTTATAGTTTACCGCAACATGAAGAAATTTTTTGTCCATTTTTAACCCATAATATCATAATCAGTGTCTAAGCTTTGTAAAACAACAACTTTTTACATACATAATACATACATACATAAAATCACGCCTTTATCCCTTACGGGGTAGGCAGAGCGTTAAACGTCTCGTAAAAGGCGCTTTCGCCGCGTCTGACAAAAATTGAGGGCAATTTTAGATTGTAATGTGTATTGCTAATGTGTAGTGATAGGTTGTCACCCCATCGCCTAAATTACAATACACTGTAACCCTCGAGTCCCTTTTGCTGTCTTCTACAGCATGCCCGGGAGGAAGGGCAGCTGGAACATTCTATGTTTTTCTATCTCTCCCAGTCCAGCATGGAAGAAACAACTTTTTAACATTTGTAATACAAAATGTATTACTTTGTGTGAATTGAGACTTGATGGATTAAGAAAATACGAATCACTTCATGACGGGGCAAACGGTAAACAGCTTGATGTATTTTAGATACCATAAATTTTAATTTGGTAACGCCACCTCAGCAGCTCTGTTCGCCCCTTAACGCAATCAAGTTAATTTCTGTTTACCCTCCTTGATTGTGACGCGTTTTTGCTGACCGTCCGCGCATGATATTCTCTGTATATTTTACTTCATGTTTTCGAAACACTTTTTTGGTTTAGATTTTTCTAGGTGATCTAGGCTTTTAAAAAAATTGGGAGTGCTAAACATCGTTATTTTTTTATATTAATTAGATATTTGGATGAAAAGTCCTGACGAATTTTGTCCAAAACAGAATAAAAAGCAAACATTGCTGAATCACCAAGAGTAAGGGAAAACTTTAATCCCAGTGTAGGCAAAATATTTTCAATCATTCGAAAAGATGACACAAAAAGGGTTTATTTGTATGCGAAATTTCTGGCGCACCAATCTTTTCAAGTCAAAAGATAAAATTAGTGTGGGGGAGTCGCTAAGCTGGCTCGCAATTCGTGAAATCTCCTTTATTGGACAAATAAACAAGACCACACACAAATCAATTGTCTACCCGACGCGACTTAGCAAAAAACGTGATCTGGCATGTAAGAAACTGAAGACCACTGCGAGGTTCCTGCTAGTTCAGAAAATAGTTTGAAAAGAAAAGAAGCGCTGAGTATTTGATTTAAAGATATTTGACTCCAAATATCACAGAAATTTGTCTCTTAGATTTTATAGTATTTTTTTAATTTAAAACTGTAAGATATTTGAGACAAATATAATTATATGAATTTAAAAAGTAAAGTTTATTTGGTTTACTGAAACAACTTCATTTTTATGTCTAATGGCGAATAATGCACTTTTATTTGTGCGTTTATAAATCTCTGCTATAAGGTTTATAACCTTGGTCATTTGAAAGTCACAAATATCATTTTAGTGTGAAATGTGATCCTTGTGAGATACTTTATTGTCATAATTTAATACCTGAGAACATCACATGTCTGATTCTTCGTAGAGTTGTTCGAATCCACAGACCTCTAAAACCATCCCTGAAAACGTCAACGGCCGCAAATCTCCCCTAATTTGACGTTGCCGCACGCGCGCGCGTCCTCATACGTCATTATTATCTAGCTGCCGATTGGCTCAACGTTTACCGACCGCTCCCGACGTTTGCCGATCGCTCCCGACATCTCCCGATTCCATATTCAACTCGTGTGTCTGCACAATTGTCATCGGCAATTTGCCTTTGTTTGACTTTTCCGGCTTTGAGACAATTGATGTGATTATGTTTTCCATCTCAAATAACAAGGGTTGGTTGGCTTATTTAAAAATGGTTGATTGAGGTCTAATATTTATTATGTTGTGTTTATTTACATTCAATAAAACTCTTGTTTTCAAATCAACATATTTTTTTTAGTCGAAATGTCATAAATTTTGTCTGGCTCTATCAAAAAGTAAAGTAAATCATCTAGTGGTTAGTTATTTTAATCTTGTTAAGTTTACTTTAATTCAATTTCAAGTATTTAATAGAGATTCAATAATTCACACTACAAAAGTATTTTCTAATGTTTGTCAAAAGCAAGATTCAAATTAAATCAGTGATCAATCTCATTATCGTCCTTAAGCATAATCTTTTCTTTCTACTTTCTACATCAGCAACAACACAAAATTACTGTCTGGTCAAGGAGATATTCCATCTATATTTCTTAACACTGCTTTAAATTGCACTGAACCAATACTCTTAGCCCATGAATATTTTAAACAGGATAAAACAATGCACCCTCCAGGCTCATCAATGCGAAAGAGACAGCCTAATGAATTTCAAGTGTGGATTTCGACTAAAGTATAGTCGGACTAATATTAACGGAGCTCTCGTACTAGAAGCAATAAATGTTAATTCTATAAAGCGAGACATACGGACAGATAAGCAAGGGATGATTTGAAAACTTGTACATTACAGAAAATAACGTAGAACAGATACCAACGGTTTTTTTTAATGGTACTCTACACATAAAAGAAAATCATTTTTCTTTTTTAATTCAAGTATTAAAATGTTTTGCAGTTTATATAGAGAATCACAAAATAAGGTCATTTAAGGTCGTTGATAAAATATCTACAATTTATTCTAAAATCAATCAAAGGTTTTGATATTCTTATTTCCAAACCAACACAACTCAACACCATTTAATAAAACAACTAAAATAGATTTAAAATCTTTTTAATGCCTTTTTCACTGAACCTTGTAATTTTTTGAACAACAGCTTAAAACTTTCCTGTAGCTACTTTATTTTCCAGAAAAATGTATCCTGTCAGGCCGTATGTCTCGCCATGGAGTGGCTAATTGCCCCCCGCGCCCCCCGCGGCGCTCGCACCGGCTCCTGCAAATATTTACATGATGGCGATTTGCGATACTTCACTTTAAATTTATAATTCCTCTGAAACTCATCGCCCGAGTATCATTTAAACGTCTTATTGAAAAGGTATTGACTATTGGATGCTTACTTACCAATCAGCTGCTGTTGGAGATCTGAAACAAGAATTGTGATATTAGAAGAGCTCGGAAGAAAGTCAAAACTAAGGGCCGTATTTATAAAGCTATCTCAAGATTGAGAGCATTATTAAGTATGGATTTGACGGGCCATTTTCTACTAAAATTTCTGATACAAACTCAAACTAGCTGTTAGGATTTGTTTTGGATTTCTTCTAAACACTATTTTCAAAAAAAGAGATAAGGAGGTAAAGGAAAATGTTAATAAGTTAATAAAAAAATTGTATCTAATCCAGACCGTCTTTATAAAATTGAAGATTACGCTATTACCTAGTATATTGGGCAACATTTACATGCCGTATCGGGAGCAAAGTTTTCTTTCAATCGTATTCCGCACGATACATACCGTCCAAATTTGTTCGGCATGCAACAAGACTGAGCGTGGAATTGTCAAAGCTTTGTCGTCTGAGCCTGCATTCCTATGCGCCGTATGTTCCTCTACTCTTACTTACGACTTTCCAAATTCAAATTCAAGAATCTCGTTGGAGTTGGCCCGCTCCAAACCGAGTTCAAGCCGACTTAGCAATCTTTGAGTCAAAGGATTTTTAGGGTCGTGCTTTTGAGGATTTAAGTAAATTATTATACATTCGGTTGTAAGACCGAATGGAAAGACATAAGGTTGCTACACATGTCTGCAATATTTGTTTCATGTTTTATACTCTTTGGGTCAAACTTAAATTAATTAGTTAGCAGCATTTTTATAAAACGCTATTCTATTGTTACTTCAAATTAGGTCTGTCTTAAAAAGTGAGCAAACTAGCAAAAAGTTTTATTTTTAGTGGATATTCTTTGTCGATAAACATAAGTTTGTAATATCGTAATTAACTTTACCAAGGCTTTTGAGTCCGTATCGCTCACTATTGACGCCCGACAAACTCGTTACAAAGATGAAACCTCGCGACTTCCACACACTTTTTCTCCTCCTCACAATAGAACACACAGCTCTGGCTCAAATAGTAACTTAGACAAAAGCGGGGTGGAATCAAAAGTAGTTCCACAGGGGCGCTACCTCGGCCCGCCGCTATTCCAATTGTTCAAACTTTCCCACTTTCACGTTTCCTTTTATCCGAAAGTGTTTCTCCGTTAAATTATTATTTTTTCTACTTCTTTGTGCTTTATGGCCCGTGTGCGCGATCGAGACCGTCTCAAGTTTCAACTTTGTAAAGAAGTTAACGGGATATTTTCTAGTTCTTTTGATGCGAATTGTGATCGTTTACTTTCTGTTTAGTCTTTCGGTGTTCGTATTTTTGTTTCCTTTAAATATAAAACTAGCTTTGTGTACTTTGTTTGTATGGTAACTTTTTTCATAAAATGCCATCATGCTTCTTTTGCTCCATTTAAATTATTTAAAGATCAGCTAATGACTCAAGGCGTAAAATCAAAACAAACTGCTATTGCATAAAGCTGTAAAAGCAAACTGAAGCCAATAAATTGAGGATTTTCATACGCACTAGATAGGCAATAAAGGAGCCATTTCAAAACACCCTTTATTATTAAACCAAAGATAACATCTACGACGAACATCAATATTAATTTTGCTCTTGAGCTCGCGAAGTGTTCAATTGTAGCCCTCTAAAGAGCGATATTGTTCTAGGGGGGAATAATTAATGAAAAACCTTGGAGAATTTGCAAACTAGAGCATCGTGACGTAAAGACGGCGCTTAATAGAATGTAATTAAGAGGTTATAAAACGATGTACAATATAGTTGAGCTGCTGCTATTAATAGTCTTTAGAATTATAGATTGTTTGAGAGCCCAATGGTGCAGTCGATAGCCTCCTGAGCGGGAGGTCGGGGTTTGAATCCCACCACGTGCCAATGTGTTTTTCGGTTTTTGAATTCCATTTATACGTGTATTCGGAAGGCATCTGAAGCCATTGGTCCCGGTTAATTTCTTTTAACATCGTAGATATTACTCGTTAAGCTATGTCAGAGGCCAGTGCTAAGCATTGGCGGCTTGAAAACTCAGACTTAATCTAGGATTTCGTCTGATTTCCCTTAAAGGTTGCGGAGATCATATGGCAGTCGCTCTGTGTAAAAACCCTCGTTCAATCCCCTAAATTAGGTAGCCGACCGTGAGATACCGGATAAGGCTAGAGAGATGATGAAAATAAAAGCTTATTTATACAAATTAATACTAAGATACCTTTTATCTGGACAGAATTTATATTATTTTCATAGTAGAACTTATTAAAGGCGCTGGTGATATCGCAGTTTGAAAAGCTAGTACCAAAATATAACGAAGAAGCAATCATCTTACCAATTACTTTTCATGAAAATCTCAAACCAAACCTAATGACAATAATTTTAAGTTGTTATAAAGGCTACATCATTTACTGAAATATTACAAAAGACCGAGACAAAGCAAGAAGTTTTGGAACTGTTCACTCAAAAGGCAACTAAATGCTTCATAAAGTTTGAATTGGAGTTGAGAGTGATTCCTTGTCTGTCTCTATAAATCTGAAATAGTGTTGCGGCTAGGTCAAGAAATGGCCACCATTTAATGTCGTGCTTCAGGTGCGATAAATACCTAAACATTAAAAAATAGACCATTTATTTAACAGTTTATTGTACACAGAACGATCACATTACTTCCATGCTAGACTGGGAACGAGAGAAAAACGTAGAATGTGTCAGCTGCATTTCCTCCCGGCCATGCTGTAAAAACCAGCTAAAGGATCCGAGGGTTTCTGTATATTGCAATTTAGGCGACAGGCTGACAACCTGTCACTACAGCAATATACCTACAAATCTATCTTAAATAACCCTCAAAACTTTGTCAGACGTGGCGGAACGACCTTTGTTTGGGTCGTGTACGCTCTGCCTACCCCATTAGGGATAAAGGCGCAATTATATGTATGTATGTATGTAACGATCACATAGGGAATTAAGGTACAACATGTACTGCTTATTTCTAAAATGAAATGTCTTACAGCAGACCTAAGAAGTGAGATTACATAAGATGCAACCGGCAGGTTTGCAAACGCAGTCTCAGATTACAATAATGTAATCATATCAATGGGATTTTCCGCACATTTATAATAAATATTCAAAAAGAGGTAGAACATAACAGTTATATACCGAAATGTAGCCGAGTATTCGGAATAACTTCATAACCAATGGTCACGATGCATTTTTTCCGCAAAAATAAGAAACTTTTATCTTTTCATTAGACGCCCCTTACAAAGAGCTCATCTCCCTAGCCTTATCCCGTATCTCACGGGGTCAGGTACCTAATCTAGGGGATTGAATGAGGGTACTGGGTTTTACACAGAGCGACTGCCATCTGACATCTGCAACCCAGAAGGGAAATCAAACCCAATCCTAGATTAGGTCAGAGTTTTGAAGCCGCCAATGCTTAGCATTGGTCTCTGACATGGCTTAACGACTAATATCTACGGTATTGAACAATGTTTGCCGGGACCAACGGCTTAGTGTGCCTTCCGAAGCACGGAAAAAGTGCCGAAATAACGTACAAATGAAAGTCGAAATCCAAAAAACACATCGGTACGTGGTGAGATTGAGGATGTCCCGCTTAGGGGGCGGCGGCGCTATCCGCTACACAATCGGGCTCTTTATCACTATGCATGTTTTCCGCCAAGATAAGAAACTTCATCTTTTCATTAGACGCCCCTTACAAAGAACTCCGATCGTTAATTAAATGAAATCTTTATCAGGCACCAAACCATCAGAGCGATCAAACAGTCCCAAACTATTGTCACCACCAACTACAAAACCTCCTTCTTCCTCACAATCAATTTGATCAAATTAATCAGCACCTTTGGAATAGTTCTTACTTGGAACTCGCAGTAGTATCGCGCGATCGCTTCCTCATTATTCTCACACAATACAATTAATTAAGATACGACCATTGTCACCGCCGGTATAGCTAGTGATGCGATCGGGGACAAATTTTTCATCGAGTTTTTATAGTTTTAAATTGTAAAAAGACAAAAAACTGATAATCAAAAGTTGAATAAATATCTATTAAAATTATGTAAGTTGCATAAAAAAAATATAAATAAGAGAGATATTTATGTACACTGATTTAATCATATTTTTAGGATTTGTGCACTTACAGTAGTATTTTTATTTCATTAATAAGATAAGAAACTAAATTTTAAATTAATTATTTATTTAATCGACTATCACAGGAATTGACAGAATGTTTAATTGTGTTGAATGTTATTGTTTCGAAAAAGTCTGTCTGTCTGTGTGGCTAATAAATAAATATAGATAGAAAGCAGTCGACACACGGATATCACTAGTTAAAATATACGCGCTTTGTCACCGGTAAAGCCGCCACGCGACTCGCCACGCCACAAAGGCCGCTATCGGTCACGGCGGGACTTATTGGCGGCAAATATCGATATATCGATAGAAAACAGTCGACAACGGCACACCACTAGTTAAAATACGCGCTTTGTCACTGGTAATGCCGCCACGCGACTCGCCTTGCCACAGAGGCCGCCAAATATCGATATATCGATAGAAAACAGTCGACAACGGCACACCACTAGTTAAAATACGCGCTTTGTCACCGGTAAAGCCGCCACGCTACTCGCCACGCCACAAAGGCCGCTATCGGTCACGGCGGGTCTTATTGGCGGCAAATAATCTGATAATTACTCTATAGTGTGAAACGGTAGACGCAAGAAAATGTAGAGGCGACTACCAACTAAAAATATTAATTTTGCAACAGATTCTTTAATGTTTATTACAATACAAAATACTTTATTGCACAAAAACACAGAAATTACATAAACGAAAAGTAGTACCTACAATTGGCGGCCTTATCACTACATAGTATAAAACAAAGTCGCTTTCTATGTCCCTATATCCCTATGTATGCATAAATCTTTAAAACTACGCAACGGATCTTGATGCGATTCTTTTAATGGATTGAGTAATTCAAGAGGAAGGTTTATATGTATAATACATGCATAATATAGTAGAGAAACACTTAAATTTCCGTGCGAAGCCGGGGCGGGTCGCTAGTTGCTAATATATCTTTCAGGCAACCAGGTAGTAGGAAACAGAGGAATAAAATAAATTCACTAGTTTATGCAACGCAAGTATTTTGAAAGTAACATATTTCTTTGGAAACTTATTTATACTTTTGAAAAAATGAGGTAGTTTTTGTAACCATCACTTACATCCCTGTAACTATAGGTTAGATTTTTTAAATTTCTGAACTTCTTTTAACATGTTTAAGCTCGACAGTTGCATATAAAAGAACAGACCTTATAAAGAGGTTATGTTTGTTTTGATACGACAATCACTTTGGCACTTCGAAGGGATTTTCCCGATTCTTCGCATAATAAATATGAGTAAAAAAAAAAGCCACTTTTTATTCAACATTATCAATTCCCTCGTAAGCCTCCTATAAAGTCTGTCCCAAAGATCCTGTTGCGATATCACGCCCGGAATCGAACCCGGCGCGGAATAGCCGCGTGCCGTGAGATGCGGCGATAGCGATCACGCACCGATATCCCGAACAACCGGGAAAACGAAATGTACGAGATAAAGAAATAAATATTATTGTCGCTATTTTAAATTATCTACGTGTATATACACTTATACTATAAAGGGGAAAGATTTATGTGTGTGTGTGTATGTTATGTTTGTGACGAATAAACTCAAAAACTACTAGACCAATATAAAAAAAAATATGTCACCATTAGAAAGCTACGTTCACCCTGAGTAACATAGGCTACTTTTTACCTTAGGTAAATATTTAATTCCCACGGGAAAAATCAATAAGGCTCGTACTTATGAAGCGATCTGAAGATTGAGAATAATATTAAGTATGGATTCGACAGGTCCTTTTCTACTGAAATTACATTTCTGATACGAACTCAAGCTGGCTGTCAGTCTTCAGTGTTGATTATAATTACGGGCCTAAGTAAGCCGGGTGAAACTGCGGCGTTAATGGCTAGTAATAAATAAAGGCACATTTTTGGACTTCTTTCATCTTTTCAAAAAGTCAAGCGTGGAAAGCTCTATGGCCTGATGAATGTCGAAGAACACGAAACCCATCGGTTCTCGTTTGACCACAGTTTCTTCACCGCTGTTTTCCAAAATTGTTTGTAAAATATAGGCAAGTGTCTCTTGATAAGAGGTCTGTTTTATTTATTGGACTATCTTTCCTTTGCGTCTTTTCAATCAATGATTCCTCTTCAAAACAATAAAAAAAGTGTCGAAAATAAATAGAATAAAAGAAGCGACTCGCACAGAAGGGCACATATGAAGATCCTCCCCTGCCAGTGATGCGTGTCGCCTGACTCGCAATCTCCCGAATTCCTGAGACTTATTGTCGGATTACACAGAATACTCACTTTTTTAGGCTATAGACAAAGATGTGGTATCTACAGACACGGCAATAGGATCAATGTGCATTCAAGGTAGAGATAACAAAATGTCTTCTATGCTGGCCTGGGAGCGAGCGAGAAACATAGAATGTGCCAGCTGCATTTCCACCTGGGCTTGCTGTAAACACCAGCTAAGGGATCCCAGGGTTTCAGTATATTGGAATTTAGGCGATGGGCTGACAAACTGTTACAGCAATATACCTACAAATCTATCATAAATAACCTTCAAAACTTTGTCAGACGTGGCGGGACGACCTTTGTTTAGGTCGTTTACGCTCTGCCTACCCAATTAGGGATAAAGGCGTGATTATATGTATGTATGTTTAAGGACTTTATCTAGACTTGTTATATTATTCTATCTTAAATAACCCTAAAAAACTTGTCAAACGTGGCGGAACAACCTTTGTTTGTTGAACAATCATCATTTACGCTCTGCCTACCCCAATGTAAAGGCGTGATTACATGTAAGTATGTAGGTAGAGATACCGGCCATTAATGCCTAGCCGGATGATGACGTGATTCTTTTTCTGCTCGAGTAGGTTTTTCAAGTCGATAAACAACTCGATGAACCCTGGTGTCAGAGTTTACAAACCACTTAATAGCACGGATAATAGGCCTCTGACATGGTTTTTGTAACTATCACTATCAAAGACAGCGACCGGGACCGACGGTTTAACGTGCCCTCCAAAGTTCGGAATCTTTTTACTTCCAGATAATCAGGTGATTCAGCCTGTATTGTCCTAACCAAACCGGGGAAAATCTCACAAAGTGATAAATTGACAAATATAGCCCCACCTAGTAATAAAACCCAGGACCTCCGGGTCGTGAGGCCATGGCTCAGACCGCTAGACCACGGAGGGAGACCTGATTTATTTGTCAACTACCTAATTATATTCGACTGGGGTCTCAACTGACGAGTACGCAATTAAAAAGAAAGATTAAATATTTTATTCTATTTCACATCTTATGTTACAGAATTTTACTACAGTACAGAGGAATAACTTATCATTTTGGTTTTTGTATTAAACTTCGCATCTGTTAATAATATTCTTTGCCTACAGATGAGAAATCATTGGCACCTTTGTATCGGTTCTTTTTTCCCGTTTTTGGTGGTGAAGAAATGTGATTAGGGTGGCGTGGTGTTCTTTGAATCGAAGGCTAATCCTGGCTCTTACGACTAATTCGGAATCTAGTGACATTGTTTCAATCACACAATAGAATTTTAATCAGACAATCTAGCAACAATAGGTATGGCATGTAAATTGAATAGTGACATTTCTAAACATAAACTTTAACATAGGTAACACTGCGTTATATTATATGATTATTTTTCCATGCTGGTCTGGGAGCGAGAGAAAAACATAGAATGTGCCAGCTGTAAAAACCAGCTAAGGGATCTGAGGATTTCAGTATTCTGTAATTTAGGCGATGGGCTGACAACCTGTCACTACAGCCATATACCTACTAATCCATCTTAAATAATCCTCAACACTTTTTCAGACGTGGCGGAACGACCTTTGTTTAGGTCGTTTACGCTCTGCCTGACCCATTAGGGATAAAGGCGTGATAACACTGCATTATAAATATTCAGCTATCGCTACTGCACATAATCTCCAACCGAATACTATTGGACTAAGCTTTACCATCAAAACAATACACCCCAAAACACTGCGAATAAATTCACTGCCCACATCAAGAATCAATTGCAATAAATAACTTTAGTATCTCCAATGGACACATAAAAAACCCTGAAATAAATGTGACATTTCTTTTGACGTAGGGGAATTTATTTAGAGGGTGGGGTCCAGAGACTACCCAGTCCATTGGACCGGTCTAATAGTGAATCTATAGAGGCGCCTTTTGCCATAAGACTGTTAAATGAAGTGTAAAATTAGGGGTTTGCCGCTGGTTGCTGGCCGGTAGTCAAACTACAAGTGCTGATAAAACTAAAGAGGTGTAAAGGTTTTGTTGCAACTAGCAACATATCACAGTAAAGTCACAACACAAAGGGTTGTACTTGTAATTAGCTCTCAAGAGTGACAGTTCGTATCAGAAATGTTATTAGTACAAACTGGCCTGTCAAATCCATACTTAATATTGCTGTCAAAGATGAGATCGCTTCAAAAATACAAGCCAAAATGCAATTGTAGTTAATAACTAATATAAAATACAACTGATTTGTTGCTCTAAATTACATAATATGTAATGGCTTGGTTAGTGCACATTACATATTGAAAAGAAAAATGGCTGATAAACCTGGACATAGATTTGATTCACGCAGAGACGAACTGCAATAATTAAATTATGCTATGATGACGGTTTCATTTTTAAAAACCATCTCATAGTCTCTGACATGGTTTGTGTAATGACTTCCATTAAAAATCGAAGGCCCAAGAATCAGACACAGAGACAGTTAATAAGTTTGAAGTTTTAATATTCTTTGCTAGGTGTGTATTGCAATTAGCAAACAATTATTCATCCTCAAATTTTTTAAAAAAATATTCAATTCAATGTATTTTTACATTCATATAATCACGCTTTTATCCCTAATAGTGTAGGCAGAGCGTAAACGACCTAAACAAAGGTCGTTCCGCCACGTCTGACAAAGTTTGAGGGTTATTTAAGATAGATTTGTATATTTATGTAGTGATAGGTAGTCAGCCCATCGCCTTAATTACAATATACTGAAACCTTCGGATCCCTTACGTGTTTTTTAGAGCATGTCCAGGAGAAAATACAGTTGGCACATTCTATGTTTTTCTCTCGCTCCTAGTCCAGCATGGAAGAAATGTATTTTGGCGTTAAATTCACTACACATCTTGTATTTATATTCATCTTACAACCGGTAGTCAATAAAACCATCTCGATTGATTCTGCTGATGCACTCGACAGAAGCTGAGCTATTACTGAACAAATCAACGAAGATAATGCTTCAATCCAAGGATTTATTTTATATCCCCAACCTAGGAAATCGAAAAGTTTCAGATGGATAAATTAGTTATACAACGTGTAACAGAAAGGGTATATGCATCGAGAAAGGTGTGAATCTACCCGTGAAACTGAACAACTTTCACTAAGGAACATAGTATGAAAAACGAAAAAGAGGTTGAGCTTCCATAAAAATGCATCAGCTGATTTAGTATTGACAGTATGGGCAGTATTTAGTATGAATAAATATAACCCTTCCTTGACAGTCGGGTCAAAACCGTGAGTAATTTAGCAGATTGGGAAATTATTTGTAATATTTTAGACCAGAAACTTGCACTACCTCAACTTCACCTACACCAAACGAATTTCTCGTGTAATTGATACGATACAAGTCCACAAGTTGTGCGAGAGCCGTTAATCTGTAAATTCTAATACCGAAACAGGCTATGAGGAGGGGAAATCCCCTTGTAGGTGCACTAGACTATAATAATTAACGCAAACCCGTACCCCGTAGTTCGCGAAATTCGCCTTCATCTCTGCTTCCTACGCTTTGCCACAGGAAAGTAAAAGAAGCAGTAACATATCTCGGCAATACGCTTCGTATAATTACCAATTGACGAGCTTTACCTGTCGTCTCTTATTTACCACTTCCGATCTAGTTGCTTTTGAACTGACATGAGCACCATGTACTTATAGTCACCGTTCATAATGCATACTTAACTTAAAAGAAAGAAAGTCTCAACTTTATAATCTAATATCTTTAATTTAAAGTGAGAAATGTTAATTAATAAAGATTAACTATGTACAGAAAATCGGGCTACTTCAATAAGAACTGATAATCTTCTCGTTTACAATTTATTTGTAGACTTGATACATAGGTACACGAGCTAAGCCGGTAAAAAGTATAATGGCGGTGGACCGAACCGAACGGTGCGGCAAGCATGCGCGGGGTGCACGGCCCGGGCGGCAGGGCGCCCCCACAGTATTTTGTTTGTATAAACAACTATGTTACAAGAAAAATATTTCGTCCAGGACGCCACATCGAGGCAGAATTCCCAAGATACTGGCAGCGATGCCACTTCAAAGTGAAGGCAAGTATTTCTAGACGAGCTCGTTTCATTGTCATCTCAGTCATTTAAACAATAAGTATCGCAGCAAAACCTATTTGCCTACCTTTAATTTAAAAACTCGAGGACGTAGAACAAGGGTACAAATACGTCATGACATGTCGTCTTTCGCCGTTTAAATAGAGTTGTAATTATACTCCTCTTTACCTATACTGTGACTCTGCTATGCAAAGCGACGGGTCTTAGGCCGACTTAAGACGAATTACGAGAGGTTTTATTGAAATTCTGAAAGGTAAATGGTAATGTGTAAAAATAAAACGTTTTTCGTTAGATGTTTTAAAAGAGAGTGTTTTGATGGAAAAGCTGGGTTTTGTCAGGATGATAAATAAATACTCTAAAATACATCGTGTGACATACATACATACATAAAATCACGCCTTTATCCCTAATGGGGTAGGCAGAGGAGCAAAAACGACCTAAACAAAGGTCGTTCTGCCACGTCTGAGAAATTTTGAGGGTTATCACAGTTGATATCTATACAAATTAAGTAATATATTACTATAGTGACGGGTTGTCAACCCATCGCCTTAATTGCAATACACTAACACCGTCGAATCCCTGGGCTGGTTTTTAGAGCTTGCCCGGGAGGAGATGCAGCTGGCACATTCTAAGTTTTTTCCATCACTCCCAGTCAAGCATGGAAGTAATCGTGTGCTTTGTGATTGAAATTAAAACTTTGTTGAACTTAAGTCTATTAATTTCCTAAGTCTTAAGTATTCAATACTCTACACATATCTATAAGCATGGAAAGAAAAACCATATTCGGAGTATTATTAGTTTTATTATTATTATTATGAATTTACGTTTATTTTTTGTAAACTGACTATTATTTCATATTTCATACTTTCAATGGATATTTACAAGTATTTATCTCACGATTAATTAACAAAATATTCCTTAAATAAATTTTGATTGAAACCTGTCGATTAATAAGTAAAATTTAATAAATCCGTCGAACACAAAAACGAGCTTCATTATCTGTAATCCGACCCGAAAAACTCCGAACCACATCTTCAACTGACAGCAAATAAATTACCAACCAATTTCGCTAGTCTAGCCACAGTAAATAATAAACTGGACTGGGCATAAGAAAAGTATAAATAGAGCAAGTAGAGCTAAAAGTCGCCGATAAAGTCTGTGCAAGTCTTGCATCCTCACTTGGAAAATACCAACGATTTGTTTGTTAATTCCATGCTGGCCTGGGAGCGAGAGAAAAACATAGAATGTGCTAGCTGCATTTCCTCCCGAGCATAATGTAAAAATCAACTAAGGAATTCGAGGGTTTCAGTATATTGTAGTTTAGTCGATGGGCTGACAACCTGTCATTACAACAATATACCTACAAATATATCTTAAATAACCCTCAAAACTTTGTCAGACGTGGCGGATCGACCTTTGTTTAGGTCGTTAACGCTCTGCCTAACCCATTAGGGATAAAGGCGTGATTATAAGTATGTGTGTATGTATATTACACACAAACTTTTAAACATTTGAGGCTTACTTTGTTAAATCACTTTTTATTCAAATATTTATAATTTCAAATGAACAGAACATGAAATGACTTTCACAAACGTAAAAATAAAGAGATAAAAAGTTTCTCTCAGATTGGATTTGGAAACATGAACACCGAACAAATTCCAATAATACCGTGAGTACTAGTACAAATTTTACACAACATTAATTTTAATTTCATCATCTCCCTAGCTTAATCCTGTATCTTACGGGTCGGCTACCTAATCTAGGTGATTGAACGAGGGTACTGGTTTTTGCACAGAGCGACTGCCATCTGACCTCCGCAACCCAGAAGGAGAACCAGAGCCAATCCTAAAATAGGTCAGAGTTTTCAAGCCGCCAATGCATAGCACTGGCCTCTGACATGGCTTAACGACTAATATCTATGGTATTTAAATGATATTCACCGGGACCAACGGCTTAACGTGCCTTTCGAAGCACGGAATAATATCATGAAAATTTTACAAAATATTAATTATAATTTAATCAAATAATATTTCTTAAATTATCTTCATCAAACAATTACTTAATTTCTTTTGGATCTTCCACGCACTCCACTTTCATTCACCCTCCTCCAAGATTATTAACTATATATCAAAAAGCCAGCAATAAGCGGCTAAATGAAGATGTAACCTTATCTTCATCTAGACCGGGGTCACAGGTCATCCCTGAGGCTAGATGACCTAGGACCCGAGTATCTCCTATCTAGACATCTTAGATACTATCTTAGCTTTTGTTTGTGCTCAAGATTATGATTTAGATGCGGTTGTTTAGGGTTAAAGTTTAGTGGATAGGAAAATGAGAGATATTTTTCTGAAGTTGGTGAATAAAATAAAATAAAGTATTTATTGTGGTTGTTTTGTGAGTTAATTAATTCCATAATTGCATGCCACAAGTATTACAGTGATCGATGTAATAGTAGATCTTGTTTTTCAGCTGGGTTTTTAATTTTAAAGTTACGACATTTATGTGATTTGAAGACTCGCCTAAATCTGTATTTAATATCCTTTTTTTAAGATTGCGCGTTCATTCCTGCAGTTAAATTCACCAACCTATTGAAAAATCCTGAAATACCAATAAGAGCCCTTAAAATCAAACAATGGCATCCGATTCTGATCACACCTCAGTCAGGAATTTCAATTTCCTTCCCTCTCAAGGGAGAGGGGAATCAATTAAAAAAAAACGCTCGTCACCTCGTGTGCAGCATAGGAATTGAGCAAAAGATCATTAAATCACTCCGCACCGCGAAACCTATTTAAAAAGACGATTTTTTATACCACACCCTCCTGAACCTTGAAAATGCACATAACTTTGATAGTAGGGTGACAATGGTTACAATACAAAGAAATCCAAGACCTTGTAATCAATGTACAAGGAGATCTCGTAAACATGCCTATTGCAGCATAATGATAGCAGTTGTTTGCTAAACCATTATTCTAAGCCCATTTTTTTCTTACTTAAGATGAGTTGTTGTTTTTGAGGTAGGATATGATCTACCTCCTAGTGGTCCACCCCAGGCGACGGCAATACAGGGTAGCCTGTGAATAAGTCCGGCTGAACGATCCCTACAAAAAAGTGGTAGTTTCAATGACACAAACGTTATCCTAACTCTTTCAAAATGTTTAGTTATCCTATTACTTTTATTTCGCTGTAGGAGCTCTTTTTAATTTATTTCCAAAGGAATGTTAATTCAAACCTGATTTTAGGGTAGAGATTTTTACTTTTACGCAAAAATGATCATTTATTAATTTCATCCCAGTAATATTGCTTTCTATTCACAAAAATCTTTACAGTTTGAAATGCATGTCACATTGATCAAAGATATATGCACGCGCAGGTATTTTTGCAACGTCTGACAAATTATTGCTAAAGGTAATTTTAGAAAGGACTTTATAGTCCTTATAGGGATGGATAGATTATTAGACTATTATATCGCCTAAATTACAGTACAAATACACCCCTTATTTTAATTCAGTAAACTCAGGAAGTGAAGCAGCTGTTAAGTACTCTCTATATTTTAATAGCTCCCAACCCAGCGTGGAAAAACAGTTACTAAGAAAGAACAAAATCTTAATTTTCAAACACAATCCTCCCACAGAGAATAACTTAATTAAAAGGAAACAGTATCGATGCACCAATCTCCTGTTTAAATATAAACTTTCTCAATTCCGAAGAGTCGTTCAGAAACTTGGAATCAGAGTTGAATCTCCACAACGATAAAATTCTTTGTTATAAAATCTTAAAAGGCCATTAGTTATATTGAAACCGTTTTAATTTCTGAACGAAGGCCTCGGGCGAACCTCGCTACTATCTGCCCCTTAACTTGGCGGGAAATGTAATTGGTTTTTGAAAATAGAATGAAATCTATACACTGGATTATGTTCGCTGCATCGAATTTTTAGATAAAAAATAACTTATATGTTCCGGCTCCACTGGGAGAAATAAAAACACAGTCTGTGCCGGCTGCTTCTACACAGGCAGACGGTTTTTGATACAGATAAAATGTGTCTATTTTCTAAGAATATTTCTAGATATTCTGCAGTCTATCTCAAAATGTTTCCAAATTCAAATATCACAGTAAGTTTCTTAAACAATTGTCTAAAATTATAGGAATAATTAAATAAAATAAAGTCAGGAGAATCTTGGCTATTAACATTTCCTATCCATGATACCGGCGTAATAAATATAAAGACAAATAAACAGGTCTTCATTCACTCGGAGAAACAGCTCAGCATTCTTGATGAGCTCTTCCTGAAGGTTCGGTTGCCAGAACCTAGAATAGTCCTTTCTCTTGGATTATTTGTATTAGGATGCATAAAAGAAGTTAAGTCACGATATCGGCAGCAAGGTTGATTTTTCAAACAATATTCCATTCTTCCATGCTGGACTGGGAGCGAAAGAAAAACATAAAATGTGCGAGCTGCATTTTTTCCTAGGCATGCTATAAAAAACACCTAAGGGATCAGAGGGTTTCAGTATATTGCAATTTAGGCGATGGGCTGACAACCTGTCACTACAGCAATATACCTACAAATCTATCTTAAATAACCCTTAAAACTTTGTCACCCGTGGCGGAACGATCTTTGTTTAGATCGTTTACGCTCTGCCTACCTCATCGGGGATAAATGCGTGATTATATATATGCATATACGTACATATTTTCAAGTTAAAAAGGCAAAAGAGGCTAGCATCAACACGTGATAAAAAAGTAAACGTTCCAAATATTCCAAGATGGCGATTTTATTTAGGTCCTTTACGCTCTGCCTTTTTGCTTTCTGCTCTGCTTCATTAGGGATAAAAGATAGATAGATAGATAAACTCTTTATTGCGCATAAATCGTACAGTTTGAAAAACTTAAAAATAATAGTGTGCGTATAAAAGCGTGATTATATGTTTGTATGCATATTTCAGAGATAATTAATTTGCACTGCGCTTACCAAACATGGTTATATGATCAGCTGTTAGATTTTCTCAATAATAGCGTGGCATTGTCATGTAGTAAATAAATTATGTCTGGGATTTCCTGAACGAGCTGGAAATGCTACTCCTTTACTTAATTTCTTCTTACTATCAATATATTTTCTTCAATATCACCTGGCAACCCATCCTTTCCTATTCGAAGCGCTAAGATTTTTTTCCCCTCACCGCTCGCACCAGCGTACACGGTAAAACACTTAGATGGGGCCAGCCGGGAATCGAACAGGTTGAGAGGTTCAGGCTGCCACCGCACCGCGTCTTTTGCTTCGTTCAGTGGTTTGTGGTCGTTCCAATAGGGTGAAGATTGAAGATGCTCTTAGAAATGTAACCTGTAAATGGGCTGTAAGAGACTGCAATAAATTTTTAATACGTGTAGAATTCATCGTTTACATTATAGCCGGTGAAAATGAATTGCTAAATATGAGGCTCTCCATTTGGGGACTATACCCATCATATAACAATTCATAGGAGGATTAACAACATAAATACATATAATCACGCATTTATCCCTAATGGGGTAGACAGAGCGTAAACGACCTAAAATAAAGGTTTTTCCGCCACTTCTGACAAGATACATACATACATATGCCTTTATCCCTAATGGGGTAGGGAGAGCATTAACGACCTAAACAAATGTCGTTTCGCCACGTCTGACAAAGTTTTGAGGGTTATTTAAGATATAATTATAGGTATACTGTTATAGTGACAGGTTGTCAGCCCATCGCCTATATTGCAATATACTTAAACCCTCGGATCTCTTAGCTGGTTTTTACAGCTTGCCCGGGAGGAAATGCAGCTGGCACATTCTATGCCCTTCTCTCGCTCCCATGCCAGCATGAAAGCAACTTCTGACAAGATTGTTAGGGATATTTCAGATAGATTTGTAGGTATATTGCTGTAGTGACAGGTTGTGAGCCTATAGCCTAAATTGCAATACACTATTAACCCTCGAATCCTATCGCTGGTTTTACAGCATGCCCAAGAGGAAATGCAGCTGGCACATTTTATGTTTTTCTCTCGCTCCCAGTCCAGCATGGAAGAGACAAAATTTTATAATTACATGACAGTCCATGATTTATTCCTTAGTTGCAGTTTACGACCTTCGGAAAAGATGAGGTGACAATATTATCTCCTGGCACTGCACGGCAATCATACGTATGATATTATTATTATTGGATTCTTGCACGGCTAAATCAGATTATCAAATAATTTATAAAATATATAATCTTGACGTATGTCAGTATTTTAACACGATGTAATGTGATGGTAATAACATACAACATATGACACGAATCTAGTGAATGATCTCTCAATTAGACACAAGTTTATTGCTACCACGTAATATCGTGAAATGAAACCGCAGCAGAGGTGGTACGCAGGCGACACCTCGCGGGATGATTGTTAAGGACACCATACATAACAAATATAGAACGTGTAACATAATGGGTATATGCATCGTGATTTGTGTGAATCTACCCATGACATTGAACAACTTTCCCTAAGGAACATAGGTCGAAATACGAAAAGAAGATGTTGACTTCCCATACTAAATGTGGTATCGGCTGATGGATTTTGTATGGAAGATAATATTTTCATTTTTTGACCTAGGTTCCTTAGGGAAATTTGTTCAGTGTCATGGAGAGATTCACACATTTCATAGATTCATATACCCTTTATGTTACACGTTAACTGCCTATGTGGTCTAGTGGCTAGTGCCATGGAGTCCTGATCCGGAGGTCCTGGATTCGATTCCCAGGGGGGAATCACAAAGTTGATATTTGAGAATTTATCACTTTGTGATTTTTTTCCCCAGTTTGGTTAGGACATTGCAGGCTCAATCACCTGATTGTCCGAAAAAGAAAATGATTTCGTAGGCACGTTAAGCCGTCGGTCCCAGTCGCTGTCTTTGATATTGGTCGTTACTCAAACCATGACAGAGGCCTGATAGTTGTGCTACTAGGCGGTTTAAAAACTCTTACACCAGGGTTCATCGGGTCGATAGACTCGATACCCACTCGACAGAAGAAGAAGTTACACGTTGTATAGAGTAACTTTTTATTGGAGACTGGGATCCAAAATTAAGCATAACTGTATCAGGGATCAGTTAGCTTTATTGCAAATGGCGTAAGTCAAAACATTTCAAGAAATTACAGTTAATTACAAATAATTTGACGATCTACGTTAGATCATAATAATTTCGGGGAGGGAGTTATTTGTCACTACCTATTCTTGATACCTGGTATATTTAATGTGATTTTAGTTATTCTTATTACCATCAGCAAGCCCCTGTGAAAAAAGTCAATCTGTCCTTTGCTGCCAGCCTGCTGGGTGGTGCGTTGTAAGAAATTTTCAATTTAAAATTGATATTTATCGTAAGTTAAATTTAAGTACTGTATTTTTTGTTAATAAAGTATCTGTACTTGTAAATTAATTACAACAATGGAAATATTGCAAATATTTCATAGTCGAGTACTCTGCTTACAAAACTGAACAACTTGCCTCAAGTTTCCTAGATCAAACTGAGGCAAAATCTTTTATTTTTGTCAGTGTGTTTGGGGCTTTACACGGTACATAATGATTAGCATCAATGATTCATATGGAGTCGAGTCGCGGTGAAATCCGGCCGTGTGAACCACCACGTGTCGCTGCAGCCTGCACGGGTTTTGATGAATCATTTGAATATGCAATTCGGTTTACTACTTACATTATGGGATTTGCAATCTATATTATTTGCGCTGTAAAGGGGGTAGGTATTTGTTTTAAAATACATATAATTTAGTATCTTATATACCTATCTATTAGTTTTTTTTGTATCTACTCCTTTTTTTCCTTGGTTTCCTTTAGGTTACCGTGTTGCGGTAAACATTACAGTAACGCGGTAACACTCGCAAGTTTTGCTACCACTGCTATAACTTCGCCGTAGTCATCTATGATCATGTAAAATAAATTGTTACGACAAGGTATTTGTATTTAAAAAAAACTGTTGGCACATTCTGTTTTTCTATCGATTCCAGTCTAAAAAACTGTTATTTAAAAACTTAAAATTCAGTAGGCAAACCCTTTAAATTTTTTTGACATTTGGGTTCGTTGAGTTGTTCATTATAACATGTATACTCGTATGTCGCTATATTTTTCAATCCATCCTCCAAAATCAGGCTCAACGAACAAGCACGTACCATGTGTAACGTTCATTCTTTATTCACCAGCACCACCTATCTGAAGAACGTACAATCAGTTCTATTTACTTAATCACAATGATTTATGATACATCGTCGCGATTAATGTACAGCCGGGGAAAATTTACAAGTTCATCATTAATTGTACAGGATATATATAATCATTTTGCAAAAATGTTCCCTGGTAAAAGGTGTTTATACACACATACATATAATCACGCCTCCATCCCTAATTGGGTAGACAGAGCGTAAACGACCTACACAAAGGTCGCTCCGCGACGTTCGACAAAGTTTTGCGGGTTATCCAAGATACATTTGTACGTATATTGCTGTAGTGGCAAGTTGTCAGCCCATCCTTTATCTTATCTTATTTAGCCGTTAGTGTCCCACTGCTAAATTGCAATATATACAAACCCTTGGATCCCTTAGCTGGTTTCTACAGCATGCCCGGGAGGAAATGCATCTTTCACATTCCATGCTTTTCCCTCGCTCCCAGTCCAGAATGTAAGAAAAAGGTGTTTATAAATGCTTGAAAAAAATCATATATCCCACATCCCTGTAAGAGGAAGCGCAACGTTTACAATATAGAAAGGTAAAAATTATGATTATATAAATACAGTACTCCCCAATTTTGCATACAAATACCGTTACTTTTAATAATTTCATCGCGGAACCCCAAAGTTGAAATTGAAAAGCAGCAGCCTGCGAAATAGGTGAAAGTTGCCGCGTCGTCAGTGGCGGTTGCTCGGTAAGTTCCGGCAGGCGCTGCCGAGGCTTCCCACAGTTTCCGCGGGTTGCCACGGGCGCAGCCGCCTCATTGTCTACAATTAATTTTCCGGTTCCTTTCGACGCATCTTTTATGAGATAGTGGAATAAAGGACGCAAAAAATCCGCATTATTAGGGATCTTCATTTTGTACCGGCAAACGTGTTATTTAATTTCTGTTGGGAGCTTTTTTGTTTGTCCAATTGGACGAGATTGAGCCTCTTATTTGGGAAAATTTTCCTGCAGTGTAATACTCAGTTTCTTTATTGTTTAATTTTTTCCGTCCATTAAAGCAAAAATCTAATGAAAACAAAATACTTGTTTCATTTGTTTGCAATAATAATACAAGGATAATAATTATCATCATCATCCTTAATTAATAAACGTTTTTTTAAACAATTTATTGATTAAGAAATTATATTTTTTAACACTAAATAAACAACTGTTATGCATAATGAAACTGATCCGCTTACTTGTTTGTATTGAAAGGAGAGTTAACCCTCGACGTTTCGATTCTATACGAGGATCTTCATTTTGAGAAATTAACTTATTTCCCGTTCAATAGCACAAGGTCGACAATTCCCAATTAATTTGCAACATCAATAAATTCTCCAGTTTTACTCAAATTCAAATTAAAGGTAGAGTTAAAGACGAATCTTTGGAATATTTAAATCCTTGGTCCCATTGTGTCGGGATTGGATGTCGAAAATTGCCTATTACGGGCCCCGAGAGCCAATATTGCTCCTTTATCCAATTTATCTTTTCTACTTCACTATGGTAGACCGGGAGACAATCACGATTCGTCTCGGTAAAGGCCTTGACTCTGTTAGTCTCTTTTGGACATCGGTCAAGCGGAAAGATTCTAGTTACTATAGAAAAATTGGTAGGTACAATAGTGAGGTAAATATTGGGCTCGGTTCTAGATACCACCGGCTTAAAATCTATCTGTCACTTTCAAAATAATAAAATTATAATAAGACAGGCGATTCATACTCTATGGATTTACACTTTGTCCGCTAGACTTTGATGCGCTTTTGCACATTTCTCCAGTATTTCTGTGAACGCATAAAACCAGCGACTATAAATCAAAAATCGGAGAGAATAGATTTCCTTATCCAATGTTTTTAATCTGAAAGTGACAAACAGATTTTAATTCATGTCAGTGGTCTTCCAGGAAACAACACTTTCTTGGATACTACAAATAATATTAGATACCTTGGAGTACAATTAGATGCCAATTTTAATTTTAATTTACATTTAACTCTTTTATCTGGCCGTATAAGAAAGCTTATCATCATCTTTAAGCAAATCACATCACTTGTATAAATCACTTGGTCGCTCTTAGGTCTTGTCAACTCCGTACAGCCTTCAGTCACAGATTCTTTTGCTTGATTGGTTGCTTTTTATACAATAAACTCCAGGCCACTATTGACATATATAAACTTAACATATTTGAATGCAAAGCACGGGTAGTTAAATGGCTTCAGGGTTTGTCATATAATAACACTGAAGAACTTCTCATTCCAGTTGAATAAATAAATGATAATCGTTCAATCCCCTAGATTAGGTAGCCGACCCTGTGAGATACGGGATAAGGCTAGGGAGATGATGATGATGAGTAATTTTAAAATATTTTTCCTTAATTCTTTTTGAAATAAATTATACTTTGTAAGGTTCTCTCTATATCACAACATACAGTCTCTCTTTCTCACACACACACACACACACACACACACACACAATCACACACATACACACACACACACACACTATTGCACACATTTTTTCTAATTAAATTTGCATCTCTTTTACTTTCTTTGCATATGTGTTTACTGCATGTTAAGCACGGACCTATGTAGTATTCTTGTTGGCCTCACCATGTTATTATCACAGACTTTTTATTGACAAAATTCATCTTAGTTTTTTTTTTTGTTCAAATGTATTCAAGGGTATGGGGCCTGGTTACCTGTAGTACAGGCGCAATGCCTTTATCAGGAACCAGCTCTCACCAAAGTACTTAGTTTTATTAATATTCTAAGATAATATCTTGTACAAAATTATGAATATTGAGGTGAGAGAAATAAACATTATTATTATTTATTTATTTATTTTCAGTTTCAGACGGCAAATCTAGAATCGAGTCTATTGTTTGATAAATTTATTTTCTTTGCACAATAATGTCCACGCCTTACAGCAGTTCGTTATCGAGAAATATTGGTATTTAATTTTATCTAATTTACGAAGAATCGAAAAATTATTACATCAATTCACAAATTCTAAGTGATAAACTTTGGACCTAGCTTCTTTGTTGTGGCGATTTTAATCTCTGTAAGATTCAACTAGGATAGAGTGTAAGCTTTCAATTGTGTAAGCACCTATAACATAGGTGAAAGGTCCCTTTTTCTTAGCGAGTGAATTTTTGAGTCGAACGGCGACCCAAAGAACACTGGTGTCAGAGTTTTCCAACCGCCTAGTAGCACAGCTTAGGTCTCTGACATGGTTTGAACAACTTTTAAAGAGAGCGATTAGCACCGAAGCCTTAACATGTCCTCCGAAGCACGGAATCCTTTTTCTTTTCGGACAATCAGATGATTCAGCCTGCAAAGTGGAGAAAACCTCACAAAGTGATAAGTTTGCAAATATCAACTTTGAAACCCGGACCTCCAGACCTTAAGCCTATGGTTCAAACCACTAGACCACGGAGGTAGTTAAAGGCCCTTACAAAATATCTACCTTCCAAATTGTTCAATTAAAGTCCTACAATGTACCTACCTACCCCCTTTACGAGGTAGATAGCTGAGATACGGCGCTAAATATTGCAATTTTCTTCATAAACGCACATTAGGCCTACGGTAGGTGCAATTTAATTTCACAGGCCCATATATTTTAAAAGGCGGGTAGTTGCAACATTTCACTCGGAGGGGGAAAGAGGGGGAAAGTGGGGGGAGGCATACATTGCGGCGTCTTAACTGCAGGATTGTTTTATCGCGCTCATTATAAACGGATCTGCTAGTGGGTATTAATTTACAAGAGGCCCGGGAATTGTTTTGAGAGAAATATGGCGCTACTATACCGCTGGAGGTTGATACGAGGTGCTTGAGCGATAACGACGAGATCGAGTAATAGTGGTGAGGCTATAGTTAGCTTGTCAAAGAAGAACATACATACATTATAATCACGCTGTTATCCCTAATGGGGTAGGTAGAGCGCAAACGACCTAAACAAAGGTCGTTCCGCAACGTCTGACAAAGTTTTGAGGGTTATTTGAGATGGATTTGTAGGTATATTGCTGTAGTGACAGGTTGTCAGCCCATCGCCTAAATTGCAATATACTGAAACCCCCAGGTCCCTTACATGATTTTTACAGCATGCCCGAGAGAAAATGCAGCTGGCACATTCTATGTTTTTCTCTTGCTCCCAGTCCAGCAAGGAAGACAATAAAGTGGAAAAATGCGAATAATGTAGAAATTAATGCCTGTATTAATAAACAGCACTTGAGACTGACAAGTAGTTTGAGTTCGTATCAGAAATGTCATTTCAGTACAATGTGACCTGTCAAATCAGTTTTTTTATTTTTTTATTTTTTTTCTTAAACCATAAATTTATTCATAAAACAACAATAATATCATACAAAACCATGCAAACACAGGATACATTAAATTCACTGTAAGCTTCGTCTAAATACATAAATAAAAGTAATTAACAATTAACAATTATAATAAATTAAAAACTAAATTTAAAACTAAAAAATAAAAAGACTAATATACAAATAAAAACAGAAATTTAACTTGTATTAGTCAAAAAGTCCGCCCCGCATCGTACCCGATGGAAATATACCCATAACGCTGGCGGCGTTTCCACGCTGAATAGCCAACGATATGTGCTGCATCAGGTACGACGCGGTGCGGGGATCTCTGCTATTGACCCTCAAGCGTCTACTCAAGTCTGCAAAGAAAGACTTAGCCTCCGTGCACTATACACCAGTCACCTCCACAGCAAAGGGTATAAAAATGTAATTGCCCGCCAAACAAGCAGAGATTTAATTAATAGTGGCTCCATCAACTATAATTTTGATAGCACAAAAATATTTTTAGAAACAAGAGTCCTGTACGAAGCAGTCCATTCTATAATCTGTCATTTAGTGAGGATGCCAGTGCTTTTTCATGGTAAGCTCGCTTCATCTTTGTCTCCACTTTAGTCGCTTTATAGTAAGACGCAATTTTCTACATACATCCTTACATATAATCACGCCTTTATCCCTAATGGGGAAGGCAGAGCGTAAACGACCTAAATTATCGCCCAAATTGTAATATACAGATACCCTCGGATCCTTTAGCTGGTTTTTACAGCATGCCCAGGAGGAAATGCAGCTGGCACATTCTATGTTCTTCTCTCGCTCCCAGTCCAGCATGGAAAGATTTCAGCAATTTTCTCCTGTTAAACTATTGAGCTACGTAAATACCAGCCTATGCCTCCCCCCACCACACAGCACTCAAAAGATTACGAATCAAAACCCTTACTCGAGTATTTTCCACTCAAGCGCTCAACTAGTGCCATAATGAATTCGCAACAGTGTTATAATGAATACGCAACAGTGTTATAATTGACATGTCTCGCGAGTGATCCCCACTAAGAACTGAACCCGACAACTTCTGATATTTCACATACTAAGTTTCGCTGGGGTGCGCTAGTGCGAACACTTTGTATTGGCTTCGTTGCAACTTTTAGAATGGCAATACTACTTCACGGGCGAGGCCGTGGCCTTTATCTTTAAGCAAGAAGATTTTTTGGTTAATATAATCTAACTCTCTTCTTCTTCCATAATGGCCTGAGAGCGAGCTAAAAACATAGAATGTGCCAGCTGCATTTCTTCCCGGGCATGCTGTAAAAAACTGCTAAGGGATACGAAGGTTTCAGTATATTGTAATTTAGGCGGTGGGCTGACAACCTGTCACTACAGAAATATACCTACAAATCTATGTTAAATAACCTTCATAACTTTGTCAGACGTGGCGGAACGACCTTTGTTTACACTGTGCGTACCCCATTAGGGATAAAGGCGTGATCATATGTATGTATGTATGTGTAATCTAACTCGTAGCCGTATTCTTCAATCGACATTACAGGCTTACCTGAACAAAATCAGAATGCGCGTTACGTTCTTGTGCAATGTCGCTTATTAGGTCTTCTGTAAGTAATTTATTTTTAAGAATAAGCTGTGCCTGTTGTGTCTTAATTCCCTGTTTACTTGTTCTATTAATGTTTCTTTATACAATGAACAGTTAAATAAATAAATGAACGATCCCATAAAACCAAAAAGCTCCGCATGGTTCCATAATGTTTTCCAACAAATTTATCCTCTGATTCAGACTTCAACCTGCTGCTGGATTTTTGATCATCTAAGTGAACCTGTTCCATTAGCGACCTTATCGGTCACCTTTGACCTAGACTAGAGACAACAGTAAACTCATAGTCTAGTAAAAAAATAAGGCACATCATAGCACTATGACCCGGGCGATAAATCCGCAAAATTCATATTTCAGAATTTACAAGCCAAATAAATATATCACAGCCAATCCACAGCACACTGACATTAAGCCTTAATAGTAGAAAACGTAATTAACCCAGGTAAATCGGATTGGGTGAAAGTTTTCACACGATAACTAGAGCGGAAACCCCCCGCCCCTCCCGGGGGCCACTTCACCCCCTCCCTCGCCTTCGTTCAGAAGCTTAAGCACTCATAAAATTTTGCATACGTCTTGAGATGTTTTAATCAAGTGCTCGGTGTGATTGTGGCGTTTTATTACCGGGAAAGAGACAGCGTTGTTTTTAAGCTAAATTAAGTATTCAGTAAGGTACTTATTAGCTGTCCTAATTACGTATTCAGCTGACAGATTTCAGAAGCAGGTATTTTACGTATCAAATGTTCATCAAATATATCTTTTATGCTGGACTGGGAGCGAGAGAAAAACATAGAATGTACCAGTTGCCTTTCCTCCCAGGCATGCTGTAAAAACCAGGTAAGGAACCCGAAGGTTTCTGTATATTGCAATTTAGGCGATAGGCTGACAACCTGCCACGAAAGCAATATACCTACAAATCTATCTTTAATAACCCTCAAAACTTTGTCAGACATGGCGGAACGACCTTTGTTTAGGTCGTTTATGCTCTGCCTACCCCATTAGGTGTAAAGGCGTGATAATATGTATGTATGTAAATGTTTATTGTAATCGCGTTTATTTGAAGATTTATTGAACATAATTTTGATCGAAGACAATTTGAATAGAATAAGTATTAAATGGCGTGAGCTTATCCAGAAACTTTTTTTTCACCCCGATGGTGTGAATTAGAGTGGGATTATTCAGTCAAAGTGTAAGAATTTGGTCATAATAATCAGAAATATGACTTGTTCACTCGTATGTTCTAGTTTGCAATATCATACAGTTTATCCAAAGCGTAGGATTTAACAAAAAGATAGAAACTCACAGCCCAAGGGTACTTCTCATGGAAATAATACAAAAAGTCTAGATAAAATCTTTAAATTACCTTTGTTTAGGTCGTGTACGCTCTGCTTACCCCATTAGGGATAAAGGCGTGATTATATATGTATATATGCAAGTAGATATGAGCGAAAGATTAGAGATGTTTTATATTATTCTCATTTATTTTTTGCTAAATAACTCTTAAATGAATTATAGAATAGAATAAACTATTATATAAAAAAAATAAAAAATACCCAAAACTTGTGCAGTATTTTTAAAGCACAAAAATAAATTGTATTTTGAATTCTAAAGTTCACTTCTTTCGATTGCTAAAGAAAAGCACTTGGTTATATTAATACTTTCCTTTTGAACACTAAAATTCAATGAGATTAAAGTTCTGTTTTCTTTTGAATTTCTATTATTTCTTCATACAAACTTCAGTAAAAATTCAATGACCTTTTCAATTCCAACTAATTGCTATTTCAATAAACATAAGTACCGAAAAAAGTTTCATTAATCAGATAGAGTTGTCTCTCTGGTTGAAAAGTAAAATAAATATGATTCTCCTTATTCATTTTCATTTGTAGTTGCTTTTTTAGGCTCGTAATTATGAAACGATCTCAAACTTGAGAGCAATATTAAGTATGGATTTCACAAGCCAGTTTGAAATGACATTTCTGATTCTAACTCAAACTCGCTGTCGTTCATAAGGGCTGATTATAAAAACGGACCTTAGTTTGTTAGTTTTTTGACGTATCGCTCTACCCGCGCTTTAGAAGGCAAAGGCCTATCTAATATTTATTTCGTATGATAATAAAACAACAACTATCATGATGTTTAGGTCGTTTTGCCCTGCCTGATTGTATGTATGTACTCTTTTATTTAATTTATTAATCGTTCTTGGATGATGCAATCCCAAGTAGAGTAAGTTACGTTCTTCGGCAGATAAAAGGCAAATGCGCGTTGATTCGGTGCAAGTTTACTTATTAGAGCCATTAATCAAACGATCAAATGGTAAGAGGGTTATCCGCATCCAATGTGGTTTGTAACCTATGGCATTGTTTTTTTATTAATAAAACTAAGATTATTAGTTATTTGAGATATTTTCATTACAAAAACTACGTCACAGTTTAATTTTGAGTAGTATTTTTAAGTACCTTAAAAACATTGTTTCTTTTAGTCAACAGGCTGTTTGCATATCTGGCAGACAACCTATCACTACAGCAATATACCTCTTAAATACAAATCCATCTTAAATAACCCTCAAAACTTGGTCAGAGTTTGTTTGTTTGTTTTTTTGTGTTTGTTACTCGTTCCGCCACATTTGACAGATCGTAGGCAAATTCAGCTACGGCGTAGGCATTTCGCCTACGCAATCTACGGCGTAGACAAATTGGATAAATTGATTCTACGAACTATTATTGATGAACTGAACTATTCTTGGAACTATTATGCATGTTACTACACATTGCCTAAATATAGAGTTAATATTGCTAACACCTGCAACACGCAAACAAATGGTAAAACAATGCGAAACTTGTGTATTCATAACTATTATTTTATACATATTTATTTTATAATACTATAGATTTTCTTAATTACTGATGTTATATCTTTAAGGGAAGTTTCGAGCCATTAGCAACACAAGTATCGTTGACTACTTACTGGGAAGACTGAACAAAAAAATTTGGTATGTAAGATTACAAAAAAAAAAAACAATAATATTGTTGATCCGTCATAACATCTTTAAAATATCATGCAAAATAATAAACAGCAATGCTCTTTATAGGACACTAATTGATTGATCCTTACTAAAATACAAACGTCACATTGCAATGACTAATACCACAGAGTAACTAACCAAATACAAATAAAAAAAATATGTTCTGGCGAAGACTAGCGAATTGTCAACAAAACAAACAGATTCATAAAGATAAAAAAACATTTCATCAATTTAGCATGTTGTCCTGTCATCCTATTTCCTCCCCTCCCTCCAGCACCTTTTACGCCCTCAATATATTCAATTGGGCTCGCATAATCCCGCTAAATATAAACATACTTTGCGCCTGACATGTTATTACCGAAAAGATTTTATCGGGTGACGTTCGCGAATTGGCTGGATTATACTGCACAATTTGGAGCTAGCGGGGTGAGAACGTACGTGTGAGTTTTACAAGCAAGATTTGCGAGGAAATCGCCATTTTGGAATATTTGGAACGTTTACTTTTTATCACGTGTTGATGCTAGCCTCTTTTGCCTTTTTAACTTGAAAATATATACGAACGTACATACATCCATACATATAATCACGCCTTTATCCCTGATGGGGTAGGCAGAGCGTAAACGATCTAAACGAAGGTCGTTCCGCCGCGTCTGACAAAGTTTTGAGGGTTATTTAAGATAGATTTGCAGGAACATTGCTGTAGTGACAAGTTGTGAGCCCATCGCCTAAATTTCAATATACTGAAACCCTCGGATCCCTTAGCTCTATGTTTTTCTCACACTCCCGGGCCAGCACAGAAACAAAAAATTATGTCAACAATTATTATGTAGAAACGAAATAGATTCTAATAAATAAAACTATTAAACATCATCACTCTTACCTAAACTAAATTCAAAACTAACTAATAGGTTTTCTTGGAATTTGCCCCGTCAATTTTATTTTATCGCATTTAATTCACCAATAAAATAAAAATACCTAAGCCTGTCAAAGTCATGTGTATACTTGCTGTCCTGTTCTTATTTCAAACTTAAGAAAGTGTAAGAATTAGAATTAGGATTATATCGCGAGAATCGACGCCATTAGGTAGGTATACTAAACATGAAAAAGTCAACCTTTCAAATATGCTATTTTTCGATATGTAGGTCAAAGAGAATTTCAGCTGTTTTCAGTGCTTCCTAACATTGGAATACTTTTTTTTCCATAAGAATACTATAATAGAACTTTTACTGCCCCTCAGAACTACTAAGCATATTCCGCCAGGTGCTCCCAAAACATATGTTAAGTAAAAGGGCAGTAATAAAAGTAAAGGTTAATGACCCCAAAGCATTTGTGAGGGTAATTTTATGTTTCTTCACTACTGTATGGATGCTTTCCCTTCCTCTCATTAGTTGGGTCCTGGTGAAAAACTTACTTTTATTGCCTCGTTTAGTAGGCACAAGTTGTAAATACCTCAAGGTCGAAGAGCTAACTTCTACCTTGTAAAATAATAAACATAAATTCCCGGGTAGGCAGAGCGTAATCAAACAAAACAAAGGTCGTTCCGCCACATCCGACAGTTTTGAAGGTTATTTAAGATGGATTTGTAGGTGTATTGAAAAACATAGAATGTTCCAGCAGCATTTCCCCCCAGGCATGCTGTAAAAACAAGCTAAGGGATCTGAGGGTTTCAGTATATTGTAATCTAAGTGATGGGCTGACAGCCGGTCACTACAGCAATATACCTACAAATTTATTTTAAAAAACCCTCAAAACTCTGTCAGACCTTTCTCCGTCGTCAGAAAAACCTTTGTTTAGGTCGTTAACGTTCTGCTTACCCCATTAGTGATAAAGACGTGATTATATGTATGTATGTAACTACGTAGGTACTTATTTCACTCGTTTATTGAACCTGTAGAGTGCCGGATTAAGACATTATGATACTGTGCATGGTCATAAAATAACGGCAGTGAACTTTTACGTGACGCTTTTAAACTTAACATGCGGTGAAGAATAAGAAGCATTTACGACCTATGAAATATTATGTTTTTATCTTCTGAGAAATACGTAGTTTGAAAGCCTACTGGACACTAGGGCCCGTTATTATAATCCGCTCTTGAGATTGGCAGCCAGTTTGAGTTCGTATCAGAAATGTCATTTCAGTACAAATTGGCTTGTTAAATCCATACTTAATATTGCTCTCAATATTGAGATAACTTTATAAATACAAACCTAGATTACGTTTTGTGAGTAATCTGCTCTTGGTGACAACATTCGTTTTTATTACGCTATTACAGTAAGGGACAGCGTCCCGCAAAATGATAAAGGTTGCTCAGTTAACGACACTGAACAACTATCAGGAGGATTATTTTCAGGAAATGAAAAGGAAAATGGCGTTTCCATACAAAGTGTTCACCTCGATCAGACAATTTGTATGGAAATGCCAATTTTGATTTTCACTTCCTTAAAAAAATAT
The DNA here is from genome assembly GCA_949820665.1 of Scrobipalpa costella. Taxonomy (NCBI): domain Eukaryota; kingdom Metazoa; phylum Arthropoda; class Insecta; order Lepidoptera; family Gelechiidae; genus Scrobipalpa; species Scrobipalpa costella. The sequence goes on from OX463298.1 coordinate 25,522,536, forward strand.
CTGCTGATAGTTGTTCAGTGTCGTTGACTGAGCAACCCCTATCAGTTTGTGGGACGCTGTCCCTTACACCAGGTAGATTCAAATGTCTAAAGCACACCTTTCCTCCGAACGATTTACACACAATTTAAACTAAAAATACAGAAAAATATGAGCCAAAGAGATTTGTGCTCACCGAGTCCTCGCTATAAAGAGCGGCACTACCGAAATATATCGGCAATAAACAACTTGAGAACTAGCACTGAACCTGGCAAAAACTACTTTAGTTAAACGGGAGACAGTTGAAATTTGAACGGCGCAGTTTAACGAAATAATGTTAGTTGAAAATATGTTTCGAGATAGATAAATTCTAGTGCTCCATCGTGGGCAAACAGCTAGACATGTGCATGCATTTTTGTGAGTTTCACCTTACTCGCCTCGCTCGCCTCACTCGCTTCACTCGTTGAAACTCTACTGGGACCGTTTTGTGTACTCCCCTACTGGTTGTATGAGAAAGATAATGGTGGGCAAATATTTTTGAGGTGGTTTGGGACTGAATAGTTAGATTTGCGTTCAGATTAAATGGCTACATATTTCTTAGTTGGATAAAGCGATTCCTGGAAAAGTAGATGCTGGACTAGGAGTGAGAGAAAAACATAGCATGTGCCAGCTGCATTTCTTCCCGGGCAAGCTTTAAAAACTAGCTAAGGGATCCGAGAGTTTCTGTATATTGCAATTTAGGCGATAGGCTTCTTCTTCTTCTGTCGAGTGGGTATCGAGTCTATGGACCCGATGAACCCTGGTGTCAGAGTTTTTAAACCGCCTTGTAGCACAACTATCAGGCCTCTGACATGGTTTTATGTAACGACCACTATCAAAGACAGCGACCGGGACCGACGGCTTAACGTGCCCTCCGAAGCACGAAATCTTTTTCTTTTCGGAGAATCAGGTGATTCAGCCTGCAATGTCCTACCCAAACTGGGGAAAAATTCACAAAGTGATAAATTCTCAAATATCAACTTTGTGTTTTACCCCTGGGAATCGAACCCAGGACCTCCAGAACGGCAGCCCATGGCACTAGCCACTAGACCACGGAGTCGATAGGCTGACAACCTGTCACTACAGCAATATACCTACAAATATATCTTAAATAAACCTCAAAAATTTGTCAGACGTGGTGGAACGACCTTTGTTTAGGTCGTTTACGCCCTGCCTACCCTATTAGGGATTTAGTCGTGATTATATGTATATATGTACATACATATCATCACGCCTTTATTCCATGTTGTATGTATGTATCTTAATAAAAATACAGTAAATAGAATATTGAATCTTTCTTGCCACCGACTGACTGGAACATCCATCTAGAAAGAAAAATGAAGTGTCCCTTCTGAAGTTAATTTTCCTGTGTGATCCGGTCTTCTCATTAGCGCGTTAGTGAATGAATGAGTGAGTGAATGAGTCGCGACCCAGATATCGAAAACCATTGAATGAAGCTGTGTCAGCATTCTCGCTTCGGCCACATAATGACGCGATCTGGTTGATTGTGCTGGAGTCATTTCATTTTAGTTTATGCCATGCGATATCTTTTTAATGGATGCTGAGTGAAATGGTTTGTTTTTATAGCGAAAATAGTTCAAGCTTCATTTTGCCCTCTTATTCATTCTAGATAACTGCCTCCGTGGTCTAGTGGTTAGAGTCATAGCACAGCTCGGACACTCCTAACTACAATGTCATTTTGGTCATACATCGACAGACGGCACGTGCACATGGCATGTGTTTGTGTGCGTGTTATAAGGGTTGACAAATTTTGTTATACCGGTCATAATCATTACTTGATTAATCTGGTCCTTGATTAAACCAACGTTTTAAAGTAGTTCACTGTAACTAAATAGGTAAAATAGGTTAGGTTGCATATTTTGTATGAAGTTACGTACCGTCTCTCATCACTTGGGAATCTAAAAAAGTTCCCATTGGAGTCATATCTTGTGGTAGAAAGACATCAATACACGGAACAGTACCTAACCATCTTTGGAACACCTTCCGTTACACTGGGAAACGTGCGCGCGCCATGCCCGCAAAGCGTACCCACAATGTGACCCACAATCCGGCGTGGAGTGTTCTAAACACCTGATTAGCCATTCTGTATGTATTATATATTCTATGGCCATAGGCTCACGATCCGGAGGCCCTAAGTTCGATTCCCAGGGGGGAAACATAATTTATTTGACAATTTATCACTTTGTGAGGTTTTCCCAAGTTTGGTTTCAACAAGCACAGGATATTGAGTCGTGGAGAGATCGGTAAGACGCATTTTCCCAACAGTGGAACCTTAGCTAGACGAGACAAGACCTCAGTCGTTTTAAAACGTTTATTTTATACTAGCTGTGCCCACGACTTCGTACGCCCGGTTTGTATGTAAAACACACAGTGTCGAACATACTGAAAACGCTTCTCTGCGCGTAGGTGCGGGATCTGCTTACCCGCGCGCGAAAGTGTATTTCGCATTGTTTGATATTTGTTTTTATATGGAAAACACGCTTTCACGGGTGAGCTAGCAGATCCCGCTCCTACGCAAGGAGAAGCGTTTTCAGTATATTCGACACTGCGTGTTCTCCATCCAAACTGTGGTACTTACTAAATATAAGAATGGTTTGCGTGATTATTTCTAACCTAGGCTAGACACCTGGTAATTATAGAAACTCAGTCAAATAAAAAGTCCCTTTATGATCGGTTATAAACGATAAGAGTTCAATTTTCTGCCTACCCCCTAAGTCAGGTGGCGTGATTATTTGTTTCGTAACTTTGAATTTAAGTAATGCTCAGTCAAACAAAAAAAGTTCCATCAAAATCGGTTAAAACGATCGATATTTAATTTCCTACCTACCTCCTAAGTTATGAGGCGTGATTACTTTTATCGTAACTTTGATGTTAAATAATGACCCGTCGAATAAAAAAGTTTCATAAAATCGGTTAAGAAACAGCCAAATTTCAATTTCCTGCCTACCCCCTAAGTCAGGCAGCGTAATTTTAGATATCCTAAGTTGCAACCCGGGTAACACACAGTTGAATAAAAAAAGTTCCATCGAAATCGGTTCATTAGTTTTGGCGTGATGTGGTAACATACAGACAGACAAAAATTCTAAAAAAAATCGTTTTGATCTTTATATCGTTAATAATGCCTGATGCAATATTTTTTTTGTAAAAATATTCAATGTACAGACACGACCCTTCTAGAGATTTATTATATGTATAGATTAAAACGAAAACACTTTTCTACAACACAAATTTTCAAAACCAAAAAACGAGTTCAATGTTGCACCACAGCCCATAAAGTCCACAACCTATAGACTTACTAAAGGTTAGATCGCACTATGACGTAGCATACATACATACATATAATCACGCCTTTATCCCTAATGGGGTAGGCAGAGCGTAAACGACCCAAACAAAGGTCGTTCCGCCACGTCTGACAAAGTTTTGAGGGTTATTTAAGATAGATTTGTAAGTATATTGCTGTAGTGACAGGTTGTCAGCCCATCGCCTAAATTACAATATACTGAAACCCTCGGATCCGTTAGCTGGTTTTTACAGCATACCCGGGAGGAAATGCAGCTGGCACATTCTATGTTTTTCTCTCGCTCCCAGGCCAGCATGGAAGAAAATGACGTAGCTGCGCGACAGAATCTGTCTTCGCTTCAGTTATGCTTCAGTGCGGTACCTCTCATACATTCTCATTGTATGAGGTTCATCTGTTGCACAGTGCTTCGCTGCACTGCTCCGCTGCAGCTACTTCCTACTGCGGTCTTACTTTAAAAGAGACGCTACCAAATTAAAATCTTACACTCTCCGCATGTTTGTTTTTGTAACAGTACAGTAATATGTAATATACCTACAAATATATCTTCAATAACCCTCAAAACTATGTCAGACGTGGTGGAACGTTTACGCTCTGCCTACCCCGTTAGGGATGGAGGCGTGATTATATGTATGTACGGTTTTTTATGCATACACAACTGAACTCTTGGTAGTCTGCACACGCGGAGTCGCGACGCATAATGAAGCGACGGCGGTACCTCTTCAACTCACTTTTATATGCACTATGCAGGCGGCTTTGATATTCATCGCGCTGGTGGTATGAATAACTACAGCTGCACGCTGATGCTGAACTCCTATTTGGTTAGTGTATTGAGTGAAAGGAGTAAGAGATTTCTTATACATACATATAATCACGCCTCTATCCCTAATGGGGTAGGCAGAGTTAAACGATCAAGGTTGTTCCACCAGGTCTGATAAAGTTTTGAGAGTTATTTAAGATTGTGGGTATATTGCTGTAGTGACAGGTTATCAGCCGATCGCCTACATTACAATATACTGAAACTCTCAGACGGTTTTTACAGCTTGCCCGCTACGAAATGAATCTGGCACATTCTATGTTTCTCTTGCTCCCAGGCCCGCATGGAAGGAGATTTGTTATATTCGAAATATTCTGATCGTGCTACGGAGGCTACAACGCTATGCCTTATATGATTATGGCGTTGACTCCTACTTCTTCCGATAGTCATCTTCTTTTTATCGAGTGAGTTGTCAAGTCGAACAGCCTGATGATCATTGGTGTCAGTATTTTTAAACAACCCATTAAAACACTATAAATTCCTCCGAAGCGTGATTTATTTTTCTAACAGATCATCAAGTTATTCAGCCTCCATTATCTTAACCAAACTGGGGAAAATCTTACAAAGTGGTAAATTGACAAACATTAACTTTGTGATCTTCCCGTGCGAGTCGAGCCTCTGGATCGAGAGCCCTGGCTCAAAACACTAGACCACGGAGGCAGTTAGCCTAGAATAGTGGCAATTTCTTTCATGCTGGCCTGGGAGCGAGAGAACAACATAGAATGTGCCAGCTGCTTTTCCTCCCAGGCATGCTGTAAAAACCAGCTCAGGAATCCGAGGGTTTGAATTCATTGTAATTTAGGCGATGGGCTGACAACCTGTCACTACAGCAAAATACCTACGAATCTATTTTAAATAACCCTCAAAACTGTGTCAGACGTGGCGAAACGACCTTTGTTTAGGTCATTTACGCTCTGCCTACCCTATTAGGGACAAAGGCGTGATTTTACGTATGTATGTAGTGGCGATTCTGTACAGGTAGTGCAATGTGTAATGCAATTACCCCAACTAAGCCTCCGTCTTGCAGCTGATTGATGTTCGGCTTTTGATCAATCTGATTTAGCTCCACGATTGATTGTGATTGGCCGAAGGTGCCTTCGAGCCACGGCGTCTGCTTGAATTTGCAACAGCGGGCTGGTGATTTCATGGTCAACTCGAAATTGCATCTTGTTGCATCGAGTTGCAGTTGCATCAAGTTGAATTTCTGTGTGATACTAGAAATATTTCTCAACCCATCTCTTTTCATGAGTACTGGGAAATTCCCAGTGGGAATGTTCAGCATAATTTACAGTGAATATAAGAAATTTTTATTATTTGCAATGGTTTTTTTCCTTGTTGGAATTGCTACTTTCGTGCTGGACTGGGAGCGAAAGAAAAACATAGAATGTGCCAGCTGCATTTCCTCCCAAGCATGCTGTAAAAACCAGCTAAGGGATCAGAGGGTTTTAGTATATTGCAATTTAGGCGATAGGCTGACAACCTGTCACTACAGCAATAAACCTACAAATCTATGTTAAATTACCCCCAAAACTTTGTCAGAAGTGGCGGAATGACCTTTGTTTAGGTCGTTTACGCTCTGCCTACCAGATTAGGGATAAAGGAGTGGTTATATGTATCTCTTTTCATGATTACTACTGAGGAATGTTCAGCATAATTTTCAGTGAATATAATCCATTTTTTATTATTTGCAATGGTTTTTCCTTGCTGGAATAGCTACTTCCATGCTGGATTGGGAGCGAAAGTAGAACATAGAATGTGCCAGCTGCATTTCCTCTTGGGCATGCTGTATAACCAGCTAAGGGATTCGAGGGTTTCTGTATATTGCAATTTAGGCGATAGGCTAACAACTTGTCACTACAGCAATAAACCTACGAATCTATTTTAAATAACCCTCAAAACTAAGCCAGAGCTTTGTTTAGGTCGTTTTCGCTCTCATTAGGGATGAAGGCGTGATTATATGTATACATACATACATAAATCACGCCTTTATCCCTTACGGGGTAGGCAGAGCGTTTAACGTCTCGTAAAAGGCGCTTTCGCCACGTCTGACAAAAATTGAGAGCAATTTTAGATTGTAATATGTATTGCTTTAGTGACAGGTTGTCAGCCCATCGCCTAAATTACAATACACTGTAACCCTCGAATCCCTTTTGCTGACTTCTACAGCATGCCCGGGAGGAAGGGCAGCTGGAACATTCTATGTTTTTGTATCTCTCCCAGTCCAGCATGGAAGAATTATATGTATGTGTGTACGTTATGTATGTTTTCTTTACCCTTAACAGTCCTAGGTCAGCAATGAGATAATGGAGACAGAGACAGAGTCAATTTTGAAATCTACCCAAAAGATACCTAAGAGACCTAAATGCTACCACGTTTAAACAACTAACAAATTACAAAAAAATGTACATACATACATACATATAATCACGCCTTTATCCCTAATGGGGTAGGCAGAGCGTAAACGACCCAAACAAAGGTCGTTCCGCCACGTCTGACAAAGTTTTGAGGGTTATTTAAAACAGATTTGTAAGTATATTGCTGTAGTGATAGGTTGTCAGCCCATCGCCTAAATTACAATATACTGAAACCCTCGGATCCCTTAGCTGGTTTTTACAGCATGCCCGGGAGGAAATGCAGCTGGCACATTCTATGTTTTTCTCTCGCTCCCAGGCCAGCATGGAAGAAAAAAAATGTAGAAACTGTATTTTAAGATAACTAGGTATTTAGTAACTTCCATGCTGGATTGGGATCAAAGAAGAACATAGAATGTGCCAGCTGCATTTCCTCCCGGGCATGCTGTAAAATGTAGCTATCAATTTAGGCGATAGTCCGACAACCTGTCACTACAGCAATTTACCTACAAACCCAACTTAAATAACCCTCTAAACTTTGTCAGACGTGGCTGAACCACATTTGTTTAGGTCTTTTACGCTCTGCCTACCCCATTATAGGGATAAAGGCGTGATTATATGTATGTAGGTATTTAATAAAACGCAATCTCAGCGTTGCAAAAAGCAAGCGCTATCTTAAACCAACTTGAAAAACAACTTATTTAAAACTGAATCCTTAAGTGATATGTCACATTCCACGCTATCTTGATTCATGATATTGCTTCTAAACTATAAAATGCATGCAGTTGGCAAACACACTTCTTGCATTTAGTCATCTAATCTTCAAAAAGCAACCTTAAATATTACAGCTTAAGGTTCTTTTGAGAAGAACTGCTTGAGAGGTAAAGTTTATTTTGCCGTTGAGGTGAAAAGTATAAATTATATTCAGTAGTTTCAGCATAGTGAGAGTAAGAAAGTAGAGTTTACGTAAACTGATAGTTCAGAGATTATTAAAATGTTTTTTATGGTAATTTTATGTCTATGATACGCATTTTTTCTAAATAAGTAATAGTAATGTATTCAAATATTTAATAAGTGTACATAGAAGTCAAATTAGGTACATACGGGGCTCGATTTTAGATACCACTGGCTAAAATTAAAATCATTTTGTCACTTTCAAAATAATAAAATTGAACAAGGTCAGGCGATTTATACTCTATGGTTTTACAGTTTGTCCGCTAGATTTTGACGCGCTTTTGCACGTTTCCCCAGTATTTCTGACAATTTTATCCACCATATCATATGACGGCGGATAAAAATGACAGATAACGCATAAAACCACCGACTATAAATCAAAAACCGGAGAAAATATATCTCCTGTCCTTTTCTAAAGTTTTTAGTCTGAAAGTGACAAATAGATTAAAATTTTAGTTTCAGCCGGAGAATCTAGAATCGAGCCTACTTTCCGTTATAAATTCAGCACAATTTTATTTTATTTAACATCCCGCACTGCAATAACTTTCTCTTTACCGGCGTATTACAGCACAAAGCTTAGTCCAACCTTACCCCGGGTAATTCTCATCCTGGAACTTTTTTTCCAACTTTCAAATTGCGCCGCGTTACCTGAGGTTCGAACTACTACCCTGTTGTTACCAACTTCTCCGCAACCAACTTTGGGATCCATTGTTATCAGCCGCATACGGATTTTTAGCATGGAAATACGGACTGGAGTTAACCACTGAATTGTGCTGTGAAAAGGCATGTAAATTAAGGTACAGAAGTTTACAAGTTGCAGAGTAATAGCTGTGGTAGAAATGTTTTGAATAGGCTTCTATTGAAGTCAGAAAATTATTTATTGTCGACTGAATGATGGCACAATTTTATCGCTGCATCGGCTTATTTCGTTATGTTTTGGGGTGGGATGGGATCTACTTCCTAGTGGTCCACCCTGGTCAACGGCAACCCAAGCTTACCTGTGAATAAGTCCGACTAAACGATCCGAACAAAGCGGTGGTAGGTGAGCTTACTCCATCATCGACTCTGTCACGGTCATTCCTGGCCTAGTGTCGAGAGTCAAGAGCAAACCCATTTCTAAAGAAAAAAATAAAAAAGAATGTCTCCAAAAGTGCACAAATTTTTTTAAAAATAAATAGGTAACTTTTAGTGCAAAGATTTTCTATCGACAAGATTTAAATATTAGCTCGTGATAGCCGGATGTACACCATATCGCAGACACGGATATCGCGCCGATGTGAAACCGACCGGAAAACGAGCCGGTCAGAGGGCCTGCTCACACAGGGACAGTAACCAGGCTAGTCAAGAGAAAATAAATGACGCGAATTTGACCAGTACCCAGCTCGGACACTCCTAACTATCATGTCATTTTGGTCACACATCGACAGATGGCGTGTTGATTACTTGGCATGTGTTTGTGTGCGTGTTATAAGGGTTGACAAAATTTGTTATACCGGTCATAATCATCACTTGATTAATCTGGTTCTTGATTAAACCAACATTTTAAAGCAGTTCACTGTAACTGAATAGTTAGAATAGATTAGGTTGCATATTTTGTATGAATTTACTTACCCTATCTCATCATTGTGGAATCTAAAAAAGTTTATATTGGAGTCATATTTCTCTTCCATGCTGGCCTGGGAGCGAGAGAAAAACATAGAATGTGCCAGCTGCATTTCCTCCCGGGCATGCTGTAAAAACCAGCTAAGGGATCTGAGGGTTTCAGTATATTGTAATTTAGGCGATGGGCTGACAACCTGTGACTACAGCAATATACTTACAAATCTATCTTAAATAACCCTCAAAACTTTGACAGACGTGGCGGAACGACCTTTGTTTGGGTCGTTTACGCTCTGCCTACCCCATTCGGGATAAAGGCGTTATTATATGTATGTATGTCATATTTTGTGGTAGAAAGACATGCGTACAGGGAACAGTATCTATCCATCTTTGGAACGCAAAACTTTATTATTACCATTACACTGGAAAACATGCGCGCCATACCGTTAAGCGTACGCTCAATGTGGCCCACAATCCGGCGCGAAGTGTGACGTACGTCGTACTGGGGAACGGAGGTGAACGTCCATTCTGTATGTAGTACTTTAATATATTCTGTGAAAGTACACTATACCAGGCCACTCAGAAAGTATTGCGATAAATAGTTTTTATATATGGCAGACTAGCCGGTTAGAATCTTTTTTGAAAATATGATTACTTGTAAGTAAAAATATGTGTGTTCCATTTTCAAAATTTCCCTCCACATTTTTTGCGAGCCAATTCAAAGTATCGTGTCTTACTGAAAAATGGATCTGCGCCGGGAACATTTTAGAGCTATGATTTTTTACGATTTCGAGTGTCGCCTGAAACCGGATGAATCGTTCGATAGACTTCAAATGGCATTTATGGATGAAAACCCCTCCAAGGCAACCGTGTATCGTTGGTATAACGAATTTAGGCGCGGTTGACCAACCTTGGGGGATGAAGAAAGAAGCGGTCGCCCTTTGACGGCTATTACGGCAGAAAACGTGCTAGCAGTGAAAAATTTAATCCACGATAATAGGCGAATTACATATCAGGAGATTCAGCACATATTAAAGATTGGATCGGGAAGCGTTCACGAGATTCTAGAAGGGCATCTTCGCGTCCAAAAATAAAAAATCAGCTCAAGGGGATACAATTTTCGTCGCCGGAAGATTCGCTGGCTGCGTTCGAGCAGGCTGTAAACGAGGTGTCTACGGCGGACTGGAAAAAGTGTTTTGAAAACTGGTTCAGACGCATGAATCTTTGTATAGAGGCTGGTGGAGAGTACTTTGAAAAGATTTAATAAAAATATATGTACCTGTAGAACAATTTTTTTTAGTGTCGCAAATCTTTCTGAGTGTCCCACGTATAGACTACATTGTGCTATTTAAGAAAAGGCAGATGAAATTTTATTAACTAAAACAGTTATTGCACCTTAATTTGTGTTCAATGAGTGCTTGATTTCTTGAAATGAAGTAATGGATCATAATACCATTAAATCGCACGTTTCTATTAAAAACTGGCAGGTTATGTCAACAATGAGCCGATTCAAGATAATCCTTGAAATATAGTAAGTGCAAAGTTCAAAATATTGCATAAATAATTGTAATTTAAATTTTGATTCGCCATGTGAACAAAACCTTAGAAATTTCCGTAGAGAAAATAAATTCACCAGAAAAAGATATCCGCGATTATATTTATCTAAACGAGGGTGATTTGTCTATGCTGTTTTATTTTACAGACCTTTTACCCAGACCCTTACGTGCGGGCATCAGTGCCAAGAAATCCATTGGCGTTTTTGTGTAGAAAATCTTGTAATACAGCATTTGAAAACGTCAATGCATGCCGAAATGAATGAATCGAGTTTCTGTTTTTTCTCCGCTTGCCTAGTGTACCGTGACGTAGTTGTGACGTCATAGATTATTTTGTTAGCCCAGTCAACCGTGCTACAACCCTTTTAGTGCTAGGTAACACAATGTGCTGGAAAAGTAAAATAAGTAGAAAACGATGTCTTTTTGTTTATATTTGTATGCTGATGATTCAACAATTTTGTTTACATTTCTCATGCCCTGAAAATGCTATTTTGTGCAGGCACGAAATTGAATTTTGTGCAGAAGGGAAAAAACGTATCATCTCATAAATTTATCTTCTCTAAGGCAAAAAAATTAGCCCAAACAGGCAAACTTAATAAGAAGTTTATAGATAGAACTTGTTATTTTATGCAATTTAATTTAAATTATTTGCCTTCTCTGTTTTTTATGACATAATTAAACGATATTACGATAGTTTATTTAATTTATTATTACAAAATTAATTTATAGCAGGCTGTATAGGTTTCAGCCCAAGCCTAATATTTCATGTCACAAGATTTAAAAAGTTAAATGGTGGGAATGAATTGTTTAGTTTACAACATTTTTGCAAAATTTCCAAATATATATTAGACTAAAAATTAAGTACTTCGGGGCGACATCTCTCGAGTTTAGTAAGAAGCCTGAAACGCGAGTCATTTGTCAAACGGTAAAGCAATTATTTTGTTATTTATGCAGAGGGGTAAACATTATCTTTCAGTGATTTATTGTGCTTAGCTACGGAGATATTAATAATGTATTATGTAAAAATAATGCTCACATATAGCTACATCTAACGTATACTGGCTCATGAAAGGGTAAGAAATTGATTTTCAAAATTTACCTAAACTAAACAACTTTAACTGTAATCAGTGGTGTCCTAGGAATAACTGAAGTGCAAGAAGGGTATTAATGTTTGCCAGTAATGATCGTCTTATACCGAGAAGGGAAATTAGAACGTCCATCATAAGACTGCCAGCATGCTCGCTAGTTGAAGGTATAAAACACCAGTGAGAAATAGTATTCTTCCATGGTGGACTGGGAGCGAGACAAAAACATGGAATGTGCCAGCTGCATCTCATTCCGGTCATGCTGTAAAAATCAGCTAAGAGATTCAATGATTTTAGTGTATTGCAATTTTAGGCGATGGGCTTGGTTATGGGTTAATCATCTGTAATACTCCTCCAAACTTGTCAGACGTGGCGGAATGACCTTTGTTTGGGTCGTTTTCGCTCTTTCTACTCCATTAGGAATTAATTTGTATGATACGTATGAGAAATAGTAAATTATTCAAAGTAAACACACCGGTGTTTATGATGGTCTGCAACTTCTCGTGCTCGAGATTTTCTTTCCAAAACTACAATCCAAATGCTGGTGAGCCATATCGTTAAGAGAACCTGCCTGCAACCTTAGCTAACACTTCACTGGCGTAGGGTTACTACTATACTACTTCTTCTTCTTAACGTGTCAATGGAACACAAGAAAATAAAACCTAGCGGCCCACTTGTATTGCGGATTGCTTGCCGTCCATTAAACCCGCTGGCGTGCAAGTGTTGGGGCACGCTGGGCACGATGTTAAGTGTGTCATCGTTTGCACTGCACTGCAATCACAGTCCACATCGGAGCTAGACAAAAAATCCCACCTGACCATGTTCTCCTTACTTCTGCCAACCTGAGTCCGAAGCCTGTTTAAGGACTTGCAGAGCGGCCACGGCAGTTCACTTACTTTACTAATAAGTTAATTTAATATTTTTTCTACCTGACTTATAATCTTCATGTTTTATTTTCCAAAATTCCAAGTATGTATCCAAAATTAATTCTCTTAACATTGGAAGAGCGGTGCCTTCTAACACAGGCCCTTAAGCTTACCAGAAGGCACCGATCCTTAGATAAGTTGTATCTGTAATAGCTACCAATAAAAACATATTTTATTTTTTATTTATTTATTTTATTTCCACATTAAAAAAACACATAATAAAAACCGCTTACAAAAACTATCATATGATATGTCACTGTTTGTTAAACAAATAAAAAGCGCAAAGGACGTGCGCTCGCGTCGATCGATCGGTTTGGACAGACAGCGAGAGGCTATATTTAATAATACTACCCTCACTGGCAAAATTATTTTTTAAAGAAACTAATTTTAATGTACCTACAGAAACGGTCGCTGGTGTTGCCGCACGAAAGTAAAACTATAAACTATTGTCTTTTTTTAATCTTCTTATAGCGTTGCTTTTTCGATTTGACGAACGACCCGATGAACCCTGGTGTCAGGGTTTTGAAACATAACTAATTAGGCCTCTGATATGGTTTTGTGTCACGACCATTAAGGGCTTATCGTGCCCTCCGAAGCACGCACACTTTTTTCTATCCGATAAACAAGTGATGTCCTAAACGAACTAGGGAGAATCTCACGAAGTAATAAATTGACATATCCATTTTGTGTTCCGCCGTGGGAATTGAAACCACAACCTCAGATTTGGGAACTCATAGCTCCAACCACGAGACCACGGAGGCAGATGTTCCCTATTCAAATACAAAACATTCTAAACAATCAAAGACACTAAAACGAATACATTCAGTACGCCGACACCTGCCCACCATATTTCCACAACTACCCTCAATAAATCCACCCGGTAAGAAAACAGTTAAATTGAATGGCCAAAGAGATATATGCGAAGAGAAAAAATCGTATTTCACGCGTAGGATCGCCCGATAGAGAACTAGAGGGCGGCAAGGGTTTAAATGAATGTGGGCAAGGGTGCTGCTCTATTGTATGGAAAGCTGTAAAAAAAAATACCGATCCGATTTTGGATGAAAGCGGCCAATTTCCCAGAGATCAACAATCTGCGCGAGGCTTAGTTTTTAGTGCCCAAGAGTTTCGCAACACACAAGTAAGTGCACACTTTATTCCAAGCTAACTACTATTATTACAGGCTATCTGACAAGACCAGAGAGAATTCAAGCACAGGACCGACTATTCCATATGCCCATCCGACAGCATGGAGCATCTTACTTTTCGAGAAATCAGGTGATCAGTCTGCAATATCCTAACCAACTAGAAACAACAACATAAAGCCGTTGTAATTCGCCGGAAATCAAACCCAGGCCCCCATGTCGTGACCCCATGGCTCAGACTGTGAAGGCAATTAATAGAAAACTGTAAAAAAATGGCGTTGGAAGCATCTTGATTTAGTTTAGTTACTACAGTAATACGATCTAATATTGCCTTCAATGCTTGCGAAGGCGCCTTTGACGAGGCGGTTTACGCTCTGCCTACCCTGGCGTGACTTTATGTTTACTTTCTTTTTTCGCCACGTTCTTATAAAACCTTGTCATGCAGTTCGATCAACCGATAGAGGGCTAGATAAGTGCCGGCGAAGGCAGGTATTGCTAGCATAAATAATACCAAGGCCTCTAACCGTAACACATTTCTTGGAGGCCATACATAAGCTTTATTTGGGTTAGGGAGAAGAAGCGATTTTTTCCTATGAATTTTATGAATAATCTGTGACATACCGTCAAAGAATGGCCGAAATTTTTTGTAAATAATTTTAATTCAGAATTATTATAGAAAAAACTAATCGTCATCAGCCAAAACATTCATCTTGGTGATTATATTTTCGTCTTCGTAGGTAAATACATACATACATATAATCACGCCTTTATACCTAATGGGGTCGGTAGAACCTTAACGACCTAAACCTACCCTGACAAACTTTTGAGGGTTATTGAAGATAGATTTGTAGTGATATTGCTGTCGTGACCGGTTGTCAGCCAATCGCCTAAATTACAATATACTGAAACCCTCGAATCCCTGAGCTGGTTTTTACAGCATGTCCGGGAGAAAATGCAGCTGGCATATTATATGTTTTTCTCCCGCTCCCAGGCCAGCATGGAAGAACATAGGATCGTAGGTACATAATTAAGCAATTTAGAAATATTTACATACAACATCTTATTGAACCTAAAATATACAAAATACAGAGCTAAGTAGTTCCATAAACATAATAACTTAACAACTTAATGAAGACACCAAATAAATTTGTTCAGCCATAATGAAGACAAGGAATTTCCCAATTTGGAGTCAAAAATATGTGACAAATACCTCGGTAATTACAGGGCAGAATACACCCTGTTAATTAAAACGATAAATTAAACTGCGCGCCGAAGGTTGGCGACGCCTGCCGCCGTATGAATATGTCGCGGGGAGGACGCAGGTCGCCTATTAAGGCATTAGTAATGCAGAGGTCGCCAACTATTCCAAACAGGGGATCCCTTAAACTATTGCAAATTTAACGTTCTGTGGGGCCGTGAAACTAGCGACACAATTAAATTAATGTAAAATTGTAGATGGCGATCAAAAGAAGAGGCCTATACTCAGCAGTGGGTAGATGTAGGCTGAAATGATGATGATGATGAAAATTGTAGCGTTCTTATTTTTCCTTCGAATACCTATACGTTAAGATTAGTGGATGATGTTAGTTGTAATAAGAAACCAAGTCAAGACTCTCTTTGTTATAAATAAGAAGTATAGTTGCCGCTGGTAAAAACTTGTAAAAACTTTATCTGTAATGTCATACGCATGTTATATGCATAACATTCTCTCGTACACTTTGGTGGTCACATTTAACTTGATTTTTTAAATAAGCTTTTGCGAAGCTAGTTTTAAGTTGCTTCTTCTTCTTCTGCCTAGCGTTTTCCCGCTTCCACTTTCTAGTTGTTTCTACTCCATTTTACCCGTTTTGCAGCATTCATTGGTGTCAAATTGCTTTCTTCCATGTTATTAAGTTGCTTCCTATGAAAAAAAAAGTTCGAACACCATAATGACGATCGTTTCTGATGGATTGACTCTATGGTTTTTTAGGCGATCTTTTATCGCTTGTTCTTTAGCCCCACCCGCCGTCTGCGGCTAGGGTTGCCACAGAAGCCGATGTCTCACAAAAACTAATTCCCACTGACTAAGGGTCCTCCCCAGCACTAGATCAGGGCTATAAATTCACAGTAGGTACTGTATCGCTCGTTATCTAGTTATTGTTAGCTAAATTGTTTCTACAGTTTCGGGTGTCACTGTATTAATTGTAGGAAGGGTCGTATGAATGATTGACTTTATTAGTTTGTTGTTGTTAGGGATAGGTTTTCATACATGCACAAAGTAATGAATGTACATACCGGGTGTAAAGGACAGCGGCCCGCAAAGTGATAGGGTCGCTCAATCAACGAAACTGAACAACTTTCACAGAGAAATTCTTTTAGGAGATGAAAAAAATACCTTCCCATACAAAATTACCACCTTGGTCGGATTTTTTTAATGGAAATCCACTTTTACTTCCTAAAAAGAAGACGCTGTCCCTTACACCCCGTATCTTTATTTCTTCCAGAGAGAGCAGAGGAAAGATGTACATTAGATGTTAAAGTGAAATGAGTGTTAAGGAGCGATGTTAAAAAAAAAGTCTTGTCCAATCGAATGAATGTGTAGTTCGTACACGTCAATTTCATTCACAAATGCACTACTCTAAAGGCCAATATTGTGATATTCCATACATATATATAGGCGTCAATTCTCGCGACATAATCCTAATTCTAATTCTTAGCTAGCGCTGTTACTTTCTTAATTTTGACATAAGAACAGGATAGCAAATAAACACATGACTTTGACATTCCTAGTCTGACATAAGACTATAAAATAAGGTAGCATGCTCTATGCTGAGTTCTTGTTTAAAGCGTCTTACGTCAAATAAGGATAGTCACGACCTTATCCCTAATGGGGTAGGCAGAGCGTAAACGACGTAAACAAAGATCGTTCCACCACGTCTGACTACGTTTTGATGGTTATTTAATATAGTTTTGTAGGTATATTGCTATAGTGACTGGTTGTCAGCCCATCGTCTAAATTGCAATATACTGAAACCCTCGGATCATTTAGCTAGATTTTACAGCATGCCCGGGAGGAAATGCAGCTGGCACATTCAATGTTTTTCTTTCACTCCCAGTCCAGCATGGAAGAATGATATTGTAGATTGGACTTAAAAACAGCAAAGCTGGGCTCACACTTTTTTCCACTTTTGTTATAAATATTATATATGCCTACCTGTCCTGCTTGTTATATTATTCATTTTTGTAATGTGTCTTGTGGAAATAAAGTGATTTGTATTTGTATATTCCATCTAGCCGCAAAAAGGGTCACCACTTTAAAATAGTCACTTAAACAGCACTTCGCCAGTTCTACTTAGCTACTCAAATCCCGTAGCCGCAACGTAATGACGCGCAGTCATCGTCATCGCGACGTCATCGTCACCGTCGCGACGCGTCGAATTGTGACGTAAGCACCACTCGTGACTCACCAGCGAAATGATGCGCCGGATAGAATTATGAATTGGAAATGTTGCAATTTGTGTTTTAAACTGTAGGTCGCAGATTTCGCTAGCGTCCACTTACGACGAGAAATAAATAGCAGATCACTAATTCGTCGCTCGGGACATGGCTGCTGTTGCTTAGCGGTTAAGAGTATTGGGCCGGTTTTTAAATATGTGGGTTCAAATCCTGTTAGCGGTCTAATATTTTCATAAATAAAATAGCACTGTGAGTGCAAAAAACTATTAGAGACATATTATCTGTGCTTTAGGACGGGTTCGGTTTTTGCAGGGTATCCGTGAAATAAAACATTTTCACACGTTGTTTCAGCAATCTCTCCGCGGCATTAATAGGATTTTCAATGTTTTTAGATAAACCTAGATATTTTCTATTAAAGCAGAAAATGTTGCTTATTAATTTAAAACTCCACAGCTAGCCATGCCCACGTGGAGTTTTTTGGTTATTCTTTAGGTATTAATTCAGACACTAAGGCCCATATTGATAAACAGAACTTGAACTATAACATAACTTCCATACTGGACTGAGAAAGAAAGAAAAACATAGAATGTTCCAGTTGCCCTTCCTCCCGGGCATGCTGTAGAAGTCAGCAAAAGGGAAAAAAAGGGATTCGAGGGTTACAGTGTATTGTCATTTAGGCGATGGGCTGACAACCTGTCACTACTGCAATACATGTTACAATCTAAAATTGCCCTCAATTTATATCAGACGTGGCGAAAGCGCCTTTTAGCAGGCGTTTTACGTTCTGCCTACCCTGTAAGGGATAAAGGCGTGATTGTATGTATGTATGAACTTGAAATTGACAGCTAGTTTGAGTTCGTTTCAGAAAAGTACAAAGTGGCCTGTCAAACTCTTACCTAATATAGCTCTAATCTTGAGATCGCTTTATAAATACGAACCCAACAAAGCTCAGGTTAAGGCAATTCCGTAAAAATACGGATTAACAAAATAGAATACCTACAATAAAAAAACGTAATCAATTTTTACGACGCAGTAAAGTTAAACCAATTGATTCGTAAAGGAGCGAGTTTGGTAGGCGGATCATGCGCCGGCGACTTCATGTCATGTATTTTAAGCGGGAAAATTGCAGACGTGTTAATACAGAGAGCAGACTATGAAAATCTGCACAAGTGTGAGTTGAACTTTCTACTATGAATTCTTATTGACGAGTTTTTTGCACGACGTCTGAAGTTTACAAAGGCAAATTGATACTGGGCTTAATTCTAGGTGCCACCGCTAAAGCTAAAATAAGAATCTGTCTCTCTCTTTTAAATAATAAGATTGAAATAGGACATGCGATTTAATCTCTATGGTTTCACGCTCGATTTTGACGCGCTTTTGCAAGTTTCCCCAGTATTTCTGTCAATTATATCCGCCATATCATATGACGGCAGATAAAAATACAGATAACGCATAAAACCACCAACTATAAATCAAAAACCCGAGAGAATAGATCTCCTGTCCTTTTCCAATGTTTAAAGTCTGAAAGTGGCAAATAGATTTTAATTTTAGTTTTAGCCGGCATATCTAGAATCGAGCCCACTAAATAGTCAAAGTACCTAGTGAAATCATATCTTCTTCTTAGCGACTGGATTCTCGAGTCGAACAACGACCCGAAGAACCCTGGTGTCAGTTTTCGAACCGCCTAGTAGCTAGCTATTAGGTCTCTGTCATGGTTTGAGTAACGACCACTATCACAGACAGCGACCGGTACCGACGGCTTAGCGTGCCCTCTGAAGCACGGAATCATTTTACTTTTCGGATAATAAGGTGATTCAGCCTGCAATGTGCTAACCTAACTGGAGAAAATTGACAAATATTAACTTTGTGTCCCCCTGGGAATCGAACCCAGGACCTCCGGAACGTAAGCTCATGGCTCTGACCACTAGACTACGGAGGCAAATCATATCAACTGCAACAATCCATTGCTCGACATAGGTCTCCTTCAATTTGCCATATTGAAAGGGGGAACACTGCTGCTTTGTCATCTTTTATAACATCCGAAATTCTTCTTTTGTCGCGGTGTCAGAGTTCTTAAACCGCCTAAAAGCACAGTTAATAGGCCTCTGCCATGGTTTGTGTAACGACCACTAATAAGATAGCGACCGGGACCGACACCTTAACGTGCTCTCCGAAGCAAATCCGAAATGAAAAATAGGGTTATTCAATGTTAAATGCAAAAATGGGGTTTATTTATCACGCAATCACACGGGAAAGACCCCAAATTGTAGGTCTGATATAGAAGTAGTTACTTGTCGATCCGCAAAGGGCAGACTTAGGCCCGTATTTATAATCAACACTTGAGAGTGAGAGCGAGTTTTAGTTCGTATTAGAAATGTCATTTCAGTACAAAATGGCCTGTCAAATCTAAACTTGTATCGCTTTCAATCTTAAGATCATTTTATAAATACGAGCTGTACCTATCTACCTATATTTTTTTTTATATAAAGCCACCGTCTAGCCGCAACTTCCCTTCCTTACTTACACACAATGACGTAATTACATTGAAAGCTGGGCAAATATTTTTACAAGGAGTTACCGCCCGCCCAGCGCTCAATGCCGCCCGCCCACCGCCGCATTAGTACCACGGTAAATGTTTAAACAAATCCATTAGTTATGATGACGGTGAGAGCTAGCCAAATTATTATATTTAATTAAATATCTTATTGGTGAATTTAGTATATATAGTTATTTATAGTTTAATCTTCCATGCTGGACTGGGAGCGAAAGAAAAACATAGAATGTGCCAGCTGTATTTCCTCTCGGGCATGCTGTAAAAACCAGCTAAGTGATTCGAGGGTTTCAGCATATTGTAAGTTAGGCCATATTGCTAATTTCACAGATACTTCACTTTAATGGAATAAATATAATATTTAGAATAGAAAGAGTAGAACAAACTAGGTACTTGATGAAGTGAGAATGTTATTCTACTTCCATGCTGGACTGGGAGCGAGAGAATAACATAGAATTTGCCAGCTGCATTTGCTCCATGCTGTAAAAACCAGCTAAGGGATCCGAGGGTTTCTGGATATTACAATTTAGGCGATAGGCCTACAACCTGTCACTACACTAATATATACCTAAAAATCTATCTTAAATAACCCTCAAAACTTTGTCAAACGTGGCGAAACGACCTTTGTTTATGTCGTTTACGCTCTGCCTACCTCATTAGGGATAAAGGCGTGATTATATGTACGTATTAGCTTCCATGCTGGCCTGGGAGTGAGAGAAAAACATAGAATGTGCCAGCTGCATTTCCTCCCGAGCAAGCTGTAAAATCCAGCTACGGGATCTGAGGGTTTTAGTATATTGTAATTTAGGCGATGGGCTGACAACCTATCACTACAGCAATATACGTACAAGTCTATCTTAAAAAACCCTTAAAACTTTGTCAGACGTGGCGAAACGACCTTTGTTTAGATCGTTTACGCTCTGCCTACCCCATTAGGGATAAAGGCGTGATTATATGTATGTATGTATGTATGGAAAATAATTTGTTTCATGCGTAGACGTTATCAACAGACTGTTTCAAGGTAGCAGAGAAGAATCAAAGAAAGAAACTCATAATCTTTAAAACATTTTACTTCTTTTCTGTTTCTATCTTAAACTTATCAAAAGCATGAAATAAAGATCCTCTGTGTTATTCATTTGATCATTTAATTTGACAAGAACCTTCGAAGCGTAAGGTTACATTATTAATTTAATGCAAAATATGCAAAAATGAGCGCAAATCCATTTAGCGATTAAAATCCTTTCGGTAGGTAGGGGGTTAAGAAGGGATCATATAGGGTGATCACATTCTATGTAGAACGTATTTTATTACTTCTTCTTGGAAATTATTAGTAAGCAATGTTTTTCCTGATATACTCTAAAAAGAAAATTCGATATTATTAATTTGTAACTGCTAAATTATCATAAAACATACTCGTACCTAAGTAATAAAACCCATAAAACTATACTAAACGGTTCTAGCGTTACGTGACGTTAGATAGGTTACTTATACGTTTTAACAAATTATTGTCTAATTAATATTACACTATAATTGTCACCAAAGCCACCTGTCAGCAATATACATACAAATCCATCTTAAATAACCCTCAAAACTTTGTCAGACGTGGCGGAACGACCTTTGTTTAGGTCTTTTACGCTCTGCTTACCCTATTAGGGATAAAGGCGTGATTATATGTATATATGTATGAAACAATAGACTTTTATTTAATTAACCACAACAGAATAAAGCCCTGATTAGCATTTTTTTCTTAGTTTTTGCTTGTTACCTACTGTTAGTAATATCGATAACACAGCGCGGTACCCGTACTTGATCATTCAGGAAAGAAAGATATCGCATATCAGTTTAAAGTTTATTATTTTCTGCCAAACTTTGTAACAAAAACCACCCCCAAACATCCCGTAGAAAGGGTGGAGGGGGGTGGAGTATGCATCGCTGCATCTGCATTTCAATCAATGTCAATATTCATTAGGAGAGGGCAAACACTTGGATGAGGCGGGCTCGCTGCGAGCAGTCGCGGGTTCGAATCGCGGGGAGTTTTGGAAAGGATTATTAGGTAGGAGGTACGAACTGTCGCGAAAATTTTTAAGTTTGTGCTTCGTTTAACAAAGATGTGGTACCTAGATTGACGATATGTGAAAAGCTATGAAAGTATTTTTTTATTTCAATTTAATTCTCACTGAATAGTGTTTTTATCCCCTTTCCCTTGTTTATACTTTACCAGCGACCCGCCCCAGCTTCGCACGGAAATTATCAGTTTCTCTACTATATTATGCATGTATTATACATATAAACATTCCTCTTGAATCACTCTATCCATTAAAAGCAACCGCATCAAAATCCGTTGCGTAGTTTTAAACATTTATGCATACATAGGGATATAGGGACAGAGAAAGCGACTTTGTTTTATACTATGTAGTGAAGTATTAATTATCAAATTTATTTGGTAAGTTTAATCAATTTGAAACGTTGGCAATATTTTTTTCTACTTTAAGAATAAGTTTATCTACGTCTTACTTCAAATTTTAGGGTACCTACGAGTATTATTTTTTTTCAATTCAAATGGACAGAAAGGGTTACTAATGAAGAAGTATTGAAATAAGTAAAGGAAATAAAGATTTTTTTTGTCAATAATTAAAAATAGAAGATAGGGCATTTATTGAGGCACGATTAATTTATAAAGGTTATTATTGGAGGAGAAGATTGAAGGCAGGAGAGGTAGAGGAAGACCAAGAAGAAACTATTGTGACCAACTGAAAGAGAAGACGGGTGCGAAGACCTACAGGGAGCTATAGGACGTTGCTCACAGAAGGGAAGACTAGAGATCGTTACACCGACAACAGTGAAGCTCTTAAGAAAATCATCATAATTTATTTCAAGTCAAAGTTTGGCCTGACTCTAGTCAAGGCTAAACTGATGTAATTAGACAGGGAGTTTTTGGTTCATCGACAGATCAACACAAAAGGCTTTTGAGCGCCGTAGTCATAGGTATTTTTCCATGTTGGATTGAAAGCGAAAAAAACATAGAAAGTGCCAGCTGCATTTCCTCCTGGGCATGCTGTAAAAACCGGCTAAAGAATCCGAGGGTCTTAGCTATATTGCAATTTAGGCGAATGACTGACAACCCGTCACTCCTACAATATACGTACAAATCTTAAATTGCCCTCAAAACTTTGTCAGACGTGGCGGAACGGCCTTTGTTTTGGTCGTTCACGCTCTGCCTACTCCATCAGTGATAAAGGCGTGATTGTATGTATGCTCGCAGCTTTTTATAAAAATATTCCTTTGTATAAAAATCCCCGTTTTCACCTTGTCAAAGTTTTCCGATTATTGAAAGCCGCGAGAAAAAGAATTGGCTTATGACTGGTTAAATAATTTATGAAAATTTAAACAATATTTCGCCATCTTAGTACAACTGAAGCGATCTGGGATCCCTCGCAGACAAACAGACGGAACGGAGCGTTTTGCTCTGATTGAAAACGAAATTGTTTACTTAGCTGAGTAGGATTTTTAGATATTGAATGGGGATTCTTGCAGTTTTTCGGGTGGTTCCATGAGGTCAGTGGCGCGTAATTAATTTACTGTGTCTCAAACATTTTCATCAATATTTTACGTTTTGCGAGAATCGGAAGTCATGTTTTATTTTTTAATTCCATCAGGCTTTTGCATATTGTAATCAAGCAAGCTTTGAATGTCGGATTTGCTAAAAGTGGCCGCTTTTGGCTAGATCGACATTCATAGTTAAATTGTGACCGTATGGATTACAAAATAAAGAATTACTTCCGATTTTCGGAATAATTAAAATATTCATGAAATTGTTTGTAATTCTTCTTCTTCTGTCGAGTGGGTATCGAGTCTATGGACCCAATGAACCCTGGTGTCAGAGTTTTTAAACCGCCTAGTAGTACAACTATCAGGCCTCTGACATGGTTTGAGTAACGACCATTATCAAAGACAGCGACCGGGATCGACGGCTTAACGTGCCCTCCGAAGCGGGAAATCTTTATTTTCTTTTCGGACAATGAGGTGATTCAGCCTGCAATGTCCTGCCCAAACTGGGTAAAAATTCACAAAGTGATAAATTCTCAAATATTAACTTTGTGTTTTCCCCCCTGGGAATCGAACCCAGGACCTCCGAATCGGGAGTCCATGGCACTAGCCACTAGACCACGGAGGCAGTTATTGTTTGTAATTGAGATACAATATATTTATTTCTTGTCGGGGCAGTACTGAGCTCAACATATCACCTTACGGTTTCTTTTGTTTTAAACAATACGCACTTCTTTGAATTCTTCTTCTGTCGAGTGGGTATCGAGTCTTTCAACCCGATGAACCCTGGTGTCAGAGTTTTAAAACCGCCTAGTATCACAACTATCAGGCCTCTGACATGGTTTGAGTAACGACCACTATCAAAGACAGCGACCGGGACCGACGGCTTAACGTGCCCTCCGAAGCACGAAATCTTTTTCTTTTCGGACAATCAGGTGATTCAGCCTGTAATGTCCTAACCAAACTAGGGAAAAATTCACAAAGTGATAAATTCTCAAATGTCAACTTTGTGTTTCCCCCCTGGGAATTGAAACCGGGACCTCCGGATCGGGAGTCAATGGCACTAGCTACTAGACCACGGAGGCAGTTCTTTAAATTGGCTATCAGTAATCACTATACCGGGTGAAGGAGTTGAAAAAAAAATATTTTCCCATAAAAAAATACCACCTCGCTCAGACAACAATTTGTATGTTTTTTTTTTTTTTCACTTCGTATAATTTTTTTTTGTTGATGGTTGTTCAGTTCCGTTGACTGAGCAACCCCTGTCAGTTTGCGGGACGCTGTTGCTTACACCGCATTATATGATATTATACTCATACTTGAAAGTAATGCGGAATATTAAATCGCATTTAATTAAAAGTCAAAGTTTTATATCTAAATCTCATAGAATTAAAATAAATGAGCATTTATCTCTTTTACCAGAAAATCAATATTTTTTTTTATCTAGTAAAAACTACAAAAACAATATCTTCAGGAAATCATACAATGTAGCGCTCCGCTATCACTCCGTAGCTATTCTGTAGCAAGTCGTAGAGAGAAGCTACGTCATTGCTACGAACAAGGAAGGTAAAATGATTTGGAAAAAAAACTTTTCAAAATAAAAACTTGATATATTTTCACAAATATGTTTGATTATAATAAGTTTAGAAGTTGTTTGCTTTTTTTAACTTAACATTACGTAATATGTGTAATATATCCTAATTTATTATATTAGTAAAATATTTTTTAAAGACACCTTATTTTTATTTTTCAACTGTAATAAGGTATTTTTTTATATTCATATCACACGTATGAACACAATAAGTAATTAATAACATAGAAAAGTTTCTAGGTACCCATTTATAACATCATTTTCATAGGGTTGTTTTTTAACGATTTATTCAGCGAACTTAGTTTTAAAGTTAAATACAATCTAGTGTGAAAACTTACCTCAATACAGAAGTTGGGAGAGGTCAGCTAACTGACGTTTTCCCGTCGAATAACTTACCGCTTCTACACTATAGTAACAAGAGTTCGTATATACGTCCTAAGTTA
Source organism: Scrobipalpa costella (assembly GCA_949820665.1). Lineage (NCBI taxonomy): Eukaryota > Metazoa > Arthropoda > Insecta > Lepidoptera > Gelechiidae > Scrobipalpa > Scrobipalpa costella. Next base: position 25,547,863 of record OX463298.1, read on the forward strand.
AACTAACACTCAACTACATGCAACTAACTTTAACGTTATTTCACAACCAACTTGAGTTAGCTTTGACTACTACTATTACAGTTAAGCCCTATTACTATAACAACGACTACAAAAAGTTATTGCTAAACTATTTCAGAGCGTTCGAAAAAGTTTTCGATCACACACAAAGATTCAAAAAGTTCGATATTCAAAGTTTGTAAAAAGACGCGAGCGACGCGCGCGCTCAAATGTTTTCAATCATTCGAAAATTCAAATTTGGAATGTATACTTTTTAAAAGTTTACTGGCTGGTTTTCAGTGTCGCGTGTGGCGTGCTGCGTGGGTCGGAGGCAGGCTTGCACTGAGACCTATCAGCCACTGTAACGGCTGATATCGTAGGTCTAGAATAGGTGTAGACTGTAGGCACAGCACAGACCTAACTACCCGCATACGTGTGTGTATGGGAGGGATTCGTGAGAGTTTTGCTTGCAGCGGGGAGTTGCGATGTATTCAAGTTGTTTGAGAACTTCTTTCAGTTTAAGATTAATAAAATCCGTATACAAAATTTTAATATTATAAGTCGGACTCTATGGTCTCGTGATAAACATTTATGGATGTTATCACAGGATTTAAGTACTTAATTTCCGTAGTATTTTTGTATTGGTCGGAGTTATGTTACATTAGGTATTTACATACATGTAATCACGCCCCTATCCCTATGTAGTAACTATGGAGACAAACTCTTCGCTGTTGATGGCCTGATGAGTCTTGTGTTTGGCAATGGTTTCTTTACTACTAGTTTGTTCATACATACATATATATAATCACGCCTTTACCGCTAATAGGGTAGGCAGAACGTAAACGACCTAAACAAAGGTCGTTCCGCTACGTCTGACAAAGTTTCGAGGGTTATTTAAGATTGATGCAGGCATATTGCTATAGTGACAGTTTGTCAGCCTATCGCCTAAATTGCAATATACAGAAACTCTCAGACTCTTTAGCTGGTTTTTGCAGCATGCAAGGGAGGAAATGCAGTTGGCACATACTATGTGTTTCTCTCGCTCCCAGTCCAGCAAGGAAGAAAATAGGTATATAATTTTAGGTACGAGTATTTAAAACACGAAAATATGGTATAATTATTATCAAAAACCACACGCGCTTGATTACGAAATAAAAACAGTCCACACACTGACAAAGAATGAAACTAATTTTGGAAGAGTGGTTCGATTATGTGTGCCAAGGTCGCTGGTTCAACTCCCGGTTATGTACAAAGTATAAAAATTCTTATTCTGAATTCTCCTAACTAATACTTGTTTCATACACTGATACTTATATAACTATGTTGTATATTATGCGAATAATAAAAGCAAAGAAAGCCAATTGCTTTGATCAAATTCTCAAACAAGAATGCCTAAGCCCAACCCTACGTAAGTTTGGAAACTGAAACAATTGAACGTAGCAATAAGTTAAACATTTTCAACTAGGAAATAACTTGAGTCTTCCGAGCGAAGGAAAGGCTACTTGTTTAGGTATTATTATTTTTTTACTTATATTTAACATTAATCAGGCATAACATAATAATTATATAAATTGTAATGCCCAATAGCGATGATATTGAAGACAAACTAAACTACTGAGTAGTTCCAGATTCAAGATCTTAACGAATAAAATAACTTTAGCTTCCTACTCCGAGGCAAGTCACAAAACTCCCGATTTGATGTCCGCAACAATTCTCGAAATAAAGGCCGGAAGGGCTGCGAATTCGCGCCTTTGTGCGGTGATTGCAACATTGCAGTTTTACAGAACAGCGCCATCGCACTGCGGAAATGGGAACCGCTTAGTTGCGCCGCGGCGTGATTGCGGACGAGAGTTCTACAGGCGCTCTGTTTCCATCTCAACCAGGCCAGATGACGCGACGGCCGCACGATTATTCAGTAAACTTTCGTATCCATTGCGATTTCGCTGCTATCTTTGATTGGAATCGCTCTTAAACCCGCAACGAATGTTGTATCGACCAAGTTTGGCGCGTAAATCGCATCGTTTATGCTACTCTCTGACTGCGATATTGGGGTAAGTGTTGGTTCAAAAGCGAGCTGTTATTGCGTTGCAGCGCCTGTGGTGTTTTAAATAGCTTTGTGATTGTGGCTGGCGAGGATACGAGATCTCTTTGTCGATAGTTTTGTGTGTTTCTTTGAAAGTAGTCAAATCTGGCAATAAAGGAAGTTTTCGAACAAAAAGTTTCACATGACTTTCCTTTGTTGTAACGGATCGCTTTTCAGGGTTTAAATTTGTTTTTCACTAAAGGGAAATGAAATGATATGCAAACTGCAATGAGCTCGTAAAACAACGAGACCGCTGGGGATAGAGATGTTAACAACTACCCGCTTAGTAGCTTTATAACGCTGGTACTAAACTAACTTAGCATATCATTTTCTATTGGTGTAGGTATTTTCATATTTATTTTTTATTGCAAACATTTACCGATGCGAGCTCTAGGTGCCATTTGAAAATAATAATTGGTAAGTTTCTTCCATGCTGGCCTGGGAGTGAGAAAAAAACATAGAATGTGCCAGCTGCATTTCCTCCCGGACAAGTTGTAAAAACCAGCTAAGAGATCCGAGGACTTCAGTATGTTTTAATTTAGGCGATGTGTTGACAACTTGTTACTACAGCAGTATATCTACAAATATATCTTAAATTACCCTCAAAATAGAGTATAGATTACAATTTACATAAATCGTAAAAATATACTAGGTAACGAACTCATTAGAACTTTACTTATTATTTGTTTTGATTACTAGGTAGATGTTTAGTCTAATTTAATTTAATTTAGTCTTTTAAATATTTAAAGTAGTATATCTGTTTACTTTTAGTTTATGTTGCATTGTAGTTGTCTTCCCTTAAAATTATACTCATTCTGTCAACTTCCATTGGGTTAGCTGGAAGAGATCTCTACATAGAGATAAGTTCGCCCTTGCATACCTGTAAACTTCATTTCTTGTATTTTAATGCAATAAAGTACCAAAAATATACCTAGTTATAGATACTCTACCCACAGTTTGAGGCATGACCGTACGACAGAGTACACTCATACAATTTGTTATGCAAATCCAGCTTGTCGACATACGGGCCCCGGCAGTGCGGCACGGTGGCAGCCCTGGCTGAATTTACAAGGCAGTAGTCAAACGGATGGCGAAAAAATATTGTGGACAAGAATTATGCAACTGATACGAGGCACTGTTGTTTGTCTAGTTGACTGTTTGTGTGGTTTTGTCGGTATGATAATAGGAGTTTTATTTTTGTCAGTCAAGATCCCCGAAATGGCAACTTGCACGAAATGAGGAAATAAGTAAAATAACCACTCACAAAACATAAATCTACATATATATATTATACATATAATCACGCTTTTATCCGAAATGGGGTAGTCCGACCTAATCAAATGTCGTTCCGCCACGTCTGACAAAGTTTTGAGGGCTATTTAAGATAGATTTGTAGGTATATTGCTGTAGTGACAGGTTGTCAGCCCGTTGCTGAAATTACAATACCGGGTGTAAGGGACAGCATCCCGCAAACTGACAGCGGTTGCTCAGTCAACGAAACTGAACAACTATCAGCAATTGAAAAATAAATATTGGTTTTCCATACAATTTTTCTGTTTGACGTGGTAATTTTGTATGGGAATGTATTTTTTTTCATCTTCTGAAAGTTTTACCACTTGAAAGTTGTTTAGTTTCGTTGACTGTGCACCCCTATCAGTTTGCGGGACGCTGTCCCTTACGCCCGGTATACTGAACCCCTCAGATACCTTAGCTGGATTTTACAGCATGCCCGGGAGGCTGGCACATTCTACGTTTTTCTCTCGCTCCCAGGCCAGCATGGAAAATATATCTACGTATGTATATTTTAAATTACGTAAGTTATTCAATGTTAGTATGGCCCTTATTATCACAGACAATATTCTCCCGTCCGATCCAAGTGTGGAAACGAAAATGAAATTGCTACAATCCTAGTGTAAGCCGCTACCGGCTAGGCGGCTAGTTTAGATAGTCTCCCTTTCCCTTATCTGCTGCTGCGAGCCTAGTACTTGCAGACGGTGGATAGAGGTGCTTAGATTTTACTACAGGATTAGGCATAAAACCACCGACTATAAATCAAAAACCAGAGAGAATAGATCTCCTGTCCTTTTCCAATGTATAAAATCTGAAAGTGACAAATAGATTTTTATTTCAGTTTTAGCCGGAAAATCTAGAATCGAACCCAGTATGGCCCTTATTATCACAGACAATATTCTCCCGTCCGATACAAGTGAGGAAACGAAAATGAAATTGCTACAATCCTAGTGTAAGCCGCTACCGGCTAGGCGGCTAGTTTAGATAGTCTACCTTTCCCTTATCTGCTGCTGCGAGCCTAGTACTTGCAGACGGTGGATAGAGGTGCTTAGATTTTACTACAGGATAACTTGCTAGGTTGCTATGGAACCATGGAACTAACTGCTTTGAATTTCGTATTGTGTACACAAATTATTGTGTTATGTTGTTGTGGTCTTATTTCCTATTCCTATGTAAACTATGTACACAAATAAAATATTTTGACACTAACCAATAAACAAATGTTATTCATAATGAAAACTGATCGGCTTACTTGTTTGTATTGAAATGGGGGTTAGCCCTCGACGTTTCAATACAAACAAGTAAACGGTCAGTTTTCATTATGAAGTTTACTTGTTTGTATTTTTATGTTAAAGGGTTTTGTTGTAACAAAGGTACAGGTAAATATAACAATAATAATTATTGCAGATAAAAAATATCTTCTAGAGCTCTGCATCGGGGCAACGTTCCCAGAAGGCTAGCTGCGTTTCCCCTTTGCACAGCCAAGCTTAGACGCTGTGCAAAAAAGCTGCCTGCCCTTGGGTCTGACGTTGCCTCGATTAGGCGCGTTGAGATCTGGTTAAGAAATGAACGGGCACTAGGGCCCCACGATCCCGCTGCATTTCTTACCGGAAATACTGTAAAAACCAGCTAAGAGGTCCAAAGGTTTCAGTAATATTGCAATTTAGGCGATGGGCTGACAACCTGTCACTTCAGCAATATACGTACAAATCGGATCGTACATGGCGGAACGACCTTTGTTTAGGTCGTTTACGCTCTGCCTACCCCATATGTATGTATGAACAAACTAGCAGTAAAGAAACAATTGCCAAACACAAGACTCATCAGCCCATCACCAGCGAAGAGTTTGTCTCCATAGTTACTGCAGACTACAGAATATTTGCGCTCGCCCGCGGCGGCGCTGGGATACACAAGTAACACACCCCCGTCATAGCGAACACAACTTTCACACGCAATTATTGTTCTGGCTGTTGTAGTTCGTGCCAAATAGAAAACCAGACTTAAGTCCGTATTTATAATCAGCTCTCATGAGTGACAGCGAGTTTGAGTTCGCATCAAAATTGGATTTTAGTACAAACTAAGTTTTCATCTAAGCTAAAGAAATACCTACTTATCATCTAAGCTAAAGAAATACCTACTTAACAGTTTAAATTAAATAACATAATTATGCACGTATTAAATATTATATACTAATAGTGTACCTATAAATGAGACTCATCGATCCTGCAGACAAACTGCGTAAGCAGTTTTGTGGGACTATTGTAATAGATATAAGTTTATTGTAAAAAAACATAATAAATAAATACAAAAAAAAAGCAGTACATTCATTCTTAATATTGCTCTGAAGTTTGATATCGTTTCATAACACTGGGTTGAATTTTTTAATACTACCGTTTAGATTATCAGTTAAGTCACATACTTAAGCTTCTGGCTTCATGAGTCGTCTATCAACTCAACGCGGCATATTCCTAGATGTATAACAGTCGGAGAATCTTGCAGATAAATCTACAACAGCCAGAACAATAATTGCGTGTGAAAGTTGTGTTCGCTATGACGGGCGTGTGTTACTTGTGTATGTATCCCAGAGCCGCCGCGGGCGAGCGCAAATGTTCTGTAGTCTGCAGTAACTATGGAGACAAACTCTTGGCTGGTGATGAGCTGATGAGTCTCGTCTTTGGCAATTGTTTCTTTACTACTTGTTTGCTCATACATATTATCACGCCTTAACCCTAATGAGGAAGGCAGAGCGTATACGACCCACAAAGATCGTTCCACCACGTTGGACAAACTTTTGAAGGTTATTTAAGATAGATTTGTAGATATATTGCTGTAGTGACAGGTTACAATAAATAAATTACAATATACTGAAACCTTCGGATCCCTTATCTGGATTTTAATGCATGTCCCGGGCATGCTGTAAAAACCAGCTAACAAATTCTACGTTTTTTTCTTGCCAGTCTCGCTACAAATATTTTAGTAACTCTTTGCAGTCAAACATATTTATCATGGCAGTTCATACTTTAAACACGAAATATTCTATTTTATCTAAACAGCCTATCCATCGAGCAGTTCAGACAAATTTATCTCATGTAATGTGCAATAGAGCGTGTCACCTGAAAAACTGTCCGTTAGAGCCCGGGACTTCCCCGCAGCGTCGTCGCGGGTAGTTTGGGCGATGCGGCAGGTGCTGCCAACTTCCGCAGATTTAATTAGATAATATGGAAATGGACCCTCGCTACCTTGGTTACTGGGGTTGCCATGTGTGTGGGAATAATTTGTGAACTTATCTTTTTTAGGGCATCTCCGGCTACGACGTAGCGTATGACTACGGAAAAGATACACTACGCCTACGGTACATCTTCTTCTATCGTGTCAACAAGCCAACTGCTTTTTATTTATTATATTGCCATAGCCCAGTAGTCCGCAACCCTGACCCTGACTCCGTTATGGGTTGCCTGCATTAACTGCTCTCGCGAACAAGTGGGAGGGGATGTGGAACAAGCTATCAAATGGGACATGGTCTGCGGGTCTTACCCGCATTTGTATCAGTGCATGGCATACTGGAACACTGGCAATTTTGACACATTTTCTACATATTTGAAACTGCGTGGACGTTTTCTATACAGAATCTGTTTTCTACCGCTTCGACTCTGCCAGTACGCCATGCGCCTAATAGTTGGTTACACGAATTGGTTCTTCCATGCTGGTCTGGGAGCGAGAGATAAAAATAGAATGTGCCAGCTGAATTTCCTCCCGGGCATGCTGTAAAAACTAGGTAAGTGATCCAAGGGTTTTAGTATATTGCAATTTAGGCGATGGGCTGACAACCTGTCACTACAGCAATATACATACAAAATCTATCTTAAATAACCCACAACATTTTATCAGATGTGGCGGAACGACCCTTGGTTAGGTCCATTCCATCCCATTAGGTATAAAGGCGTGACTATATGTATGTATGTACGAATTGGTTTCTGTAGACCGACACAAGATATTTTTTTGCAGTTATGGCAACACTGGCCTCCACAACACCGCTGGTAACGCCGGTTACCGACGGATGTAAATTGTTTGAGTTAGTTTGTCTCCGCGCGTTTTGTGCTCTGTTGGCCGGAGTCGGAGTCTAGACTTCCGAAATTATGTAGGTTCAGTCCGAGGCGTTACGCGAATCGAATTATACAAGAATAGTTGACAGCACTTTTATTGTCACACTTTAGATCACATTTTGGAAGAAGAATAGTAGATTTTACGACAAGTGCACAAAACAAGTCATCTTTGACCGAGAATTTTAGCTGCCCGAGCCCGCAGGGCGAGCGCTGATATTAGTCAAGGACTAAAATCACAAGTTGTAAACTCTGCTTTTCACTTCAATTGCGAGGAAAATCGAGATAATTCTACGAAAATATTGTAAATAAACTAAACAGTTAATACCCGCCATTTAACTTTTTAAGTCTTTCGACCTGAAATATACAGCCTACTATTAAATTATTTTTTATAAAATAAATTAACTATCGTACTTTAATTTAAATATCTATTTATGCCATAAAAAAACAAAAGGCAAATATTATAAAATAACAAGTTCTTTCTATGAACTTCTTATTAAGTTTGGCTGTATGGCCTAATTTTTATTGTCTTATAGAACATGAATTTATGAGTAGATACGTTTATCTGACTAGGGTAAGGTTCACATATATTACCCAGCGCTGCCCTTCTAGATACTCAGCTAATGCTAAGAAAAAAAAACATATGGTTTAACATAAATAATTATATCATAATAGTTACTAGTACCTACCTATCTGCATTTGTAACAAACTCTCCCGTCCATTTATTGAACTCAATTGGACAGAGAGCTCACATTACCATAACAGCCCGTATGATCATTGCAGTCATTGCTGCTGCAATACCGTTTCATTCAGCTGATGATCGTCATTGCTTCTATGGTGGCCTGGGAGCGACAGAAAAACATAGAATATGCCAGCTGCATTTCTTCCCGGGCATGCTGTAAAAACCAGCTAAGAGATCCGAGGGTTTTGGTATATTGTAATTTAGGCGATGGGCTGACAAACTGTCACTACAGCAGTATACCTACAAATATATCTTAAATAACCCTCTAAAGTTTGTCAGACATGGCGGAACGATCTTCGTTTAGGTCGTTTATGCTCTGCCTACCCCTTTAAGGATAAAAGCGTTATTATATGCATATATGATCGTTATTCTATGGACTATTTCACATCAACTAGTATCATCTATTTTACTGTACTTTTGTATAGAATAACTAGCGACCCCTCCCCCCCGGCTTCGTACGGGTAAAGACATACAAATTCCTTGTGTAAACATAATTGCCGAAGATAAGAAGTAAGTAAGTCAAAACATCCACAATAATTTATTTATCAATAATCTCCGAGAAATGCGGAGATACATATTTTTTTCATGACTTCGACTCCATTAAAATTTGAAGGAAAAAATAATCTAAGTCCCGTATTTATATAATCATCACTTGGGACTGACAGCGAGTTTGGGTTCGTATCAGAAATGTCATTTCAGTACATTACCTGTCTAATCCATACTTAATACTGCTACGATCTTAAGATCGATTTATAAATACGGGCCTATGTGTAAGTAATAATAATAATAATGTTTATTTCTCTCATAAGAAATACCTAGGTACTCTATTTTCACTATTACTACATAGTATAAAACAAAGTCGCTTCCTCCGTCCCTATATCCCTATGTATGCTTAGATCTTTAAAACTACGCAACGGATTTTAATGCGGTTTCTTTTATTGAATAGAGTGATTCAAGAGGAAGGTTTATGCATAATATAGTAGAGAAACACTGATAATTTCCATGCGAAGCCGGGGCGGGTCGCTAGTTCCTAATAAAAAAAATGAAATACCTCAAGAAATATGGTGCGTATGGTTGAGACTCGAAATGTAAATGTTAGGGAATGCACCACAACATTTAAGCCACCCCTATGTTCACAGAATTGTTCACCACGGGGGACTGAAGTGTGTTTTTATTAAAATTTATATTCTTTCGTTGAGACAACTTATGAATATATGTCATTCTTGGAGGGTCTTTATTAATGATCTTCATTGTAACTCTTAATGGAAAATGTATGGAGGAACAAGGGTGCATACGAAAATTGAGAAATTATTCTTAAAAAATGGTTAGAGTTTTTTGTACGTGTGACGATCATACATACAATCACACCTCCATCCCTAATGGGGCAGGCAGAGAGCAAACGACCCAAACTAAGGTCGCTCCGCCACGTCCGACAAAGTTTTAAGGGCCATTCAAGACAGATTTGCAGGTATATAGCTGTAGTGATAGGTTGTCAGCCCATCGCCTAAATTACAATATACTGAAACCCTCGGATCCCTTAGCTGGTTTTTACAGCATGCCCGGGAGGAAATGCAGCTGACACATTCTATGTTTTTCTCTCGCTCGCGTATCTTAGTTGATGGTGCTGCAGCTTCCATGTTGTAGTGGTCAGAGCCGTGAGCTTACAATCCGGAGGTCCTGGGTTCGATTCCTAGAATTGTAACACAAGGTTGATATTTGTCAATTCATCACTTTGTGAGGTCATCCCCAGATTGTTTAGAACATTGCAAGCTGAATCACCAGATTTTCCGCAAAGAAAAAGGATTCCGCGCTTCGGAGGGCACGTTAAACTATCGGTCCCGATCAAAGAGAAAAACATAGAATGTGCCAGCTGAATTTCCTCCCGGATTGCTGCAAAAACCAGCTAAGGGATCCGAGGGTTTCAATATATTGTAATTTAGGTGATAGCCTGACAACCTGTCACTTCAACAATATACCTACAAGTCTATCTTAAATATCCTCAAAACTTTGTCAGATGTGGCGGAACGACCTCTGTTTAGGTCGTTTGCGCTCTGCCTACCCCATTATGGATGGGGGCGTGATTATATGTACTTATGCATGTATGCAATAACGTTACACACAATACATATACTTAATGCAAGTAGTATTTGCTCTTACAATTTGTAGGCAAATTAAACAAATCTACTCAAACTATTTGATATTGGTGTTTTGAATCATACATACGTATAATCACGCCTTTATCCCTAATGGGTAAGGCAGAACATAAAAGATGTAAACAAAGGTCGTTCCGCCACGTCTGACAAAGTTTTGAGGGTTATTTAAGATAGATTCGTAAGTATATTGTTGTAGTGACCAATTGTCAGCCCATCACCTAAATTACAATATACAGAAAGCCTCGGATCCCTTAGCTGGTTTTCACAGCATGCCCGGGAGGAACTGCAGCCGGCACATTCTATATTTTTCTCTCGCTCCCAGTCCAGCATGGAAGAAAATAACGTTACATTTAATACATACTAGTGCCCCGCCCCAGCTTCGCACGGAAATTATCAGTGTTTCTCTACTATATTATGCATGTATTATACATATAAAAACCTTCCTCTTGAATTACTCTTTCCAATTAAAGAAACCGCATCAAAATCCGTTGCGTAGTTTTAAAGATTTATGCATACATAGGGATATAGGGACAGAGAAAGCGACTATGTAGTGATACTTACTGCAAGTAATATTTGCTCTACCAATTTGTAGGCAAACCAAACAAATCAACTCAAACCATTTGATATTTGTGTTTTGAATCGGTCCCCAATATCCCAATAATGGCATACAGGTAATTTCACTAATAGTTGGCTGGAGTAAACTATCATTGACCAGCAGGCATCGGGCGCACGGCCGTACTGCCACTGACTAATAATCATAAAAATAAAGTTCTATCGCGCGGAAACACCCCGTATGTTCGTTAATGAAACTGCCCACGGTAATGTGGCACCTGTATAGATGGACTTGTTTGGTTGAATGCAGGTAGGTTTGTTATAGTTATACATACATACATATGGTCACGCCTTTATCCCTAATGGGGTAGGCAGAGCGTAAACCACCTAAACAAAGGTCTAAGAAATATATCTCGTTTCTACGAAATACTTACTCTGCTGAAAGGTAGGAAAAATGTTCTCGGTTAGAAATAACGATTCTTCCATGCTGGATTGGTAGCGAAAGAGAAACATAGAATGTGCCAGCTGCACTTCCTCTCGGGCACGCTGTAAAAACCAGCTAAGGGATCCGAGGGTTTCAGTAAATTTCAATTTAGGCGATGAGTTGTCAACCTGTCACTACAGCGCTGTCACTACAACAATATACCTAAAATCTATCTTAAATAACCTTCAAAATATTGTCAGACGTAGCGGAACGGCCGTTGTTTAGGTATTTACGCTCTGCCTAGCCCATTAGGGTTAAGGGCGTGATTATATGTATGAATGTGATGTGAGTAAATGTTTCTCCTACAATTACCTACACAACACAGTTGAACCGGGGTAGAAGTTACCCCGATTTACATACCAAGCCAAGTGACCGGTAGTCAGCCGGCCAATGCGATGATTGAATGATCGAATCAATCGAATGATGATTGTTCAATCGCTTTCAGACAGACACGATTTAAGCTATTGTCGAGTCCTAAAACATTTTGGGTATTTTACATGAGTTGGAGTGAAAATGAAAATTTTACGGCATCATAAAAGGTTAACAAGTTTATTTCGAAGAACTTCAAATCCAGATATACCATACATAGGCTCGTATTTATAAATCAATCTCAAGATTGAGAGCAATATGAAGTGTGGATTTGACAGGTCACATTGTACTGAAATTACGGTTTTGATACGAACTCAAACTAGCTGTCAGTTTCAAGTGCTTTTTATAATTACGGGCCTTAGTTACATAAAATCATGTGTAATATCCCTAATGGGTATCCGGATTTTAAATTATCTTTTTTCGAATTTAGGTCGATGATGAAAAATATTTCCAACACAAATAATGTAAAAACAACTAGAAAAATTATCTCCCTGTTCGTATTAATATTAGTTATACTGTGGCTTATTATCATTGGCCTACTCTCGTGTCTCAAAGCTATAACTAATGTCCACATGATCTAGTGTTTGCTGATAGCGTTATTTGTCCCAGGACGTCTATAAAGCCTACATTATTTACAACTGAATTTGGTTATCGATAAAATGCTTGGCACCTTTATTATTGTGAAAGCATTTCTTCCATGCTGGCCTGGGAGCGAAAGAAAAACGTAAAATGTGCCAGCTGCATTTCTTCCCGGGCATGCTGTAAAGACCAGCTAAGGGATCCGAGGATTTCAATATATTGTAATTTAGGCGATGGGATGACAACCTGTCACTACAGTAATATAACTACAAATATATCTTAAATAATCCTTAAAACTATTGCAGACGTGGGGAAACCTTTGTTTAGTTCGTTTACGCTCTGCCTACCCCATTAGGAATAAAGGCGTTATTATAAGTATGTATGTAAAAAATATTAGAATATTGTTAGTATTGGGAGTATACCCTGCTACTCGGTGATACACTGAGCTTCTTCGCGCTACTCCATGATCTGGCATGGCAAAAATTTTAGTGGAAGCATGTCAGAAGTCAAAATTGACAGGTTTCAGTATGTAGTTCTGAACAGGTGGCAAATATCAGTGCTATGTGGTAAAAATCTACAAGTTCTTTCAAATTGCTGAAATAGCAAAAGTAGCATGTAAGATATCAAAAATTTAGAAAATAATGTAGGTTTGAAATTATAGCCAAGGTTCTGTGCGGTGGTAAAAGTTCTTAAGTTTTTCTCTGATTGCTAAAATATCAAAAGTATCATGTCAGATGTCAGAAATTGAGAAGTTTCAGTACTTCCAAAAAGGTGGCAAATGTTATGCCTGGTCGCAAAAGTTCTATGCGGTGGTTAAATAATTAAAACCTCCTTCAAATTGCTAAAGTAGCTATAATAACATGTAGATAATAACATGTAATAGATGTCAAAAATGGAGAATTTTCATTAGAATTAAAAAAAGGTGGCAAAAGTTCTGTTTCGTCGCAAATGTTTTGTGCGGTGGTAAAAGTGTTAAAGCCATTTTCAGATTGCTAAAAGAGCTATAATAATATGTCAGATGTCAGAAATTGAGAATTATCAGTTGTTATAAAAAAATGGCAAAAGTTCTGTCTTGTCGCAAAAGTTCTATGCGGTGGTAAAAGTGTTCATACCTTTTTCAGATTGCCTAAATAGCTAAAATAGCATGTAAAATGACAAAAATTGAGAATTATCAGTGTTCTGTGCGGTGGTAAAAGTTGGAGTTAGGACGATGATTCCTCAGCAGCGTCATTCCTTATCGGCGTCGCGACGCTTCCTTAGTAGCGATGGGATGTTCCATGGTCGGCATTGCGACCCTACCTTATCGGCGTCGGGACGCTACTTGGTCGGGGTCGCAACGCTTTCTTATCGACGCTCCATTATCGCCGTTGCGATGCTTCCTTATCAGCCTCAAGACGCTATCTTATCGGCGTCGGGACGCTACATGGTCGGCGTCGGGACGGTACCTTATCGGTTCGGGACGCTCCATGTTCAGCGTCGCAACGCTTCCTTATTGTCGTCATGACGCTTACTTATCGGCGTCGGGACGCTACATGGTCGGCGTCGGGACGCTACCTTATCGGCTTCGGGACGCTCCGTGTTCGGCGTCGCAAGGCTTCCTTATTGTCGTCATGACGCTTTCTTATCGGCGTCGGGACGCTACATGGTCGGCGTCGGGACGCTACCTTATCGGCTTCGTGACGCTCCATGTTCGGCGTCGCAACGGTTCCTTATTGTCGTCATGACGCTTACTTATCGGCGTCGGGACGCTACATGGTCGGCGTCGCAACGTTTCCTTATTGCCGTCATGACGCTTACTTATCGGCGTCAGGACGCTACATGGTCAGCGTCGCGAAGCTTACTTATTGTGATTTTATTATGATGTCGCGACACGCACATTCCGGTAGCATTAACTGTTTATATTTAAGTACCTTTAGGAGCATTTCCTTAAGGCCAGTTGGCCGAGTGATGACGGATGGGAAAAGGGTAATCACCCGCCTGGTCTGGTGTTGTGACTAGGGGACCGGAATCCGACTGGATTAGTTCGGAAGTGGTATATATGCAGATCGCCGAGCAAACTTCGATACCGCGTTTTAGAACTGTTGTATCTTATATGTCCTTATCGACGTCGGAACACTACTTGGTTGGCGTCGCGACGCTACCTTATCGGCGTCAAGAAAATAAGTATTTCCGAAGCATTTTCCAAATGATTAGTGTTAGCAAGTGACGACGGACACTACAAAGCACTCCTGAAATGTTTCCGGTCTGAGCAATACGTCGCAGCTCGTGACAATTGACTATAGTGCTACGACTACAAGTCCTTTGCTGGTCAATGTATGGATTGTATAATGTAATCAAATCATCATCATCATTTCATTCATCATTGGTTGCTGTCTTTGATAGTGGTCGTTACTCAAACCATATCAGAGGTCTGATAGTTGTGCTACCAGGCGGTTCAAAAACTCTGACACCAGGGTTCATCGGGTCTATAGACTCGATACCCACTCGACAGAAGAATCATCATCATCAGCCGTGAGACGACCACTGTTGGTTCTCCACAGAGCACGATTTTGGGCCGACTGCATCCACCAGCTGCCCGCAACCTTCACAAGGTCATCGGTCCACCTGGTAGGCGGTCTTCCCAAATGTAATCAAAAAGTCAAAAAAAAAAGATCGAAGTATTATTATCGAAATATATTTCATTGAAACACTTTCTTTTACTCATACCTATTTCAATTATTTTTTATAATGGGCTTCGTTCATAATGCTCGTGTGAATAAAATTTAATTATTTTATGCTCTGCCTACCCCTTAAAGGACAAATTTGTTTTTTTTTTATATGGAAAATAAGGTTTTCATATCTGTACATACTTTTCACCATCACTACATAGTTTAAAACAAAGTCGCTTTCTCTGACCCTATATCCCTATGTATGCTTAAATCTTTAGATCTACGCAACGGATTTTGATGCGGTTCCTTTTAATAGATAGAGTGATTCAAGAGGTGAGTTTATTTTATTTTATTTTTATTTTATTTTATTTTTATTTTATTTTATTGCATGTATTATATGTATAATACATGCATAATATAGTAGAGAAACACTGATAATTTCCGTGCGAAGCTGGGGCGTGTCGCTAGTTTATAAATAAATATAAAAAATATACTGTACTGGCAGTGATAGAAACACATAGAATGTGTCAGCTGCATTTCCTCCTGGGCATGCTGTAAAAACCAGCTAAGGGATTCGAGGGTTTCCGTGTATTGCAATTTTGGCGATGGGCTGACAACTTTTCACTATAGCAATACACATTTCAATCAAAAATTGCCCTTAAAACTTGTCAGACGTGGCGGAACCCTTTCATTGGTCGTTTTCGGTCTGCCTACCCCATTCGGGATAAATGCGTGATTATATGTATGTATGTACGAGTATACACAGCAACTGCAGCATTCGTAGCCCTTCAATTTGGAATGTAAATGTATCTTTTGTCCGGCCGATCCCGCCGGGTCGCGCTACAAATTTGTGCGAGTATAGCTCCGGCCATTTTGTATGCAATTTGAGCGAGGCTAGTACGTCAGGTGATGGGGGTAACTGCTGTGATCACTCCACTTTACCTGATAGGTAGGCGATAGAGAGAGGCTATTGTGTCTTCTAAGCTTGACTTTGAGTCGATGACCTAGGAAAGACCAGTTATTTTGAATAACGCAATTTAGCCTTTTGGAGTAATCTCCTACCTTTGCGCAGATCGGATCGCCAGTGGAGAAATAGGCCAACTTCCTTTGATTCTAACTAAATTCAAACGTAAAATCACATTTATTTTCTCACGAAATAAATAGAGCTACAATCGAATTTCAAATACTTACGATTGTGTATATGTGTGTGTCTATGTTTGCAATATGACTCGTTAAACAAGAATAGACACTAAGGCCCGTCATTGTAAACAGCACTTGAGAGTGACAGCTAGTTTGAAGAAATGTCATTTCATTACATAATGACCTGTCAAATCCACACGAAATACTGCTCTCAATGTCAAGATCGCCTTATAAATATGAACCTAAAGGAGTTTTAGCAGAGCTAGAAATGTTTTACTATTACAGCCGACGTTAAAATAAATGAGGCACATTAATATTTAAGCAATAACATCGTGTACGGAAATAAAAAATCCTGCAATAGCAGCGTGCAGGGGCAGCGGATATTGGGGCCGCGGCTACTTCCGCTTGCAGATGACGTAGAAACGGCAACATTTTTCTCCGTAAAATGTCAAAGTTTGAAAAAAGAACGTAGCGAATACCTGCCAGTACCTACTCCAAGGGTATAGAGTATGTGAGTTTTTGGATTTGATATTGAAGATGTATATTTCGATAGAACATACATACCAGGCCACTCAGAAAGTATTGCGATACATAGTTTTTATATATGGCAGACTGGCCGGTTAGAATCTTTTTTGAAAATATGATTACTTGTAAGTAAAAATATGTGTGTTCCATTTTCAAAATTTCCCTCCACATTTTTTGCGAGCCAATTCAAAGTATCGTGTCTTACTGAAAAATGGATCTGCGCCGGGAACATTTTAGAGCTATGATTTTTTACGATTTCAAGTGTCGCCTGAAACCGGATGATTCGTTCGATAGACTTCAAATGGCATTTATGGATGAAATCCCTTCCAAGGCAACCGTGTATCGTTGGTATAACGAATTTAGGCGCGGTCGACCAACCTTGGGGGATGAAGAAGTAGCGGTCGCCCTTTGACGGCTATTACGGAAGAAAACGTGCTAGCAGTGAAAAATTTAATCCAAGATAATAGGCGAATTACATATCAGGAGATTCAGCACATATAAAAGATTGGATCGGGAAGCGTTCACGAGATTCTACAAGGGCATCTTCGCGTGAGGAGGATAGTATCGCGCTGGGTGCCGTACTACCTCACCGACGCTCAGAAGCAGGCCCGGGTGGAATGGTGCCGTGATATGCTGAACAAATTTGAAGCAGGCTCGTCTCGGCGTGTTTACGACATCGTAACAGGTGATGAGTCCTGGATTTATCAATACGATCCACAAACCAAGCGCCAGTCGACAATTTGGGTGTTTCAAAATGAACCAACGCCTACCAAAGTGAAGCGATCTCAAAGCGGGGGGAAGATTTTGATCGCCAGCTTTTTTAATTTGACTGGCCACTTGGCCTCAATTCCCTTACGAGATCAAAGAAGCATTAACGCCGAATGGTATACTACCAAATGTTTACCAGAAGTTTTTTTCTGTTGTGAGCAACAAGCGACCAAACACAGGGCTCCGCGGACTACTGCTCCACCACTACAATGCGCCTGCACACACCGCGCTCAAAACGAGGGACTTCCTGGACAGCACACCAGTCAAACTCCTGAGTCACCCTCCTTACAGCCCTGATCTAGTACCGTGTGACTTCTTTTTTTCCAAAAATAAAAAATCAGCTCAAGGGGATACAATTTTCGTCGCCGGAAGATGCGCTGGCTGCGTTCGAGCAGGCTGTAAACGAGGTGTCTACGGCGGACTAGAAAAAGTGTTTTGAAAACTGGTTCAGACGCATGAATCTTTGTATAGAGGCTGGTGGAGAGTACTTAGAAAAGATTTAATAAAAATATATGTACCTGTAGAACAATTTTTTTTGGTGTCGCAAAACTTTCTGAGTGTCCCACGTACATATGAACACGCCTTTATCCCTGATGGGGTACGCAGAGCGTAAACGACCTACACGAAGGTCGTTTTGCCACGTCTGACAAAGTTTAGAGGGTTAATTAGAATAAATGTAAATAAATAAAAATGAAATGAAATGTGTAGGTATATTGCTGTAGTGACAGGTTATCAGCCCATCGCCTAAATTGCAATATACTGAAACCCTCGAATCCCTTAGCCGGTTTTTACAGCATGCCCGGAAGGAAAGATAGCTGGCACATTCTATGTTTTGCTCTCGCTCCCAGGCCAGCATGGAAGGCTTATAGGGTTCTAAATTATCTTAATTACTATAACTTGATTTTGTTGTTTTTATGAACTATGTTTTTTTTCATATTAGCAATACACATTACAATCTAAAATTGCCCTCATTTTTTGTCAGACGCGGCGAAAGCGCCTTTTACGAGGCGTTTAACGCTCTGCCTACCCCGTAAGGGATAAAGGCGTGATTTTATGTATGTATGTATGTTTTTTTTACTAATGGGGGCGCCACTTGGCTAGTATCATCACAACATTATAGTTGCTTTTTGAACTGCATTATTTGCCCCGGCCACTCTCTGTCCACGGTGTCCACTCGCCAATCTTAAACAATAAATCTATAGCTGCGCGGCTTAGAGCAAGCCGAGCGATCCCTACGCCCTTAGCGGACGACGGACTGGAGAGGTATTCTGTACTCTGCAGCCGCAAGTTTATTCAAAATATCAGAAAATACCAGTAATTGAAATTGCTTTATTCGAATATCGGATTAAAACATAGGGTATCGGAAAAGTAGGTGCAAAGCTTTTTTATTTATTTCTTTAAGTGTTTATCTATATTTCTACTAGTATTTCTATATTATGTTGCTTGATAGATTTTAATCAGTAGGTACATTTTGGTAGGTACATTTTGCTTCCATGCTGGACTGGGGGAGATAGAAAAACATAGAATGTTCCAGCTGCCCTTCCTCCCGGGCATGCTGTAGAAGTCAGCAAAAGGGACTCGAGGGTTACAGTGTATTGTAATTTAGGCGATGGGCTGACAACCTGTCACTATAGCAATACTAATTACAATCTTTCAATCTCAATTTTTGACAGACGTGGCTAAAGCGCCTTTTACGAGGCGTTTAACACTCTACCTACCCCGTAAGGGATAAAGGCGTGATTTTATGTATGTATGTATGCACATTTTGGTGTATTTTTTTAATAGATTGTTATTTATTTCTTTATTTTCTTTTACATTGTTATACTGACCCGTCTCAAACTCTGTTTTATAGCCTTTCCTTACTGCCTGGTTGCCTGGAAGATATTGGTACTTTAGCATTAAGGCTGCCAAATGTACAACTTTTCTTTTGCTATGTCTTTTACTTGTATGTGTTCTTGTGCAATAAACTATATTTGTATTGTATTATATTATAAAAGGAACTATTTTGGAACATTTTCAGGAACACAGTTATCACATGACGATCGCTCTAATATTTATCTTATGAAATACCAAATTTCTGATGCTTAATTTCTAACAGTGCCACGATCTAAGCCAGTATGTTTTTTATTTATTTTGGGGGTATGCCCAAATGTGTGCTTTTATTTCACAGAAACATGACCCGTAGTTCCAAGGAATTTGTACTTAATTCCAATAAATATTATCATGGTTACAAAAAATTTTATTTCCAGATATTGGATTGTGAAGTCAAATTCATTGTCTGCCTTGGAAGAGAAGCAGCTGGTACAATAAATAAATGTACCTTGACCTCTGCCTTTAAAAATATTAAGGTAACTGTGAATATTTCACACGTAAATAAAAAATCTGTAGGGAAGGTTTTAGGAGCATATGATTTTCAATAGGATATTATTTGAATATATTAAAAGAAACCATGCTGGACTGGGAGCGAAAGAAAACAAAGAATGTGCCAGCTGCATTTCCTCCCGGACATGCTGTAAAAAGCAGCTAAGGGATCCGAGGGTTTCAGTATATTGCAATTTAGGCGATGGGCTGACAACCTGTCACTACAGTAATATACCTACAAATCTATCTTAAATAACCCTCAAAACTTTGTCAGACGTAGCGGAACGACCTCTACTGAGGTCGTATTCGTTCTGCCTACCCCATTAGGGACAAAGGCGTGACTATATGTATGTATGTTTGTAAATAAAAAAAACAGTAGTTTAGGTTTTAGGAGCAAATGATTTGCTACAGGCTACTATTTCTAAAAGAAACCATGTTTTTGACAACTTAAAGATAAAATGTGACACCATGTGAATGACTTCCATGCTGGACTGGGAGCGCCAGAAAAACGTAGAATGTGCCAGCTGTATTTCCTTCCGGGCATGCTGTAAAAACCAGCTAAGGGATCTGACGGTTTCAGTATATTGTAATTCAGGCGATAGGCTGACAACCTGTCACTACAGCAATATACTACAAATCTATCTTAAATAACCCTCAAAACTTTGTTAGACGTGGCGAAACGACCTTTATTTAGGTCGTTTACACTCTGCCTACCCCATTAGGGATAAAGGCGTGATTATATGTATGTATGTAAAGAAAAAATCACGTTTTTCTATATTTAAAAAAAATCTGTTGCTTCATCCAGAATATCCCTGGTATGGGACGTATCTTTCCGGGCGGCGGAGCCTTTATCTACCCTCACTATTGGGATCGGCCGATGGAAAATGTATGGCACCGACTTAAACCTTTGTCGCATCTTTATTTATTCTTTGCCCGTCTTATTTTATTGCACACCCGGAATTTTCAGCGTTAACTGAAGTTGACTTCAATGTTTTATTATGTATCTACATTGAAGAGAAAAATTAAACGAATAAGAAGAAAAACGTACCGTACTCATTAAAAACAAATGTTTAAAAAATGTCTGGACATAATTAGCAAAATGAAAATAATGAAAATTCAGCGTAATATGAAAATAAGTACACAAAACATTTGAAAAAATCTTTATCAATAAAGTACATTTCATGTTAATTAAAAACAAAATTTTTAATACGGCTTACTTTTAAGTATTAAGAAAAATTAAGGAAAAATTTATAAAGTTTTTCTCGGGAGTCCCATTTCGTTCTGTATTTATATTCGCAAAGTTGTCCAACAATTTACATGATGAATAGCAAATGAATCTTCAGCAAATAAACCAGAGAACGCTTTTAAAAATGTTTGTAATTTTTTCCTTAAGTTTACATTAAGTTGGAATTCTTAATTGAAAACCTTAAGTGACAGTTTGATTTAGATACTTTCGAAACCGCTTTTGTCCGCTTAAGGCTGTGGTAATGAATTCCCACAGGACACTAAAATAAATCCAGTCACAATGCGCAACCTGCTTGCATTCGTTGGTGTTCGAAATCTCTTACCCCCTGGACCTGTCCAATCTCTAGAGATAAATAACATTCACTCCCCAGTAAAATCAGTTAGGTGCAAACTGCAGTGTCCGAGTTGGCTAACTCTGGCCGGTCCATTCTAACTCGCTGGCTGGTCCGTCCTCGGCGCTAGACGGTGTATTGAAATTCAAATCGCACCTGGACGGGATGATGTTAAGCCGACGATGCTCTGACAAACTTTGAGGAACGGATTTTAATATATTACCGCTCCTTGTCTGCATGGAGTACGAAATTCGAAGCTAAATAAATTTCGCTGCCTTAGATTGTGTCTTTGTATGAACCAATCATGAAACAATGAGATCATGGGAAACTGTACCAACAACTCAATTAATAACATGAGAATAGTTTGCGTTTATAAATCGAAAATTTCACGCAAGTGAACTGGACCCACGAAAGATGTAGGCTCGTATTTATAAAGTGATTCAAGATTGAATACAATATTAAGTATGGATTAGGGCAAGCGAACGATGATGATGATGATTAAGTATGGATTAGACAGGTCATTTTGTACTGAAATGACATTTCTGATACGGGCTTAAACTCGCTGTCAGTCTCAAGTGCTGATTATAAATACAGGCCTAATGTTTAAACAGTAAACAAGGTTTTAGGTTTGAGAAATAAATCTCACCTTGTTCAACTCACTGTGCATAAATCGCATTGAGCTTTACGAATGTCGGACGCAACATAGAAACACTTTCAAATATTGTTCAGTCGGGAATAGCTGAATGTTTCGCTGCGTATTCTAGTAAATTATTCAGGTATTGTAAAATAAAAGAAGTTGCTACGTTTTATACCAAATACTTTTAAAAGATATATAAATTTATCCAAGATCTTTTACGCACTAAATTGTTGTTTTACACGAAACTCATTAAAATATAATAAATAAATTATCCAATATATTTTACACAAAATTGTCCTCAAGAACAATCAGTGTATTATAAAGATACACGTGTCTTTATTAAATGGGACCAGCCAAGACATAAACCTTCTTGTGTACCTCCCTCTAGAGACGAAATCCCAAAAAGTCCAATATCACATTTGGCCCTAATGTACCGTGTTATGGGATCAAATTTTGTGACGAATCTTATCCGCCTCAGAGTTGATTACTCCACAGAAATCCGACTGAGCCATATAAAATGTAATAAAATAATATCATTACTTGAGATTAATGCTTCCATCAAATAGGCTCAAAAAGAAATTTCAATGATTAATCTGAGAAAATTGAGTATATTTCAAATGGTTTTACTGGAGATGATGTACCAAAGGTTTTAATATTCAGATTCAGAAATGGAGATTGGAAATAATATATCGCAAATAAAGAGCGATTTACTTCCATCGAACATATTTTATTTTGAAGTAACTGTACTATAATTTTATAAAACAGAAACTAAATTTACTAACATCATTAAAATTAGGCCTGAAATGTTTAGTTCTATGCAGTTAATTCAGAAGATAACAGTCTTAACTGTTTTAGTGTGGAAAATGTCCTTAAGGTTTTTTTAATATATTTCAATACATTTTGCTTCTGACTATGGAGTAAGGTCACGCAGAAAGCTTATAGCACTGACATTCCAACAAAAACATATTTATTACGTTTTTACTAACATCCGCTGTACCAAAGTTCTACATTGGGCTCGATTCTAAATTTGCCGGCTAAAACTAAAACTAAAATTAAAACCTATTTGTCACTTTCAAACTTAAACTTATAATTTGCTGGTATTATTGTAATATTATGCTTTATTCGTGCACGCCTAATCTGCCTAATTTAAGTCTCACTTCCGCAGGTCAGCTGGAAGGAATATCTTAGTAGAAATAATCTATAAATAATCCTGTTGTGTCGTTACTCCTTGTGTATTGTCTTTCTCATGTTACTTGTGTACAATAAACAGTAAATAAATAAATTAAAACATTGGAAACGGGCAGGAGATCTATTCTTTTCGGTTTTTGTTTTATAGTCGGTGGTTTTATGCGTTATCTGTCATTTTTATCTGCCATCATATGATATGGTAGATAAAATAGACTGAAATACTGGGAAACATGTGAAAGCGCGTCAAAATCTAGCGGACAAAGTGTAAAACCATAGAGTATAAATTGCCTGTCTTTTTTAAATTTTATTATTTTTAACGTGACAGATAAATTTTAATTTTAGTTTTAGCCGGTCTAGAATCGAGCCCTTTACTTAGCCATATCATTTGGTGTATTCTTTACCTTATTTCCTCATTATTTGCAACAACAAAGCTCCCAGGCGCCCACGCAGGTCAGGAATGCTAAAAAAACTGTGTTCCACTTCGAAATTTAAAAGCGGAATTGGTCCAATCCCGTTCGCCATGCAAGAGCGCGCAAACTCATTAGCCTGCAGCCTTCCTTTACTTTTTGCGCGTTTTTGCGCGTGATCGTCGCAGAGATTGATTGGGCGATCACTTGATTGCTGTCCCTCTGACTCATTTTTAAAGTCATCGCTTCCATTTCACGGTGTTTTTGGGGTCCTCGGGTGATGTACATAGATGTCTGGGGAAACTCAAATGGGAATTCACGGGTATCTATTTCTGTAGCATCAACAATACTTTTCGTACTTTTCGCTTTTTGCAAATAACAAAAAACAGTTTACTGTTACTTCTTTAGAAGTTGTTAAATTAAAACAAAGATAAGTTAATCTTGCACAACCGTTAATCCAAAACACAGTATATTACTTCCTAAATTAGAAGGCATTTTTAAGTGTGGTGCACAATTTTTTTAACTTAGATAAAGTCACTAACGCAACCACCGCACAATTTGCTTCCCTACGTCAGCGGGAGCAAGAGACAATAACAGCACTTAATAAAAAAATAAATAACTGCATTGGTAATGTAGAACCAAAAGCTTCCAAGTGTCGAACACGCTTGCCCGCAGTTTTTCTTGTTTTGGCTCGTAGCGTGAATGCAACTACCTGAACCGTTTTCACCTGGATGTATTTTGATCATTTCGCTTTTTAATTTCGTTCTTCCTTTTCAGGGTTAAGAAGCGTATTGTTATATTAATTGTTTGTTTTAATTTTTCATTCAGCAGACATATTATTTTAAATTACTGTGTAGATATATGAAAGAAAGAAATATAATCACCTTGGGTAGGACTTGAATCTATGACTTTTGGAATGCCGTTCTATCGTTCTGCCAAGTGAACTACCGAGGAGTGGCGGCATTTAAAAAAAAAACAATCAAAAAGATATAAATAAAGCACTACAAAAATTGTTCCTACATACATATAATCACAACTTTATCCCAAATGGGGTAGGTAGAGCGTAAACGACCTAAACAAAGGTCGTTCTGCCAAGTCTTAAGGGTAATTTAAGATTGATTTGTCAGCCCATCGCCTAAATTGCAACATACTGGAACCCTCGGATCCCTTAACTGGTTTTACAGCATGCCTGGGAGGTAATGCAGCTGGCATATTCTATGTTTTTCTTTTGCTCCCAGTCCAGCATGGAAAAATTGTTCCTTTAGCGAATTCTCAACTAAAAGTTTGACTAGCTCGCTATTCAGCTCTCGCATGCTAAACCTTAAAAGAGGCAGCTCATCAAGAAAATCCACGTTGCATCCCGGCTTCCGGCGAAAGTTGTAACAAAACGCATACGTCGGAGCCAACAACATTACAATAATTGATTAACTAAACGCAAAGGGAAATAATCGCGAACAAGCGTTTTATCAAATAAGGTTCGGCGCACATGAATTCAGAACGAACATCGTTCTCGTTTCAGTACATCTTTGATGTTGTGTGAATATAAATTATCAAACTTATTTATATGCCTCATCTCCCTAGCCTTATCCCGTATCTTACGGGGTCGGCTACCTAATCCAGGGGATTGAACGAGGGTACTGGTTTTTACACAGAGCGACTGCCATCTGACCTCCGCAACCCAGATGGGAAACCAGACCCAATCCTATATTAGGCCAGAGTTTTCAAGCCGCCAATGCTTAGTACTGGCCTCTGATATGGTTTAACGACTAATATCTACCTACGGTATTAAACAATATTAACCGGGACCAAAAACCTTAACGTGCCTTCCGAAGCACCGAAAAAGCACCGAATAAACGTACATATGACATTCTAAAACCGAAAAACACATTGGTAAGTGGTGGGATTCGAACCATGACCTCCCGCTCAGGAGGCAGCGGCCCTATCCACTACACCATCGAGCGCAGTTATTAATATATCTCTAGGTTACATATACAGAGATTTGTTTTAGTTTTCGTAATAAAAAATGAAACGCTGCAAGAGATCCCTCAGTAAACATATAGCTCATACATCCCGGGTGTTAGGGACAGCGTCCCGCAGTGCAAACAAAAACTGACCTTCCCAAACAAAATTACCACCTCAATCAGACAATTTGTATGTTTATAATGTTGTTATTAAAAACACTTGTACTTGTTTCACTTAATATAATTTAATCCTACCGGTTTCGCTAACTTATAGCATCATCAGGGATTTTATACATATCATACACAACACATAAAACATTTTAAATAAACCGTTCATATTTAGCGAACGAAGTGCAACAATTGATATGTTATATATATGGTATATCTACACTAATATTATAAAGAGGAAAGATTTGTATCTATTTTTGTATGTTTGTAATGAATAAAAATTCTTTCACCAATAGAATTTGAACAATGTAACCGAAGGTGTAGAAAAATGAGTCTTAAAATGTCTTTGCTTTAATTACTTAAAAAAAAAACATTGTCTACCCCGTGCGAAGCCGGGACGGACTGCTAGTATGGTATATAGTCGTATATATAATTATAAATATGGAGTTTCACCAAGTGCCAACAATCGCAAGTATAAATTGCAATTTGTATATTTTTATATTTTTTGCACTTCCTGAAAAAAAAAATCTTGATAGTTGTTCAGTTTCGTTGACTAAGCTACCCCTATTGTACCTTCCCCTGTATGAGGCTGTCATTTACACCTGGTATTGCTTGGACTTTACAAGACATGAGGGGACATCACCTTGCAAAACTTACTTAAATATTTGCCAGTTTATAAAAACCCTATTCGTTAAGGGTAGAAGAATAAAATTTATCGCAAGATATTAATCTGTCCGTAATCTGGCAGTCGAACACAGAACCAATATAGACTTCCTATTTAAACCTAGACCGAAGCATGAACCTGCCCTAAGTCCCAGCCGTGCCAGGAAAAATGATTTATAAAAGCTCAGGTCCTATATTCCTCTCTTTCTTTCTCGTAGACCTGTGGTATATCTATCTCTGTCTTCCAAGTCCAATTTCACAGGCTGGTGAGTGCTCCTATAAAGCTCCTACTAATGCTTCTATTGATTAAGAAGGCTGAATATTCATTCAATTACATGCCACTGTGGCTTTCTGACGAAGCGTCTGTTGGTTTACCAGTTGAAGGGATTAAGTTTTTGCATTTTGCTGATGAGATTAATTGCTTATATATTTTTTAAATTCACTTTACTCTTACATGCCACTGTGGTTTTCTGACGAAGCGTCTGTTGGTTTACTAGTTGAAGGGATTAAGTTTTTGCATTTTGCTGATGAGATTAATTGCTTCTATATTTTTTAAATTCACTTTACTCTTACATGCCACTGCGGCTTTCTGACGAAGCGTCTGTTGGTTTACCAGTTGAAGGGATTAAGTTTTTGCATTTTGCTGATGAGATTAATTGCTTCTATATTTTTTAAATTCACTTTACTCTTTTCTCGCTGCTGCGATTGACAAAGTAGAATATACCTGACAAATGGAACGACGACACTCAGGAACGAAGATGGGCCGTTAGATGAGAAAATAATAAATGAAGTATACATACATACATCACGACTTTATCCCTAATGGGGTAGGCAGAGCGTAAACGACCCAAACAATGGGCGTTCTGCCACGTCTGACAAAGTTTTGAGGGTTTTTTAAGATAGATTTGTAGGTATATTGCTGTAGTAATAGGTTGTCAGCCCATCGCCTAAATTGCAATATACAGAAACCCTCGAATCTCTTAGCTGGTTTTTACAACATGCCCGAGGACGATGTTTTTCTCTCGCTCCCAGTCCAGCATGGAAGACATAAAAGTATAGTGATAGTTAAGGTGTTTCCTACCGGCAAATGGTTGTTTTTAAGAGCTTATTTCTCCTACAGCAATCTACCTACAAATCTATCTTAAATAACCCTCAAAACTTTGTCAGACGTGGCGTGACCTTTGTTTAGGTCGTTTGCGCTCTGCCTACCCCATTAGGGATAAAGGCGTGATTATATGTATGTATGTATTTCTCCTCAATGAATCATTGAAAAATTTTGATGTATATTTTTTTAGATATATATGACATAGAAACTAGTCCATGGCGTGTAATTGCATCATTGAAAAATATTCTAGTTGATAAATAAGTATGCAAAAGAAAACTGGAAGTAAAGCTGTTTATCAGTAAATTGGATATTCCTTTTAAACTATCAAAAGCGATTTGCGGTTCCTTCGGAAAAATACGATTATTTTCTGATTAAAACTTTACTGATAAACTAAAGTCTAAACTCAAATTTACTAATAAAACAGCTTTACTTCCAGATTTTATGCATAACTAGAATATTTTTAACACTATGTTGTTTTTTTTAAATCCGGCTTGTAGTTTTAATGGAATTAGATTTTTAGTGCGTATTTCGCACATTTTTGACGCGGTCACGGACGTAACCACCACACCGTAGCGGGCGCTGATATGAACGATACGGGCGATGGTTGCATATCTTGAAATCTACCTGCTTGTCTGCCGTTGGGACCTTAAAATATATAACTTGTTACAAGAAGATACGGGTTGCAATGGGCTAATTTGAGGGAGACAATAAAATAAATATCAAACGCAAACATTGCACACAACGATAATTAAATCCTGCAGTTCGCAATAAGAGAAATTGTAATAATGCCCATTCCAGTTGAGAAAAAAATAACCCTAAATAAAAATACAGTAACAGTTTTCCGAAAACCCCATAAATTCCAAGAATTCAAAGAATGCAGGAGATTTAAGGCGGTTGCCACTCCACTCAGCATCTCAAAGGCCGGAGATAGGCAGGAGGCGATAATGTAACCAGAGCCTCTGCTTTGACGGGTGAATCAAATAAGTCGCACAGAGAATAGTAATAAAATTGAACGGGGCTGCCCAGATGTAGCTACGGATTTATCTCCTTGGCGGCGGAGGGAAACAACGGGAGCGCGGGATATTTATGCAAGTTAGGTGGACCATGGTCCATAAACGACAACATACATACATATAATCACGCCTCTATCCCTAACGGGGTAGGGAGAGCGTAAACGACCTAAACAAACGTCGTTCCGCCACGTCAAAGTTTTGATGGTTATTTAATATAGATTTGTAGGTACATTGCTGTAGTGACAGGTTGTCAGCCTATCGCCTAAATTGCAATATACAGAAACCCTCGAATCCTTTAGCTGATTTTTACAGTATGCAGCTGTTACATTGTATGTTTTTCTGTCGCTCCCAGTCCAGCACGGAAGATTTAAAGAAATACAAACTAAACATCACCTGCAGAGAGTTGTAATTATCTAAGGTAACATAGGCCTGTATTTATAATCCGCACCGTTTATTTCCGCTCCCAGTGTCCCCCCACCTGAATCCGGTCGGCGACGCTCGCTCGCTTACACATTCTCTGAGCTGCATCCAATATGTTCCCCAGAATATTGTCTTTAACAGCTCCATTATAGCGATAGATTGTACCCACCCCTCCCCCGCCTCAGCTCCTCCAACTCAATCCGTTCACCAGGAAATTTTTATCTCCGCGTGTATCTATGAATATTTTGTTTGTTTTCGGAGATATGAGTGTTTGTGGAGCGACAATGGAAGCAATGGAACCTGTTTATTACGCGCTATGAAATGGGAACGTTTTTTCGACGGCATTGGATATTGGTATTTCCTGTAAGATAATACTTCCATTTCCATGGGATGAATGATATAAGTAGTGGATCATGTAAAAAAAAATTGTTGCCATAGTGTAGGGTGCGAATTTGAACAACTTTTCCCAAGGATATCCCATAGGTCGATATACAAAAAAAAGGTTTGGCCCTCCAATGCAAAGGGTGTCAGCGGCTCGAGTCAATTTGTATGGGAGATACATTTTTATTTTTTTGACCTATGTTCCTAGAAAGTTGTAAAGAATCGTATTTTTTAAGCGATTTCAAACTTAAGAGCTATATTAAGTATGGATTTGACAGCCCAGTTTATACTGAAATGACATTTCTGATACGAACTCAAACTTGCTGTCACTCATGAGAGCTGATTACAAATACGGCCCTATGTTTCATGTGTAGAATCACACCCTAAAAATGGTAAACTATTTTTTTTTTACTCCCTATATACCAGGTGTAAGGGACAGCGTTAATACTCAGTTAACGGAACTGAACAACTATCACCAGGAAACCCTTGTACCACGTATACGACTTTACTTATAACCACGGTTACAGACCTTATGGTTTTGATGTAGTCAAGTAAAAAAATATAAACGCTTAAAAAACTAAGTATTTTAGAATATCTTTCAATAATTTCCAAAGGAATCAATCGATTGTAACTAAGATTTTATGACATCCAAGTTTTAATCAAATTGTTTTTGATAAAACAGTAATAAAAGGCAAGTGAAATGATAAAAACATGCGTATTCTTAGTTGTTGGTTGGTTTCCTGATGATTTATTAAATAAAGAAATATTTCATTTATTTTTTCAATATGAGCCGAAATAAAGTTGATAGATTCAAAAGAAGAGCGGAATTGATGCACGTATGGTTATGGATTTTATGGTGTGGTTCAGCTTATACATTGGGCTCGATTCTAGATTTGCCGGCTAAAACTAAAATTAAAATCTATTTGTCACTTTTAGACTAAAAGCATTGGAAAAGGACAAGAGATTTATTTACTCCGGTTTTCGATTTACAGTCTGTGGTTTTTTGCGTTATCTGTCATTTTTATCATAATATGTCGGATAAAATTTATAGAATACTGGGACAACGTACAAAAGTGCGTTAAAATCTAGCGGGCAAAGTGTAAAGCCATAGAAATTACAAATCGCGGGTCCTTTTTCAATTTTATTTTTTTGTAAGTAACAGATATTTTAATTTTAGTTTTAGCCGGTGGAATCTAGAATTGAACCCAATGTGATCAAATTAGATAACAGAAAAGCACTGTAGAGGTGGCTTGGGTACCGGCAGTACTCTCAACTTATCTTTCACTTTAGAACACAGAATATATTTTATTTGTATTTTAAGATATTGAATTTATTTTCAGTGGCAACTCTTGCCGGTATCTCGAGATCAATACCAAATATGTTCTCGAATAAACTTACAACTTTGTTTGAAGAACACATTTCAATGGTAAAGCATGTTTTCCAGAATTTTACTGAAATAAAACTAAATCAATAATTCTCTTAAATCAAGGTTAAGCTAGCTTTCATTCAATTTGATTGAACTATTTCATATCTTCCTTGCTGGTCGCTGGACTTGGAGCGAGAGAAAAACTATCCTCCCGGGCATGCTGTAAAAACCAGCTAAGGGATCCGAGATTTTCAGTATTTTGCAATTTAGGCGATGGGCTGACAACCTGTCACTACAGCAGTATACCTACAAATCTATCTTAAATAACCCTCAAAACTTTGTCAGACGTGGCGGAACGACATTTGTTTGAGTCATTTACGCTCTGCATACCCCATTAGGAATAGAGGCGTGATTCCTATTTCATATTTATTTATTGTATATAATTAGGATGACTTTTCTTAATATCGGTATTATGAGGATCAGAAACGGGTTAAGCTGACACCAAACTGACACGATACGTCGACAATAGTAGTTCAAATAGACCGGAGTCTGTAGGATTAACTACATCATATAGTTGTATATATGCATGTTTCATACCTAGCCCCGTATGCTACTCGTCACTGAAATCACTTTTGAGAACAAAACGCTGGTAGTGAGTTCCACTCTTCTGTTTGCAGGCGATGTTGTCACAGTCCAGCGTGAGCATGGTGACGATGCCTCTGCCACTGCGGCTGCAGCTCTGCAAGCTGATGCAGGTGTCGCGAGGACGCGCCAGGGAGGAGATACTTCACGCGTTCGACTTCTTGAGGAAAGTGAGTCAAAACTTTAAGGGAAATCCCAAATTGATCAAAAATCCATCAAAATTGTATCTACATTTTCAAATTTCTTCCATGCTGGCCTGGGAAAGAGAGAAAAACAATGAATGTGCTAGCTGCATTTCCTCCCGGGTATGCTGTCTAAACCAGTTAAGGGATTCGAGGGGTTTCAGTAAATTGTTATTTAGGCGATGGGCTGAAACCTTTCACTACAGGAATATACCCACAAATCTATCTTATATAACCCTCAAAACTTTGTCAAACGTGGCGGAACGACCATTGTCTAGATCATTTACGCTCTATTTACCCCATTAGGGATAAAGGCGTAATTATATATATCTATGTATGTCTGTATTTTCAAATTTGGAAAAAAACATGCCTTTTAAGAAGAATAGCACATTTCATAAGATGTAGAAATTATGATGTCATTTTTTTTCTACCT
Source organism: Scrobipalpa costella (assembly GCA_949820665.1). NCBI lineage: Eukaryota > Metazoa > Arthropoda > Insecta > Lepidoptera > Gelechiidae > Scrobipalpa > Scrobipalpa costella. The sequence goes on from OX463298.1 coordinate 25,579,797, forward strand.
TTAGTACAACTCTTGCCACGCAGAGGTCCCAGGTATGACAGACTTGCTTCGGAGATTCACAATAATATTACTAAACAAGATCTACGTGAACGACACAAAGGACCTGCATCCGTATTTCTTGGACAAGTCCAGTACAAACAAGTTTGGAGTCCATGTTGAGAAGATGAAATTCTCCAGACATTTATATGCTCTTTCGTATATTAATCGTTGGGTAAGTTTTACTTCCATGCTGGACTGGGAGTGATAGAAAAACTACGAATGTGCCAGCTGCATCTCCTCCCTGGCAAGCTGCAAAAACCAGCTAACGGATTCGAGGGTTTCAATGTATTGCATGGCCTGAATAGCAATATACGTAATCATCTGTACCTTCAAAACCTGTTAGATGTGGCGGAACGACCTTTGTTCAGGTTGTTTTTGCTCTGCCTACCCCATTAAGGATAAAGGCGTGATTTTTAGTATGTTTGTATGTAGAGTCTCATGATTCTTGTTTGCGGAAGGTACAGCAACTTGAAAATAAAAGTAATCAGTTTAGGCAACATACATACATAAATCACGCCTTTATCCCTTACGGGGTAGGCAGAGCGTAAAACGCCTCCTAAAAGGCGCTTTCGCCACGTCTGACATAAATTGAGGGCAATTTTAGATTGTAATGTGTATTGCTGTAGTGACAGGTTATCAGCCCATCGCCTAAATTAAAATACACTGTAACCCTCGAATCCCTTTTGCTGTCTTTTACAGCATGCCCGGGAGGAAGGGCAACTGGAACATTCTATGTTTTTCTTTCTCTCCCAGTCCAGTATGGAAGAAAGGTTTAGGCAATAAGTAGTAAATATCCCCAATGGGCTTGTAATGGGTCTATGAATTAGACTCCAGTCCGTTCTGTGACGTTTGAATCTAGGGATCAGGGTTCTGATCAAGGAAGTTATAAAATATGATACCATACATACATAAAATCACGCCATTATTCCTAACTGGGCAGAGCGTTAAATGTCTCGTAAAAGGCACCTTCGCTACATCGTGACACAAATTTTGTTCTATTTTAGATTGTAATGTGTATTGCTGTAGTGACAGGTTGTCAGTTCATCGCCCAAATTACAATACATGTTATCCCTCGAATACCTTTTGCTGACTTCTACAAGGGCAACTGGAACATTCTGTGTTTTTCTATCTTTCCCAGTCCAGCATGAAAGAAAATTTGATAACAATCTTATTTTATACTGTACACATTCAAATAAACTGTGATTACTGTTATTTTCAGTTTGAAATAGCTTCTCTAAAGCGTATAAGTAAGGTTCTGGAGTCCGAAGAAATTAATTCCAACTCTTCGATTATTGCCGTGAGTGCGGCACATATAAAGGTCAGTGAAAAATAATTATCATACATACATATAATCACGCCTTTATTCCTAATGGGGTAGGCAGAGCATAATCGACCTAATCAGACGTCGTTCCGCCACGTCTGACAAAGTTTTGAGGGTTATTTAAGATATATTTGTAGGTCTATTGCTGTAGTGACAGGTGGTCAGCCCATCGCCTGAATTGCAATATACTGAAACCCTCGGTTCTCTCAGCTGATTTTTACAGCATACCCGGGAGAAAATGCAGCTGGTACATTCTTTGTTTTTCTCTCGCTCCCAGTCTAGCATGGAAGAATAATTATCAGGTCTTTTAAAAATCGAACTAGTGAGTATGAGTTTGTTTGAATATTTTGTTTGAAGTCGGACTAATTGGGAATGTATCTACAAATTAGCCAGCCCGTTCGAAAGAGCGTACCATTCATTACAACCACTTTGGTGCGATCATTCAGCTGGTACCTAACCAGACAAGTCTCTGATGATTTCCAACACCAACATTTCTAATCTTCACCTTATCTATATCTATCATCATCTTCTTCTTAGCTAATGGATTCAGAACCCTGGTATCAGAGTTTTCAAACCACTTAGTAGCTATCAGGCCTCTGACATGGTTTGAGTAACGACTACTTTCAAAGACAGCGACCGGGACAGACAGCTTAAAGTGCCCTCAGAAGCATGGAATCCTTTTACTTTTCGGACAATCAGGTGATTCAGCCTGCAATGTCCTAACCAAACTGGGGAAAACCTTACAAAGTCATATATTGACAATATCAACTTTGTGTTCCCCCTCCGGGAATCGAACCCAGGACCTCCGTATCGTAAGCCCATGGCTATGAGCAGTAGACCACGGGGGCAGTTGAATTAATTAATTAGTTAATTACATATTTTACCAGTATAGTATGTGTTTCAGTGTACTTGGTATCAACCTTTCAATATACAAAACACAAAATCCGCAAAGTTCAGGACTCCAAACAACACATTGGTACCAGTTCAGATGATGACGCAGAAGAACGACTATTTGTACTACCACGACAAAAACCTCCATTTTCAGGTAAGAACTTTGAACATTACATACAAAGGCTTGTGTTTATTATTGATTTATGTTTTTGATAGGGTTTGGGTTTGTTTTGCACTTATCAGAAGTAGTGAGACAAATTTGATGATGAAGCGAGCTCATCAAGTAATTTCAAAAGCATTTCCACACAGAGACAGAAGTAGTGAGACAGATTTGATGATGAAGCGAGCTCATCCAGTAATTTCAAAAGCATTCCCACACAGAGACAGAAGTAGTGAGACAGATTTGATGATGAAGCGAGCTCATCCAGTAATTTCAAAAGCATTCCCACACAGAGACAGAAGTAGTGGGACAGATTTGATGATGAAGCGAGCTCCTCCAGTAATTTCAAAAGCATTCCCACACGGAGACAGAAGTAGTGGGACAGATTTGATGATGAAGCGAGCTCCTCCAGTAATTTCAAAAGCATTCCCACACAGAGACAGAAGTAGTGAGACAGATTTGATTATGAAGCGAGCTCATCCAGTAATTTCAAAAGCATTCCCACACAGAGACAGAAGTAGTGAGACAGATTTGATGATGAAGCGAGCTCCTCCAGTAATTTCAAAAGCATTCCCACACAGAGACAGAAGTAGTGGGACAGATTTGATGATGAAGCGAGCTCCTCCAGTAATTTCAAAAGCATTCCCACACAGAGACAGAAGTAGTGGGACAGATTTGATGATGAAGCGAGCTCATCCAGTAATTTCAAAAGCATTCCCACACAGAGACAGAAGTAGTGGGACAGATTTGATGATGAAGCGAGCTCCTCCAGTAATTTCAAAAGCATTCCCACATAGAGACAGAAGTAGTGAGACAGATTTGATGATGAAGCGAGCTCCTCCAGTAATTTCAAAAGCATTCCCACACAGAGACAGAAGTAGTGGGACAGATTTGATGATGAAGCGAGCTCCTCCAGTAATTTCAAAAGCATTCCCACACAGAGACAGAAGTAGTGGGACAGATTTGATGATGAAGCGAGCTCATCCAGTAATTTCAAAAGCATTCCCACACAGAGACAGAAGTAGTGAGACAGATTTGATGATGAAGCGAGCTCATCCAGTAACTTCAAAAGCATTCCCACACAGAGACAGAAGTAGTGGGACAGATTTGATAATGAAGCGAGCTCCTCCAGTAATTTCAAAAGCATTCCCACACAGAGACAGAAGTAGTGGGACAGATTTGATGATGAAACGAGCTCATCCAGTAATTTCAAAAGCATTCCCACACAGAGACAGAAGTAGTGAGACAGATTTGATGATGAAACGAGCTCATCCAGTAACTTCAAAAGCATTCCCACACAGAGACAGAAGTAGTGGGACAGATTTGATGATGAAACGAGCTCATCCAGTAATTTCAAAAGCATTCCCACACAGAGACAGAAGTAGTGGGACAGATTTGATGATGAAGCGAGCTCATCAAGTAATTTCAAAAGCATTCCCACACAGAGACAGAAGTAGTGAGACAGATTTGATGATGAAACGAGCTCATCCAGTAATTTCAAAAGCATTCCCACACAGAGACAGAAGTAGTGGGACAGATTTGATGATGAAGCGAGCTCATCCAGTAACTTCAAAAGCATTCCCACACAGAGACAGAAGTAGTGAGACAGATTTGATGATGAAACGAGCTCATCCAGTAACTTCAAAAGCATTCCCACACAGAGACAGAAGTAGTGGGACAGATTTGATGATGAAACGAGCTCATCCAGTAATTTCAAAAGCATTCCCACACAGAGACAGAAGTAGTGGGACAGATTTGATGATGAAGCGAGCTCATCCAGTAACTTCAAAAGCATTCCCACACAGAGACAGAAGTAGTGGGACAGATTTGATGATGAAGCGAGCTCATCCAGTAATTTCAAAAGCATTCCCACACAGAGACAGAAGTAGTGAGACAGATTTGATGATGAAGCGAGCTCATCCAGTAATTTCAAAAGCATTCCCACACAGAGACAGAAGTAGTGGGACAGATTTGATGATGAAGCGAGCTCATCCAGTAATTTCAAAAGCATTCCCACACAGAGACAGAAGTAGTGAGACAGATTTGATGATGAAACGAGCTCATCCAGTAACTTCAAAGGCATCCCCAATTCCCCACACACAGACTAGTCTGCAAAGAGTAGCGCTAGCCGCTGGAAAAGGTTGGTTGCAAATCTGTCTACCAATTATGGAACCTACCACCATTTTAGAATGAGCATTCAGCCAGAACCATTTACAAAATTATTTATAACAGTATTCTTCTTCCAGATTGTATCAATACCTCTGATATCATACGGTATGACGATGACGATTCTACTGCCGGATGCACCTGGCAGTTTCGGAAAAATGGCTAAGAGTATCCTGGAAGACTCTTCTTTACTCCTGAGTGCCAGACACTTGATGAGGCATAAGACTCTCAGCATATCCATTCCCAAGTTCCGTATCAAATCCGACCATATCTGGGATGAAGTCTTTCAGTTGGTATGAAACTAGTCGAATTAGCTAAATCATAATTAGTAATAGATTCCGTGCTTTCGAAGGCACGTTAAGCCGCTGGTGCCGGTTAATATCGTTTAATATCATAGATATTAGTCGTTAAACCATGTCAGAGGCCAGTGCTAAGCATTGGCGGCTTAAAAACTCTGACCTAATCTAGGATTGGGTCCGGTTTTCCTTCTGGGTTCGGAGGTCAGGTGGCAGTCGCTCTGTGTAAAAACCAGTTCCCCCGTTCAATCTAGGTTAGGTAGCCAACCCCGTGAGATACGGGATAAAGCTAGGGAAATGATGATGATGATGATCAGTAATTGATTGACTAATCTCCTAATATTAGAATTCTTTTTTTGGTGCTTGAAGAATAAAGTTATCACAGATATGTTTGTACCTACTAAAAACTAATGGATTTAATATATTTTACAGTTCGGCGTTAGGCAAATATTCAATTCTACATATTCTGGCCTAGATGGCATGTTAAAGTCAAATTTCGAAGTTCGGAACATGTACCTAAGCTTGGTGAAGCAAAAGATTGTTTTTGAAGTGGATGAGATGGGAGCATTTCGAATGGGGATTGCTAAAGGTATGAAAAAAATCTTTTTCATGTCGTAAATCATTAAAATATAGAAACCAATCTAGAACTTTCTAACTTATGCTACAACAATCCACTACTGAACACGAGGGATGTCAACTCACCACGCTTGGGAGGCGCACTGGGAATGCTCATCGGGCCTTTTTCTACTGGCTACTGCACTGCTCTTCTTCCATGCTGGACTGGGAGCGAAAGAAAAATATAAAATGTGCCAGCTGCATATCCTCCTATCCTAAAAACCAGCTAAGGGATCCGAGGGTTTCAGTATATTGCAATTTAGGCGATGGGCTAAATTTTTCCGTATATCTCCGGGTCGGCTACCTAATCTAGGTGATTAAATGAGGGTACTGGTTTTTACACAAAGCGACTGCCATCTGACCTCTGCAACCCAGAAGGAAAACTCAATCCTAGATCAGGTCAGAGTTTTCAAGCCGCCAATGCTTAGCACTGGCCTCTGTCATGGCTTAACGATTAATATATACGGTATTAAACGATATTAACCGGGACCAACGGCTTAACGTGCCGTCCGAAGCACGGAAAAAGTGCCGATTGGTGTGGTTATATGTATGTTCAAAAGAATATTTCTTGTTTCCAGAGAGATCAGATGAATTGGACAAGAAGTTTCCCCTGATGAAGTCTCGTAAATCTGCTGAAGAGTTCGTGGCAGACCGTCCGTTCCTCTTCTCCATCGACATCCAGGTGACGACTGGAGGAGACCAGAGCATGTTCCTCGTTGGAGCTTATTACGGTCCTGATGCGGAGTGACGAATTTACTACCTGAGAATTTCTTTACTACTTTTCTGAACAATTTCTTGACAGAAGACAATTGCAATCTTAACTTGTATATCACATTACAATGTCTCGTACAGGAGTTTTATTTTTTATAATCGCAAAATACTTACATACATACATATAATTACGCCTTTATCCGTATTTTTTTTTTTTTTATATATATATAGGCGAGCATTTGTCCGCCATCTCACCTGGTGGAAAGTGACGATGCGAACTATGTTGAAGCATACTCACCTATGTAGTGCCTATTCACTCTCGCCTTGAAAAGGCCCAGGTTATATTGTTCCGGAAACAGATCCGCCGGCAGGGAGTTCCACTCCTTAGCCGTTCGCATTAACAATGTGGAAGCGAACCGCTTCGTGCGAATTTGTGGTATATCCACGACATAATAATCCGTAATGGGATAGGCAGAGCCCTAAACAAAGGTGGTTCCGCCACGTCTGACAAAGCTTTGAGGGTTATTTAAGATAGATTTGTAGGTATATTGCTGTAGTGATAGGTTGTCAGCCCATCGCCTAAATTACAATATACTTAAACCCTCGGATCCCATAGCTGATTTTTACAGCATGCCCGGGAGGAATAGCAGCTGGCACATTCTATGTTTTTCTCTCGCTCCCAGGCCAACATGGAAGAAAAAGTTATCTGAAGTTATCTACTTTTCTAAACATCTTCTTGACAAAAGACAAATTGTAATTTAAACTTGTATACCTATACCGGGTGTAAGGGACAGCGTCCCGCAAACTGATAGGGGTTGCTCAGTCAACGAAATTGAACAACTATCAGTAGTTTTTTTTATCAGGAAGTTTAAAAAAAATAATGATGTCCCATACAAATTATGTGATCGACGTGGTTATTTTGTATGGGAAGGTAATTTTTTTCACTTCCTGAAAAAAATCTTGCTGGTAGTTTCGTCGACTGTGCAACCCCTATCAGTTTGCGGGACGCTGTCCCTTACACCCTGTATAACACGTATCGTACTGCAGTTTTATTCTTTAGTAATCGCAAAACACAGCTCAACATAAGATTCCACAACTCTATCATATCTAAGTATCAAGTTCTACCGGAACGAGAATCGTGCTTCTCAACATTCTATATTTTCATCAAGTTTTCATTCTACATTTCATACTTTCTATTTCTGTATTAAAGTAATTCATCAAGATTTCATTCTTTCCATTTCTGTATTGAAGTATTGTAATGAATTGATAAATTTATTTATTGTAGAATTCAATACAATTGTCAACTTCAATACAGTGTTAAGTTGACAATTGTATTTAACTTAACACTAAAACTAATACTTATTATAAAATTAGGCGTCAAAAACAATTACAAAATGTCACAATATGTATAGAATTATACAAAAAACTTTAATAAAAAAAATATTCCCTCCCTCCTAATTAAGGCCAGTAATTGTTCAAAATTATCGAATGAAATGTGTCAATTTGTCAATGGCGGGCAACTAGCGACACGTGACCGCCGGTGGCCGGGGTTTAGCGCGGGGGCAGCCAAGGGGTTAAATTACCTCGTGCTAGTGACAAAATGGTCACTAATTACGCAACTAAAGGGTTAACAGGGAAGAAAATTGACGCGCTAATTAAATTGTAGTAGTTTTAAAAGATAAAAAAAGTTAATAAAGAAATACGGCATAGACTTTTTTGCAGAGTTTGCAGAATGTGTTATTGGTGACTTTAAAAAAATAAGTAAAATATTAATAATAATTATTGCGTCTGTTGCCTTTTTAGAAATGGAATTGCAATTTGTTTTTAACCCTTATATCAAATTCGATTATCTATTTAAGTCTCTATCTTTACCAACAACTTCTAAGCAACGTAAACGAATAATTACCAGACTACAAACAAAACATAACTAACTGTGACTAATATCGGTCTCGCCAATATTATGCAGAACAGAGCCACTCTGTATGCATGGCAATTTAGACTTTACATTCAAATCGTCGGTATAATAACAATCAAAAGCTATTATCTAGCCGTTTGGGGCGCAGTGCCTAGAGCCAAAACACAACTCTAGGGCTGAAAATTAAAATTTTCTACCACCTAGGTAACTGGCAGTCTGTCACCGTGCTTTTTAAAAAGACACTTCTTGTAATTTTTTTATTTATTATTTTTTGTATTTAAGAGCCAGTAGAGTCCTAGTGCAGGGAAAGGTTTTATCACCTACTTATTTCAAAATAAGGCTTCCTAAAGTAGAGATCAAAATTGCATTTAGGTATAATTATAAACCCTAGAAGATAATATCATGCCCTGCGAGTACTTTTTTAGTCTTTTTTCTCAGCTCCATCGTCGAGTCTATCTCCATCACACGAGCTTCTTTTTCATTGTTTTTTTTCAACTTTACAAACTTCACCCACATTAACTGCATTTTTTTTCTTTTACAATGTAGCCACCATTTAGATATTGCAGACGTGCCAGCCCTACAGACGGTGTAAAATATGCAGATGAGTATTGAAAATGTTACACTGTCATTGGATCCCTACACCGTCTCTCGACCCCTGAATAGAATGATCCCTGAAGGGCCTTCGTTACCTCTGACACATACATACATTGAGTCACATCACGTCTCTATTCCCTAAAGTAGTTAACGGTGCGTTGAAGGCCACTTAAACAATTTGCTTTACTAATTTAGTCAGTTTGTCGTGTTCTGTAATATCACATATCACGGTTTTAGCATCAGATGACCATAAATTAGTTGGAACGAGGTTCTCACAAAATATTCTTTTTCTTTATCTTTTATCCACGAAGATAGTATAAGTACCCACTCCTACCACCGAATGTAATATAGTAAAATTAACTAGTAAAAGTTAAAAACGAGTACCTATTGGGCTCGATTCTAGATTTGCCGGCTTAAATTAAAATTTTAATATATTTGTCACTTTCAGACTAAAAACATTGCAAAAGGACAGGAGATCTATTCACTCCGGATTTTAATTTATAGTCAGTGATTTTTTGCGTTATCTGACATTTTTATCCGCTGTCATATGACATGGCAAATACAGAAATACTGGGGAAACGTAGAACATGTCAAAATCTAACGGACAATGTGTAAAACCGTAGAGTATAAATCGCTTCTTCCATACTGGACTGGAAGTGAGAGAAAAACATAGAATGTGCCAGCTGCATTTCCTCCGGAGCATGCTGTAAAAACCAGCTAAGGGATCCATTGGTTTCAATATATTATAATTTAGACAATGGGCTGACAACCTGTCACTTCTGCAATATACGTAAACATCTATCTTAAATAACCCTCAAAAGTTTGTCAGACGTGACGGAATGATTTTTGTTTAGGTCGTTTACGCTCTGCCTACCCCATTATATGTATGTATAAATCGCCTGTCGTTTTTCAATTCTATTATTTTAAAAGTGATAGATTGATTTAAATTTTAGTTTGAGCTGGTGGTATTTAGAATCAAGCCCAATTTAGTTTTATTAAATTTCCTTATACACCGTAAATAATAAAACAACAGATTAAGTATAACAGACGTAAAAACGTACATAGGTAAGTCGTATAGTAATAATCCTTTATTTCTATGTCTGAAACACACCATTAAATCTAAGTGCACCATTCAAAAGGAACTAGCACGATTCAATCTTCAAGGTTAAGCACATAAGGAGACTAGTAAGATCCTATCGGCAAATTGAATTGCATAGTACCACCATCCACTCCAAACTTTGCTACAATCTACGATTCAGCAGTGAATAGTGCTGCTGGGATTCTGTCTCTAGGTTCACAGATCACAGGTACTAACAATCTGTTACATGTATCCAGCGAAAAAGTACCTATAGACTTCTTCTTAGCGAGTGGATTATCGAACAACCCTTAGAACCCTGGTGTCAGAGTTTTCAAACCGCCTAGTAGCACAGCTATGGACTTATACATACATATATACCTACATATATACCTATACATACCTACATGCATAACTACATACATATAGTCACGCCTTTATCCCTAATGCAGTAGACAGACCGTAAACGACCTAAACAAAGATCGTTCCGCCACGTCTGACAAAGTTTTGAGGATTATTTAAAATAAATTTGTAGGTATATTTCTTTACTACCAGGTTGTCAGCTTATCGCCTAAATTGCAATCAACTGAAACCCTCGGATCCCTTAGCTGGTTTTTCAGACTACTAGACTACTTTTTGTTTTGTCAGACTATAAACATTGGAAAAGGATAGGCGATCTATTCTCTCCGGTTTTTGATTTTGGATTTATGCGCTATCTGTTATTTTAATCCGCCGTCATAATATGATATGGCGGATAAAATTGACAGAAATACTGGGAAAACGTGCAAAAGCGCGTCAAAATCTAGCGGACAAAGTGTAAAACCATATAGTATTTTCAATTTTATTATTTCGAAAGTGACAAAAGATTTTAATTTTAGTTTTAGCCAGTGGTATCTAGAGTCGAGTTCACTATGAGATTACTTGCTGCCTATTACGCATACGACTGCCCATCACTACAGAGACCAAAATCCCAAGAAGCTACTATCGCCCTTTCTCTATATTTACTCTGACGCTCATCAAAATTTGCCTTCAGTTGCCAACTCCATCTTCAGCTAAGTGAATGAGATTTAGTTTTAACTTACTAATCACATTCTATGAACTTGGCAGTCAGATTGATTTAGCATGAAATATGTTTCAATTTGTATTTTTAAGCTGCAGAGGTTGTTATAAATTAATTTGATATTTTCTGAGATTCATTTCAATATTCTGCTCTTGCTTGAAATATTTCAAAAGTGCATGCGTTTAATGTAAATTTTGATTTTGTGTTATTTTGGACAAATCGTGCCGATATTTTCATACAAAATCGATTGTAAACTAGTTTTACCGCTCTTTAACAAAAAAAAATCGCACCTAATAAGTAATTATAGGTAATTTATTTGAGCTACGATGTGGAATAATCTGCGGCAATTTTTGATGCGCCTAAATTGGCTCTCACCCTTCTTTATATCATATTTAAAATCTTTTTAAAAACTCTATTGTCAACTCCCGCCCTTCATTTCTCTACCATAGAAGTTCTATTATAAAGGGTGTTAAAAAAGTGCTACGTTTCTTTAAACCATCATTAAAACACTTTTCCGGAGCACAAGATAGATAATAATAAGCACAAAAAAGAAATTTGTATTCTCAAAACAAAATTGGAGATGAGGCCAGCATGAGTGTGTGTGAAGAAGACATTTTTTTTGTACTTTAGGAATGTTGCATATGGTATCAACATAATTATCTTATCTTATCTAGCCATTAGTGTCCCACTGCTGGGCAAAGGCCTCTCTCCGGTCTCTCCACGACTCTCTGTCCTGTGCCTGTTCCGGCCAGTTCTCCAGGAAGGCATCGAGTTTTTTGTTTTTTTTATTTTTCCATGCTGGCCTGGGAGCGAGAGAAAGACATAGAATATGCCAGCTGCATTTCCTCCCGGGCATGCTGTAAAAACAAGCTAAGGGATCCGAGGGTTTCAATATATTGTAATTTAGGCGATGGGCTGACAACCTGTCACTTCAGCAATATACATACAAATCTATCTTAAACTACCCTCAAAACATTGTCAGACGTGGCCGAACGACCTTTGTTTACGTCATTTACGCTCTGCCTACCCCATTACGGAAAAACGCGTGATTATATTTATGTATGTATGTTTTTTTTTACACCCTAAATTTATTCTGTGCCAGTGTGCGTAGCGTCCGCGTCGCGTGCGCAGCGTGTGTTGGTTCCCACGTCTCCCCCCTCTCCTGCCCCTCTCATCCCCTGGTTACACGCGCCCCGGCTTAGCTCCGCTCGCGTCATGATATGCATAAGCCGGGATCAGCTGGCAGCCCCGGCAGAACAAACTGCAGGTTCCAAACAGTCGCGCCGTGTAAGTTTGGTGAGTTCAGGGTATGTTTTTAACCCTACCTTTCTAGTGATACAGTAAACAAAAACAATACATACATATAATCACGCCTTTATCCCTAATGGGGTAGGCAGAGCATAAACGACATAAACAAAGTCGTTCCGCCACGTTTGACAAAGTTTCGAAGGTTATTTAAGATAGTTTTTTTTAAGTATATTACTGTAGTGACAGGTTGTCAACCTATAGCCTACATTGCAATATACAGATAACCTCGGAAATAGCACATGATCCTGACATACCGTAAAGCAATAAGTAATTTGATTACGTGTGGTGTGAATTGAGAGTCCCAACATCACCTGCGGTTACTTCCCCCGCATGCTAATCAGCTGATCACCATGAACCGTGCCCTCTGAATCACGCACTAACTATAATTACACGCGTTTATGTAAATGCCGTAACTGCCGCCGATTACGAGCGGGCAATTGGCAGGTTATGATACTGGTTGAATAGGTCATTTCAGTAGACCATATTAACTGCCTAGCGGCTTGTGCCATGGACTCCCGATCCGGAGGTCCAGGGTTCAATTCCCAGGCGGGAAACACAAAGAATTTATCACTTTGTGAATTTTTCCCTATTTTGGTTAGGCCATTGCAGGCTGAATCACCTGATTGTCCGAAAAGAAAAAGATTTCGTGCTTTGGTAGCGGTCGTTACTAAAACCATGTCAGAGGCCTGATAGTTGTGCTACTAGGCGGTTTAAAACTCTGACACCGGGGTTCATCGGGTCGATAGACTCGATACCCACTCGACAGAAGAAGTAGACCATATTAATGACTAAATAACTTCACACCGTGGCTGCTCAGTTAATAATTTTCCACAGCAAGAGTATCAGGTATTTTTCCGCTAAAACAGTTTTAGTGTTTTCAGAGTCACGCTTTTATCCCTAATGGCGCAGGCAGAACGTAAACGACCTACACAAAGGCCGTTCTGCCACGTCTGACAAAGTTTTGAAGGTTATTTAAGATAGATTTGTAAGTATATTGCTGTACTGACAGGTTGTTAGCCCGTCGCCAAAATTGCAATATACTGAAACCCGCGTATCCCTTAGCTGATGTACAGCATGCTCGGTAGGAAATGCAGCTGGCACATTCTAGCATTATTTTAATCTTTGCTCTAATATTGTTCCTATGGATGGTATGGATGTGTTGGATGTCAATGTAAAATTATAAGGGCTGTATTTATAAATCAGCTCTCATGAGTGACAGCGAGTTTGAGTTCATATTAGTAATGTCATTTCAGTACAAACCGGCCTGTCAAATCCATACTTAATATTGGTCTTAAGTTTGAGATCGCTACATAAATACGAGCCTAAGATTAATTGCCTACACCATGAAACATCTTTGATCCAATCTCAAAAATAGTGGCGGCAATTCTGTACGCACTATTCCTTAACTAAATCTTAGCTAGCGCTGTCACTGTCTTAACTTTCACTTAAGAACAGAATAGCAAATAAACACATGACTTTGACATTGATGAAAGACGCTTAAAATAAGAACTAAGCATAGAGAATGCTTCCTTATTTTACGTCAAATTAGCAGTCTTTTGTCAGATTTGGAATTTTAAAGTCATGTGTTCATGTGCTATCCTGTTTTTATGTCAAAGTTGAGAAAGTGACAGCACTAGCTAAGAATTAGAATTAGGATTATGTCGCGAGAATCGACGACAGTATTAATATGATACTAAACTTACGAGTTTACGTAAACACAAATTGGAATCATGCTATTTACAAGTAGTTATCAATTAGTTTGAGTTCTTGTTTTATAGTATCGTGTCTAATCACAAATCATTCGTAGTACTAATATCAGGAATCGTGAACCTGTTCGTTGCAAGATGTCTCGTGCCAGTGGTCTTGCCAGCGTCGTTCCAGTGGACTAGCCAGTGTCGTGCCAGTAGGTCTGCCAGTAGGCTCGCTGCAGCCCCTGCTTGTGCACTCCAGCCCCGACATTAATTTCACTGCACCGGCCGATCGCACAGACTAAATAATAGAGAATACCTTTTACACTTGTTTGGATATTCGCTTCTTTCTTACTTTATTTAGGCAGATAAATGAATGGAATACAGCAACTAAGACCTAAGCAGTTTACAGTTTATTAAAAATAAATAAGGTTCTACAAAATTATTGTGTAACGATCACATCATCTCATCAAAGACAGTGTACTCAGAATCGTATTACAGAGTCTACCTACAATGTCCCAATCTTGCAAAGTGGCAAATACTTAATACCTTTGGACTTTTTACCCCCCCCCCCCTTGAAAAAGGAATAGGTACAAGTCATCCACATCAGGAGTCCAAGGCTCAGTTTGCTAGACTACAGAAGCAAATATCATGGGATTGGTTATACCATCTGATATCCCTGCTCTATGTCCCACCATCAAGCCTACGGTACAGCCAGCGACCGCACCTCCATCAGCCGGCGCGGTACGGTGCGCAGAAAAATGGAGCGGCGCGCGCGCCTCGACGGCGGCCATTTGTAAAAGCGCTGAAATATGGTGTCCATGGCGGCGGGGTGGCGGGAGCGGGGGCAAAGGGCATCAGTTATACAGCCGGTTGAACACACGTGCTGGCCGGTGACAGATTCTCATTTTAAATAGGTTGTAATGATAGGGGTTGTGAATGGGTTGTGAAAAAGCCGTGGGAGCTGGGAGCCAGGGAAATTAGTAGTAAAATGAGATAAACCTTCTCAGGGTGGCAAATGCGCTTTACGGTCCTAGGTTGTAGCCATTTATTACAGAGTGCACCGTTCTTCATTATGCGTTAGATGCTCTCATTTTATTTCATTTATACAAATTACAAAACAAGCATTAAAAATGTAATGAACATTTGCTATGATGTCCCAAGGAACAAAAACTACTTCGATTCATTCTTAAAAAGTAAAAACTTATAAAATTTTAAATGGCGATCAAAAGAAGAGGCCTATACTCAGTTGTGGGTAGACGTAGGCTGAAATGATGATGATGATGATGAAAAACTTAGTTATAAGTTTCTCTCTAATTGTTGACTCTACTCGGTGTCTTTTAGTTGAGACTAGAAATATTCCAGAACCCATTGCAAGTAAAAAATAACGACGTTTATATTTTTTCTATAAAACAAAAAATAATAACTTCAATGGTAGCAATTTGAAAGAAAACTATCACGCCTGAGTACCTTAAGCGATCAGAGGAAATCTCACCCCATGTCCGTTGAAGCGCGTGTCTCAAATTACTTGTGAACAATAATAGAACCAGTGCCAGTGTCTGAGAGCCTTCAGGAAGAGGCTTCGGAGGTCCTTCCGCGCGTCGCCGATTATCGCGGCTAAATGAGCGCCTTAGAACGAGGGGTTGTGGTGCAAGTTAAAAGATTGACAAGTTTTTTGAGCCAATGGTAAAAAAATATAGGCGGAGTGGTATCGAATCTTTCTAATAACGGTCTAGCCACGGTAAAGGGATTTCAAGGCTGCCCAAAGAATGGTCCCTCATAACATAAGCAAAAGCAATGATATGCTCGCAAATTTCCGCCTGGTTAGCAAACACCTTTTCACCGAAGTTCAGCGCAAAGTAGCTTGCTGTATTCCGCCACTGTGTAGGAATGCCAGTGGCTTCTGAGAAAGTTTGCGGTATGTGATTGTGTCTCAATCAGAGAGTACCAGAGTTTAGTTTAGTTTAGTTTTATTTATCACACAGTGAAAATTACATTATAAAAGTTCAAAATTACATGTCATATTATAAGCATTCACAAAGTGTTCGTCAGTTAAACAAAATAATAATTTAATAGGTAATAAAATCGGTATAGATACAAAATGTCATAAATAATTTTCAAAACAAAAGAAATAAAAAATACTAGGTATAAATAGGTACAATGTCATTTTGTAAATTTAAATTCAATAAGAGTATATTGAACTAACAGAGTAAAATACATTATCCAACAAAAGGTTTTTCAATCGAGACTGAAACGTTTCGTCAGATAGTTCGGCTTTTAGGTCGGTAGGTAATGCTTCGTAGAAGGTTGGTCCGATAATGCGCGGATTTTTCTCGGCAAGGACTAAGCGATGTGGGACTGAAAGTAGGCATCCAGTCCGACGTAACGTCCTTCCCGGAACTACTCGCTCAAAATTTGATAAATTACAACGAATATACATGATTACGTCGAATAAGTATTGCGAGAAGTGTGTCATTGTAGCGTATTTCTTCAATATGCCCTTACACGAATATCGTGAGTTTACTCCGGCCATCGTCCGAAGAGCACGTTTCTGCAATCTCAATACCCTTGATGAGTCAGTTGAGTTACCCCATAGAATTGAACCATACGACATAATGGAGTGAAAATGTGCAAAATATGTTTGCCGGAGCGCATCACTACATATAAGGGGTTTCAGTCTTCGCAATGCAAATGCTGCGCTACTCAGCTTATCGGAAAGAGTATCGATATGCGCTTTCCAGTTTGAGTGACTATCAAGCACAAAACCTAGGAATTTACATTCGTTGCTTATTGGCATAGGACAGTTTATTTGAGGGGGAGCTACGTTTTGGCTAGAGAACAACACAATATTAGATTTTGTCACATTCAGGATGAGTCCATTTGCTAAGAACCATTTCTGCAGCTACTCGCATACTCGACAGATCTTAATGTTTAGTTGCTCAAAAGTTTTCGCGGTCACAACTACAGTGGTGTCATCAGCAAACAGAACTACCAAACCGTCAGTAACAATAGATGGGAGATCATTGACAAAAGCCAAAAACAACGTATTTCCTAATGAGGATCCCTGTGGAATGCCTATTTTAACGTTACCTGCCTCTGATTTTATCTTTCTGCCCTGTGATGTGAACTGGATGGTCTGTTTTCGACCCGTTAAAAATGAGTTCAGTAGTTGATGAGCATTATTTCGGACTCCATATGTGTTCAACTTTTCTAACAATAATTTATAATTAATGACGTCGAATGCTTTTGATAGATCGCAGAATATACCAGCAACTTTATACTTATCATCTATCCCCGTAATTATGCAATCCAACACTTAATGAGCGGCGGTCGTAGTTGACATACCTTTACGGTAAGCAAACTGTTTATCAGTCAGTAAGCCGTTTGTCTCTAAATGTTGCATAAGGTGTTTTGATAAAATCGATTCAATATTTTTTTATATGTTGGGGACGATGGTAATAGGCCGATAGTTATCAATTTTGTGCTTCTCACCTTTCCCTTTGTAAACTGGACATACTCTTGTGCATTTTAAAACTTCTGGATACACGCCACCCTTAAACATTTCATTTATCAGTGTCACAAGAATATCCGCAAGTACTGGCCAGATACATAAAAGTATATTTACAGATATATCATATATATCCAGGGTACCACGAGATTTCAGCAAAGATTTGAGCACTTTGTCTAAGCCAGATTTACTAATTATAGGCAGAGAGAAAACAGGAATACTTGTGTCTTGTAGATATTCGGAAAGATAGTTTTTAGAACATTGATAGTCAATCCGCTGCGAATATTTCGTACCAATATTTAATAAATAGGAGTTAATATAGTCTGGAACGTCACCCAGTGGTATATATTTAGAATTTGTATCCCTCAGACGTATTTCGCGTGAACTTTTTGTAGAAATTTCGTCATTGACCACACTCCATATCTCTTTAGCTGGATTTCTACAATCAGCCAACCTCTTTTCAATATGTTTTCGTTGGGATGCTAATGTTTCAGATTTAATTAAATGAGAATAGTGATTAATGCATTCAAATAGTGTTTTTTCTTGAGGATATTGCCACCTGAGTTCAGTCAAATCATTGAATTTCATCATGTACTCGCCTAGGGCTTCCGTCATCCAGGGGACAGTTTTATTATTTTTTATATTAATTAATTTAAGAGGGATGTGTATGTCAATATAATATGTCAATATTGTAAATAATCTGTTGAATTTAATATTTATGTCCAAGCTGATATCATAAATAAAATTAAAATTATAATTTTCTATGTCAATATAAAAAGCATAAATTGATTCATCTTTGAATAATCGGCGTTCAATGAAAGAAGCCGTTTTTTCGCGGTGTGACTGTCCCGTAAATAACGTAAACAATTGGGCATTATGATCGCTTATAGGCGTCTCAATAGGGACCACAGAGAGTTTATAAATTACACATTTTTTGGAGAAACCACGTCTTCTGTAACATCCTACTGTTTTTCTTAATAAAGAATGGGCTCGATTCCAGATTTGCCGGCTAAAACTAAAATCAATTTGTCACTAAAATCATTGGAAAAGGACAGGAGATCTATTATATAATCTCTCCAGTTTTTTGATTTATAATCGGTGGTTTTAGGCGTTATCTGTCATGTTAGTAAATACCAAAGTATAATAAAATTAATAAAATACCTAAAATTTCTTATGACTTACACTCCAGTAGAGGTAGGAAAAGATTCTTTCCGTATTGCCTTCGTTATGGAACTCATCTCGCGACACGGACCGATACCAGGCCTTTTTACTTCACGGGGGATGATACGACCGATAGAGCCGATAGTTAAAAGGAAGTAGAGAATGTGTCTGATACTTCCCCGCCCCGGCTGTTACAGACACTCCTTTTGAAGATAAAACACATAAAACCTTTGTCCATTCGAGCGCATTAACTTATGTGCATGTGCAAGGGTGGGAGGTCTTTCTCTTATTTGGGAAGGTTTTGAAACAATTTATATGTTACGGGTAAAAGATAACATAAAATTTGGATATTCCTTCGAATTTTGTGAATCAGTTGATATTTTTATGGTCACACGGCGGAAATAAAATTATACAACTGTGCATTTTGGTGTATTTCAATTAAGGCGACGTTCTAAGTACTGGTGACTACAGCAACGACCCATACGTGATGAAATCTAATTTTATGCTTTGACTATCTAGAATTTTGACGACTTTATTTTTCTTAATAAAGAATAATTTCTGTACGAAAATAAGCATTAAACTTTTTGTTGGTACTAGAACATTATAGTCAAACTATGAAATATAGTTCCAAATAACCCCTTTGTGAATATAAGATACGTAGGTATAACAAGAGGCTAATCAAGGCTGACCCGTGCACTGACGCGTGTAACTAGCTGACGGCTGCATCCTGTCCCTTCGTTTAACACCCTTTATAAGGGTTGCACGCGCTAAGGTCATTTTATTTTATCAATTCTAATGTAATGAAGTTTTAGTTTTCTCAATTGTTTTTTTTTTTTTTGTGTGACTGTAAATGGCTTTGACTACGCAAACCATAACAAAAGTATTAAAACTCTGAGACCTTCATAATAGACTCGATTAACCTACTCGATAGAAGAATACTGAGAAGTTAATCCATTTTTTAAAAATCGTCTTTTTAAATGTCATTATTTTCCTCTGATGGGTATGCAAATTTTAATCTTATTACTCCTAGCAGAATTGGTATGACAAATCTGCGAACGGAAGCTGCAAAACATAAGCCTTTCTCTGAAATTAGCAGTTTCAAGTCTCATTTGATCCCGGCTCGCGGCCATGATAAATTTCATTGTGATTTCATCAGATACAGCCGGCAGCCGGATTAATAGTCCAGTCGATCTAGGGAAAAATATACGCAGAACTTATAAACAATTCCACGCAGCACCAAAAATTTATACCTACGATCATGGACGGTGCAGCGCACGAATACAAATCTATCTAGGTACCCTTCAAGAGCTAAAAATCGTCATAGTATGCCTTTCAACTATCTGTCTCCGACGATCATTTAACTTTCTTGGCCATTATTAGCAAGACAGAAGCCGACAATGCTATCGATTCGTATAGTGCACAACTTAACTAAATCTTGATTCAAATGATTTCCTTCTTTTTCTGTTCTCTCATTATAAAATATGACAGGTATAGACTTATATTGGCAATTGCTCCACCGACAAGTGCCCATTACTTACATTTAAGAAGAATAAGTCTTATATTAGTTAAGTCATGATATTTGCAACTACGAATGGGTAACAATATTGGGAAGCTTACACTGGTTGGCCTGGCAAAGTGAAAGGTAGAAGAAGCTGAGGCAGAGTCATTTTACGAGTAGTGACAATCGGTTGTAATAGTAAGGCCACGATGCTTAAAGCCCAAGGCGACTTTTGATGGTCACGACCCTCAATTTTGAGGAAACGACGAAGAAAAAGAAGAAAACTGTGATATTCAGTTTTAATGCCTTCTGAGACTTGAATTTACTAGTCTATACAAAGTCGCAGCCCGGTGAACAGCGGATCCGTCGTCCGGTTTCTGCTCATCCGGCTCCGATGCGAATGCTGAATCAGCTTTAAATCACCATAATCCCGTATTTGTTTCTTAAAGTTTCGCTCGGGATTATTTCGGACTGAAAGCTTGGAGACGTAAAATTCGAAGAGGGTTGGAAGGTGAATATATTTTGAAGAATTCGACTAAGATTTAGGCGATTCGAAAGCTGTAAGAAATACAATGAAAAACTATTTTCTAGCATTTATATATTGGATGCAAACTCAACCTATCTACATGCTCGTATTTATAATGTAAGTACGAAGTGCTGTCCTTCCATGCTGGCCTGGTAGTGAGAGAAAAACATAGAATGTGCCAGCTGCATTTCCTCCCGGGCATACTACAAAAACTAGCTACGGGATCCGAGGGTTTCAGTATATTGTAATTTAGGCGATGGGCGTCAGTCCAGACCTGTCATTACAGCAATATCCTACAAATCTATCATAAATAACCCTCAAAACATTGTCAGACGTGGCGGAACAACCTTTGTTTTAATCGTTTAATCTCTGCCTACCCCATTAGGGATAAAGGCGTGTATTATATGTATGTATGTAAGTACGAAGTGGATAAAATATTTAATGATTTTTCTTAAAATTTTGAACTTTTCTTTGAAAAAAGTTATTCAATTGCATATTCTAAATTGACTTTCTCCAGGGTCGTTACATCCCTTTTGTTAATAGAGTATTTGTTTCGTCACCATCACAACAGACTCTGATATTTGCATACGCCTCCGGCTACGTGAAGCTCAGCATAACTTTGATGCACAAATTATTTTGGCTGCTGTGTTTCTAAACTATTAATGTCAAATATTTGAAACACAACATATATTTTTAACACATAACTATAGTTTTATGGTACAACAAAATAACTAATAATGTGTTAAAATTTCCGCTGTCAATATTATTTATTTAACAATTTATTGTACACAATAAAAGACATGAAAACAAACACAAATAAAAAAGACACTACAGGCACTCCTTATTTCTATGAAGAAATTTCTTACAGCAGACCTACAGAAGTGAGATTTGATGTCGAGAAGCGGGTATAACGTGACTTGTTTTTTTTTATGGTTTAGTGAAGGCACTTGATGAGCAAATAAAACATTGAAACACTTCTTCGTATGGATGGTGTGAGCCGAAAGATGTCTTGACTGACTCTAGCGCTCGACAACGAAACATCAAATAAAAATTTCATAAAATTGTTGGACCTACAAATAGCATTAAAAAGTGTAAAATTGACACGTTCCCGTATTCCAGTGGTGTGTACGAAATTGGCAAAGTAAAAAGTTATTAATTGGTCGACGGGACCGCGCGGCTGGAATTCATAACGGGATGCGCTGCAGTGTACCGGGTGTAAAACAAATTGCTGACGGAACTTTTGAATGTGAATCATCATCTCCCTAGCCTAATCCCATATCTCTCGGGGCCGGCAACCTAATCTAGGGGATTGAACGAGGGTACTGGTTTTTACACAGAGCGACTGCCATCTGACTTCCGCAACGCAGAAGGGAAACCAGACCCTATCCTAGATTAGGTCAGTTTTCAAGTCGCCAATGCTTAGCACTGGCCTCTGACATGGCTTTACTTTTGAATCTACCCATGAAACTGAACAGCTTTCTTCAAAGAACTCAGTTTGAAATATAAAAAGTGGCACTGGCTCACTGATGCAAGGAACTGTGCTTGGGTCATTTTGTTTAGGAGGTTCAAATTATTAATTCATCATGATTCGACCTATGCTCCTTGGGGAAAGTTGTTCGGTACCATGAATAGGACTAGGACTTTACAATTTGGTCAGCTAAAGTTTTTACATCCTGTATATTAAATAGTACTAGCTAGGCTGCGCTAGCGAGCGTCCCGACCGCCCGACCGCGCGGCTAATTGAATCACTAGCTGCACCTTTTATATGCACTTCACAAAAAATCAAACACGTTCATGTTTTGGACGACAACGGGTTTTATTGTGTTCATAATGTGGTGATGTGTAAACGTGTTCAATATTCAAAATGCTACTGTTCTTTATAAATAAAATAGAGAGTTTAAATTGAAGGAAATTTTGTGGAGTTTCCCACACAAACCTATCCTATTTGATAATGGTTTCGATATTTGGTTTAGAAATAAAAGTGCATTGTTCTTGGGTAAAGACCTATGAGCTGTAGAATTTAAAAATAGTATGAATAAAATACAAAGTCAAATAAAAGAATTTCATAAAGGTGATTTTAAAATCCACGTATCCATTGAGTTGGCAAATCTGACAAATCAGATCAAACGACTGAGGAAAGGTGCAGGGACAAGCGTCTGCAATGAACCGTGGTGGCTACCGGTCAGCAAATCAACACTCACTAGCTTCCCTTGTAGAATATGTAGATAGGCAAACAAGTCGACTTGAATAACTTGATCAGCCAGAAGGATTCATCCACGGTTAGTTGCTCTTTAAAGGTAGAAAATATCCGCCGACGACATTTTTTTAATAATATAAGTATTAGGTTCTCAGACTGCGGTGTACCCACCACTTAGTGACTTTTATGGGTTAATACCTACAACAGCCCACAATCTGATAGGGGTTGCTCAGGCAACGACACTGAACAACTTTCACGAAGACATTTCGAAGTAAAAAAAAAATGTTTACATACAAAACGTCCACACTCCTGGGTGATGTAGCTACTCAATGGTAAAGCGGTTTTTAAAATACCTTAAATCGCTCTCTTAACGTAAAAATACCAGTGACGCAGAAAGCACTTGAGCCCAATAAAGCGCACATAACAAGCAAGTCCAGTAAATGTCCCGCAGGTAGGCAATTAGCGGTCGCCGGGACATGTCCCTCCCGCGCCACGTGATGTCCCGTAACAAGCTGTCAAACTTTTTGCAACACCCTTTGTTTGAGACGCAGACGGGGCGGGCGGAGCCAATAATGACGACGCTAAGATGACGCCTGCAGACAATATTTTGAACAGTAACATTTTCTAGGAAAGGGATGGTAAAAGAAAGAGATGAAACTACCAATCGAAAATACTAATACTCTTTCCAGGCATAGATACTAGAAAATGTCGTAATGAGGGATTAATCACTACGCAATTTTGATAATTAAATTCAAACGTGTCGAAACAGTTGCGCTACATCTGATAAATTAGAGTCATTTCAGGTATTGTTTGTTGCTTTAGTTGTGTGTTGTCACCTAAGAGAAATATATCCCTAATGGGGTAGGCAGAGCGTAAACGACCCAAAAGAAAGATCGCTTTGCCACGTCTGACAAAGTATTGTTATTTAAGATAGATTTACATACATACATACATATAATCACGCCTTTATCCCTAATGGGGTAGGCAGAGCGTAAACGACCTAAACAAAGGTCGTTCCGCCACGTCTGACAAAGTTTTGAGGGTTGTTTAGGATATATTTGTAGGTATATTGCTGTAGTGACAGGTTGTCAGCCCATCGCCTAAATTGCAATATACTGAAACCCTCCGATCCCTTAGCTGGTTTTTACAGCTTGCCCGGGAGGAAATGCAGCTAGCACATTCTATGTTTTTCTTTCGCTCCCAGTCCAGCGTGGAAAAAGAGAAACAGCTTATACATTATTCCTAAATACTTTTTACACTCCCAATTCAATAAGCAGTGTACCTTAGTAATTGAATAGCAGTGCATTACTTCGAAAGGCACGGTTTCAAGCATAATACCGAACTCTGCCAGGTTTTTCCATACCGAACCACTCCAGGAATTAAATTACAAACAACTCACCTCAACTCCGCTAGTCCAAGCTTTTAAAAACTATCACGTCATAGAATATGTCACACAGTAGGCACTAGGCATTTCCAGCGATGTGAAACATACAATTGCTGAAAATGAATTAAAATCTGACTTTATTCAGTCTAAATTATTCAGTCAACATTTTGGTTTAATAATAAGTGTGTATATGGTTTAATAGTAAGTTGCTGTTAATATAAAATGTATCTTAAGTATTAAATTGTCTACAAAACGTAAACCTAAAGTAAAACAATTGGCAGGTTGACTGGGAAGCTAAAAAAAACCAAAACGTTTATACTTAACTGATGGTTATACCGCATCAAAGTCCGTTGCGTCGTTTTAAAGATCTAAGCATACATATGGATATAGGGACAGAGAAAGCGACTTTGTTTTATACTATGTAGTGATAGACGTAATATATATTTTGGTGTAATAATAAGTGAGTTATGATTATGCAATCCAGTAAATTTGTTGTTAGTATAAAAATGTATCTTAAGTATTAACTTATCTACAAAACGTAAACTTAAAGTAAAACAATAGGCAGATTAATTGGGAGGATAAAAAAAAACAAAACGTTTACACTTAACTGATGGTTATACTGTGGATCTCATTGACCATTTTAAAAAAGACACATTTATATTCAATAATCGAGTTGAAAATACTTCTATATTATTAATTTGAGTAGTCAATATTTATTCATTTAACCTTCCATGCTGGACTGCCAGCTGCTTTTCTTCCCGGGCATGCTGTAAAAACCAACTAAGTGATCCGAGGGTTTCAGTATATTATTGCATTTTAGGCGATGGGCTGACAACCTGTCACTACAGCAATATATCAACAAATCTGTCTTAAATTACCCTCAAAACTTTGTCAGACGTGGCGGGACGACCTATGTTTAGGTGTTTACGTTATGCCTACACCATTAGAGATAATGGCGTGATTATATGTATGTATGTAATATTTACAGTAGGAGTGACGTTATAACCCTCAACTTTCATACAAAAAAGCTATATTGACATTTAATTAAAAGTTGCTGATTTGACTAGTAGGAAAATAGCGTATTATATTGACATAAACTGAAGATGATGATAATGATGACCCTATAATTTGTGTTTGTGTATGTAGTAAACAGGAGACAATTTTACATGTCTGCAAGAACATGATCTTTGACGAGTAAAACATATCGCAATATTGGTAAGGAAGGCAAAGTTTTCCATTTTGCGTGTAGCGAGTAGATGCAAGCGAGGCTCAGGTTTAGGGATCGGTTGTTATAATATTTAAAAAGCATTGATTAGTAATTAAAGGAGAGGATGCAAAAATTATATATTTATCAATAATCATCACTAACCGCTCCTCTGTGTATAAAAAATAATAAAAGCTTGACTTTGGATTGGATACAAGAAATAACAAGCTTTAATACATCTGTTAAAGTAAAAGCATACTACAAAAAACTACTCATATACTCAGTCTAAATCAATCTGTAAAGGTATATATCAAATTGGCTTCTAAAATTAAGCTACAACGAAGCTGAGGACCATTTTATTATACAATCTTAAATTAAATAATAATTGGTCAGTGGCTAACAGCAAATAAAGTCGGTACCCACTTTTCGGCATAGGGCTGTTCCCATTATATACATATTTTATATCTAATTAAGTCTATTACCAATAGCAATAATAACTGCGATGCATATGCCCACACACTACACACATGCAAACAGAGACACTTTCACACACACATACACACACACACCCAGATTTATATACTCACATTGTCTTGTTTTATCATAGTCTTGATTTTTCATTGTTTTTTTTAATTAACTTTTTTTGTTGTTTTATATTTTACTCCAAACTATTCTTTGGAGCAGCTATATGACAGGGTATGCTAGTTTAGGCGTCAGTCTCCACATATAACATATATTGCCCAAATGATTGTTTGTGATGTTTTTGTTCTTGTATGTTATTGTGGAGAAAAAAAAACGGATTATTTCTTTATTATTAAAATGATCAAAAGATATGTGACAAGTTAAATGCAAATCAAATACACACAAATGACTACGGAACTTCATAATGGACGTTTCGAACACGCCCTTGCCTAGCTTTTTATGCAAACTTATAGCTCTTAAATTACGTTCGCCGGTGCAACGATTGATGCATGTGCAACAAAGTTTTAATGCATATTACTGGGACTAATAGATTGCTTTGGATATTCCGGTTTTCAAACTTTATCTGCTCCCTACTTGAATTAACCATTGCATTGGCGATGACAACC
Source organism: Scrobipalpa costella (assembly GCA_949820665.1). Classification (NCBI taxonomy): domain Eukaryota; kingdom Metazoa; phylum Arthropoda; class Insecta; order Lepidoptera; family Gelechiidae; genus Scrobipalpa; species Scrobipalpa costella. The sequence continues at coordinate 25,606,202 of OX463298.1, forward strand.
AACAGAATGTATTGAAGGAATTATTAAATTCACATTTAGTTTTTATTCCTTGTTTGCTTGCAGATGTATTTCTTCCATGCTGAACTAGGAACGACAGATAAAACAAGCCAGCCGCATTTCCTCCTAAGCATGCTATAAAAACCAGCTAAGGGATCCGAGGGTTTCTGTATGTTGCAATTTAGGCGATGGGCTGACAACCTGTCACTACAGCAATATGCCTACAAATGTATCTTAATTAACCCTCAAAACTTTGACAGACGTATCGGAACGATCTTTTTTTGTGTCGTTTGTGCTCTGCCTACCCATTAGGGAAGACGGCGTGATTATATGTATGTTATTCATAGATTTAAAAAGATAGACTGTTTCACTTCTGGGTCCTGCATAAAAATTATGAGTTACTTCTTACTTTTGTCTCTTCAGTCGTAAAAAATTGAAAAAAGAACTTCTTTTTATGAAAAGTACATACATACATACATATAATCACGCCTTTATCCCTAATGGGGTAGGCAGAGCGTAAACAACCAAAACATAGGTCGTTCCGCCACGTCTGACAAAGTTTTGAGGGTTATTTAAGATATATTCGTAGGTATATTGCTGTAGTGACAGGTTGTCAGCCCATCGCCTAAATTGCAATACACTGAATCCCTCGGATCCCTTAGCTGGTTTTTACAGCATACCCGGGAGGAAATGCAGCTGGCACATTCTATGTTTTTCTCTCGCTCCCAGGCCAGCATGGAAAAAACGAAAGAAATCAAAACAAACGTTTTTTTTTCTCAATATCTTGATTAAACAACCGTAGGATCAGTCTCATTAGCAAATGAAAGCTACTGCACCCTGTATAAGCCAGTTAGTAACCCGCAAAGCGTAGACTGTATTTACTGGAGCCTCACCTTTGATTGGCCGAGCTTACGGGCTGGCTGATGGTTGAAGGCTTGAGGGATGGAGCTAGGGGTGAATGAATACTTGAGGTAAAGGTAAAAAAAATATATAAAAGGGTATTTTATTATTATTGCTGGCTTTCTAAACATGTGTATTTCTTAACTACAAAAAAGAAGGCTCTCATGAAAATTCAACGGAATTAAGTTTATCATCAGCATAGAATCATCACATCATGACGTGCGTGAGAAATAATGAATGTATACACGTACAGTCCGTTTAGTGATGGCGATTTTTTTCCCCTGAGAATAATATATTATCTAAAAAAAAAGAACACAAAACAAAATAATATCGTTTATACGAGAAAACGCTGAAGATAATTTAATACTACAATAGTTTTCTTTAGGATTTATTTAATATGACATTATGACATTTATAATTTAATTTATATTTTTTTATTAATATTTCAACATATTCATAGTAATATGTTTGTTTTCTTTGTTTGTTTGTCCTCTTTTTAATTTATATATTAAATTGCAATGTGCTTGTTATATGGGTGAATGCCTGAAATAAAGAGAATTTGAATTTGAATTTAATTATAGTTGGAGAAAAAAGTATTATATATTATCTGTTAATTCACCCCTCCCAATCATAACTAATTCTATGATAGCTAATCACCTAATCTCACAATGTCGATTCCCCTGACGTCAGATTCTATTACCGATATCAGGATAAGCCGTATTAGTTGTAACGAAAATGTCACTCAACACTCATAGTACAATGGCATTAGAAAATATCATTTACTTTCTTTTTGCTGATCTCTGCTTTTCATTAAAGCTGTGTAACTCTGCTGCGCATGTTGACAGCGAATTTCTTTTAAAAATACAGCCACAACATTATAAACATACATACATATAATCACGCCTATATCCCTTATGGGCTAGGCAAACCGTAAACGAGCTAAACAAAGGTCGTTACACCACGACAAATGAGTCATGTGACGAAACATTTAGACGCCGACTAAAGAACCTTTTATTGGAAAAATCATTTTACTCTGTTAAAGAGTATATGAATTGTAATTTTTAATTTGTTTAAATATTAATTCATTATAGTGACATGGATTCGATTTTTAATTAATATTAATTATTATTATTTTTTTCCTTTATTATTATTTGACATGTTATATTATTTTATATTGTATACTTTTGACGATCACATTACGGATGACATAATTGTATTTACTATATTTTAATTTAATTTTGAAACCTGTAATTGTGAAATAAATGAACTGAACTGAACCACGTCTGACAAAGTTTTGAGGTTTATTTAAGATCAAATTGTAAGTATATTGCTGTAGTGTCAGGTTGTCAACCCATCGCATAACTTGCAATATACAACAACCCTCGGATCCCTTAGCTGGTTTTTACAGTATGCCCGGGAGGAAATCCAGCTGGCATATTCTATGTTTTTCTCCCACTCCCAGTTCAGCATGGAAGTAACCTTTGTTGTTGTCTTCCTATTGTTCAAAATAGGGTTTGTGACCGCAATGTGTGCCAATTTCTTGGGCTTCACTGAAATATTAGAGCTCCATACATCTTTGTCATTAGTATAGTCATCTAACTTATAATATACACTTATTAACCCGTTTTTAAACATTCTAATCTTATCTCATCTTCTTATCTTACTTAACCTACATCATCCCATTGCTGGGCAATCGCCTCCTCTTCTCCTTCCACATCTAATACCAACTAAAAGTACAATCAGATGCCTTCTTCCTTGCTGGCCTGGGAGCGAGAGAAAAACATAAAATGTGCCGGCTGCATATCCTCCCAGATATGCTGTAAAAACCAGCTTAGGGATCCGAGGGTTTCAGTATATTGCAATTTAGGCTATGGGCTGACAACCTGTCACTACCTACAAATTTAATAAATAATATACATACATACCACTATATATTATTTATTAAAACGACCGGTTTCGTTACACCATCATGAGGCAGTATTTAAAAAAGCGAAAACAAGTGTTTTGACTTTTTAAATACTGCCTGGTGATGGTGTAACGAAACCGGTCGCTTTAGTAAATAATATATAGCGGAACTAGTGTAAATAGAGTTTTCTTAATAGTATACTGGAGTTCCATCAAGAAATAACAACACAAAGAGTAACATACTTACAAATGTATCTTTAATAACCCTCATAACTTTGTCAGACGTGGCGGAACGACCTTCGTTTAAATCTGCCTACCCCATTAGGGATAAAAGCGTGATTATTTGTATGTATGTAGTACGAACAGATGACCAGTCTCATACCACCATCCCTGAGCTCATCTTACATGCAGCAAACACCATCACACAGTTATCACATAATGCAGCTAATTATTATAGCGTGTGGAAATCTGGACTGGGATGCTGGACTGGCAGCGAGAGAAAAACATAGAATGTGCCAGCTGCATTTCGTCTCAGGTATGCTGTAAATACCAGCTATGGGATCCGAGAGTTTCTGTAAATTGCAATTTAGGCGATAAGCTGGTAACCTGTCACTACAGCAATATACTTACAAATTTATCTTAAATAACCCTCTAAACTTTGTCAGACATGGCAAACGACCTTTGTTTAAGTCTGCCTACCCCATTAGGGATAAAAGCGTGATTATATGTATGTATGTAGTACGAACAGATGACCAGTCTCATACCACCATCCCTGAGTTCATCATACATGCAGCAAACACCATCACACAGTTATCACATAATGCAGCTAATTGTAATAGCGTGTGGAAATCATGGATAATTGCATCGAACCACGCCTCCTTCTTACCCGACTGCGCGAAGTAAAGAAGACTACCAGATCACTAGTCTCATCATCCCTGAGCTGATTATACATGCAGCAAACACCATCACACATAACATAATGTAGATAACTGTAATAGCGTGTGGAAATTATGGATAATTACAACAAACCACGCCCACTTTATTACCCAACTGTGCAAGGTAAAGAAGGATAATGTTGTTTGGTTCTCTGTGGAGCTATAGAGACCTGATTTTGATATTTTTATCGTCAATCAATTCCTCCAACTCTTGCGAGAATCACTTAAGACATGCATGATCATAATAATTTCAATTTAATTGCGACAACTAGACTCCCATTTTGTGAAAAAGAAAACATGAAAGTTAGCGAACTTTGTTTAGTATGATTTCGGCTGAAGGACTTATTTCCATGCCAAGACTCTTAAAAACGGGGTTTCTTGCAATAAGGAGGAAGTACCTATCAATTACTTTTGAGATTCTCCCATTTTTGATTTATCAGACTTAAACTTACTTCAAAATCAAAACTTTTCACGCAGTTGGGTTTCATTTTCGTGTAGGTAACATGGTGGTAGGGGGTAGCAGCAGTTCAGCCAACCAGGCCGGACTGTTTGCATGCGCGACGAATTTAAATAAGCAGTAATTTTTAATCTGTTCACGAATTTCTGTTACTACGACATTAATAAATTGAGCGATATTTTCATTGCGTGTAAAATTGAACAGGTATTTCGTTTAATACTGTTTGATCTTTTAAAACTGCCAGTATTCAGTAAAGTGTCGTTCGGTTTCAGTAAAATTGGATTTATTTATTTATTTTAACCTTTTGAAATACGGCTAGGAACTGCCCCATTAAAATAAATGACGTGCACTTTGTTCATAGATATTTGATTGTAAATTTGATTTGTAAGTACCGAAGTATCGAAGTTAAACACTTTGCATTGTAGCTGACATCACAAAGGTAGTTAAAACCTGAAACGTTAATTCGGCCCTTTTGTTATTTTTTATGAGATGCTTTTAGTCCCGTGATTTATAGGAAATAAATGCATCATCATTATCGCCTTAGCCTTATCCCGTATCTCATGGGGACGGCTTCCTAATCCAGGGGATTGAACGAGGTTACTGGTTGTACACAGAGCGACTGCCATCTGACCTCCGCAACCCAGAAGGGAAACCAGACTCAATAATAGATTAGGTCAGAGTTTTCAAGCCACCAGTGCTTAGCACTGGCCTCTGACATGGCTTAACGACTAATATCTTCGGTATTAAACGATATTAACTTGGACCAACGGCTTAACGTGCCTTTTGAAGCACGGAAAAAGCTCCGAATAACCGTTCATATGAAATTCGAAAACCGAAAAACATGGGTCTTCTTCTTCTACTGTCGAGTGGGTATCGAGTCTATCGACCCGATGAACCCTGGTGTCAGAATTTTTAAACCGCCTAGTAGCACAACTATCAGGCCTCTGACATGGTTTGAGTAACGACCACTATCAGAGCCAGTGACCGGGACCGACGGCTTAACGTGCCCTCCGAAGCACGAAATCTTTTTCTGTTTCGGACAATCAGATGATTCAGCCTGCAATGTCCTAAACAAACTGGGGAAAAATTCACAAAGTGATAAATTCTCAAATATCAACTTTGTGTTTCTCCCCTGGGAATCGAACCCAGGACCTCCGAATCAGGAGTCCATGGCAGTAAACACTAGACCACGGAGGCAGTTAAAACATGGGTATTGGAAATAAATATAACATCAGACGTATATTCAATCCTACCTACTTGAAAAGTTAAATAGAGCATAAAATATTTTTCTCGTAGTTATGATGTAGGTGTAATTTCTGTATGTCTATCTTTATGGTGAAAAGTCCTGCTACAAAAAATGCCAATTCACATTTAAATACAGTCCTCACCTTCAATTCCTCGGGGAAGAGACGGGAGGTCACGAATTTCATTAGCAGTATGAAAGGGCGGTCTCGCGGGACCCCGGCCCTGCGCTGCGTCGCGGCGTGCCAGCATGCGACCAGTGTGAATTGACCTGCTGCTGAGATTTTGCAAATGTAAAATGGACATCATTGTTGTTTTGCAAACTGTCAATGATTTGTTTTAGGTTACTTCTTTCTGTGTCTCTACATCAACCAATAATTTTAATCTAAGTACAGAAAGAACATAACGATGCAAACAATAAAGAATTTAATTAAAAAAATAAAAAAATAAACGTAAAAGTTGTCTGATCGAGATGGTAATTTTGTATGGACAGTGCATTTTTTTTCATATCCTGAAAGAATTTCTTGGTTTAACTTGTTCAGTATCGTTAACTGAGCAAGCCCATCAGTCTGCGGGACGTTGTCCCTTACACCCGGTATTAACTGTACCTAACCTACGCACTAGTGCTACCCACTGCCAGATAAGACCCCTCCCGACCAGGGGGTTATTTCCATACTCACCACGGCAGGAGAATGAGCGATGAAGTGCAGAGCAAGATTTTATTTACATTAGGGTACACTACTGTCCTTTCCCTAATTAACTAGGATTTTAAGACGCCCATGGTATAATTTTCTTCTTCTGTCGAGTGGGTATCGAGTCTATCGACCCGATGAACCCTGGTGTCAGAGTTTTAAAACCGCCTAGTAGCACCACTATCAGGCCTCTGACATTGTTTGAGTAACGACCACTATCAAAGACAGCGACCGCGCCCGACGGCTTGGTGGTATGGTATATGAAGTGATGCAAATCCTAACAGGCACAGGAAGAATTCAGTCCTATACAGAAATTTAAGTGCTGATTAAATATTACTGAGGTTTATGAAATCTGTTCAACTAAAGTTACGAAAAACCTCCCTCAGGTCAAGTTGAACTGGTCGGGATAATCAGCCGGACCCTATTGTCAACGAAGGGTTTATCAATCGAGGAATAAATTGACCCCGGACCCTGCCCACCGCCGCCCGACGTCCGTGGACCTACGCGGCCCTTTGTTCCGCGTACACCGAATCTGATTGGATTTCGCTAAGCTTTGATACAAAAAAACTCTTTAAAAAAACTATTTTAGAGTACATTGCTTCGTTCTTACACTCACAGAAATATGGAAAACCTAATTTTCCCCTGATTAATAAGTAAATCATGTGAGGAAGGAACAGCAAAAGATCTCTGTGTAATAAAATGTATTAAAAGAAACATTAAACATGTAACCTTCCAATATTTTACAACTAACCTAGCACTTACCTCTACATTGACGCTCAAACCTACCGAATAGGAAGAAACAATAAAAAAAATGTATGAAACTTTTTATCAATTTGTATAAAGCTTTTTAATTATTTTCTTCCATGCTGGACTGGGACTGAGAGAAAAACATAGAATGTGCCAGCTGCATTTCCTCCCGGGCATGCTGTAAAAAACAGCTAAGGGATCCGAGGGTTTCTGTAAATTGCAATTTAGGCAACAGGCTGACAACCTGTCACTACAGTAATATACCTACAAATCTATCTTAAATAACCCTCAAAACATTGTCAGAGGGGGCAGAACGACCTTTTTTTAGGATGTTTATGCTCTGCCTACCCCATTACGGATAAAGGCGTGATTATATGTATGTATGAAGCTTTTTATCATTTTGTATGAAGCTTTTTAACAATCTTTTCTGTAACTTTGTTGCAATCAATGTATTATAAAGTAAGAGGGTAGTTTTTTAGGGGTGGTTAGTGTGAGACGTTATTTTCCGAAACGAATGGTTGATAGTTGATCGGGTTAAGAGTAAACAAAGATCGGTGATTCATGGGAAAAGTGAATCTGTTTGAATTGATATTGTTATCGGATAAAGCTTTATTTATGAGGTTTTTATTGTAAACTAACTATGAAAGGAAATAATCTGTGGGAAAACTACAGTTCGGTAATGGTTACCGTGAGTTATGGTACATCTCATGGAAATCTTACTTAATTTGTTCATGGCAAAGAACGTGAAGATTTGTACATACATACATATAATCACGCCTATATCCCTAATGCGGTAGGCGGAGCGTAAACGACCTAAACAAATGTCGTTCCGCCACGTCTGACAAGTTTTGAGGGTTATTTTTATTCCAGATAAATCTGTATATTACTCTGGTGAGGTTGTTAGCCCATCGCCTAAATAACTATATTGAAACCCTCGAATCCCTTAGCTGATTTTCACAGCAAACCCAGGAGGAGATGCAGCTGGCACATTCTATGTTTTTCTATCACTCCCAGTCCAGTATGGAAGATTTTTATTTTAACGATTTTAATAATTTATTTTTAAAATATAAGTAAAGTAGCTACTCAGGGAATCAAAGAGAGCGGCATATTCTTAAAGTCGTCTGAAACTGAGTAATTATTACATTATCATATTGGTTTTATAAATTAACCTTACCAGAGCTAGACAACCTAACCTATCCTAACCTAGGCCAAAGAAAATATAATATTAGCTTATGTCAGGTACTCGTAAAATAACCACTTCTATCCAAAGTTATTCTGTTAAAAAAAGAACAGCGTACACTTAAATATCTCCGCTCAAATCATAACTCCACCGCCGCGGGTTTAAACCGTCCCCAATTAACTTGACAGCTACATAACAACAGGGACTTGCAATAACAAACACAGAGCGGTGGGGGCGCCACTGTGCTGTTAAATAAATGCACTGTCAAATGATAATGTTAATCCGTCACATGCAATGTGTCGCGAAACGTCCCACGGGGTTTATTGGGCTGTGCACACGGGCGGTTATAAACTTGCTATTTGGACAAAGTTTATTAAGGTGGTTCGAGAGTGCCTGAAATACAATCATTGCTATGAATATTTTACGTTTTGTGACAATCGCAACTAATTCTCCATTGTATAATCATTGTATGATCAGTGTTTCTCTACTATACGAGTATTATGCATAAATTATACATATAAACCTTTCTCTTGAATTACTCTATCTATTAAAAGAATCCGCATCAAAATCTTTTGTGTAGTTTTAAAGGTTTATGCATACATAGGGATATAGGGACAGAGAAAGCGACTTTGTTTTATACTATGTAGTGATAATTATAACAATTCATAACGAGTGTTTAAGGTTTGTATTACCCAAGTGCTAAAAGTGACCACATACATAGCGTATATTCCAATATTTTTAAGTAGGTATCCCTAAAGTGTTGCCAATCAAAATATTTTATATAGTTGTAGAGACGTCACTTATAAATCTATACTATCGATTCGTAGATCCCCTTAACTAAATCATAACTAAAATTATTACCCTCCATATCTTTCCTCTCAGAATAGATAATAACACGTGACCATTTTAGTTCAGAATTTGTGTTTTTTTGCACAAACAAATTGCCCTCAAAGGACTTGATTGCTTTTTTGTTTTGAGTCAGAGCATTATATTTTGTGAAGCTGCCTCCTAATATAACCTACTGGTCTGACTTATTATTACTTACATCAATTTAAAAAAATAACGACGGCAGTACCTTGTTTTATATTTTTTATTCAATTTCATTTCACAATTTAAAAATAATAGTAAATAACATAAAATGTTGCTGTTTGTGCAGTCCAGAGCAAATGCAACTATAAACGCCGCGTTTCTACCGCCCGCCTGCAGTTTAAAATCAAAGGAATGCGTTGGGAAGGGGCGCTGTGACACGTGCTCTGCGCTGATTGGTCACATGACGTTGAGCCTTTATTTTCACAAAAAAGAAAAAGATCTTTTCTTTAAATCTCTATTAATTTGATAGATTTGTTAATATAATTTTCAAGCTGGATAATATAAGTAAGTATTACCTTATTTTGGCGGTCTGGCATTGAAGAAAACCCTACCATATTTTGAAGAAATGTACACAATTTATAAGCTAGCGAAATGTAAGTGAATATCTCGTTTCACACGGAAATCAGAAGCCATTTAGAGTAAGCTTGGTCCTCCATCAAGTTTGGGGGATTTTCCCATAACTCCCTGGTAGTAGTAGCGACGAGCAGTAGGTACCAGGGCTTCAGCAGTCCCATTCCCTCGAGTTTGGTATTTCCCGTGTTCCGTCGCATTTGTGGGTGTTTAGTTAATTAGCGCTGGCTACGAACTAATTTCGGTTTCCAAACTAATTATCTGATAGTCGGGACGTAATAGTTTTCGAATAAGCTGTCGTTGTGATGAGTATAACTTTTGCATGCCTAATTATTGTGGTAATTAAAATTAATACATACATATAATCACGCCTTTATCCCTAATGGTGTAGGCAGAGCGTAAACCACCTAAACAAAGGTCGTTTCGCCACGTCTGACAACGTTTTGAGGATTATTAAAGATACATTTGTACGTATATTGCTGTAGTGACAGGTTGTCAGCCCATCGCCTAAATTACAATATACTGAAACCCTCGGATCCCTTAGCTGGTTTTCAGCATGCCTGGGGGAAATGCAGCTGGTACATTCTATGTTTTTCTCTCGCTCCCAGTCCAGCATGGAAGACAATGGATATATTAAAATTAATATAGGCAAGTTTTACAGTCTGTTACGTAAAATATAAAATAGACGTACAATACTAATACAATTCAGACCTGGTTTCTTTTACAACGAGGCGATGCCGAAAAATAACCGTGATTTTTGAAAAATTATAATCATTTTACTTGTCAGGTAAAACCTGTATAAACATATACTTGTCACTAAATTGGTGACTGGTTTTAAGTTTCGTAAAGAGCCTATTCTGTGATGGCATCAGAGTACTAAACCCGGCAGACCAACGCACATGGTGGCATTATGAAGACCATTGTACAAGTGTAAAGGCACTTTGGCGTTTGATTGTGAGAGAAAACGAAACGCATCGGTTCGTCGTTTGTTGACCACTGCTTGTTTCGTCTTCATTTCGACTCATCAGATGCGGAAGTGTCCGCATTACAGTCGGTTTGTAAATGCTTCACTCTTGTGAGCTTAGCTTGTTTGGATCGGAACGGAGTCCAACACTTTAGGAGCTTTGCTTTATAAACATCGCATTATCTCGACAGGGATACACGTGGGAAAAGGCCTCCTTGCGGGGACGACCACTCTGCGGATATCATGCTTAACGGCTGCTCCTAAACAGTTGGTTCCGTTCCGATCCAAACAAGCTAAGCTCACAAGAACGAACCACTTGCAAACCATTGTACAACATAGATGAACTTGGAATAATCTTGTTCAGATCCTTTGTACCAGTGAAATACCATACGATTACGATCGAGCCAAAAGAGCAATAAGTTCTTTGTATTGAAATTGACCGCCCTATCTGTCCAATAATAAACATACATACATATAGTCACGCCTTTATCCCTAATGGGGTAGGCAGAGCGTAAACGACCTAAACAAAGGTCATTCTGTCACGTCTGATAAAGTTTTGAAGGTTATTTAAAATGGATTTGTTGCTGTAGTGACAGGTAATCAGCCCATCTCCTAAATTGCAATATACTAAAACCGTCGGATCTCTTAGCTGATTTTAACAGCATGACCGGGAGAAAATGCAGCTGGCACGTTCTATGTTTTTTTCTCGCTCCCTGTCCAGCATGGATGGATAAAAATCACTTCAAATTGAAAGCTGAAAAGCAGATCTTCCATCGATGGCTATTGGTGCATATCTTCGCGCCGTGCAGCTCCCAGCTTGGGAAGCCAGGCCGGTTGAAGCTTCCCACACTATAAATGCAGATGCGATCTGGATTAATCTAGATCTGCTCACTCGCACCCGGTATCATACAGGGGCCGATTTAGTCACAAAATGCTATCGATTCGAAGATCGCACATCTTAACTAAATCTTGTCTACAATGATTGCTGTCTCTTTCTGTTCTCTCATGATACAAAATTACAGGTAGGTGTAGACTTACATAAATAAATACTAATAAAAAAAAATGGGCATAACAAACAGGTTTTAAACAGTATAGTGACTGGTGTCTCCCTTTATGCTACATTGCCTGTGTCGGGAGACACCACTCTTCCTAAATATGCACATACTTATAATCTGTGAGTATCCACAAAAATAAAACTAATTTTACTTAGCTAAGAAAACTTACATTAAATAAGTCGTGATTTTTGCAACTACAAATTACTACCAATATATACGTATTATGATAACCTAATCGTTGCTAGATGGTTCCTGTTTTATTAAATAAAACATTTTCAGCGGATGGTGTGTTTATAAATTTTGGCGAATTTTACATTTTGTTTTCTTTGTCAGGGTTGCTCTCAAAATGATCAACTACCTATCAAAAGATAACATTATTTATGTCACATTCTGTCTCCCTGCTTTATACACACCTACACTTGGCCACACTCAAAATCTACATGTACGATATGCACTTAACCATACGCGCACTTTTCTGAGTATCTAGCCTTTTCAGCAATATACGAATAATTACGCAATACCAGTGCAGTGGTATCTTCAGTGATTGTGCATAGCTATACGAAAACCAATCAATCCTCCGTCCGTCCCTGTTCCACACACGTACCGAGTACCGACAAACGGGCGTAACGATATTAATTATTCATCGAGCCGACGAATAAACCAATTTCACGCTTCTTTGCGCGCGAATCATAGCCCGGCTTATACAGGATGGTTCGTTACAGTAGCGCAGGGAAAATTTTCCATAATTTCACGTCAGTTTTGAGGAGAAAAATGAATGCGGTCGTATGCGGTCCTGAATCTTTGGACAGGATCACACAGACGTATCTTTGTACAAATTATTACGATAGAAACTGTGTCCAGCTGAAAAACATACGTCATATCCCTTGCCGGGTAGGGAGAGCGTCTACAGCCTCTTAAAACCCAATTTCATTGCATCTGTGAATATTTAGAGGAATTTCAGGCTAGAATACCCTGCTGATTAAAATAAGTCCCTAGTTAACATATTTAATAGGGAACCGAAGAAGAAGAATGATAGGCCACGTGATACAACATAACGAATTTTTAAAAATCATCAAAGAAGGGAAATTAGAAAGCAAGAGAGGAAGGGGAAGACCGAGACGCAGTTACTTTGGCCAAGTTAAAGAGAAGGTGAATGTCAAGTCGTATCAGGAAGTGGAATCGTTGGCAGAAGACAGAGAAAATTGACGATTACTTCACCAACAAGTGCCCAGCACTTAAATTAAAGAAGAAGTTAACTTATTAATTTATTATACCTGATTGATTGTGCTCAAATATTCTTGCAACTGGATAAACTGTCTCTACAATCAACACAGTCAGTTATTTAAAAATACTGAAGAATGTGTTGATAAAATATAATTGTACCTGAATAGAAATCCTACCGCCTGTAGAGCAATAACTAAACGCGGCCGTAAGCTGAACCCGCGGATCAAATTTGCTGCGTCAGCGCGCGACCGACACATTACATCCTTGTTTTATTGGATAATTAATTGCATACTGAACCAACATGCACTGCTTCTGTGTAAAACTGACGTTATTGCACTTTTGGTGCATATAATATGAGCAAACTGAAAAAACCGCTCAAAATATTAATTTATATTGTACAATTATGTATGAGTGGGCGATTAGTGAGGTGCTGAGTCAGGATAGTACCAGCACATCTCTCTAACTCAGAAATAGAGAATGGTTACTCCGTGGAAAAGCAAATAGCCTTTGAAAAAAAGAAAAAGTTAATTCATGAGACTGAACTTAATGTTCCAAGGAATACAAATATCAAAAAAATATTCTCAGATCTAATATGATTTAAGGACCTGACTGACACCAGTATGGGAAGTCCAATTTTATTTTGTTGAAAGATGATCCTTGGTTGATTCCACTAGGTTGGCTGGAAGAGATCTCTTATAGAGATAAGCTCGCCTTTGCTATAATTTTAATATTTAACCAATGTATTGAAAATTATGCAATAAATATTATAGAATAGAATAGCTTTATCCCCAGGAAACTGAAAGTTTACAACAACACACATTGCCAAAGTAATAATTAAATTAATTTACACTATACTACTGCCCACGGAAAAGGGACTTACTCAGCATTTAGTTGCAAAGAGTAGTACATGTACTCTCTATAATACAAAGAATATATCATACATACATACATACATAAAATCACGCCTTTATCCCTTACGGGGTAGGCAGAGCGTCAAACGCCTCGCAAAAGGCGTCTTCGCCACGTCTGACAAAAATTGAGGGCAATTTTAGATTGCAATGTGTATTGCTATAGTGACAGGTTGTCAGCCCATCGCCTAAATTACAATACACTGTAACCCTCGAGTCCCTTTTGCTGACTTCTACAACATGCCCGGGAGGAAGGGCAGCTGGAACATTCTATGTTTTTCTATCTCTCCCAGTCCAGCATGGAAGAAAATATATATATCCCATCAGTCTCATGAGTGAAATCACCCCACTTCAGTGAGTTGCCAGATTCGACATTACATGCCGAAGAAAGAGGCCATAAACATATTACCGTGTATAAACTGTAGTAATATTTTAATAGGCAACTTTGTCGAACTGGCAGCATGGAGGCTGGAGGCTGGAGGCATGCCGGTTGGTGATTTAATCCCATGAATATGGAAGCGGTGGTTAATTTTTGTGCGCTTCGCGGGCGCTCATTTAATTACCAGGCTGAGGATTCGGGCCACTGAGGGGTAGGTAAGGGATGAAGGGGTAAGGAGAAATTTACAGAGTACGATTTTTGTTCGAAAAGGTATTTGTAAAAAGTACCTCCAATCTCTTATTTTGTGAATATGGAAAGACAAGATCTGACATCTGACCTCCAAAATTTGAATATGTCACCCCATATTGTTGATGACAGAATAGTTATTAAATGTCGCAATGTTTCTTCCGTGCTGGCCTGGGAGCGAGAGAAAAACATAGAATGTGGTTAGCTGCATTTCCTCCCGGGTATGCTGTAAAACCAGATAAGCAGAGGGTTTTGGTCTATTGTAATTTAGGCGATGGGCTGACAACATGTCACTATAACAATATAAAAAAAAGTTTATTTTTAACAGCCTGACATGTCCATAAATCGATACGTATCTTAAATACGCACTTAAACTACTTACATACCTTATTTTATTCCATTCAACAGCCTCACAACTCATAGTGCACACCTATTGTATCTCCTCTATGGTGCACACAGTGGTAGGTAGGTATATGACTTGTACAGTTTTGGTTCCTGGTTACCTAACTAGGATTCCCTGTACTAAGGGTAACCAGGTCTTCCGGTCCAATTTACACACTAAACACTTTCACTAGGATACTAAATAATATACAAATATATCTTAAATAACCCTCAAAACTTTGTCAGACGTGGCGGAACGACGGACGACCTTTGTTTAGGACGTTTACGGTCTGCCTACCCTATTAGGGATAAAGGTGTGATTATATGTATGTATGTAGTATATCAAATGTCGCAACGTATAAAAGACCCAAAAACAAGTTCACAGCGCTCTCCTGTACGCCTCACCTGTCATCTGTAAATAAATCCGCGGAGTATGCTAATTTCGGCGCCATAAGCCGGTATAGGCACTCCATCCGTTTCCTTTGTTCATCAAGATACATGGTAATTGATTTGACAAGACCCTTGGATATTGATACTTAACAGAGTGTAAAAGTAATATAAAACAGTCAGGAAGTGGGCTCGATTCTAGTTACTATCGGCTAAAACTAAAATTGAAGTCTATCTATCACTTTTAAAATAATAACATTGTAAAAAAGGCGATTTATATTCTATAGTTTTACACTTTTCTACGTTTTCCCAGTATTTCTGTCAATTTAATCCGCCTAATCATATGACGGCGGATAAAAATCACCCACTCTATATAAAATTTATCTTAAATAACCCTCAAAACTTTGTCAGACGTGGCGGAACGACTTTTGTTTAGGTAGTTTACGCTCTGCATACCCCATTAGGGATAAAGGCGTGACTGTATGTATGTATATATAAAAAAAACCGGAGAGAATAGATCTCCTGTCCTTTTCCAATGTTTTCAGTCTGAAAGTGACAAATAGATTTTAATTTTTGTTTTAGCCGGCAAATCTAGAATCGAGCCTAGTAAATCACTAAATTTTACTTTTAAAGTATCTCTCTCCCTTTGACAATTATTCTTCGCATTTGATGATATTACTTTTAAAAAAGTTTTATACTAATTAAAATTCTGATAATCTTATGTATTTTATTCATCGCATCATAACCACAGCAGCGTATAACCATCTTTCAAAATAAACCCATTAGGATTTGAATTACAGAATAATTGTGATCTTCCCCCACAGTTATATTCATAGACGCGTCAAATTCAAATGTACGGTCGAGTGATCATACGAAGATTTAGCGGCGTGGCAATGCAATAATTTTGCGAGGAATTGCTTTACAATGGGTGTTTTTCCACTAGACTAAACGTCTACGACACAGGAACAGCACGATGACGATATAGTAATGATATCGTGGTTCTGTTTTCCACTGTACGTACGGTATTATCGTCGATGGTATCGTCCGCCTAGTTCCACTCTGCGCGCACATTCACATGCGCAAGCTACAAAACACAAGAAGTTTGGCAGGCCAGCCAGCACCGGCAACGATACAAGTGGGAATCAATCGCCGTGCCGTTGTCGTAATGATAAGTAAAACAGCGAACGATATATTTTCATACATGATATCTTGTACAATATCTTGACGTTGCCGTTGCCGTGGACGTGCCATTTATTGGAAAAACATTCAATGCTACCACCATTCACCATCTACCTACACTCCCCTAGACAGTGTTTTATTGTCCAGAACATAAAATAATTAAATTTCCATAACGGTGCGCTTTTCCCCCAGTCTACTCTTGACTCATACATACGAAATTTAGTGTTTCTCCGTAATGTTTTACATTTATCTCAAGGTAATGGGAGTCACGTATGTTTTTAATGAATTCTATAATTTTGTTGGGAATTGTTAAGTACGATAAAATTTGCCACTTTTCCAATAAAATAATTATAATACTATATATTAATAATTGCAATACCTATTCATCACTCTTTCTGTACATATACGTAGCTTCAAAAACAATATATATTAGTAGGAGATTAGTCAATCAATTACTGATCATTATCATCTCCCTAGCCTTATCCCGTATCTTATGGGGTCGGCTACCTAATCTAGGGGATTGAACGAGGATACTGGTTTTTACACAGAGCGACTGCCATCTGACCTCCGCAACCCAGAAGGGAAACCAGACCCAATCCTAGATTACGTCAGGGTTTTCAAGCGCCAATGCTTAGCAATGGCCTCTGACATGACTGAACGACTAATATTTACGGTATTAAACGATATTAACCGGGACCAACGGCTTAACGTGCCTTCCGAAGCACGGAAAAAGCGCCGAATAATCCATCCATCTCCATCTCCCTAGCCTTATCCCGTATGTCACGGGGTCGGCTAATAATCGTTCATATGAAATTCGAAAACCGAAAAACATATTGGTACGTGGTGGGATTCGAACCACGACCTACCGCTCAGGGGGCAGCGACCCTATCCACTACACCAACGGGCTCTTACATAATATACGTACATACATACATATAATCACGCCTTTATCCTTAATGGGGTAGGCAGAGCGTAAACGACCTAAACAAAGGTCGTTCCGCCACGTCTGACAAAGTTTTGATATAATTGTAGTTATTTAAGATAGATTTGTAGGTATACTGCTGTAGTCACAGGTAGTCAGCCCATCGCCTTAATTGCAATAAATACACTGAAACCCTCGAATCCATTAACTGGTTTTTACAGTATGCCCGCGAGGAAATGCAGCTGCAATATTCTATGTTTTTCTATCACTACAGCATGGAAGTTATCAATTTATCGGTCTTAATTTTAATTAAAGTACAAAAAAGTATGGCGGCGATAGATATCTGGAAAGTTTGCTATAAAAAAGGGTTGTTATAAAAGTTAGCTGAGATTTGACGGTCCGTATCGCCCGTGGTGTCTCGGTGGCGCTCGTTTGCATTTTTATTGCTTCTTAATACTATCAGCACCGAGACAAGGCGAAGAATCAGTAGAAAAAGTACTGCGCCTTAACACGTTCATAGTACAGGAGCCCTATACCCTTTTTCACATAGCATGATCATCCTGACGCATGTCAAACACATATATATTTTTTTTAAATACAAATCTTCTTCTTATCGTATCGATCGTAATGGCTCAAATCAATTTCGACCAGTACTTTGCGAAACGCACGGCGACATCAGTGGCGTTGTGAAGGTCTTCTTGGGTACAAGATGAAGGGCACGCGGGGCAAGACAATAGATGTGCCATTGTTTGGGGGAGGCACCACATTCGACACCAAACATACAAATCACTTTATTTCCACAAAACACATTACAAAAAATCAAAATACACAACCAAGAATAACATAACAAACAGGACAGGTAGGCATATAGATATTTTAACGGCAGTAGAAAAAGGTGTGGACACAGCTTGGCCATGCTTGGATGTTTTTAAGTCCACCCTACGTCAGTTCAGTCAGTTTTACATACATACATACATACATATAATCACGCCTTTATCCCTAATGGGGTAGGCAGAGCGTAAACAACCTAAACAAAGGTCGTTCCGCCACGTCTGACAAAGTTTTGAGGGTTATTCAAGATGGTTTTGTACGTATATTGCTGTAGTGACAGGTTGTCAGCCCATCGTCTAAATTTCAATATACTGAAACCCTCAGATCCCTTAGCTGGTTTTTACAGCATGCCCGGGAGGAAATGCAGCTGGCACATTCTATGTTTTTCTCTCGCTCCCAGTCCAGCGTGGAAGAAAGTCAGTTTTACAGTTATAAAGGAATCTTTTTCGCACCTGCGATGTTTTTATATTTCTTACGTCTGCTGTCAGGAGACTCATGCTATCTGAAAAATACTATAACAATCTATCTAGTAGCTGCTTGTCACTAGTCTAAGCCTATCTTATGCAATGTTGGACTTCTTCCTTAAGTCAGTAGGTTTAGTTTTAAAATCAAATGCATTTATATTGATTAAGGGCCGTATTTATAATCAGCGCTCATGAATGACAGCGAGTTGAAGTTCGTATACGAAATGTCATTTCAGTACAAACTGGCCTGTCAAATCCATAATTAATACTGCTCTCAAGTTTGAGATCCCTTCATAATTACGAGCCTCAATACAGCTAAGTTGTTGATGGAATGAAGACTGAGCTAAACATCATCATTTCACTCTATTCTTGTCATCATCGTCATCATTTTCAGCCTACATCCACCCACTAACGTTTTCTAAGAAAGAAAAATAAATCGTTTCTTTCGAAAACATTGTTACAGTATAATCTCATTACTTTGTTTATTTGCCGCTTAACTGGAAACGCAGATTTTTAATAATTTAGTGATAATATTTACTCAATTTGTTTTGAAATAATTTCAAGCCTGCGACTTTTGTTATTACAGCAACATGTAGCCTATGTCGGTCGGAGTGCTCCTTGCAGTGGAGAAAATTGCCCTAGAAATAATGGATTCTAGATTTGCCGGCTAAAACTTAAATTACTAAAATATATTTGTCACTTTCAGACTAAAAACATTGGAAAAGGACAGGAGATCTTTCCTCTCCGGTTTAGATATATAGTCGGTGGTTTTATGCGTTATCTGTAATTTTTATCCGCCGTCATATGATATGGCTAATAAATTGACAGAAATACTGGAAAAACGTGCAAAAGAGCGTCAAAATCTAGCGGACAAAGTGTTTTCCATAGACTATAAATCGCCTGTCCTTTTGCAGTTTTATTATTTTGAAAGCGACAAATAGATTTAAATTTTAGTTTTGCCGGTGATATCTAGAATCGACCCCAATATCAATGTATTCTTTTAAATTTGTATTTTCCCTTCCATTCTATATGTGTTATTCTTAAAAAGAAGCGTGAATTAGGCATTTAATGCAGTTTTTACTGAGGGTTTATTTGAATGTTAAAATGGCAGCAGCCCTACTGGCGGTGCGAGCGTTCGTCCGTGAAATTGTCCAGCGCAGTGTGCGTCACCCCGGCAGCGCCAGACCTCCTCATAAAACATATCGGATCGGTCAAAGACTAGCCAGTAGATAAGACACCAAGTTCTACTGGACACAATCAGGGTCTGCTACTATCTAAATCAAGGCTATTTATCATCCATCTGTGTCGTTTATGGTCGGGTGTTTTTTGACATAGACAGGTGAGTAACCGGGAAATTACGGAGATTACCGTGAAGGTACGCTGCGCTGTAGTTGTAACTTAGGATCCGAGGTGGGGAATTGTGTTTTTGATGCGCACGATTAATGATATTAACGGGTCTTATCCGGCACCAAAAGCAGGATTTTTAAAAATCCTTTACAATGCGTCACCACACATTGCATGCCCAAGCCTTTAGCGCTCTGACTACTGCTTTACTCGTACGTGCTTATAAATGACTGTTCATAGTGTAGTCTATAGGTATGTAGTCTGTGCTAGTGTCAAATGATGTATGGTCCCGTTGTCCAGCGTCCGTCACGCGGCTGCTCCAACAAATATGGCGGAGCTACATTCGCCTCCATTGGACACGAGTCACGGACTTTCCACTATTTTACCAATACATACATATTTGTTCAAAATATTCGCATTTTCTCTACGTTCGTAGGGAGTTTTGTGTTATAACAAATAATATTGTGTTTTTCATGACGTGACAATTTAATTTTTTCATCCTTCATTACTAAGAATTCAATACCTTGTTTACATGTATTTTGATGATTTATTGGTCGGACTGCGTACAAGACGCTCTTCACCTAGGTCCAGTGCCAAATATATTCTTCCATAGGTGTGTGGATAATCTGAGTATTCTAGCGTCTGTCCTAGCCACATCTAGCTTAAACTACTGTTTAAATCATGATTATGGGTGATATCTCCTATCTCGCATGCCGTTATACGGAGTGTAAACAAACTGATAGGGGTTGCTCAGTCAACAACACTGAACAACTATCAGCATTATCTTTTTCAGGAAGTGAAAAAACAAAATGGCTTTTCCGTACAAAAGGTTCACGTCGATCAGACAATTCGTATGGAAAAGCCATTTTTTTTGTCACTTCCTGAAAGAATTTCCGGGTGAAAGTTGTTCAGTGTCGTAAACTGAGCAACCCCTATCAGCAACATTAGTTTGCGGGACGCTGTCCCTTACACCTGGTATACAATTATACACATCGGACAAACAACGATTGGAATCCACGCTTCACTATCTGCCTATTTAAAAAGAAATCAAGATTTATTTGTTCACAGTGTTGCCAATACCCCACACCATTATCAGGTCTGAATGAGAAGACTAATAGCCCGTCTTGTGCCCACAGTGCTTGTAATGAAGACTAATGCTGCCCCGCGGCGTGGCTCGCCTCACGTGAGGCAAGGCTTCTCCTCAGATTAGAGCTTGTTAGAGCCAACTAATCACCTCTTATAGCGCATTTGTACTGATTTACACTTTGAGATTGTGAAGATATATCACCAGTTTTCAAAGTAGTCTTCTTCTGTCCAGTGGGTATAGAGTCTATCGACCCGATGAACCCTGGTGTCAGAGTTTTTAAACCGCCTAGTAGCACAATTATCAGGCCTCTGACATGGTTTGAGTAACGACCACTATGAAAGACAGCGACTAAAGTAGTTATAGCAGTAGTCTGTAGCTCTGGTGTACTAGAGGACAAAACCAGAAACTGTATAGCTCTTGAGGCCCGGTTGATTGTAGAGAAAACACGATATTAACTTTACAAACTGAATTTATTGGAGAACGCACACATGACACCATTGAGGGATTATTTAGTAGAGCGAGAAAATTTGTAAAAAGTTATAATAAAGATGCACTCGAAGGAGTTTACATTCATAAGTATTTATGTTGGTAAAAGATGCCAACAGAAACTGTTTCAATTTAAGGAATAAATTTGCGTTTCTACTGGATCTCAACAGAAACATAACATATTATAATGGGCAGGGCAACAATATTTTGCTAACCAATAAAAACTAGAACTAAATCTGGTCTGAAATTATTCAGTAGCTGTTTATAGCCACTAAAACAGCGAGTAGTCGCTTCAATGTTAATAAACAAAAAGTTAACCCGTTGACTAGTCCCGGGTCGACAATATCGTAACTATCGCCCGGACACCCGAGAGTAGGGATGTGCAGCTAATATTATACAAATCTTGGCAATTTAATATTTTTGTCATGTAGTTTAAATGTTAGATTTTTTCATCCAACAAGTAGGATAATGGGGTAGGCAGAGTGTACACGACCTAAACAAAGGTCGTTCCGCTACGTCTGACAAAGTTTTGAGGGATATTTAAAATAGATTTGTAGGTATATTGCTGTAGTGGCAGGTGGTCAGCCTATCGCCTAAATTGCAATATATAGGAAACCCTCGAATTCCTTAGCTGGTTTCTACAGCATGCACAGGAGGAAATGCAGCTGGCACATTCTATGTTATTCTCTCGCTCCCAGTCCAGTATGGAAGTACGATAACCTAATCTCAAACGTATAAGTTAGTAACATTTTTGTCCAAGTATTTCCTATAATTGGTAAGTATTTATTTATTTACTCAAAACTCTTGTTATAAATTAAAATAAATCCAAAAAGGACAAAATTCCAATGTTATCAAAAAGTGTTGCCAATGTTGTATACAATCTCGCTAATTCCTTGTTCAGAGTTTTTCCGTATCCACCTCTAAAGTGTAGGGTAAACTTGCAAAAATTCTGCCTGTTTTGCTAACATACATACATATAATCACGCCTTTATCCCTGATGGGAGAGGCAGAGCGCAAATGACCTAAACAAAGGTCGTTCCGCCACGACGGACAAAGTTTTGAGGGTTATTTAAGTTATTGTTAGTATATTTGTCAACCCGTCGCCTAAATTACAATATACGTACAGAAACCATCGGATCCATTAGCTGTTTTCTAAAACTTTCTTTTTTCTATTTATAAAATGCAGCTGACACATTTTATGTTTTTTTTTTGTTAACGTAATGAATTAATTAAGCTCTAGGTTTCAACCCAATTTCTTCTAAGCTATCCGTGCGATAGGCTGACAAACGGTCACCACAGCAATTTACCAACAATCTTAAATGACCCTCAAAACTTTGTCAGACGTGGTGGAACGATCTTTGTTTAGGTCGTTTACGCTCTGTGTACCCCATTAGGAATAAAGTCGTGATTATATGTATGTGTGTATATATATGTTTCAACCCAATACATCTTATTATTCAGCATCACTACATGAACGACGCGTTTTACAACGGCGCAGACAATCCCCGATTTACATATTATTCCTTTATTACTCCCAGAATTCATATGGTAATGTTAACTGCGATATTTTCGACCCTGAGCGACCCTTGGAGGTTAGCCCTCGGCCCTGCTCAGCCCTTTAGGTCGCGTTTTACATGTAGCATTGTGTTTTCTGTAAGGATTGTTTTGTAATATTATAAGATTCGTTTTTAGTTGCTTCTCGTCCTATTTTACTTAATACTGTAGAGGTAAATAAAATAATTTAGGCGATGGGCTGACAACCAGTCACTACAGCAATATACATAGAAATCTATCTATATAACCCTCAAAATATTCCTTCCATGCTGTACTGGGAGTGAGAGAAAAACATAGAATGTGCCAGCTGCATTTCCTCCCGAGCATGCTGTAAAAACCAGCTAAGGGATCCAAGGGTTTCAGTATATTGCAATTTAGGCGATGGGCTGACAACCTGTCGCTACAGCAATATGCGTACAAATCCATCTTAAATAACCCTCAAAACTTTGTCAGATGTGGCGGAACGACCTATGTTTTGGTCGTTTAC
The DNA here is from genome assembly GCA_949820665.1 of Scrobipalpa costella. Lineage (NCBI taxonomy): Eukaryota > Metazoa > Arthropoda > Insecta > Lepidoptera > Gelechiidae > Scrobipalpa > Scrobipalpa costella. The sequence continues at coordinate 25,629,595 of OX463298.1, forward strand.
GCTCTGCCTACCCCATTAGGGATAAAAGCGTGATTATATGTATGTATGTTTGTAAATATGGTCAGACGTGGCATAACGACCATTGTTTAGATTGTTTATACTCTGCCGACCCTATTAGGGATAAAGGCGAGATCATATGTATATGTATGTAAATAAAATAAATAAATTAATCAAATTAAATTTTATTTGGGCATTACAAACAGGTTTTAAACAGTATAGTGATTGATGTCTCCCTTTAAGCTAAATTGCCTGTGTCAGGAGACACCACTCTTTCTAAATATACACTTACTTATAATCTATATGTTTTCACAATATATATGTACTAATTTTACATAGCTAACAAAATAAAATAAAAAAGAGATAGTAATAATAATTCAATCTCTCAAGGATGTATATTAAGTCTGTGTGTGTGTGTGTGTGTGTGAGAGAGAGGTTTCATGCTGTAGTAGAGGTTTCATCACAGTACATACTTGTATTACTTAGTATCGTAGATATTAGTCGTTAAGCCATGTCAGAGACCAGTGGTAACCATTGGCAGCTTGAAAACTCTGACCTAATCTAGGATTGAGTCTGGTTTCCCTTCTGGGTTGCGGAAGTCAGATGGCAGTCGCTCTGTGTTAAAACCAGTACCCATGTTCAATCCCCTAGACTAGGTATACGACCCCGTGAGATATGGATTATGATATGAATGAAATAGTAGCAATATAAGTAGCCCTAAGATTGCCTGGAAGAAATTGCTGCTTAGCAATAAGGCCGCCTATTTGTACTACTATTTGTTTCATTTTATTTTCTCTTGTGTCTTTTCTGTGCAATAAAGTATATTCTTATCTTATCTTATCTGAATATACTACGCAGTGCTACACGTGCTTCGTTTTACGTTTCTGGAGAAGGGTTTACCCCCGCTCGGCTTATTTCAATTAAAGTATCACCGTCGCCGCGCGCCGGTGGGACGGAGGCTGTTTGTTCTCACGACGCGCATCCGGCCAAATGATGGAGTTATCATTAAGTAAGGCTCAATTAAGACAACGGTAAGATTTTCGCAACTCTTTATGCATAATACATACACGCCTTAGCTACACTGATAACTAAGGCCCGTATTTATAATCTATAATTTTAATCAGCAGAAATGTCATTCCAGTACAATATGACCTGTCAAATCCATACTTAATATTGCTCTCAATCTTGAGATCGCTTTATAAATACGAGCCTAAGTGCAGCGACACACAGGCGTCACTTACTGCGCGCAAGGTTACGCTCAACACGCTATCAATGGTTTTTGTATTAACCACATGCATCACCTTACTACTGGCAGAGGGATACGCCAACGTAGTATTCCTTGCTACGCGCGTATATAACACATGTGTATGTATAGATAATGCAAAAAGCATTGACAGCGTGTTGAGCGCAACCTTGCGCGCAGTAAGTACTTAAGTGACGCCTGAGTGTTGTTGCATTAACAAAAACAACACTTACTTACTAAGGTAATAAATAACAGAGGTAGAAACTGTAATTTTGAATACAAGTATTAGGGATCAGAAAAGAGATTACCTGTTAATTTTCAGAGCTACTAAACTTAAAGAACATACATACATACATATAGTCACGCCATTATCCCTAATGGGATAGGCAGAGCTTAAACGACCTAAACAAAGGTCCTTCCGCCACGTCTGACAAAGTTTTGAGGGTTATTTAAGATAGACTTGTAGGTATATTGCTGTAGTGACAGGTTGTCATCCCATCGCCTAAATTGCAATATACTGAAACCCTCGGAACCCTTAGCTGATTTTTACAGCATGCCCAGGTACAAATGCAGCTGGCACATTCTATGTTTTTGTCTCGCGCTCAGTCCAGCATGGAAGTTGACAGAAAGAACAAACGAACTTATTCAGAAATCACAGTAGGTACCATTTTATATTTTAAATGAAGCAATAAAAAGTAACACGTGCGCTGCTCATGAATTGGTGGTAATGAGTTAACGAGGCGCCGGTAAATATCATCGCGACTGTAATCCAATATGGAGATTAAACCACGGTAAATACTAGAGCGGGACACGTGCTTTAATGGACGTTATGGAATATCCGAATGAGTTCATGAACATTTCAAATTCCTACAAAGCAACATCATTGCTTTGGACAAGTTCATTTTAAGATTTCATGAATCGATAGATAGTACTAGCATCTGTAAAAGCAATAAAAAGAACGTATAGATTTGATGTTGATTTTAATTGATCACGGATAATCGGTTATTTATTTTTATGTTATTTATTTAACTTAACGACGAACTAGACACATACGAGTACATGACCGAATGGCGAGAACTGGCATTAGATCGCAAAAATTGGAAGGAAGGGAGAGGAGCCTTTGCCCTGCAGTTAGACACCACAGGCTCTTAAATAAAAAATAAATCAAAAAATAACTTTATGCACAAAAAAAACGTACATGGGCGGACTTAACGCCAAAGGCATTCTATCTTAGGGCATGTGCAAAAAGACAAGGCAGGTGCAAAAATAATGTAGCTAACGAATATAAAATAACTCAAACGAAACGAATCTATTGCTATACATATACCTAAATATAAATATGATTATAATCTAATGCTAAATATATAATGTATATATTAAACACATAATCATTAAATATATACCTTACTGAAAAATACTTTGACAGAGCTAACCGTATGTAAAGTTAATTTTATAAATAAAATAATAAATAAAATGCGTGAAGGTTATGTAAAAACTAGCAAATTACAATTGAATTCAAAAATCACTACTGCATTTCTAAATCCCAGTTTGTAAAACTGTTTTTTTTTTCAAATATAACACTACTATTTATATACTTTTACTATTTGATTCAAATATATTTGACACTAGGCATATCTTTGTATTGTCAAATATCTTTGCATCAAATAGTTATGTTGTTATTGATGACAATGATGAATGGAGTGGAGAGGAAAAACACGAGCAGTTAGGAACGTAAAGTCCTAACGAAAATAAAATCATCATCATCATTTCCCTAGTCTTATCCTGTATCTCACTTGGTCGGCTACCTAATGTAGGGGATTGAACGAGGTTACTGGTTTTTACACAGAGCGACTGCCATCTGACCTCCACAACCCAGATGGGAAACAAGACCCCGACTAATATCTACGGGAGTAGACGATATAAACTAGAACCAACGGTTACACGTGCCATCCGAAGCACGAAAAAAGCACCGAATAAACGTACATATGAAATTCAAAAACCGAAAAACACATGGGTACATTCGAGGTGGGATTCGATCCACGACCTCCCGCTCAGGAAGCAATGGCACTATCCACTACACCATCGGGCTCTAGCGAAAATAAAATGAAATTGGAAAAACATTACACTATAACGCATCCAATGCCTGCTACAGCTCTGCAGCTCGCATCGCAGTAAATGTTGGTGGATTAAAACCTGACGGTTCATTTACCGGACCCCCCCCCTCCACTCACCCCCTTACCTACCGCACCCCCGCGCACCGGTGTTTTAATTCCGGAAAATTATCGTGCGAGTGGAGAGAATCCATTGATATAAATTGATCAATTAATTTGTATTTCCTATTATTTATTTTTTCATAAGTGTCACATTACTGGAGATATCAAAACACGGACTGTTATGATTTCGGCTGAAGGACTTGTTTCCATGCCAAGACTCTTTGAAAAAAAAAAGAATAAGTTGACAAGAAATGAAGACCATAAGTCTTCATTAAAAGAAAGAAGGGCTACAAATATTAAATGAAAATCGTAACATCACTACATAGTTTAAAACAAAGTCGCTTTCTCTGTCCCTATATTCCTATGTATGCATAAAACTTTAAAACAACAGAACGGATTTTGATGCGGTTTCTTTTAATGGATACAGTGATTCAAGAGGAATGTTTATATGTATAATACGTGCATAATATAGTAGAGAAACACTGATAATTTCCGTGCGAAGCCGGGGCGGGTCGCTAGTACTCAATATAATAGAAAATAGAAGAGGAAATATGTTGGGACTCCTGATACGACACGATGAGTTATTAAAGACGATTATTAAAATAAAAATAGAAGGAAGGAGTGGAAGGGGAAGATCAAGAATAACTTACATTGATTAAGTGAAAGATAAGATTAAGGTCAAGTCGTACCAGGAAGTCAAGGAGAAGGCGGAATGCAGGGAGAGCTCGCGTTCACTTAATATATACTCAACCGACAAGAGATAAGCTCTTAAATAAATTATGATGATGTTGTGACAGTAATGTGTTACTAATATTAAAGTTTTTTTAAACGTCCTGTTGGCTCTGGCCCCACGCACGCTTTCCGAAAGTCCGGGACTCTATAGTCCCGAGATATGGTAGTTCATAATATTTATTTGTGAACATATATACAGTCAAGGTGTTCTTAAAATATTTAGCCCGCTATGCTCCACCAATCACCAGCAGTCAACATCATTATACAGACACGACCACGCCTTAATCCCTAGTGGGGTAGGTAGAGCGTAAACGACCTAAACAAAGGTCGTTCCGCCACGTCTGACAAAATGTTGAGGGTTATTTAAGATAGATTTGTACGTATATTACTGTAATGACAGGTTGTCAGCCCATCGCCAACATTACAATATACAGAAACCCTCGTATCCCTTAGCTGGTTTTTACAGCACGCCCGGGAATAAATACAGCTGCCACATTCTAAGTTTTTCTCTGGCTTCCAGTCCAGCATGGAGGTATCTTACCCCTAATTTATTTGAAAACGAACAACCACATAAACTCGTCTTAACTTACACCATAGATAGAATCTAGATATCTAGAGTGATTCAAGCTTCGTAGCAGTACCATTCGATCTAGCTACGCCGCAGCCATCAGCTACGACTCGTAGCAATCTCGTAGCGAAGGCCTACGAGCTACGGCAATGGCGCGTAATTGCCCGGAAACTCACAAGGCAGCGATAGCGTTCACTTCCAGTTGCCCAAAATATTCCGCTCGCAACTGTCAAGTGCGCGCAACGCAAATTGGAGGCCTTTTAATGGCACGTCTGGACGTAGGGGGCACCTATGTGAAGTGTAGTATCTACCTAAACAGTCTGAAAAGAACCTTATTTCTTGTAACTTAGAATATTTTAAGAGGCTTTGAAGTTCAGTTTTGAAGACTGAAAAAAAATCTTATTAGGATCTTAGTAGCTAAGTGGCGCCCCGATCAGTAAAAAGAAACATAATTCCGTGCTTCGAAGGGCGCGTTAAGCCGTCGGTCCCGGTCGCTGTCTTTGGTAGTGGTCGTTAGTCAAACCATGTCAGAGGCCTAATAGCTGTGCTACCAGGCGGTTTGAGAACTGTGACACCAGGGTTCATCGGGCGTTTGACTTGAGAATCCTCACGCCAAGAAGAAGAAGAATCGAAAATCCGGTCGAAGAGACTCAAGTAATAGTTATAAATTAGAATCTTATAAATTAGCGATTCTTAGTTCGTTGTAGTAACAGCTAGAAAATTGGTGGACATTATTTGCAATTTTTGTTATACTAAACTATGAATCGCTAATTTATAAGGTTCTTAATTATCTTAATAACTATTACCCGAGTCTGTTGGACCGGTTATTCGATTCATTGCGTTTTTAGTGAATTATGATTTTTTTGTAAGGAAGGGAGAGAGGCCTTTGCCCTGCAGTGGGACTCCACATTCTCATAAACAATAAATAAATAAACTGATGGGGGCGCCACTTATGCCCTGAGAAGCAGTTTGAGATTTACTGACTGAAAAAAGTAGATACAGAATTAATCTTACTAGATTTGTACGACTAAATTCACGAACTTACAAACTACATACGTACATACATAAATCACGCCTTTATCCCTTACGGGGTAGGCAGAGCGTTTAACGCCTCGTAAAAGGCGCTTTCGCCACGTCTGACAAAAATTGAGGGCAATTTTAGGTTGTAATATGTATTGCTATAGTGACAGGTTGTCAGCCCATCGCCTAAATTACAATACACTGTAACCCTCGAGTCCCTTTTGCTGACTTCAACAGCATGCCCGGGAGGAAGGGCAGCTGGAACATTCTATGTTTTTCTATCTCTCCCAGTCCAGCATGGAAGTAACAACAAACTCCTTTCAAAAATTATCCTTAAAAATTGTCAGACGTGTCTACCTACCCCATATAGGATACAGGAGAGAATATGTTATACTTATTGGTTAGTTTGTTTGTATTTTTACAAGCATACATAAAATCACGCCTAATGGGGTAGGCAGAGTGAAAATGATCTATTCACACACAAGTTTTAAAGGTATTATTATATTACAGATGATTATAATGTAAAGTAGAGCCCGATGGTGTAGTGGATAGGGCCGCTGCCTCCTGAACGGGAGGTCGTGGTTCGAACCCCACCACGTACCAATGTGTTTTTCGGTTTTCGAATTTCATATGTACGTTTATTCGGTGCTTTTTCCGTGCTTCGGAAGGCACGTTAAGCCGTTGGTCCCGGTTAATATCGTTTAATACCGTAGATATTAGTCGTTAAGCCATGTCAGAGGCCAGTGCTAAGCATTGGCGGCTTGAAAACTCTGTCCTAATCTAGGATTGGGTCTGGTTTCCCTTCTGGGTTGCGGAGGTCAGATGGCAGTCGCTCTGTGTAAAAACCAGTACCCTCGTTCAATCCCCTAGATTAGGAAGCCAACCCCGTGAGATACGGGATAAGGCTAGGGAGATGACAGATGATTATAATGTATATTGCTATAGTGACTGGTTGTCAGCCCATCGCCTAAAATTGCAATACACTATAACCCTCGAATCTCGTAGCTGGTTTTACAGCATGCTCGGGAGAAAATGCAGCTGGTACATTCTATATTTTTCTATTGTTCCCACCCAGTCCAGCATGGAAGCATATATGTATATATACGTGCTATATACACATAAAGATAATTTGCAATAAACAGAAGATTGGTCTACCCAGCAGATTGTATCTGTCCATAGAATTTAAATGTGAATGCGTCTAGTCTGTGTCCATTCTGTATTCTGAAAGAAAGTGTGCTTTGCAAATGAGAATCCGGGCTTATTGCAGCGAAGCGATCTCTACCGGGTGTAAGGGACAGCTTTCAGCAAAACTGATTGAGGAGGCTCATTAAAAAAAAACTGAACTACTTTCACAGGTTTGTTTTTCAAGTAATGGAAATATTTTTTGTCTTCCCTTACAAAATTACCAAACCTTGATCAGACAATTTTTGTATGGAAAAGATAAAATGCTTATTTAATTTCCAAAGTTTTTTTTGTGAAAGTCGTTCAGTTTGCGGGTAGCTGTCCCTTACACCCCGCATACAACGCGTCCCGTCTCGTCGAGTCTCGGTTGTCGGTACGCACAGTTCCAAATTGCACAATTTGCCTAAATCAAACAGCGCGGGCGGAGCGCCGAGCGACACCCGTCTGATTACGAGCCGGCTCTGTTTCGCGACGCAGGCACGGATTCAGATACTTTTTTGAACGTAGTTAAGTTATTAAACACAACTTTTTTGCAAAAGTCCAGTGTTTATAGCATGCAATCAACAATATACCTGTTAGGCTGTTTTTCTTCCAGAGATGTACGAGGGAAATGTGTCGTGCGAGGATATCTAGCTGTGCTGTGGAAATGTGTAGGGGTTTCCACCAAAGCTGTGCGAGGAAAATGTGTCATAAGAGGATGTGTAGCGGAGCTGTCAAAATGCGTATTAATAGGCGGTGCGAGCCGAGAGAGGAATGCTCATGAATGTGTCAAAATACGCATTATTGTGCTCCTTGCACCTATTCCTCGCCCACATCTCTCACTTGTTTTGTAAGGAAAAAATCTTGCTCCGCTAAATCCGTTTCCACCAGAGCTGTGCTGAGCGAGACGAGGTAAATAAAGCGATTCTATTGGTTATTTAAAAACACATTCCTCGCTATATCCTCGTATATCTAGGTTAGTACTCCTTTATTGTTTTTATTTTATATAACTTCTAATTAAAGCCACTTCTAATACTTATTTACTTCTAATTAGATGCTGACATTTAGGTTGTGGTATTCAAAAACATGTTCTTGAAAAAATAATTAACACTGAAGACGATTCCGAACATCGGCAATTGTATTAAAAACCTGTGTTAAGCCTCTCGCAGGTTTAGTGTAGCTATGCTGACTTCGTTTACGTGGTGAGATTCAATCTAAAATTTCTTTTCATCGAAGATTGAAAATTATTCCCTGGATTCGCCTCTGCGTGTCATGTTTGTCTCTCGTCTGATTGTCTCGACATTGCTACTACTTTGAACTAAAACATAACTTCTCTGACGATGACGATGTTCCCAAATTTAAGTTCGGGATCAAAGACCCATCTCGCAACCAAATTACGTTTCGCATTTCATCAGTGATTGTCGAACATTGTATCCGATTGAGCAGACTAAAGGCAACACAAAATCAATTACCTACAATACAGTTTGTCCTGTTTCTAATATCGAATATTCATATTCCAAGTTCTACATCAACATGGTATCGCTGCGCTCGTTCAGCTTGTTGGTCGGGCCCTCGGGCCACCCGCGCGCATACCTCTCAGGCCATCAGATAACACAATGATTACTAAGCAATCCTCTATTGACATTTTTAATGATAATTTTTCTTTATTTTTAAATAATTGTATTAGCTTTCTAAGTTAATTTTGTGTTTGTCTTATTTTTACCTGACTGTCAAAGAAATGTTATTTATTTTATGTTTAATCTTTGTTGTATTGTCTTTGCATCTTTTAATTTACTACACGTATTGATTTTACTGTAAGTGTAGTACATAAGTTACTATCAATAAATAAATAAAACTCTTACCAATAATTATTAAAAATAACCCGGTCTAATTACAACCTAATGAAGCCGTATTACGAGTTGTTTTACTGCCTAAAATAAGGGGAACAATATAGGTCATGGTGAAGAAAAAAAACAGTAAATTAATATCTATTTATTTATTAGATAAAATTACTTACATGTACTCTAAAATTTATTGATGTCAAAATTAATAAGAAGTAAATAAACATGTCAAAATACTAAATAAAGTTAAATAACAATTATTACAAATTATTATAAATGTCAATCTTAAAACTAATATACAATTTTTATTTATTTAACAATTTATTGTACACATAAACATACACAGAACAATTACATAAGGAATTAAGACACAATAGGCACTGCTTATTTCTACAAAGTAATGTCTTACAGCAGACTAAAATACCACAATGACAAGAATACAAATATATACTTATCCTAAATATAATAGATATTTATAATAAATAATTATATACAATACATAAAAATACATTCTATATATAAATATATATACTATGGATTACTTAGGGATAGATAATGTTCTTTAATTATCTTCTTGAAGATAGCGATTGACGGACTATCGCGGACAGTATGCGGAAGAGTGTTCCACAATCTAGCTGCATGGACCGTAAAAGAATAAGAGTAGAAGTCTGTTTTGTGTTGTTATCTACCATATTATTGAAAATTATTGCTGAGTAACTAAAGGCCGTATTTGTAATCAGCTCTCATGAGTGACAGCGAGTTTGAGTGCGTATCAGAAATGAAATTTCAGTACAATATGACCTGACAAATCCATACTTAATATTGCTCTCGAGTTTGATATCGCTTCATAAATAGGAGCCTAAGTAGAGATATGACTTTTTACCGTAGAAGAATTCAGAGAAGTATTGCCACGGGATGGTGAAATACCAATTTAAGGAAGGGATTTAAAATATATCTGCATAAAAAATGTGAAGACTTTTCCCGGTAATATCGTTGGCTAAAAGAAGCAGCTCCAGACACCGGCAGGCCGAGCTGATTCTCTGAGGACAACTGCGATTGGGTACACTGCGGGACACCAACGAAGGGAAACAGAAAAAAATGTTGGCAAAAGGTGTACAGACAGATAGATGGAGTTGGTGAAATGATCTGTAACGGGTTCTTAGTCCACTGTTGAACCCTAAAAATAGGTATTAAATATATATAAATAATTAATGATTGGTCTTGATGATCATCATGATGATGATGATTGGTGTTTGCACCTTGTGTTTCCGATCTGGAGGTAGATGATTCGATTCGGAAAAAAAGCAAGGTTGAATAGGATGTTTCAAAAAATAATAATAAAGTACTTGGTTAAAATTAGCATATTTTGTTTAAAAATTTGATGAGACTAAGCAATTCAATTTATTCAGCTTAAGTTAATTTTCGCACTTTTCACTAATAATATTTTGTTATCTTACAATCTTTTGCACTTGAGTGTAGACGTCGTCCCAGGCGTGTGCGCTTGATTCTAGGTAATTCTGTTTTTAATTAAAGTCCAAGTAACCGTGAAAAAAGTTCCCGATGCAAATGAACGTACCTCTTTCACTTATAGATGGAACAGGAAACTTTGAGCCAGGGATAGATCTAGGATCGAGTTACGTAACATTGCATTTAAGGCAGACCTATTTTGGGGTGATATAGGATGATGTAACACTGAGGTATAAAGAGAGAATAGATTTTTAATAAGTTCGCTTACATGATGCGCAAGGTACAATCTCCGAATTGCGATAAATGTGGGGTAGTGGAGGATGTTTGTCATGTTTTAATGGAGTGTGCTCGGAATGACGCGCTGAGAAGACGGTTACTATACAGAAATCATTCCATTGGAGAATGTAATAGTATTTTGTCTTGTCCATTCTCAGATTTAGCTAGGTTGTTATACAAACTTTACGATGACGCCTTATGTAATAGAACTTAAAATAATTGTATTTATAAGTCTGTAATATGTTCGAAGACGTACGGAGCGACATCTTCGTTACTGAAAAATCTCCTTAATAAAGAAAAAAAAAGAGAGACTAGATGTTGCGCTGCAATATGTAAATATACGTAAATAACTAGTGATTGGTTTAACTAGTTCTGTGTTATTTATGTAATAATTATAATATCTACTTACTTATAGATTAAGTCGTGGTGTACAATGAATGTTCTCACCATTTAACTTATAATTTAGCAGTGCCCTTGCAGGGTTTCGTGTGTATCTCTGACATTTAATTTGTAACAACTGTAATACCACGTGAAAGAAAAAATAAGATGATAATTTAATTTTTGGTGTCCTCCGCCATTTTGTATTTTTTTTTATTATATTTACCTATGTTCCTTGGGAGAAATTGTTCAGTCAAACAATACCAAAAACACAACCCATAAGGGTTCATATCCTAAACTTTAACATTTTCAGCAAGCATTGTTATAGAAGTATGAACTCGTTTAATCATATCTAACCTAATACTTTGCTTCACCATGTTATCAAGTTTTATTTTAAAAAAACATACTGATTTCGTACCTGGCAGTGAGGGGACTCTTCCGGTTAAATACCAATCGGGATTTTTCTCCCAGATCCTAATTTAGTTTTACGCGGGAACATTTTTACTTAGAAACGATCGACTGCAGAGCAGATACTTAACTTTTCTTAATTAAAGTCTAGCAGCCTTGATAACCTGGCAGTTCTAAAGTAAGTATAGTTACGCGAAGTACTCGTAAGTACTGACTTATTCAATGAGTGATGGATGAGCCCGATGGTGTAGTGGATAGGGCCGCCGCCTCCTGAGCGGGAGGTCGTAGGTACCAATGTGTTTTTCGATTTTCGAATTTCATATGGACATTTATTAGTTTTTTTATTTGAGGCCAGTGCTAAACATTGGCGGCTTGAAAACTCAGACCTAATCTAGGATTGGGTCTGGTTTCCCTTCTGGGTTGCGGAAGTCAGATGGCAGTCGCTCTGTGTAAAAACAAGTACCTTCGTTCAATCCCCTAGATTAGGTAGCCGACCCCGTGAGATACGGGATGAGGCTAGGGAGATGATGATGAGCCCTTATAACCTGGTAGTTCTAAAGTTGCAATTTTGATTTTATAATTTTGATATGATGATTTTAATATCATGATTTTAATTTTGTAATTTTAATTTCAGAATTATAATTGTGTTATTCTACTTTATTTTATATAATATTATTTCATTTTATTTTTATTATTATATTTTATTTAAATTGATACCTTAAGTACTATTGTACTTTGTACCGGGTTTTTTGCCTTTAATAAAAACTTTATTATTATTAAAGTAAGTTAGGCTAAGTAAGCAAGCTCTAGTAACTAAGCTCTAGTGAAAATCTCACTATAAAGATGGTTCCACACAAGACAGATTTTTTCGCGAATTCTTTTACTGTGAGAGCAATCGAATTGTGGAATTCTTTACCTGTGGAAATCAAGCGGGCACCCTCTATTGCAGTTTTTAAAGAGCTTGTTAAAAAATATTTCCTACATATCACCTGATTGACTTAAATAATTACCTACTGTGTATTAATTATATTATCTAGTTTTATTTTCTTTTTTTTTTTTTCACAATCTCACTTCCCCATGTGAATGAAATATTGCATTTTCCTCTCTCCTATAGTATATTATATTAGTTTATTATATTATAATTGTACTTATGTATTAGTCTATTGTACCAATTCGTATCTAAGTAACTAGTAAGTACTTTGTCTACGTATTCTATTTAAGTTTATAACAATAGTAACTGCACTATCCCGCATAATATTAGAAAACTACTCCTTTACCCAAAGGTTGCCTGGCAGAAATTGCTATCCTAGCAATAAGGCCGCCTAATTGTACTCTGTTTGTTTTGTAATGTGTGTTCCTGTACAATGTGTTGTTTTGCACATAAACAACACATTGTACAGGAATAAAGAAAATTTGTATTGTATTGTATTGTAAGTAAGTACTCAGTTCTGACTTATTCAATGAGAAAAATCATTGATTGATTGAATTATAGGTGAAAACATAGTATTTTGAAAATTAGTATATGATTTCAAAATTAATTTACAATCAAACTTAGTTTCTGTTTTAGTCTGACAATGTTCTATACAGATTCAACTTACATGTCAGTTTAATGAATTAAATTATCATGAAAGCAATATCATAAACTATTACACAAATAGAAAAGAAAACTACACTGTCGCAATTACCGTTTTTATCCTCCAAACGGGATGGAATGCGAAAGGACCGATGGAGAATTGCCCGCCAAGTCCTCACTTAAATAGTTGTCATAAAATTTTCACCAATTTAGATTCAGTCCCGTGTCGCAGTGTAAGGAAGGTGGTAGAGGTATAATCGCGCGGTAAAACGCGTGTTTTAGCAGATGGAGGAGAATGGCTGCCCCGCCCCCCGCATACCTCGCCCCGCCCACTTCGCAGACTCTATGTGCTCTATGACAATCTTGGTGCACGGTGGAGCGGAAGCCAAGTTATTTGGTTTTAGTTAAAATTAAAAAATTATAACTGATTAAAAATATTAGGTATCATCACAATAATACATACGCATATCTATTTGAAACACTGAAAGATGATTTAGAAATAACTTCAGGAAATAAATAGCTACGTAAATAATTTTATGCACTACTTTCGCAAATCCTCCTACTCACATTGAGTGAGTCTAGCAAACATCTGTTAATTGGGGGCAGTCCATGGTTGGTCCATGTCAATCAATGGATTTCTAGAGGCTACCATTGTCTTCATTCCCTAACATGGCCTCTTTTGCCCCGCAGTTTCCTGCACTCCGCTGTGTCATGGTTCACCTTCACTCCGCTGCTGTATGAGTCCTCGGAATTGCATTATACGCCTCATGGCTAACTTGAAGTATTAAATTTAGTTAAAGAAAAGAGAATTATATTGAACGTCATCGAGAACAGAAGAGGAAAGATGCTTAGACACTTGTTAAGACATGATTAACTACTAAAGACTATATTAGAAGGAAAAATTGGTGGGACAAGAGGAAGAGGCCGGCCTAGTAGAACCTATATGGCCCAAATCAAAGAAAATATTGAGAATATAGGAGAAGCCTAAATCCAGAGAAAGTTGGCGATTACTCCAACGACGAGAGCAAAGCTCTTAAATTAATTATGATAATGGCTAGCTTGGCTTTTTTTACTTACACATTGTCGCACGTGGTGTCACGGTGCACCTCGCTTGCTCCATCCACTCCTGGCTCCTGAGTCCTCGGAATTAGAATATACGCCTCATGGGTGACTTGCTTCTTTCATGCGGGCCTGGGAGCGATAAAAAAACATAGAATGTGCCAGCTGCATTTCCGAGGGTTTCAGTATATTATAATTTAGACAACCTGTCATTACAGCCATATACCTACAAATCTATCTTATATAACCCTCAAAACTTTGTCAGACGTGGCGGAACGACCTTTGTTTAGGTCGTTTACGCTCTGCCTACCCCATTAGGGATTAAGGCGTGATTATATGTATGTATGGCTGACTTGGCCATTTCACTTCTTACACATCCCTGCCCTCGCACGCTGATTGTCCCACGTGGTGTCACGGTGCACCTCGCTCGCTCCACACACTCCTGGCTCCTGAGTCCTCGGAATTGCATTGCTCCGGATTATACGCCTCGGATCGCTTTCATTTGGTTATTTCCTTTTATTTTTTATCTTGCTACTTCTGTAGCGCTGTGCTTGCGCTCCCCTCGCGACGCGCAAATAAAACAAGCGGGTAAAGTAGATTACATGTTTTTTATGAAATTAAATTGTTTTGTTCGTTGTGCTGTAACTTTTCGATTTTTTTACAAAGTATGTTTACTGAAACAAAGGCTACAGTTTACTATGCAAATCGAGACAATTATCTCAAAAAGATCTATTTACTTTAAAAAGAAAGCAATAAGTAGGTAACAACTAGGAAGAGTAAATTTTGACTTTGCATATTAAGGTAGTTCAAGAGTTCTGGTGTTAAATAAATACATACATAAAATCACGGTTTTATCCCTAATGGGGTAGCCAGAGCGTAAACTACCTAAACAAAGGTCTTTCCGCCACGTCTGACAATGTTTTGAGGGCTATTTATTAAAGATTGATTTGTAGGTATATTGCTGAGGTGACAGGTTGTCAGCCCATCGCCTAAATTGCAATATACTAAAACCCTCGGATCCCTTAGCTGGTTTTACAGCATGCCCGGCATGAAATGCTGCTGGCACATTCTGTTTTTCTTTCACTCCCAGTCCAGCATGGAAGATGTATAAATAGGGTTTTTTTCAGGTTGAGTCACCTCCACTATCGTGGGCAAGCACTTAACCCCTAATTATCTAACAGCCATTACTAACAGTCCCATAATTAGGGACCAAAACATACCAAATAATCTTTACCTTCTTCTTCTTCTTCTATCGTGTTGATGACAAGACAACACCTTGTCTTTTTTTTTATTTCCCCAGCTCAGTATTTCGCAACCCTGACTGCTTCTTTACTTTAACTGTCAGCTACTCAGCATCACAAAAAGAATATCTTCCAGTTACAAACGCGTTCATAAAACGGAATTACTTACGTTTATCTCCGACCATAACCGTTCCATGTCCGGCCAGATAAAGCATCTCCTCACCAAGGAGCCTGGAGCATGTATCACGGAGATCGCTTCCAAAACAATTGCCTCACGCCAAATTACATTTCCAATTCATGAAGCCAGTTACTGAGCCTCCCGCACCCTTGGACGTGTGAAGGATTTGGACTGCATTGAATATCACATGTAGTCCGATAGCGCTAGCTTTTGAAGTTTCAAAACTCTTAAAGTTGTTTGTTTTTTGCATACAGTTTCCGGACCATTTGCCCAACCTAATACAGTATTTTGTGTCATCCTAGGTACTTGCATAGGTAGAAATTTAGGTATTTGTCTTTTCGACCAGTATTGGACGAAAAGATAATTAGAGATGAAAATACTACTTTCATGGTAATAACGAGATAGTAATTGATGTACATAGGAATTTTGTGCCATATATGTCCACGAGAAGCCTAATATTTAACCAGTACCTAATACGTCGCCAACTAGATCTAAAATAATATTAAAATAGGTTAAATGGGTGTTACGCGTTTCAGAATACTGATATATGTTGTTTAAAATATTTTGTGTCGAATTCATCCACGACGTTTATAGATATTTATTTTTTTCATTACTACAGCCTGTAAAATCCACAAAAGAAATGGCAAGTTATTAGAGTTTACGTGTTCTTTGTTATTATGGTGTAACAAACCACTATTCATAATTTGTGTTGTTTTTATCCACGAACTTCTATTATTAGGTACCTACCTATATAAGAATGGCGACCGCAGGGACCATCAAGCGCGCGGAATATCACGCGCGGGCGCGGGGGGCGGGGGGCACCGGCCAGCCAGAAACGCGTGCATTTTGTTTACATTCAGTCTTCTTGGTGCAGGTTGCGATAAGCAATTAGTAAAAGTTAGTTATGAAACTGTGATGTGACAGACTAAAATTTAAATTGAAACTGGGTGATTACCCGACCGGACCAACGAAAAATAATGAGATTTTTGTTCCTTTTTTCCTGTAAATCACGCCTGTTTTTAATAAATTGTTACTCCTGTGTTTGTTTTTGTCGAAATTGAACACTGAGACCTTATCAAAAAAAAATATGTCATTCATCATTAAAAAAATACATCAGGGCTATGTAGGTATGTACCAGTGTTGTTGCAATAGTGATAGTTTCACAATGGATAGTTGACCATGAAAAAAAGTATAAGTAGACTATCGCTATCGCAATAACACTAGTATGTACTAAGTGATAATAAGGTTTAGATAGGTAGGTATTTGTTTGATACACTTCTTCTTCTAACTTACTGTCATAAAATCTTTCGTTTGCAAAGTAAGGTAGGTATGTTTCATTCCACTGCATGACTCGGAGAGGCTGCGGGAGGGAGGGTATAGGTGAGGGGCGGGGCGGGGAGCGCGCTCAGTTGCCACTTTGCACGGTACAACATAACCAGCAAAAGGGCAAGCTCGTAATCACAATAAAAATATGTAGGTATGTTAACGTACCTATTTACTGCCTACTTACAATATATTTTGTGATAGATACATAATTATACTCATAAAATAAAAAAACTGTTTATTAGATAATCGACGGGAACAGTAGCCTCCAAAAACAAACGAATAGATAAACGTTCATCTCATACTTAGGTATTAAGTAATAGAAACTGGTTTGCTTTGATGTTAAAACTTATATTTAATGCAAAAACCATAAAATAATCTAAGTTTTTGGAATAAAGTATATACATATAGCTATTTATAAGCAACCGTTTCTACCCGGCTACATTCGCCTAAAATGGTTTAAGCCAATTTCGACGTTTTAAACCGCTTGGTTGAATCGGCTATACATCTATAGTAGTGGATAGTAAAAACCCATTCAATCCACCCGATTATCACCAAATTTTTGGGGTTAAAACCGGGTAATGACCCAAATCACCCGTTTTAATCCCATATCACCCAATATGTCGGGTGAAAACAAGGGTCAATAGTCGTTAAAAGCTATTTAAACTCCGCCAATTTTGAAGTTAGGATCTTCCAATTTTGTGTTACTACTTTTACTCAACTCTTATTCTAATACTCTTCTTCTTCTCCTAAGCCTTCTTCCCATTATCTGGGGTCGGTTTTCCTTGTCTGCCTCTTCCATTTATGTCTAACTTGTGATGTTTCGGCGTCTATGTCAGATTCTTTCAGGTCTTTTTGTACCGTCATCAGCCAAGAGGCGGGGCGTCGTTTTTCGACTTTGTCTGTAATTGGGTAAATTTTTTATCTTCCTCTGATGTGGACATTGCGAACTTAGTCCACCAATGTGACACCCACTGACCAGCGTAACATGCGCATTTTTGTAGTGTTAAGCTTTGACAGGTATTGTTTAGTAGATGCCCAACATTCTGTACCGTAGAGGTTTCAGGTCTTATGGCCGTTTGGTACAGTTTGCCTTTAAGCACATCTCGGACACTCCTAACTGCCATGTCATTTCGGTCATACATCGTCAGACGGCATGTTGCACCTGGCATGCGTTTGTGTGTGTGTTATAAGGGTTGACAAATTTTGTTATACCGGTCATAATCATCACTTGATTAATCTGGTTCTTGATTAAACCAACGTTTTAAAGTAGTTCACTGTAACTGAATAGTTAGAATAGATAAGGTTCCATATTTTGTATGAATTTACTTACCGTCTCTCATCACTGTAGAATATAAAAAAGTTCCTATTGGAGTCATCTCTTGTAGTAGAAAGACATCCGTACTAGGAACAGTACCTAACCATCTTTGGAACACAAAACTTTACTATTTCCGTTACACTCAATGCCGACCCTCGATCAACGCCAACTGTAATTTCAAATTTGTAACAGCATTGTATATATCCTGAATAAAGGCGATGTATTGTACTGGGACATTTTGGGCTCTAAGTGCATCCCAAATAAGTTCTCGGTGCACGGGATCGAAAGCCTTTTCTAGATGAAAAAAGATCATGTGTAGGTTTGTGTTACGTCCTCTGGCCTTTTCCTTTTTGTATCGGAAGGACGAGTTGAGTGCCTTTCGAAGCTTAGCCGTCCTGGTAAAAAAAGATTGGTTCTGTCCTGCTTCTCTTCATCATAGCTAACCTTCAGTCGGTATACGCTTTTGCATCCAGAAATTTCTGGACTTCACAGGGCCGACGATAGCTGCCAGGAGAGATATTATAAACAAATTGTGTAAATACCACATGGACTTGTCCGGATGGGATATTGATGGGAAGGTGATGCCAACCTCAACACACAACTGGTCTTGGGGTCGGTGACTTCAACTCACTAGCCGCACAACCAAACAAATCCCCCATAACTGATAGATCTTCCGGTGGTCAAGCTAGAGGTCGGTCTTTTCATTTAAATCACGTTTAAACCTTCGACAACCATGTATGCTCCGACCATCTCAGACCAGCCGGCAAATTCCAGGCTGCTGCCGTCGAGGCAGAAGATACTCACACGGCATACGGCATGAGGTACAGAATACTCCCTGGAACCAGTCTCAACACTAAGGGATGTAGATGAGCTCACAAGTGAATTCGCGACTACAATTCAGCGAGCAAGGGAATATGCTGCCGTGGTCTGCTAGAAGCTCCTGTTGCGCATGAGGATTGGCGTCCATAAGGCGTACGTGAGAACCCGTCTTACGTATATCGATCTAGCATGGTATGCGTTGGTCTCTGAGACTAATTGACAGGGACTGCGGGCCCAGGAGTCGAAGGTGGAGCGTGCCATTACATTACATCACATACTCGGAGAGACCTAATAGACCTTGGGTGAGTTCGTGTCCAAGCTCACAACCGAAATGTTTGTGCGCTGTGACTGGTTACATTTCAAATACTTTCAAAATCTGGCCCTGGTATCACGTTCATACCCTGATAAAAAAAACAGAGTTATGGAGAGACAGAGGTAGGGACAAGAGCGGAGGGACGTTATGCTGGGATGGATGGGAGCAACGGGAGAGACGAGAGCGGAGGGAAAGAGGAATGCTTGGACGTTGAGGCAGGAGGGACAGATAGGATTGGTAGAATGGGTAAGACGAGAGAAATGGGATGGATAAGCGGATGGACGGATGGACCGATTACGGTTGAACAGAGGGACAGAGTGACAAAGGGACTTTAGGGTAGAATGTTAATGGGCTGGGAACATGAGTGACCAGATAAGCGGGAGTAACTGAGGGACGGAAAGGATCTCTAAATCATCTATGACTGAATATTCTACTACCTCCATGCTCGTCAATTTGTCTGCCAAATGTAGAGAGGGTTGAGCAATTTAAAAGAGGTCCCTGGACATTTTCGTCTTCTGCAACTGCACTGACAAGAGATAAGGTTCTGACATATAAGATTTTTGCTGGCAATGCACATCTCCTGTAACTACTGTTACAAGCCAACGCATGACCACCACTGTATAGAGCAGTGGCTACGCCCAACTATTTATTTCGTTTTGTTTAAAAAACTACTGGAGGATATTATAAATATATTTTTTTCCTACATAGATTATGAACAGTTTTTCAAAGAATAAATATTAAAAATATGCATATTTTAGCCAGAAAACCCAAGTGTGTTTAAACTTGATTTTCTCATTTTGATGTTTTTTGAGATAGCGGACATGTGCTTAACACGGCAGTGCTGTTCGCGGCTTCGCTGCGAACGAGATAGCGTGGTCTATATATCACACAGATGTCCCCTAGTTTTATACAAATGAGGTTATTTGTGTGACATCCATTTGACATAAGAGTGTGAGAAAGCGTGCTCATCATAAGCCAGCAGGACACACTCCTTGATCATTTTGTCTTATTCCATACAACAAAAAATCAAAAGTTTTTTTTTCCAGACAAACTATCTGTTTTAGACAAAAACTTGTTATTACAATTATTCATCAGAATGAAAAACCTACTGATGGGTATCTTAAAATTATGGAATTTATAAAAAAAAACCTATGTCCCTCATTTAGCAGTTTCGACCCACTGTGCGGCGGAACTCGAACCTACAACCTCTTGCTTCGTAGGCAGGAAGGCAGGGTCACTATCAACTAGACTATCCGGCCGTCAAAATCTAGTGGATTTATAATCGGCATACCGCTTCTCGTTACATCACTTGTACACACACCTTTGTACTCTGATGACTACATAGGTACCTATCAGAAACTACGCCGTCAGACTGTTCAAAGTTGTCACACCACACATAACAAAAATATCAAGTATTTCTTTTTAATTCGTGTATATTTACTTTCACTGACTGTACAGTACGTACCTACTCGAAGCGGGGCGCGGGACATCGAGAAGCATTATATACATATAGCAAAAAAGCGGTTGGTAGGTATGGCGATAATTATTCAAGTTCTAAAACGCGTCGTAAAATAATATTGACCATCTAAACATTGACCATTGACAAACGTGGGTATTGAGAATGCAGACGTGCGTTTTATAAAAATGCATTTAGAAAATTCGCACGTCTTTTCTTTATTTTATTTTATATCTATACTAGCTGTGCCCGCGACTCCGTACGCGTGGTGGTTATGATTTTAAACAGCAATGTATTTTTATGTTTTAAATTTTCTATACTCTTATTTATTTGTGTCATTTTGAATCGCGTAAACCTAACACGTGTATAACATTATACTTGTGTGCGTAATGTGACTTACCGTATTCTAATGAGATTTTGAAAAACACAGGATTAAATTTTCTGCCTACTCCCTAAGTCAGGTGGCGTGGTTTTTTACGTATATCTATAAAGTTTTACGTGATGTAAAACTTTAAAGATATAACATTGAGCCGAATGAAAAAAAAACCATCAAATCGGATAAGAAACAATGTAAATTTAATTTCCTACCTACCAATGTTTCTTAGGGAAAGTTGTTCAGTTTCATGTGTAGATTCACACGTTTCAATATTTGCACTTGATTTAAAATGACCTTATATTACCTACGTAGCGGAGATAACCGTACCTACCCTATGAACGTGTGCGTGCGTATGTCCTCCGCCCGCTGCCGCCTGCCCGCGTCCGCTTGTTTCGACCGCAACTATTGTTTTTGTGTTTTATTCATTTAAATATCGTGCATGAAAGTGACACAAATTTAGAATGATGATTACTCATGCATTTTTGATATTGAATAAGTAAACTCTAATAATTGTATTATTTTTTTGGAGCTACGGAAGCTTAAAAAAACAAAATAATTAATAATCTTAAAAGTGCATGCCCTAATTTGTCACAAATTTATTTTATAGGCATATGAAAGTGATTTGAGTAAGGAAACAGTTATATCATCAATTATATTTTTTTTTGCACTTTTTTTACATAGAGACCCCAGGATGTCAGTTTGCACTGGACGAAGATGGCACAAACCGGGTTTGCACACTCCGCAGGCTATCCTAGATATGATATTATAAGAATTTTAAAGTTTAAATTAATTTTGCCAGTTTTAATTTGAATAAAAAAAAACACCTACAAATCATCGAATTACTGAAAATGCAAGTACCAGATGTGACACAAAATACAAAAAATATGATTCATAGGTACGACTGTATCCACAGGCAAAAAATAAGCAACTTTAGAGTTTTTGAAACTTATGGTCTCAAAATAGACCAGCGCTATCGGACTAATGAAGAAAACAAAAGTTTGTGATGTTCCCATGGAAGTTCCAAAAAGCGTTCGAGTGTAATTTATATTAATTCTAACGTCCAATTTACATCCGATTATTTTTTTGTCAATCTTGGATACTATTTATATGACAAGAGCGATGTTTAGTTTGCATTCGACAACGTAACATTGTAAAAGTATTGATTTGAAATTATTTGTAAAATAGTAATCCCGTAGATCTACAGGTAAACGGACAGGATAAAAATGTATTTCTTATTAGATAAAAAAAATGTAGTTTTATTTATCGTTATCTCAGAAACATTATGAGTATAGAGTAATGTTCACAAGTTATTTTTAGTATGTGTTAAATCCATGGGTAGTGTACATAGTACAAACCTGTTTCATTTTGCCTTTACCCTTACTTCTACCCGGCAAGTTCTCACCTCGCGATCTTTTTCTATGAATAATTTTTGTTGGAACTTGTTGACTTAATTTTATATCGGTTTCTTTCCCTCCAGGGTCTGAATTCGGCGAACATTTGGAAGTCGTAAGTCGCCACGCTTTCCAATTTCACACCTTTTGTGTAATGAACAGTGTAATAACTTTGAACATGCTTCAGGCTAGTCTGTTATTAGCTACATATTTTAATTTCCTCTTGAATAAGTAGGTACCTATGTTATTTTCTAGTCAAATGGTACTTTTAAAATACAAAGAGTAGTTAGTTATATCAGCTGCATCTCTTTCAAAACTAACTGTAATCCCTAGGGGTTTCTGTGTAGGTCCAAGCCAGACTATGGACTGATTGACAAGTGGTCACTACAGAATGCAATCGGAAAGGCGGCCTTTCAAACAGGCCTTTTGGATATGATATCAAATTGAATCTGTGTCTTGTTAGTTATTTTCAAGTCAAATACCATGACATCTGAAGAAACTTACCCACGTTATTACGTTACATGCACTAGCACACTTCCACGTCGTTGCAGGAAGTTTTCTTATTCACAGTCAGTAGTGTTCTAACTTTTACACTTGTTCTTATAGTACCTGATGAAGAAAACCAACAGCCGAAACTCTGTACTGCAGACTACCAAGTCCTGTGTCTTCCCGTGTTTACTTTGGCTTCAAGCATGCTGTTAACATTGGGGCCAGGATATGGGCGAAATATGTGGTCTGTAGGTATTTATTCTTCTATTAGAAATACTCAGTGTTAGATGCATGAAAGCTGAAACTTTGATCCCATTTTTATGATAATATTCCATCTAGTGTCAAATTTCTTGATGAGGCGTGTCGCTAGCTAGTGTTTATTAATTTCATGAACTGGGTTACCTCAAATTGAAAGCGACAATGGAATGTACTTTCATTTGAAGAATTTCGATAACTGGTACTTTGTTTTTGAACTTTACTTTGTTCTTTGCGAGACCAAGTAAGTTTTGAAAATTAGATTGGTCCAGTACATGTTGATACCCCATTTGTCTGACTTTAGAATGAAAACTCATTCCATAAGATCCTGGAAAGAATTCGCATCCTTCGAAGCCCCGATAAGAACGAAACAACAGCAGTTTTTCGTAATGAACCGAGTTGGCTGCGATCCTACCAACCTTTCAAACAGCCAGTAGAGTCGCCGTGTCGCGTGTCGCAGTGTCGCGCGACGCCGCGTTGCTGTTGCGACGTTTCTGGTCGGGCGAGTCGCGCGTGACCTGACTGCAACAGTACGGCAAGGGTTTAAATGAACATGAACGTGCGCGCTGCATGTTGGAAGAACTGTCAAAAAGCGTTGGCGGCCATGTTGGCGGAGTTGTTTCCTTTTTTTGCCATGTTCATTTAAAACCTTGAAGTAATATACGACACAACGACAAGATAAACTTCAGACTACGAATCTTGGATACTCCAGAATTTATATGGACGACTTGTTTGATAAAATCTGCCAACTATTTTCTCTTCGGAGTAAATTGAAGCGTTGCGATAAATGTTTTACTTGGAATTCCCTCTTTTCATTTTGCGATGTCAATTCTGTATTTTCTTTTTCAAATTTGGGACTCATACAATATTTCCCGTGAACTCATTTTAGAAAGTCGACCCCACAACTGCAACATACGATCTTCGAACGCTAGCCGTAAGATGTTTTTCTTTATATTTTCTTAGAGACCAATTCCGAAAAAGCAATTTTAAATTCAAATGAAGTGCCACTACAAATTGCGTTTAGAAATTGTAGAATTTATTCGAAGTGTTTTGTAGGAGAGTTCGTCGGCTTTGCTCGGCTAGACGAGAGATATTCATATCGACTGACAGTTTATTCCGCTAAACGCCCACTAAAATAAAAAATACACATTGGAAATAAAATCACAAATTAATAATTCTTATTAAATTAAGTTCGTTGACTTGTGTTATATTTCTAGGAACATCTCATGTTTTATTCGCAATAACAGTTTTAGGAGTCAAATGTCTTTTATATATCCTTTTACCATCACGTGAGATGGCGGACAAATGATTGCCTATCAAATATTTTAAAAAAATATATATCTAATATAACTGATCATTGTATAGGATTATGCCGGAAAATCACCTATTGCGAAAATAAAATTTAAAGTATTAAAAAACACAGCTTGAAAGCCTTTTTCTCTGATGCGTTTTTCAGCTTGTAGCTTCCATGTTAGACTGGGAGCTAGAGAAAAACATAGAATGTGCCAGCTGCATTTTCTCCCGGGCAAGCTGTAGAAACCAGCTTAGGGATCCGAGGGTTTCTGTATATTGCAATTTAAGCGATAGGCTGACAACCTGTCACTACAGCAATATACCTACAAACCTATCATGGGTAGCCCTAAAAACATTGTCCGACGTGGCAGAACGACCTTCGTTTAGGTCGTTTACGCTCTGCCCACTGAAGACGTGGAAATAAAGACGTGATTATATGTATATATGTATGTATTTAAAGCCCTTTTGCCTGCTGCGTTTTTCAGCCGTGTAAATAAGCTGAAGTTTCCTTACATGTATCTGTTGGTCCCTCGGGTCTCATCGGCCACTTTCCAACTGTAATCAAAGGATAAAACCTTCTGCGAGTCAAGTGGCTGGATGGAGAAGAAAATTCACTTACTACGGCGGACCCGCTCCAAACATTGCGAGTAGCAGTCCTGGTTAGGTCGCACTATTTGCTCCCTCTTATTTAAGATCCTCTATAAGATCTATTGAAAACAGGAAAATAGTTAAGAATGGATGCATTATTCATTAAACCGTAGGATATATTTTTTTTCCTATTTATTTAGAAAAAACATACAGTTATTTAATAACAATATCAAAAGAAATAACATGTTTTCGTACAAACCTAGAGTTTCCCTAAGTTTAAAAAAATTACATTGAAATAATCAATTCTAAGTACCTACTCTTCAACAAGGTTTATTGCGAACAAAAATGTAAATGTAAAATAAATAGCTAATGCATACAAATATGCCAACTAATATATTACAGTATCGCCTGCTAAAGATTGTTATCTGGAAGATAGGCGAATAGATTATCTTTTAAATTGATTTGTTTAAATGCAGGAAAATACTTCACTACCAGTTCCCACGGGAAAACTCATGAAGCTGGCTGAAAACTAGTAACAGATACTTTATTGATGCAAAATTTCGTGTTCCGCTTTGAATGCCCTGTCAGTAGCAAGAATTCACCCCTTTATATAAAGCCATAGTTGTTTCAGCGCTTGAATTTGCATAGGAATGGCTGATTACAGAGTTATACCGTTATACCATAGGCTAGACCTGGCCTGAGCGCATTCAGATACAGTGCAGGTCGCAGGTGCAACTACATATTGGGTTTTTAACACTAAACGATAAACATAATAGGTATATGATCAGGCTTTGCATCTTATTTAATGTTAATTTACCTATATTATAATTGAACACACCTTATCTGCCTCACTTATGCACTCTCACTACCGTATGTCAGCTGGAAGAGATTTTATTTTAGAGATAAGCTGTACCTGTTGTGCTATTGTTTTTTTATGTTTCTGTTCTCTGTATGATCATTTTTTATTTATTTATTTAACAATTTATTGTACACAAAATGTGTGCAATAAACTGTAAATTAATTAATTAATGATAAACAAGTGTTATTCATAATGAAAACTGATCGGCTTACTTGTTTTAATTGAAAGGAAATAGCCCGTCCTTCAAACAAGTAAGCCGATCAGTTTTCATTATATTCGGTTTTACATAGAACCCATGTTTTTTACGTTGGAAGAGAGAAGGAAGATATCACTTCTGATATACAATTTAGCCAGGTGTAAAAGTTAGAAGCCTCTAAACCTCCAGAACCATACCCATGCACTGCCTACCCCGTAAGGGATAAAGGCGTGATTTATGTATGTATGCACTCCCAGGTCTAGTCAAGTTATTATCATATCAAAGTAATTCATTGTCTGTTTTGATTGTCACTAAATCATATTGATTTTAATACCTGAAGTATTAAAAATAACAATTTTATCACATTGTATTTGCAAATATTTTTAAATTTATCCAGAAGGCTGACGAAATTTCAGAATCCGCCGCGTGACTGCAACATGCAGCAGTAACGGCTGAACTAACTCTTAACTCTGGAAAATGGCCACAGCCCCTTAGGACCTTTTCTCATTGCATTAGATTGGATTGAAAATGCATGTTTTAAAAAATATAATTCTGACTATCTGTAAATATTAACATTTCTTAGAACGGTGACCTTCGAAGACAATCGTAAAAGTAGGAAATCCATTGTCTCTTAATTCTTATATTGAAATATCTCAAATGTTTCATATCCTGCTCATAAAGGTTGACTGAAAGATATACTAATTACAGCGATAGGACATCTTTTAAGGATTTCTGTGATAACCATTTCTACTGTATATTTTTGACAGTGTAGTCTTCCATGCTAGACTGGGAGCGAGAGAAAAGCATAGAATGTGCCAGCTGCATTTCCTCCCGGGCATGCTGTAGAAACCAGCTAAGGGATCCGATGGTTTCTGTGTATTACAATTTAGGCGATGGGCTGACAACTTGTCACTATACCTACAAATCAATCTTAAATAACCCTCAAAACATTGTCAGACGTGGCGGATCGATCTTCGTTTAGGTCGTTTACGCTCTGCCTACCCCATTAGGGATGAAGGCGTGATTATATGTATGTAGTCTTTAAGATTGGTTGAAATAGTTCAATTGCTACACGATGGAGAAGGTCCTCAACGGCAGTGGTGTGGTGACGCGGTGCAGTAGCCACATGCACCTGTACGGAGGAGAAAGGTAATCTGCAGTTATCGTGGGGCTTTGTGCTCTGTGCACTCAATTTAGGAACGCGGCGCTTTCTTTACAAACTCCATAACTTTAACCACTTAGAATAATACTGAATAGTAAAATAATAATAATAAGACTATTCTAAATTAAAAGAAAAATAAAAAAAAATAATGACTACAATAATCCACTGCCTCTTCATTTCCACATTTTAATCAAAATCAGTGGGCTTGAATCTAGATTTCACCTGCTAAAATTTAAATTTAAATCTATCTGTCACTCTCAAAATAATATTGGTTTTATACTTTATCCGGTAGATTTTGACCCGCTTTTGCACGGTTCCCCGGTATTTCTGGCAATTTTATCCGCCATATCATATGACGGCGGATAAAAATCACAGATAACGCATAAAACCACCGACTGTAAATCAAAAACCAGAGAGAATAGGACTCCTGTCCTTTTCCAACGTGTTTAGTGACAAATAGATTTTAATTTTTAGTTTTAGCCGACAAATCTAGAATCAAGCCCATTTTGTATCTTATTTCGCTATTTTCATAGGTACTTTGTTATCTTATTTTGAAGAGCAACAAAACATCATTTACTTCACTTGAAACAAAAAGGCAACAGTTATATTTAACGATTAGGGATAAAGGCGTGATTATATGTATGTATATTTAACGAAATGCAACAAAGTCCAGGAATCAGACGGTCGCAAATTGCGCTCAATGTGCCGTGACGGCTCACGGCGGCGCGTAACTTATGAAACGCACCTCGAAATGGATTGTGCCCTCGCCGCTGTAAAGGGTCCCCAACATTGTAAATTGCAGGTCTAGACTAGGCTTAACTTTCCATTCTGTAAAATACGCACCGACTGAACCATGAAGAAGGGAAAAGGGGGCATTTACTTATCATCAAATTTTATGTTGGAATAAGAAAATTATGACATTTATATTATAATTCAGTTATTGTATCAGAAGAGTTCAACACAAAAACATACATAGATTTTACTTACTAACGTGGCCAATAACTAACTATCAATGGTAACATTTTAACTGCAGTTTCTAAACTTCTCCGCAAGCTAAGCTCAACGGCTTTATCCTCCCATCCGACATGGACAGATAAACCCACCTCGGCTTCAGGGTTTCAGTATCGAGAGCTGCCACGGACACGACAGCTACAGCGGCCACCGGGCAGCCGCCACCAATAGATTTATCGCTCTGCCACCGCCACACAGCCGCACAGGAGCACAGGAGCTCGACACGACTAAGCCGCTTTGTCTAAGACAACAACCGCCGGCTCCTGGGCTATTTTCAAACAATACCTTTGTTTGTGTGGAAAGGTGCTTTCGAGACATATTTTCTGAAATTATCTCTACAACAAATGTTCGTGTCATTTATTACTTATAATATGAAACAGGGAGAGTCAAACAGTACTCTTTTGTAACAAAAAATCAAACAAGAAACATCTGTATCCAATTTAATCTAATAATTTTCAAGATCAATAAGTTAAGTATCTTATAAAGTGGCAAACTGACCCTTCCAAAATGCTAAAGGGCATTGTTTAATAACATAAATCAATAGACGTTTGTCCGTCGGTCAGTAACCAAATTACAACAGCCGGGACTCGAAGCCCGGACAATCAAAGGGTGCCAATTGTAACGCCCCTAATGTAGTTAATATAAATTTCCAATGCAAATAGTTGACCGGCCTATTGGCTGATATCAGAGAGTAAACATTATACAGAAGCGACAGGTAAAGCCTTTTATTTTTTTAAAGTGGTGATCACAATATCTCATCACATACATACATATAATCTCGCATTTATCCCTAATGGGGTAGGCAGAGCGTAAATGACCTAAATAAAGGTTCCGCCACGTCTCACAAAATTTTGAGGGTTTTTTTAAGATAGATTTGTATTGCTAGTTGCTGTAGTGACAGGTTGTCTTGATTAAATATCACATCTCACCGCGATACACTGCGATACAGTGCACACTAGTGCAGAGGGTTTCAAACCTTATTTAAGTTGGCCTATTGTAATTCATAAAATGTAAATCTTAACATAAAAATGCAGCATAACATTGTAATAGGCTAAGTTTTGAAATCAAAAAACTATTTTATTATTATTTTTATTATACTTAAAAAAGACAAATTTGACGATAGCGTAAGCTCACTCAGAAACTTTTAAGATACTGGCCGTTCAACAAACAGGCACGGCGGAATACAACTAAGTATTTGGCACTGTGCAACGACGTTCATCGCCAGCCAAGCCTAACGTGGAACTCACACTAGACCCAACACAAAAAATCATTTATAAAATTCATAAACCTTAATTATTATGCGCTGGACCAAACCCACAACCCTCATCACAGCAGGCTAGATCACTATCCACTGAGCTACCCAGTTGTCCAACCTGTCTCTTCTGCTACTGCAAGGTCTTTACCAGCTGGACGTCAGAAAGTACCCAGTGAGTAGTGGACCGGGATCTGATTGCCGCAGTTTGCTCTTCTAATAACTACCATTTCAGCTTTATTTGGACTTCGTTGTCTAATATTTAGAACGGGTATTTATTTTTATCATCTCCCATATTGACAAATTCAAGCTGTTACTATATTTGGCATGCAAAATTTAGAAAATCGTCTTCCGTATTTTATCGATGTGTAGGAATATCACCTAATCAGCGGCAAGCGTCTTTAACGTCCAACCTTGAATTGACTACCTTGAGCCTGTAATTATAAACAGCACTTGAGACTAACAGCTAGTTTGAGTCCGTATCAAAAATGTCATTTAAGTACAAAAGGACCTCTCAAATCAATACTTAATATTACTCTCAATCTTGAGATCGCTTTATAAATACGGGACTTAATCACCGCTATAAACCGAGAATTAAAAACTCACAAGTCGCAAAGAAATATAAAAAAAAACAATAGTTCAAATATGTGATTACCACCAGCTTTTACGCAATAAAACCGAGCGACGCCTCGAGCTCATCGCTGCTAAAGAAAGGGGTAAAGTCAACACAAAACGCAAACAACCGGAAAGAAGGAACAAAACTCAACTCTGTATCTGCTTAGAATCTCCCCCGAGGTTGATTATATTTTTCGCCAGTTTGGTAAGGACAATGCAAGATAAGTCACCTGATTGTCTGCAAAAAATAAAACCGTGTTCGCAGCCCTATGTCCACGCCAGTCTTGGATAGTGATCATTACACAATTCGTATTGGAGGCCCATATTACCTACCTGTTTAAAAACTCTGACACCAGGGTTTTTCGGTTTATTCTTTGGCTTAACAAACCATGAAAAATATAAAGGATGTAAGATACTATTTACCGTATAAAATAGACAAGAATGGGGTATAGTATAGTTACGTGAAAAAAATATCTGATTATCACCAACGAAGTCAACTTTTACGCATGCAATAAAGTCAGTCTTTCCTAAGAAAGGGGTAAAGCAAAAACGAAACGCAAACAATCGGAAAGCCGGACGTAAACTCAACTCTGTATCTGCTTAGCATCTCCCCCCTCTCTCCTCCCAGAGGTGAATATGATTGTCCCCAGTTTGGTAAGGACAATGCAGGATAAATCACCTGATTTTATATAAAGGATTCCGTGTTCCGTAGGGCACGTCACGCCTTCTGCCGTCGCCGTTGTCTTTGCTAGTTACACAAAACATGTCAAAACCACATTAATTAGCTGTGCTACTGCGGTTTAAAAACTCTCCCACTAGGGTTTTGGGTCGATCGTCAATTGGACAAAACATCCAAACAAAAGAAATGGTACAGAATATACTCGTAGGTGTAAAAAGGGATTAAACATTGATTATTATAAACTTTTACGCGCGCAATAAAGTCAACCTTTGGCAAAGAAAGGGGTAAAGTAAAGACGAATCGCAAACAATCGGAAAGCAGGAAGAAAACACAACTCTGTATCTGCTTAGCATCCCCCCCCCCCCCTCAACTCCCTCCCGCCCCTCCGGGGGTGAATATGAATCAGTGACGATAAATTAAGAGAGAGAAACAAACTTTAAGATAATTGCGACGCTGTGTCCATTCACTTGTACTTTCATTATTCTTGTTGCGCGTTCCCATTGAGTGTTGTGCTGTATTCTTGACTCTGGTTTTGGTGGATTGCATGCAATCCGTCACTACAAATGCGGATTTTAATAATAATCGTTTGTCTGTCATTAACTTCCATGCTGACCTGGGAGCGAGAGAAAAACTTAGAATGTGCCAGCTGCATTTCCTCCCGGGCATGTTGTAAAATTCAGCTAAGGGATCCGAGGGTTTCAGTATATTGCAATGTAGGCGATGGGCTGACAACCTGTCACTACAGCAATATACTTTCAAATCTATCTAAAATAACCCTCAAAACTTTGTCAGACGTGGCGGAATGACTTTTGTTTTGGTCGTTTACGCTCTGCCTACCCCATTAGGGATAAAGGCGTGACTATATGTATGTATGTATGTATGTATGTCATTACACTAGAATTATCCTTATTTTATAATAAAGTGAAAAAACAAATTAATAATTAAGCACACTATATCCATTGCGAAGTAGCGGTAGAGCGTCAATGATAAAAAATAAACTGTGTCTTATAATATTGAGCAGTATTTTAAAATCGGAATTAATGAGACTTTTATGATCTATATATTTCCATGGTCAACTAAGTTTACATCTTAGTCTAGATTAGGGTAGATAGTCCTTAGCATCTAATAGGTTTCAAATTAAATTATAAACACACCGTTATTTAGTACCCTGTTATCGTACCGTATCGTGCCTGCCAATGGAGCTGGTGCTTAAACTTTGCTCCGTCGCACGTGCCCTTAATGACTGTACGAACTGTTTGATTTAAACTCGCACCGATTGTGTTTATGAACCCACCCCGCGCCAGCACCCTGCCAGGTGCCTACCGACCGTGCCATCCCTTGCATCTACTAATAGAAGTTTACCAGATGATATACAGGGTGATGTAGAGGGATAATAAACAGGATCAAAGAATTTGATTACTTTTATAAGAAAGTTAGTGTAAGCACCACAATCTTTCAGCCATGTTGATCCACAGAAAAGATTGTGATGCTTTTCCCAGGATAGACCACTGGTAGATAGATAGATACCATACATACCAATGATATTTTAAAAAAGATACGTTACGTTCATACTGCGCCCACATTTTAATTGTTCCGCGACACATATACATACATATTTATAACATTGCATATCTAAACAAACGCTAAGTGCGACACAAAATAGGCAAAGCGTAAGAGTGAAACAGATAGCTATTTGTAATCAGTGCAGCGTTGAATATAATTTAACTTTTTTTCTCACTTCGCAGCTCGCAGCTCGACTGCCTAAAATGGTCACAATTAGGACCATTTGACGGCACGAGTTTCGCGCGTTGGTAACATATCTACCTATATGTAATATCATTGATACATACATACATATAATCACGACTTAATCCCTAATGGGGTAGGCAGAGCGTAAACGACCTTCACAAAGGTTGCTCCGCCACGTCTGACAAAGTCTTGAGGGTTATTTAAGATAGATTTGTAGGTATATTGCTGTAGTGATAGGTTGTCAGCCCATCGCCTAAACTGCAATATAGCGACACCCTTGGATCCCTTAACAACTTTATCCTACACCACCGTTTTTAATTTTATATTATTTTTACATATATTTATTTGAATTTATTTCTTCCATGCTGGACTGGGAGCAAAAAAAAAACATAGAATGTGCCAGCTGCATTTCTTCCTGGGCATGCTGTTAAAACCAGCTAAAGCATTCGAGGGTTTCAGTATATTGCAATTCAGGCGATGAGCTGACAACCTGTCACTACAGCAATATACCTACAAATCTATCTTAAATAACGCTAAAAACTTTGTCAGACGTGGCGAAACGACCTTTTTCTACCCCATGAGGGACAAAGGCGTGATTATATGTATATGTTAATTGAATACATTCAATTTGAACCTTTGATCCTGTTGCACCACTTTTCCTAATGCATCCTGTATACGTTTTTAAAGATACAGAAGAGTTCAGAAAATGATAGCACAGTTGTAAGATTGATCACTGCAAACACCCATTAGGGTTAACCGTTTATCTAATATCGTACAATGTTTTCCATTTTACGGGGATTAGTATCAGGAATTAGGCGTGGTAAGATTGATCGCGATTTTCTGAAATGTACTTTAACTTTTCGTAACCTACTCGTTATCAGATAATGGGCTTGATTCTAGATTCTACCGGCTTAAACTAAGATTAAAATATATCTGTCACTTTCAATATAATAAAACTGAAAACAGACAGGCAATTTATACTCTATAATAATAATAAATTTATTTATTCAAGTAACATAAGACTCACTTTGTTAGTAGACTTAGAACTAAGTATGTTAGTAAGTAGGTAAATAAAGTTAAATAAAGTTACAATTTTCTTTTTTCTTTAATTACTGGGGCATGTAGCCCTTGACAGTACTGCATATATGGACAGTCCAACCTGTCCAATGGTCTATGGTTTTACACTTTATCTTATAGATTTTGACGCGATTTTGCACGTTTCCTCAGTATTTCTTTCAATTTTATCCGCAATATCATAATATGAGGGCGGATAAAAATGGCAGATAGCGCATAGAACCACCGACTACAAATCAAAAATCGGAGAAAATAGATCTCCTGTCGTTTTCCAATGTTTTTAGTCTGAAAGTGAATAGATTTTAATTTTAGGTTTAGCCGGTTTAATTTAGAATAAGCCCAGGGTTTCCAAGTTTAAAGGGGATTATAATATCAAGAATTGGGCGTGCAATATATCAAGATTTTCTGAAATGTTCTACGTTTTCAGATAATATGTTGATATCACATACATACAACCTTAATTTCTTTAAAGAAAATTAAGCATGTTTTTTCTGAGTAAGCACTTGGTAGAGCGGTTCCAAAGACTCTCTGTGTCTATCATTTCTGCAGGACTATGATGCGCATTGTAGACTTTAATAGAGAACGTGGATATAACATATTTTCAGTTCCTGGACCTATTGTCTAAAAACATCTTAAATTATGAAAAGAACAGTGAAAACAGAAATAAAATTGATCAAAAAATCACCGAGATATACCATTATAAAGATAGACTATCTATCTCTATCTTCGAAACGACAATTTATATGGAATTAGTATGGCGCTCCTGTCTTATGACGTCACATGACAGTTCGGACCTCTCTTTTTCACTAACCACTTTAAGGCATTATAACTCTTAAACTAATGAACATTTTGCGAGAATTCCTTCACATCCGTTTATCTATGGTGACAATAATTCTTACTAATAGTTTTAAAAAAATCATGAGTATTCCCTATTAGTCTTCACGTGTTGTATACTTCACTATGATCAATGCCTGTCAGTTTCCGTTGTGAAGTGCGCAGCGAAAGACACAATGTGTAGACAAAACGAAGTGTACAGTGCGCATCATAGGCCTTCTGATCTAAATATGGCCCGTATTGGTAAACAACACTTGAGATTGGCAGCTGGTTTGGAGTTCGAATCAGAAATATCATTTAAATCCAATATGACCTGTCATTTCCTTACTTAATATTGTTCTCAATCTTGAGATCGCTTCATAAATTCGGGCCTTAGAGTCAAGAGCTGACCCATTTGAAGTGAAAAAACTTAACAAATAAACCTTCTATCACCATTATTACCAATTCGCTCTCTTTGACCTCGTTTTATATTAGAAATTGTTCGTTTTGTACGCAGTCACAGGCGCTGGAGTAATAAAGTGGTATTTAACAAACAACAGAGGAGAAAGGCGGTAATGCCTCGTGAAATATTCCAATCCAATGAAATATGTATTAAACTCGCGGCCAGCGAGATTAAGCTGCCGGGGAGGGAAGGCTTGTGATCCACTGCAGGATAGCGAAACAAGAAAAATATATTATTATTATTTTTTTTTTTTTTATATTTGATTGGCAATCATTTGTCCGCCATCTCACGTGATGGTAAGTGATGATGTAGACTATGATGGAGCATGATTGCCTAGAAAATGCCTGTTCACTCTCGCCTTGAAAAGGCCCAGGTTATAACGTTCCGGAAATAGATCCGCAGGCAGGGAGTTCCACACTTTGGCCGTTCGCATTAAAAATGTAGAAGCGTACCGCTTTGTGCGAAAACTTGGAATGTCGAATGTTGGAATTTGTTGACCGAGGACTTGAACTTTCTTAGAGGGTAGGTAAAACTTACCAAAAGAGGGACTTGAGAGCTTTAGGCCCGTATTTATAATCAGTTCTTGAGACTAACAGCAAGTTTGAGTTCGTATCAGAAATCGTTTCAGTACTAAACAAACTGTCAAATCTACACTCAAGATTGCTCTCAATCTAGAGATCGCTTTATAAGTACGACCCTATGTCACCCTTAGCTGAATAAAGTTAAAAGCAAACCCATTGCAAAACCATTGCCCAGGTGCAGAAATATTTTAAAGTGAATTTTTGGTCATAGGCGAAAAACGAATAAAACTAACAAGATGGCGGCAGGGTAAACTGCGGTAAAGACATTACAATACCAATGTATTACCATCAATTAAATAGAAATACTATAGGGACGTGGGATAAATATAAATGTATTGGTGTGTATATGAATTTGTTTTCAACATACTTCTTCTTAGCTAGTGGATTCTCGAGTTGAACAACGACCCGAAGAACCCTGGTTTCAGAGATTTCAAACTGCCTAGTAGCACAGAAAAAATGTGAAAAATATGTTGTAGACTACGAATAGATTTAAAATTTTAAAAAAACTGATTACTAACCGAGTAGCTATAAAGTTTAAGTGGACAACAGGCCTTATCAAGGTGTGCGGGAAGCAAAGAATTTAATCTACAATGAAAGAAGTAGGCGCTTCTTTGTGCGTGTCACCTACCGCCTTCGACTGCCCTCGTCCCCCCTCGCTCCCCTCTCCCCGCTACAGCCTTGCAGGTAGGAAGGTAGTTTGGGAAAATTATAGATAAGGCAGAAATACTGTTATGTCTACGAAACAAAGGTAATGCTCCGGAGATGCTACGAAAGTGCTACGAACGGGCTACAGAGATTAAAAGGGGTATGGGTGACTTTTTAGTATTGCGTGAAATTAATTAGAATATTTAATATGATCACGCCTTCATCCCTAATTGGGTAAGCTGAGCGTAAACGACCTAAACAAAGGTTGTTCCGCCACGTCTGATAAAGTTTTGAGGGTTAATTAAGATAGATTTGTAGGTATATTGCTGTAGGTTGTTTAACCTATCGCGTAAATTACAATATATTCATCATTTTATTTCTGTACTTTAATTAAACCTGAGTAGGCACGTATCTACCTCGTGTTTTTTTATTAGTCCGGCAATGAAGGCCACGGATATTTTTACTGTAATAGAAAAAAAATAAAAAGTTATGAGTTAATTCTATAAACAAATTCAATCCAATTAATCTTTACATATAATAATCTAACACCTAGCACCAATTAATCACTAAATGACGAAGAAGTGTTATTCATACTGATAAATCAACGACTAACTTAAGATCTTCGAAGATCACACACGGCGGGCAGTGTTCTGTGATTTTCACTCTCCATAAAGAAGACTCTCATAAAGAGACGAAATGTAGAGCTCAAACACCTCCGTTTAACACACAAGTAGTCGTTAATTTATCAGTACCTAACACTAAACAGAATTTAAGTACCACATTTTACGTATGTATGTATGTAAGTACCACATCTGCCCTAAAACCTTTCCTACTCCCGTCCTCTTTCCTTACAATTCAATATGATCCCTTTGTTGGTGGTTTTCACTTTAATAAACGCGCCGACGCCAATTTTGGCTCCAATAATATTGTCCCCGCTCCCGACGGCACTCTCTTTCTAAAACTCGCTCCTGTGTGTGTCTTATCACGATTCAGCTGAATTCGCTAAAGTTTCACTGATTTTTCGTGGCTTCAAAGGTTGAGGGGAGTTTGGGAGCATGTAATTAGTTCTTTGTGTGATTCTGTTACGGTATTATTTAATCGGTATATTTTATTTTGTACAGACCTTAGGTATTATTTATTACTTCGTTACTACCTTACGTAAAAATTCCAATGACGGTATTAATTCTTTTTGCTATTACGTCTTGTGCTGTTTGATTTATGTATTTATTTAGATTCTTCTATGCTGGCCTGGAAGCGAGAGAAAAATATGGAATGTGACAGCTGCATTTTCTCCCGGGCATGCTGTAAAAACCAGCTATGGAATCCGAGAGTTTCAGTATATAGTAGCATGTAGCGAGAGCCCCAACACCTGTACACTACAGGACCTGTATGATGCCACAAAAAATGGTGTCACCGTGGCAGAGCCCTGGTCAAAATATATTTAATTGAACCATCGACACGACAGAAGAAGAAGTATATTGTAATTTAGGCGATGCAAATCTATCATATAACCTTCAAAACTTTGTCAGACGGTGCGGAATGACCTTTGTTTGGGTCGTTTACGCTCTGCCTACCCCATTAGGGATAAAAGCGTGATTATATGTATTAAATTATTTATGTATGTTATTTTGATAACATGTAAAGTATGTTTTTCTTTATTGTCCGTAGATTACTTGAGAAATTCATGGGTTTCTAATGTAAAAAAATGTGAACTCTACTTCACTTAAAATCGAAAGATTAACCCAATACTAATTTAATGTTTTGAACAGTCTCCATATTTACCAAAAGGCAACTAGAAGTCTCATTTAGCGGAGGACTGTCTCGTCTATTGCATATTTCGTATAATAAAATAACTTAAACAAAAATGTATTAATACAATTTGATCAAGCTTAACCCTTCCCACCCTTCCCTTGCAGTCCATAAGAACAAATTCCTCCATGTCTTGATTAAACCATTTCCTGGTCGCTTACAGGGGAGACCAGGGAGAGACCAATCGACGCAGCCCTGCAGCAATATTACTGCAATAACCAGAAAACGCAAAATTATTATTATCCGAGTAGACCAACTGCAAATATGCAATTTCTGTGCAGTTGTAATGCAGTTGATTCTACAGTTACCTTTCAGATACTATTTGCAAATGAAGTTCATTCCAGTATACTGCATTAGGCAACAATTACCTGGACTACCATGGAAGTCAAGGAGAAGGCGGAATGAAGAGAAAGTTGGCGGTTTCTTCATTGTACTCAACCGACAAGAGTTATTAAATAAAAAATGATGATAACGAAGTAGTGCTTCTTTTATACGGGTAAGTAGTCAATCTCGGTTTCTACCACTTTTTATACATACATACATATAATCACGCCTTTATCCCTAATGGGGTAGGCAAAGCGTAAACGACCTAAACAAGGTCGATCCCCTAAGTCTGACAATATTTTGAGGGTTATTTAAGATAGATTTGTAGGTGTATGGCTGTAGTGACAGGTTGTCAGCCCATCGCCTAAATTGTAAAATACCCTTGGATTCGTTAGTTATTTTTTACAGCATGCCCGGGAGGAAATGCAACTGGCACATTCTATGTTTTTTCTCTCGCTCCCAGTCACCATGGAAGAACATTTTTATAAAGTTTGTTAAGTTATCTGGTGTTACATCATATTTGTTTTTGCTTCAAGATAGCCCATCCACTAACAGGTCATTGTTTTCAACGGTGAAGTTACGTTGCCGTCGCTCTGCAGCGAGTCAGTAACGGATCTAATTAATTCCATGTTTGGCGGCTTATTTACAGCACAAATGAAACCTAGAACGCCCTTTCCTTTGTAATGTTAAAATGAAATTAAACTGTTTATGATGTCGTAATTTTGACGCCTCGGCGGCGGGCTTCTACCTCCAAAGATATAATCTAATAATGGGCTCGATTCTAGATACCACCAGCTAAAACTAAGATTAAATCATTAAAAAGGACAGGCGATTTATTATATTCTATGGTTTTACACTTTACCCGCTAGATTTTGATGCGCTTTTGTACGTTTCCCCAGTATTTCTGTCAATTTTATCCGCCTTATCATATGACGGCGGATAAAAATAACAGATAACGCATAAAACCACCGACTATATATCAAAATCCGGATAGAATAGATTTTAATTTTTGTTTTAGCCGGCAAATCTAGAATCGAGCCCAATATTAATTGTGAAAATATTGTGGCGGACATGATATACATATTTTAATTAATAATTTACAAATTGAGTATATTGAGGAAGACTTGCCGATGCTATATTGCTATAATTTCAGAGCATTGTTTTATTTTTGGACCGTCTTTGTTATTTTTGGACCGTCTTTGTTATTTTTGGACCGTCTTTGTTATTTTTGGACCGTCTTTGTTATTTTTGGACCGTCTTTGTTATTTTTGGACCGTCTTTGTTATTTTTGGACCGTCTTTGTTATTTTTGGACCGTCTACAAACTTAAAAAAATATATCATCATGTTAATATGCGTTTATAAATACAGGAAGGAAATTTATTCAAGTATAGATTTTTTTATACATACATACATAAATCACGCCTTTATCCCTTACGGGGTAGGCAGAGCGTTTAACGCCTCGTAACAGGCGCTTTCGCCACGTCTGACAAAAAATTTAGGGCAATTTTAGTTTGTAATATGTATTGCTATAGTGACAGGTTGTCAGCCCATCGCCTAAATTACAATACACTGTAACTCTCGAGTCCCTTTTGCTGACTTCAACAGCATGCCCGGGAGGAAGGGCAGCTGGAACATTCTATGTTTTTCTATCTCTCCCAGTCCAGCATGGAAGTGTCCAGATTTTTTTATAAATTTTGTAAAATACGCCTTTTATAAAAAAAAACGTTTTTGAAATAAGAGTCCTAGGCAGTGATTAAGTAAACGTTCAAAACGTTTAACCTGCTAAAGGTCAGAGATCGGCTGAGTGATTTTATTTAATCGCGAAACCTATTATCTTGTCTGAATGAATGATATCATTTTTATCGGCCGCCGTGAAATGAACCCGCCCGTACTGCCGCCTAAACAGAGCCGTATCTAGTACGAATACATTTATGATCTAGACCTAATAGGTATGTAAAACGTATGCCAAATAAAAACTCGCATATACTATAGAGAGTAAATAAATAGCTCACTATATTTTAGGGTGTGATTCTTCCCATGAAACTGGAAAATTTTCCTCGAAGAACATAGGTCGTACGTACGGTACGTTTTTTCGCATTTCAACCTATGTTCCTCGGGGAAAGTTGTTCACTTTAATGGGTATAATCACACCCTAAACGACCAGGTGTAAGTGACAGCGTCCCGCAAACTGATAGGGGTAGCTCAGTCAACAGCACTGAACAACTATCAGCAGGATTTTATTTCTGAAAGTAAAAACAAATGGTTTTTCCATACAAATTGTTTGATCGAGATAAACATTTTGTATGAAAATGTCTTTTTTTTTTAGTTATTCAGGGTCGTTGAATGAATAACCCCTATCAATTTACGGGACGCTGTCCCTTACACCTGGAATGGTCAGCTATATACTCCATCCGCAGTTACAGTTTCTGATAGTAGTCGTTACATAAAAAGTCATGAATCATCGATGGCGTAGAAAACTGTAGCAAAGCACTACGAGGTTTATGAATACGCCGTAAGCGGTTTAAAATCTCTGACTGACAAGATTAACAAAATTTTACAATGTCAAAAGCACATTTTATTCCACTCCACAGGTGCCCTGAGTCCATCCCTGCTCGGGAGTAGATTAACTGTATAATGGCGGGTGTCAGGTGAGATATTGTGTCGTTAATCTGAACGATGAACACGGACGTCTGATCACAAGCTCGGCTCGGCTGGTGGGACACTACAGCATCAGCTAATATGAGGGATTAAGGGGTTCCTATATGAGACTTGCTGGATTGAGAGTGTATGAAAATACCAAGAAGGTTGTCTGAACGATGCGATACGGAAATCTCGCATCTTTAGATATTAAGTGACTGAACTAAAAATATTAGGATTTTAAGTTTCTGCAATAAAACGACCTTTAAAAGCATAACTAACAACATTACGAACTTGTTTCTTTTTCTGCGTAGAAGTGAGATACATACATACATATAATCACGGCTTTATCCCTAATGGGGTAGGCAGAGCGTATACGACCCAAAGCATAAATATTTAATTCTAATGAATAACCATGGCAGCCAAGAGAGTCACTCTCTAGTCTCCCATGAACACTATACTAGGTCTATATCCACGGGTAAATATGAAGTACCTCGAGTAATTAATTATTATGGCGATAGGACGCTCAAAAAGCGTATTCCGTATCTACTAAATACTTTACCTGTGGATATAAGACAAGAAGAAAATAGATATAAGTTTTCATCTAAGCTAAAGAAATACCTACTTAACAGTTTAAATTAAATAACATAATTATGCATGTATTAAATATTATATACTAATAGTGTACCTATAAATGAGACTCATCGATCCTGCAGACAAACTGCGTAAGCAGTTTTGTGGGACCATTGTAATAGATATAAGTTTATTGTAAAAAAGATAATAAATAAATACAATACAATACAATCAAAAGTCGTTCGTATCTAGAGTGAGATAGATTATATTTAAAGTTTGTAGGGTTGTGAGTTATGCTATTAAAGATCGTTTCATTACGAAAACGCAATTTTTGAGTTCAGTCGCTTTATTTCTAAAGGTAGCGCTGATCACCTGCTCGGCCTGGCCAGCCAATATGAGGGATTAATAGGGTTCCTATATGGGACTGTCTGAAT
This sequence comes from Scrobipalpa costella, assembly GCA_949820665.1. Taxonomy (NCBI): domain Eukaryota; kingdom Metazoa; phylum Arthropoda; class Insecta; order Lepidoptera; family Gelechiidae; genus Scrobipalpa; species Scrobipalpa costella. The sequence continues at coordinate 25,671,448 of OX463298.1, forward strand.
TGGGAGCTTATGAAAACAAACAATAAGATGAGACCTTTTTCCTTAGTCGAGCGCGATGCTGTTAAAACTATTTGGTTTAGAGCTACCGCAATGATGTACATTTCATAATCGATTTACTATTATTATAATACCAGAACGAATGTAGGCGCATCAATACATACATACATACAATCATGCCTCTATCCCCAGTGAGGCAGGCAGAGCGTAAACGACCCAAACAAAGGCCGCTCCGCCACGTCTGACAAAGTTTCGAGGATCATTCAAGATAGATTTGTAGGTATATTGCTGTAGTGACAGGTTGGCAGCCCATCGCCTAAATTACAATAAACTGAAAATTACAATAAGCTGGCTTTTACAGCAAAGCCGGGAGGAAATGCAGCTGGCATATTTTTTGTTTTTCTCTCGCTCACAGGCCAGCATGGAAGAAGGCACATCAGTGTACATCGAATTATAATACACTAGCCTTCTACGCCGCAGTTAACCTTCACCCGCGGCTTACTTAATGAGTTTTCCCGTGATGATTCAATATATTCCCGCGGTGAAATGTAGCCTGTGTTACCCAAGGTAAACGTAGCTTTCTAATGGTGAAAGAAATTTTGAATTCGGTCGAGTCGTTTTTGAGTTCATTCGTTACAAACATACGCATAAAAATACAAATATTTCCTCTTTATAATATTTAGTATACATATAGATAGGTACTTGTAGTTTTGTGAAACCAATGTGCCTTCCTGTACGACGTATTGAGTCATAAACCTCGCATTTGTCCCCTCACGTTGTAAATCATACGAGGGTTGCAGCCGGCTGCAGTTTGTTTGTAGTTATAACCAGCTAGTACGAGTAGTAACCGCGCCTGATTTCATGCCCCGATGCGCGCGAGTTGCCGCGTCCCGGGATCCCGGGATCCACCACAACACAACACTAGTTAGTCATGTTTCCGGAAAAATATGTGTTTTATTTGGCTGAACAAAACCACCCTATGTCCTCTCCCTGTGCAATAAAATGCTAAATTAGTGCTGTATTTTTGAAGGGTGAAAACTAGGGTGACTATTTTTAATAGTGTAGTGGACAATATAATTTAAACTTGGTGCGTACTTACCTAGGTATTTATACAGGTACTTATTTATACTTACCATACATTTTGGCCCGTATTTATAAATAGCACTTGAGACTGACAGCTAGTTTGAGTCCGTATCAGAAATGTAATTTCGGTACAAAAGTACTTTTCAAATGCGTACATGAAATTGCTCTCAATCTTGAGATCGCTTTATAAATAAAAGCCTTAGAGTCATACTTAACTTACGGACATCACGTCATAAAATTCCAAGTATGTACTAGCTACTCTACTGGCTACAGGCTTACGTTTACCGGGACGATGCTGGAATCAATTTTAAAATATAATACGAATTTATTTAGTGAAATCCCGCGAGTGTCTCCAGGGACAGGAAGGTAATTTCAATTTCATTTAGTTCTGGCGCCGCCAGTCCACGCTCCGCGCTCCGGAGTAGATCAAGCCAGGGTCTCAGTACAGACGCTATACTTATTATTACGTGTCACGCTATACTCTTACTGCCTCCGGGGTCTAGTGGTCTGAGCCATATGGGCTCCTGATCCGGAGTGCCTGGATTCGATTCCCAGGAACCCAAAGTTGATGTTTATCAATTTAGCACTTTGTAAGGTTTTCCCCAGTTTAGTAAGGACATTGCAGGCTGGACCACCTGAATGTCCGAAAAGAATAAAGATTCCGTGCGTCGGACCCGGTCGCTGTCTTCCATAGTGGTCATTACTCAAACTGTGTGAAAAAATGTCAGAGGCCTAATAGCTGTGCTACTAGGCGGTTTCAAAACTCTGACACCAAGGCTCATCGGTTCGTTGTTCGACTCGAAAACCTACTCGCTAAGAAGAAAGACTCCTAAAAAAAGTTTTACATACGTACATATAATCACGCCTTAGTCCCTAACGGGGTAGGCAGAGCGTAGACGACCTAAACAAAAGGTCGTTCCGCCACGTCTGACAAAGTTTTGAGGGTTATTTAAGATAGATTTGTAGGTATATTGCTGTAGTGACAGGTTGTCAGCCCATCACCTAATTTGCAATATACAGAAACCCTCAGATCTATTAGCTTGTTTTTACAGCATGCCCGGGAGGAAATTCAGCTGGCACATTCTATGTTTTTCTCTCATTCCCAGTCCAGCATGGAAATAAAAAAATTGTTACCGGTATTTTATTAGTGGGATACCTATCCTTCTCTGTAGGTACTGCTAGTTGATACTATACAATATGGTGTACGCACCAAAATACCAGGAACAATTTTTTTAAGAGTCTTTCTTCTTCTCTTTCTTGTCCCGTAGGACAGTTTCCTGTAATATTGCTCTGTAAATAAATTTAAACATCTTTCAAAAAAAATTACATTCTGTAGATATGTCTGTGGATTCCTGTAACTGTTACATTTTAAAGTCAATAATGAAGAGCAAGGACAAGGGCATAAAAATAAGTTACGCGTGCTTGTCATCAATTTTATCATATTGATTTTGGTTTCTTTCATGCTTTTCTTCCCGGGCATATTGATTAGAAGAAATTGCTTTGCTTGTTGTTAAGTGCTCTACCTACACCGGAAGAAAAAAAAAGTGACTTTATGTACCTACATACAAACATGCATACATATAATCAAGCCTTTATCCCTAACCGGGTAGGCACGGCGTATACGACCTAGATAAAAGTCGTTCCAGCACGTCTGACAAAGTTTCAAGGATTTAGTGACAGGTTGACAGCCCATCGCCAAAATTGCAATATACTGAAACCCTCGGATCCCTTTGCTGGTTTTTCCAGTATTCCCGGGAGGATATGCAGCTAGCACATTCTACGTTTTTCTGTCGCACCCAGTCCAGCATGGAAGAAGACTATGTATGTATGGTAATATAGGCGATCGGACAGTCCTGTCACTTTAGCAATACGCACTCCTATTTAAATTGCTCATGACTCAGTAGCGTTACAACTACTAATAAATAAATAAAACATAGAACTTTATTTTAACCACGAATGTCTCGTATCGTATTTATTTACTAAAACTCATTTTTTTATAAAACTCTCGTTTGAACTTATCGAAGCAAACAGCTAATGTTACTGCAATTTGTGAACTGTACGATGACGATTTAAACCTAATATGTTATCACTGTATAATGACGATTTAAGAGAGCCCGATGGTGTAGTGGATAGGGCCGCTGCCTCCTGAGCGGGAAGTCGTGGTTCTTATCCCACCACGTACCAATGTGTTATTTGGTTTTCGAATTTCATATGTACATTTATTTGGCGCTTTTACTGTGCTTTGGAAGGCACGTTAAGCCGTTGGTCTCTGTTAATATCGTTGATATTAGTCGTTAAGCCGTCTCAGAGGCCAGTGCTAAGCATTGGCGACTTGAAAACTCTGACCTAATCTAGGATTGGGTCTGGTTTCCCTTCTGGGTTGCGGAGGTCAGCAGCTCTGTGTAAAAACCAGTACCCTCGTTCAATCCCCTAGATTAGGGATACGGGAGATACATGAAATATTATGGAGATAATGATACATACATACATACATATAATTACGCCTTTATCCCTAATGGGGTAGGCAGAGCGTATACGACCTACACAAAGGTCGTTCCGCCACGTCTGACAAAGTTTTGAGGATTGTTTAAGATAGATTTGTAGGTATAATGCTGTAGTGACAGGTTGTCAGCCTATCGCCTAAATTGCAATATACAGATACCCTCTTATACTTTAGCTGGTTTTTACAGCATGCCCGGGAGGAAATGCAGCTGGCGCATTCTATGTTTTTTTCTCGCTCCCAGTCCAGCATGGAAGTAATAGATAATGATGTATGATGTGATTATGATTAAAACAAATGTGTGAACTGTACGATGACGATGAGGTATGTGACGCAGGTGGTCAGCACGGCCAGCGGCAGTCTCATGTCCAGCGGGAGGACGCGCCATGCCTTGTGATCCAAGCGACGCACCGACATGTAGTGTAGTATATTTTGTATCTTTGTTTTCTTGGAACCTGAAACAATAGGCATGAACTTATTTTGGCCAGATCTAGAACACCTCCAGTTTGTCTTTTTTAAACCCTCACGGTTATCAAACATTAAATTGAATAAAAACGGGAAACTTGCCGTGGTTTTCCATTTTTGGGCGAGTATCCGCATTACGTTTTATGATGCACTTATTAGGTCAGCTGTAAGAAATTTCTTTGTAGAAATAAGCAGTGCCTGTTCTGGCTTAATTCCTATGTAATTGTTCTGTAAATGTTTTATGTGTACAATAAACTGGTAAATTTTTAAGTTCCTGTCACTTCGTGATCATGATGAATGAAACTACATCGAAATATCTGACACTCACCCAAAAATGGAAAACCTGGGTAAATTTCCCGTCACGCCTTTATCCCTAATGGGGTAGGCAGAGAGTAAACGTCCTTAACAAAGGTCGTTCCCCCACGTCTGACAAAGTTTTGAGGGTTATTTAAGATAGAATTGTAGGTATATTGCTGTAGTGACAGGTTGTCAGCACATCGCCTAAATTACAATATACTGAAACCCTCGGATCCCTTAGCTGGTTCCTACAGCATGCCCAGTCCAACATGGAAGTTAATATATTTAAGTTTCAGTTTAATTTCCATAAATAAGTTTACCTGTTTCTTTAAGCATCCGATGATGTAACGCCAGGCGCGCAGATTCAATCTGGATCTTGATCAGCTCTATGATGATGCAGGGCAGCAGCAGCTGAGCTACCATGTGCGACACAAACAGCGCGTAGCTGATGTAGAAGAACCAGCTCATCTGGAGCAAAATGGTAAGAAAACTGAACAACGTTCACCAGGAAATTCTTTCAGGAGAAAAAAAAAATTACCATCCCACCATCATCATCATCATCGTATTGCGTTTTCAAAAATGCGACTTTAAAATTTGATGTCGGAGTTACAAAATAACCACCAGACAATTTGTATGGAAAAGCTAATTATTTTTTTCACTTCCTGAAAAAAAAAACCTGCTGATAGTTGAGTTGACTGAGCAACCCCTATCGGTTTGTCGAACGCTGTCTCTTACACCCCATATGTTACTTTAACAGCCCAAAGTGCGGCAAATACTAGGATTTACCAATCCTTGTTGATAAAACCCCGAAAAATACTGTGCTTAATATTGTATTGCTTACCGCATTTTTCAAGGCGGTGAGCGTCACCCACATGGCAAACATCAGCTTTGGTACCTCGAACAGTAACCGCGCCAACATCTACAATATTCCAATATTTACTCCTAACACAAAAGAGTCTTGTCTTGTCTTGTCTAGCCGTTAATGTCCCACTGCTGGGCAAAGGCCTCTCTCCGGTCTCTCCACGACTCTCTATCCTGTGCTTCCTCCGGCCAGTCCTCGAGGAAGGAGTCGAGCTCATCTCGCCAACGGCGTCTGGGTCGGCCACGCCGCCGTCTGTCTCTTCTAGGCATCCACTCGGTGGTAATTTTGGCCCATAGTGGTGGTAGTTTGGCCCACAAAAGAGTAAATATGTGTAATAATATTTATTGCCGTGCGTATTGTATGTATATACTGTAGATATATGTTACCGTAAAATCCAAGATTAAATCCTTCAATTTACCGATAATATCGTTTCGAACTTTTACCACTATCCCCTTAGTAAATCCTAGGATTTAACTCAGAGGACAGTAAATATTCTGTAGCCTTCTGCTATAAGTGAAAAATAAAGAGATACTGTCAAAGCTGAATTCTGAAAGTCCGTCAAAATAATGTAAGGCATTACTATCTTGACACCAAAACGCATGGTATATAACACACGTGACTACAGTTCTGGCCATATATTTAACAATGAATATTAAAAATTCGGCAATAAAAGCTTTTATGGCCAAACTTTTAATTTTCTGTTCAGGGATAACCTCTAGGCTTCGAGAGATGAGTTTAATAAAATCAAAAAAGTTGTTTTTAGTCAACTTTAGGATCCAGTAAAAGACTACGTATTCGCAAAAGACAACCATGTGCCAAAGCATACCGATAAAGTAAACATTTGTTACTACATGTCCCAATAAACAACAACACCACGCTAAGAATGCAACTGTTGATATACATATAATAAAAACTTGACACGGTTTGTTTAAAGATTTCGAAAAACCATAATTGTATCCGTAGATCACACGAACGGAGGAGAAAAGTATAACCAATAATATGGGCACTTCAATTTTTGATTCGAAGCTCTCTTTATTAAACTGTAATAGTCCTGGGAGTCGATACATTTTTCCCTTAAAGTTGAAGGGTTTAAGGCTTAAACAGAACACTGTAGATGTAAAATAGTTTAAAAGATACTTCTGCTCCGACCGAATGCTTCATAAATAAGAGTTAACCTATAACTTAGTATATTATATTACTCCCATGCTATAACTAACGATGCTATATTACTTTAGTTCAGAATATATTGTTTTAATAATCATAAATTAAATTGGATTGTTTAATATATTAATTTCTTATGATCGTTAAGGTCGTCAAAATATAATTCAAGTAAGTGATTAGAATGTAGGTAGGCATAATTTTTTTAATTTATCAAATTGGTCTTTTAAATAATTTATCTTTTTATTAGTAGGTGACCGTATAGTAAGTTACATACATACGTATAATCACGCCTTTATCCCTGATGGGGTGGGCAGAGCGTAAACAACCTAAACAAAGATCGTTCCGCCACGTCTGAAAGTTTTGAGGGTTATTTATGATAGACATGTAGGTATATTGCTGTAGTGACAGGTTGTCAGCCCATCGCCTAAATTGCAATATACTGAAACCCTCGAATCCCTTAGCTGATTTTTACAGCATGCCCGGGAGGAAATGCAGCTGGCACATTCTATGTTTTTCTCTCGCTCCCAGGCCAGCATGGAAGAAAGTTGCATTATTTAAAAGCAATTAGATATCCAGTACATTTTTTTTTTAATACAAGGTTGCTCTGGAATCCAGTGTAGGTCGAGGGTGACAACGATAAAGTCGACGATGATGGAGTGAGCTTACCCAGAGGATGCCTGGACTGTAACTTAAAGGTTACTAATTATGGACGTCCAAGTAAAAAAAGATCCAGTACTCGGCTTTCAGTTTCCGAGATATGCGCAGTTTTGTAAAATACCCTACTTTACGACGATGTCGACGACGTTGACGTCGAAAAAAGCTAACTTAGAATATAAAACTACACTTCAAAAGTAAACTTCTAACAAAATGTTGGTCAAGCTGCTTGTTACCAACTACCCTTGCCTTACTCATCATTATTGATTTTAACAACGTATTAGTGACATACTTACATTATGTAGCCTAGCCATATTGTTTAAGTGTTTTAGTCATTAATTTAATTATTTATTGTGATAGTTAGTTACCTCCATGCTGGACTGGGAGCAAGAAAAAAACATAGAATGTGCTAGCTGCATTTCCTCCCGGGCATGCTGTAACAGCCCGCTAAGGAATCCGAGGGTTTCTGTATATTGCAATTTAGGCAATAGACTGGCAACCTTTCACTACAGAAATATACCTACAAAGTCTATCTAAATAACCCTCAAACTTTTGACCTTTGTTTAAGTCGTTTATGCGCTGCCTACCCCAAGGATAAAGGCTTGATTATATGTATGTATGTAGTACAAATGACGATTACATAAATTAATAAATCGATGTTAATAAGCAAGGAAAAATGAAGTAGGAAGGAATGGAATAATTTGGCAGCAATCTCGGCATATTCAATGAAATGAGTGAGCTAAAGGGAAGTGATAAATCTCGTTTCTCCAGCTACAAAATTATTTTCATCGTTATTAAAATGCTGTGTTGTTTATTTAAATAAAATATTTTATTAACAATGTTTTTTTTTCCAAGTTCAGGTCTAGCCGCATCAAGTTATGCATTTGCCGTCTAACATATTAGTAAAATTTTATTGAAGTAATAAAAATAAGATGATTCAAGATTTGCGTCATAAAGTGCATTTCATACCAAATAAATCAGTCAAACTTAAATATGTAATCAACTAAACAATTAAATAAACTGCCTCCGTGGTCTAGTGGCTAGTGCCATGGGCTCCCGATCCGGAGGTCCTGGGTTCGATTCCCAGGGGGTAAAACACAAAGTTGATATTTGAGAATTTATCACTTTGTGAATTTTTCCCCAGTTTGGGTAGGACATTGCAGGCTGAATCACCTGATTGTCCGAAAAGAAAAAGATTTCGTGCTTCGGAGGGCACGTTAAGCCGTCGGTCCCGGTCGCTGTCTTTGATAGTGGTCGTTACACAAAACCATGTCAGAGGCCTGATAGTTGTGCTACTAGGCGGTTTAAAAACTCTGACACCAGGGTTCATCGGGTCCATAGACTCGATACCCACTCGACAGAAGATTAACTAAACAAACAAACACACAGACATAATATTTCCAAGTTTTCTATGGGGTGATATCACTCAGCAGGAAAAGCATTTTTTTTTCACTTCCTGAAAAAATATCGTGCTGATAGTTGTTCAGTTTCGTTGACTAAGCAAACCCTATCAGCATGCGAGACGCTGTCCCTTACACCTGGTATGTTCAAAATGTACCTACAAAGACGATTAAATCATGTGTGGCTTTCCAATATTGTCCGTACGAATGACGCGTTGTGCATCAGCAAGAGAGTGACGTTCGGAGTTATATACGTATTTTATATATGACAACTTACGCCCTGTAGTAGCAGTATCTTCTATGTGAACATATATGATTGCAATAACTTATATAGGATCAAATGTATCTGCAGCAACCTTCTATGGGAACATATGTGTCTCAAGCCAATTTTGTGGAAACAAATGTGTCCGCAACATCTATGGGAAAATATGTGTCTGCAGCAACCTTCTATGAGAACATATGTGTCTGCTGCAACCTTTTATGGGAACATATGTGTCTGCAGCAACCTTTTATGAGAACATATGTGTCTGCTGCAACCTTTTATGAGAACATATGTGTCTGCTGCAACCTTTTATGGGAACATATGTGTCTGCAGCAACCTTTTATGGGAACATATGTTTCTGCAGCAGCCTTCTATAGGAACATATGTGTCTTCAGCAACTTTTGTGGAAACAAATGTGTCCGCAACAACCTTCTATTTGAATAAATGCCTCTGCAGTAACTTCTATGGGAACATATGTGAGCACTGCACGATGACGATGAGGTAGGTGACGCAGGTGCTGAGCACGGCGAGCGGCAGGCGCATGTCCAGCGGGAGGACGCGGAAAGCCTTGCGGTACAACGGACGCACCGACATGTACTTCAGCAGCTCTTGGATTTCTTTCTTCTTACACCCTGACAGCACAAAAATAAATGCATAAACAAGTAATTTATAAAGCTCAAAAAACCCAACTGCGTAAAAAAGAAAGTAAGCTTTGAAACTTTATCGTTATAGATCTTAAACGATTGTTCAAAACGAAAAATGATGTAAGAAAAGTATAAGTAATTGATTTTCAAATACCTATTCAATGCTATGCGACTCGGCATAGTTAGTCAACTTATTTTTTTTATTTTACACAATATGGCGCCTGACTGTCGCCATATTTAATTTTAATCAAAATCAGGCCTTCAGTGAAACTTGCATCGTTAAGGCGTATCCATTGAAGTAAGAATAATACCCACGCGTTTGAGGCCAAACGCGTGGGTCGATTTGTATAAGCGCCACAGAGGATTAAACGTACATGCATACATACATAGATAAGATGCTAAACACATAACCCTCCTTCGCGTACACAGTCGGGTAAAAAGGGTTCTGTGAATCATTTAATGCACCAAGTCGAGTCCTGGCGGGAGTGGACTTGTCTGGCTTGCCTTGGTAAGTCAGTCAGAAAGCCAAGTTAATAAGTTAGATGACTATACTAATGACACAGATGTATGGAGCTCTGAAATGTCAGTGAAACCCAAGAAATTGGTACACATTGCGGTCACAAACACTATTTAGAGCAATAGGAAGGCCGAAAGTAAGAGTAAGATAAAACGAAGGGGGGCGCAAAGTGCGAGTTTCTCATGCTTCTTCTCATTTTCTTCTTCATTGCGATATATTTTTATTTTATTTTGTGACATAGATATAATATACTTTGTAATAGACTCGCTTGTGACTTTCTAAGAGTGTTCTTAATAATCTATTTGGAAATAAATTATTTGACTTTGACTTAGAATTGGGTCACTAAAGTATGAACACACCAGTTTCCTTGAGCATTCGGTGATGCAGCGCCAGCCGCGCTGACTGAACCTGAGCTTGTATCATAACTATTATGACGCAAGGTATTGTCAGTCGAGACATCATGTTCGTCGCTAGGATCAGGTTTTTAATGTAGAAGATTAATTCAATCTGTAAAAAAACATGCTAGATCAGATGGTGGAAATTGTTAAGGGAATTTAAAAGTAACATGCTATTATTTATAAGTTTGCTTAGGATTCAAACGTTTTTTTTTCTTTACCGACATGAATATCGCTTTACAATAAGACCGCACCACCATCATAAGCATGCCTGATGAATGAATATAAGAAGACTTTTCAAAGAAGAACCAGTAAGCACTATTCCAATTTAAATAAATATTTTGTTTGTAATGTTTGTTTTAATTGTTCTATACTGTGTAATTTGTATTTTTTTGTGTCACTTTGTAACGCTTTGGCACGTCTGTTATGTTATGTTACAATGTATTCTTTCCAATAAATAAATAAATAATCATTACTTTGAATATTTTTTTCTAATTATTTAAAAATATTTTAGATTTATGCTCACCTTCGCTTCGATAAACTTTAGTACGGCCCAAACCAACATCAGCAGCTTAGGTCCATCAAACAACAATAGTGCCGCTATCTGTAACACATCAATATAATAAAACAAAGTGTGTTATATGCGTGCCGCTAAGAAACGAGACCCGGTACTATCAAGGGACTTTTATGGGAATGGTAACTTACCGTCCATGAAAAAGTTTACCATTTTTAACTGAAGCACAGATAATATAAGACTGAAGGGCGTGCTTTTGAAGATATAAGGCTGTGAAGTTGGATGTTAAGTTTCACTGGTCGTACGTACAAAATCCATACAGTGACCAGCCCAACTTGACCCGCCACACAAATAATATAATACTATACTATAGTATCTCAAGATAAAGATAAATGTCTTTTATCTTTATCTTATTTCAAAATTAGTTTTAGAATAAAGGTAAACAAGATTTCTTCTCTGTTAATCGAAGATCTTGTTTCTAAAATAGTTATAGTAGTTTTAGTAATTTAACTAATTTGCTAACACGTATTTATTTTTGAAATGTGTTTTTGAATAAGACATGAAACTTTGTTTACCTTTATTCTAAAACTGAATTGGAAATACTATAATACAGTTTTATATTATCTGTAATGAATACAACAAAACGAATCCGCCATAAGTCCGGTCGAAAGACGGGCCATTACTCACCAAACGATCGTGAAGCTGCATTATATAATCATACATATCCGATAAGTCAATATAATACTTCATTAGTGTAGAAGTATTGATATCTGTTTCACTTGCCAGCTGATTAAATTTTTTGGTGTAACAATATATGGAATAGGTGGTCAAAAGGCAAAACACGGACACCCCGCCCAGATTCAAATCCGAGAGACCGTAAAAATAATCACTGGTTTTAACATTACACCAAGGAGAATAAAAACTAATGCAAATAATAAACCCGTACACATCATGGATAAGACTACTTGCTACCACATAAATGGTAGCTTCAATACCAAGAGATTCTTTATTAAGCTCTGGAATAACTCCGAAACGTTGGGTGATCTTTATGAGGAAATCGTATAAGTTGTGTTTTGTCAAATTAAAGATGAAGAATATTGTCAGGTAATCTATGAGTTCGACTAAAAGATAGATTTTGCTAACGATAATAGAACCATCGTTTACAATAAACTCGTACGATTTGATAAAGGTCCACACACAAAATGCGACAATTGTTTGAAACTTCAACAAAGCTTGAATATATTTACTGAAGTATTTAGTGAAACCGAAATTGAATCCGAAAATTGTGTGCATAATAATAAACAACACGGTAAATGATTTCAGTACTTTTGATTTCGGGTCTGCATTTACTTTCGTTAATTGCAACAATCTTGTATTCCTGTTCATTTTATTAAAATATTTATAGAAAGCACTTATTAAAATATGAGTACACGCCGGACCCAATGCTTGTTGTTATGGTTATTAAAATAAAATAACCTTCTCGCTCGTTTCAAGTAATTAAATTACTAATGTTTTTTTGTTAAGCACCAATCAAATAATATTTTGTTATGAAAATATACTTCAACATTTATTATAGACAAAATATCAAGGCCGCCTGAATTTTGTAAATTGTGTTCTTGATGCAATAAAGAAGGTGACACCGAAATTTTATTCAAAAATTGTGTGCTGCGTAAAAAACAACGCGATCATGAATGATTTGAATTTTGTTTTTGCTACTGCATTTACTTTCATAAATTGTGTCAATCTTTAATGTTTATCCATTTTATTAAACTGCAGATATTCTAAAATACTTCTTGCCATTCGAATGCGCGTGTCGTACCTATCCAATGCTAGTTGTAATTGTAATGATTATTGAAATAAAAATAACCTAGATACTAAATACTATTATGTATGATACTAGGCTCGTTTAAAGTAATTATAAATTGTATTACATGGTCGTAGCGATTACAACTATACCAGACAACATACCTAATAAAAAATAATTTGACGTGATACCATCATACCATTATTCTGCTTGGATCAATATTATTAGTTATTACTATTGAAAGCCTAGTGTTAAGTTGATAATATTAAGAAAACAACTATATTTTTGGTCACTAAACTCACTGTAGTTCAAACTGCGATCCCCAAAATATGATATTGGTTTCCATGCAATTTATTGGTCACCAGACAATGTCTGAACTAGGACGTAACTGCAGCGGAGCGGCGCAGCGGCGCGGCGCGGCGCGGCACTGCGCGACAAATGATTCTTTGTATGAAAATGTATGAAATACTCCGCACTGAAGCAGAAGCGGAGCGACGCTGTGCGGCTAGGAGCGGCAATGTTAGTTCATATATTTGCAAGGATCGTAGCAAATGGAAGGATGTGATCTCTGCCTACCTCTCCGGGAAAGAGGCGTGACGTTATGTATGTATGTATTTCGCGCAGTGTAGTTCCGCGCCGCTCCGCTGCAGCTACGTCCTAGTGTGGGCTTAAGGGATATGTGAATCAGGTGAGGCGCAGAGCACGGCGAGCAGTAGATTGTCAGTTCCATGAGTACATTGATCTCCTTCACCCTTTCCGTTACACCTGGCCTGATCTACCTGGTTGTTCTGTATATTGGCCGCGGACGCCTCCCCCAGTGTTAGCGGCGCACGGCTGCACAAAAAGCCTGCCCGCGCACACACGCTGCTGACCATACGTGCAGCAACGCCAGGGATGCGCGATATATACTGGCCGGGGAGGATGTGGTAAACAAAAAAAAAATAGCAACAATCGGTGTGCATACATATAATCACGCCTTTATCCCTAATGGGGTAGGCAAAGCGTAAACGACGAGGATAGTAAGCGGTAAAAAGATCGTTCGCCACCTCTGACAAAGTTTTGAGGGACATTTAAGATAGATTTGTAGGTCTATTGCTGTAGTGCCAGGTTGTCAGCCCATGACCTAAATTGCAATATACAGAAACCTTCGGATCCCTTAGCTAGTTTCTATGGCACATTCTGTGTTTTTTTCTCGCTCCCAGGCCAGCATGGAAGAAAGCGGTGTGCAAAAGGCAAAAAAGGCTGTTGCTGAAAATTATCTCCACCATGTTTAAAATTTTTGATTTGAAAGCGATGAAATAAAAACTAGTTACTTCTCTTGCCGGGGCGAAATCCGACGCGAAACATCCTGCGTCTGGAGTGTTTTAGCAATCCGTGAGCAAATCAAAATTTTTGAAGCTTCTGCGAGAGTTCCAACGTCGCCTCTGCGTTCTTATGCAGCACTTCAAGTTCAAAGCTGTCTTGGTGTTTCAGGTCACATCCAACTAAATGACTCATCTTCATAGCCTATAGTCGGTATAGGTGGGGCATGAGGTGGGGGGTAAAATTTGGCGTTGGTTTTGTATTCGTCCCGCACGTGTTGGTTTTTTCGCTCCGCGGCGCCATCGCGCGTGGCTCGCTCACATCGCCCGATGTTAATAAATAAACAGCCCTCTGTTTCAATAGGCATATATCAGAGTTTATCTAGGTATTGACATAAATTAGCGACCTGACAAATTCAGATTCACACAAGGCAGCCCAGCCCATACCATACCCCAAACCATAATATATAATGAATACATACATACATACATATAATCACGCCTTTATCCCTAATAAGGTAGGCAGAGCGTAAACGACCTAAACAAAAGCCGTTCCGCCGCGTCTGACAAAGTCTTGAGGGCCATTCAAGAAAGATTTGTACGTATATTGCTGTAGTGACAGGTTGTCAGCCCATCGCCTAAATTACAATATACTAAAACCCTCAGATCCCTTAGCTGGTTTTTACAGCATGCTCGGGAGGAAATGCAGCTGGCACATTCTATGTTTTTCTCTAACTCCCAGTCCAGCATGGAAGAGAAGAAGATATATAATGAAACTAGTGTAAAAAGTGTTTTCTCAATAGTATACTATGGAGTTTCATCAAGAAATAACAACACAAAGTGTAACATACCCTAGGTAACCTTACATGTGTGGCTTTGACCGTTGCCGTAAGATTTTTATAATAAAAAAAACGAATTACTGGTATAATATGTTGTGTGATATGATATGGTAACTTACATATCATCACGTTACCTAGTTAAGCTCGCACTTCCTTGATATTATCACGTAGTATATAAGCCATAATACCTCTATGTTACATACATACATACATACATAAAATCACGCCTTTATCCCTTACGGGGTAGGCAGAGCGTAAAACGCCTTCTAAAAGGCGCTTTCGCCACGTCTGACATAAATTGAGGGCAATTTTAGATTGTAATGTGTATTGCTGTAGTGACAGGTTGTCAGCCCATCGCCTAAATTAAAATACACTGTAACCCTCGAGTCCCTTTTGCTGACTTCTACAGCATGCCCGGGAGGAAGGGCAGCTGGAACATTCTATGTTTTTCTATCTCTCCCAGTCCAGCAAGGAAGACACCACCCTTATACCCAGTAGAAAGGTCGCAAATTCTCGTGAGTGGAAGAAAAGGTTATTTTTATGGAAGAAACCTCTATGTTAGTTTTAAATAAGATAGAGTTGTAAGGATAAAGGACTACATCTCAATTCTTGATCTTCTATGCTGGACTGGGAGCGAAAGAAAAACTTAGAATGTGCAAGCTGCATTTCCTCCCGGGCATGCTGTAAAAACCAGCTAAGGGATAATATTTTACAATTGAGGCGATGGGCTGACAACCTGTCACTACAGCAATATACGTACAAAACTATCTAATATCACCCTCAAAACTTTATCAGACGTGGCAGAACGACCTTTGTTTAGGCTCTACCTACCCCATTAGGGGTAAAGGCGTGATTTTATGTAAATATGTACATCAGAATTGGGACTCTTACTCTCCATAGACTGCTACCCAGCGGTCGGCCAACCTTTACCATAGTTGAAATAATTAAAATTTTGTATTTATTCACATGTATATTCTCATTCTCCTGGCTGGAGAATGGCTAATATAAACTGTTAGGAGAATATACCCTGTATGGTTCGTTCATGTAAACTTCGCTAAATCGAACACTCCGAAACTTTTCAAATATCTCCTCATACTAAACTAATCTCCACATACTTCTGGCGGCTATGCAATCCGAAATGCATTAGTGTCCACTCGTGACAGCCCGCCGAGGGGCAGCCAATATGCAAACTTGGCCGGGAATCGAACCCACGCCCGCCGTCTCGAGTGCCGAGTGGCGCGGTAATGCCCAACTGTTTGTGCAAGGTGGAATAAGTGCGGTCGGACTTCAGACTTCACGTTAGTGGTCAAAATGGAAGGAAGTTTGCTGAATTCGGGGGGAATACGTAACCAACTAGCCAATCCCAGTATCTCCACGCTTTTCCTTAGCATCGAGATAATTTTCGTAACCGTAACTATTTAATTGCTGCGCCACCGCCACTGTAGTGTTTGTTTCTGTCGCAGGGTTTTGATGAAATCGGTTTTTTTTAAATCAAAAATCTAGGATTTTGATCAAAACCCGGACAAAATACTGGTAATAATCCAGAGAAAAGTGTCTTGATCAATTAATATTCGATTTTATGATAAAATCAATATCGCTTGCTACCTTCTATTTGAATAAAACAACAGAGACATGAGATTATTAGTTTTTGTAATAATTTTCCATATGATCTAACCAAAATTGATTTTGTACTAAATATTGGAGCATTTAATCTATTAATTAGAGTAAGTATTGATCTAAACCCGGACTTTGACAAGTAACTAGGATTTTGATCAAAACCCGGACAATGATAAAATAGTGGACAATTCTCTGGATTACGGCCAGTATTTTGTCAAACATCTCAATTTTACATTAAAATAAGGAGTAAATATACTTATAGGTATGTATTTAAGGTTGTAAATAATTAAAATTAACAAGTTATTTGTGTATACCTGTAAAGGTAGAGTTTGGTGAGACATAATTTATTGTAAGCAATTGTAACTGCTGTTGTAACCCGAATTTATCGCACAATAAATCATTCATTCATTCAAAATAAATATTTGATCTTATTTGATCATGATTTGCTCTATAGGAATATAAAAAAGTTACATTTTTACATTTTATTTATAGACTAACTTATATTTTACCGGAATATAATGTTTTTGATTATTATCATCATCACATCATCATTGGGCTTATACGTCTTTGACAGACGATTTAATCAGTGTCTGAGACAAGATTTTTCTTGGCTATGTAAACCGTAACGGGAGCAACAAGATTTTCCGCATGCTCTGGATTTAAAGGTGGTAAGGATTGTGACTGATTACATTTAGGTGTCGTTTATGTCTCTTGTCAGCGAGACCAGCAAACCAGGCATCAACATGAATTTTACGCCCGCTATTACACGCTTTAGCTATTCGTCGCTATCTTGAGCGAGCTTCTACCAGCTTTGGAATTGGGTGTCGAAAGCGGCGATGTCCCGCTTGGCGCAATCTTTGTAACGCAGCATGGGTCTCCCCTCTCTTACCGTTTGCTACAGCGCCGAGCAGAACACGCCGCGGCAGACGAGAAGGCTCCATCCGGTGCACATGCCCTAGCCACCGCAGTCGTCCCTGCTGAAGCAAGGCGGTGAAGCTAGGCAGCTGTGCAATTTCCAGAACCCGCTCGTTCGTAACTCTGTCCTGTCAGGTTATACGCAAGATGTTTCTAACGCAACGCATATGAAATGTGTTGCTTATATTTCTTTTTCAAAACTAGCTCTTTTATTTTGTAGAATTCCGCGAATGCCTTCAGGGCTCTAGGGCCGGAAGAAAAAGCTAATTTCAATTTAATTTAGTTCTGGCGCGAGTCCATGCACCCTCATAGATCAACGGTGCATCGCTGTACAGATAGAAGTCTTTAAAAAAATACATTTCGTGATTTCGTTATGTACCTTTCTATATTCTGGAGATTATTTTAACTAAGTGTCATGTGGCAATTCAAGTGGCAACGTTCTGGGCCGCCACTTTGTGATAGTAACGTGTTCCATCGACACGATAAGAAGAAGAAGTGTCATGTAAGTCAATAATAAATTTCTATAGGACTATAGGACTGGGACCACAGGGACCAAAGTAATAAACGGAATAATTTGATAGTTAGGTGCTTCACATGAAATGAAGAACCCAGCCACTCTACAATTATCCACTAGGCCTGCGTTAAAATTCATATGTTGTAAGATAGGGAGCAATAATGAATGAAAAATTTCTCACACTCCGCATAAAAAAGAGCTGTTTTCAAAGTCTATTCTACACTAGTGTAAAGGCACTTTGGCCTTTGTGATGACTGTGAGACAAAACAAAACGCATCGGTTCGTCGTTTGTTGACCACTGTTTCGTCTTCATTTCGACTCATCAGATGCGGAAGTGTCTAGTCTACACGCTAGACCACCTGCCTACTCTATGTCTGTTAGGAGCGTGTTCCGGGAAGGCAGATTACTCCAGTCTAAAACCCCGATACGCAATTCCACTCCAGCAGGAGGATTTCGCATTTTTATCGCCGCCTGAAGCCTTTACTATAAAATTGCTCGGCTCTCCAATTGTCCAAGGATTTGTAAGGTTCACTACTTTGAATAGTGCTTTAGTCGATAGCTTATAGATTTCCTGTTTCAATATTCTAAGAACGATTTACATTTGAAAGGTACTTTTTTTAGTTTTAGTATTTTGATGAACTGTTATTTTTCTTCCATGCTGGACTGGGAGCGAGAGAAAAACATAGAATGTGCCAGCTGCATTTCCGGGCGTGCCGTATTAGCCAGCTAAGGGATTCGAGGGTTTCTCTATATATTGTATACCTACCTTAAAATAATAACCCTCAAACTTTTGTCAAGCGTGGCGGAACGAACTATGTTTAGGTCGTTTTTATATGTATGTATGTATGTATTTTTTATAATACTGTGAATTTGTGCAATCGCTAAGATACCTTGTCCCGTAAGTTGATTAGAGACAATGGTAACAGGGGCGTAGTAGGTAAACCCAACTTCAGATTACTTCATTATTCCGTACAACATTTTACCGAATAACCACCGACTAGAATCATCTGGTTGACTGTGTTAGAAGATCAGCCATGTAGATGATTTTTAATGTGTCAGATAAAATAATGGTTCTGATAAGAAGACACTTAAAACTGTCGGTTTTGGCTATGTGTGCTTAAACATGAATGTTCATCCATCCGCCACAACCACACAACATGCAGTCTTCAAGTTAACTGGGCCCTGTTTTATTAAACTACAGTCTGCAAGTTACAGAGTAAAATATAACAGACTTTTCTCGTCGTTTATCCCTGAAAGTATTGACAGCTACATAGGGCCGATTCAAGCCGGAATGGCAGCGGCGCGACGAGCACTTTGAGTGTTAAATAATATTAGACTTTGTCTACATACTTTAAAAGACTAGTATCGTTTGAAAATTTCGAAAAGGACGCACGACTACGCGGCGCGAGAAGCCGCGCGAGCGATGGCGACCATTAGGCTGTACAACAGCGGCGACGCGAACCTGCTGCGGCGGGTTCTTCCGGCCTCATCGCGCCGCTGCCAGCCGCTCCTCTGCCCGTCGCGCCGCTGCAATACATACCCCATTATGGATAAAGGCGTGCTTATATGGGGCGAAAGCAACCTAAACAGACGTCGTACCACGACGTCTGACAAAGTTTTGAGGTTTATTTAAGATAGATTTGTAGGTATATTGCTGTAGTGACAGGTTGTCAGCCCATCGCCTAAATTACAATATACTGAAAACCTCGGATCCCTTTGCTGGTTTTTACAGCATGCCCGGGAGGAAAAACAGCTGGCACATTCTATGTTTTTTTCTCGCTCCCAGGCCAGCGTGGAAGTAAGTAAGTGGCCGCTGCCATTCCGGTAAGAATTGACATACATATTTCATTTTGAGTACCTAGGTTGTAGGTAGTCTTCTAGTTTCCTATTCTGTGGTACTGTAAGCGGTATTTCGCCGAAATCAGCTGTATTAGAAATTAAGACCGGGACGCGGGAGAGCATCGGAAAAGACAGGTAAGAAAAAAAAGTTATGTCAACTTTTAATATCAAGTCACGAATATAGGATCAAGTCACGAATATAGGATCAAGTCACGAATATAGGATCAAGTCACGAATATAGGATCAAGTCACGAATATAGGATCAAGTCACGAATATAGGATCAAGTCACGAATATAGGATCAAGTCACGAATATAGGATCAAGTCACGAATATAGGATCAAGTCACGAATATAGGATCAAGTCACGAATATAGGATCAAGTCACGAATATAGGATCAAGTTTAGATTTTGAATTCGTGGTTTATTTAGTATTGCACATAGACAGATATTATTATATATTTGGAGACATAACGTAAAATTTTTAAACTAATGTTAAATTAGACAAGTATTACCAGAAAATATACTTTATTTTCATTTACTTACATTTATTCTACTAACAAATAACAAATTAAGAACTATATTAAGACTAGTAGTCATTTGTACGTAGTGCATACAGAGATACACAAATTACAATTGATTAATTAATTTGTACAAAATAATATATTGTGATAGGAACAACATGATAATTTATCGACTTATTATTACTTTTATACCTTATCTGAAAACAGCAGAAAGGTGTTCAAGAGATTCGATCTATTATTGTAAAATGGCTACAAACATAAACATATTAATATTTTTTACACAAATAACATATAGGAATACATAAACATATTTACACGTCAGTTATTTTCGTTAACATTGTAATATAGTGGTTTAAGTTGAATAACAAAAAGCATTCCTAGAGGAATATGTGTTGAGACGTGTGTTGAAAATATTACCGTATTACACCTGGTGTAAGGGACAGCGTCCCGCAAACTGATAAGGGTTGCTCAGTCAATTAATTCGTGAATTAGACCAAAACGCAAATCAGACCTTATGCACCTAAGCGAACGAAACTGAACAAGTTTCACCAGGAAATTCTTTCAGGAGATGAAAAATAAATTTGACCTACAAAATGACCACAATACAATACAATACAAATATTCTTTATTGCACATAAACAACACATTGTACAGGAACAAACATTACAAAACAAACAAAGTACAATTAGGCGGCCTTATTGCTAGGGTAGCAATTTCTGCCAGGCAACATTTGGGTAAAGGAGTAGTTTTCTAATATTATGCGGGATAGTGCAGTTACTATTGTTATAAATTTAAATAGAATACATAGACAAAGTACTTACTAGTTACATAAATACGAATAGGTACAATAGACTAATACATAAGTACAATTATAATATAATAAAATAATATAATATGCTATGAGAGAGAGGAAAATGTAATATTTCATTCACCACCTCGATCAAACGGTATCTCCCCCTAGCCTTATCCCGTATCTCACGGGGTTGGCTTCCTAATCTAGGTGATTGAACGAGGGTACTGGTGTTTACACAGAGCGACTGCCATGGAATACCATTATTTTTTTTCACTTCCTGAAAAAATAACCTGCTCGTGTTCAGTTATTTTAGTTATTCAGTTTCACTGGCTGACCCCGACCGCTATCAGTAAGCGGGACGCTGTCCCATACACCCCGTGTTTGTCCTACACCCGGCTCCTCCGGTCACGCGGTCCCGGCCCTCCTGTCCCGCAGCAAGCTGGCGATGAAGAACTCCCCGGCGCGGTAGGAGGAGCGCACGAGCGGGCCGGACGCCGTGTACAGGAAGCCGAGCTGCGCGCCGCGCTGCTCCCACGTCGCGAACTTCGCCGGGGTCACGTATTCGAAAACCTGCAACAATTGTATTTCTTAACTGCCTCTGTGGTCTAGTGGCTATAATCTGGCAGTTTACGTCTAATATCAAATCTTGTGACAAATCGACGTTGAATAGCTTCAATTCGGTCAGCATGAGTGTTATATATTGGCGACCAGATTGTCGTGCAATATTCCAAAGTACTCCTTACTAAAGCACAGTATAAAGTAAACCAAGATCTAATATTTTTAAAAGGCTTAGCGTTGCGTGAAACAAACGAAAACATTCTATTAGCTTTGTTACACATGCGATCGTTATGAGGTCTAAATGATACAACCGAATCAAACGTTACACCCAAATCTATTACTGTATCAACCCTAGTAAGTGGCACTGCATTAATATTGTAATTGTATATAAGGGGCTTCTTTGACTTAGTGAAAGAGATCACCATATATTTACCTATATCCATGAGGTTTACATTACTCCAGGAAACTATGTAATCTAAGTCCATCTGCAATAAGTGATAGTCCCGAAGGGTTCGTACTTTTCTGAAAATCTTGACATCATGTGCATATGTCAAACATTTGCTATTGATCCCAGTAAGATCGTCCACCAGGGTTCATCGGGTCCATAGACTCGATACCCACTCGACAGAAGAAGAAGTAAGATCGTTAATGAATGCAACGAAAAGCAAAGGACCCAAATTGGAATCCTCTGGTACTCCAGATGGTGCCATGAATGGGACCGAGTCAAATCCAGACAATGCCACGAGCTGAGTTCTGTTATTAATATAAGATGAGAATCAACTATGTAGCTTCCATGTATACCCAAGTAATAGAGTTTTCAAAGTAATATTGTGTGATTGACACGATCAAATGCCTTGGAGAAATCTGTATAAATTGAATCGACTTGTTCACTCCCATTGAAGGCGTTGCACAAAAAACCGGTATAGATTTTTTTTTTTTTTTTAATATATATAGGCGAGCATTTGTCCGCCATCTCACCTGGTGGAAAGTGACGATGCGGACTATGTTGAAGCATACTCACCTATGTAGTGCCTATTCACTCTCGCCTTGAAAAGGCCCAGGTTATATTGTTCCGGAAACAGATCCGCCGGCAGGGAGTTCCACTCCTTAGCCGTTCGCATTAAGAATGTGGAAGCGAACCGCTTCGTGCGAATTTGTGGTATATCCACGACATAAGGGTGGAACCCCTGTCCACGCCTCGTGCTCCGGAGATGGAAAGGGGAGGGGGGTATAAGGTCATGAAGTGCTAACGCGCACTCCCCGAAATGTATCCTGTAAAATACCGACATGCACGCCACTCTGCGACGGTGCTCAAGGTTCTGTAGTTTTGCCTCAACCAGTGCTGAGTCTCCAATGAGCTTCTTAGCACGTTTCTCGATTGAGTCTAAGGCAGCCAGCTGGTATTTAGCTGAACCGTCCCAAAGGTGGCAGCAGTACTCCATACACGATCGGACTTGAGCTGTATACAACTGCAATAGCTGTCCCGGTGTGAAGTATCGCCTCACCTTCGAGAGGATACCAAGTTTTTTGGCAGCTGTTGTGGCCAGAGACTCAATGTAACGTCCAAAGTTCAAGTCCGACGATTAATAGGTTTGAATTGACCGATTGCAGGCTGAATCACCTAATTGTCCAAAAAAAAAGATTTCGTGCTTCGGAGGGCACGTTAAGTTTGACAGTGGTCGTTACTCAAATCATGTCAGAGGCCTAATAGTTGTCTACTAGGTGGTTTAAAAACTCTGACACCAGGGTTCATCAGGTCCATAGACTCGATTCCCACTCGACAGAAGAAGAAGATTGTATTTATTTAATTATTAGGCAATAAACATATTTTATTATTATTGTGTGTTCCGGTTTTATTTCGGCTCGGCTACAGGTTGTTGCCGGTATTACAATGCTAAGGCCTAATTTAATTTAATCACGTCTTTATAACAACCCAAACAAAGGTCATTCCGCCACGTCTGACAAAGTTTTGAGAGTTATTTAAGATAGATCTGTTGGTATATTGCTGTAGTGACAGGTTGTCAGCCCATCGCCTAAATTGCAATATAATGACACCCTCGGCCCTTAGCGGGTTTTTACAGAATGCCCGGGAGGAGAAGCAGCTGGCACATTCTACGTATTTCTCCTGCTCCCAGTCCAGCATGGAAGAATTATTTAATCCTCCTCGGAAAATTTCTTCCATGCTGTCCTGGGAGCGAAAAAAAATTATTTAAAGATCCTACTTTATTACGAGTATGATATAGAATGATATATATATTCTAAGTACATTTGAAGTGTCATCCGTCCGGACAGAAAACAAAAAAAATACATATTACTTATATACAATCACGCATTATCTAAATCAACAACACTAAACATTCGTTCATGCTGTACTGGGAGTGAGAGAAAAACATAGCATGTGCCAGTTGCATTTCCTCCCAGGCATGCTGTAAAAAACAGCTAAGGGATCCGAGGGTTTATGTACGAGGGGCGGCTGATATAAAATCTACTTTGTTAAAGAAAGTTTTGAAAATCGAACTGGCCATTGCAAAATTATATTCTATATTTATTCCTTTTTCAAAATTATAACGCTTATTTTTTTTCGCTTGCTTTTGTTTTTTTGGCGCGGCTTTGATTTCACCATGTCGAAAAAAAATTGCAAAATGATGAAATTTGAGCATCGAGCAGTGATTAAATTCCTAAGTAAAGAAGGAAATACGCCTACGCAGTTTAGAGAGCGCATGTTAAAGGTGTTTGGTGATTCAAGTCCTTCTGAATTCGTCATAAAGTTTTGGTCGAAGCAATTTAAACATGGCCGTGAGAGCCAAGCCAAGGTGAGCGCGCGTTGGGTCCCTAGAATGTTGACCTCCTTTGACAAATAAAGGCGAGTAGAATGTTGTCAGGCATTTCTAGACCTGGTCAAAGGTAAAGAAGAAGAGACTATCTCTCGAATTGTGACCTGTGATGAAACTTGGATTCGCCAGTGGGATCCGAAAAGCAAACAAGAGTCAATGCAATGGAAATTTAAAGGAGAAAAGCCGCCAAGGAAGTTCAAGGTTCGGCCGTCGGCTGGAAAACTAATGGCCACCGTATTTTGGGATGTCGAAGGGGTTTTGATGATAGATTATTTTCCTAAAAATACAACAATGAATGCTGAATATTATGCAAACTTGCTTGACCAGTTTCGTGAACAAATCAAAGAAAAGCGGAGAGGCAAACTCAGCAAAGGTGTTCTGATTTTACAAGAAAATGCTCCTGTACACACAGCTTTAACGGCGAGGTCAGCCCTGAGCAAAAACGGCTTCACAGAAATTAACCATCCACCTTATAGTCCAGATCTGGCTCCCTGTGACTATTTCTTATTCAAAGATTTAAAGAAAAAAATGAGGGGTCGCAGATTTTCGACAGACGAAGAAATGAAAGAGGCTGTAACTGACCATTTTGACGAGCAAAATAAAAATTACTATTATAACGGCATGATGCCACTTATTTGCAAATGTCATAAGTGTATTTCACTTGCAGGAGACTATATAGAAAAATAAAAAATAAACTAGCCATCAAAGTCTTTTCTTTCATAGTTAGGTAGATTACTTATCAGCCACCCCTCGTATATTGTAATTTAGGCGATAGGCTGACAAACTGTCACTACAGCAATATACCTGCAAATATAACTTTACGATCTTTGTTTATGTCGTTTACGTGTAAAGTTGCCGCTGGGCCCCGCGGCCGCTCCGCCGCCACCGGCAGGTGTCGGGACAGCGGCCGGGGGCGTAGCGTCTACTTCACGGCCAACGATGTACAATTAAAGGTATGGTGCGCGGAAAGTCACCTGGCCACGATAACTTAAGCATAGAACATTTACAGTATGCAGGCACTCACTTGCCTAGAGTTTTATTTATGCTTTTTAACTTCTGTGTAGCCACTCCCACCTTCCTCATGAAATGCTTAAACCCATTGTCACTCCGATTGCTAAGGACAGGGCAGGTGACAGTGCAGACATTTCTAACTACAGGCCAATTTCACTTGCAACTGTTATTGCGAAAGTGCTGGACAGACTGTTTGATCGCTAGCTTGATAAATACCTTCATTTACATAATGCTCAGTTTGGCTTTAAGCGCAATTCTGGCGCTCAAGCAGACTGTTCGCTACTAAACTGATAGAAAAACGCCAGTTTACGCTTGTTACCTGGACTTGTCTAAAGCATTCGATCTTGTGTCCTATGATACCCTATGGGAAAGCTGGATGCTTCGGGAGCACCTAGAGATTGTGTCACTGTTCCAGTACTGGTACCACAACCAAACAAATCTCGTGAGGTGGGCGGGATTCTCTTCGGAAGAGTATAGGCTTGAGTGTGGGGTGAGGCAGGGATAACTTCTCCCAAGCTGTTTAACTTATATATAGACCAGTTAATCGGTGAGCTCAGCAGCACTGGTGTCGGTTGTCACATAGACGGAATTTATATTAAACATATTAGTTATACTGATGATATGGTGCTGCTGAGCCCATCGATAGCGGCGTTGAGGCGGTTACTCGCCATTTGTGAAGGTTATGCGGAGGCCCATGGCCTGAGATACAATGCCAAAAAAAAGTGAGATCATGGTCTTTAGAGCTGGATCCAAACGTTACACTACAGTGCCCCCCCGTACTGCTAGGTGGAGCTCCTCTAAAACAGGTTTCAGCATTTAAGTATCTGGGTCATTGGGTCACTGAAGATCTTAAAAAATGATACTGACATCAAAAAGGGCGCTGGCTGTCCGATGCAATATGCTGGCTCGCAGATTTGCTCCAAATAAGTTAAAGTTACTCTCTTTACACTTGCAGTCTGTGGGTCAACTGTACGCAGAAAGAGTTCGACGCCCTTCGGGTTCAATACAATAATGCTTTCAGGGTGATGTTGCGGCTGCCGCGATATTGCAGCGCATCGGCAATGTTCGCCGAGGCTCATACGGATGGGTTTCACGCGATAATCCGTAGAAGGTGCGCTAGCTCCATGCTAGAACGTTTGCGCGCTAGCCGCAACACCATCCTGTCCTGTCCTGTCTACAGCAAGACTTGTATATTTTAGCTATTTTCATAGCATTATATCCTATGGAATTTTGCTGTGGGGCCGCGCTGCTGACATTGATTCAATTTTTGTTTTGCATAAACGGGCTATTAGAGCAATTTACAAACTCAGATGTCGTGATTCCCTAAGATAATTGTTCAAAGAGATAAATATTTTAACTGTACCATGTCAATTTATATATAAAAATTATATGTATGCAAGGAAAAATATTCATAGTTTTATCAAAAATGGTGACAGGCATAACCGGAACCTTAGAAGCAAAAATAAAATTGACCAACCCCCGTTTAGGTTAGTTAAAGTAAAAAAATCATTTTTAGGTCTAAGTATACAATACTATAACAAAATACCTGACCATATATTAAATTTGTCAGAACATCAATTTAAAGATACTATTAAAAACACATTATTTGATTGACATTGTTATTTAATTGGTTAAATTGTATTGACATTTTCAGCTATTGCTTCATTTTATCATTTTACATTAGTTTTGACATTGTAAATTATTGTGTATTATTTTGACATTAGCTATTGCTACATTTTGGTTTATTTTATTACTTTGTTTGACATGTTTTAATTACTTTCTTTTTTAATTAACTTTATATTTTTGACAATCATATTATCCCTGGACATTTTTATTATTTTTACAATGTAATTATGAAATTGATAATATGAAATAAATAAATCTAATCTAATCTAATCATTATGTCGGATGACTATACTAATGACAAAGATGTATGGAGCTCTGATATTTCAGTGAAGCCTAAGAAGTTGGCACACATTGCGGTCACAAACCCTATTTTGAACAAAAAGAAGGACAAAAGTAAGAATAAGATAAAACAAAGGGAGGGGCGCAAAGTGCGAGTTTCTAATGCTTCTTCTTCATTGTGACATAGTTTTATTTTATTTTGTGAAATAGATATAATTTAATTTTCTTTGCAATAGACTCGCTTGTGACTTTCTAAAAGTGTTCTTAGGAATCTATTTAGAAATAAATGATTTGACTTTTGACTTTTCCACTATCATCGACCGGTGGGACTCGCCCTTTCTCACTCACTGGAGTCGCCTGCATACTGAGAGGTAGGTAAATATGTAGGTACCGGTTGTACATGGTAGCCTATGATAATGTATATGTTTTTATTGATTTTAAGTAACTTATTATTATGACATTGTATTTGAATTATTTATTTTTGATTGTATTTTATTTATGATTGTGACCAAATGAAATTCCTGTTAAATCAAATAACGTAGTTATAAGTTAATACTAACAAAATTGGATCTGTGTTGTCAGACAAATAAACTATTCTATATTTGTTTGCCTGAATAGAAGTACTTTCTTCCCTTATTTCAAGTAAGAACTAATATTCTTTCCGAATAGGTCAAGTATAAATTGTTTATTAAAGAACCTAAATTGTGTGTGTGTTGTTGCTTTTAATCTATCTATCTATATCAACCTAATGGGTTGAACCTATATCTACCCACTGTTGAGTATATGGCTTTTCTTTTATACGCCATCTACACCGATCCTGTGCCTCCCGCTTTAGACTTTTAATAAATAAATAAAGACCTTAGATTAGGTTTTATGTTACTACTTAGCATTCGCATTTAGAAAAGAATTATTATTAGCACTTTCTTTCAAATAGAGTGGTTGCTAATTGGAACAAGCTACCTCAAGATGTAGTGACAGCCCAGAATACAAATGTCTTTAAGAACAAATTGGAAAATACCTACAAAACTTCAATAAGACAAGCAAATCGTGAACAATGGGATACAGGCACTATCAGTTGCTACAACTGCCTGCCTGATTAAATAATATAATAATAATAAAGTAATTTAAAGTTGACATAGCATACTGTGAAAAAAATGTTGTTTCTATGCAAATCCTGCAATGCGCATAGAATTATTATGACCAATGGTAACCTGCAGGAATGTCTGTTTCTGTGTATGTCCATGGCACCCCGATACAGGGAGTTCTAGTGGGGGCTAGAATGTGTAGAAGTGTGAGTGTGATCGCGTTTTTTTTACTAAATAATTCACAGACCTTGAGATGTTTCTTGGTGGGCTGCATGTATTGTCCCAACGTCACGCAGTCCACGCCCGCCGACCGCAAGTCTACAATAAATATTAAATTAAATAAACAATTTTGCCGTTATAAAGAATTTTATAACACTTGTGCTTGTAAAGGGTCTCTTATTTCACAAAATATTTCCTCGAAAATGTGTTATACTCCCGAGCATGCTGAAAAATACAGCTAAGGGATCTCAAGGTTTCGGTATATTGTAGTCGAGTCGAACAACGACCCGAAGAACCCTGGTGTCAGAGTTTGTGGGTCGTTGTTCGACTCAAGAATCCACTCGCTAAGATGAAGTATATTGTAATTTAGGCGATGGGCTGACAACATGTCACTACGGCAATATACGTACAAATCTATCTTAAATACCCTCTTCCTACCTCTTCTTCTATCTTAAATAACCCTCAAATCTTTGTCAGACGTGGCGAAACGACCTTCGTTTAGGTCATTTACGCTCTGTCTACCCCATTAGGGATAAAGGCGTGATTATATGTACGTATATATGTTATACTCGGCTATAATTTTCAACTTACCGCACTTAGGTTAATCATAATATACTTTTAATAAATATAGCGAAACCGACCCGGAAATATTAAAAAAACATATGAGAAGTTATAAAAAGCCTTTTTTACCTTTCATGGTCTGTTCGACCTGTTCGTCAGTTTCCCCAAGTCCCAGCATGATGGAGGACTTGGTGACCAGGTCGGGGTTCACCTCCTTGGCCGTCGCCAGCACCTGCAGCGTCTGTTTGTACCTGCAACAGAGAACATACGTGTTAAGACACAGGCTTCCTTCCGAAAACTTACACATACATACATATAATCACGCCTTAATCCCTAATGGGGTAAGCAGAGCGTAAACGACCGAAATAAAGGTCATTCCGCCACATCTGACAGTTTTGAGGGTTATTTAAGAAATATTTGTAGGTATATTGCTGTAGTGACGGGTTGTCACTACAGCAAAAAAAAAAACTTACACATACGTACTTATAATCACGCCTTTATACTTAGTGGGCTAGGCAGAGCGTAATCGGCCTAAATAAAGGTCGTTCCGCCTCGTCTGACAAAGTTATGAGAGTTATTTAAGATAGATTTGTAGGTATATTGCTGTAGGAACTACTCATACTCATACTCCTTCACAGTCCATGCAGCTAGGTTGTGGAATGCTCTCCCGCACACTATTCGCGACAGCCCATCAATCGCTGTTTTCAAAAAGAGAATCAAAGAACATTATCTTTCTCTGCGTAATCCGTAGTATGTATTTATATATTGTATATATATGTATCTATGGTATGTATATATTTATTTATTTCAGTTATATTTATTTAGAGTATTTAATATATTTATAGGTATTATAATTTATTTACTTATTGTATGATCGTAGTATAGTATAATTAAGTAGGTATATCCTTATTTACTGTTCATGTACCTAATTTGTATTCATATTGTGCACGTCTTATCCGCTTTACGTTTTATGCTATCTCACTTCTTAGGTCTGCTGTAAGACATTTCATTTTAGAAATAAGCAGTACCTGTTGTGTCTTGATTCCTATGTAATTGTTCTGTGTATGTTTCTGTGTACAATAAACTGTTAAATAAATAATAATAAATAGGAACAGGTTGTTAGCCCATCGCCTATATTGAAATATACTGAAACCCTCGGATCCCTTAGCTGGTTTTTACAGCATACCTGGGAGGAAATGCAGCCGATGTCCCGAAAACTTACATAAATCATATATAAGAGATCGTTCCAGCACTTGATGGCGTGGCAATTAAACCTACACAAAAATTAAATCGTCTTCTTCTTCTTAGCGAGTGGATTCTCGAGTCGAACGACCCGATGAACCCTGGTGTCAGGGTTTTTAAACCGCCTAGTAGCACAGCTATTAGGCCTCTGACATGGTTTGAGTAACGACCACTATCAAATACAGCGTTCGGACCGACGACTTAACGTGCCCTCCGAAGCACGGAATATTAAATCGGCGGTTAATGCATTCACTACCTCCCACGCCCTTCAGATGGAAACAAAAGTGTGAGCATCTGCTTGTTGGAAGATATAGATACTTACTAACCGAGGTGGGCTTCTTGTTTTACTTTATTCGAGCCGGCGAACGAATAATCATACATACATACATATAGTCACGTTTTTATCCATAATGGGGTAGGCAGAGTGTAAACGACCAAAACAAAAGTCATTCCGCCACGTCTGACAAAGTTTTGAGGGTTATTTTAGATAGATTTGAAGGTATATTGCTGTAGTGATAGGTTGTCAGCCCATCGCCTACATTGCAATATACTGAAACCCTCGAATCCCTTAGCTGACTTTTACAGCATGCCCGGGAGCAATGTACCAGCTGCATTTCCTCCCGGGCATGCTGTATAAACCAGCTAAGGGAATCGAGGGTTTCAGTTTATTGCAATTTAGGCGATGGGTTGACAACCTGTCACTTAAGCAATATACCTATAAATCTATCTTAAATAACCCTCAAAACTTTGTCAGACGTGGCGGAACGACCTTTATTTAGGTCATTTACGCTCTGCCTACCCCATTAGGGATAAAGGCGTGACTATATGTATGTATGGTTAATGCATTCACTAGCGCCCACGCCCTTCAGATGGAAACAAAAGTGTGAGCATCTGCTTGCTGGAAGATATAGATACTTACTAACCGAGGTGGGCTTCTTGTTTTACTTTATTCGAGCCGGAGAACGAATAATCATGGCTAATATGAACGAAAATGAAAAATACGTTGATTTGATTTTAGAACCACATTACATTATTCCTTACATCTGCCAAACTTATTTAAAGTTTGTCGGCAGCAAGAAATACTCCTATTTAATTAGGCTCTAAACTATAATTAGTTGGTGCTTACAAAATAAGCTAAAGTAAGATAAGTTATGTATGTAAATATTATGTAATAAGTAATTATAATTAGCTTAAACGAAACAGACACAATTTGACACAGTACTTGTATCTTAGTATTTGCTCTTTTACATGTTTTTTAATTTTATTTTTAAATGAACCTTTTGTCTTACAATCCTTAATTTCTGTCGGTAAATCATTCATAAATTTAGGGACTAGTTATTTTCTACATCTTTGGCCAAAATAATTATTAAATTAATTTAAAAAATGCCTTCAAAACGTACCCAGCCCTCGGGTCCCTGACGAAGGGCGTGAGGCGCTCCACGGTCTCGATGTTGTGCGCGAGCACGTCCAGCCCGCACGACGCCACGCGCGCGATGGAGTCCCGCGCGGCGCGGAAGTCCGGCACCAGGCACTCCACCAGGATCTCCTTGCTCCTGGAAGAGACATTTCAAGGATTTAAGAGCAGCATCGAAGTTGTAATTTAAAATAGCGAAACCATCATCATCTTCCTAGCCTTATCCCGTATATCACGGGGTCGGCTACCTAATCTAGAGGATTGAACGAGGGTACTGGTTTTTACACAGAGCGACTGCCATCTGACCTCCGCAACCCAGAAGGGAAACCAGACCCAATCCTAGATTAGGTCAGTTTTCAAGCCGCCAATGCTTAGCACTGGCCTCTGATATGACTTAACGACTAATATCTACGGTATTAAACGATATTAACCGGGACCAACGGCTTAAGGTGCCTTCCGAAGCACGGAAAAAGCACCGAATAAACGTACATATGAAATTCGAAAATCGAAAAACACATTGGTACGTGGTGGGGTTCGAACCACGACCTCCCGCTCAGGAGGCAGCGGCCCTATCCACTACACCATCGGGCTCTCAAAAAAAAATAGCGAAACCATCGTATTAAAAGGATGTTTTTTATTGTTCATAAAATCGACTTTCTGTTTTTTTTTAATCCATGGTTTCGCTAAGTAGCCATTGGATTGCTATATCGTTTATAAAATCACCTCACTGTTTCTTCAATGCTGGACTATGAGCATAAGAAAAATAAAGAATATGCCAGCTGCATTTCCTCCAAGGCATTCTGTAAAACCCAGCTAAGGGATCCGAAGGTTTTAGTATATTGCAATTTAGGCGATGAGCTGACTTGACTACAGCAACATGCCTCCCAATCTATCTTAAATAACCCTCAAAACTTTGTCGACGTGGCGGAACGACCTTTATCTAGGTCGTTTACGCTGTGCCTAACCCATTAGGGATAAATGCGTGATTATAAGTATTTATGTCTCGAACTTGTAATTAAAACAATCATGGTTTGGCTAAGTAATGGATGGTGTTTTTTTGTTCATAAAATTAACTTACAGTTTTTTAAAATCCATGGTTTCGCTAAGTAGCTATTGCATTGTTTTATCGTTCAGAAAATCAACTTACTGTTTTTTAATTTCTCTGACCGTTTCTGCGAAATGCGCTGAGCCTCCATCGGGTAAATCTGTAAGATAATAGATGTCATGTTATTATTAGGACTCCATCGTTTCAATAAGTTAATGGATCTTAGGACGGTTCTTGCTGTATTATTGCAGCGAAGTTAATTTATCGTTTAGCATGGTATCATTTAACTGCCTCCGTGGTCTAGCGGTCTGAGCCATGGGCTCTCGACCCGGAGGTCCCGGGTTCGATTCCCGTCGGAGGACGGGAAATGGGGATAGGAATTTGTGTTGTTGTTTCTAGTTTGGTTAGGACATTGCAGGCTGATCATCTGATTTTCCGAAAAGTAAGATGATCCATGCTGTCGGATGGGCATGTAAATAGTCGGTCCTGAGCCTGATCTCTCTGGTCGTGTCAGTCAATCTGTCCGATCAGAATAAGAGATTGAAGGAATAGAGAGTGCACCTGTGTGTAGCGCAAACACTTGGGCACTAAAAACAAGTCCTGCGCAGTTGGCTGATCTCCGGGAGATTGGCTGACATCACCGAAAATTTGTGGGAAGACTATTATTATATTATTTGCTGCGAGGTCCAGAGGACAGGTGGAGGCTGGTATTGTTGCACTCTTAGCACCGCGCGGGGTCAGGCATGTGTGGGGTCTTGATTAAGGTAGTTCTTATGGACGTGACAACATCGACATGTAGAAACTACTATTAGAAACAGTGACTTCCAGACTAGCAGGTTGCTTCAGCCTGCATTGC
Source organism: Scrobipalpa costella (assembly GCA_949820665.1). Classification (NCBI taxonomy): domain Eukaryota; kingdom Metazoa; phylum Arthropoda; class Insecta; order Lepidoptera; family Gelechiidae; genus Scrobipalpa; species Scrobipalpa costella. The sequence goes on from OX463298.1 coordinate 25,705,072, forward strand.
CCTACCTAACCAAACTGGGGAAAATATCACAAAGTGATAAATTGACAAATAACAACTTCAGCAACCCCTGAGAGTTGAACCCAGGACCTCCAGATCGTGAGCCCACGGCTCTAACCACTAGACCACGGAGACGGTTAGGAGCGAGGTTGGTGACGGCTTCTGTGCAGCAGTGGTGAAGGGTGAATTGTATCGATAGGGAAGCCGTAGTAAAAAGCATAGACTTATATGACTCCGTATATCTATTTTTTTTTATTTCAAACTAGCGACCCGCCCCGGCTTCGCACAGAAATTATCAGGGTTTTCTACTACATTATGCATTTATTATACATATAAACCTTCCTCTTGAATCACTCTATCCATTGAAAGAAACCTCATCAAAATCCGTTGCGTAGTTTTAAAGATTTATGCATACATAGGCATATAGGGACAGAGAAAGCGACTTTGTTTTATACTATGTAGTGATTTTGCTTAATTTCAAAAGGGGGACATTTTATTTCATTTCATTTCATTTATTGCAAAGCCACAGGTTAAATAGTTGTTACAAATTAAGAAGTACAAGTGAACAGCACAGCAAACATCAGAGGGACTCGTGTTATAAGGACCCTTCGCCACTGGTGTCTACTGTCTAGTGGTGTCTGAGTGTTGGCTGACCGTCTCTATCGACGGAGGTGAGCACGATGTAGGCCAGCCCCCACTGGCGGATGGCGGCGGCCGTGTTGCGGGGCTCCAGCGGGTCGAGGGGGGGGGGCGCGCGGGACGTCTTCACCGAGCAGAACATGCAGCCGCGGGTGCACGTGTCGCCCATCAGCTGGAACGGATTGCAAAGTCACACTCAAATCATTTATTTCCAAATAGATTCCTAAGAACACTTTTAGAAAGTCACAAGCGAGTCTATTACAAAGAAAATTATATCTGTGTCACAAAATAAAATAAAAATATATCACAATGAAGAAGAAGCTACGCTATGCTACGCATTTTTCTTTGACCCAAAGGTTGCCTGGAAGAAATTGCTACCTTAGCAATAAGGCCGCCTATGTTGTACTTGTTTTTTGTTGTTATCTGTTGTGTTGTATGATTTGTATTCTTACGTGCAATAAAGTATTTTTATGTTATGTTAAGAAGCATCAGAAATTCGCACTTAACGCCCCTTGCTTTGTTTTGTCTTATTCTTACTTTTGTCCTTCCTATTCTTCAAAATAGGGTTTGTGACCGCAATGTGTGTCAATTTCTTAGGCTTCACTGAAATATCAAAGCTCCATACATCTTTTTCATTAATGCAATTTATGTGTCTTAGGTACATTACAACTTTTGGGTGAAATGGTTCCAGCATCGGGAGCTGATCACCCGTCTGCGTGCATCGCAGCCGTCCCACCAAGAAGTAGGAACATCACTGCGCCAATGACGCGGAAACAGCACGTTAAATAGGTGCTCAAGTGATTCTCTGACTATACTTGGGGTTACATACACTCTTAACCATTACATAGAACTTTGCAATCATGAGAGCAGAGTTGTATGCCATATTCGAAGCTCTGCAATATATTCAAATCAAGAATTTGACAGATTCGAGGAGTGCTCTCAAACATCTTGTGCGTTGTGTTTCTGGGGAGCGTTGTTCATCGATTGCTTATCAGATACTTGATCTAATTACCAAATTACAGTAATTTGTTACACTTAGACTTCAATGGGTGCCGTCACATGTTGGTTTGAGAAGTAACAAAATAGCACATCAACTGGCCAATGAATCAGTTTCTGATGGTAGCAATGACAATGTGACCCTTAATACTAAAGTGTTTGGCAGTGTCAAAAGTTATTGTAAAGAAAAGCGGAAGGATGTTTATAATGAGGTTTCAGTCCCAAATGTTATTGGTACAGGACCCTTTTGGATGATCTGACCTGTTAGCAACTTTAAAAATAGATTTATGAAAAGTTGTATATTTTGCGATACTAAAGAACTTACATATTACAATCTAAAATTGCCCTCAATTTTTGTCAGACGTGGCGAAAGCGCCTTTAACGAGGCGTTAAACGCTCTGCCTACCCCGTAAGGGATAAAGGCGTGATTTATGTATGTATGTATGTATGTATGTACTAAAGAACTTAGTTTGGATTTCCTTACCATAATAGTAGCAGTAGAGGTGCCGTGTTTGCCTCCGCTCCAGCACTCCCCAATGTTTGGACATCTGGCTTCCTCACAGACTGTACTGAGCCCAAGACTGCGTAGTTGTTGCTTTATCTCACTGAACTTTGCCCCTGAAATGGTTTAGGAAGAGATTTGTGTCTGATAATAGTTTCTTTTTAGCTTATGAAAGAAGATAGATCTTTATTTTCATACATACATATCATCACGCCTTTATCTCTAATGGGGTAGGCAGAGCGTAAACAACCTAAACAAAAGTCGTTCCGCCACATCTGACAAAGTTTTGAGGGTTATTAAAGATAGATTTGTAGGTATATTGCTGTAGTGACAGTGTGTTAGCCCATTGGAAATGAAGCTGGCACATTCTATGTTTTTCTCTCATTCCCAGGCCGGCATGGAAGAATTTCATGTGCAATTAATAAATAGAAAATACATTTTAAGCTAGTCACCTGTAGGAATGTTAGTCTTCAGCCAAGGTGGCAACCTGAGGCGATCTTTCTCTCCCTTCTCTCTCTTCAACTTCCCCTCATATTCTGCCCAGTCTTTGGGTCTCTCCTCGGACACGAACTCCGCCAGGCTCGGGCCGTCGCGGAGCTTCTCCCGGATCGCGTCCAACTTGCTTGTGCTTGTGTGCTTGCATCTTGAGACCTTTAATGGAACAAAACTAATAAAAATGAATGAAGAAAAGAGAAATGGATTTTAATTTACAAAAATGCTTGACGGCACAGGATCTGTGTGGATGGCGTACAAGAGGCCGGTACAAATTAACATTATGTATTTACCTGAACACCTTATTCTTATCTTAATATTTAAGTAGTTATCACGATTTGCATTATCTGTCTAAAAGCGATGTTTTTCTGTTTATAATTCTAACACTTATACAAGAGCATGTGACGTTGGTCTATATTCGCTTACTATCATTAGTTTGTCCTCTATAAAATAACAAAATTGTAAACATCCATTTCGTCGTAAACCTACGAAAACAGGAGGATACTTACATCATTTCTTCCCGTCGCCAAACACAACTTTAAATTATTTCGTAACATTTCTTACTATTGCACAACACTCTTATGTAAATTTAATGATGTTTAGAAGGCGAAAAACATTGAAATTTCCGAAATTTTTAGATAAAATACGTCGTTCGTCGTACGCAATAGATCGATCAGCTGTTTAGTGCTGCCAGAAGCTTAAGGATAGACAGGTATCTGATACAATTATAGGATCCAGGTGCAATTTGTGTTATTTAACTTCATGCTCACTGTCTTATAGATTTCACATGAAATTTTATACTTTACGTAAATTAATTAAAACTCCAGAATATATAACCGTTTAATAATAAGTAAGTGAACATCAATAAAAGAAATCAGATAAAATAAATCTAGCTGTCTGGCAACTAATGAGCTGCCAGCTGTCATTTTCACTTTATTTTTCACTAAAAGAGGCCACGGATTTATTTTCATACAGCTTCCCTCATGGCAGTTCAACGACATGCTCACTTCTGAAAAGAAGAAATCAGTCTTTATTTTTGGAACGCAGCGGTACAATACTGTGACAACTGTTTGTTTTTGATTGGCTGAAATTCTCATGAAAAAAAAAACTAATTCATATAGGTTCAGTTCGTATTTTCGGGCATAATTTCAATAGAATTTATGTTTATTCAATAAGAATTAGTGATAAAATAGGAGTAAGGTAAGTTTCTAAGCCTAAAATAAAAAAATCATGTCAATAAATCGATGCGGTGTTCCCCTAAACAAATTAAGGATTTCCTTTTTCCGGTGCTCGTATTTGGGGCTTTTGCTCGTGAACTTTTAGTCTTATTTAATTTAATTAACGGTCGTGGAGGGGTGCCGGTGGTGGATATTCAGTCATAGCGAGGCTGTCTGCGCTGGTGCGACTCGTGGGCTCGTGTCAGTCGGTCATTGCAGAGCGGTGCACATTGTTTCAGATGGCTGTGCTGAGCTCGCGAGCGGTGGCGGCGGCGGCGCTGCTTGTGCTGGTGTGCGGCGCGCACTGGACCCGCGCTGAACAGCCCGACGACGAGGGCATCACTATTGAGGTGAGCTTTGAACCCTACTTGTAGTCCTGTTCAACATAGGTTATGGGGCACTTATAAATGCTTGCACAGCAAAAACTCTCCGAGTTATAGTTTAGTCGCATTTCTCAATGACCACTCAGTAAAATAGAAACTATGATAAAATACAAACATTTACAGCATAGAAAACATTGCAAAATAATAATGCCCAAAATAATTTTTTTACAGTCATTCATTATATTTGTACTCTGAATTTTTACTTATCATTTACATATAAAGGAGTGATATTAGCATACTTCAGTGTCTATGCCCTAGATGTATACATATATACAATTTACAATGAAACCCGACTGTGTATGAAATGATAGTACAACACATCTCCCTTTAGATAGCTACCTAGTGACCTAGATCAATTATCATCAAATGATATAGCGATACAGATAACATCTGTCGTGTGTAGTACAACTTTGTATTATAATACTTATGATGTGACAAAAATATGTACGGTATTAGAGACATTCTCCTTTATGCTTGCTCTGCAACAGGACATAATTTTATAAACATTTTAATAGAAATTTATTTCATTATTTAAAATAATATGAGTGTATGTTTAGTTGTCAGTTAAAAGTTTTAAATGTGACTGTTTCAATCAACAGACTGAAGCAGAAGAAGAGGAATACCACAGCCCGACAGTGGACCCGAAGAAAGTGTACCTTGCAGAGCACTTTGACGATGAAGCCGCATTCAACAAGCGCTGGATCAAGTCTGAGGCCAAGAAACAGGGAGTGGACGAGAATATCGCCAAGTATGATGGGGTTTGGGAGGTAAGTGAGGTTTCTAGTGTATAAACTAAACCAATTAATTTAAAAGGCCATCCTATCAGTTCAATTTTAGTCTTCTTCTTCTGTCGAGTGGGTATCGAGTCTATGGACTCGATGAACCCTGGTGTCAGAGTTTTTAAACCGCCTAGTAGCAGAACTATCAGGCCTCTGACATGGTTTGAGTAACGACCACTATCAAAGACAGCGACCGGGACCGACCGCTTAACGTTAAGTTAAGTTAAGTTCAATTTTAGTTAGATATTTAAATTCTTCTAAGATGATTTTGTACAGTCATTATTTATTCATACATACATATAATCACGCCATTATCCCTAATGGGGCAGGCATTATTTATTACCTGTTGAATTTCACTATTTTTCTATGTATTTTAAGTTCTACCATGCTTCTTTCAATTTACAAATTTTAATTAAAAAAGTAATTTTGTTATGTACCAAACCTAAACCTTTACTTACTGTAAACCTTTGTCTTAGTGTAAAGGCACTTTGGCCCTCGTGATGACTGTGAGAGAAGACGATACGCATTTGTTGACTATTGTTTTGTGGTCATTCCGACTCATCAGATGCAGAAGTGTCTGCAATAAAGTTGGTTCGGAAGTGCTTTGCTCTTGGGAACTTAATTTTTCTAAATAAATAACTGGACCATTCTTATAATAATTTTTAGTTTAGATTTAGTTTTCTGCTGATATTAACCAATTAATTATTTTTATCCCTTTAGATCCAGGAGCCAACAAAGAAGATACTGAAGGGCGACAAGGGGCTGGTGCTTACGACGGAAGCTAAGCACGCGGCCATCTCCACGCTGTTGTCTAGACCTTTTGAATTCACCGACAAGCCGCTCATCGTGCAGTATGAAGTCACCATGCAGGTAAAGTACTGGGTTGAAGTAAGTGCCAAAAGTGTACAAGCAGGTTGCTCCAACCATTTTAGGAGAGGCTAGTATTTACTTCATCAGCCTTTTTGCAACATTATGAAAGATAAACTAAACAATAAATAAATAATCATTTCGCTTTCCATGCTAGACTTTAAGTGATACAAAAATATAGAATGCGCCAGCCAGATTCGAGGATTTCAGTGTATTGCAATTTAGGCGATGGGCTGACAATTCGTCACCATAGCAATATAATACTTATATCATCTGAAATACCCCTTAAATCTTGTCAGACGGCGGAACAACCATTATTTAGGTCGTTTTTGCTCTGCCTACCCCATAAGGGATAAAGGCGTGATTTGATGTATATTATATTTCGCTTGATAACTTGCAAACACTGTTGATCAAAAATCAGTATAATAATACTATATGGTATTCAATAGAATACCATATACAATTCACCTTTTGGGTCGTGCAGTTGAATAGAAAGCATACAAAATATTAACTAACTTTAGCAACATCTGGTCCTTATTTTCATAACTAAATCTACCATTGAAAGGCGTTGCTAATTGGCTTATCGTGGCCGCTATAGCGCGTACAGTGCGCCGCTGTGTGCGCGCCGCATTTCTTCACACCCAGTATGTGGATAGAAAGAAGCCCACTGCTGGTGCTACTGTACTGATGAAACTGAACCGCACTTTGCATCATCTTATTGGATTATTATTGTCAATACTATTACTTTAATTTACGTAAGACTGAGCATCTAAGTGGGATATATATTGTTTTGAAAGCCTACTGTAGTATTAGTATCTATTTATTTGGTATTTGCCAAAATAAGATGGAATGTTCTACTTATTTTTCCATTCCACGCACTAATGATAGGCAACTTAAATACACAAAGTGGTAATGATTAAATTGCTGAGAGCATCTTGAACAATGTAGAGGTCTAACTGAACTGTTTCAAAGAACTATATTAGGTCCAAAATAAAATAAAAAATACCCAGCACTGCCTACCCCATTACGGATAAAGGCGTGATTATATGTTTGTATGTATGTATGCACTGTGTCGTTCGTCGACTCCGCAACCCACACGACAAGAAGAGTCGATTTACGTACATACATATAACCACGCTTTATCCCTAATCGGGTAGGCAGAGCGTAAACGACCTAAACAAAGGTCGTTCCGCCACGTCTGACAAAGTTTTGAGGGTTATTCAAGACAGATTTGTTGGTTTGTTGCTGTAGTGACAGATTGTCAGCTCGTTGCCTGAATTGCAATATACTGAAACCCACGGATCCCTTAGCTGGTTTTTACAGCATTCCCAGGAGGCAATGCAGCTGGCACATTCTATGTTTTTCTCTTGCTCCCAGTCCAGCATGGAAGTCGAGACGATTTAAAATCTAATAATAAAAAATGCATTTGTTTACGAGTAAAGTTTTTTGCTTGTAAACAAAGCTAGTGACGCACTCGATCTAATAATATGAGCCGCTGTTGAGCACTGACCCGCGCGAGTTGGACAGGCGCCAGGGGGGGTTATGCACTTCTTCACTTCTTTTTGTCAAGGTTCTTGGTCTCTGGAGAAAAATTATTGTTGTATATTCATAATAAAGGAGCCTGTTTAATTAAACAACAATTTACAATTCGATGTACGTTTCGTAGCTGAGGATTTCGCTCAACTCAGTCGGTTACAACTGCATACTTCCTGGTTTTTTAAAAAAACAAGTTTTAAAGTTAGTTTATTGCACACTTTTATAACTACAAAGACAGATCAGAAACAAGGGATTTAAAACTATAAATGTTTCTTCACATTTAATATTTGTCAGACATGCCTTAAACGTCCTTACTAGGCTCTTAACGCTCTGCTACCTCGTAAAGGATAAAGGTGTGACTATATGTATACATACATACATAAATTCACGCCATTATCCCTTACGTGGTAGGTAGAGCGTAAAACGCTTAGTGAAAGCTTTTACGCCACGTCTTACAAATATTGAGGGCAATTTTAGATCTTCTTCTCAGCGAGTGGGTTCTCGAGTCGATGACGAATTTTAGATTGTATTGTGTATCGCTATAGCGCCATCGACTATATGTATATAATTCATCAATACAGGAGGGCCAGAACTGCGGCGGCGCGTATATCAAGCTGCTGTCGCGCGGCACCAACAGCCGCGCGGACCTGAGGGCCTTCCACGACCAGACGCCCTACAGCGTCATGTTCGGGCCCGACAAGTGCGGGAACGACAACAAGCTGCACTTCATCTTCAGACACGTCAACCCGAGGAACGGGACCATAGAGGAGAAACACTGCAAGAAGCCCAGGTGAGCTTCTGGCATGCTCTACTTAGAATATGGTTTTTTTATACATACATATAATCACGCCTTTATCCCTAATGGGGTAGGCAGAGCGAAAACGATCTAAACAGAGGTCGTTCCGCCACGTCTGACAAAGTTTTGAGGGTTATTTAACATAGACCTGTAGGTATATAACTAGTGACAGGTTGTCAGCCTATCGCCTAAATTGCAATATACTGAAACCCTCGGATCCTTTAGCTGGTTTTTACAGTATACCCGGGAGGAAATGCAGCTGGCACATTCTATGTTTTTCTCTCGCTCCCAGGCCATCATGGAAGAAAAGCATGGTTTTTTAATATATATTTCTTATACTTGTTTCACAATAATTGTTGTCTCACATAATCAATTCAATTTATTTATTTTATTAATATATACAAACATTATCCTTACAGGAATATACCCAATTCGACAATGCTATTATAATAATATTACGTACTCCAATGAGACAACTTACTAACGTAATAAATATAACATTCATAACATATGTATCAGTTATAATGAATAACAATAACATTTAAATTAAAATATAAAACTCACAAACTGTTAACAAAATTACTACTTACTTATTTCCTATTACATAAATATTTTAATATAACCTTTATGAATTTTATCAATGAACATTATAATTCATTTAATTAAATGTCCGGCACTGGAGCAAATTTTAGGATATTAGTTCTGCATCAGGTAACATGAATATCTCATCCCCGTGGTGCTCTGCGCAATCAATCGAATATATGGACAAAACAAGGAACAAAATAGATCAATCATTTAAGCATCTCATTACAAATAACATTGAGTAATGAGTATATTCAAGAAACTTGACTCAATCTTGACTTTGCAAAATCCTACGCCATATTTTTTTTTCTTCCACGCTCTACTGGGAGCGAGAGAAAAACATAGAATGTGCCAGGTGCATTTCCTTCCGGGCATGCTGTAAAAACCAGCTAAGGGATCTGAGGGTATCAGTATATTGCAATTTGGGCGATGGGCTGACAACCTGTCACTACAGCAATATAAGTACAAAACCATCTTGATTAACCCTCAAAACTATGTCAGACGTGGCGGAACGACCTTTGTTTAGGTCGTTTACGCTCTGCCTACCCCATTAGGGATAAAGGCGTGATTATATGTATGTATGTATATTTATTTTTTTACCCTGTATTCGTTGCGCAGTGAACGCCTGGAAGACATCTACAAAGACAAGGAGCCGCACCTGTACACTCTGGTCGTGCGTCCCGACAACACGTTCAGCGTGCTGGTCGACAACAAGGAGGTGCGTACAGGGACCAACATGTATACCGGCATTTATAACTGCCTCCGTGGTCTAGTGGCTAGTGCCATGGGCTCCCGATCCGGAGGTCCTGGGTTCGATTCCCAGGGAGTAAAACACAAAGTTGATATTTGAGAATTTATCACTCTGTGAATTTTTCCCCAGTTTGGGTAGGACATTGCAGGCTGAATCACCTGATTGTCCGAAAAGAAAAAGATTTCGTGCTTCGGAGGGCACGTTAAGCCGTCGGTCCCGGTCGCTGTCTTTGATAGTGGTCCTTACACAAAACCATGTCAGAGGCCTGATAGTCGTGCTACTAGGCGGTTTAAAAACTCTGATACCAGGGTTCATCGGGTCCATAAACTCGATACCCACTCGACAGAAGAAAACCGGCTGTAAGGGACAGCGTCCCGCATACTGATAGGGCTTGCTCAGTCAAACAAACTGAACGATTCATCATCTCCATAGCCTTATCCCGTATATCACGGGGTTGGCTACCTAATCTAGGGGATTTAACTCGTTACCCTCGGGTACTGGTTTTTACACAGAGCGACTGCCATCTGACCTCCGCAACCCAGAAGGGAAACCAGACCCAATCCTAGATTAGGTCAGTTTTCGAGCCGCCAATGTTTAGCACTGGCCTCTGACATGGCTTAACGACTAATATCTACAGTATTAATTAATCTGTATTAACCGGGACCAACGGCTTAACGTGCCTTCCAAAGTACATAATTATCACCTCTTTCATTTCCTGAATAAACAAGCTGCTGAGAGTCGTTCAGTGTCGTTGACCGGGCAACCCTATCAGTTTGCGGGACGCTGTCCCTTACACCCCGTATTAAAATACGTATTGTAAAACACCGAAGTTTGCAAAGTATTTTGGCCAAACAAAATGAACTATGATTGCTAGTTATGACGTGAACTAACACCGTACTGTACTAGATTTTTTCTCTATATATTTTTCTCTGTTCAGGTGAACACCGGGTCTCTATTGGAGCACTTCACCCCCCCGGTGAACCCGCCGGAAGAGGTCGATGACCCCAACGACAAGAAACCCGACGACTGGGACGAGAGGGAGAAGGTAAGGCAGATGACAACATAGCATTCATTTAAATTTATATAGTTTTTTATTCTTTTTTTATTTGCATTATTTTGTATCGCGTTTTAATTTTAGAACTAAAAAAGAAGTGCATGCATGCATAATTTATTTATTCAGACACATCAACAGTATACATATTAACACATTTTAAAAGTCATGCAAAATCAGTAATTTAGCAGATACATTACCAATTACAGATGTGTACAACATTCACATAAATCCTTCTAAAACTCGATAATTATACTCAAATTACAGTAATAATAAAAAATATTCTAACGAGATACATAAAATAATAATTATTTGAAAACATATTGAAATTTAACTTACCTACAAGATTTATGAATGTAAATAAGATTATTGAATAACATTTTCAAATTATGTTAAAGCAAATAATTTTACTTTAATTTTGCTGACAATCATGTGAATCATCTAATTTAACTTATAGATCGTAGACCCGGAAGCGCGCAAGCCAGACGACTGGGACGAGGCGGCGCCCGCGCAGGTCGCCGACCCCAACGCCATCAAGCCCGACGGCTGGCTGGACGACGAACCCGAGATGATACCAGGTAAGGACTTGCCAAACTACACGACTATTTGGTGTAAATGCTGGCCTGGGAGTGGGAGAAAAACATAGAATGTGCCAGCTGCATTTCCTCCCGAGCATGCTGTAAAAACCAGCTAAGGGATCTGAGGGTTTTAGTATATTGTAATTTAGGCGATGGGCTGACAACCCATCACTACAGCAATATACGTACAAATCTATCTAAAAAACCTTTAAAACTTTGTCAGACGTGGCGAAACGACCTTTGTTCAGGTCGTTTACGCTCTGCCTACCCCATTAGGGATAAAGGCGTGATTATATGTATGTTTGTATGTATTTAGTTAATTATGCAAAGGAATGCTTTATATTTGAGTCGGTCTAGCTAGTAAAGTAAAATGTAAAGCTTGAATATATATATATATATATATATAAGATGTATCAGTCCTGGCACAGACCAATGGACCACCATTGGGGATGATTCTGAACACTAGATGATGTTTATAGGCGTCCCTTTTATATGCTTTAGTTGTATACTGTGTATTATGTACATTTTTTGTGTGATAAATAATAAATAAATAAATGTCTTCAGACCCTGATGCCAAAAAACCAGCGGACTGGGACGACGACATGGACGGATCGTGGGAAGCCCCGCTCATAGACAACCCCGCCTGCAGCGCCGCGCCCGGCTGCGGGCCCTGGCAGCCGCCCATGATACCCAACCCGGAGTATAAGGTACCCACAATTACTCCGTTCGGTCTGTTCGAGTTGCAGCGCATGCCTTTTGGTTTACACAATGCAGTGCAAACCTTTCAAAGATTTATAGACTGGATGACGTCGTAGATTACTTAATTATTCTTCTTCTGTCGTGTCGATGCTTCAAATTATTTTTGACCAATACTTTGCTACGGCAAAAGCATTATCAGTAGCATCGTATATATCTTGTGGAGTGCAGGTCCTGGGGCACTGTCTACATTCCATCTGATGCGGCATTGTCTGCTCAGATCCACAGTCGCAGTTTGAGTTACTACTAAATCCCCACTTCGTCATGTTAAACCTGCAGCGACCAACTTGTGCCCCTAGTCTATTTAGTGAGTTCCAGGTCGACCAGCTTAGTTTATGACCTGGTGGTAGCTTTTCAGCAGGTTCAACATATTGGGACGGTCGCGTTTATTTTTTGACTCATTTAAAGAGCCAACAAGAAAGTTCTTAGAGAATAATAATTAATTATTTATCCTACCTTCCATTGGCACAATATGTATTAGTTTATTATAAATATATATAAGTTTATTTTAGTTATGTATTTATTTAGTAGTATTTATATTGTTTAAGTATTAAGATGAACTTAGTATGCACTATCCCGGTATCTGCTATGTACTATCCTAATACCCAAAGGTTTCCTGCTAGAAATTGCTGTTTTTAGCAATAAGGACGCCTATACTGTACTGTTTTGTTCCTTACTTTTCTGCTGCATGTATTTGTGTTTCTTTGTACAATAAAGTATCTTGTATTGTATTATGAACCAGCGACCCGCCCCGGCTTCGCACGGAAATTATCAGTGTATCTCTACTAAATTATGCATGTATTATACATATAAACCTTCCTCTTGAATCACTCTATCCATTGAAAGAAACCGCATCAAAATCCGTTGCGTAGTTTTAAAGATTTATGCATACATAGGGATATAGGGACAGAGAAAGCGACTTTGTTTTATACTGTGTAGTGATAATGTCGTTGTTTGTCCCCGCAGGGCGTGTGGCGCGCGCCGCTGGTGGCCAACCCGGCGTACCGCGGCAAGTGGTCGCCGCGCCGCGTGCCCAACCCGCACTACTTCAACGACGAACACCCCTTCCGCATGACGCCTATTGTGAGTACATTCCCATTGAGTATATATTCCCATCTGAGTATATTCGATTTCAGGGATACTCATATTGATTTCCTGTCCGGTGAATCTACTATGGTATACGGGTGTGCGACCCCGGCTTCCCGAGCTATCACTGACCCGCACCTAGTCTTCCGGATCAGTAATATCCTTTACTGCCCTTTATTCCTACCAACCTCCCTTGCGCCTGTCTATTCCTATGGGTTGATCCTCCCATTAAATGCATCAAGTCAAGGCAAGAGTTAAAAGATGTACTCATTACAAAGATCTGCGGAGCAAGCTTGATGTTGAATTTGATGGGGCTATGTGCAGCACTGATGACACTACCTCTGTAGATGCCAAATGGCGTACTTACGCGGCGGAACTGTTCGGTGTTTCTCAACAAGTTATAGGTAAACCACAAAAGAAAAACCAGGACTGGTTCGATGATTCTGATGTGGAAATACGGCGACTTGTTGAAAACTCTCGTCTCGCATTGAGAGGTGTCATCATTGCGGCGCAGCGCAACTCTATACAACAAGATCTCAAAGTTAAGATCCGAGAATTGTAGGATAGTTGGTGGCGCCACAAAGTCCAAGAATTGCAGTTCCTAGCAAATACTGGCCAAAGTGCAAAGTTTTTCGAAGGGCTGAAGTCCGTTTATGGACCTCGCGCAAAAAAGACTGCCCCAATTTACTCCCGAGATAAATCAAAGAGATTGTCAGATCCGAATGAGGTACATACTCCGACGTTGGGCTGAACACTTCAATGAAGTGTTAAATCCCGGTACTCAAGGAGCAGATCTGTCCTACATAAACTCTTTAGAAAACTTGCCTTTCGTATCAAGCTTTGACGATCCACCGTCGATCACGGAGTTCAGTAGTGCGGTAAACCGTTTAAAAATGGTAAGTCACTTCAGACAGTCTTCCATCTGAAATTTTCAAATACGGTGGACCGAGGTCTAGGCTGTTTGAACTTATAAAAATGATTTTGGACGTTGAGACTGTTCCACAGGACTGGAAGGATGCTTCTATTAGCAAATTGTACAAGGGCAAAGGAGATATCTCTGACTGTAGCTCTGTTAGAGGCATTGCTTTGCTATCCACAGCAATAATTGTTCATTAAGTCTGTTTGTAAAGTTTGTTTCCTAGGAGGTTTATGTCCCATTGTTGTTGTATAACCCGCTTACTACTATTATGTACAACACATTAAAACTGTTTGCTAACATTTGTAATGACACCGTACTGCAAAACCAGACTATATTAATTTAGTACCAAATGCTATACACAGATGTCGCTGCCAGGTTTCTAAAACGCGGTAACGTTGTGTTTTCTCTAAAAGCATAAGTGTTTAGATTTGTAAGACCAATGTAAGACACTTTTGTGGGTTGCAATATACCGTGAACCGATGTTAGCGACTTTTACTAAGCATCAGTCGTGTACTTTGTATAACCGTAAGCAAAGGGCATCCTAGTATACCTCGAATCTCCTACCGTAGCTTCGGCGTCTGACAAAGTCGGGTAGCTGCGGCCGTATACAGGTGTGTTTACATGATTGTTCGTTCTGTTGTCAGACCGCGGTCGGTTTCGAGCTGTGGTCGATGTCCCCGCGCCTGCTGTTCGACAACCTGCTGGTGACGGACGACGCGCGCGTCGCCGCCGACTGGGCCGAGCGCACCTTCGCGCTCAAGCGCGCGCGCCTCGCCAGGGACTCGGTAAGACCTGCTCTACTAGTGAGCGCGCCTCGCCAGGGACTCGGTAAAACCTGATCTACTAGTGAGCGCGCCTCGCCAGGGACTCGGTAAGACCTGCTCTACTAGTGAGCGCGCCTCGCCAGGGACTCGGTAAGACCTGCTCTACTAGTGAGCGCGCCTCGCCAGGGACTCGGTAAAACCTGATCTACTAGTGAGCGCGCCTCGCCAGGGACTCGGTAAGACCTGCTCTACTAGTGAGCGCGCCTCGCCAGGGACTCGGTAAGACCTGCTCTACTAGTGAGCGCGCCTCGCCAGGGACTCGGTAAGACCTGATCTACTAGTGAGCGCGCCTCGCCAGGGACTCGGTAAGACCTGCTCTACTAGTGAGCGCGCCTCGCCAGGGACTCGGTAAGACCTGATCTACTAGTGAGCGCGCCTCGCCAGGGACTCGGTAAGACCTGCTCTACTAGTGAGCGCGCCTCGCCAGGGACTCGGTAAGACCTGCTCTACTAGTGAGCGCGCCTCGCCAGGGACTCGGTAAGACCTGCTCTACTAGTGAGCGCGCCTCGCCAGGGACTCGGTAAAACCTGATCTACTAGTGAGCGCGCCTCGCCAGGGACTCGGTAAGACCTGCTCTACTAGTGAGCGCGCCTCGCCAGGGACTCGGTAAGACCTGCTCTACTAGTGAGCGCGCCTCGCCAGGGACTCGGTAAGACCTGATCTACTAGTGAGCGCGCCTCGCCAGGGACTCGGTAAGACCTGCTCTACTAGTGAGCGCGCCTCGCCAGGGACTCGGTAAGACCTGCTCTACTAGTGAGCGCGCCTCGCCAGGGACTCGGTAAGACCTGCTCTACTAGTGAGCGCGCCTCGCCAGGGACTCGGTAAGACCTGCTCTACTAGTAAGCGCGCCTCGCCAGGGACTCGGTAAGACCTGCTCTACTAGTGAGCGCGCCTCGCCAGGGACTCGGTAAGACCTGCTCTACTAGTGAGCGCGCCTCGCCAGGGACTCGGTAAGACCTGCTCTACTAGTGAGCGCGCCTCGCCAGGGACTCGGTAAGACCTGCTCTACTAGTGAGCGCGCCTCGCCAGGGACTCGGTAAGACCTGCTCTACTAGTGAGCGCGCCTCGCCAGGGACTCGGTAAGACCTGCTCTACTAGTGAGCGCGCCTCGCCAGGGACTCGGTAAGACCTGCTCTACTAGTGAGCGCGCCTCGCCAGGGACTCGGTAAGACCTGCTCTACTAGTGAGCGCGCCTCGCCAGGGACTCGGTAAGACCTGCTCTACTAGTGAGCGCGCCTCGCCAGGGACTCGGTAAGACCTGCTCTACTAGTGAGCGCGCCTCGCCAGGGACTCGGTAAGACCTGCTCTACTAGTGAGCGCGCCTCGCCAGGGACTCGGTAAGACCTGCTCTACTAGTGAGCGCGCCTCGCCAGGGACTCGGTAAGACCTGCTCTACTAGTGAGCGCGCCTCGCCAGGGACTCGGTAAGACCTGCTCTACTAGTGAGCGCGCCTCGCCAGGAACTCGGTAAGACCTGCTCTACTAGTGAGCGCGCCTCGCCAGGGACTCGGTAAGACCTGTTCTTCTAATGAGCGCGCCTCGCCAGGGACTCGGTAAGTCCTGCTCTACTAGTGGGCGCGCCTCGCCAGGGACTCGGTAAGACCTGCTCTACTAGTGAGCGCGCCTCGCCAGGGACTCGGTAAGACCTGCTCTACTAGTGAGCGCGCCTCGCCAGGGACTCGGTAAGACCTGCTCTACTAGTGAGTGCGCCTCGCCAGGGACTCGGTAAGACCTGCTCTACTAGTGAGCGCGCCTCGCCAGGGACTCGGTAAGACCTGCTATACAAGGCAGTTAAATAATAATAAAAAAAGCATTTGTAGGTATATTGCTGTAGAGACAGATTGCCCAGCAGTGGGACACTAACGGCTAGACAAGACAAGACAGATTGTCAGCCCATCGCATAAATTGCAATATACTGAAACCCTCCGATCCTTTAACTGGTTTTTACAGCATGCCTGGGGAGAAATGCAGCTGGCACATTCTATGTTTTTCTTTCGCTCCCAGTCCAGCATTTTAAATAATACTGGACTTTTTTTTTTTTTTTTTTTTTTTTTTTTTTTTTCCAGTAAATGGGTACTGCTGATATGCAATTTTAATTTTCTTTTGTATTTTTTTATTACAGCCTAAATCTGTATGTATAATACTAATATTAAAACATTTAAAAATAATTGCGTAAGTAAAGGCAAAAAGTTTTTCAACTTCTTCTAAACGAGTGGATTTTCGAGTCGAACGGCGAACCGAAGAACTCTGGTGTCAGAGCTTTCAAACAGCCTAGTAGCAACCGTCTTTTAACTTAAATAAAGGTATAAGAACGCATACCACAAAGTCAGACATCAGACGCTTTTCAAGCCGTAATACTGGTGATGCGAAAAAACACCATTAGTTCCTAGTAGTAAGACGTCGTAGCTACCTCCGTGGTCTAGCGGGTTCGATTCCCGGCGGGAGACAACAACTTTTTGTTATTGTTTATAGTTTGGTTAGGACATTGCAGGCTGATCATCTGATCGTCCGAAAAGAAAGATGATCCATGCAGTGGGATGGGCATGTAAATAGTCGGTCCTGCGCCTGAATTCTCTCTGGTCGTGTCAGACAATCTGTCTCATCAGAATAAGAGATTGAAGGAATAGGGAGTGCACCTGTGTGTAGTGGTAACACTTGAGCACTAAAAACTAGTCCTACGCAGTTGGCTCACGGGAGACTGGCCGTAATCACCCAATATCGGTGGTAGGACTATTTATTAAGGCTGTCTTATACATACATACATATAATTACGCCTTTATCCCTAATGGGGTAGGCAGAACGTCAGAATGAGAAAGTATTGAGGGTTATTTAAAATATATTTGCAGGTATATTGCTGTAGTGACAGGTTTACAGCCCATCGCCTAAATTACAATATATTGAAACCCTCGGATCCCTTAGCCGGTTTTTACAGCATGCCCGGGAGGAAATGCAGCTGGCACATTCTATGTTTTTCTCTCGCTCCCAGGAGTCGTATTTTTGAACCGCTCGTATCGGAATTCGCATACGAAATGCCAAAATCACTATTTTTGAATACTCATACGTATGCGACTCTGCGACGAGTGATCCAAACCTCTCGTTTTCTTTTCCACTACTCGAAACCTAAGTAGTCTATGACCTGACAGTGACACAGACAATCATTTGACAAGTGATACTTTAACTTTTTAATTTACTTGAATTTACGTTCCGTCTCTACGATTCATTTTCGGTTTTTCAAATCAACGATTTTTTGTTAGTGGTAGTGGTGGTATAGCAGGTGTATTTCTGCGTAGAACGAAAACAATTTATGGGATTAGACTTTATAGGCAACACAGATTTCTACTGCTTCAAGAATACGTAAAATCGTGTGTAATAGAATTTGATTTCGTACACGAATGATTTTCGTATGCGTTTTCAGTTTTCATACGAGTGGTTCAGAAATACGACTCCAGGCCAGGATGGAAGAAAAGCCGTCTTGCCTATAGCACAGCTCGAACACTCCTAACTATCATGTCATTGTGGTCACACATCGACAGACGGCATGTTGCACTTGACGTGCGTTTGTGTGCGTGTTATAAGGGTTGACAAAATTTGTTATACCGGTCATAATCATCACTTGATTAATCTAGTTCTTGATTAAACCAACGTTTTAAAGTATTTCACTGTAATTGAATAGTTAAAATACATTAGGTTGCATGTTTTATATGAATTTAGTTACCGTCTCACATCACTGTGGAATCTAAAAAAGTTCCTATTGGAGTCATATCTTGTGGTAGAAAGACATCCGTACACGGAACGGTACCTAACCATCTTTTTAACACAAAACTTTATTATTTCCGTTACAATGGGTAACCTGCGCGCGCCATATCCGCTAAGCGTACGCTCAATGTGGCCCACAATATGGTGCGGAGTGTGACGTATGTCAGACTGGGGAAGGGAGGTGAATGTCCATTCTGTATGTAGTACTATTATATATTCTGTGCCTATAGGCAATGAAAAAACATGTCACGAACGAACGATTTTGTTTGATGTTCGCGACATCGTTATTTATAAATGAATGTTCACTAGCGTACCCTATGGTCGCGCTTCACGCGCGCGCTGGGCGGGCGGCCGGGCTGGTGGGCCGCGTACGCGCTGTACGTCGCCGTGCCCGTGCTCGCATACGTCGGCTACCTCATCCACCGCGCCAGAGAGGTCAACATGCGCCATGCGAGGCCTGACACAGTATAATGGCGTCGATTCTCGCGACATAATCCTAATTCTAATTCCTAGCCAGCGCTGACACTTTCTTGACTTTTACATACGAACAGGATAGCAAATAAACACGCGACTTTGACATTCCTAATCTGACATAAGACTGCTTATTTGACGTAAAATAAGGAAGCACGCTCTATGCTCATTTCTTATTTAAAGCGTGTAACGTCAGATAAGGAATGTCAAAGTCATGTGTTCATTTGCTATCCTGTTCTTATGTCAAAGTTAAGAAAGTGACAGCGCTAGCTAAGAATTAGTTAAGGAATAGTGCGTTTAGAATTGCCGCCACTGGCTACCGGACGCT
Source organism: Scrobipalpa costella (assembly GCA_949820665.1). Taxonomy (NCBI): domain Eukaryota; kingdom Metazoa; phylum Arthropoda; class Insecta; order Lepidoptera; family Gelechiidae; genus Scrobipalpa; species Scrobipalpa costella. The sequence continues at coordinate 25,724,377 of OX463298.1, forward strand.
AGTTATTAGAGAGTGTGGCTATGTAGGAGACAGCATCACGAAATAAGCCGCCTTTTTACGGGCACATTTTCTTATAACTTCAGCTGTTTGGTGTAGTTATTGCGGCTACAATATACATTTCAAGACCTATTAATTTTGTTCAGGTTACCGAGTAAGCATAAACGGATGATTTTCGCATGCTAGGGCATTTGAAACTATAAGCTAAACGTCAAGCTAAAATATAAACAAAAACATTACGCACTTATATTTTACTGCTGCCCCATTACAAAGTAATTAGTATAATATATCATAGTAGTATCCTTTGTACCGCTAGATCACATAAGTAAGAAAAACCGCTCAGAGACAAAGCTTCATACAACCGCACTGTGTAACGCAATAACCTGTAGCACAGAATAATAAACAGGACCTTAACGGTGCAGAAATTTCACTTCCCTACAACGCTCGCTCAAAAACCTAACTTGAATGATAAATTTATGTTAAAATAAACCTTACGCGTACCGCGGACAGTCGAAATTCCCTAATCACTCCAGACATCGCATAGAATTACAAAAGCAAGGGTTAGCTAACGCGCGACACAAGTTCTAAGTAAAGAGAGGCAGAGGACTGTACGTTCATTGAGACATTCGAGACGATCCACAACCGATTTCATACCTAAAGTGCGGAGTGATACAGGAATAATGGGATTTGGCTACAGTGGAGGTGAAATGAGACAACTGCAGAATTTCTATTCCAAATTGTATTAGAAAGTTCTTCAAAAGTTTCCTTATGTCTAGATGTCTACAGCTAGCGAAAATTTAATACGCGTCCGATGCTAGGTACGCCGGTCCGAAAAGTGCTAATTATTATGTAATAAAATGATGAACTATATCCGAGTCACGTTGTATGCAATTGCCTTGCCGGTGCGTTAACCTGATGGTTTAGGAGTAAGGGTGGCGAGCCACGTAACACAGGCCTGCCTGTAGTAGTATGTTGATGATGTGTTGATGAAACTTTGTCTATGTGCGGTCACTACAGTATCGCTAGAGTATGCTAGACGCGTGTGCGTGTGTGTGTGTGTGTGTTGTAGGACTCCGTGGTGGAGCGCGTGGTGCGGTTCGCGGCCAGCAACCCCTGGATCTACGTGGTGGTGATCCTGGTCATCTTCCTGGTGGTCGGGTTCGTCATCTTCCTATGCAGTGGATCCTCCAAGGTAACATCTTACACCCTGTTTACTGCTGCTGTACCAACTTCCAAAGAAAAAGGTTTTCAAAGGTTGGCTGGAAGAGATCCCTTAACAGGATAAGTCCGCCTTTGTGCCACTGTTGTCTTATTCTTCTTGTTTTTTAGTTTTAAGATTCTTAAGGTACAATAAAGAGCTTACAGACATACTTCCGTTATAGTAAATGTTCTTTTGTTGCGAGAATAAATATGAAGCGAAAACTACCCTCCTTGCAATGAGTGGTCATGGCAACTATCTTATAGTCGTATTTATTTGCAATATTAACCACATAATGCGGATTTCCCAGCGAAGTGCAAAAAAAAGGTATTCAAAGGACACGCAGCTAACAAAACCGGCTCATTATTCCCTGGATTATTTTCTTATTAGACTTTTTTTCTTAGTCGGGTGCTTCTCCAATTTGACTGTAACAAACATTTATTCGCTATTTTTCGCATTACGTAGAGTAGAGTTATGATAATATTTACATCATTTTATCAGGCTATATACCGGATATCTCGAAGGTATCTTCACCTTACTTAAACGTAACTAGTTGCAAAGAGCCAAACCCTTCAATAAACCTGATCTCTACGAACACAGGACCCGGACGCGGACAGAAAGAAGACCGACGCGTTCGCAGAGGACGACCAGGCGTCCGAGGGGGAGGGGGAGGGGGAGACGGGCGAGGGGGGGGAACAAGCCGTGGAGGAGGTAGAGGAGGAGGAAGTGGAACAACGGCCGGCCTCGGGAGGGAAGGCGCAGCTGTCGGAGCCGGTAGAGCCGGGTACTGCGGACGTGAGTACTGCGCGCTTACTGACGTGCTTGTAGAATAAAAATCATAACTTTATGACTTGATCCATCAAGAGCGACGCGACGCCGTCATAAGAGCGTCCCGACGCCCTAATAAGTGCGTCCCGACGCCCTAATAAGTGCGTCCCGACGCCCTGACAAGTGCGTCCCGACGCCCTAATAAGTGCGTCCCGACGCCCTGATAAGTGCGTCCCGGCGCCGTCTTAAGAGCGACACGTCACCGGCATAATAGCGTCCCGACGCCGGCATAAGAGCGCCCCTACGCTGGTCTATGACCGTCCCGACACCGGCATAAAAGCGTAGCGACGCCGCCTTATAAGCGTCACGACGCCGTTAGATAATGACAAAATTTTAAGCTGTTACAAGGATTGATCAGTCATCGAATCAGTCAACCATCAACGATTGATCAATCACCAGACGACTCCATTGATCAAGGATATATTTATCATCTGAATTTACCATCTTCCTATCTCTTCATATGCATTTCTTCTATTGAACTCTGTTTGAAGCATCAGTGGTTGATATTAGTTATCTGTTTGTGCGGCAGTCGGCGCGTCTGCTGGACGCGGAGGGGGGAGGGGACCACCAGCGCAAGCGCAAGCCGCGCAAGGAGTGAGCGGGACGGCGACAGCTCTGCACACTGACGACGCGCAGACCGCGCCGGGACCGGACTAAATAACTCAGGCGTTTAGGGTTTCTAACATTTATATCAGAAAAAAATCACTCAAAAAAACATTCATTTATTGATACTTACCATAGAAACATGATGATACGAGATACGTAGTGATGAAAAATCCCTGTTCCGGTCGCTGGGCCAAATATAGTACATGTAGAAAGAGTCAGGCCGCCATATGTACACTGCACTAGCAACTTGACCATTGGTAGCTATAAGTTATAGCCATACATATCTATTTTGTTGTTTATCGAAAAAAAACATAATTATTTTATGTGCAATAGTTTTTTATCATCCATTGAATGATTTATTTAACTTTATCTGTAGTGGACGTGTAAGTGTATGGCGGTCCTGTAATCTCGAACTAACAATAATTTCAATCTATATTCTCTAAGTTTCTATATAATTTCAAGTCTTTTTCACTCATTGGGATCATATGTGTTCAATCTTATTAAACTATAAATAGCTATCGTTTTCTAGTATACTAAATTCTTCAATATTTGCATTTTGACTTCTACCAAAGAACTGTTTTCATTCCTAACGCATTCGAACAAGTGTGTGCGACATCAGACGTGTGGTTTGTTTTACTTTCCGTGTAGCTGCGACAGGTCTCGTTGTCGCAAGGCAATGTTTTTATACAAATAAGTTTAATATTTCACCGAATAAATATAAATGTTGTTCTGTAATTTGTCCTGTATATTCAAGTTGCTTCATCTATATATGAATGTTCTCGCGTTCTGTTCCGCAGCGCTAGGGATGTGCTGTATGCACCGTATTATCGACTAGCGTAATATAACAATATTATTATTATTATCGAGCGGTTGTAAGATATTATTTTTTCGTCCAATATGGAGTTGTTTTGTTGTTCTTTTTTTATATAAAATGATAGAAAATACAGATGTAAACGATATTTATTTTCCTGTTTCTGCTTTAAGAGTTATCGCATAGAATAATTTTACAGATTGTAGATAGTTACATGTTAGTGGTGTGATAATTGAATGCTTTTGATGAAGCGTGCTCCTAAACTGCTTATTTCGTTAACAAGTACAACACGTAGGGAATGGCAATATATTACCTCTTTATTAGTACATGATAATAACAGTTTATCTTATTCTATTGCTAACATTTCAATTTGCCAAAACCAATAAACATTATCTATCTATAGGTTGGTTTTCAAAGTGTTACGAGTTTGTATACTTATTGTGTGTATTTAGATAATTAAATAAGGAGCACGCGGTATAGTCTGATTAGATATATTATTATAACGGCGAGACCATAATATATACTACTCTATGAAAAATAAAGGCCAACAGCATTTTAATATACCAACAATATTATACACCTAGTATTGTGTATTATACCTTTTTTAATTTATTCATTCATTTTCTATTGAATTGTTCAATAAGTTACATAAATAAATAGCAATAATTATTCATAATATTGATGTTTTGTCCAGCAGTAGTGTGTGTGTATGTGTGTGTGTGTGGCCTTTATTTTCTCATTATAATTATTATTATCTATGCATTTTGTTTTCCGTAAGAGCGATTTGTGTGTGATAGGTACATGTACATGAACTGTAATAAAGTTAACAATTTGTATTCACTTGTTCTTATTTCAACATTATCATTTTAAGAAAAATTACATTATAGTTTATCCAATTCAGTTTTAAAATAAAGATAAACAAAGTTTCAATGTCTTTTTATTCAAAAAAATGATTTTTATATTTACATAAAACAATTACTGATACGTGTTAGTAAATTAGTTAAATTACTAAAACTACTATTTCATATCTAATACCTACAACTTATTTTAGAACCTCTTGTTATTAAATTCGATTAAAAGTTATGAAATTTTGTTTACCTTTATTCTAAAACTGAGTTGGACATACTAAAGAAGCGTCTGACATAAAGATCAAGCATCAGTTTATTCTGAGGTAAAATTTTTATATTTTCCAAAGTTATAAAAAAAATATCACACTTCCATTGTGCTTTGGTTAGTAAAATAGTATGATGATTGTATAAATACATTTCTATAGTGAACAGTTTGATACATTCTCGCAAAGTATTGTAAATTGTGATAATAGCGATAACAATTCACTCTACTAACTACTCAATGTGAACAAGTGTGATAATAAAACATTTATGCAAAAGCAAAATAAATCGCTTTCTCATATTAAAGAAACTTTCGTATCGTTAAACTTCCTTGCTGGCGTGGAAGCGAGAGAAAAACATAGCATGTGCCAGCTGCATTACCTCCCAGCCATGCTGTAAAAACCAGCTGAGGGATCCGAGGGTTAAAGGTTAAAGTATCCTCAAAACTTTGTCAGACGTGGCGGAACGACCTTTGTTTAGGTCGTTTACGCTTTGCTTATCACATTGAGGATAAAGGCGTGATTATATGTATACATATGTATTCGTGTCGTTAAAATTCAAACTAGATTGCCAAAAATAAGAAACGAGTAAGATTGTTGTCATCACGCTATGACGTCATACTCGTGGTCATGCTGGTATGTTGTGTGGCTTCAATCCCCTCGGGGAGCGGATGCGTAGAGAGAGTGATCGCAGTCGCCACGCACGTGCGTTCGATAACCTGACTCAATACCGGCTCTCCGGGACGCGTTAATAATCACACACAGCTTCTCAAACTTAGTTTATAGGAGGGTCGTCCCTTAGATGATTCTATATTCTGAAACGATGCAGACAGACATCCTTGCCAATCAATCTTAAGGATATGTCAATCAGTTTTTTAGCGTAGATTATAATTCCCCTGTTCCACCTATCCCCCTTTGATGTATCAAGACAAAAGTAGATCTCATTTAATGGACTTACGAATATCTTATTCTAAGAAAATAATACCACGGGTCAGAAGTCGTATTTTTAAATACTCTTCATCAAAATGTGCACACGAAAGTGTTACATTGTAGTCATAATAGGCATTGGAAACTTTTTGGAATGGTATTTCGAATCGAAAGATTTAAAAATAATGCTCCCCAAAGTAGGACACGTTTTAGTGATTGTGTATTTTGAAATAACCGTTTTTCAATAAAACATCATAACAGAACTTTACCCCCTTCATCTCATAGTACAGTTTGAGAAGCTTTGATAAGCGAATGTTGTCAGTAAGCGACAGTGATTGTGCCGGTTCGCTCGCGCCATGTGGAGTCTCGGAGCGATCCTCGCGAGCTGCCTCGCGTTTGGCCTCGCCGCAGCTGATGGAGGCTCCAAGAAGAGTGACAGACCGCATATCATACTCATAGTTGCAGATGATCTGGTATGTATCGTGTTAGATTATAATTTGATAAGTTGTGTGTCCAGTGACTAGCCGTAGATTTCCGGTTAGGGTGGGTCATTTTATTGGTAGGGTCCACTTTGCGAAGTTATACACTTGGTGAAACAACAGTTTACTGTATGTGTACTTTAGTTAACTAAGAATATATCAAACTGTTATTTACAAGCGAACAAGAAAATAAACAGTTAACCGGTTAGTTTCTTAATTTTTTTAAATGTAACTTTAACCTAGGAAAATAAAAGCTTGGATTTGTATGTAATATTATTAAACGCGAGTTTATTTTTATCGTGCTTTTATCGATAGGTACCTACTGTTATGATGTGCTTAGCACATAAATATGACAACGAACATATTAGCTGAATAAATTACTGATAATGAGATGCAGGGACCACAATGGGGAAAGTGAGTTGTTTATGTTTTAATCTCTGTGACATCATTGTGTGAACACACTAACACCATGGGGTCCCATCCGGAACAACAGTAAATAGCTTTTACAAAATATCAGCAGATGGCGCTACGGGTAAGACGGGCAGGTCATTCTAAATAAAAGTTTACATAAAGCAAGTTTTTTGTTTCTAAAGCCAGCAAATATATTGTTTAATAAATAATTCTGATTACCCTGAGCATTAAAAATCGTATAATATGCTCATTTTTAAAAAGTTTTAGAATAAAAGTTTCTTTTCAGCGGCTACTCTAGCGACACCCACACAGGAGTGTCAAGGATATGAAGTTTTTCGACTTTCGCTCGAACCCTAAACACATACAGGTAGTACCAACCATTCACCAATAGATGTCACTGGTACAATTATTGATCCACAGATGAAATTAATATACCTACATCGAGCGGTTGCCGTTTATGTGATATGACTTTACTTTTAGAGACGCTCGCACATTGAATTATGAAAAAAACAATAAAACTAAAATTAAAGTATGAATATTGTATCTTATTTATAAAACTCACTTGCTTTCCGCCCCGCGTTTTCACCCGCGATTCAATGAATTTTCTCGCGGAAATAAAGTATTTCTCTGCGTTAACGGTTAGCCTGTTGCTATGTCACTCATACATATATACACATATATAATCACGACTTTATTACGCCTAATGGGGTATGCAAAGCGTAAACGACCTAAACAAAGGTCGTTCCGACATGTCTGACAAAGTTTTGAGGGTTATTTAAAGATAGATTTTAATTTTTAGGCAGTTTCATGTAGTGACAGGTTGCCAGCTCATCGCCTGAATTGCAATATACTGAAACCCTCGGATTGCTCAGCTGGTTTTTCCAGCATGCCCGGGAGGAAATTCGGCTGGGAGGAAATGTTATCGGCAGTGATCGGAATAGGTAGAGTATATTTACCTAAACTTCTAAAAAGAAGAGAGGAAAATGGAGACTTCCTTACTACTAAAACTTTTTCGGGACATCTTGCAGGACATCACATAAGTAAGCTAGAAATATACTTTGAACCATGGCATTTAATTTTATGGACAAATATAAGCTAAAAATATACTTGGTGATTTTCGGCTATAGTGTCACATTGCCTAGATATTTTGAATTAAAGATTTTCTTACTTTATAGCTTTAAAACGGCTGTGTGTAGGAAAAAATGTTAAGGGAAAAAATTATCGCGTAATTTGTGTTCTATAATTTCTTTATAGGTGTCAACATCGTTGGAGTTATAGAAACCAAGATATTTACGAAAAACCGTTTTAACGATATCTGACAGTTTTCATATTATGGACGATGTTAGTTATGTTTTAAGCTGGTCAACAAATCAGATAATTCAAAATAAATTTGAAAAAGTTTTAAACAGAATTCCGGACTACGATTTTATTACAACAATAAGTGAAAAAATTGTAAAGGGAATCGAAGTAGATGACGAAGTTTTTTTTAAATATGCTCCTCTTACATCTGTAGATGTTGAAAGGTCCTTTTACACCTATTAGTGGATTTTAAGTGTAAAAAGGAATAGACTTAAACCGGAAAATATAGAAAAAATAATGCTCATCTACTTCAATTCCCTGCAAGAAAGCAATATTTCGTCAGTATCTTCAGATTCTGTCACTGAAGACGAAGACATTGACGACATATAAAATATATTATTTTTTAAGTAAAATTAATCGCGTTTACGATGTACCTTACGTGATCAGGTTTTTTGGACTGCATTGCATGAATAATTGTCTACTTTAATCAAAATAAGCTTTATTTTAATTTTAATTGGTTCTTTCATTTATACCTTAAGTTACAAAAATCAAATTTAATTTTTATCATTAAAAACTACAAAAAACAAAATTCATATTTCGAAAGAGGTATGATTGTATCTGGCATACTAAATATTTTGCCGATATTTAACTGAGATTTGGTTCAAGTTGGCTGGCGTACGATCAACCGTGTGACGTTTGAACATGAAATAAATATAAAACAAAATATTACATTACCAAGAGATTGCGATTTGGTCGTTTGGCCATAGATAACCGGTCAAAAAGGGCCTACTATTCCTCTACTAGTTCTATTATGTGGTGTATAGTCACGTATAATACAGAAATGCATAAATTCAAGCCTCATTTCCTATTGTTCGATTATTTTATGACTTGCTTTATTTGCATTTGATTTTATCTTGCAAAGTTGACGGTTCGAAATTCGGAAACATATCATTTACAGCACGTGTTTTTTTAGTGTTTTTTTTACCTGGAATCACTTTTCAGGTAAAAATAATTAGTGCAAGCCTTTTGACAATTGAGCTTCTTTTGTGTAGTTCTATTTAATCGCTTTGTTTACGAAGTTTTTGTTTATTTGTGAATAAACAGCACTTATTTAAAAGCATATTACTATCAGTGCAAGCCTTCTAACAATTAAAATTACTTTGTGTGTTTTATATCATACTCTTTACGGCGTTGTTATCAATGTTTGACTAAGGGGAACTTATTAAAAGCATCGGTTTATCTTAATCGAACCCAGGACTTTTCACAGATTTATTTCGGCGTACGAAATGGTGCCTTAAAAAACCAACCAGGAATATAAGCTATTCAAGGTCAAATGTAAAAATAAAACAATTTTTCGTAAATATCTTGGTTTCTGTAGCTCGTACGATGTTGACACCTATGAAGAAATTATACAGCACATAATTTGCGTAATTTTTTTCTCAATATTTTTTTTCCTACACACAGCAGTTTTAAAGCTATAAAGTAAGAAAATCTTGAATTCAAAATATCTAGGCAATGTGACACTGTAGCCAAATATCACCAAGTATATTTTTAGCTTGTATTTGTCCATAGAATTAAAAACCATGGTGCAAAGTATATTTCTTGCTTACTTATGTGATGTCCCGCAAGATGTCCCGCAAAAAGTTTACGTAGTAAGGAAGTCTCCATTTTCCGCTTCTGTTCTTAGAAGTTTAGGTAAATATACTCTACCAATTCCGATCACTGGTTATCAGCCATAGCGTTATAATGTCATGGTCATAGTCAATCGAAACATAAAGTGTTGCCCTATACCCTAAATACCGTGTGAAAATATTTCCCGAGGGAATAAGATCTTATCCTACGGTAAAAAATTGCCTTTGTCCGTTTCATCTATCACCATGCCACCACATTTCATCAAAATGCGTTCAGAATTTAAGGCGTGAAAGAACAACAAACAAACAGATAGACGGAGCTACTTTCGGATTTTATAATATTTGTATAGAGTATGGATAGTATGTATTTTTCTTACGATCAGCAGGAAAACTGTTTCTATATTTGTTTAATTTACCAACAACAAATCATTCACAACCTTCCATGCTGGCCTGTAAGCGAGAGAAAAACATAGAATGTGCCAGATGTATTTCCTCCCGGACATGCTGAAAAAAACCAGCTAAGGGATCCGTGGGTTTCTGTATATTACAATTTAGGCGATAGGCTGACAACCTGTCTTAGATAACCCTCAAAACTTTGTCCGACGTGGCGGAACGATCTTTGTTTAGGTTGTTTACGATCTGCCTACCCCATTAAGAACAAAGGCGTGATGTATGTATGTACAAAACATTGACATGGCCACGATTCGGCGTAGACTAGATTTAACTAACATAAAGAATATAAATATTAGATTAACTAACTTTTTTTCTCTCACTATCTATAAGAGCTATTTTTATATTATTAATTATTTAAGAATCTTTAAAAGAATACATATTTTAATTAAAACATATTTCGAGTAAATTGTAGCTGTAATGAAAAGACATGATTGCCTGCTGCCTAAAACAAATCATATCGATTCTTAAACCTTGCTTGGTAACACCTTTTACTTCGATGTGTTCCTAAAATGTCAAAGATATTTATGTTAAATAGTGATAAATATACATACATACATATAGTCACGCCTCTATCCCTAGTGATAAATATATTTTTATTAAATTAAAATTAACCTAATGAAACATACTTAAGTTTAAGTTTTAGTTGCTTTGAGATACTTGTCGTTATATTTATTAAGTTTACCTATAGATTGTCTTCTGAAAGTTGTAAGCAAAATTCCGAAACTTGGTTTATTCCTAATTCTATGAATCTCAATTTCTGACCCACTGTGCAGCGTTGGCTCCGCAAGTGGCGTCGTTGCCATTCAGTGCGGGCCAGCGCGCAACGTTGCCGGTCAACGTATGAATGGGTAAATGCGAATCCGCTACGTTGATTCCGAAATTTGTAAAAATTACATACTTATATGTATGTTTTTTAGATCTTATTTCTCCTAAACGAATTAATGAAGAAATCATATATATATTTTCCTGCTAATTATGTCGATATTCTACTCGTTGTTTACGTTACTATTAAAAAAAATATACTCATTGATGAACCATAACAACTTCATGGGTAGCTTTTATTCGCAACTCAGTTCACCGGCGGGATGGCGCGTTGGTTAGTTGGTCGGGTTTCAGCGCTGTCATTATCCGGATCGAGTCCGATCGTTGATTGAAAATATAATTTCCTTTTTGTTAGAAACATTTATTTAGTATTAGTTTTTCTTTCTTTTACTTTTTAAGGTAAATATTTTACTGTCATACTACTGTTCAATTTATTACTTTTAAAGTGTATTTGAGGCCGATTTCTATTCTATTAATAAGAACCATCTTGATATATAAAAATAGAGGCTCAAAATAGTTATAAGTGGAAGGAGGCCAGGTAAAAAAAAGTAAAAGTAACAATCGTGTAAAGCAGTTTATTAAATTTATAAATGATAGCACCTAATATGATTGTAGAGTGTACGTAGTCAGCAGAGGAGACATCTGGTCAGGCCCGCTCGAAACGAAAGAGATCATTTCAGGAAATTATTGATAAACTGTAATAAAATCTCGCTTTATGCACGATTCAATTACTGCAATAAATATACTAAACCACATTAAAATTCATACATAATTTCCTGAAACAATCTCATCCGTTTCGAACGGCCCTGCCCTGCAATAGCCTTTGCTGACAGTACATAAGATAAGTTTCATTATTCAATCTCTTACAAATTACAAATTAAAACTGCTAATATCTGTGCTCTGGCGCAGCGTTCACTTCTCTCTTACCGCCATCTAGTAGTCTAGTAGAAAATTACGTACTTCGAACGTGCATTGTACCTACGTGGGGCCATCTGTGATCACGGCAAAATATTATGACCGAACACTTCCCGCCGTGGTCTGTCACGTGGTACCGTTGCGTCAGATTGTACTAAAATCTTGCGGCCCGCCACTCGCCCCGACTTATGGCGGACCAGTTTTGTTGTATGACATTAGGCATCTGTACTAGTATAGTATTATATTATCTGTGCTAACACACACTACCTACACCTACATACGCACAAAGTTTTGTCATATTAGTATACTTTGTATTTGTTTGTTTATATTTACGAGTATGATACTTCCATGCTGGACTGGGAGCAAGAGAAAAACATAGAATGTGCCAGCTGCATTTCCTCCCGGGCATGCTAATATGGGATAAGGCTAGGGAGATGATGATGCTGTAAAAACCAGCTAAGGGATCCGAGGGTTTCAGTATATTGCAATTTAGGCGATGGACTGACAACCTGTCACTATAGCAATATACGTAGATACATCATAATCTTTTGTAATAAAATAACCCTCATAACTTGTCAAAGGTGGCGGAACGACCTTTGTTTAGGTTGTTTTCGCTCTGCCTACCCCATTAGGGATAAAGGCGTGATTTTATGTATGTATGTACGAGTATGATTTGTGCTCATTTTTAAAATATATCACTAGTTAATCATTTTATGATTTAGATATTAAAAACTATAAAATAATAAGTGCGACATTTTTATAAATTACAGAACACAAGGCAGGTGATATTTATGTTCTTTTTATACTAGTTGCTTAATTCGTATTATAATGATTAAAAAAGGGAAATTTACCGTGGTTTTCCATATGAGTGTCCGTTTTTAATCATTATAAATATTTATAATGTTGATAGCCGTGAGAATTTGAAAAAGACTAATATGTCTGAGTGATCAGATCAGAACAGAAACATTGTTAGAGCGTCGTATGTCGCAGGGCTGGAACGACGTGGGCTTCCACGGCATGAACCACATCCCGACGCCCAACCTGGACGCGCTGGCCGCGGCCGGCGTCGTCCTGCAGCAGCACTACGTCACACCCATCTGCACGCCCTCGCGCGCGGCGCTGCTCACCGGACGGTACCCCATACATACTGGTAACTTAACTTAGGTCTTTAACGTGCAAGAACTGCCTCCGTGGTCTAGTGGCCAGTGCCATGGACTCCCGATTCGGAGGTCCTGGGTTCGATTCCCAGGGGGGATACACAAAGTTGATATTTGAGAATTTATCACTTTGTGAATTTTTCCCCAGTTTGGTTAGGACATTACAGGCTGAATCACCTGATTGTCCGAAAAGAAAAAGATTTCGTGTTTCGGAGGGCACGTCAAGCCGTCGGTCCCGGTCGCTGTCTTTGATAGTGGTCGTCACTTAAACCATGTCAGAGGCCTGATAGTTATGCTACTAGGCGGTTTAAAAACTCTGACACCAGGGTTCATCGGGTCCATAGACTCGATACCCACTCGACAGAAGAAGAAGAAGAACGTGCAAGATTTGAGTAGATACTGTCGGACGAGACAGGTGGTAATTTATTTTATTCCTCTGTTTCCTATTGCCTGGTTGCCTGGAAGATATTGCTACATTACCAATAAGGCCGCCAATTGTACTACTTTTCTTTTTAGCAATTTGTAATTTCTGTGTTTTTGTGCAATAAAGTACCTATATTGTATTGTATTGTGGTAGGGCAGGTGAAATTGTTATTTTAAAACTTATAAAAATAACGAATAACACAGAGAACTGACCTGTTCCACAAAAAACGGTTGTCTGTAAAGTCGGTTTACTGACGATAGTTGAACGTGACAACGTCATAAGAAAATACCGATGGAGGCATGTCGAACGCTGCCTCTTTGTCGCTCGTTCCGCGCTCTCGCTTGCTCTTCAAGCCTTAAATGGAACGCCTCAGAGCGAGGTAACGCCGCATGAGTCATGTTTTATCGTGCGTGCAGCTGGCTCCATCGAATTATAAGACGTCAGTCGTCACGTCAAAAAATAAAATAAATATAAATAAAGCTTCTAAAATTCCAGGTATGCAGCATGGCGTGCTGTACGGTATGGAGGCGCGCGGTCTCCCGCTGAGGGAGAAGCTGCTTCCGCAACACTTGCGCGAGCTGGGATACCGCACGCACCTGGTCGGCAAGTGGCATCTCGGCAGCTTTAGCAAGGAATACCTGCCGCTGCACAGGGGGTAGGCTGGTATTCTCATTTCTAATGGACCACCCAAAAATACATACATACATATAATCACGCCGTTATCCCTAATGGGGTAGGCAGAGCGTAAACAACCTAAACAGGTCGTTTCGCCACGTCTGACAAAGTTTTAAGGGTTTTTTAAGATAGATTTATACGTATATTGCTGTAGTGATAGGTTGTCAGCCCATCGCCTAAATTACAATATACTAAAACCCTCAGATCCCGTAGCTGGTTTTTACAGCATGCCCGGGAGGATATGCAGCTGGCACATTCTATTTTTTTCTCTCGCTCCCAGGCCAGCATGGAAGCCCAAAAATACACATCTATCTAATATTAGTAGCAGCCTTGGCTAACTGAATATGTTTTGTAGTTATTCCTTGAGGCCAGTTGGCCGAGTGATGACGGATGGGAAAAGGGTAATGACCCGCCTGGCCGGGTGTTGTGACCACGTGACCAGGGGACCGGAGTCCGACTGGATTGTTTCGGAAGTTGTATATATGCAGATCGCCGAGCAAACTTCGATACTGCGTTTTAGGACTGTTGTATCTTGATGTGGCGCCATCTATGTGCGCTACACATACATATAATCACGCCTTTGTCCCTAATGGGGTAGACAGAGCGTAAACGGCCTAAACAAAGGTCGTTTCGCCACGTTTAAAAGTTTTGAGAGTTATTTAAGATAGATTTGTAGGTATATTGCTGTAGTGACAGGTTGTCAGCCTATCACCTAAATTGCAATATACATTAACCTTCGGATCCCTTAGCTGGTTTTTACAGCATGCCCAGGAGGAAATGCTGGCACATTAAGTTTTCTCTTGCTCCCAGTCCAGCGTGCAAGTAGTCAAACCTACTAAGTTTTCGGTTTATCATTGATTATAGTTTCGAGAGTCACGTGGGCTTCTGGACGGGCAAAATCGACATGTACGACCACACCAACGCGGAGCAGGGCTCGTGGGGCTTCGACTTCCGCAGGGGTGAGTGTTCAACTGTTTACCATTTATGCTTCTAATTATAAAAGTTGTTTTTAAGCGGCTTGAACCGCACTAGGATAAAGCTACAGCGGAGCGGCGCGGCAATGTTAGGTTCGTACATTTTGACAGATTTTATGGCGCAGCATCGCGCTAACCAGCTAAGGGATCCGAGGGTTTCAGTATATTGTAATTTAGGCGATGGGCTGACAACTTGTCACTACAGCAATATACTTACAAATCTATCTTAAATAACCCTCAAAACTTTGTCAGACGTGGCGGAACGACCTTTGTTTGGGTCGTTTACGCTCTGCCTACCCCATTAGGGATAAAGGCGTGATTATATGTATGTATGTATCGCGCTGCTGCAGTGTCGTGCCGCGCCGCGTCCCCGCTCCGCTGCAGTTATGCCATAGTGCGGTCTAACCTTTATTGTTTATACTCGAAAAAGTGCAAGATGGTAGATGTGACAAATAGAATTTGTATGGATTTTAGATACTTTTCTTTTGTTTTCCTTTGGTATGGCATCAGTCTCCGCTACCATCCAAATTTTTATAGGGTAGGTATAGGTTTGGTGGCTTTATTTAGTTGTTTTGTTTCAGACTTCACCACAGCCCACGATTTATTCGGAAAATACGCAACGGACGTGTACACTGAACAAGCTATAAAGGTAAGTAAGTGTACAAAATAAAAAGCATAAAAGTTATGCTTAGGTTAGGATATTAAATATCTATCAATTTTTATGTTTTCAGAAACAACGTATATGACTTTTGTGTGTCATTACCTCGGTAACTTATCAACAACACGTATAGCAGACACTAAGAGGATATTTTCGTAATATATAATTGTCCATCGTTGGTAGGTGATCTCTGGCCACAACGCGAGCCAGCCGCTGTTCCTGATGCTGGCTCACTCAGCAGTGCACTCCGGCAACCCGTACGAGCCGATCCGCGCGCCCGACAAGCTGGTTGATTCCTTCCGATACATCAACGACACGAATAGACAACGCTTCGCAGGTGAGATGATACACTGAAGGTCAATAATATTGAAGTCGTTTAAGAACTTTTTCTAATCTAAAATTCACTGTTAAGCGCTTGAATTACATACATACATAACGTCACGCGTCTTTCCCGGAGGGGTAGGCAGAGATCACATCCCTCCACTTGCTACGGTCCTTGCAAACTTCTTTCGCTTCATCTACATTCATCAATCTTTTAATGCACGCTCGTCGGTTTAGGGTACTCCTGACCTGACCTTTCCCTAGAACGTCCCCGATTTGATCGTGGTACTTTCGTCGAGGTCTTCCCCTTTCAACATTCCCACTCACACTCGCCATGTATATCTGTTTACTTAATCTGCTTTCATCCATCCTCTCAACATGACCAAACCACCTCAGCATTCCTTTTTCTATACCTGTCACTATATCCTCTTTCACACCACAACGTTCTCTTATCACGCTATTTCTTATTCTGTCACTCAGTTTCACACCAATCATACTTCTTAACGCTCTCATTTCTACTGTATTTATTCTACTTTCATGTCTTTTCTGCCATACCCAACTTTCACTGCCATACATAAGTGTTGGGGCTAACACTCCTCTATGAACAGCCAGACGAGCCTTTTTGGACACCCTCTGGCTGTTCATAAAGGTGTGCAACGCCCCATTCACCATGTTACCAGCATTCACTATCACACTTTCCATCTGCTGTAAACAATGAACCCAAATAAACAAAATCCTTAACTCTTTCCAATTTTTCATCTCCTATCAGAATGTTACACTCTGTCATTTGTTCCTCTTTCTCAAAAACCATTGATTTGGTTTTTCCAACATTCACTTTCATTCCTTTCTTTTTCAAAGCTTCATGCATACTATTTACGCTTGAATTTAAGGTCGAATATTCAATTTGTGTCATCCTAAGTCAAATTAATTGCCTCCAACTATAGTTAGCATTCTTGGGGTCACCTTGAAGGTATTATTAATGTCCAGCGGTGCTGTCGAAACTGGACGAGTCTGTAGGCGATGTGGTGGAAGCCCTGCAGCTGCACGGGCTTCTGAACAACTCAGTTATCCTGTTCACGAGCGACAACGGGGGCCCCGCCGCCGGCTTCAACGACAACGCCGCCTCCAACTACCCACTGCGCGGGGTAACTACATTACTTATTATTATTATTTTTCTAATAGTTTTTTGCACTTACATTACAGTGCTATTTTATTTCTGAAAATATGAGAAATAACAAATCAAAAATGCGATTCCTGATGGGATTTGAACTCGCGTCCACTTATGACGTGTAATAAATAGCAGATCACTAATTCGTCGCTCGGGACATGGCTGCTGTAGCTTAACGGTTAAGAGCGTTGGGCCGGTTTTCCAAAGACGCGGGTTCACATCCCGTCAGCGGTCGAATTTTTGATTTGTTATTTCTCTTATTATTATTAATTATATTTATGCATTATATTATTGCCAATGTTTTACAAGTTGTCACACCATCATCCATCAGTGTTCTAATCAGTTCTAATACGCCTTTGCCAGACCATTTAAAAAAATAGGCCTAGAAAAATCTGTGCCTTCAAAAATTCTGTACTGTACCTACTGTAGTAGTTTCTATTGTATTACTTAATTTATGTATGTATTATATTTATCTGTGGTAGTCATCGGTAGTAGAAGCTGTCATATAAGGTACCTCCCCACAGCAAAGCGATGATTAAATTACGAGCAAAGCGATGATTAAATCACGCCGTGCGGTCTGTTCTATTTTCACGCATGCACTTTGGTTTACGCAATGTAGTGCAAACTTTTCAAATATGTATAAACGCAATGACGTCAACGATACGACAGACTTAGCGACAGACCACTGAGTAAATAATCAACTAGCGTTCGACAGACATCAAACGGTAGTTGATGGTCCCTATTCACAACTTGTCCACTACACACAACAATAGTTTGGGCAGTGATACGTCACTAGGGACTGATTATTATGTGGTAGTTTGCTATCTATCATACGATTTGTTTCTCTTGCGGGCAGGTGAAGAACACGTTATGGGAGGGCGGTGTGCGCGGCGCGGCGCTGTTGTGGAGTCCGCTGCTGCACAAGCGGTCCCGAGTGGCTCAACAACGCGCGCACCTCGTGGACTGGCTGCCCACGCTGCTGCACGTCGCCGGAGCAGATGCGCGGTCAGACATCCTACCATGCACATGAGTCCTTTCAAGTCCTTTGCGGTTATTTGTCAACCTTCTAACCATGACTATAAATAGTTGCTACATCATTACATTACATACATAGTTCAGACTGCCTCCGTGGTCTAGCGGTCTGAGCTCTGGGCTCTGGGCTCTGGACCCGGAGGTGCCGGGTTCGATTCCCGGCGGGGACAATGACTTTATGTTGTTGTTTCTAGTTTGGTTAGGACATTGCAGGCTGATCACCTGCTTGTCCGAAAAGCAAGATGATCCATGCAGTGGGATGGGCATGTAAATAGTCGGTCCTGCGCCTGAATTATCTCTGTTCGTGTCAGTCAATCTGTCCCATCAGATTAAGAGATTGAAGGAATAGAGAGTGCACCTGTGTGTAGTGGAAACACTTGGGCACTAAAAAAACAAGTCCTGCGCAGTTGGCTGTTCTCCGCGAGATTGGCCGCCATCACCGAAAATCGGTGGGAGGATTATTATTACATACATAGTTTATTTCTTTTGATTTCAATTTGTATCCAGTCGTAAACAAAATTTAAGCTTCTTCATAGCTCACATCATAAGCGCAAGGCAATTTCGTCTACAGTTCGGCCCTTCAACCCCTATTAACTGTTGTTATTGTATTCTCCAGGGCCCTGTCGAATGCCAATCTAGACGGTGTATCTCTCTGGGAGTCTCTATCTGAGGACTTGCCGTCGCCGCGCGCCGCCGCGCCTACTCTGATCAACATCGACGACGTGTGGGGCAACGCCGGGCTGGTCGCTGGCGACTGGAAACTACTCATTGGTAACCGCCACCTCTTAAGATTTTAATCCATGCTTATTTGTAAGTAAAAAATGTTTTTGACGTGACAACGTCTTATAATTCGATGGAGCCGGCTGCACGCACGAAAAAACATGACTCATGCGGCGTTACCTCGCTCTGAGGCCATTTTAGGCTTGAAGTGCAAGCGAGAAGCGGAACGAGCGACAAAGAGGCACAATCGGCCTTCGCGTTCGGCAGCGTGTAGCATCTGTCTCCATCAGTATTTTCTTATGAAGTTGCCACGTTCAACTATCGTCAGTAAACCGACTTTACAGACAACCGTTTTTTTTTTTTAAATCTGTGTTCCGCTTTTAGGGACGAACTACGGCGGAAAGTGGGATGGTTGGTTCGGCCCGGACGGTCGCGAGGGCGCCTACGACGTGCAGCGCGTGATGACGTCACGCAGCGCGCGCGCGCTGGCGCAGCTCGGCCTCATGCCGCCCGCTAGCACGCTCACTACACTCAGGTACCACAAGTGGAACGGATGGTGTAGCATTTTGGGACCCGAAAGGCATTTTCGAAATTCAAATAAGCCGAACGGTGTTATATGTTCGATTTTCCTCGGTGAAATTACAGAATTAAAAGTATTGAAACGTTTACTAAGTTAGTATCTCAAGTGGGACGTGTGGGTCGCCAGTCTCCGAATGATCTTAGCCATTTCAGAGAAACCCTTCCTATGCACTCCAGGGCATTGGCGACGGTTTCGTGCGACTCGTCGCTCCCGGAGGTGCCGTGCGCGCCGCTGCGGGCGCCCTGCTTGTTCAACATCGCGCAGGACCCGTGCGAGCGACGGAATCTCGCCGACACGTCAGTATTTACTGTGTATTTTACTAACTACCTATGGGGTAGGCAGAGCGTAAACGACCTAACCAAAGGTCGTTACGCCACGTCTGACAAAGGTTTGAGGGTTATTTAAAATAGATAGTCCAGCTTGGAAGTAACTAATGACTATAAAACCACAATCCAAACTGTTGCCAGTGTCTCGCCTCCTACCCTCAGTATTACCTACAGTATGACATACTTTAATGCATCCCCGATATTTCCTGTCACTCAATCAATAAAAAAAAACTATTGAAGACTTGGCTGTATTGGTCCTGATTCTTTTGTATTAATGTTGTTTGTGTTAATGTGGAAATAAATGTCTTTTATCTTTATCTATCTTTATTGGCATAGTTCCATTTGCCTACCCAGAATGGGTGAAGAAAACAAAAAATAATCTCTGCTTATAGTCTTTTACAAATACTGAAGACTAGGCTGCAGGGGCTCCAGCTCCTTGCCTACCCTTATAATATGGGAGAATGTAAAAAAATAAATATAATCTTTTACGGCTGGCGCCATTTTCCATTTTTTTTTTATTAAATTGCTTCATTTTTTCGCAACTGTATTAAAAATAGTTGTTCAGTACACGTGCGGAAACGTCATTGCAACTTGTTCCGACTGTCAACCCTCGCCTTCGGCTGCGCCTCGGTTCGGGTCGACATTTGTCGGAACTCGTTGCAATGACAACGTTTTGGAACTTGTACTGAAATATACTATTAATCAGAACTGATCATAGAGCATGCTCCCTTTTCGTCAAATAAGCAGTCTTATGTCAAATTAGGAATGTCAAAGTCATGTGTTTATTTGCTATCCTGTTCTTATGTCAAAGTTAAGAAAGTGATAGAGCGACAGAGCTAAGAATTGGAATCAGGATTATGTTGCGAGAATCGCGCCATTGTCAAACTTATGTAGGAATACATAACGTAAAATGTAACCTTTATTATTATTTTAAAAAATGATCATACACAGGACACAGACATAAAAAATCAATAGCACAACAGGTACAGCATATCTCTAAAAAGAAATCTCTTCCAGCTGATCTACGGTAGTGAGAGTGCATAAGTGAGGCAGATAAGGCGTGTACAATTTCAAAATACAAGTACAATTGAATGTGAGTCCGTATCTCAGGCACGGGGATAAGCTGCAGGCGCTGCTGTCGGCGCTGGCGGCGCTGAACCGCACGGCCGCGCCGCCGGGCCGCGCCGCGCCCGACCCGGCCGGCGACCCCGCGCGCTGGGGCCGGGTTTACACCAACTTCAGAGACTACCAACTACCGCCCGCCATGTGTGCTTAGATTGGAGGTACATAGTTTTGTTATAATATAGGTTTTTTTTACGATTTTTCTAGTCGATATTTTACTTTTATATTAGTTACTAAGTTTATATAATAATAAATAAGTTGTACCTAAAACGTGCGTGTATTATTTTACATTGCGGTAACTCTTATTGTGCTTTTTGGATCCGTTGTTTATGCAATCATAAATAAAAACCATTGTTATAACGTGTCGATTTAATTCAACAACAATTAATAGGATGTTACAAACAAAAATGTTAATAGCCTCTAACAGAAAATATTATTTAATCAAAGAGATATCAAAGAAATATTAAAATTGCAGACGACTGAAAGTCGGCGGGTTATACATTTTAATAATCCTCTTTTACTTTAACGCTGGTCTGCGAAGGTCTTAAAAAATTAACAATGCATAATTTATGTAGTGATGTTCAATTTCCGTCGCCCTGGTTCTGTTTCTTGGCGCGCTTGGTCCTGACGCCGGGCTGGCGGCCATCTTGTCTGCGCTTGTCCGCGCGCCGCGACATGGCCGCCGGCGCCTGCTGCGCGTCCAGCGGCCCGAGAGCCGCTCGGTACTGCTCTAGCGTCGAGTCCTGATACAAATCATTAGTGCGTAGGTAAAATGTGAATATTCTTATTTCAGTTTTCGCTTAAGGTACGCTAAGTTGAAATTGTCTGATGATTTGTGATGTCTTTTATTATGCACTAACGTTTTGAGACAAGTTTTCTTACTTTGTAAATTCTTCATACTAAAATCATGGACAAATAAAACAAGCTAAAATGAACGTTAGTTTTCCTGACCTGTTTGTGGAGCTCGGCGACGGGCTCCAGGACGACGCCGCTGCTGGCCGTGGCCTGCAGCGACACGCGCTCCAGCGGGCTCAGCACCTGCGACAGCGGGTCCGAGCGCGAGCGCTGCGACTCCTCCAGCAGGCGGGACGCGGGGGAGGGGGGCGCGGGCGCGGGGGAGGGGGGAGCGGGGGGCGCGCGGTAGTACTTGACGAGGGCCGCCTCTAGTTCCGACGGTATCACTTCCACGCCCACGTCGGGGCTGGAGGGATAAATATACAATACATAAAATTGCCATCGTGATGCGACAGGGAACAATTTAATTTAAACAATTTGCTAACCCATCTTAGCCCTTCCACGGTGCCAACAGCGCGAGCGGCTCGAGTCATTATATCGCACCTTTACAAATAAAGTAACTTAACTCAAAAAATTGGGATTTCGAGTTTCTGCAATAAACCGACCTTTAAAATTATAACTTACAACCCTAAAAACTTAAAATATTTTTTAAGAACATTATCTATCACACTTTTACTGAGAAAAAAATACCCAAGTATATAGGGTTGCAAGGTTATGCTTTCAAATATCGTTTTATTGCAGAAAGTCCAAATCCCCATTTTTTGAGTTCAGTCACTTTATTTCTAAAGGTGCGATATGTGCGCGGCTGGGAGGGCATTATTTTTTTATTTTTTGGACTTATTGTTCCTTGGGGAATTGTTCAGTTTCATGGGTAGATTCATACCTTTTTTATGGACCTATTTGGACTATACAACAAAGTGTATATAATCGGGAGTTGCTAAGCAATCTTCATCCTTATGTGCAAATGACAACTGCCTAAGGGCGATAGATTCATACCCTTAAGTTTGGTCAGCAATTCGTTTACTTTAGGTATTGAATATTATATATCTCATTATAACAACAATGTAGTGTATAAGTAGGTACATTAGTAATAATGCTAAACTGCATTGCTAATAAAAAATGCTACTAGACATAACATAAGTATTAATTAATATTTAAATTAATTATTTAATCAATTTAATTTAAATATTATATTAAACTTCTTTTAATTATATACGGACAAATTTATCAGAATATATGTAAATGCTTGAAATATATTGAAAATAACTAAACAATTACAAAATGTCACAATAAATTAATCACAAAGTCAAACTTAAAAACGAACACCTACTTAATCGAAAAGACTGCCCCGAATCGTACCTTTTGGGAAAGAACCCATCGCACTGGCAAGGACGGACTTGGTGATAAGGATATGGACAAATAATTGCTAACATAACTGTAATGTAATTTGGTCTGAAATAAAACAATTTGCTGTGCCCGCGACTCCGTACGCGTGGTGGTTATGATTTTAAACAGCGATGTTTTTTTTTCTTCCATGCTGGCTTGGCAGCGAGAGAAAAACATACAATGTGCCAGCTGCATTTCCTTCCGAGCATGCTGTAAAAATCAGCTAAAGGATTCGAGGGTTTCAGTAAATTGTAATTTAGTCGATCGGCTGACAACCTGTCACTACAGCAATAAACCTACTAATCTATCTTAAATAACCTTCAAAACTTTGTCAGACGAGGCGGACGCGTGGTTTTGTAAACTGTAAGTGCTAAAGTTTTTGATTAGGTTTCATGGTTTTTACTGTAAATACATAAAAAAAACTCTATACCGTGTATTGACAGATGTAAGATTTCTCTTGGAAACACAAATACTTCTGATGAACTTTTGAGTTTTTACCGCGTTGGAAAGCCGTCGACTTCGCCGATCCCAGGGAGTCGCAGTTCACTCAGCTGCGGTTTTATTATCGGCGGGTTGGCGATCCTATTGCTCGATTTAATTTCATTATTGAGCAAATTCGTAGTAGCAAAAAAGTCCATACGCGCCTTTTTCTATCTTGAGGGAACATAAAGGGACAACAATTTAAGCAGGAATAGATCGCTCTGTTCTTTACGTGTATGGCGCCAAAGGCGGTCGGGGTCGGGTTGGCCCTCGTCTCGATGAACGTTTTAATCTCTTTACTATTATTTATTTGTGTCATTACGAATCGCGTTAGCTAAGCCCAACACGTGTATAACACGATACTTGTGTACGTAATGAGACTTACTGTATTCTAATGAGATTTAAAAAAAACAGGATTCAATTTTCGGTCTACTCCCTAAGTCAGGTGGGGTGGTATTTTACGTATATGTAAAAAGTTAGTTAGGTAAGGTAACATTCAGCCGAATAAAAAAAAACATAAAATCGAGTAAAAAAGAATTAAAATTTAATTTCCTACCTACCCCCCAACTCCGGTGGCGTGATTATTTGTATCCTTTGTTTTTTTCTAGATAACAATCAGTCGAATAAAAAAAGTTTGATCGAAATCGGTTAAATAACAGCCGAATTCGAATTTCCTGCCTACCCTCTAAGTGAGTTGGCGTGATTTTAAGTATCCTACGTTGTAACCCGGGTAACACTGAGTTGAACACAAAAAAGTCCTATTGAAATCGGTTCAGTAGTTTTGGCGTGATGTGGTAACATACAGACAGACAGACAGACAAAAAAAAAACGATTTGGTCATTACATCGTTAATAATGCCTGCTGTAATTATTTTTTTCGAAAAATATTCAATGTACAGACACGACCCTTCTAGAGATTTATTATATGTATAGATAGAAGAATAGAATAGGAGGAGGGTGAGACTCACTCGGCGGGAGTTTCGGGGGCGATGATCCCGTGCGCCGTCAGCACGCGCATGAGGTTGCGCGCGTTGCCCGCCGACAGCAGCAGCGCGCGGCTCAGCGCGCCCAGCGACACGCGCCCGTCCGCGCCCCGCGCGCTCTCTTGCAGCCACCATAGCGCGCGCCGGAAGATCGCGTAGCACTGGCCGATATTAATACAAAATACAAATCACTATACACATTACAAAACATGTTACCAAAATTAAAAACACACAATCAACAATAATATAACAATCAGGACAGGTAGACATATCGATATTTATTACAAAAGTGTAAAAAGGTGTGGACGCAGAATGGACTGACGGAACTCAAGAAGACAGAGATATTATGTTGCAAGTTAACACAGAATGTTGAAAACAAAGCGGTGGAAAATTCTGTTCAATTAACGAGGACTCGTCAGACAGCGTTGTTTGCGTACGGGGTGTAAGGGACAGCATCCTACAAACTGATAGGGGTTGCTCAGTGCTCAATCATCGACACTGAACAACTTTCACCAAGGATTTCTTTCTGTAAGTAAAAAACTTGCTTATCCATACAAAATGTCCACCGCAATCAGACAATTTGTATGCAAAACTTAAAAGAAAAACACTTCCTGAAAGATTTTCCTGGTGAAAGTTGTTCAGTGTGGTTGACTGAGAAACCCCATCAGTTTTTGGGATGCTGTCCTTTACACCCGGTATTTTATTGGTTCCATGGCATATACATAGTATGTGGGTATACTCACGGGCCTGTTAGCAGCGCGCAGTAGCCCCGGGTCCACTAGTGCGCTGTTCCCCGCGCCCTCCGCGCACGGCACGCACACGTGCACCAGCCCCGCCCCCGCCCCCACCCCCGCGCCCCCGCGCAGGCCGTAACACACGGCGTGCTGGTACGAGCCGCACGAACTGATGAAATACATATACAGCGTTTTGTAATCCGAAAAACAGTTTCATAAACTCAAATAAGCCAAATGGTGTCATACTTTGGATTACACACATTCACACGTTTAAAACAAAAGTATTTGAACTTGTAAAGTATCTAAAGCTGACCGTACATGTACATACATACATATAATCACGCCTTTATCCCTAATGGGGTAGGCAGAGCGTTAACGACATGTATCAAGAGAAATTTAAAAATATGAGACAACTCTTCAAGATTCTCTGTAAAGGTGGAGTATTTATTAAATCAATTTAGCCTTTTTTTTATTAACCATTAATAATATTTAAATTATTTGCAGAAACCGTATAACTTTTCAAAATGCATTGTTTATAAATAGACGTGAATTGAATGTTAGTTTGGTACCTGCACTGCAGCAAGTCTACATCCGCGTCATCCCTGCCGCACTCGCAGCGCACGGCTCCGCGCGAGTCGTGCTGTCCAGCGGGCGACGCTGCTGGCGAGGATGCTGGCGAGGCGGCCACGGCGCTCAAAGAGGGCTGCTCGCTATCTGACGTCGCGTGACACGTCACATACATTTATTGAGTCAATGGTAACAACTCGTAGTTGTCAATAATCACGACTTAACTAATGTCGTCGATAATCGCGACATAATTCTAATTCTTAGCTAGTGCTGTCACTTCCTTAACTTTGAATAAGAACAGGATAGCATATGAACACATGACTTTAAAATTCCTAATATGACATAAGACTGCTTATTTAATTTTGACGTAAAATGAGGAAGCATGCTCTATGATCAGTTCTTATTAAAAGCGTTTTACGTCAGATTAGGAATGTCAAAGTCATGTCTTTATTTGCTATCCTGTTCTTAAGTCAAAGTTAAGAAAGTGACAGCGCTAGCTAAGAATTAGTTAAGGCATAGTGCGTGCAGAATTGCCGCCAATGACTGGACTGATACCTACGCCACGACAGATAATACAATACGTTCGTTACGCGAGCAAAGCGAGCACTACATTGCACAAAACATGAACTAATCAATATTGTACGTTACGCAAGCGCAGTGCGCGCGACATTTAATTAAAGCTGAATCAATACATTACGCGAGCGAAACAAGCGCGACATCTCTACGAAAAACTAATCGATACTTTACTTACACGAGCGAAGCGAACGCGACATTTCTTCGATAATTAATCTATTCTCAACGGCTTCGTTCGTTTATAATTTTTGCGAGAAACGAAGTTACTTTTTAATTTAACTGACCGGGACAAAATGCCAAACGGGACAATCCCGATCAAACCTGAACATATGGTAAAGCTAATGTTAACACTGACTGATTATGATAGATGACGTTCCTAAATAATCAGGTTACCATGGGGCATCCAAACCTATAACACACATAAAAAAATTTGGCCCTAATAAAGCTGATTTCCAAAGCCACTTAAAAATTGTCGAGTTCATTTTATTTGCACATGGAACTCATATACCTACGCGCTTCTGATTTCTTGTAATAAGTACTTTCCGCAAATAAATTACTATAAATAAAAAATACTTACAACTCAACTCGTTTTGTTCTTGAGACAATACTGATGCAATTTCTGAAGTAACCTGCAATTAATTTAGATACGCTTAAATATTAATGGGGGCAATTTGTATGCGCGCAAGGTAACTTAAATCTTGACTAAAACGTTACCTGACGTTCTCTATCATAACAGAAAAGAAAGGAACGGCAACGATATAGTCAAGATTTGGTTAAGTCTTGATGTCAAGGTTGTTCCAAAGATGACAAAAGCTTGTCAGAAAATATGTGTATGAGTGTGTGTGTGTGTGTGTGTGTGTGTGTGTGTGTGTGTGTGTGTGTGTGTGTGTGTGTGACGTACTGGCAGCATGCTCCGGTGTGGCGTGGCGACGCCGCCCAGCTTGAGCCGCGCGGCGCTGTGGCTGTGTGT
Organism: Scrobipalpa costella; assembly: GCA_949820665.1. Classification (NCBI taxonomy): domain Eukaryota; kingdom Metazoa; phylum Arthropoda; class Insecta; order Lepidoptera; family Gelechiidae; genus Scrobipalpa; species Scrobipalpa costella. Next base: position 25,751,506 of record OX463298.1, read on the forward strand.
GTATGTGTGTGTGTGTGTGTGTGTGTGTGTGTGTGACGTACTGGCAGCATGCTCCGGTGGTGCGTGTGCAGCTGCAGGCGGTGGAAGGGCGTGGCGACGCCGCCCAGCTTGAGCCGCGCGGCGCGGGTAGCGAGCAGCTCGTCCGCGCTGGTGTCGGCGGCCGCGCTGAACCCCGGCGCCTGGTAGCCCTCCGGCGCGTCTGCCAGATCCAAAACATCGTCACACTCTTCAAGTGCCTTAAGAAAGTCGTCCGTGACCATGCAATTGGACTTAAAAGTACCTACAAACTTGGAACTTTTTAACTTCGATACTGAGTTTATACCATAAACGCATGCTAGTCCAAATATAACGATGCATAAGAGGCAAAACCAATTTACTCGAAATTTTGAGTATTTTTTTTTACATAATATGATGGGCATCCATTTTTGATAGTCAATTTTGTTCAGTTTACGGAGTTTTAGTTTACTGACTTTTACTGAGTTAAAATAAGTAATAATACATTAGAGGTTATAATTGGATTCTTATACTGCAAAAGATATGTAGACGTCGGGATCAAAGAACTTTGAATGTCTCCCATCCGCACTGATATATGATTACGGAATATAAACTCCCAACTAACAGAGAGTGTTCACGCGTTCTTCTTATATTACACTAGCGACCCGCCCCGGCTTCGCACGGCAATTATCAGTGTTTCTCTTTTATATTATGCATGTATTATACATATAAACCTTCCTCTTGAATCACTCTATCCATTGAAAGAATCTGCATCAAAATCTGTTGCGTAGTTTTAAAGATTTATGCATACATAGGGATATAGGGACAGAGAAAGCGACTTTGTTTTATACTATGTAGTGATTATGTATATTCACAAAAGGAAGCATAAATTAAAGCACGTTATTAAAGTAGTACAGTATCTATCTACTTTCTGTTAGACCTATTTTCTGGAATCCATGACATTTATTTTTTTGATTGAAATGGGTTTGCTTTTGACTCCAGTCTAGGTCGGGAGCGACTGAGACGGAGTCGACGATGGAGCGAGTACACCCAGAAGATGCCTGCTCACTCTAACTTTGTAGTGTTGGGGGAAAATAGCAAACTTACTAAGCCAGACAAACTTACCATCGTTATAGTAGAGGCGAAGGCTGACGTCATACGACTCGGGCAGCGTATTATCTGATAGCATTGCCATGCACGCCCTGGACAATTAATGTAGGTATTTACTTATATTTTGATTATTTATATAAATTTTGGTAATTAACACACACACACACACACACACACACAAAATCACGCCTTTATCCCTTATGAGGTAGGCAGAGCGTAATCGACCTAAACAAAGGTCGTTCCGCCACGTCTGACAAAGTTTTGAGGGTTATTTAAGATAGCTTTGTATATTGCTGTAGTGACAGGTTGTCAGTCCATCGCCTAATTGCATTATACAAAAACTGGCTTTTACAGCATGCCAGGGAGTAAAAGACAAATTAAGATTTTTCTATTCTATTCTAAATGCAGCTGGCACATTCTAAGTTTTTCTCTCCCTCCCAGTCCAGCATGGAATACAAATTAATTAATATAAATAATTAATTATATAAAATAATTAATTCTATCCTTTTTATACCTATTTATGTATTAGATTTACATTATTTAAGTATTTTTCAGTATTATTATTAGTATTTAATTTTAGGCACGTTTTATCAAAATTGGCACCAATTCGTAGTTGCAAAAATCACGACTTAACTAATATAAGTCTACACCTGTCATTTCCTGTCATGAAAGAATAGAAAGAGACGGCAATAATTTATAGTCAAGATTTATTTAAGACTAGCTGTGCCCGCGACTCCGTACGCGTGGTGGTTATGATTTTAAACAGCGACGTTTATTTTATTTTTTTAATTTTACATAATATCATCTAGTGGTCAGTGGCGGACCTATCAAATTTATAAATGCTTTAACGTTTTGTAAACCATAAGTGCTAAAGTTTTTGATTAGGTATTTATGGTTTTTACTGTAAATACATAAAAAGATCTCTATACCGTGTATTTTCAGATGTCGCTGTACGATTTGGCAATATTATTAGATCGCGGTGGAGAGATTTTTTGTGGTGCGACTTTTTCTATCTTGAGGGAACATAAAGGGACAACAATTTAAGCAGGAATAGATCACTCCGTTCTTTACGTGTATGGCGCCAAAGGCGGTCGGGGTCGGGTTGGCCCTCGTCTCGATGAACGTTTTAATCTCTTTACTATTATTTATTTGTGTAACCGCCTCCGTGGTCTAGTGGCTAGTGCCATGGACTCCTGATCCGGAGGTCCTGGGTTCGATTCCCAGGGGGGAAACACAAAGTTGATATTTGAGAATTTATCACTTTGTGAATTTTTCCCCAGTTTGGTTAGGACATTGCAGGCTGAATCACCTGATTGTCCGAAAAAGAAAAAGATTTGTGCTTCGGAGGGCACGTTAAGCCGTCAGTCCCGGTCGCTGTCTTTGATAGTGGTCGTTACTCAAACCCTGACATGGTTTGGGTAACGACCACTGGCCAAGGCCTGATAGTTGTGCTACTAGTCGGTTTAAAAACTCTTGACACCAGGGTTCATCGGGTCGATAGACTCGATACCTACTCGACAGAAGAAGATTTATTTGTGTCATTACGAATCGCGTTAGCAAAGCCTAACACGTGTATAACACGATACTTGTGTGTGTAATGAGACTTACTGTATTCTAATGACGAATGAGATTAAAAAAAACAGAATTCAATTTTCTGTCTAATCCCTAAGTCAGGTGGCGTGTTTTTTTACGTATATCTATAAAGTTTTAGGTGAGGTACCTAACATTCAGCCGAATAAACAAAAACATCAAATCGTGTAAGAAACAATTAAAATTTAATTTCCTACCTACCCCCCAACTCAGGTGGCGTGATTATTTGTATCCTTTGTTTTTTCTTAGATAACAATCAGTCGAATAAAAAAAGTTTGATCGAAATCGGTTAAAAAACAGCCAAATTCGAATTACCTGCCTACCCTTTAAGTGAGGTGGCGTGATTTTAGGTATCGTTGTGTTAGGTATAGTTGCAACCCGAGTAACACTGAGTTGAATAAAAAAGTCCCATTGAAATCGGTTCATTAGTTTTGGCGTGATGTGGTACAGACAGACAAATCTTTATATCGTTAATAATGCCTTTTTTTTATAATATTTAACGTACAGACACAACCCTTCTAGAAATTTATTATATGTACTAGCTGTGCCCGCGACTCCGTACGCGTGGTGGTTATAATTTTAAACAGCGATGTATTTTTTTGTTCTAAATTTTACATAATTGGGATATAATACAGTCTTACATTACCCCTATGCGAGCATAGTTCAATTTAGTAGGTATTCTATGTACCTGTATACTTAAATATGGAAGGAAATTATGTTACCTAACTGTTGTTTTTTTGTTTCCATTTCTTTTTGTATTGAGATCAATTAATTATATACAAATCATGATACAATTCGGTTTGTAGAAAAAACTTGCAGTGTCGAACATACCAAAAACGCTTCTCCGCGCGTAGCGTTTTCAGTATGTTCGACACTGCGTGTTTTCCATACAAACTGGGATACTTACTCAATATAGAATGGTTTCCGTGATTATTTCTAACCTAGGCTGGACACCAGATAATAAAAAAAACTCAGTCAAATAAAAAGTCCCTTTAAAATCGGTTAAAACGATCAAAGTTCAATTTCTTGCCTACCCCCTAAGTCGGGTGGCGTTATTATTTGTATCGTAACTTTGAGTTCAAGTTATGCTTAGTCAAACAAAAAAGTTCCATAAAAATCGGTTAAAAACGAAAGAAATTATAATTTATTTATTATAATTTTCTACCTACCTCCTAAGTAACTTACTTACTCAATATTAGAATGGTTTGCGTGATTATTTCTAACCTAGGCTGGACACCAGGAAATTAAAAAATCTCAGTCAAATAAAAAGTCCCTTTAAGATCGGTTAAAAACGATCAGAGTTCAATTTACTGCCTACCCCCTAAGTCAGGTGGGATTATTTGTATCGTTACTTTGAGTTTAAGTAATGCTCAGTCAAACAAAAAAAGTTCCATCAAAATCGGTTAAAAACGACCGGAATTCAATTTTCTACCTACCTCCTAAGTTATGAGGCGTGATTATTTGTGTCGTAACTTTGATTTTAAATAATGCTAAGTCGAATAAAAAAAGTTTCATAAAATTCGGTTAAGAAACAGCCAAATTTTAATTTCCTGCTTACCCCCTAGGTCAGGTAGCGTGATTTTAGATATCCTAAGTTGCAACCCGGGTAACACACAGTTGAATAAAAAAGTTTCATCGAAATGGGGTCAGTAGTTTAGGCGTGATGTGGTAACATACAAACAGACAGACAGACAATAAGTAGAGCCTGCTGTGTCTATGTCCTGTTTCTATGATGTGATACAATAATAAATACACAACTGGAATATAACGTAAACGACCTAAACAAAGGTCGATCTGCCACGTCTGACAAAGTTTTGAGGGTTATTTAAGATAGATTTGTAGGTATATTGCTGTAGTGACAGGTTGTCAGCCCATCGCCTAAATCACAATATACTGAATTGCTCGAATCCCTATGCTGTTTTTTACAAAATGCCCGGGAGCAAATACAGCTGGCACATTATATGCTTTTCTATCGCTCCCAGTCCAGCATGGAAGAACGTCCTCACAGCAATTCTAAATCATTGTTTCAAATCAGATCAAAATCCGGGGAGGTTTGAAGCATGGAACCAGCAGGTATAGGGTCTTCTTTTTCTTCTTCTGATATAATAAAGCTGGTACCCACCTGAGCAGCTTGACGGTGCGGTCCCGGAGCGCGTCGAGCGTGACGACGGTCTCCGCGGCGCCCCTCCCCCCCGACCGCACGTTGACGGTGGCTACCCCCGCGCCCCCTACACCCCCCGCTCCCTCCTCGCCCCCCGCTCCCCCCGAGCCCCCCGCTCCCCCCGCACCCCCGTACCCGTACTCGAACAGGTGGTACTCCACCAGGTTCTCCGGGCAGCAGCGCTCCTCGTAGAAGCACAGCGCGATCTGGTGCAGCTATCAAAGGAAACAAACGTAATTTAGCCTAGGCACATTTGCAGCATGAAAATTGCTATACACCGATGCCTAAAGCTTTCAGGTCCATATATTGAAAAAAAAATAAGAAGATTGAGAAAAAGAAGCAACCGGTGAACCTACTTACTTCTATTTATTGTAACCAACCAGTTCAAAATAAATTACACATTTCCGAAACTATTTAACTCACTTATCATTCATGTGTTTACAAAAAAGTTGCCTACTTGAACCACTTACGTATTTTTTATCGAAAGCTTCAAAAGCTTGAGTCAAAGACGAGATCAAGAACTGGGCCAGTCCGTCATCGCATTTGCTCTTCAATATTCTAAGCTTGAGTCCCCCGAACTGGTCGACGGTGTAGTTGTCCTCGGGAAACGCGTTCTTCAGGTAAGTGATGGTGCTCACCGCCACCACGGTCAGCTGCTTCACAAACGTCACCGAGCTCGTGTACGTCTCTACCGCCTGCCGAGGAAATACCTTATTCCACTCGGCTACAGCCTGGTAAACACCGAATAAACACAATAAATTTTAGAAATACTCATCATATAGAAAAAAACATTCGCGTGTAAAAATATCGTGATACTTACTTGCGATGTTCTTGTTAGTGTAGAAGTCATTGTATCCGAGATCTTTATGTTTTTTTAATACGCACATAAAAAATGCTTTAATACAACTCACGTATCTCTCACAGAAAAGAAAAGTTTTTTTTCTCCCGCCATTTTCATATTTTTTTATGAACTTTTTTTACATGCCTCTTGTATGTCAAGCAAGGTAATAAACCCATACAGCCTACCAATACCGGCAGAATAATTGTTTATTTCTATAACGTTGATGTGATGCCGTGAAATGAAAATCCAGCATAAGTCCAAGCATCCAGCAACCGTTCGCATACAAGCCAGAAACGCTTATGCAATAAAACTTTGAATTTGAAACAAATCCCATCCAATAAAAAAAAAACTAAAAAGAAATTATAAAAAGATTGTATGTTTATCAAAATAAAAATATTCTAAATTCAAACAAACACGACAGCCGACAGAACAAATGATGTCTATGTGAAAGTCAAATATTGTTGTCGGAAATTATAATTTTGAAGCGTTTTTACAATAAGTTCAGATATTTTTAGTCAAAAAAAATGTCAGCTCCTGAACACGTTGAAGAAGTGGTACTTCAAAACGAAATAAAAGTCGAAGAGAAGTTGAAGGAAGGAAGTCGAAAAAAACATAACAAATTGCCGATTGAGGGCTCTGGTAGCTTAGAGATCAATCTGTATAAAAGTCCAAAAACGTGGAAAAAATCTATAACTCAGTTCTTCCGAAACCAGCTACGCTCCACGAGGTCAAACGACGTAAGTACCTGTCTACCCTTGCCACCTACCTACTACCGTTACTTACTACCTTAGCCTCTAAATTTATATCATAGGTACTTGTTGTCACTTCACCTATCGTCGATCGTTTCGAATTGTATTGGTACCATTCGCAGTTGCAACAATCACGACATAATATAAGTGTATACCTGTAATTTTCTATCAAGAGAGAACAGAAAGGGACGGCATCAATTTTAGTCAAGTTGTGCGCTCTACGAATCGATAGCATTATTGTACTATAACTTGAGTGTCCTAGATGCATGATCGTTTGATATTACGAGACCCCATCTAAAGCTTCAGTATTTAATCTTGCAGATGATTGTATGTGTGTATTGTTGTCAGGGCGAGGGTCCCGGAGGCAGCCGCGAGCAGTTCCCGGAGGCGGAGCTGTCGCCGGAGCAGAAGTGGCAGTCGCTGGGCAAGATGTTCCGGCGCCCGCACCTCGACTCGTGGAGCAAGGACGGCGGCGGCGCGGACGAACAGCCGCAGAAAAAAACCGTCGCGTTAAAAAAAGTCCTGTCCAGCTATTTCTGTAAAAATTCTAAACCTCTGCCGCCTGTTGCCGATGAGAAGTAATTGTAATAAAATTTTAATTTTAGTTTATTTTTGACTTTCACTCAAAGCCGTCACTAGCGTCATCGGCGCTGCTGGTGCCATCTGATGCGCAGGCGCACACGCGACTGAAGAGGACCTTCTCCGCGCCCTAAGTGCAAGAGAGAGATCCGACTTGCGATAGAGAGGAGACAGTACGGCAACATCGGAATCGCGAACTTTCCTTTCTCGCTCTAATTAATGACGGATCCGAGTGAAAGAAAATGATAAGTGTCTAGAAAAGTGCGATTTCTTGCGGCCTTTTATTTAGAATAGATTTGTAAAATGATTTAAAATTATCTAGCCCTACACAAATAAAATTGATTAGAGTATGGATGTTGATCAATATAAACAACTGAATCTGGGTACGGATGTTGATCAATATAAACAACTGAATCTGGGTACGGATGTTGATCAATATAAACAACTGAATCTGGGTACGGATGTTGATCAATATAAACAACTGAATCTGGGTACGGATGTTGATCAATATAAACAACTGAATCTGGGTACGGATGTTGATCAATATAAACAACTGAATCTTTCATAAAGCTTTTAGTTTATTAGTTAAACAAATATCACTTTTATTTACAACCAAAGCAATCACAAATTATAATAAAAACTAATCGTAATCACCTAAAACTACTTAACAGATTGAAATATTTACAATAGAGTTAACAATTATTTAACTTACAGAACGTTTACGCGCGTCAACTATTCGATCGCGAAAGGCATTTACAAATTGTATTAAGTGCGGGCGCTCCGCGGAACGGGCCCGTCAAGGAACGAGGCGCGTTCCCTGCGCTCCTCGCGTTCCCTGCTCCTCCCGGGGAGGGAACGCGCCTCCAACAATAGTCCACATCACACCGACACCCACCACGCTCGGAACAAGCTACTCTCCTAGAGGTCACCGGTCGTAAAACAACACGAATTTAACGACTACTTTGAGTGGTCGTGCAACTATAACTACTGAACGACTCCGGACCCTATTCGACTACACGCACGCGGGACTCTTCCGGCCAAGGACACGCCGTCTCTTTCCCACACACGCGGACCACCTCGGGAAGCAGCGCGGGAGAGAAGTTTCAACCGAAAGATCGACAGCATCGCCGCAGCTCTCACTCGCACCCGCCTTCAGGAGACAGCTATGTCTCCCCCTAGTGCACTCTCGCTCGCTCGTGGGTGTGAGCGGTCCGCTGCTAGACGAGGGGCGCGGCGGGCGGGGCGGGGGCGGGGGCCGCGAGGTCCGTCGGTCACGCGGTGGCCAAGGGCTGGGTGACTACAGGCGCGCGGCGGGGGGACTCGTCCCCCACCCCCGCGCCCGCGCCGCTCCCCCCCGCCCCGACGGTGGCGGACCCCCCCGCGCCCCCCGCCGGCTCGGTCAAGCGCAGCGCGACTTCGAGATCGCGGAGAACCTGGAATTGGAGAAACAGAAATCTTATTATGTACATGTTTGTGAAAGGAATTCACACGGCTAGAGTTGGTTGGGATTGTTTGAAGCCACGTTATGTAAGTAAGACGGGACGACTGTCAGGCTGCGGTTCCAAAAACTCTGAACTAGACGGCACAGAGCTTAGGTTAACCAATCACAATGTGTCTACCGGCGCGCATAATTTATGCATTGTGATTGGCTCCACCCGTAGTGAGCTCCGGCCAATTCTTCTTCAATGAAATCAATCGACATTGTTTTGTATTAAGTATTAGGGAAGCATACTTTTTTTTTCGTTGCTGGACTGGGAGCGAGAGAAAAACATAGAATGTGCCAGCTGCATTTCCTCTCGGGCATGCTGTAGAAACCAGCTAATCCGATCCGAGGGTTTCTGTATATTGCAATTTAGGCGATGGGCTGACAACCTGTCACTACAGCAATATAAGATAAGATAAGAGATAAGAATATACTTTATTGCACAGAAAAGACACAAGTGAAAATTAAATTAAATGAAACAAATAGTAGTACAAATAGGCGGCCTTATACCTACAAATCTATCTTAAACAACCCTCAAAACTTTGTCAGACGTGGCGAACGGCCTTTATTTAAGTCGTTTTCGCTCTGCCTGCCACATTAGGGATGAAGGCGTGATGATATGGGTGTATGTATGTACCAGGCAAGCATAAGCAGCGCGGAGGGTACCTCTGTCTCCTTGGCGTCGAGCAGCTGGTAGCGGCGGTCGAGCGCGGTGAGGAGCGCGAAGGTGTGTATGTACCAGGCAAGCATAAGCAGCGCGGAGGGTACCTCTGTCTCCTTGGCGTCGAGCAGCTGGTAGCGGCGGTCGAGCGCGGTGAGGTGCGCGAAGGTGTGTATGTACCAGGCAAGCATAAGCAGCGCGGAGGGTACCTCTGTCTCCTTGGCGTCGAGCAGCTGGTAGCGGCGGTCGAGCGCGGTGAGGTGCGCGAAGGTGTGTATGTACCAGGCAAGCATAAGCAGCGCGGAGGGTACCTCTGTCTCCTTGGCGTCGAGCAGCTGGTAGCGGCGGTCGAGCGCGGTGAGGTGCGCGAAGGTGTGTATGTACCAGGCAAGCATAAGCAGCGCGGAGGGTACCTCTGTCTCCTTGGCGTCGAGCAGCTGGTAGCGGCGGTCGAGCGCGGTGAGGTGCGCGAAGGTGTGTATGTACCAGGCAAGCATAAGCAGCGCGGAGGGTACCTCTGTCTCCTTGGCGTCGAGCAGCTGGTAGCGGCGGTCGAGCGCGGTGAGGTGCGCGAAGGTGAGGTGCAGGTGCGCGTGCAGCCGCAGCAGCGCCAGCGAGCGGAAGTGCGCCGCGTACAGGTGCGCCACCACGTGGAACAGCAGCCGCGCCACGCGCCGCACCACCGCGCCGAAACCCACGGGGAACTCGTTTGCTGGAAACACACAGCAAACAAAGTTAACTAGATACGTAATATGCATCAAAAATTGGTAATATCCTCAAATAAGCGCCACTTGCTTAGTAAGACCCTCAGATAAGTGTCACTGGCTTGGTAAGAACCTCAGATAAGTGTCACTGGCTTGGTAAGACCCTCAGATAAGTGTCACTGGCTTGGTAAGACCCTCAGATAAGTGTCACTGGCTTGGTAAGACCCTCAGATAAGTGTCACTGGCTTGGTAAGACCCTCAGATAAGTGTCACTGGCTTGGTAAGACCCTCAGATAAGTGTCACTGGCTTGGTAAGACCCTCAGATAAGTGTCACTGGCTTGGTAAGACCCTCAGATAAGTGTCACTGGCTTGGTAAGACCCTCAGATAAGTGTCACTGGCTTGGTAAGACCCTCAGATAAGTGTCACTGGCTTGGTAAGACCCTCAGATAAGTGTCACTGTCTTGGTAAGACCCTCAGATAAGTGTGACTGGCTTGGTAAGACCCGCATATAAGTGTCACTGGCTTGGTAAGACCCTCAGATAAGTGTCACTGGCTTGGTAAGACCCTCAGATAAGTGTCACTGGCTTGGTAAGACCCTCAGATAAGTGTCACTGGCTTGGTAAGACCCTCAGATAAGTGTCACTGGCTTGGTAAGACCCTCAGATAAGTGTCACTGGCTTGGTAAGACCCTCAGATAAGTTTGAATGGCTTTGTAGTACCCTCAGATAAGTACTAGCTTGGTAAGGCGGTAAAATAAGTGTAACTGGCTTTGTAGGACCCTCAGATAAGTGTACTAGCTTGGTAAGGCTCCCAAATAAGTGTCATTGGCTTAGTACGATCCCCAAATAAGTATTACTAGCTTGATAATACCATTAAATAAGCGCCACTGATTTGGCGAGAACCTCAAATAACTGTGTCTGGATTAATTAAGCACTCCAATAAATATCACTGGTTTCGTAAGCCCCTCAAATAAGGATTGTGAGGGTCTTACGAGGCCAGTGATAAGTAGTGGAAGCCAAAAGTACGACTGCAAAGTAAACCGGGTGTAAGGGACTGATAGGGGTTGCTTAGTCAATGGCACTAAACAACTTACACTGAAGTGAAAAAAAAATGGCTTTTCCATACAAAAAGTCTACTTCGATCAGACAATTTGTATGGAAAAGCCAAATTTCATTTTCACTTCGCGAATGAATTTCCTGGTGGATGTCGTTCAGTGTCATTGACAGCGCAACCCCTATCAGTTTGCGGGACGCTGTCCCTTACAGCCCACATGTGGTGAGCAGCGTGTGAGAGACACTCACCATACTTGGTGGGGAAGACCGTCTCGTCGTTGACGGTCTTCTGCGTGTATGTCATGACGTAGTCGACGTACTGCGGCGCGGCGAGGCGCGTCTTCTTGCCGCGCTCGTCGTACCACGCGTACTGGCGCCCGCCCGGACCGGACATGTCCGGGCACGACGCCGGCGTGCAGAACTCCGACACGCAACCGTACAGCAGGTTCACGTGGTCGAATAGCGCCAGGGCTGCAAGTTAGAGAAACGTTCGTTAAACATTGGTTGAGAATAATCATACATGTGTGCATTACTTCCATGCTGCCTGGGAGCGACACATAGAATGAAAACATAGAATGTGCCAGCTGCATCTCCTTCCGGGCATACTGTAAAAACCAGCTAAGGGATCCGGTTTCAGTATATTGTAATTTAGGCGATGGGCTGACAACCTGTCACTACAGCAATATACCCACAAATCTATCTTAAATAACCCTCCAAATTATGTGTAGCGGAACGAGCTTTGTTATAGGGATAAAGGCGTGAATATATGTATGTATGAGCATTGAATTTGTGTCAACCGTATGCCGAATGTTCTACATACATACATACATATAATCACGCCTTTATCCCTAGTGGGGTAGGCAGAGCGTAAACGACTGTTCTATGGGCTAAAATTACTACCGAATGGGAACCAAATGCATTAAGGCGACGTGGACGACCCCGAAAGAGGTGGCGCGATTAATTGGACGCATATCAAAAAGAATGGCGAGTGCTTTGCCCTGCACTGGGACACCACAGGCTCATAAAAATAAAAAAATAAAAATGCATAGAATACTCAGCTTGAGCGGATGAGGCTGAAGAATATACTATAATTTATCTGTGGTGTATTTATTTTGGTAACCTGAGTGAGGAAGCAATCAAGGACTATTCTATACGTATATTCAAATATAGGTCAATACTCTAACATAAATAAGATCCTTGGATCATTGGCAGGTGATCAATAAATATAATTAACCGCATCACTTTAGAGTAAGGTCAGAACAAGTTAGACAGAATAAAAGCTGGAGCATACATGGCTTGAAAACGTTTTCTATTGAACACTAAGCTAAAATTACCAGCAGCGGGGCTAGAGATGAAATAAAGTCGTGGGCCGTCGCGCGCTTGCATGAGAGTCAGCCTATCCTGGAGTCAGGTCAGAATTATCTTCTCCCTAGCCTTATTGCGTTCGTATCAGAAATGTCATTTTAGGACAAAACGACCTGTCAAATCCATACTTCATATTGCTCTCAATCTTGAGATCATCATCTCCCTAGCCTTATCTCACGGGGTCGGATACTTAATCTAGGGGATTGAACGGTTACTGGGATTGAACGGTTTTACACAGAGCGACTGCCATCTGACCTCCGCAACCCAGAAGGGTAACCAGACTCAATCCTAGATTAGGTCAGAGTTTTCAAGCCGCCAATGCTTAGCACTGAGCTCTGACATGGCTTATCGACTAATATCTATGGTATTTAACTATATTAACCAGGACCAACGGCTTAACGTGCCCTCCGAAGCACGGAAAAGTGCCGAATAAACGTACATATGAAATTCAAAAACCGAAAAACACATTGGTACGTGGTGGGATTTGAACAATGACCTCCCTGCTCAGGAGGCAGCAGCCCTATCCACTACACCATCGGGCTGTCAGGCCAGAATTGATTCCTATAATAATAAAACTCATACTTGGCCAACACTAGTCACCCAGCTAGCTAGTAATGCTCTTATGGGTGTAATATCGATATCCTTTGTTTGATGAGCACTAAAAGCTTCACTTTACGGCTGTGTTCCGAGTGTTGGCGGCACAAGGTTCGCTTTAATGGCACAATTACGCCGCTACGTATGGACACGGTGCCGTAATGTATCCATCATGCTGTCAGAGCTGCGGACGTCAGCGCCAGAGTTACCGCTAGTAGGTATACATGGTGTTAGGGTACTAAGTCAAATCTTTCGCGCAGTTGCTCATTTTTAACTTGGGGCTCTTCTAAAGGGAACCTCGCTTCTTCTTAGCGAGTGGATTCTTGAGTGGAATAACGACCCAAAGAACCCTGGTGTCAGAGTTTTCAAACCTCCTAGTGCACAGCTATTAGGCCTCTGACATGGTTTGAGTAATGACCACTATCAAAGACAGCGACCTCCTCCAGCGAATCCTTTCTGCTTTTCGGACAATCAGGTGATTCAGCCTGCCAGTGATGCCTGCAATGTCCTAACCAAACTGGGGTAAACCTCGCAAAGTGATAAATTGACAAATATCAAGTTTGTGCTCCCCTCTGGGAATCGAACCCAAGACCTCGGGATCGTAAGCCCATGGCTCTGACCACTAGACCACGGAGGCAGTTACCCACCTCGCTTACGAACCAAGAGAGTTAAGCCCCAATCAAGCAACTTGCTATTTTCCATCGAGTTTACTTCAACGTCGATTCTGTTACAATTTACTTTTTAAGAGTATGATCATTTTGTAATTATTATAAAGTTTTCCCTACATAATATTTATACGTCGCACAAGCAGCGGCAGAATAAGGTGGACATGTTATATTGTAACAAGTTGATGTTTCTGTACCTATTCTAACAAACAAATATAGTAGATATTACGACAAGTGCACAAAACAAGCCATTTTTGTATACAGTACAGTCTACTATTAAATTATTTTTGTAACAATAAATTAAATAACTATTATACTTTTCTTTTAAATATCGTTTTATGCCATTAAAAACACATAAAGCAAATAATTTAAAGTAAGTATTATAAAATAAGAAGTTCGATCTATGAACTTCTTATTATGTCTTAGAAGGTTTTTATGAGTAGATAATTTTTTGCCCATATGCACAAAATTCAATTTTGTGCAGCCTACGCCCTACACAACATACCGCTTTCAGAGCATGAGAAGTGTAAAACATATATTTCATTTTATATCGCGTGGGTCTAGTTAAGACCAATTACGAGTACGTAAACAAAATCATCGACGGATGATGATGATGATGGAAACAAGGGATTCGAGGGTTACAGTGTATTGTAATTTAGGCGATGGGCTGACAACCTGTCACTATAGCATTACACTTTTAAATCTAAAATTGCCCTCAATTTTTGTCAGACATGACGAAAGCGCCTTTTACGAGTCGTCTAACGCTGTGCCTACCCCGTAAGGAATAAAGCGTGATTTTATGTATGTATGTATGATGATGGTCCAGTTTGCATGTAGAACTGACCAACAGCTAAAGTTTTTCCCGATCGCTGGCAGTAGTTTTCCCTAACACCTGGTATATTCGACGGCATCACGTTACCTGCTCCCGCCATTACGCCCCGTTTGTTTGCGGTTGGAGACGCGCGGCCTTCACTGCCCGCAGTCCGCGATGCATCATTCAAGAAGCCATATTTTACTAACCTACACTACATGTTAGGAAATGACTGTGCGTGTCTTAGGTCTGCATAAACATAAGTCATATTATAAGGAACCTCAAGAGCCCGATGGTGTAGTGGATAGGGCCGCTGCCTCCTGAGCGGGAGGTCGTGGTTCGAATCCCACCACGTACCAATGTGTTTTTCGGTTTTCGAATTTCATATGTACGTTTATTCGGCGCTTTTTCCGTGCTTCGGAAGGCACGTTAAGCCGTTGGTCCCGGTTAATATCGTTTAATACCGTAGATATTAGTCGTTAAGCCATGTCAGAGGCCAGTGCTAAGCATTGGCGGCTTGAAAACTCTGACCTAATCTAGGATTTTGTCTGGTTTCTCTTCTGGGTTGCGGAGGTCAGATGGCAGTCGCTCTGTGTAAAAACCAGTACCCTCGTTCAATCCCCTAGATTAGGTAGCCGACCCCGTAAGATACGGGATAAGGCTAGGGAGATGATATTATAAGGAACCTCAACACATTCAGTCAGAAAGGAAAAAACATATAGTTTTGTTTTTGAACCAATGACAGATCAGAACTGGTTGCTTGTAACCATCTACCAACATAACGGCAACGTTCGGGAAAGGCCAGCCGTTGAGCCGTTGCTAACAGTGTTGTGTACGTGCAGCAAACCACGGTCACGTATAATGATCGCGCGCAGCGTTGATTCATCAACGCGATACAACGCGCAGCAACGGGCACGGCCGACTCCTCATTCAGAGAAAGCTCCGTAATTGTACGCAGAACGCATTTGCCTGCAGGGCAAGTATTCTATGCCGACGACACGATCAACATACGCAAGGCATGAACATGCAAGGCGTGTCCATCTGTTATTAACTCAAACAACAGAGAATACACCGAACCTCCGGAAGTCTAGTGATCTGTTTCCGTTTCGGAAGTTAGGAAATGGAATATCCGCTTATACGACTGACTGATCTTTGTCATGTTATTTACTTAGGGCCTAGGTCTGCCACCTATTTATACCTAATTGAACCAGTGGGAACATTAAGGATTGAAACAGATAGACGACTGTTGGGAACAAAGGCTGCAGCACGCTAGTATACAGACGACATATTTATCAAGTCTAGTCGGTATTAGTTACAACAGTCTACTGCTAAATATGGGTAGTATTCTTTTGTGTTATCGACTTTTAAAAACCCTGCCTGCGTGATGACATACATATAGTCACGCCTTTATCCCTAAAGGGGTAGGCAGAGCGTAAACTACCTAAACAAAGGTTGTCCCGTCACGTCTGACAAAGTTTAGAGGATTATTTAAAATAGGTGATATGCTAGAAGATATTGCTGTAGTGACAGGTTGTCAGCCCTTCGCCTAAATTGCAACATCTAAAACCTTCAGATCCCTTAGCTGATTTTTTCAGAATGCCCGGGAGGAAATCCAGCTGGCACATTTTAATTGTTTTCTCTCGCTCCCAGTCCAGCAGTGATGAAATGAGGTTATATTATTGTAACTGTCGGCACATGTTGGATGTCAAGTAATGCGTGACGTGTACTGACTGTGCGAGGCGAGCCACTCGTTGAGGTCGAGCCCGCGCGGCAGCTCCACCAGCTGGCGCATGTCCAGCTCGGGCAGCTTGCGCTCCAGCAGCGCCTCCTGCAGGTACAGCTTGGGGTCGCCCGCGCCCGCGCCCGCCGCGCCCGCCTCCCCCTCGCGCTCCTTGCGCCGCGCCTTCCTGCAACACAACCACAACAACCGTTAGGTTACCATACATACATACATATAATCACGCCTTTATCCCTAATGGGGTAGGCAGAGCGTAAACGACCTAAACAAAGACCGTTCCGCCTCGTCTGACAAAGTCTTTAGGGCCATTCAAGAAAGATTTGTACGTATATTGCTGTAGTGACAGGTCGTCAGCCCATCGACTAAATTACAATATACTGAAACCCTCAGATCCCTTAGCTGGTTTTTACAGCATGCTCGGGAGGAAATGCAGCTGGCACATTCTATGTTTTTCTCTCACTCCCAGTCCAGCATTAAAGATAATTAGGTTACCACTCGACACATATACCGGATATAAGTAAAATAATATGGAAATGACACAGAACTTCTAGGCTTGTATCCAATCAGTGTAGCCTGGGCCATGACTGCTGACTCTAAAAAAAATTCAAAGCATCGGCAACACCTCCCGTACCCTGTAAATGTGTCCAACTACGCCTGTAAATACAGACTACCAACGGACTTCTTGACGATAATATGTTTGTATCAATATACCTACAGGAATAATTTAAAGTAGAACATTTCTAAATATGGAACATTTACAAGTACCCAGTCGTTTTAAAAACATTAATAAAGCAGCAACTGCGATATTATCGCGTATTGACCTTGATTTAATTTCATTTAGGAAATAAATATTTACGACTGATGATGATGACAAACGGATGCGTAAATTACGATTGTTTTCATTCAAAACATTTACGTAGGTTACAATAAATTGGACTAAATCAAACGGTAGTAAAATAGATACGAACAAACACAAAAAAGGGTAATATTTAACAAAAAGAAGCTATAAGAAAGAGACAAACAAATAATACTACAATTAAAAAATGACAAATTTTGTAACGAAGACAACTATCAAAATGGAATTCCTTGTTTATTTAAGTTATTGGTCTTATTAAAAAGAATATGTTGAAAACGTAACCATTAAAAAAATCACGTTTGACATTTTGGTAAAGTAGTTGTGACACAAAGCCTACTTGTAAAATCGTTAATTAGCACATAAAAGTTCCCATTAAATTAATTACTTACACGGCAATTCAAGTTAATTATTTGCTCAATTTGTTAAGTAATATTTTTGAGTCACATACGATAATTAGTATAGGTATTGTTTTATCTTTGAATCATCCACCTTACTTAGTCATCAGGTAGTACCAGCTAAGTGGCACTCCTATATGTAGATATTTTATCACACTCTATCAGGGTATTTGTTATCGTTACTTTATCAATATGTTTTGACCAGAAATTGATCCTTATCCAACTTTCTGTAACTAATTACTAAGTAGCATGTCAAATCTTTATTAAAAAAACCCTTGTAAATCCCATAACAATTCTGGCGATCAATTCATAGAATTTTTACATGTAATCTTTGGCGATTGACTACGATTGTATCATGTGTATCAAAAATTGCTAATTGGGAGCAGCCGATTTAATTCTTAGAAATGAAGGTTAACGATAAAAAAATAATGCCAATGAGGTTAGGTTTGTATAAGTA
This sequence comes from Scrobipalpa costella, assembly GCA_949820665.1. NCBI lineage: Eukaryota > Metazoa > Arthropoda > Insecta > Lepidoptera > Gelechiidae > Scrobipalpa > Scrobipalpa costella. Next base: position 25,769,313 of record OX463298.1, read on the forward strand.
TATTTCATCTGCATCGTCACATCCATGCCAAGTGGGAGTTTTACTCCACTAGTGGCGGATTGGGAACGCGAGAGAGATAATCCGCTGAAGCTAGCGGCTATTGTTCCAACCACCATTCATTGTATGTGACTCCGTTGAAACAGATCCGAGCAGCCCTGAGCACAACTGGCAATCGCAAGCACACAACACAAAGGTGGGCAAGTTTTATCTAAAGGATAATGTTATCGGTACTTTTATTGTACGCTGTTAATTCTCCCGGAATATATTTTGGAAGAGATTACGAAGTCCGCATCGTAATAACTCATGGCATTTATATAAATGGCATATTTTAGAGGACAATGTAGCAGCTGTCGAGGTTGTTGCACTTCCAGTACGAGCAAGAGTCGAACCCAGGACACGTGCGGGAAGGCTAACGGACGGATGTGATACCGCACAAGTGTATACCCAACCACCCGCATTGGAAAAATAACGGAAACAAGGCATTTCTTAAACACCCACGTGCAATACGGGTCATACAAACGAACAGAAGTCTCAGACGACAAACATCAACATAAAAAAACCGCACACGACACAAACAAAAATACCACGGCAGCTTCTAACATACTTTTATTTAAAGACTGCATGTAGGTTAGGCACGTAAATTGACTATCTAACCCAAATCCGAAGTCAAGCCCTGAAAAATCTGAAACCGAGCAGAGCATTTAGCAATCTCCCAATAACCGCACGAAAGATCTAATTTAAAACTTAAAACAAAAATACAAATTGTATGCAACAGAATATAAAACATAAACATACCTATAGTACCTTCTGTGAAATAAAATCAAACACGTCAGAAGTTTCATTTTATAATATCACGTTACACTAAAACAAAAACAAAACAGGTGGACACAATTATAATAGTACCACCACCTTGCACGTCACAGGACCGACTGAGGTACTGTAGAAGTGTACGAGAAGGAAAACAATAGGTCATTCCCAAATTACAAGGGTGTCGTTGGTAAAGGGATTCCCAGGAAAAGGGATTCCCAGGAAAGGAAGCCCGATGACGTCGTCGCCTCGACTCGACAATCGCTTGACCTAATCGACGCGCGAAATGAGTTTCCTTGATAAGACCCTCGTGAACGCCATGGTCGATAAGTAAACAAGTTAAATCGCGTCACACTTGATTTTATACTTATCGCACTTACATCATATCGTGGTATGGATTTGCGATATTGCGAATAGGAAAAGGCGTCTCATATTTTTATGACCAGATCAATCAAAATGTATACGACGTATAATTAATTTGTTGTACACCTGTGTCGTTCACAAATAACATCCAAATCATGAAAGTGGTATCTATTGATGATATTATAATGAACTGAATTTATATTTGCATAAGTAGATAAACAAACTAGCTTTTTTTGAAAGCTGTAGTGCCGCTAGCGCTCCGTGAACCAAACGAAACGAGTAGTCATCATTAGACAACTTTTGGTCAGATTAGGTCAGTAAGTAAATAGCAAGCGAGGGCCTTTCTGTGAGACCAGTCAGACCATCATTAGCATTACTCTCATCACGGTGACGACGACTTGCTATTTCTATTCGGTATTATTCGAATCCACTTTCTAAGTCTGTGGATTAGTATAAGAAAGAATAACGCTGATAATTCGACGAAGAAATTTTCACATCAACCATTCAAAGGAAGCCTATAAACAACAAAGAATTGGTAATCTTCGCATGAGAAAAGCGCTTATCTTCCTGCAACCTGCCAGAGTGATTGTTGGCTTATTTCAATGTCAACAGCTGTAGTACAACAGGCCCCTTTATATCAAGTCCAAGTGTCAAGTAGTGCGGCCAGCCCGCGCCGAGCCGGCGGACAAGGCCGCGCGTCACGGTCGCCGGCCACCACCGGGTTCCGAGGCTTCGAGCGAGGCCTTCAGTTCAGCTCAACACACTCCACGAACAAGCTCTAGTTGTCACCACTTGGAAAAAAATATATATACCTAACGCAGTACACGTTGCGACCGCACAAATTGCACAACGTCATGACAGATGGACAAGCGATGGATCGATGAAATGACACAGACTAATTTCGCTTCATTCACTGAGGTAGAGGTTCCGAGAAGATGGCGCTCACCTGAAGGGTACGGCCGAGTAAAGATATGAGGGCAGCGAGAAGAGCACGCCCAGGACCACCGCGTGGCACATCGCGTCGTCAGCCGCGCCGCGCGCGCACTGCCGCCGCCGCGCCGCGCCCGCGCCGCCGCCCCGCGCCTCCTCACCACACCCGCACGCGCCCACGCAAGTGATACAGCGGTGTGAGTGAGTTGTGACCTCACGTCTCACGGATCGTATGATCCAACATCGATTCTATACCGCTATCATCGTCAACCGGTCCCAGTCGGTCTGGTCTTTTCCATTTATACACAAACTGGTACACACAATTACAATAAGCATGTGGTTTTATTTGCAATTACAGTTTATCAGGTCATCCACCATTTCTCCAATTCCAAGAATAACGTTGCACAACACAAGCAAATATATAGTTGTCTTGTCTGTTGTAACGTATAGGTATTCAATTACTGTAATGAATAATTAAGGAAATATTCTAAATATTGGTGATTCTAGGTAGATTAAGACATGAAACTTTGATCAAATACATATTGGACAATAGGAATGATCTACAGAACAATCCCTTTTCTGATATCGATGATGCCGACTGTCCCTTGTCGCACAATTCTTCAAGTGATTTGGCTTTGGTTTGTTGTTGGCACGCGTCGTGACTGCCGCGGGAAGTGTCGTCGTGCGCCCGGTACGTACGGGAGCATTCACCCCGAACACGTCAACCTCTCGAGTCGACACGGTTCCAACCACCACCACTAATTCTTCATACTCTCGTTTCTCATAATCGAGAAATAATTATTCAACTGTTCTGTTAGTGTTGGTTGACGGTTCGGCGCCGTTGTCGATCGTGAGGGGAGCATTTACCCCGTCCGACCACAACAACCTCTCTTATAGACAGGATGCCACACAACACCGCTAATTCTTTAATCTCGTCTCGTTTCTCATCTTCGAGAAGCAATTCCTCAACCGTTGTTACGATGAGTAAGGCGGTCTGATGGTGTTGGTAGTTAGCACAGGCGCCAAGCCGTGTCTATTGTCAATCGTGTACGGGGAGCGTTCACCTCCTCGACGACACATAATGACAGCTCGAGTAGACGCGATGCTAACCACCACTGCGAAAGTTACTGTTTCAGCATCACCCATCTTTAGATCAAGACCATGACGATGAATCAATTAAATAAAAACGTTTGTTTAGGTCGTTTACGCTGTGCCTACCCCATTAGTGATAAAGGCGTGGTTATATGTATGTATATGTATGAATTTGAAACAACGGTCGTGGAACTAGTGTATGGTACACCAGCGTGGAGTAGATTAGTGGCGCTGGTGTGTTGCGGATTGCGGGCGAGCGGCGCAAGCGCGCTGCGGTGCCGCGGCTCACTTTCCACGCGGAAGTAGCGCCGCAGCTGCGCGCGCGCACAGCCCATCGCCACCAACAACAACAAAACAACTCTATACCATAACATCGGTCTTTAATCATACATACATATAATCACGCCTTTATCCCTAATTGGGTAGGCAGAGCGTTAACGACCTAAACAAAGGTCGTTCCGGCACGTCTGACAAAGTTTTGAGGGTTATTTAAGACTAAAGATAGATTTTTCGGTATATTGCTGTAGGGACAGGTTGTCAGCCCATCGCTCAAATTGCATTCACTGCAAACCTCGGATCCCTTAGCTGGTTTATACAGCATGCCCGGGAGGAAATGCAGCTGGCACGTTCTATGTTTTTCTCTCACTCCCAGGCCAGCATGGAAGAATGGTCTTTAATCACTTATTTCTCTAGGTATTATAGTGTTCCATTCCAGGAGTAGGTTTGAAGCAATTAAGTTCTTTATCGGTAATTTTATCAAATTGATTGCTGACCCAGAGTATTTAATTTTTACTTTGTTGAATGTTGTTTAAACATAATCCAAAGTTCTTGAATCTATTACCTTAACAACAAAATAAAATAATAATTCTATTTTCTTGGCATTTAAGTAAAAATCTATCGAAGATACAGCGATTATGCAAGCTTACTCAAGGTGAACAAGATTAATAAAAGGTCAGCTCTGTTATGTTTTTTACTATTTTGACAAATTCAAAACAACTCATACGACCAGAGATCCACTCACATCACGAGGTGTTAGACATCAGGAACGTAGGTAGCTACAAATATATTATTTTAACTATTTCTCTGGGCTTTTCATATGCAGGTTAATATTTATAAATTTAAGACAATATTAGAGCCAGATGTGTACTGAGGGATGGATGTAAAAGTTATGAAGTCGGGATCACAAATACATATAATCACGCCTTTGTCCCTAGTGGGGTAGGCAGAGCGTAAATGATTTAATAAAAAGTCGTTCCGCCACGTTTGACAAAGTTTTCAAGAATATTAAAGATAGATTTTTAGGCATATTGCTATAGTGACAGGTTGTCAGTCCATCGCCTAAATTGCAATATACAGAAACCCTTGGACCCTTAGCTGGTTTTTACAGCATGCCCGGGAGAAAATGCAGCTGGCACATTCTATGTTTTTGTCTTGCTCCCAGCCCAGCATGGAAGGACACAAATATTTGATACAAATTACATTTTCGGTATGTATTATCCTTCCATGCTTATATTATTCTTCCATACTGGACTGGGAGAGATAGAAAAACATAGAATGTTCCAGCTGCCCTTCCTCCCGGGCATGCTGTTGAAGTCAGCAAAAGGGACTCGAGGGTTACAGTGTATTGTAATTTAGGCGATGGGCTGACAACCTGTCACTAAAGCAATACATATTACAATCTAAAATTGCTCTCAATTTTTGTCAGACGTGGCGAAAGCGCCTTTTACGAGGCGTTAAACGCTCTGCCTACCCCGTAAGGGATAAAGGCGTGATTTATGTATGTATGTATGTATTATCATCTCTATGGCGTCACCACGCCGCGCCGCCGCGCCGCTGCCGAACGGTAAAGTATGGTACATACTCGTATTGCCGAATCGTCAAAACTTACAATAACATGCGTCGCTATTACAAATAGAACAATCTTACAGGATTTACGAATCATAATCAGTTCGAACGAAAAAGACATGAGCTCTGCATACAAAGTAATGATGATGACGGTTAGTCAGGTAATTCGCATTAGATCCACGTTATAAACAAAATTATTAAAAATATTAAAATATTTTTTCCATGCTGGACTGGGAGTGAGAGAAAAACGTAGAGTGTGCCAGCTGCATTTCCTCCCGGGCATGCTGTAAAAACCAGCTAAGGGATCTGGGGGTTTCAGTATATTGTAATTTAGGCGATGGGCTGACAACCTGTCACTACAGCAATATACGTACAAATCTATCTTAAATAACCCTCAACACTTTGTCAGACGTGGCGCAACGTCCTTTGTCTAGGTCGTTTGCGCTCTGCCTACCCCATTAGGGATAAAGGCGTGATTGTATGTATGTATGTATTAAAAATTGCCTAACCCTTTCAAATGGAATGAACGTCCATGATGTTATATAAGCGCCATGGCTCGGCTGTACTCGTTGTGTGTGCAGTGGCAGCCGACATCATGTGGTTAGATGCTATCGTTACCAAACCGTTTATCTGGTACTGCGGTGCCCTAGTTTCCCGTTTCACATTTGCCCACACGCTGTTGCCACGACGGTGATAAAATTGATATAATATTTCATCAGAGCTTAATCGCAAGCTTCATTGCTTGTAGCTTTGACGCATGGCATACTCTCAGTTTATTTAGGAGCATTATCGAGCGCCAGCGAGATTCTGATGAATTTGAGTTTTAAAATTTGCAAACAATGAACAAGTGTGCATTCAAAATGAGGTTCGTATCGTAACAAGGTTGCGAAAGCAGTAATTACCGTTACAAATATTGCAAGACAAAACATACATGTCTCAAAAGACGAAACAAAGTCCGGATATCGTAATGTAGGACATTTGTTTAATTTATCAATAGCGTTCTAAACGTAAAATTGACAACAATAAGTTCTCTATTATCTGCAAACAAAGCATGCATATTGCACCCATTCAGCACGCGCAGGTAAAAATGGTGAGCAAGTTACCGGAAACACATCCAGAATCATAGAAACCATTGTAGCCTCTTCTCAGAATCTTTGAGATTGAATTGGTAGGAGCAGAATGATCATCAATTGACTTCCATGCTGGCCTGGAAGCGAGAAAAACATAGAATGTACCAACTGCATTTCCTCCCGTAAAAACCAGCTAAGGGTTCCAAGGAATTCTGTATATTGCAATTTAGGCGATGGGCTGACAAACTGTCACCACAGCAATATACCTACAAATCTATCTTAAATAACCCTCAAAGCATTGTCAGACGTGCCAGAACGACCTTTGTTTAGGTAGTTTACGCTCTGCCTACCCCATTAGGGATAAAGGCATGATTATATGTATGTATGTATGTATGATCATCAAGCCAGTAAGTACATGCAGTTTTGACGTCAATGGGAGATGGTTGGGTAACCCTCACCGCTCACAACGAACAAGTGTTCAAGGATACCACTGATAATACACACGCACCAGGAAAACATTCAGCGTAACTATGGATTTGCTTAACTACTTCGCTTCGCTGAACAAATCCTTTTATTCACTAATTAATAGATTGAACACATGTTTATTACAGTAAATAATAAAATAACCAAATGCAAAGGTAGAGCCCGATGGTGTAGTGGATAGGGTCGCTGCCTCCTGAGCGTTTATTCGGCGCTTTTTCCGTGCTTCGGAAGGCACGTTAAGCCGTTGGTCCCGGTTAATGTCGTTTAAAACCGTAGATATTAGTCGTTAAACCATGTCAGAGGCCAGTGCTAAGCATTGGCGGCTTGATAACAAACACTTAAAAAATTGATAGGATTGGGTCTAGTTTCCGTTCTGGGTTGCGGACATCAGATGGCAGTCACTCTGTGTAAAAACCAGTACCCTCGTTCAATCACCAAGATTAGGTAGCCGACCCCGTAAGATACGGGATAAGGCTAAGGTGATGATGATGCATAAAATAACCAAACATACATGTTGTTTATTGAATGGCGAACTAATTAATGTACGTAATTGAATTTTTGACCAGACAGTTTCAACTACCATGCTGGGCTGGGAGCGATAGAAAATTATAGAATATGCCAGCTGCATCTCCTCCCGGGCATGCTGTAAAAATCAGCTAAGAGATTCGAAGGTCAGTATATTGTAATTTAGGCGATGGGCTGACAACCTGTCACTACAGCAATATACAGATCTATCTTATACAACCCTAAAAAGTTGTCAGACGTGGCGGAACGACCTTGTTGTAATCGTTGACGCTCTGCCTTACCTATTAGGGATACAGTCGTGATAATATGTATGTATGTATGTATGCAGTTTTTACTGACGACAATCGTACCAATTTAAAAGGCTACGATAATGTCGTCGATATACATTTTACAACAGAACGAAAGCAATTCGTATAGGGCAGGTCACAAGTATGACAACACTTGGCACTTTCTCACAGAGCACTTCGAGACTAATGAGTCGGTCGAATGTTCCAGTTGTTCTGTTGGAGCTTGCCATTCAAGCCTATAACCTGACTATTCTAATGTCTAGCTGTCGATCTATACTGTAATGCGATCTAACTTGTAAATATTTAAATTGAGAATTGTAAAGGAAAATATTGCAGAGAACATCTCTATACCTGTCGAGTTTTGCTAGAAGATTAATAAGCATTTTTTCTTTTAGATTCGGTAATTGAGTGTGCACAACAAAACAAATATGGATTGAACTTTTGCCGCCAGGATTTGGTTGGACTCTGTCACTCTTATTAAATACGAGGGGCAGGTAAACTTTCTGAATATTGATTGTTGAATGATATGACTGGGGCATGCCTTAGTAGAGACAGATATACGGAGTGTAAGGGACAGCGTCCCGCAAACTGATAGGAGTTACTCAGTCAACGGAACTGAATAACTCAGCAGGTTTTTTTTTTCAGAAAGTAAAAAAAAGAAACGACCATACAAATTGTCGGATCGAGGTGGTCATTTTGTAGTGAAGACCAAAATTTTTCATCGCCTGAAAGAAATTCCTGCTATGTCGCTTACATCCAGTATTAGGAACAGATTAGATGCAACTTCTGTTGTAGTTTCCCCTAAAGTATTAAAGTATTGTATTACATACAACTGCCAGTGGGCTAGCTGGAAGAGATCTCTTCATAGAGATAAGTTCGCCCTTGCATACCTTTCTGTAAACTTCATTTCTTGTATTTTAATGCAATAAAGAATACATATAAAGCTCCAGTGCATGCAGTCGCGGAGGTATCAGCAGTTAGCGGCTGGCCGCTCAGCGAGACACGTACTGGCGACCGCGATGGCGACACCGCAGCGATACAAGGACGTGTTGCCAACGAGCTGCGCGCCGGCGAGCTGGACGCCATGAGCGCGCTAACGCAACCACAGAACCGCTGCGAGCCGCGAGACACGACACTTGCTGCTCTAAGCCTGAGGCAGCTTCTACTGCGTAAGTCGAGCTTGATTTGGATTTGGAGTCGAAGCTAAGGGATACGACAGCCTAGCTGCTTGCTTGACATGATCTGATCGTCGTTGAACGATTTATTTGTGAGATTTAAATTAGATGGAGGGTGGGTTTGGGTAATAAAAGTATCTATTACTATTATTACATTGACCTACGTATTGTATTCTTATTTATTTGTAATTTTAATTTTGAGCTTTGTACCTGACAATAAAAAAAATACTATTTTATATATTTATTTAATAAAGTAGAGTTGCTAGTTTTATGGCAACCCTACTCAGAATTTTTGCGTCACGAGCATTGATTAATAAACTTGATAAAAAGCATTGTGTACGTGCTAAAATAAAATAAAACCATCTGGCACACATAATTAAACCAATCAATGCTTCGCGTTTGACCAACCAAAAATCAGAATAAGTAAATGAAGTTAATGAACGTTGACCCTATAGCAACGGTTTGTTACGAGAGCACAGGAGTGAGGAGTGCAGAGGACTCGTGACGTCACACACGTGTTGCTGGGAGTACGGTGCGGGAGTGCGAGGCCAGGCGGCGTGACGTCACGCGCCATGCGACGCGCCGCCGAGCTACACGACTGGCCACAGTTCGCAAACCGGTCCATAAACGCTTTAGCACGGCCTCGATATAGCATCAATCGATATATTCAAGCAAAGACTAAAATTATACCCATACGACGAAAAGTGAAACTTAAATAGCGCCCACATTTACAAAACAGGCTCGGCCATTTTACATTAAAATATTGAGAATAATGGTTAGGTCAAGGCTTTTCAATTCATAGCCGTGATGGTTGGTTATCTCCAGTTGTGGAACATTAATTAATATGTCATACAGAACCCTTCCATCTGATTCCCTCTATGCTCCCGCCCGACCCCCATCAACATAAATAATCATGTTGTTAGTAGATACAGTATTCAGCAATACGGAACTTCCCTCTAGTTACGTATCTAATCAAAACTGGCGCAGAAATAAACAACAATAGCGCCTTGTTAACCTCAATAGCACCAGCGCTCGTAACTCTTTTAATATGACGACAGCCTTCCAGCCAATGAGGCTCGAAATCCAAGCAGCTCACGTTTCCACAGTATCAAAGATTGGGGTGCAAGGTTGCGGCGACCCTGACCTTTTTCAATCCGCTGTGGTCGCCAAAAATCGTAACTGCGCATCGCATTCTACAGCAGGCTTGTCACCCCTCCTCACCCAGCGAAGGCAAGGCTCTATTCTTGTATTAATTACCCTTTCCCTTGCTTTGCGTTTTAGCTACGTCGCAAATTCGCAACAAGAACGGGGTTCTGTTTATTTTGCAAATGGGTTTCAATTTTGGAGTTTGAAAATATAAGCAAATGAATTGGTCAACAGATATTATTATTTATTAAGTGAGTAGAAGTTTCCTGGACCATCAATTTAGCGCGTGTATCGATTGAGACTATAACGCGAGTGGTCCGAGCACTTTTACCGTCGCTGGATCCGTGTTGCATCGTACAGGTTATTCCAATTTGAATATTTACTGTTCTTTATCATCATCATCTGACAAAATTAACAGGAAATTACCATTCTCGTAACCTGATTTGAACAACATTATAGTGATAGTCATCAGCTCGATGTCTTGAGTTTCTACAAATGATTGAAGCGTATCGGATGGAACGAACATCGTGATCAACATCGACCTAACGGACTTTATGCCGTAGCTTCGGGCAACTCACAGATCTAATAACTATTAGATAATGACGGGAATTTTACAGTTGTAAGCTTAGATGTTGCATAATGACTCGTTTCAAATCCACGGCACGGCACGCATAACGGTATTTCATCGAGCTATCTTTACGACAACAAAACTAACCAAATTGAAAGCAATCGAAGGCAGTAAAGCATCATTCCAGTTCAAGATCATCAATCAGACACAGCTGTTGTCAATAGAAGAACATGTGAAGGACTAATCGAAGTTTGATTTGTCTGAATTGTAGTGCGTGTCATGGATCGTAGAGGGAATGGAGCCGTCTTGTCGCGGCGCTGTTTCCGCTGCATGCTCCAGTTCCCAGACATTGTGCTGCTCGGCTCGGCGGCCTCGTCGCGCGCCGCTAGTGCCGCCAGCGCCGCCGCTTGCCGAGCGTGGACCGGCAACAACCAACAAGCGCCCGAGCCGCGGCGCCGCCGGCGCCCTAATCCTAATTGCAAATCTCATCTACTTCTGCCAATCGGCTTTCTAAAAACATAACCCACCTTCTGCGTTTTGAATCCTGCTTTCCATCAATACTCGGTCTGTCTCTTTTAGTCTTGTTGCAATCTTGTTCTATTAGCCGGTGCGATTTTACTTCGTGAATCGTGATTCGACATAAGTGGTAGCTCGTTACTACCACCGTTTTGCCACACGCATTGCCATAAAAATGTCAGTAAGTGCCGTTACAAAGAAAACATAATAGTTCAGGTAGTATAATGTACGGTGGTATTATTTCATACCCACGGCACGGCACACTTAGCTGCGTGCTGTTATTTGCTTACAATGGCAACATTGCCCTCGATTCGGTCGGTGGCCGCACTCGCTCGCTCCGCACTGCGGCCCGGCCACGCCACGCCACCACCACGATAACTTTTAGTTCCGCAACTGCCTGAATTAGTCTTGCCTTGCGCGTTGCCTCGAAAAATGGAGCCGCGGGATTCATTTTATTGCCTTCGTTCGTCACATCGCATTTTATAACAATCATTGCTCTACACGAGCGCATTTGAATTATCACGGTGTTGTGAATGCGAGCGTGGTTTTAAAACATGCATTTATGTTTGATGGTTAATCAACCTACATGATTTTGTAGGAATTAATGTTTTTTATCTTGGTTTGGCATACACAGTTGGCAGGTTAGCATCTCGTCCATGCCGATCCAGTTCAGTGAGGACTCATCAAGTACACCGCTGTAGTGTCCGCTAATGCACACAATCGGATCGGCGCAGTAATCCAGTTAGAAGCAGCGGAGAGCTGTCAGGACGGTGCTGATGCGGTGATGCGGCGGTCGTCAGCTCGTTGTGACCGGCGGCGGCGGCGCGTGACGGCCGCAAGCCGCGAGCCGCGAGCCGCGGGCTGCAGGCCCGGCGCCGCTGACCCGCGCGTTACCGTTGCGCGCTATTGTGGCCGCGGGCGGCCGCGAGCTTTCTCTCACGGCCCCGCCGCCGCCCCGCCGCGGCGCCGCGGACCACAACTGCCGTCGTGCCCATGCGTTCATTCTAAACACGCTCCGCAACAAAACAAACCAAAACCAAGCCACGACCTTACACTTCTCAGTCATTTGTAATACATCCGTCTTTTGGGTATGTTGAAAATTTAATATATCGAGTGTTCTATTTACAAAATCCTCCGATCGCAAGTCAATATCATTTTAAATTTATCTAGCCCTGTAGTCGGTAACCCTCACTGCATGTTCTGTAGCTTAATTTTATTGCTCTCCCGTGGGTGGTACAAAATCCTTGATTAAGTATCACTACTTTAATGATATACCTACTAACCGACACACTAGAGGAATCATTTTGAAGCCCTTCTGCACCTGTTAACAAAGGTTACCACTATTTATATTCCCCTAAGTGTCAAGATGTCGGTTGCATGCATTTCAATAAACAGGTTACTACAATGCTGCTCAAGAATTATTTGAAATTCTTTGTTACGTGTTATGGTAGACATTTTTTCTTTTTTTAAATAATGTGAACGCATAAGTACTTAATATGATTTGTTCGGATAACATTAAAACACATGAAGCCTTACGACGATAAGAATAGTCAGCATAATGAGTTGCAGAGGTAATAGGAGTAACACGTTGTAACACTGGCAAATTAGCATATCATCTCCCAGGAGTGTGTTTATAACAAGCACCTACTGAGAATCGAGGCCAATTTGCACCAATTACTGTCCGCTAAGTGGGTCTCGTCCGAGACGACCTTCATGTACCACACCTCCTCCTCTTCTCACTCCTCGCACCGATACATCACCGCGGCAGCTGCTTACCAAAACACGAGCAACGAACCAGTGGCAGAACAGTAATTCGATTTAGAGGAGACTAACAAAACAGTCGCAAAAGAATCCTTACTTGGAAAAGTCTAGAAGGAATAACAAGATGCAATAAACTTCGTTCTGGCTAAATCCATCTATCAAGCGGCTGCACGACTAACAAATCGTAAAGCAAGCCTTCTGTATAAGGGACGAGCTGCGTGTCATAGATAGATCACATCAATGAAGAGTGTAATACTAGCTACAGAATACTGATACGAGTAAATGGATTGATATCTGTGTGTTTGCGTGCAACACTTCCATTCCATCAGGTGAACGCCAATTTGTCATGGAATATGGAGTCGAATTTTAAATGAGTGTATGGAATCTGGGTTTCGATATTGTGAGGTTCGACAACCTATTCGATCAAACCCTTTTCGAAATTGATTTGAAGTTGCAAAGGTTTATTTATAATTTTCTTTCGAAACTTTCACGTTCTTCCATGCTAGGAGCGAGAGAAAAACATAGAATGTGCTAGCTGCATTTCCTCCCGGGCATGCTGCTAAAACCAGCTAAGGGATCCTAAGGTTTCACTGTATTGTAATTTAGGCGATGGGCTGACAACCTGTCACTACAGCAATATACCTACAAATCTATCTTAAATAACCCTCAAAACTTTGTCAGACGTGGCGGAACGACCTTTGTTTAGGTAAATTTACACTCTGCCTACCCCATTGGGGATAAAGGCGTGATTGTATGTATGTATGTACATTCTTTGTTTAAAAATCATGACCTGTCAAGTAGCGAGTCGTTCGTCATCCCGCACGATTATATGTCTGTAATGTATGTACTCGTATGTACTTTCACGTTGGAGTTAGAGCAATAGGACACATAGATTGTGCGAGCTGTTTCTCTTCCCGAGAATAATTGAAGCAGTCAATTTTCCTTCTTGAAATTATCAGTATTTGTCAGAATTACCTAGCGAAATTAATATACCGCTCTACATCCGGACATGAAAAAGTATCTAAGGCCTAAGGATGAACTTTTGGCTTTCACAGAAAAGGCGATTTGATTTACTGGCCTCGTCTTCCGTGTTCGTCCAGGAGTAAATTGAGATACATTCCGATAGTGAAGAAAAGATGACAAGTAAATCGATTGAAATCAAGGAAGAGTGGAGCGTAGAAACTTGCTTGCAGTCAGCGGAGTGCGTCGGATCGATGTCACGCACGCGCAACGGCGACGCCGACGACGTTTCAAACGCTGCGCCTGCACAGAGGCCGCCAGCCGAAAGCCCCAGGTGACACTGGACTGCAAATAAGCATTTTGGCCTGGTAGCCAAGTAACTTGTACCTTCAATTTTCCTAATAATTCAATGCTGTAAATAAGCACATCGTTCATTCTGAGATACACTTTGATAACTATGCATTTTCGGATTTAAGGTATTAAGTATAATGTGTATCTCAAACTCAAACTAAAAAATAGGAGCTGAAAGGTTCTGCTACCAAAACAAGGTATTTCATCAACCCTATAGTTTAATACACTGATTGATTGCTATTTGTCAACAAGCCAGCCTTGTCGTATAAAGAGAAAATTAATAACCAAGAGTCATAAATGCGCGAGAATAGTGGACAATGCAAGGCTTACGCTGTGCTTTGTTACCTCGCCGCCGTCGCCGTGCAAACTCCAAGTTTGCACAATCACATCTAAACAAATTCAATCACAAGAAACCTGACAAAGCAAGACGCTCAAGGTTTCTGCAGAGCGAACGGAACACGGCTCATAGCGCGGCTTACACACCCACGCCAGGTGAGTGTTTGTTTATTTATTATCGTCACGTGTCATGTGCACGAACGAATATGTTTTGTGAGTGTGCATTGTAAACACAGCGCTTTTTGAACTTTTTAGAAAACACGCGAAGTATCAGCACAATTGTTATAAAATCTTCGTCAACATTTCCATTTCGTCAAGTCAAGGCCACTGATAGCAAGGTTACAACTCAATTAGTTTATCCAAACATTTCTAGCAATTACGCTAATGTTTTTTATGAATCAGTTACAATAATGAAATAGTTGAAGTAAAAAAACATGTTACATTTTGCTGAAAGCTGAAACAGTTTATTGGAATAAATTGTGTATTATGGTTGAGGCAGGCGAAGGACACTAGGGAACATAAATTTTACCTGCCTTAGAAAGTTTTCGTCTGGCACGAAATTGATGTATATCATTGCGACAATGATATGTTTTGTGAGCAAGAAACCGAGCGTATAAGATACCTCAGCGATACTTTTTTTGTGCACAATTTACACAAAAACCATTATTTCGCTACACAGATGTAAATCGAAAGGTGTTTATTGTGTTTGTGAAGAAACAGTGGCGAGCGATGTAGAGCGGAGAAAATGATTAAACTCATTATTCACGTTCATTTTGCGACATTCCCGGCGATTGTGAACGGTAGCTAATGTGCAGGTCACGTCACCACTATAAAACTAAAGGATCGATAAGCTAAATCACATTTATAATGCAAATACGTGAATTCTAAGTACGTAAACGAAGTTACGAAAGCCTCGGGAAAGGTTTGACCTGGTTGTTCAGTGCCCAAGTAGATGGAACTAGATTTATCCTCTGCTTTGGCTAATCCATAGCGCATTGAGAAACAGCGCGCAGTGGTCCGGCGGCGGCGGCGGCGGCGGCGGCGAGCACGCACCAGCGCGCGGCGGGTATGCGCTCTCACCGCGCGCGCCGCTCGTCTCCAGCCATCCTCGCTAGTCGCGATACAACCGCATACAGCACTCAATAGAATAACATCCATCTCATTCATTTCGTTGTGCAACGTGGATAATACTGATTCAAACAGTTACGAAGATGGATATCTCTTTAAAAAGTTAGCATAGTTTATCTTTCTGCTTCCTAAACTAGGTTTTGGAATCATAACTGCTCCATAGTTACAAAACTATCGCATTCGTCGGAAATTCGGAATAATATTGCGATATTTTAACTTAAACCGTTAAAAAAACGTATACGTACGATTCGTTCTAATAAATGAATAATGTTACTTCATGAAATCTGTCAAAGCGTAATCACAACGAAACCAAACAACAGTGAAAGACACAAACACGCTTACTTATGTTTACTAACGGAAAGAACTGAATATACAAAAACAAACAGCAGCTGATGTAAGCGAATCAAAGTGCGCAGTAGCCGTCGATTGCGGCTGGCAGCAGGCAGGGTAGGCTATACTCAAAAAATCTGGGAAGATTTCAGATACAGTTTCTTTAGCTTTTCTTCGGAAAGGCATCTGTCGCGGCTATCTTCTTAGATTTTACAGAGTTATAGGCATGTTCCCGTCTGACCTCAGGGCTCGGGGCTCGTGTCGTGGAGCAGTCGGCGCCGAGTGCGGACTAGCGCCGGCCTTGACCTTTGGCGCAGTTGCCACTCCAGAAGGTCACCACAATATTTAGACTCCTCACTTGCCAGCTTACAATTCGCCTCTGTCATCAGGTGATCATTCCGATTCTCCAGACCTTAGAGGCAGTGTGATACCTACATGAGTACTGGGAATGAACAACGTATATCGCTGGTATTGTATGCAGGTAACATGACCATTGACATCGAAATTGCCGAAAGTAAAGACATTTGTGTGTACCTCGTTTATGACGCGCATAGTAATGAAGCAAGACCCCGTTACAACTCAAGTGGACTCTAGCACGACCATGACGACCGACAAATATAACATGAGAAATTGAGAATACGATGCTCAAATTATAACATGCCCCATTTTAATATCTAGGTAGTATAAAGTTAGACATATAAATAGGGAATGTTTACCTACCTATAACTTTGTACGAGTAACGAATGGACAGAAGGCAAGATAATTACATGGATGACATTATACATGTAACTAGCGAACATGAACCAGGACAGGAGATGAAAACTTACGCAACAAGTCCCCCGAGGAAGGCGACGGGTCCGCCGCCGATGAGGCGGATCTTGCGGTGGCACGAGTCGAAGAGCGACAGCCTCGCGTGCGGCGGCGGCGGCAGCGGCACCCCCGCCGGGCCCGCCGAGCGCAGCATGCCCGGCCGCTCGCTAGCCGGCCGCACCGCCGGCTCTGCCACTGTGTGCACCCGCGCTACTGGCCCGCGCCGCGTCTCGCATGGCAACACGTGCGGCTGACGACACGGTTCGCGCTGGACTGCCGCTCGCCCCGCGCCCGCCGCCGCCCGCCCCCCGTGCCATCGCCCTCCCCCTCGCCTTCTCCTGCCACTCCGACACCCACCCACAGCCCGTTTGTTGTGTGACTTTAAACAACCAACTTATCTTTATCGATCCTTAACTGCTGTGATGAGAACCTGATTCTTTCATCATTGCATCAGTGAAGTGATGCTCATTTGCATAAGCGCATCTTTATCATGCAGTACTTAAATCAAGTAGAGTCATCTAGCGGCCAAACAGTGTCAACATTATGTCGTATAAAAAACCAAGAAAACTTGGCCATTACGAAACGCTCTCCCAATCATCTGCAATCCAAGGTAAACAAGATACATTTAACGAAAAGTAGCCGATCAGCATAAGCTTACGTCACGATCGTCACACGAGGGGGGTACGGTGGTGGTAAAGGGCACATCAGCTGATCGGGAGCAGTCCCGCCGGCTCGGGCGCGCTCGGCGACGCTCGTTCGCCTTCGCCGCCGCACTCGACCGTATGACAAAGTACCACTTGTACTTTTGTGTGCTTTTGTTCTCTTTGCGTCACCGCACGGACGTGGGTTGACACTTCTTTTATTATCAGGTGGAAACGATATCCGTTGCATGCAACTAGGGAACAAAGGCTGGTTGAGTTGAAAGAACCAACACCAGAAAAAACGCCTTGGGTACATTAGTAATTTAGGCGAAGCACACATTGAGGTCCGCGCTACGTCGCGTAGCGCAGATATTGTCTATGCTCCATTGTTTAAACCAACTGCTCTCTGGTAAAAATAAACTTGCGAACCTCAATGTGTGCTTCGCCTTAGCTAAGACACACTTTTCTAAAGCAATTATTGAAAATTAATTAAAAGAATAGGCAACAGCAAAAAAGAGCCTTCAATAAGTAATATCGATAAGGGATTTTGCTGCTGAATTGCATCAATTTGCATCATCATGTGCGCAAACAACTGTCGTAGTCGTATCGCAAATAGAACAGTACGAGTTATACGAGACGCATCAACGATGAAAGCTACAATCACAAATAGTTACGTTCGTGACATGTTTTTGACGTGCCGACCAATGACAATGCTGGACTTGATCCGATTAGCACGTGCCATTACGACCGAATACTACAACAAGACGTATGTTAGATTTAGATCCTATCAGATCATTGAAACTTGTAATATCAGGAATGTGTTATAAAATTGGCTTCCCAGAAATTGTTGCGGAGGCTGCATCCTGACATCATTCATCACAATGTTCTTTAAGTAGTCTATTCCCCAATCTTAGAGGTAACTGGTCGTGTAAACCCCAATTCCAGGGGTTATACTAAGTGTTCAGAAATAGCCTGATTCACCGAATGAAAGAACTAAATAAAGTATCAAAAATCTAAACTATGGTTCTAATCTAAACCATGGTATTCGGTACGCGCTAAGACTCTATCAGGTCTTGATCGTTGCTGAACTCTTCGATTTCTGAAGGTCATCGTTTTCGTGTCCGGTCAGTCTTTGTTTTGAAAATCTTTTATTGGGGGCTTGAACCTTTGAACTAGGTTCCTCCATGCGTTTCTATCTTTAGACGACCGAAGATCACTGGTAGTGGAAATAGACTTATCAAAAATTGTTTTATTCTGTTACGTTGAGGAGCTTTGCCACGAGATTTATACATGCCAATTCAGCTCAGGATGGTCAGTTTGTCATTAAAATCACTCAGGGTGAGAAATAAGTTAAGTGATAATGATAAAATATCTGCCTTAATTGTCCGAATGCCACGAGGAGCACAAAAAAGCTAATAGATTACTGAAGAGATGATAAGATGGCGCCACAACCAATAAGAATATAGGTACTAGAATGCGGCAATGTTCATTTCCGATTCCAAGTTATGATACAAGTCGTTACCCACTGCAAACGCCATCCTTGAACAAACAAGCTTTGGTTCTCTCTTATGCCTTCATAATTAAGGTTTGTAAGTTATATCCCAAAACTCACCAAAGACAGTCCAGCATGCCGGCGCGCCGGCTCACCTGCAACAAACACCACGCGTCAGATCAGCCCTGCGCCGGCACCGCCAGCACCCCGCACCGACACCGTCACGACCCACGACCAACCAGCAACCAGCTACCGACCCACAGCCACCCGCCAGCCACTGCGACCAAGCTACCCGCAGCCACAAACTAGCGATACTAAATATACACCTTTGACACAAAACCCCAAAAGCAATAGGTGGGCAACTGCGAAAACTTGTATTAGTTTGCCAAGAAAAATACATTATACATACATCGTAGGTTGACGACCACGAAAATGTACTCATTATGTTTTTACGTTCGGCCGAGATCCGGATTTAACGGTGGATTAATGAACGCATCATTGAACGTTCAAAACAAAAAAACCTTATGACCACGTGCTCCATAAAATATTTCTTTAATATTGTCATGTACGTTTTCAAATATAAGTTTAAATATAAGTTTCTGAATTAAATAAAGGTATAAGGCACAAAAAACAATCAATCAATCATTAGTGACATTAGTAAGCACAAGATGGCGGATTGTCATTGGGGAAAAAACCTGTAAGTATTAGCAGCAAATAGAATAAAAACGCTTATGCAGGTTTTCCGTCGCTTGTAATTGTACGACACAATAACAGACGCAAAAGGCATGAGAATAAGAAAACAAACTGCAATGAAAAAAAAAACTAATCAAGAGCCAAGAGTACAATAATGACGCTGTTTTATAGCTTCCAATAATGTAAATTACAATTTTTAAAACAACATACTATAGAAATAAGAAGTGAATTTTCTGAAGACCCCAAAAATATATAGAAATCGTCTTAATCCTTGTTTATCTTTTGTGGCAAGCGAGCCATTATTTTCTAAATGATTGAACTTTCCAAATACTTTTATCTTTCGTTTTTCTGATTCAATGGCTTCGATCAGATTATGCAACCGACTTGACTGAATAGGTAGCTAGCTACGGTCAAGATGCCGAGATAGAAAAAAATAATTTTTTGAACAGTTTGTACAGAAGCTAAGCTAAGTTGCTATTGCTGATGATGAATGAACGATAGGTTTGACTCTTTCAAAGATTTCAACTTCTTTCATAGATTTTGATTCAGTTTCATTTTCTTCGATGTTTTTCATATCAATCAAATTAGCATTAAATTGGGGCGGAGGTCAAGCCAAGCAAAGTAATTAATTGGCTACTTGATCAACCGTACTGAATTGAGCATTTAAAACTTTTCGAATCATTATCGAAGCTTATGGGGAAAACCACAAAATACGAGCCATGGCCGCGAGGGAATTTTGTGGCTGATTTTTGAGATTATTATTTCCCAATTACGTCAGCCTTTGAACAGTTACTGCGCGCTTACACTGGTAGAGGTAGATATGATCGGTCGTGTCTCCGGCCGCCATGGAAACAACGTGACCAATCGACAGTTCACCAAAAATTTGACTCCAGCCAATTTGTTACATGATCAGTTGAGGTTGTCTCAACGATAGACCATTGAATTGTGTATGTCATACATAAAATGTGTTATTTATGTAGAGTTACATAAGGCCGAGAGGAGTATGTACCATTGATGTACAACTACAAAAAACTTGTTGGATTTGTGTTATTCTAGTACTTATGGAATGGTCGTCATCGTCAGTGAGTCATTTTTAAATTTGACCAAATCTTAAACGCGTGTTGCTTACTATAAACAAAAAATACCTCAATTGAAAAACAGTATGTTTTAACATAGTTCGCAACAGTAGGACATGGAGAATAATAATAGAAATATAGTATTTTTCCATCGGCAACCATAGGAAAAAGCGACCATAAAGAGGAAACCATAATTTCAGCGTACATTTTTCTTTCAGTGGTAAGGGGTTTCCGCGGCAGTGAGGTGTGAAGGGGGTGAGGGGAGGGAGGTGCGCGAGCGCAATTAAATTAGCAGGCAGCGAGTCGAAGAGACAATCAGTGCCGCTAGAGCTGCGTTCACCGCTCACCAGCACAACAACTGCACGAGTAACAACACTCTATCTCTCCGTAGAACACCTTCGTAGTAACCCAACTCATTGTTGTGAGTTGGGTTATCACAGATTTGCTTCAAGCTTATACAAATTTTGAAACAACAGAAAGTAGATGTTCCTATAATACAAAACCCTGAACTGGAATCAGGGAGGCAACTAAAGACATCGAAATTGGAAAGCGAGTTTGGCAGCGTTGATTGTCTTCTACACTCACAAGAAAGTGTTATTCTTATTACATCTATTGTTAAACTAATATTGTTAAATTGGAAAATAAACTACTTTATTATTTTATTTATTCTTGCAGTGAGTCAAAACGTAAATGGAAGCTCTGCAAACATTCTGCGAACCATGGAGCAAAGAAAAGTGATTGGCTGAGACACTCCAGGTTCATATAGCTTTGCCTAGCTCATGCTAAGAAAAGTTGTTGGAAATTGAAATATGTGATCATGATAAAGGATCAGGATCACCTAGATTAGGTAGCCGACCCCGTGAGATACGGGATAAGGCTAGGGAGATGATGATGATAAAGGATCTATGTCTGTGGGTACAGAGTTTAATACATACATACGTACATATAATCAAGCCTACATTCCTAATGAGGTAGGCAGAGCGCAAACGACCTAAACAAAGGTAGTTCCGACAAATCTGACAGAGTTTTGAGGGTTATTTAAGATAGATTTGTACATATATTACTGTAGTGATAGGTTGCCAGCCCATCGCCTAAATTGCAATATACTCAAAACCCTCAGATCCCTTAGCTGATTTTTACAGCATGCT
The DNA here is from genome assembly GCA_949820665.1 of Scrobipalpa costella. Classification (NCBI taxonomy): domain Eukaryota; kingdom Metazoa; phylum Arthropoda; class Insecta; order Lepidoptera; family Gelechiidae; genus Scrobipalpa; species Scrobipalpa costella. The sequence continues at coordinate 25,790,846 of OX463298.1, forward strand.
CGGGAGGAAATGCAGCTGGCACATTCTATGTTTATGTCTCGCTCCCAGTCTAGCATGGAAGTACAGGGTTTAATAAGCAGCACCAAACTATACACAATAATGCAAAATCATCAAAATTTTGCGAGCAATCTGCATACTGTTTGAATAAGTAGCTAATGTTCTAACATAAATACCTATCTCGGTTTACACATCACTAAATTCAGTGAAAATTATCTCATGCTAACCGTGAATGCTAAACTGTATTACTTATTTAGTGTTCGAAATGTCACGCATTTAGGCATGACGTCACATGGAAATGTTTACCGATGATCTGATCATCAAAGATACTTTTCATGAATGTTTTAAAAATATTCACATGGTTTTGTAACATCACTTGACAAAAATCGTCCAGTTTATTACGAAATCCATTTACTTTCTGGAGATCTTGGAGTCTAGTATCTCATCACCGTTGTGAAAAGAGAACCTCGGTGCCTGAAGAATGAAGGATTTTATTATCTGCTTTAAATGTGGTTCGAATAATGTAAATGTCAGTATCAGTACCAGCTAAGGGATCCGAGGGTTTCAGTATACTGCAATTTAGGCGATGGAAAACAACCTGTCACTACAGCAAAATACCTACAAAAATATCTTAAATAACTCTCAATACTTTGTCCGACGTGGCGGAACGACCTTTGTTTAGGTCGTTTACTCTCTGCCTACCCCATTAGGCATAAAGGCGTGATTGTATGTATGTACAAAACAGCCTTGATAGCTTCCGGATCTTGAAGCAGTAATTATATTCCAAGTGAAGTGATACAATGGAGCAGATTACGCGCAGTCCACCGCCAGTTGCTGTCACGAGTCCTCCTGACAGTTGGCGAATGATATTATCGTGAATTAACACTATGTTAAGAAAACACAGGATCTAACACCATCACATCAAGTGGTTCACATCCATATTCTAATTTCATTATAATCGTGCCAGCTCTGACGTTTAACTCTATTACTTTTTCGCCAAAATCAGTTGCTATAAAACATCTATAAAGTTAGGTATATGTTAGTAAATAATTTGTAGTACTCCATTTTCCATGTGTAAATAAAGGATGTAATATGATGAGATCACTGAAACATCAAACTAAAACAACAGAGCCAGCGCTTCACCAGTTATTTAAATACTGAACCCTGAAACACTGACAGCTAATTATGACTATTGATTCCCCTTCATGCAATGGCTCTAAATGTCCGTCAAGAAGGTGACTAGTAAAACAATTGTCTCTTGTATTAAACTTTCCTACAAATTATACATGAGTAAGTGGATCGGTGCGCTGTGTGACGTCACACAGGTGGAGTGATAACAAGCGATAACGATAAGTGTGCCTAGACCGGCTCGGCACCTCGACGGCGACGGCGAGCTAGCGAACACAACTACGAACTATTACGGGGAAACTGAAACACCACTTCATGCTCATGCTCGCTTCACGCTGACTAATAGCAACCAACAAAATATATCTTTTGGCATTTAGCACTCAGTGTCCTGCCTGAACCACAACCGGCAGCCTCTTATCACCACGAGTGGGCATTATTTCCTGACAGCCCATTTTAGGAAGTATGTCGTTATCATAATCACTGAAATAATATATATTAATATATATAGTATATTTGATATTGTGAGTAATATGAGTATGAGTAACTACAATCTAATCCTTTCCTGCTTGTTGATGTAACAAATAAGTCACTGAAACTTCATATCACGAAATGGCAAATAAACTGGGTCAGCTCACTGAGATTTTCCATGTGGACAATAGCCAGTGAAACCGCGATCGTCTGTCGAGGATGTGACGCACCTGCAGAAGCAGGAGACGGTGTCGTCGATGTCGAGCGGCAGCGCGGCATGCGGCGGCGCTGGCGATGAGGGGGCGGAGGGCGAGAGTGCGCCGCACGCCGCCACCGCGCTGCGGTACTGCACGTGCAGCGCGCGCCGGGCCCGCACGCCGCTGCGGCGCAGGATGCCCGCGGGCCAGCGCCGGCCCGCCGCCGCCGGCTCGCCGTCGCTCATCTGCGCCGGCACACGAGCGAGCGCGCACCACGTCAGAGAATGTCGCAAAAACTGTGCACGCTCGTGCGCGCCGCGGCGGACTGGCGGCGCAGGCGCGGCGGCGTGCGCGGAGCGGCTCCACGCGCGCTGACATCACGCTTTATCAGCAAGCAACACACCTGAGCGCCTCCGCGCCCGCCGCCGCCGCTGCTACCCGCGCCGACATCTACACTACACCGATCCTTTCACCTCGTTTTGTTATGGTCTTGCTTTTGTTTATGACGAGAGCAATCATCCAAGTATCTTCTCTGTGTAGTTGAACACTAGCACGAATTATTTACGATTGAGCCTACATCCGATTTTGAACCTACCTAACTTTTGCTTGTTTTTATTTAGGTATCATTATATATATTACCTCATCTAAACAAGTGTAATAATAGACTTTAAGGATACACAAACACCAACAATTTATAATAAATCTTCATGAAGGTCATCCATTTGATACTTGATTTGAAAATAGAGGCTTGCGTGACTGAGACGAAAATATGTCTTTAGAAGAAAATGACGAGCGAAAATTTTAATAACGTAACATGAAAAACGCGAAATGCTAAGCATGCTAGCCGCTGCTGTATGATAGTCAATAATAACAAGCGCTAACTGCCAGTGGACGGCATTTGCGAGCATTTCAACAAATACTGGACAAAGCAACGAGAACAATGAAGAAACAAAAGCTGGAGTAGGTTAGAGTTCAGTTCAGTTTATTTTTTCTGCCAAGCCTTTTCCTGACCTTCTGTGATGGGCTCCGCTTTTCGGCTTCCTCTACTCCACTTTATCCAATCTTCAGAAGCAGGTGGCACAAAATCGTTCTCCTTCATGTCCGCTTTCACGGCATTCAGCCAGCGGTTCTTCGGCCTTGAACAGTAACATGCATATTTTTCCGACATTGTATTATACAAGTGATAGCTCAGAGTTTCTTGCAGCTCATCCGGTGCATAACAAACTCCATGTCGTGTAGTAAGACGACTGGTCGGATGTAAACAAAACCCATCAGCTTCACAAGTATGCTACTGCCGCAGAGTTCACCAGTTACTTTTCGTCATTTTACTTGGCTTAGATGTTGTGATCGATTTCGTCGTGATCGTTAGTCTACTAATCTTCATGGGGTGTGCACCAATCACTTAAACAATTTTAGTGCTATGTCGTTGGCATACCTACATACATACATACATACATAAAATCACGCCTTTATCCCTTACGGGGTAGGCAGAGCGTCAAACTCCTCGTAAAAGGCGCTTTCGCCACGTCTGACAAAAATTGAGGGCATACCTACATCATAATCATAACAAGTAGATGGTTCATGGACTTTCGCCGAAACCACTAACGTGTTGCACAATAAAAAGAAAAGGACTCAGGCAGAGCCTTGCTGTACAACAACTGTGATAGCGAATGGGCAGCATTGCTCAATATACTGTTGATGGATTCACAGCTGTGGAATATGTTGCAGGGTATGTCAATATAGGAATCTGGTGTAGCATATTGTTTTCCTGCAAAGTCCACCAGATCACTTAGCGCAGTACACAGTAAAAGGCTTTCTGTAGATCCAGAAAATCCATATTCAAGGGTTCCCTGTCATCCTGGACTAGTGTTCTAAGGGCAAGGATGGAATTCATGATGCCACAAACAAAGAAACCCATACTGACGACATAAGACAGTAGACTCTTGTCTTGCTGGTCCGTTGAGTCACGCACTCAAATAGTTTCATGACCTTAAAACCTTGGTAGCTCCAAAATTCCTGTACTGTTACTTTATATATTGGTTGGAGTAATAATGCTGAATCTCCAGGAGTAAACACTTAAAGATCATGGAAGGTATACACTAACGATCATGACAAAAATGGTAACAATCTACGAAATGGACTGAACTGGATTAAAATAACTTTTTGTGTTAGAGTTGGAGATACGTTATCCAAGCAAAGACTAATCAACCCCAGGGATCTTTGCTGGGTCCTGTGTTCTACATTATATTTCCTTTTGACTTACCACGCTGTCTCGAATCTCACGTAAACATATTTGCAGACGACACGAAGTTCTTTGCAAACCCTCTAGTTGATAACGATCGCCTACAATCAATCTTAATAAGGTAGCAAACTGGTCTAAGGAATGGTTTATAAATCTAAAAGCTGAAAAGTGCACCGTCCCCCACATAGGCAATACTATCTACACAATGTTAAGCTGAAAGAGGTCAAAGTACAAACAGATTTAGGAATCAGAATCACCGAGAATCTTAAATGGGCAGATCATATTGAGAAAGAACATTGTGAAGAGAGCCAACAGCTTTGTATACCTCATACGAAAAGCGTTTGGTACATTGACTCCAAATATGGTTTAAAAAAATCATAAAACCTATGTCAGACCTTCGTTGGAGTACAGGTTTCAAGTATGGAGCCCGTATTTTGTGAAAGATATAGACCTACATGAGACCTACTGGAAAAAGTGCAACGTTTTATTAAGCTACCCAAACAACTGAAAAACTTGTATTATGAAGAGATTAATTCAACTGAAACTACATACATACATATAATCACGCCTTTATCCCTAATGGGGTAGGTAGGCAGAGCGTAAGCGACCTAAACAAAGGTCGTTCCGCCACGTTTAAGTTTTGAGGGTTATTCAAGATCAATTTGTAGGTATATTGCTGTAGTGACAGGTTGTCCGCCCATCGCCTATAATGCAATATACTGAAACCCTCGGATCTCTTAGCTGGTTTTTACAGCATGCCCGGGAGGAAATGCAGCTGGCACATTCTATGTTTTTCTTTTGCTCCCAGTCCAGCATGGAAGTAACTTTATAAAGTTCAACTGAAACTTCCTACCCTTAAAGAACGCTGAGAGTGTGGAGACTTAATAGAAACATTTAAAATCCTGAACGGCCACTATGACATACAGAAATTTGAGAAAAAATTTAAACCCACATTTAAGAAGCCACGATTTTAAACTTTCCAAGATAAGAGCAAATAACAACGCAAGAAAATACTTTTTTAACAACAGGGTGGTGGAGGCTTGGAAAAAATTGCTAGTGTTGTAAATACTAAATCCACAAACCCATTTAAAACAAACTTGATAAATTTATAACTGACAAGAAAACCAACAATGGATAACTGGATACAGGCAATCAACTGTCTCAACTGGGTGCCTGCTAATAAATAATAATAATATAAACACCAACTCCCTGATGTTAACAACCTCGGTCTGTCTGTGGAAAGTGGTTGCGTTAACCTTTTATGGTGGTTTGAAACTGACTTATTTTGACTGAATTCAATATAAAAGGCTGAATTTGATACAGAATAAAGTACTTAATCAACTTGTATAAATAACATAAAAAAGGACCAATAGTTAGTTTGTGTTATTGAGCAAATCTATTCATTTTGGAAGTCTAATATAATTGCATCTTTCAAAAGATTAAATTTGATTCCAAACAAATAAATTGTTATTTTCGGAGTCTTATTTTATGAAGTCCATTATTGATTTGAATGCAGTTTGTTTAGCATTAGTTAGTCATATAATGCAGATGATTCAATTGTGTGAACATTATTACCTACTTCTTTAGGAAAAATCTATAACTAATAGTTATGTAACTAATTAAGGCACATTTAAAAGAAATAAAATATTTTCTCATATGGTCAATAATAAGGAAAATACTATTTTATGAATACACAATAATTAATGTTCAACCATTGTTGTCAAGGCTAAGAATGTTTCCACCGACCTTTACAACCACATCATCAGCATAGAACATTGGATATCAATATCCTCTAATTTTTCAACATTATTTATTAATATGAGGTGAAGATGAATATGATATTATTTATTTACAATGATGTTCTAATGATTCAGACTTATCACCCTAAAAAAATACTTTCTACCTAATTTTGTTTTAGGTTATTTAATTATGTGACATTTCACTTGCAAGGGTACCTAATGGATGGTTTTGATTTACTCATATCCCTGTCACATACACATAAACTAATCTAGAACCCTTCTTAGAGTACCCCTATAAAACCCTCAATAAGGTACATTTTCATTTGGACTGTCCCTTAAGTATTAAAACAAATATTATATTGAAATTCATGAAGATCAATGTTATGCGAGCGAAGCGGGCTCTACTTTTCACAAAAATATGTAGGCAAAAACACTCAAAAGAATATAAATGTGATGAGAGCGAATCAAGCTCGACTTTTCATGAAATAAATAGATAAACACATGTAAAAGAATACAAAATGTGATGCGAGCAGAGCGGGCTCGACTTTTCACAAAAATACAGTTCCTTTATTTAGCGTTGAATTATTGATACCAACATGTTTTGCAGCCACTGCTTTTCTTTACAACTTTAAAGAAAGTCAACGGTAAAACAATTGTTTGTAAAAAAGTTACAGTCTGTGGTTGAACCTCTACTTAGTTTCTCTACTGCAAAACACTTTGGTACCTATAAATCGTTATATTTATTAAAATTGTACATAGATAAACATACTTAGAAGAACATAAACGTGGTGCAAGCGAAGCAGGGTCGACTTTTCACCACCTCTCACAGACGGGTTCAACTAGTCAAATATTCGCGCCGTTTCCAAAAATGGGAAAATTTTGCATTCTGGGTTCATCACAGGGACACCCAGACACGTAATTATAAAAAGGGAGAGTTCCGTTCAAAACGGGACGTCTGGTCACGGTAATTATCCTATACTTGAATCCCAAAATTGTAAGTAGGTGCTGAAGCAACCCCAAAGCCTGACAGTGGATGGTAAAAGACGCGGAGTTGACGCGGCACTTACCCCATGAACCAGTCGACGGTGTCGCGCAGGTACTCCGGCAGTCGCTCCAGCTTGGCGGTTGGTGGTGGCTCGTCGACAGGAACAAAGCAGGCTCGGCCCGCTGCTCTAGCTGCCCGCCGCCCCCGCGACCATCACACCACACCACGCGAACCGCCTCACCCCGACCTAACTGTACCGTGCACTTCTAAATCTGTTCACGACAATCAGAGCGTGTCACAGTCACAAAGTTATCATTGAAAATACAGCTGAGTCGGATTCGCCATGTTGCGCAACTGAATATAATTTATTTATAGTCTCAGCTTGTCCGAGATATTTTTTACTATGAGAACAGTTTTCTTTCAGATAAATATTATGTACTACGCACAAATAAACTCACTTTGTTTTATATTAGAAAAAACTAAAATATCAGTCCGTTGAAAGAAAGTCTTCGTTGAACGTTTTGTTTCGCTCATCTATCATTCCGTTTTGATTTGTTGTTATCGATGTTTTTGACGTAATGACAGCAGGATAGTTTATCATTCTAACACTCAAGTGGGAGCAAGATGGCGAAAAACTTTTCAAACTATGATGTGGAATTACAAATGATTAAATATTTATTTACTATTCCTTTCTTAAATCCACCTAAATAATAAACAGGTTTTTTTTAGTTTGTGGATAAGAAAGAAAGAAATAACACAATGAAAAACTTGGATAAATTGTGTTGATGCTGAACCAAACATGAAAAAAAAGTAGGAGATGATTGCCAGATAGTAAAAAAATATCTTTGTATGAATTATTTTGAAGAGATTAAAATTAATCAATATATGTCACCATGCTGGCCTGGTGCGAGAGAAAAACATAGAATGTGGCAGCTGAATTTCCTCCCGGGCATGCTGTAAAAACCAGCTAAGGGATCCGAGGTATATTGTAATTTAGGCGATGGGCTGACAACCTGTCACTACAGCAAACTACCTACAAAACTATCTTAAATAACCCTCAAAACTGTCAGATGTGGTGAAACGACCTTTGTTTAGGTCGTTTACACTCTGCCTACGCCCTTAGGGATAAAGGCGTAATTGTATGTATGTATGTAATATTGCTTAAACCGTTTGATCATAATCTATCTCGCGAGATTGCAATTTATCGTACGATTGTGAACCGCAACACCTTGATTGCAATATAACGCATTATTTTTCATAAGATCATAATATGTTCATAGGAAACCGCCAAATTGTGAACTGGCATGCAAGGGAACAAATGTCGGGCGCTGATATGCTAATCGTCACTCATCCTACACCACCATGTTTATCGCCGTCAAAACGTTCGTTGTCGGATCTAAACAAAGGGTGTTTTGGTGGTTTTAAATTATTTTTGTTTAAACTCCTAGTACTATAATCACTGATTTTAACTGTTGTAAAAGTAAAACTGTTGTGTGATTACAGAAAATTGTGCAGTGTTAGTCACCGAACATAGGTTAAAATATATTTTCGAGATTTAGCATTATATATGCGTGTGAACCAGTGTGTGTGATATCATTCAAAATCTTATTTAATAACAAGAACAATGTCTGATATTAACCTTGTTCACCAGCAAAGCTCTGAAATACCAGTTATTGTAAATTCCTAGATCTACTAAGCGCAAAACGGACTAATGAGGAAGAGCCTTCGAATAATTGACGATATAATGTTTGACAAATTATAACCTTACAGTTTCTCATGGTTCACAATATTTCAACAATTGCAAGGGAGGGATGTATAATGATCAAACGGTATTTGCGATATTACGGTGACATATATAATAAAATAAAGTGTGCTATGTGCGTGGCGCTAAAAATCAGAAACCTGACTCGGTACGATCAAGGGTATGGTATGATAGGATATGGTACGGTCACTCTCTACCTACCGTCCATTAAAAAGTTTTCCGTTTTTAACCAAAGGGCGTGCTTTTGAAGGTAAATGGGCTTGAAGTTGGGTGTCAAGTGTCAGGTGTACACTGATCGTACGTACAAAATGCATACGGAAGTTTCAGTCTCTAATAACTTCTAGGGCAGTAAAGAACCTTCAAGAGTAAGTATTCGAGTGTCCGGCAAAATTACAGAATATTTTGTAACGCCACATGCCACAGCATGTTTATATATTTATTTCACAAAATATTACCGAACATATATCATAAAACATTCCAGAACTATTGAATGTTAAGATTATGAAATATTTTGGAACATCGTGAACCATTCGATGCGTTTTTGTATTTAGGTGGAGTTACTTATTGGTAAGGTATAGAGGTATATTTACCAAGTAATATCTGAAAGTATCACCCTCTAGAAACTTCTAGGGCATTACAACAACTAATAAGAAACAATTTTTTCGAGTCTGACTTAAGCGTCTCTTTATTTCACCAGAACATTCAAGGGTTGTCTGCAAAAAGAGAATTAATAGAAATAACTTTATCCCAAATAAAAGACCGGATAAAACCCGACGTACTATGCTTCACGGAAACGTTTGTTCTAGCCGGTCAGGAAAATAATATAAAGATAACTAACTTCGAAGTTGCGTCTAATTTCTGCAGAAAAAAGATTAAGAGAGGTGGCTCTTGTATACTTGTTAGACAAGGTATTCAACATAGCAATATTAAATGTTTTGATTCGATAGCTAGAGAAAAACATTTTGAATGCTGTTGTGCAAGTCTCCCAGCTCTAAAAATAATTATTGTGTGTTTATACAGAATTCCCACTAAACGTGTTTCTCATCTAGAAGACTTTTTTGTACGACTGGAATCACTATTGCATACCATACATAAAAAATATTCATATGTGGTGATCTTAACGTTAACACATTATCTACAAGTAAAGACTCAATTAGACTTCAGGAAATTGTAAATAGGTATAAATTAATCTTTCATATTACAGAACCCACAAGAGGTCCATCGTGTATAGACAATTTTATTAGTAATATAGATAATGTTACCGGAAACGTACTCTCGTTACGTCTTTCCGACCATGATACGGCGCAAACGATACAGTTTCCAGTAAAGGAAAAAGAAATGACTGTACTGGTATATTATACATTTAGAAGGGACTATTGTGAAGAAAACATAAATAAATTTAGAGGTTACTTAAGTAGTTTAACATTTTCTGACGTATTTAATACGGAAGATTTCAATTTAGCGTTTCGGGAATTCCATGATGTTTTTTCTTTACTATACAAGTTATGTTTCCCCGTAATTAAAACAAAAGTAGATAGAACTCATCGTAAAATGCCATGGATAACTAAAGGCTTAAAGAAAAGCTGTGAAACTAAAAAATATCTCCGTTTTAAGTTCTACTTAAACAAATCAAACCAAAATAAAGTACAATATCGCAACTACAACAAACTTCTTGAGAAATGCACCTTGCTGTCCAAGAAAATTTGTAACAGTAAGTTTGTATTGAAAAGCAATAACAAGTGTAGAGCTACATGGACAATTATTCAAAATGACACAAAACTGGCACAACCACGACAGTTTTTGGACAAAATTAGGATAAATGATGAGGAATTCACTGACTCGCTAGATATAGCCAATAACGTAAATAAATATTTTATTGATATGACATACAATCAATATCCTGACATAAGACTTCCAATTATTAATAATCACAATAACAACAATCATTCCATATTTTTTACCCCAGTTAACGATAATGACTTAGAAAAAACTATCATGACTCTCAATAATACAAATAGTGAAGGAATAGATGGTATTTGTACAAAAGTTATAAAATCATGTAAAACAGAAATTAAAACTGTATTGACACATTTGGTAAATCTGTCCTTACAGACTGGAACATTCCCAGAGCTCATGAAACGTTCTATAATAAAGCCGTTGTACAAGAAAGGTAACAAAACTGATATAAATAACTATCGTCCTGTATCCCTCATACCAGTTATTTCTAAAATTTTTGAGAAAATCGTCCACTCAAAAGTTAGTTCATTTATCAGCAAATACAATATACTTAGTGAGAATCAATATGGGTTCCAAAAAAATAAGTCAACCACACTTGCAGCATTTAAAGTAGTAAGTGAAGTTTTAGGAAAAATTAATGCCAACAATTACGTAACAGCGATATTTTTAGATATGTCTAAAGCATTCGATTTCGTTTCCCATAGCCTACTTCTTTCTAAACTGGAAAGATATGGCATCAGAGGCCAAGCTTTGGACTGGTTTCGATCTTATTTAAGAGACAGAATGCAATGCTGTGAAGTAACTAACTTAGACGAAAGGAATCATGCAATGTCCTATCGATCAGAATTTAAGCGATTAGATGTAGGGGTTCCACAAGGAAGCGTATTGGGTCCATTACTTTTCATTTTATATATCAATGAGCTTCCTACAATATTAAACCATAAAACAATCTTATTTGCTGATGACGTAACAATATTAGTGACTACGCCTAAAAAACTCTCAATTGAATTTCATATATCAGAAATAACAAGCGTTCTAGACCTAACTACTAATTGGCTTAGTCACAATAACTTAAATATTAATTTGAACAAAACTAATTATATGAATTTTAATTTACATAATGAATTGACATCTATTAATTATAATGGACAAATTTTTCTGAATGCAAGTAGTGTATTATTTTTAGGAATCTTAATAGACCAGCTTTTGAACTGGAAAGAACACATAGATAAAGTATGTAGCAAATTAAGCAGTTTCACTTTCGCGCTTTACAAACTGACACGATCAGCATCACGGAAAACAGCAATAGTAGCATACTATGCATATGTTGAATCCGTTCTCAGGTATGGGCTTATTATTTGGGGTAACGGTACAGGTGCAATAAATGCCTTTATAGCCCAAAAAAAGTGCATAAGAGCCATCTGTGGTATATCTCCAGACCAATCTTGCAGGCCGTATTTCAAGGAGCTTCGTATACTACCTCTTCCCTGTCTGTACATCTTGGAAATCGCATCTTTCGTCAAGCAGTACCCGCAATATTTCACGCAGTTGAGAGACGTCGTTCCTCGTCAGAATATGCGATATCCTGATAGGCTCGTCCTCGACGAAGTACCTAAAAGCACACGTTTACATAAAAACTGTTATAATATGTGTGTGCATATTTATAACAAAATACCAAAATCTATAAAAGACCGACCGTTCAAGCAGTTCAAATGGGTATTACGTAACTGGTTGATAGAAAAAAACTTTTACTCGATTACAGAATTCGATAATTTCAAAGTAATTAGCAATTAACAGATAAATACTTACTGGGAATGGTAACTTTCTGTCTGTCCTGGGTCCTTCGCATATCCCGAGGAAAAAGTCAGTCACTTTATTATGGAAGGGTAACGAGTTTGTCCGTAACCGTGCGGAACCAAAGTGCGTAACGGCAACTACGCTGGGGCTGCCAGTCTTGTAAAATAGTATTTGACTAATTATTTCCCTTTTTTTTATTTATTTTTTCGCTCCCTTTGCCTATTGACTGGCAAGGTTTGTCATCACTATACTGCCTTTGTTAACTGACATTATATTTTGTTATTATTAAGAAATGTATTATATTAATGTTGTTAATTTTTGCATGCTATTGTAAATAGTTAAACAAGTGATTCTTAATACATAATTTGTAACACCTGTTGTACCTTGTTTAAGAGCAAATAAATGATTATCTTATCTTATCTTATCTTACAGAACATTCGAGAGTATTCGAGCGAATCTCGCAACTTTTCAGAATATTCTGAAACATTGTGGAGGGTTCTGGAACATGCAATAATATTGTAGAACTGTCTCGAATGTGAAATATTCTGGAACATTGTGGACCATTTGAAGGTTTTCTGTATACGTGGATGAAACTATACCTATTATTTCTGGGGTGGGATGGGATCTACCTCCTAGTGGTCCACCTCGGGCAACGGCAACATAGACTTGTCTGTGAATAAGTCCGGCTGAATGATCCCTACAAGGTGGTGGTAAGCTCCGCAAAGGGCCGACTGGTTCCCTCTCTCTCTCTCTCTCATCTTGCTGTAGAGTTCCGTCGATGCGTGAGATTGCCAGTGCTATAACAGACATCTTTTGCGTGAGCTCGCTCCATCGTCGACTCTGTCACGGTCATCCCTGACCTAGTGTCTAGAGTAAAGAGCAAACCCATTTCTAATGAAAAAAAATTGTAGCGGTCGAGGGAAAAGTTTTGACCTCTAGAAATTCCTGGAACATTCTAAAACTTTCTAGAGTACTACATACATACATATAGTCACGCCTGTATCCCTAATGGGGTAGGCAGAGCATAAACGACCTAAACAAAGGTCGTTCCGCCACGTCTGACAAAGTTTTGAGGGATATTTAAGATAGATTTGTTCGTATATTACTATAGTGACAGGTTGTCAGCCCATCGCCTAAATTGCAATATACTGAAACCCTCGGATCCCTTACCTGTTTTTTACAGCATACCCGGGAGGAAATGCAGCTGGCATATTCTATGTTTTTCTTTCTCTCCCAGTCCAGCATGGAAGAAGTACTAAAAGGCTAATTATTAATTTTAAAAAAATCTGGAATGTTTTTTATTTTGTAAAGATTTCAGGAACACCTTAACTTATTCTAGAACTCTCTCGAATGTTGTGGAATATTCTGGAACATTGTGAACCATTCAAAGCCATCTTGTATACGTTTGTGAAGTTGTTTATTCATAGGTGGTATATAAAGCAATATTCGTGTGGGAAAATTTTGAAATATTTGCGAATGTATTTCAGATATTGTGGAAAGTTTGAGAATACACTCAAATGTTGTGGAATGTTCTACATCCAGAACAATTCTAGAGCAATGTGGACTATACGAATCCTTTTTGCTATGGATAGGGGGTTACCTATTAGTAGGGGTATGAGTATAAGATCTGACAGAAAAACTCATTTAGCCGTAGGTGAAACCGTGGGGCGGAAAGCTACTTGTCTTAAAAAACAACTGTACAATATATATGACGTACCTATGATGATTTGGAAATTTAAATCAGCGTGAAAAACTTTGGGATATTGCTATCGCAATAAACACGGATAATTAGAAATTGGTAAAAACATTGTCTTTTCCTGGAAAGAGTCAGAATTTTTGCAAAAATTCTCATCGTTCTAGTAACATTTGATATCCTTAACTATGATTGGCTAAATTTTTACTTTCTGATTTAATCTTATTCTCATTGGTTAAATAACATGCGTTTATGATTGCCATTTTAAACCTTAACCAGTCAAAAGAGATCTTGTTTTGGGCGCGCTAACCGGCCAATCAGCGTTCTTATTTCAGTTAAGGTAGATAATAAAGTATCAAATGTTGCAAGACAACATTTCGCAAAAGACCTAACTATTTTCAGTTTAATTAAAAATTTCGCGAAAGTTCTAGGGATTATACGATGGTGAAACCATTGTTAATTCTTACTGGAAAAAGTCAGTTTTTTGCGATGTTTGATATCCTTAAGTAAAAAAAGAACGCTGATTGGATGGTTAAAGCGCCCAAAGCAAGATCTCTTCTGATTGATTGACGTTTTATATGTCAATCATAAACGCATGTTATTTAACCAATCAGAATGAGATTAAATCAGTAAGTTAAAATCTAGCCAACCAGAGTGTAAGGTCATAAAATATTAAATCATTTGAACATTCGAATGATCAAATCATCCTATGACATTGTATATTACCTTCCTAACTTATAAATATAAAAACAAAACAGAAACTTATAATTAAATTAAGTAAAGTTGAAGCCAATTGGCTTAGTGATGATGGATGGGAAAATGGTAGCTACCCACCTGGTCAGGTGTTGTGACAAGGGGACCGTAGTCTAACCATACAAGTTTGGAACTTGTATATCTGCAGATCGCTGAGAAAACTTTGCTACCTTGTTTCAGAATTTGTGTTCCTTGATGTGCGCCATATGTCGGCTTCAAAATAAATCAATTGCATATTCAAATAAGTTAAGGTAAATCTCCTCGGAGCCCATGAAATTTGCCATTTTTGCAAATTGGCACCATAATTTAGTATCACTGACAAAATAAATATAAAGACATCTTACACTCAGCAGAAACTACCCTAAAGGTCTGGAGCATGTTTTATTAGTCTTTTTCGATAACTGACTAAGTCGTTATAATATAAAAAATATTTTTTAATATATTTTTTTTTATTTTGCAAATTGTCTGATCGAGGAGGTAATTTTGCATGGGAAGGTTAGTTTTTTTCACCTCCTGAAAAAAATTTACTGGTGAATGTTGTTCAGCTTTGTTGACTTATCAGTTGCAGGACGCTGACCCTTACACCCAGTATAGAGCTACGGCTTTTGATTTTAAAATATTATTATATTTATAATTTACATACATACATATATTTACATTTTTCTAGATTGATTCTGGCAACATTATTATTTGGAACAAAAAGCCCAGGTTCCAGGCTAGAATTACATATAAAAAAAACTGTCAAGTAAAAATTGCTGTCAGGGGCATTTGCGCGGGAACCGTAACGGAAATCAAAGGGCATTTAAGCAAAGAGACAATTTGGCTTTAGAAAAGGTTTAAGCACTATGGATAGCATCAGCACTTTAGTTACTGACATCAGAATTGGCCTTTAAAGTAAAATATTATCATCTGCTTATGATAATGTTTTACTACCATTACTCAGAAGAAAAATCCTGAAAAAGAAATGAATTCTGGATCCATTGTATCTGGATTTAATCTCAAAATTCTTTTTTCCCCTCCAGGGCCACATGGAAAGGTCTTCCACAAGGATCGGTATTAAGTCCATTGTTATATAGTATTTATATTTATGATCTTGAACTCTCTGTCAATTGTTTCTGCAACATCTTACAATATGCAGACGACATAGTTCTGTATATTTGCTCTCGTGATATTGAAAAGTCTTCTGACTATCTAAATACTGCTATTACGTATCTCCATTACTGGCTCTCGGACCATGCCCTCTCCTTATCCATTTCCAAAAGTTCTGTAGTGGTCTTTTAGCGATTATGTACAATTCCTGATATTTCCATTTGAAGTTTTTAGGAGTTTACCTGGATTCTAAAATGACTGCTATGGCGCATGTTGAATATGTTATTAATAAATGTCAAAGGAATATAAATATTTTGCGCCCATTATCTGGCGTGTGGTGGGGTTCTCACCCCTACACCCAAATTTTTTTGTATAATGCCTTTATCAGAAGTCACATAGATTACGGGTCATTTCTTCTGGAACCTTGCAGTAAAGCTTCTCTAAATTTACCTGATAAAATCAAAGCTAGGTGCCTGCGTCTAAATTATTGGTGCGATGAAGTCTTCCCCCATCAACGCACTCCAGGTGGAGTGCTGTTATTCTCCCCTCCACCTGAGAAGACAGTATCTATCTGACAGGTTTTTAAGGTTGTTCAGTCCCCTAATAGCTAAATTGCATATCTTGTCAGATCATATTTCCTTCGGCAGTTACTGGTCTAATAAGAACCCTAAGTGTTTCTTCAATAGCTTTTGTATATTTCTTGGTCTTCCTTGTGTAGTATTCCATTTAAAACTTTCCCTCTTTTCGAATTCTTAGTTTTCAGGCCTGATGTTCTCTTGGAAATTGGAATTGAAAAAAATCTCCTTCAGCAAACTCTAAATTCAAGGAAATTATTGCTACAAACTTCAGTTCACTGATGCTTCAAAGTTATCTGATCAGGGTCATGTTGGTTCTGCCATGTGGATCGCCAAATACCATTCTCAGGTTTAAGTGTCCATCTTTCTTATCTATTTTAACAGGTGAGGCAATTACTATTCTGGAAGCTATTACAGACCAGGCATGTACATGAATTATTGATTGTGTATTCCATGGCTTTCAATTATTGGATGTACAGTATTTGCCCGGACAGATATTTCATAACCCTACATGTATTTTATGACAAGGATTCGTATTATCTGGTCGTGAATTATCAGCACGGACTGTTATTGTACGACCCATATTGTACAGGCAATAATTGGAAGCCAATATGGCGGCTATTCCTCATGTCAACTTTCCACTAACCAATCAGAAGCAACCAATAGTAGACAACAAACTCTATATAGTTTGTTTAGATGGTTTTGGTAGATCATGCCAAGAGCGATAGCGAAAAAAAGTGATAGAACCGAATTTATCCACCCTGAATTGCACGTGGCCTTTCCGCTCTTACCCCTAGAGTGTATATAAAAATCCTGAGGCACGAAGAGAGAGTAGCCCCCGCCCGCTGTAACTAAGAGTGGGCACCGTACGAGCCGTAGCGGCTGAGGCTTGACCAAAACGCCGAAGCTGCGAAGGCGATATAAGTGCCAGCTCTTAGTTACGATGGGGTGGAGGGGCTGCACTTCCCGCAGTGCCGGAGCAGTAGCAGAATCAATAGTTAGTGTCTAAACGATGCTCTAACCATAAACAAAATAAAAGCTCTTAATATCTGATTGGTAATTATCACCCTGGACCAATATTGTACAGCCAGTATTTGGAAGCTAAGGAAAGCCCGGGATGATATTTCATGTACATGTACTTGAAATATTGTCTGTGCTTTCCTTGGCATCCAAATACTGGCTGTACAATATTGCCACTGGGTGATAATTGAAGTCTAAATATTTATGTCTAATGATTGAGCCTCAATGAGCACCATAAGGGTGCAGTACAATGATGCGTTCCGTATCCTTATGCATCAGCCGCGTTATTGTAGTGCCTCGACCATGTTCGCGGAAGCGGGAGTGTCCGATTTCTTTGCCATCACTCGGAACCGAATATCTTCCTTTTGGGAGAGACTACGTGGGTCAAATAACACCATCTTGCGGGTCGTGTGTGAGGACATCTCCGGCCCCATATTTAAACACTGGATTGACATACACCGGAAACCCAATCGAAAATAGTGACGACTGCGAGCGAATTATTTAATATTTTACTTTATTATGTTTAATTTATTATGTATGTTATATTGTATTGTGGGTTTATTGCCTGAATAAATAAATATTATTATATTATTATTATTATTGAACGGCCAATAATGCACAGCCCGGTATTTCATGTACATAACATTGGCTTCGTAATACCTGCCTGTTCAATCTATACTCGTAAATATTTCCATGTTTTTTGTTAAGCATTATTTTTTTATTTAATAATATTTTTTTTTTTGGTAAATCAGCAGTCAATTCTTTCCGTTTTTTTTCCCTTTTTACCACATCCTTCTTACCCTTGTTCTCTCACAGATACTTATCCTTAAAAGCATTGTAATAGGCGGCCTACCTCCTTCAAAGGCCCTACAAACTTGACACTGGCGGAATCATCACGGAGACGCCAAACGACTAAAAAATGAAGTTGAACCGTAACGAACCGCTGCAAGACTGCCTTTCTAATTTAGATTTTCTTGGCTATTATTGTGATAGTGTAGTAGGATTAGTATTACAATGTGCCAGCAGTAAAAGACAATTTAGTAAAAGTGAGAAATAAAGTACAGAATTCCTGTATGATTAGAATCAACACTCCTACGTAAAACTTCATTGAGCATTGGAATCTTGGCTCCACACTCGCATTCGAATGAGCTCTAGGTTAAGTTAGGTTAGGTTGGGGTTTTGCGCGGAGAACATGAAAAATTAGACGGACTTTGTTCCTCGCAGTGTTTATTGTATTAATACAATACAATATACTTTATTGCACAAAAACACAGAAATTACATATTGCTAAAAAGAAAAGTAGTACAATTTTCAGCCTTATTGCTAATGTAGCAATATCTTCCAGGCAACCAGGCAATAGGAAACAGAGGAGTAAAATAAATTGACGCGGGTCAGTGCAACAAACATGTTAATAAATTAAATATATATACTCAAGTATACAACAAGTATACAAATACAAACATAATAAATACAGAAGCATAAACAATTTATAATATAGAATAAAATTTTCCTACATACTATACATACATACCATACATACATGCAATACTTTCATACACAAATTAATAGAAAAAAGTTAAGTTTGGCGACATTACAAAGCAATGTGCTGGCGAGGAACAATGTAGCAGGAATAAGAAAGAAAGGAAAGTACTACCGTATGATTCGGATTATATCAGCGCAAGCCAGTCTGGTGAACATTAGAATGTGAATCACCGGCGCCTTGCAATGATTTTTATAGCGTAGGTTAAGGTTAAGATCACTCAAGTTTGTAATACTAAAGACTCGGCTAAATGAGGTCCGCTTTTTGCCTTCCGAAATGGAAAAATAGAAGAAAAAATAACTGTCAAAATATTTTGCTTTGTTGTGAAACTTGTGAAAACAAATTCCATAAAAAGAAGAAATATCAATAATGGGAAAGGTTTTCTTAGACCACATTGGTGGCACTCGCTTGTTCTCGTGTGCTGCTTGTGATGTGAACCTTACCAATCGCTCGGAGTTGATAAGCACAAGATTCACTGGGGCGACAGGTAATGACTCTATTAATTTTCTTTTTTTTTATATATATATAAAGAACAGCTTTCGCGATTAGTTTGTAGTAATAATCTACTTCCTAGCTACTAGTCTTCGTGATTCCTTTGCATTTACGGCAGTAACTAAAAGCTAAAGCAATAATAATCGACTGATTTTTAATTCCTGTAAGATTGTTTTGTGTGCTTCGGAAGGCACGTTAAGCCATGTCAGAGGCCAGTGCTAAGCATTGGCGGCTTGAAAACTCTGTCCTAATCTAGGATTGGGTCTGGTTTCCCTTCTGGGTTGCGGAGGTCAGATGGCAGTCGCTCTGTGTAAATACCAGTACCCTCGTTCGTTCAATCCCCTAGATTAGGTAGCCGACTCCATGAGATACGGGATAAGGCTAGGGAGATGATGATGTTTTGTGTGACATTGAAAGCTTGTTTGTTTCAGGGCGAGCGTTCCTGTTCCACAAGGTGGTGAACCTGGTGTACTCGGAGGTGCAGGACCGCGTGATGCTGACGGGGCGGCACATGGTGCGCGACGTCTCCTGCAAGAACTGCTCCACCAAGCTTGGCTGGGTCTATGAGTTTGCTACTGAGGAGAATCAACGGTATGAAACTTTTTGTTTATCAATTTTTAGATTACAGATGAGTGATCTTGCTCACTGAAAATGCATACATACATATATTCAAGCTTTTATCCCCAATGGGGTAGGCAGTACATCAACAACCCAAACAAAGGCCATTGTACCACATCTGACAAGCATTGAGAGTCATTTCAGATAATCTATGTATTGGTGTAGTGACAGATTGTGAGCCTATTGCCTAAATTACAATACACTAAAACCATTAGCTGGTTTTTACAGCATGCCCAGGAGATGATGCAGCTGGCACATGCTAAGTTTTTCTATTAATCCCAGTCCAACATGGAAGACTAAAAATGCAATGAATGGGAAACTATTATACCTACTTCAGTCTCATAATCATGACTATTTATTTCTTTATATTTCCAGATATAAAGAAGGGCGTGTCATTCTGGAGCGAGCTTTAGTGACGGAGAGTGATGGCATTGAGGAAATTCAAGTGAATAATGATGATTGAAATTCCAGTAAAAATATTATTCTTAGCTTTTTTGTTTAAACAGTACATAATTATCTGTTAAAATTATTGAATGATTTATATAGTTTATTCATGAATGACAAAATCTTTGTTTTTAATATAGAGACTAATGACCGTATACAGGCTTTTCTTAAAATAAAATGCATAACATAGTGTTCAATATCACATTTTGTTTATTATTAATATTATAGATTTACAGTTTCATAACACAACATATACTTATAGCACATAACACTAAATCATGTTTCTTTCTTACGCAATCATAAAAGCTCAGATTTACAATGGAACAGTGTACAAATAAAATATACTTGCTACTGAACAGCAAAATGGGCCACCTGCTTTTTATTTTTTTCTTTATTCTGTGTGGAATATATGGGATTCTTAAAAATAAATTGTAATTTCAACAATATTTTTGACCCATTCATATCCTTACTATAGGTACACCTAAAGTATGTGATGAAAAGTGCAGATGGTCCAATTTCTATAAAGTAGTTTTTGCTAACAATTAATAAAGTAGCTTTAGTGGTGGTCAGAGGTCATTCTAGTAATGCATTTTATTTTTCACATGCTAGATTTGTTTGGTATTGACAAATCTAGAGTTCATTATAAGATTCAAGGATGTCCATATAGCTAATAACAAATATTCCAAACAGATGGTCATGGTACCTACCCTACACCTGCACATGGAGTACTCAAAAGTAAGTACCTTATTTAATTTTGTAACTGCATAAATTTATAAAAATAAAAAAAATATACACAAAATGACTACATACCACTAGCACCTTACTCGTTACATAACCAGAGACTGTACTTTCTAAAACTGGGCCTTTTAATTATGTTAAAAGCCCAGTTACAAAATCTTAGCACATGGTATTAAAAAATAATATCTAAGCTATGTAAACGTAACATTATATAGGTACAAAAACTTATCTATAAAAAAAGCTTGTTGCAGAAGCAAAAACAATATTTATAATAATAAAAATACAGCATATCTACATTTAATAATGTAGACTCCGAAAATTAATAGATAAATAAAAAGAAGCACCATAATTATCTCCTAGATCTGCATAATTTCTGACAAAAAGAAATACATTAGACGATCATCAATAATATAAATGAAGCTACAATGTAATGTTAGTATTAGATGGTATCAACGATGGCTTGGTTTGGTGTTCAGCTTCACTCACTCAAATACATATAAAGCCGTGCCGTCTGTCCTCGCACAAAACAAGAAACACCCCCCCGCACCCCGCCCCCGCGGGGCAGCCCGCCCCCGCGGGGCAGAGGGGAAGGGTTTCTCCAACATTTCCCCTCTCCTCTCTGCCTCGCAGGAGGTGTATGTTTTCATTATTGTTTTAGAGCAGTAGTAGTCACGGCTTTAGGTATACAAAAAAACATACAGCAAAATATAATTGTATTGCTTAACTTAGCGTAGCATTGTAAAATATTATTAACTGAATCATTATTTTCTTGTAAAATGTTAACAATAAGCGCTGTACCAATGTTCAGACTATCACGCGCCAGAAAATGCACAGACCATTCAACTACCTACTATGCAGTACCCTATACTACTGTAACATTCTTCGGTGTTTAGAATCTATCCCGCGGCTCACTCCAAGTTCGTAGCTCCTAGCGACGCGACGCGACGCGACGCGACACGACACGACACGACGCGACACGACACGCGGTGAACAGGATTCAAATTTATTTCGGAGATCAATGGCCAAGTCAAACACCTGACTTTATGTAGTACTTTAAAGCAAAAATTTAAAACACCCAGTTTGATGTTTAATACTTTAAAATAAACTTATGGTATTAAATAAACGAAAATCCGATACGTAACGCTAGCGTTTTATAGAAGTACATTCGCACTTAGGTGCGTACTTACTTACAGTTCATACATTTGATTTGAATACAGTAGTACTAGTACCAACAAAATGTGTACAATAATATTAAAAAAACTTAACGAAAAAACATTAAATGACAGCAAAATAATGTACTATGTATCAAATGTGGGGGTTCTGAATATTTAGAATAGAATAGAATTCACACAAAATCACATTCCAAGGAAACAGAAGAGACTATGTAACATGTATTTTAGTTTAAAACTGATTGGGGTATCAAATCGGAAATTTAACTAAAATAATGACAATTAAACTTATGATTTAATCATAAAATAACGATTCTGTTTGATAATTCATAATATTAATCAATATTTAGTAAGTCTATTTAACTCTTATTAGTAAAGCGACAAGTTGTGCAGGTTAGTACCACCGAGAACCACATACACCCACTGTCTACCTCGCTACTTCGCTAGACGCGGTACAAGAGTTTGAATTTGCTCATTTTGGAATGATTAAATGAATCTATCATTTGCACCACTGAAATGACCTCTCCCCACATACATGTAAAGTGAAGCTTGCCGACAGGTGTTGAGCCTCGTTCATAAGAAGGCGGCGGCGGCGAGGGCGGCGGAGGTGGGCGTGGGGGGCGCGGGGGGCGCGGCGGGCTCCGGGCCGAGCCCCACGCGCTGCTTCTCCGTCTCGATGAACTCGAGCACGGCCATGTAGATGAACTTGTACTGCGCCTCGTTCTGCACCATGCCGGAGCGCTGGTCGCGCACCATCTGCACCGTGCGGTGGATGTCGATCTCGCAGTCGAAGCCTTCCTTGCGGATCTGGTCGAGGATCATGTCGATCACGATGAAGGTGCCGGTGCGGCCGATGCCGGCGGAGCAGTGCACGCACACGACGGCCTGCGCGGGCGCCGCCGGCCCGGTCATGATGCGCTGCAGGCGGTGGTTCACGTCCAGCAGGATGTTGAGCACGCGGCCCGGCTCGGCCGGCACGCCGTGGTCGGGCCACGCCGTGAAGTGGAAGTGGAAGATGGTGCGCGTGCCGCCGGGCGCCTCCTTGCGCGACACCGCGAACCGCCGCAGCGTGTAGTCCTGCGTGGAGGACTCCGCCTCGTTGTAGATGGTGTACTTCTTGTTGATCACCTCCGTCTTGTGCAGGTCGGGCCAGTAGCGCTCGCACTTGACCTTCCCGCGCTCCATCTCCTTAGTGGTCATGATGATGATGCGCACGTCCTCCTGCCAGATCATCGACCAGAACTGGTAGATGGTGGTGGAGAGGCAGCCCTGCGTGGCGATGTACAGCTTGTTGTACACGTGCTCGGTGTCGCCGTCCGCGTCCGCGTCCGCGCCCGCGCCCGCCTTGGGGATGGTGGTGTTCACGTAGTTGGGGTTGCAGCGCAGCACGCTCGGCTCGAACGCCGGCAGCGACCTGCGGCTCTCGCGGCTCCTGGCGCCGTCCCGCGGCCGGTCCTCGGTGATGAGCACGGCGTGGTTGTCGTGCGGCTTGCGCGCGGGCGAGGCGGGGGCGGGGGCGGCGGCGGAGGGGGGCCCGTTCTCGTTGTTGCCCTGGTCGTGGTCGGGGCTGTCGCGGTCGCCGGGGTCGCAGCGGATGTAGTTGGCGTTGATGTAGTCGGCTCCGGGGGGCGCGTCGGGCGGGACGTCGCGGAGCACCACGCGCGTGTGGTCGAACGGAATGATGTTCTTGTACCTGTTCTTCCTGATGTTCTCGGGCTTGGAGCCCTCCATGCGGTCGAACAGCAGGTTCTCCATCATCTGCAGCGTCTCGAACTCCTCCCAGAATCCCTGCTTGTAGGCCATGCTCTCGATGGGACCCTCGTTCTCCTTCTGCAGCTGCTTGACGCGGGTGTAGAAGTGGCGCACCTGGATGCGCGTCGCGTTGAAGGGCTGCATGAGGCGAAGCACCTCGCCCGTGGTCTCCACCATGGGGTAGTTGCGGTAGTGGTCGACGAGGCTGACGAGGTCGTCGAACTGCTGTCCGCCGCCGACGTCGTACTTGTCGCCGGTGCGGCGGATGATGACGTGCGTGACGCGGTCGCGCGTGCGCACTGACAGCACGAAGTCGCCGGGCTGGCGCTGCGACTCGCGCACCAGGAATGAGCCGTTCTTACCGTTGTCGAGCATAATCTTCTCGGCCTCCTTGGCGGTGAGCTGGCCGTGGTACCAGCGCTCGGTGGTCGGGTCGGCGCAGTTGAGCGGCGTGTCGAGGCGGATCACGTTGCCGTTCTTCTCGCGCAGATGGCCGTGGTTCTCGCGGTAGTAGTGCACGAGCTCGGAGAGCGTGGCGAACTTCTCGCCGCCGTACAGGTCGAGGAACTCGCCGTTGTTCTGTATCTTGATGTGCGTGACCTCCCCGCCGCGGCGCACGGACAGCGTGAAGTCGCCCTTGTTGCTGGAGGAGGGGCGCGCGAGGAAGCAGCCGTCGCGCCCGCGCTCCAGCAGCAGCCGCTCCGCGTCCACGCCCGTCAGCATCGGGTGGAACCAGCGCCGCGTTATCATCCTACTACCTGCTTACACCCGCGATCAGATCAATGTTGCATACCCACTTAACTACGACACCCACATGCTACGCGAGTACATCTGGAAAATAAACAAAATTCAGGGTTATGTGGATCAGAGTGCTACCCACATTGGTGAATTCTTCCAGCTGGAAGATTGGAATTTATTTACTTACATTTCTATCAGATCAATATATCATGTCTCTCCTTTTTAAACCTGGTAGTCACCTTATTCATCTGGAAATAATAAAAATCAGAGTTAATTCAAAATGTTTAGGTATTATTCAAACTCAGGCCTAAAAAAGTGAGTGTTGGGTTGGGAGTGCCATGCAGTTTGCCATGGTCAATTAAAATAAAAAAAACGGTCATTTTAGTTTTCCAAAAAGGAAAACAGCAATGAAATACGTTATAATTCAAGATTATCATATAAATATCTTTTGTTATGTCTTGTGACAACCACTGATATTTTCCCATAAAATTAATAAGTTAAAAACCTAACCACAGAATATACTATAATAGTACTACATACAGAATGGCCAAACACCTCCCCTCCCCGGTCCGATATACATCACACTCCGCGCTGGATAGTGGGTCACATTGTGGGTACGCTTAGCGGGCATGGCGCATGCGCGCATGTTTCCCAGTGTAACCGTCCGTTCCAGGTCCGTCTTCGCTCAGATAAGAGTCGTTGGAGGTCACAAAGGAACGGCCTTCTTCAGAGCAGTGTCCTGGCGCCGCTCCTTTTCAATATCTACACCAACGCCCAACCATCCAGTATAAGTACGTCCCGTTTCTTATACGCCGACGAACTGGCACTAACATCCCAAGGCTTCAAGTTTGAAGAAGTTGAGGCTAACCTCACTGTAGCTCTCAATAATTTGAGTAGCTACTACGAGGTAAACTCGCTAAACCCAAACCCGAGTAAAACGGAGTCTGAACTGAGAAGCAAGACGTAATCTTACCTGTCTCGCACAACAACTACCCGAGATCTTGGCGATTCGCTAGACAGATCTGTTACTTATAAGAAGACCTTTGATAACGCCAATAAGAGAGTGCACTCGCGGAACAACTTACTGCGTCGTCTAACTAGTACCAAATGGGGAGCTACGCCACACATGCTAGCGCTTCCCAGCTGGCGAGTACGCATCCTCTGTTTGGAGTCGCTCCGCTCATGCCAGGTTAGTGGATGCCACCTGCCCGGTCATCACTGGTTGTCTAAAACCTACCCCAGTGTCAATGCCCTCTAGCTGGTATCTGCGGAAGTGTGCAGGTCTGTAGCTAGCTCCACTGAAAGGGCAAACGCAGATCGCGACTCGCGGTATCCTATGCACGGCTACATCTCAGTGCCACAAAGACTAAAAATTCGCCGCAGTTTTATCAAGTGTGTCGCTCCGCTAGCGCTAGCACGTGTGGCGAAGCTCCCCATTAGGACTACCTAATTAAGATTGTCTAACTACTAAGTTAGACGACGCAGTAAGTTGTTCCGCGAGTGCACTTTCTTATTGGCGTTATCACAGGTCGTATAAGTAAGAGATCTGTCTAGCAAAATGCCAAGATATCTCGGGTAGTTGTTGTGCGAGATAGGTCACTCCTGCCACACAATATTAAGGTTATGTCTTGCTTCTCAGTTCAGACTCCGTTTTTCAGGAAGTGAAGCAAAAAAAAAGAGTTTTTTCTATACAAATTGTCCGATTGAGGTGAACATTTTGTATGGAAAAGCCATTTTTTTTTCACTTCCTGAAGAAAGTTCCTGGTGAAAGTTGTTCAGTATCATTGTCTGACCATATATCATACCATCCTTATCAGTTTGCGGGACGCTGTCCCTTATATTCAGTATATTAGAACTCATTTGGTAAGAGTAAAGGAAAGGGGGCGCCAACTAAAACATTTTTTTCGAGTTTTTGGGTAATTAAGGATATTTTTCCTCAGGGCTATAAACAATGTTTTTAAAATATTGTGATTTTTGTCAAATATAACTTTATATTATGAATTTAGTATGATTCTAGCAAAATAAGAAATTGATTACTGTTTTGCTTTTTCATGCTGATCAATATTTCTCGAGGTTTTGAGTGATTTGAGATACATATATTTTTTGGTTGGAGGTGCCCGATGGTGTAGTGGATAGGGCCGCTGCCTCCTGAGCGGGAGGTCGTGGTTCGAACCCCACCACGTACCAATGTGTTTTTCGATTTTCGAATTTCATATGTACGTTTATTCGGCGCTTTTTCCGTGCTTCGGAAGGCACGTTAAGCCGTTGGTCCCGGTTAATATCGTTTAATACCGTAGATATTAGTCGTTAAGCCATATCAGAGGCCAGTGCTAAGCTTTGGCGGCTTGAAAACTCTGACCTAATCTAGGATTGGGTCTGGTTTCCCTTCTGGGTTGCGGAGGTCAGATGGCAGTCGCTCTGTGTAAAAACCAGTAGCCTCGTTCAATCACCTAGATTAGGTAGCCGACCCCGAGAAATACGGGATAAGGCTATGATGATGATGATGATATTTTTTGGTTGGTTTCTGTTGAACCTAACCCCACCTAACCAGAAGGAAGGCTTTCTTGTTTGCATATTGGTCCGACAGCTGCTTTATGCATTACTCTAAAATTCAACTGAGTCCTAAAAATATAAAAAATATAACCTGATTTATTCTAAAAATATTGATTTTAAAGAAAAAGCACAAGAGTAAACATTTTTTTTATTTATTTTTTACAGCTTATTATTTAAATCCATCATAAAAAGTACATTTTCTGACCACTCCCAAAATTTTCTGGGTACTACTCGATTTTTTTTTTAGTCCCGGCGTCTCTTTTTCTTTACTCCAACCAGGTCATATAATTTACAGGCTTGGTATCAATATTGCAAGTAACTACATTTAATAGGTGTGAACTGTATCAGTTTTCTGATGCAGTATTTGTGTGAATACACCATTCTCAGGTGAGCTCATACAATGAACCTACTTTTCATGAAACTCAACATAACCTCATACATACTTAATTACAATAGATATCTTCAAGGTTTTATCATAGCTACAGTAACATGATAACAATCACAACAAAGTTTCACACAACATAAACATTTTGTGCCATACATAAATCAAAATAGAATTGATAAGAAAAGAAAGAGTATATCAGTACCAACACAAAGGTTCATTAGAATGGCAATTTATGGGATTGCCACTTAACCTGGACGCAGAAAACAATCCAATACTAAAGATCTACTTCAGCACTTACCTCATAAAGGCACATGTGCAGCATACAGAACGGAATCTTCTTACAATTAGATTTTGTATGAGTCGAAAATCTGTTGCTATGCTGACTTTATACTGAATTTGTAACACAACTTCCAGAGAGAACACACATAATGCACTACGGGAAACAACCTAGAAATCTTGACGTTTGTAAAAACAGCATTGCATTACAAATGAAACACGATAAAGAGCATAAAAATATTAAATATTTCATCGACTGACCGATTTTCTTAGCTTTGCAGTAATCCGTAAGTAAAGTAAAATCTTTTTTATCTGTCTGTTGTGGGATGGGAATGGGATGGGAAGTGTCACCAGAGTTGCCAGACTTGGAGTATTTTCTGAGGTCATTTGGTGGAATATTTATTTCTATAAGTATGGATCGACCGCGGTTTTTCTTCAGGCGGACCAATTGAGCACAACAAAATGCCAACACTTTAATTGACTACAGCGCCGCTGACAGCTGTGCAAAAATCGCAATCGATCTGTACCATAATTGCCCAGACCAGACAGATGTAAAAAAAAAACATATACTCATTATCTTGACAGTAATTGACAAAGTTTACATTACAAATGCCTATAATTAACAGCTTCTATTTCCATACACCTAGACCACAAAGAGTTGAGACTTGAGATTCATTAAAGAAGAATTTATTAAATGACAACACTACATCAACTGATAAACGTCAATCAAAGTATTAAAACAAACAGCAATTTTAACGGAAATTGGTTTTTTAATAAATAAAAATGTTGAAGCATTATTTGAAACATTGAGTTGTTATTTAAGTGGGCAAGGCAATAAAAAGCGCCACCAGGGAAGTGATATATAAAGTTTTTAAGTGATACTTAGCGGAATATCGGATGTCAAAAACCATTTGAAGATTTATGACCTTTACAGGCGAATTGCTTAATATACTGGTATTTATATGTTCCGATACACATAGTTAACGATATAAATTACTATAATAATCAGTTACATGAGTCAAAAATATCACAGGCATGAAGTTTTCTACGGGTTTAGTTAAATTTGAAATTTGAGAGGTTTTGTTCACATTTTGGAACTTTATAGAGCGATTGTATAATTTTGATCCGTTGACTCAAAAATATAAGGTCATTTTAAAATATGGAAGTAATCGATATAAAACAAGCAACTGAGGAAGGCTTTAATAGCGTTACTGATATGTGTAGTAAATGTGTTGATCATGTTGAGAAAATAGAACTGTAATTTCTATGAAATAAATTATTCTTATTCTAATTTAGAATTTATAAAAAGTAAATTATGGATTTGCCGCTTTAAATCAGAATCTATGAATAATAGATGAAAAATGCAACACTCTAAGAAGACTTTGAAAAAATACTAGTGTCAAATTTATTCAGGTCGTAGTATTGATGTTTCTATGTAAATGATAGTAGCGCCCTCATATATTTTTAAGACTTTCTGGACAAGTTCTACTTTTTTTCTATTTTTGTATTTAAGTCTTGGGTCCTGTGACGGATGTGATGTGAGTTATAAAGGAGTCTCTTTCGAACCTGTGATGTTTTGATATTTGCTACCTGCTGTCACAGTGCCCGAGCTAGATTTATCAAAGTATAATTAGACAAGAAATATACAGGTATATACAAAACTAACTAAAATAAAACTACTAAAGTACCAAACAAAATTGAAACTAGTAGTAAAGCTCACCCCGCAGCGGCTCATACTCATAAAGTTCCCATAATATGTGTTTCTGTCCAGCTGCAAATTCGGATGCAGAACCCGCTTCTCTTACAGTTTTTGGCAAGTGGGATACCTCAAATGTGCTAACGGAGGTGGCGTCCCAGAGCAAGCAACGTCCTTTCTCCCAGGGGACGAGAGTCAGGCCGTTGGGACGTTTTCCGTTGGTCCGACCGAGACCCAGAGACTCCAGGACGCATGGTATATTTACCGACACCAATTCACACCGAATGATATCATTAAGTGCGTGTGAGGAATCTTCCTGCGCATTTCGCTCAACTAAGGCCGTGGTGGCCAGAAGCGTCCACTAGCTATACTTCTTTGCAGAGTTAATCATCATTCGCTTGCCCTTATCTCATTTACTTGGAGTCGGCGCAGTACGTTTTCTTCTTCCATCCATCCCTGTCAGCCGTCAGTTCATCACTCACACCTGCTTTTTTTTCATTTATTTTTTATTATATGTTTTAGACATATCATCTTTCACGTAATCCATCCATTTTTTCTTTGGTCGTCCTCTCTCAACATATCCATCCATATTAAAATTCATTACCCTTGCCTATATGACTTTCATCCCTCCGCATCACATGTCCATACTACGGAAGCTAATATCCTCTTACTTTGTCGTCGGTAATGGGTGCAACTTTCAGACTCCCACTTATGCACTAATTCTTTATCTTATCTATTCTTGTTACTCCACCCATCCATATCAGCATTCGCATTGCCGCAACATGAAGTTTTCTTTCATCCATCGCTTTCATAGCACAACACTCTGATCTGACTCTGACGACAGGTCTTATGAAGCTCTTATAGATTTTCCCTTTTAGCCTGACGGGCATTCGGGAATTGCAAGTTATTCCTGTAACCTGTCGCCATTTCATCCATCCTGCGCTAATTCTGTTCGTAACGGCTCTATCTATCTCACCATCCTTGAATTTGTGACCCGAGGTCTTTGATAAACAATAAACAAACTAGATGCACAATCACGAAGAAACCTCGAACAAAAAATGTCCGAGCCGCACTGCACATACGTATAGTTATTGTTATATTTATAACATAAAAATATTTATTCAAATTTAACGCGTCAAAAAAGGGTACAATATCAATAGCACTCGCACATACTATAATTTTGACTGAGCACTTCGTCATCGTGGCACGTCAAAAGCAGCGAGCGAGCAAGGTAATAGATACTGAATGAAAATTCTCCCCGATTGACGTGATGGGCAGATTTTTGCCGCGGACACTTTTTGAGTGAGATTGTGCATCTAGTTAGTTTATTGTTTATCAAAGCCCGAGGTTCTTGAAGTCGGAGCAGATGGGTAATGCTACCCCATCTAGGGCCATAGCCACAGGATTGCAAAGACCGCCGAAATCGCAGAACATGTACTCCATTATTGTTCTGTTGATCTTCAAGCCTACATTCTCCAGTTTCTGTTGCCATTTCCCCAACCTGCTCTGTACCTCGAGTCCACATTCGCCGACGAGAACGATATCATCGGCAAACAGCATAGACCAGGGTGCCTCTTCCTGAATGTCCGACGTCAAGGTTTCCATTATTAACACTAATAGGTAAGGATTTAAAACCGACCCTTAGTGTAAGCCTACATTCACACCGAACTCGTCACTAGTGCCTGCAGCTGACCGGACACGAGTACAGGATTTTTCGTAAATTGCACGAATTAGCGCCACATACTTCCCAGGCACGCCTTTCACTTTCAGAGCCCACCACAAAATCTCTCGGGGTACACGATGTGTATGTATACATATGTCTCTTCAAGATCAACAAATACCATGTGAAAGTTTTTGTGAGCACGTTTGTATTCTTCGCATAGTATGCGAAGTGTGAAAATGACGTCCGTTGTCCCTCGACCAGGCATAACCCCAAACTTATTTTGTGTTGTATCACACTCTTCTCTTATCCTTCTTTCTGTTATTTTTCCCTCTCTTCATAGTGTGTAACATGAGCTTTATTCCTTGGTAGTTGTTGCATTCTTGCACATCACCCTTGTTTTTAAAGATGGGCACCAGTAAACTGTTCTACCATTTATCAGGGATTGTCTCTTCTTACATTAACTTACCGAAAAATAAACTCAGCCGCACTTAATAACTTCAACACCTCAACTGATATTCTTTGCAGAGTATATTATAAAAAGAAAAAAATATAGTAAATGATTTAAACCGTATACGTCTGGCAATATTATTACTATTTTTTTTTTATTTCGGGCTTTGCTACTGGCTCTTTAAGTACATAAAAAAAAACTTACGCCACACTGTGGAACGAAAATCGGGTTTCATAGACTTAGGGACTTGAATTTTTAAGTGCCACTTTTTTTGATGAAAATGGATACTGTTCATCATCATGATCCTCAAAAACATCATCTGACTTACTTTGACTTTGTATTTATTGAATAATAATTTTTTTACGAAAATTTTGTATGGAGCCCGGATGAAAAATCAAGATATCTCCAGACCCGCAGAATTTCCCGTTATATCCTCGCACACTATTTTAGAACTAATTATTTATGATTTTTTGACATACTACATATAACGGTATCTTCTGCGGAACTTTTTTTAAAAATACGAAAGTGATTTGTATGGAACCGGAACAAGAATAACTTTTTTTACGGATCCGCTGGTCATACTACTATATCCTCGTACGTGTTTATAGAACTATTTTTTTATGATTTTTTGACATACTTGATGTTACGGTCTTTGCGGAAAATACTTTAAAAATACGAAACCAAATTTGTATAGAGCTGGGAAGAAAAATACCTATTTCTTCCGAACCGCAGTTCATACCGTTAAGTTCTCACACATCGTTATAGTACTATTTTTTATGATTTTTTGACATACTTCATGTTACGGTATCTACTGCGGAAAATACTTTAAAAATACGATGAAACCAAATTTGCATAGAGCTGGGAAGAAAAATACCTATTTCTTCCGAACCGCAGTTTATACCGTTATGTTCTCGCACATTGTTATAGTACTATTTTATTATGATTTTTTTACATACTTCATGTTACGGTATCTATTGCGGAAACTATTTTAAAAATAAGAATTTATGCAGCTGGGAAGAAAAACACCTATTTCTTCTGAACCGCAGTTTATACCGTTATGTTCTCGCACATTGTTATAGTACTATTTTATTATGATTTTTTGACATACTTCATGTTATGGTATCTATTGCGGAAAATACTTTTAAAATACGAATGTATGCAGCGGGGAAGAAAATAGTACCATACATAACCGTATGCAAGGATTATAACCGTCGTATCACCTACGGTTTCGGAAAAACAATGATATACATGTTTTTTTTATTTACCAATTTATTGCAACACACGAAACACAAACAGAACAAAAACACAGAGAATGAGAACACAACAGCTAATTCGTTCCAGGCTTCCAGCCCAGCTCCACACAAAATGTGAAGTTCCGCAGTAAATACTGTTGTATGTATGTATGAAGATTAAAAAAAAGTAACAAAAAATAGTACTATAACGGTAAGGTCGACAAATATAACTGATCTGCGGTTCGGAAGAAATAGGTATTTTCCTTCCCGGCTCTATACAAATTTGGCTTAGTATTTTTAAGTATTTTTCGCAATAGATACCATAACATGAAGTATGTCAAAAACTCATAATAAAATAGTACTATAACAATGTGCGAGAACATAACGGTATAAACTGCGATTCGGAAGAAATAGGTGTTTTTCTTCCCAGTTGCATAAATTCTTATTTTTAAAATAGTTTCCGCAATAGATACCGTAACATGAAGTATGTAAAAAAATCATAAAAAAATAGTACTATAACAATGTGCGAGAACATAACGGTATGAACTGCGGTTCGGAAGAAATAGGTATTTTTCTTCCCAGCTCTATACAAATTTGGTTTCGTATTTTTAAAGTATTTTCCGCAAAGACCGTAACATCAAGTATGTCAAAAAATCATAAAAAAATAGTTCTATAAACACGTACGAGGATATAGTAGTATGACCAGCGGATCCGTAAAGAAAAGTTATTCTTGTTCCGGTTCCATACAAACCACTTTCGTATTTTTAAAAAAAGTTCCGCAGAAGATACCGTTATATGTAGTATGTCAAAAAATCATAAATAATTAGTTCTAAAATAGTGTGCGAGGATATAACGGGAAATTCTGCGGGTCTGGAGATATCTTGATTTTTCATCCGGGCTCCATACAAATTTTTCGTAAAAAAAATATTATTCAATAAATACAAAGTCAAAGTAAGTCAGATGATGTTTTTGAGGATCATGATGATGAACAGTATCCATTTTCATCAAAAAAAGTGGCACTTAAAAATTCAAGTCCCTAAGTCTATGAAACCCGATTTACGTTCCACAGTGCGCCACACAGCGAAGTCACAGGCAGGCTGTTTAAAGTTTAAATCAAATCTATGTTTTCTATAAATTAAATCAATTTTATCAAATTCCCTACTTTCGAGAAAGGCTGCACAATTTATAGCCTTGGTCGTATAAACCGCTTAAAAAGTAAAAATGACTTGTATTGCCAGATGACTCTACAAGATCATATTCCCTATTATATTAAAAATACCTGTCATAAAAATGTTTGATCCGCACTTCACATACATATCGTTATTGTTATATTTATAACATCAAAAAATTCATTCAAATTTGAACCTTAACGCGTCAATGAAAGGGTACAATATCAATAGCACTCGCACATACTATACTTTTGACTGAGCACTTCGTCATTGTGGCACGTCAAAAGCCGCGAGCGAGCAAGGTGATAGATATTGAATGAAAATTCTCCCTGATTGACGAGATGGGCAGATTTTTGCCGCGGACACTTTTTGAGTGAGATTGTGCATCTAGTTAGTTTATTGTTTATCAAAGAGAATAAGAGAGGGACTTATGTACTTCCCATAAGTCCTTCTCAATAAGGTATTTTTAATGAGGTATTTTCAATTCCTGGAAAAGCTATCCCTATACAAAATAAAAATAAAATCTCCATGGTGGTAAAATTTGGTATAATACAGGATGTAAAAAACGGGCAGTAATAAAAGTTCTAAAAATTAATTCAAAATTCAGATTCTTCTATATATGAAATGTGTTTTTTGAATAACTAACTTGTTGACTTCATTTGTGCCAATATAAAATAAACAAAGTCGTTTCTTGCTGACTATTTGAAAAACTAAAAGTTTAACGTATAAATAATACGTAACTTACCGTCGAAATTTTATTCTTCCAGCTTAATTTCTTTTTCATCGAAAATTGTGATACATCATTTTAATAATTTTTCACATGATAAACAACTATGAATTGTGAACAATTTAATTCGTAACGTACCGATGGAAATACTTGTCTTGCACCTTGATTTTCATTTTACCATAAATTACGATACAATATAATTTATTAATTTTTTACATGAAAAAAAAATCTGAAAGCTGCGAACAATTATTTCGTAACTTACTGACGGAAATACTTTTCTCCTAGCGTAATTTCTATGTTACCCCCACCAGTACCGCGGCTCAGCCGCTTACTACGTTCACTCCATAGGGTCACCAATCTAACATAAACTACTTAGTTGAATCTGTGTCAAATGTTATTTTTCTTAAATCGCGTTGGACTGCGGAAGATTTCGACAGTTTAGCGTAAATTGGTTGTCAGACTGTAATTTTTCATACATTTTTCATATTTTCATTGAAATTTAGAGCAAAACTATATATTTAATAACCAGGAATAAAAATTAAGAGAGTAATTAAACGATTATTATAGCAGGACATGTGTAGCTGGAAGTTCAGTAATTGGGTCATAAGTTTAGAATATTGGTTGGAACGTTGGAAGTGCATATTTTAATTGTTTAATTTATTTATTTATTAATTAATTAAATATCATTCTTAATATTAAAAATGTAAAATATCAAAAATAAAATATAAATGTCAAAAATAGAAAATGTCAAAAACGGATAATAAACTGCAGCTCATAACTGTACCCTATTTTTAGTTTTGGGGGGTTAAGGAATTCGAATTGCCTAGCGAAGTGAGAGCTTTTTTTAAAGTACTAAAACTTCTCGCGCAATTCAGCGACATTAGAGTGTACTGAAGTATAGCGATTGCGAAATTAAACTATGTATCAAAACTTCTTTTCGAGTAGACAACTACTAAAATCTGCGCAAATGAGTCAAATCAATTTACATAAATCTAATAATGAAGTAACTTGTAACAATATCCTATATTTACCCTATGGAGACTACTTACAAAATAACAATGAGGTCAAGTATCCTACATTAAATATTTCATAAGTACCTAACAACTACTTAACACAAGGTTAAACTTTAGTAATATAATTTATAAAAATATTAATAAAATATTTCAGTATCAAAAAACTTCTTTAAGTTATAGAAACATTTTTGAATTTAGATAATTCCTAAGCGTATTATTGAAAGTGATATCTTTTTCTTCAGCTTTTATATAATTTGGGATACGATTATAGATTTGTATACCCATTGTATACGGGCCAGAAGAGATGGTTTTTTTATTTTACTTGAATTTAAAAATGTGCTAATATATTTAATTTTATTTTTTTAAAATAAATATCAAATGTGTCCGTTGGTCTGGCAACAATACTCATGTCTTCTGTTCTGTCTTGTCAATAAATTTGTCAATAAAACTTATTTCACTAAAAATTCGATAGAATACATTATTAGTGAATGATTTACTATTGGAAACCGAATAATAACTAGGATTTATTTATGCAAGTCACGTTGTTTATTTAATCTTTGTGTTGAAAATGTGTACGCCGTAAGGTCGGGCGGACCGACCGGCAGCGGGCAGACAGATCCCGTGGGCTGTGCTGAGCAGGGGCCGAGCACGTCGCCAGCATGTACGAGAGCGCGTGCGGCGCGGCCGCGGCTGGCGTGGCGGGCGGGCAGTGCGGCACGGCGCAGCACGAGCGCGGCGACGAGGACACGCGCGCTCCGCCGCCGCCGCCGCCCGAGCGGGACTACAGCGGCTTCGACATCGTGAAGGCGACGCAGTACGGCGCCTTCTCGCGGGTCAAGGAGCTCGTCGAGGCGGGCTGGGACGTGAACCAGCCGGACGCCGAGACGGTGACGCTGCTGCACTGGGCGGCGATCAACAACCGGCGCGAGATCATGCAGTACCTGCTGTCGCGCGGTGCCGCGGTGGACGCGGTGGGCGGCGAACTGCAGGCCACGCCGCTGCAGTGGGCGGCGCGCCAGGGGCACCTGGAGGCGGTTGTGGTGCTGGTGCGCGCGGGCGCCGACCCCGCGCTGCGCGACGCGGAGGGCTGCTCGAGCCTGCACCTCGCCGCGCAGTTCGGCCACACAGCGGTGGTGGCGTACCTGGTGGCGCGCGGAGCGGACCCCGACGAGGGCGACGCAGGGGGCATGACGCCGCTCATGTGGGCGTGCTGGAAGGTGGCGGCGGTGGACCCGGCGCGGCTGCTGCTCACGCTGGGGGCCAGTCCGCACCCGGCTGACCGCTCGCACGGCAACACCGCCCTGCACTGGGCCATACTTGCTCGCAACTCTACTGCTATCTCTACTCTAATATTATATGTGAGTAATCCTTGGCCTTCTATATAGTACAAAGTTGCCTATTCTTGTTGTCATAAAATGACTAGTTCTAAGTCAGGTACTATACCTAAACAAAATAAACTCTCCAAATTAATTTTCACATGACTTAGGTATTATTGGAGTTGTAAAAACATACCGACTCTTAAAATAATCATTATTGTGGTGAAAAACTGATGTAAAAATGAAAGCAATAGTAGATTTTACGACAAGTGCACAAAACAAGACATTTTTGTCCGAGATTTTTAGCTGCTATTAAGTAGAGGACAAAAATGGTTTTGTGCACGAGTTAAAAACTCTGCTTTTCACTTTAAATGTGTGGAAAAAAGCAGATATTCTAAACAATATTCATTCCCGCTATTTAGCTTTTTAAATCTTTTATTATTATTATTATTATTCTTGAGCAGACAGGCAGTAGATATACAACTGATAATGCCTGTATCCAGTTGATTTAGTCAGCTTTCTTTTTCTTAGTTTCATTCATGTGTGCATCTAGTTTATTTTTAAATTCATTAACATTTCGCGCAGAGACTACTTCTTCTGGCAGTTTATTCCATTCATTAATAACTCTATTAGCAAAGAAGTTTCTGTGAGGGATGTTGTGCGAAAGACAAGTTTCCAGTTTCATGTGGTGACCTCTTAGACGGGTGTTTTTGTCCATCTTGAAAATTGCCTGAAATGTTTTAAGATCGTAGTTGCTATTTAGAATCTTGTAAGTTTCTATGAGATCTCCACATTGTCTTCTCTCTTTGAGGGTGCATAATTTCAGTGCTTCAAGTCTTTCCTTATATGGTAGTCTCTTTAGCTGTCTGGGTATTTTGGTGAAACTGCCCTGTACTTTCTCTAGTAATTCTATGTCCTTTACAAAATATGGGCTCCAGGCCTGGAAGGCGTACTCCAGTATTGGCCGTACGTAAGTCTTGTGTATGTTTTGCATCATGTCAGGTGTAAGGATTCCAAAGGCTTTTCTAATGAGATAGATAAAGCTTTTTGCTCTCTTTGTGATTGTGGAGATGTGATCTTCCCACTTCAGGTTGTCCGCGATAATAACACCCAGATCAGTTTGCTTTTTGACTGCTCGTAGTTGTACTTCGTTCAGTTTGTATACTAGTTGTGGGTTTCTATTACCTATGTGAAGTATAGTACATTTGTCCGCGTTTAGGTTGATAAGCCATTCTTTTGACCATTTCGATATTTCATCTAGGTCTCTTTGCAGAGCGTCGTGGTCAATGAGTGGGTTTCCAAAAATCTTAGTGTCGTCAGCATAAATACTGACTGAGCATTTTAGGCAGTCAGGTAAATCAAATGTATAAATAATATACAAAACAGGGCCCAGAACAGAGCCCTGTGGCACACCACTTTGTACATCACGTTCTTCAGACATAGTATCGCCCACTCTGACTCTCAGTGTTCTATTACGCAGAAAAGCCTCGATCCATTGCAAAAGTTTTCCTCGTATCCCTATGTGTTCTAGTTTATGCAGAAGCCTTGTAGTAGGTACCTTATCAAATGCCTTTTCGTAGTCTAGATATATTACGTCCACAGGTTCTCTTTTATTGAAACTATCAGTCCAGGATGCTAGGCAAGTTAGAAGATTTGATACAGTCGAACGGTGAGGACAGAAGCCATGTGGTTGATCACTTATTATTTCATGGTTTTGTAGAAATTCTCTTATATGATGAACTATGACCTTTTCCATAATTTTACATACTACACTAGTCAGACTTATGGGTCTGTAATTTGAAGGTTCAAGTTTATTTCCTTTCTTGAAGATTGGTGTCACTGATGCGGTTTTCCACAAGGATGGTAGGTGTCCACTGTCATATGAAGTCTGCATCAAAACTGATAAAGGTTCGGCAAGGTTACACTTCTGTATTACTATTACAGGGATTTCATCAGGTCCTGGTGCAGAGTCTGGTTTCTCTTATAGCTTGTTGGATTTTAGACACTGTGAACACAACATCAGGTATACTTTCCTGAAGTCGGGTTGTTGGGTACAAGACAGGTAATGGTCCCAACAGTTCTTTTTTGGAAAACGCCCCCAAACTGATCCGCAAATGCTTCGGCTATTTCATAACTTTGGGAAACTATTTCTCCGTTTTGGTTGCGTAACACAGAAGGCGTGCTAATCTTTGATGTAACTTGTTGTCTTTGACCCGGCTTGAAGAAGGTCCTTTTCAAAGTGGATGCGTGATCTTTTGCTTTGGTTAGATAGTTTGTTATTTATTTTTCTATATTCTTTGTATGTTTTGTCTAGGCCTGTTATCATGAAATACTAGGCTTCAGCTGGAAACCTTTTCAATACAGCTTACTATTCAATTAATTTTATAATAATATAAAATTATCAAATACATAATAAAGAAATCAAATACACTATGGTACTTAAATTTCAATTTTAATATTGTTTTATGTCATAAAAAACTCAAAAGCAAATAATTTTAATAAAATATTTTAAAATAACTAGTTCAATCTATGAACTTCTTATTGTGTTTGGATATAAGGCCTAATTTTCTTTGTCTTAGAAGAGATGTATTTATGAGTAGATACATTTTTGCCTTTGTGCACAAAATTCAATTTTGTGCAGCCTGCACCCTTCACAAAATGACGCTTTCTAAGCATGAGAAGTGAAAAATAATTGGTCTTAATTTTGGTAATGATAAAACAAATCTCTGTCAAAGCATAAGTACTTTAGAATGAAATAAACAGGTATGCGAATATAGCATTATCTATTTAGATAAAGTGTTTATCTGATGGATTACAAACTTGTATTTCATGGCATTGGTAACCAAATCTTTTGATATCAATAAATAACCTTATATTCGTACTATATTACACTATATTTCTTCCATGCTGGACTGGGAGCGAGAGAAAAACATCGAATGTGCCAGCTGCATTTCCTCCCGGGCATGCTGTAAAAACTAGTTAAGGGATCCAAGGGTTTCTGTATATTGAAATGTAGGCGATGGGCTGACAATCTGTCCCTACAGCAATATACCTATAAATCTATCTTAAATAACCCTCAAAACTTTGTAAGATGTGGCGGAATGACCTTCGTTTTGGGTAGTTTACGGTCTGCCTACCCCATAAGGGATAAAGGCGTGTATATATGTATGTATGTATATTAATTACACTACTCTGATAATAATTTCATACATTTTTTTATTTTATGTATAATTTTATCTTACCTTGTATACAGCATTCATATTATTTTTTTTTATTTGGGAAAGAAACTACTAATACTAATAGTAAATAATCACTACATAGTATAAAACAAAGTCGCTTTCTCTGTCCCTATATCCCTATGTATGCATTAATCTTTAAAACTACGCAACGGATTTTGATGCGGTTTTTTTTTATGGATAGAGTGATTTATGAGGAAGGTTTATATGTATGTTACATGCATAATATAGTAGAGAAACACTGATAATTTCCGTACGAATTCGGGGCGGGTCGCTAGTAGTAGTTTTTAAATTGATTTGATATGATTTTCTTAAAACTTTTAGGCACATTACTAAGAGATCAAATATAATAATTTTATTTCATCATCTCAGTTCATTCGGATATAATCATGGTCTTTAATTAAAGAAATCAGGCTGAAAAGTCATTTTCCAGAACTAATACCAAGCACAATATTGTTTACAAACAACATTTTTTTCTAGAATTGGTCGTTTATGCCTGTATATCATATCCTGTATAGTATTTGTATCTCACGACTGCCGTTTTGCCATTAGCTTAATGTGCGTGAGTTTGTCATAGTAAACCTCTAGTCACAGGGGATAAAAGTCGTTAGAAATAATCACTACATAGTATAAAACAAAGTCGCTTTCTCTGTCCCTATATCCCTATGTATGCATAAATCTTTAAAACTACGCAACGGATTTTGATGCGGTTTCTTTTAATAGATAGAGTGAGTCAAGGGGAAGGTTTATATGTATAATACATGCATAATATAGTAGAGAAACACTGATAATTTCCGTGCGAAGCTGGGGCGGGTCGCTAGCTAAATAATAATTTATTTGTAAGAACATAGTAAAATAATTGATAGCCCGATGGTAGTGGATAGGGCTGCTGCCTCCTGAGCGGGAGGTCGTGGTTCGAATCCCACCACGTACCAATGTGTTTTTTGGTTTTTGAATTTCATATGTACGTTTATTCGGTGCTTTTTCTGTGCTTCGGAAGGCACGTTTAGCCGTTGGTCCCGGTTAATATCGTTTAATACCGTAGATATTAGTCGTTAAGCCATATCAGAGGCCAGTGCTAAGCATTGGCGGCTTGAAAACTCTGACCTAATCTAGGATTGGGTCTGGTTTCCCTTCTGGGTTGCGGAGGTCAGATGGCAGTCGCTCTGTGTAAAATCCAGTACCCTCGTTCAATCCCCTAGATAAGGAAGCCGACCCCGTGAGATACGGGATAAGGCTTGGGAGATGATGATGATGAACATAGTAAAATATTTTTTGGCACATAGGTATGTTTGTATCATATGTCCTACCGTCAAGGCATGCTAAAAAAAATAGTATAATGTGTTATTGTGTGCTATGAACAGGGTAACGCGAGCCTGGACGTGCCGAACCTGCGCGGGCACACGCCGCTGTCGATGCTGGTGGCGGCGGGCGCGGGCGAGGGCGGGGGCGGGGGCGCAAGCGGGCCTGCGGGGGCGGGGGGCGCGCTGTGGGTCGGCGCGCGCGTCGCCGAGCGCGTGCGAGAGAGACAGCTGCAGCAGTCCCGCTCGCACTGCTTCCGAAAGCTCGCCTACGATCGGGTAAGCGGATCTTGCCCATTGACGAGATCAATTAAAGTCCTTGAGTCACAAACTTAAATCAGATCATATTTGACGCAATCTATTCCACTTGCAGAAGTTTCGTTGGTGGACAGTGGCGGGTATCCCCCTAGTGGGGTTCTACCTCACAGGACTGGTGTTCGAGCTGAGCGCCTCTTACTGGATCAAGGCGTTGCTGCTGGGCTCACTGTACGCGGCACTGCACGCGCTGGCCACTGCGCTGTTAGATGACGATCTCAAGAATATCTTCCCGCTTAGTGTATACTTAGCTACAAAGGTAAGTTGACCCTAGTTCTGGAGTTAATCATTTGCCTGGTTGTTCTAGCCATAGAATATAATCAATTACTTTTTTATGTCGTTTCGTAGGCGTGGTTCTACATAACGTGGGCGGTGTTTATAAGTTCAGCTGTGGGCGCGGGCACGACGTTGCTGTTCGTGCTATGTTCGGGCGCGCTCTGGTTCACGTTCCTGCGCTCGTGGCGCGCCGACCCCGGCGTCATCACCGCCTGCAGGCAGGACAAGCTCCGGGTGAGTGCTCATCGTCATCATTATTGTCCGCCGCAACAGTCCCTACTGGACATGGACTGAGCCCTTCCCGCCACGTTTGAAAAGCGGATTGGTAAATAGGAGTAGATCTAGTACGCTTCCTAGGTAGACGCATCTATTACCATCACTTCCATTTTGAAGCATACAATACAGATTTGATGTCAACCGTTTCGTTTGGGATCTTTCTTTTAGGTGTAGTGTAGTGAAGATTAAAGATAACCTTTTCGTTCTCAAAGTTTCGTTTATTACGGAATAGGGTATGTGCAAGGAGGTCGATAGCTTCAGTTTAATCAAAGATTCGAGTATCAGTTAATAGTTCTAAAATTAAAACTTATACTATTTTATGGATTGTGCAGTGCCGTGTAATAGTTTAAGAATTAAATTCCATGTGAGGATATGATCGTAAAGCTGTACATGGACTTGTACGATCTCAACACTCAATCGCACATCTTGCTAGTCAGCATATTGTGCTCACTGTTGCATCAGTGTATTCTATACCGCCGTAGCGTGTACTCGCGTCACATTAAATTTCTCCAATTTCATATCAGTTTATCATTTATCTTCTGGACTCTATCAAAACCATCAAATACACTATCAGACAGTTGTGTGGTACGAATAGACCGTACAACTTTACGGTCCTTCGAGCCGGATCAATATTAATGTGACGCGAGTACAGACTCCTGAATGTTTTACCGTATGTGTTCGGCAGACGATAGTGGAGTTGTCGGAGGGCGCGTGGGGGCGCGGCGGGTTCGAGCCGGCGCGCTTCTGCTCGGCGTGCCTCGTGCGGCGCCCGCTGCGCTCCAAGCACTGCGCCGTCTGCAACCGCTGCGTCGCGCGCTTCGACCACCACTGCCCCTGGGTCGGCAACTGCATCGGTCAGTGCTGTATCACAACCTACACTAAATGAATCAGCGCATAAAGAAAATAATAGATACGATACGTGCTTTAAACCTTTGAAAACGAAGAATTCAAGCACTAACACTTTGCGTTCGCAATTTCAGGGGCGAAAAACCACATATACTTCATCGGTTTCCTGGCGAGCCTCATGGTGATGTGCGTGTGGATGCTGTGGGGCGGCGTGCAGTTCTACCGCAGCGAGTGCCCCGCCGGCAACGGCACCGTCGCCGACCAGGTAACATACAATATGTAAACAGTTGGTCTTATCAATCGGAATATGAGTTTTGTCAAATTATGCAATTGGTGGATTTTGTGATCTTTCTAAGGCGTTTGATTGTGTAGACCATGTTTTTTTTAAAAATAATTCATTATGGTCCTACAATAAGCACCTGATCCTTTCGAATATTTATTTGTAGATAAAAGCATTCAGAAAGTTCATAGGTGCATGGCATGAAATCATCAGGGTCTCGTGTTAAAATTGGTGTACCTCAGGGTTCGATATTAGGTCCGTTCTTACTTTTAGTATTGGAAATGTAATAATTTGACCTTCATGATGGCAAGTTTGGTTTCCTTGTTAACAATAAAGTGTTGAGCGCGATAAAAACGAAATGTGTATATTTTGTAAATAATGGTCTTGTACTTAATTACGAGAAATTCGGATTTACCGATAGCACAGTTTTCGTAGAAACGGCTTGTGCCCGAGAGTCTCGGCTCGTTTCTCCTCCATATACCCGTTGTCCTGCAGGTGCTGGAGTGGGCGCAGTGCAACGCGTGGGTGATGTGGGTGCTGGCCAACGCGCTGTTCCACCTGTTCTGGGTCACCGTGCTCACCGCCTGCCAGATGTATCTGGTGAGGATGTTTCCTTTGCTAAAACAGTATAACTAAAGAGCTGACTTTGATTAGTTTTTTTAATGTATGATTTGGTAATTGTAATTTGTATGATTTCTTTTCATAAGTACTATTTCGTTTCTCCCTTGTGTTGCAGGTGGTGTGCCTCGGCATGACGACCAACGAGCAGCTGAACCGCGGCCGCTACCGGCACTTCATCGCGCGCGGCGGCCGCTCGCCCTTCTCCCGCGGGCCGCTGCTCAACGCCGCGGAGTTCTTCCAGTGCGCGCTGTGCGGCCTGCTGCCCCACAGCCCCCGGGGTGAGTGTCCCCCCCCCTCCCCCCCTTCTCCCGCGGGCCGCTGCTCAACGCCGCGGAGTTCTTCCAGTGCGCGCTGTGCGGCCTGCTGCCCCACAGCCCCCGGGGTGAGTGTCGTCGTCCCCCTTCTCCCGCGGGCCGCTGCTCAACGCCGCGGAGTTCTTCC
This sequence comes from Scrobipalpa costella, assembly GCA_949820665.1. Lineage (NCBI taxonomy): Eukaryota > Metazoa > Arthropoda > Insecta > Lepidoptera > Gelechiidae > Scrobipalpa > Scrobipalpa costella. The sequence continues at coordinate 25,835,589 of OX463298.1, forward strand.
AGTGCGCGCTGTGCGGCCTGCTGCCCCACAGCCCCCGGGGTGAGTGTCCCCCCCCCCCCCTTCTCCCGCGGGCCGCTGCTCAACGCCGCGGAGTTCTTCCAGTGCGCGCTGTGCGGCCTGCTGCCCCACAGCCCCCGGGGTGAGTGTCCCCCCCCCCTTCTCCCGCGGGCCGCTGCTCAACGCCGCGGAGTTCTTCCAGTGCGCGCTGTGCGGCCTGCTGCCCCACAGCCCCCGGGGTGAGTGTCCCCCCCCCCCCCTTCTCCCGCGGGCCGCTGCTCAACGCCGCGGAGTTCTTCCAGTGCGCGCTGTGCGGCCTGCTGCCCCACAGCCCCCGGGGTGAGTGTCCCCCCCCCTTCTCCCGCGGGCCGCTGCTCAACGCCGCGGAGTTCTTCCAGTGCGCGCTGTGCGGTCTGCTGCCCCACAGCCCCCGGGGTGAGTGTCCCCCCCCCTTCTCCCGCGGGCCGCTGCTCAACGCCGCGGAGTTCTTCCAGTGCGCGCTGTGCGGTCTGCTGCCCCACAGCCCCCGGGGTGAGTGTCCCCCCCCCTTCTCCCGCGGGCCGCTGCTCAACGCCGCGGAGTTCTTCCAGTGCGCGCTGTGCGGTCTGCTGCCCCACAGCCCCCGGGGTGAGTGTCCCCCCCCCCCTTCTCCCGCGGGCCGCTGCTCAACGCCGCGGAGTTCTTCCAGTGCGCGCTGTGCGGTCTGCTGCCCCACAGCCCCCGGGGTGAGTGTCCCCCCCCCTTCTCCCGCGGGCCGCTGCTCAACGCCGCGGAGTTCTTCCAGTGCGCGCTGTGCGGTCTGCTGCCCCACAGCCCCCGGGGTGAGTGTCCCCCCCCCTTCTCCCGCGGGCCGCTGCTCAACGCCGCGGAGTTCTTCCAGTGCGCGCTGTGCGGTCTGCTGCCCCACAGCCCCCGGGGTGAGTGTCCCCCCCCCTTCTCCCGCGGGCCGCTGCTCAACGCCGCGGAGTTCTTCCAGTGCGCGCTGTGCGGCCTGCTGCCCCACAGCCCCCGGGGTGAGTGTCCCCCCCCCCCTTCTCCCGCGGGCCGCTGCTCAACGCCGCGGAGTTCTTCCAGTGCGCGCTGTGCGGTCGCTGCCCCACAGCCCCCGGGGTGAGTGTCCCCCCCCCTTCTCCCGCGGGCCGCTGCTCAACGCCGCGGAGTTCTTCCAGTGCGCGCTGTGCGGTCTGCTGCCCCACAGCCCCCGGGGTGAGTGTCCCCCCCCTTCTCCCGCGGGCCGCTGCTCAACGCCGCGGAGTTCTTCCAGTGCGCGCTGTGCGGTCTGCTGCCCCACAGCCCCCGGGGTGAGTGTCCCCCCCCCTTCTCCCGCGGGCCGCTGCTCAACGCCGCGGAGTTCTTCCAGTGCGCGCTGTGCGGTCTGCTGCCCCACAGCCCCCGGGGTGAGTGTCCCCCCCCCTTCTCCCGCGGGCCGCTGCTCAACGCCGCGGAGTTCTTCCAGTGCGCGCTGTGCGGCCTGCTGCCCCACAGCCCCCGGGGTGAGTGTCCCCCCCCCTTCTCCCGCGGGCCGCTGCTCAACGCCGCGGAGTTCTTCCAGTGCGCGCTGTGCGGCCTGCTGCCCCACAGCCCCCGGGGTGAGTGTCCCCCCCCCCTTCTCCCGCGGGCCGCTGCTCAACGCCGCGGAGTTCTTCCAGTGCGCGCTGTGCGGCCTGCTGCCCCACAGCCCCCGGGGTGAGTGTCCCCCCCCCCTTCTCCCGCGGGCCGCTGCTCAACGCCGCGGAGTTCTTCCAGTGCGCGCTGTGCGGCCTGCTGCCCCACAGCCCCCGGGGTGAGTGCCCCCCCCCCCTTCTCCCGCGGGCCGCTGCTCAACGCCGCGGAGTTCTTCCAGTGCGCGCTGTGCGGCCTGCTGCCCCACAGCCCCCGGGGTGAGTGTATTGCGTGCAAGTGTTGGGCCACAATGTTAAGTGTGCCATGGTTTGCACTGCACCGCAAACACAGTCCACATCGGAACTAGCCGCTACTTACTTCTGCCAACCTGAGTCCGAAGCCTGTTGAAGGACTTCCAGGAAGGAGATTCTCGGCTAGCGGACAAAGGAAGAAGGCAGAGAAGCTTTTCGCGCCAAAGTTTACATCTGGCCTGCGCAGGTTCGGTTGAGAGCGGGGCGACACACTTGATAAAACTGCGGCGATTTTTTAGTCTTTGTGGCACTGAGATGTAGCCGTGCAAAGGATACCGCGAGTCGCGATCTGCGTTTGCCCTTTCAGTGGAGCTAGCTACAGACCTGCACACTTCCGCAGATACCAGCTAGAGGGCATTGACACTGGGGTAGGTTTTAGACAACCTGTGATGACCGGGCAGGTGGCATTCAGAGCTACATCCACTAACCTGGCATGAGCAGAGCGACTCCAAACAGAATAAGAAAGTGAGACTACGTCACACATGCTAGCGCTAGCGCTAGCGCCAAGAAATTGCACTCAAGTGCGCCACACACGATAGCGCTAGCGCTAGCATGTGTGGCGTAGCTCTCCATTAGGTGGTAGTTAGACGACGCAGTAAGTTGTTTCGCGAGTGCACTTTATTATTGGCGTTAACGCAGGTCTTCTTATAAGTAAGAGATCTGTCTAGCGAAACGATAAGATATCTCGGGTGGTTGTTGTGCGAGATAGGTCACTCCTGCCACACAATATTAAGCCTACGTCTTGCTTCTCAGTTGCGCGGGTGGAATGCGCAAGACTCCGTTTTACTCGGGTTTGGGTTTAGCGAGTTTACCTCGTAGTAGCTACTCAAATTATTGAGAGCTACAGTGAGGTTAGCCTTAACTTCTTCAAACTTGGAGTCTAAGGATGTTAGTGTCAGTTTGTCAGCGTATAAGAAGCGGATGTGAACTTATGCTGGATGGTTGGTCGTTGGTGTAAATATTAAAAAGGATCGGCGCCAGGACACTACCCTGAGGAAGGCCGTTCCTTTGTGACCTCCAGCGACTCTTATCTGAGCGAAGATGTACCTGGAACCGACGGGTATGGAGGAGTTCTCGAAGAATCATGACGAATTTGCGATCGCCGGTCGTGGTGTCCATCTTCCTTAACAGTCGGCTGAGGTTCACCGGATCGTGGGCCGCGGGTAGGCCACGAATACGGCGCCCGTTATCATCCCAGACTCGAGACCATCTTCAATGTGTTGCGTAAGGTTGAGTACTTGGTTGCAGCGTGATTTGAACGGTCAGAAACCGGCTTGCTCTGGGATTAGTTTAGGGTCGATAAGGCCTGTGAGGCGGGTCAGCAGCAATCGTTCAAATAGCTTGTAGGTATGGCCCGGTAATGATATTGGCCGAAAGCTTATAGGATTGTCTGCTGATGTTCCTGGCTTCAGTATTGCTATCACCACTGACTTTCTCCAGATGCGTGGTATTTGAGCCGATTCCAGACAATTGTTAAAAAGCTGCAACAGCCAAGATACGGTTACTGGACCGAGGTGCTTTATTGGGTCCACTGATATATTGTCTATCCCCGAGGCTTTACCGCAGTTAAGGCAGCTACCGCTGATGGCAGACATAATGTCACCTAAGATGATTGACAAACTGACTTGGTTGGACAGTCAGCATTAGCTTCGTTGAAACGACGCCTCAAAGGCACACTTAAAGGTTGAACAACAGGCTGGATTTTACACATTATAGGTCTGTGCTGTGTTCGAGGTGTGTTGGTGGGCATACGTATTTATTGCCCTGACAGCTAACTGTTGAGCTGACAAAATTTGATCTGGATTATACCCGCGCTCCCATCGGCCGCTGTTGAAAGAAGCCGCTTGTTTCGGGTCATAAATGAGAACCAGATCGTTTGTCTCAGCCCACCACAGCCAGCCTCCACAGCTTAACCATAAATCATAAATCATTTATTGTTCGTCATCACAAGTAGATAAAAGATCACACATAGTACAAAGAAGCTCTGCAATGAACCTTGCAGCATTCGAAACACAATATTAATATTAAGTTAAGTAGGTATAATTCATAAAATGTCAAAATAAAATTCGCCATTACATACATTACAACAATTCAATAAATTACAAATTATACCAATTACATACATGCCAAATTAGATTACATTAAACTAAAATACATCATCATTGTCAAATTATAAAATTGAATTTACAAAGTTATTATGTCATATTTTTATCTTGCACATTTCATCTAAATTATAATAGCATTTCTTGACGAGAAAATTAAATAAAGTCGACTTGAAAGTTTTAGTATCTAGTTCCCTAAAATGTTGTGGCAATTTATTAAAGATATTTGGTCCCATCTTAAGTATGCTTTTCATCATGAGAGCTGTTTTACACCATTGATTCTGTACAATAATACCTCTTGGACGAAGGGTTCTACTTATAGGAGCTTCAATTTTAAAATCGTTTGTGTTAGTTTTTACGTATAGAGCTACTTCAAAAATGTATAAGCACGGAAACGTCAAAATTCTGAGAGATTTAAAATATGGCTTACAACTGTCATCACTCTCTATACCAGTTATTGCTCTAATACATCTTTTCTGTGCTCTAAATATTAGTTCTCTATAATTTGAATTTCCCCAGAAAATTATACCATAGCGCAAACATGATGATACAAAACCATGATAAGCGGTCAATACTGCGTTTTTGTTAATCACTTTTTTAAGTTTATACAAGGCATATGAAAACGAAAATATTTTATTACATACATTTAGTGATTGTGATTCCCATGACATGTCATTATCAATAATTAAACCTAAAAATTTTATACATTTCACAATTTCCAGTAATTTATTTTTATAACTTACATTTAGTTTTGGTACATGTAATTTCTGGGAAAAAAAATCATCATTTTGGTTTTTTGTATATTTATTTTTAAATTATTAGCATTAAGCCACTCTATAACACCCTTCAGTGCCCCGTCAATTTCTGTTTCATTGTTAAGTAAATTGTCATGTTTAATAATAATCGTGCTATCATCTGCAAAGAGGACCATCGGATATTTAGTGCTCTCGGGAATATCATTTATGTAGAGTAGAAATAGAAGGGGTCCTAAAACGCTACCTTGTGGGACGCCATATTTTAATTCTCTACGTAGAGATCTAAATGTTTTTTCAGATTTTGTCGATAGACATATTTGCGTCAGATCTGTATATTGATCTCTATCACAAGGGTAGGATTTCATCAGTTCTAAAGCCTTTCCACGTATTCCATATGCATTAAGTTTTGCTATTAATAATTTATGCTCTACATGGTCGAATGCTTTCGTCATATCCATTCGTCATTCGTAGAGAGCGCATATGTGATTTGGCTTATCTAGTTGGCTTATTACAGGTTTTACCAATTCAAATATAGCTTGGTTAATCGACTTGTTTTTCCTAAAACCTTTTTGTCTTTCTGTCAGAATATTATGCTTCTCTACAAATTTATAAACTCTATCATAAATAACCTTTTCAATAATTTTGAAAATATTGATATTAATGCCACAGGGCGATAATTCTTTAAGTCTTAAGTTTGTTCTGGTTTGTTTTGTTTGTTTGTTTTTTAGTTCTTTAAGTTTGTAGAGGTATAATAACAGATGTTTTAAGAGCTTTTGGGAAAACTCCGTTGGAAATACATAGGTTTGCTATATGACTAATAGGCGCACATATGCATTCCGCCACATATTTGATGGCTTTAGTTGAAATTTCGTCTATACCTACACTAGCTGTATTTTTTAAGCCTTTAATAATATTCAATATCTCTTGTGGGGTTGTTGGTTTTGATTTAATTGTTGGTTTCGCTTATATTGGTTACACTCCTCGACCTGATCAACGAAAACGTTATTAAAGGCATTTGCGATTTGACTGGGCTCAAAAATGTGACCTTTCTCAGTTTTTATACACGTGATCGGGTCTTTTGGACATGTAAATTTCGTTTGGTTGCTGATATTCCAGGTAGCTTTAGATTTACATTTCGAATTCGTAATGTAGTGATCGTTTTGTAAACGCTGCGTCAATTTTATGATCTTCTTAAGTCTTGCAGAGTATGTTTTGAACATTATTTTGTCATCAATAGTTTTACTAGACCTATAGCGCCATAGATATTCTCTTTTCCTTCTGCTACACACACGTACCCCTCGAGTTATCCATTTAGGTCTTTTCTTTTGCGTGATTTTTATTCTTTTGTATGGAAAACAGATATTATAGAAACTCTGAAATACGTCTATAAATATATTCTATGCTTCATCTGTGTCCAGGACACTGTAAATTTCTGAAAAACTTAATATTGCTATACAGTTTTTAAAAAGTTCGAGATTTTCTTTACTAAAATCTCGACGCTTAATGTACCAGTATTGGAGCAGAAAAGATTTCTTTACAGGAATTTTCATAAATTGTGCTGTATGATCTGAGAAACCAGTGTCCAGGACTTCAGCTTCAGCTCTGCGAATATTATGAGCAAAATTATCCAGACAAGTCCCACCTATCAATCTAGTTGGTTCTCGTATAGCTAATTGTATATTATAACTTTTGAGATGGTGTTCAAAATTACGAGATCTTTTAATATCTGCTAGGGCATTAATATTAAAATCACCGCACAGGATGACCTTTTTGTTTTTTAATTGACAAACATTGTGTAATATTTGATGTAGAGTTTTGTGGAACTTGTCCAGAATGTCAAGACTATAGTATGGTGTTCGATATATACATAATGATCATGTTATAGTCCAAGAGTTCAATCGCACAACTTTCCGTATATTTCTTAATGGACATTTTACTTATTTCCTTTATGATTCTAAAACGTAGCCCTTGTTTTACTAAAATACAAGAGTCTCCTCGACTCTTCTCTCTGCAGTAACTTGTAGCTATTTTATAGTTAGGAATAGTTAAATATTTTTCTGTCTCGTAGGTCATGTTATGTTCTGTGATACATACAATATCAATCTCTCTGTCCTCCTCTCGCAAGTCTTCTAAATAAACAGCAAGTTCATCGATCTTGTTCAACAGACCCGCTATATTTTGATGTTAAATGTTCAGGCGATTATGAAAGAAAAAACTGCTTTTTATTCGGTTCACTTGAAGGGTTCATATTCATAGGTAACATATTTTCTGGGTTATACATTTCCTGAGTGGAATGTGTCCAATTTGTTTGACAGTTAGTGATTTCGTTCATTATAAAAAAATTCGTTTTCATTCCTTTGTTATTTATTTTTCCTGAAATCTTACTAAACATGTCGGAGGTCAATTTGCTGTTCGAATCAAAGAAGGAACCGTAGGCCTTTTCCGCCATATCAAGGCTCAAGAATCTATTAAATGCCTCTACTCTGCCATTGTATATTGGTCTTCCTACACGATATACTGGAGCCGCAATAATAATATTTGTTTTTGCACTTACTGCCTGTAGTTTATTGCGCATGTGCTGGACTAGATCGTAGTAGTTCTGTGTAGTTTTAAAATTCCATTCACCAACCATAATGATACAATAGTCATTTCTAGTGTAGTTCTTTAAGTTTGACTCTATATCTTTCAGTAAAATTTCTACAGTAGCGTTTTGGGTGACAAAATGACAAGTATTGAAGTTTTTGAACATATTGTTGTCTTTTATTATGGGAGTTATATTGTGTTTTTTGTTGTCACTTAGAATACATAACCTGTTTATAAATTTGGTAGAGCTCATTTCCTTGTTTTTTATTTTGTCACTTGTAAAGCTTTGTGTCATAATATGGTTACACTTAATATTTATAGCATGTAGATCTTTGATTTTTTGTTCTAAATTGTGAATTGTTTGGTTTAGCGTCTCTATTTCGTCTAGTGCTAATTTCAATTGAAGCTGTAATTCTTTCATGTGTCTTCAAAAAAGGATATTTGTTTTACCGGTGGAATTATTTTAGTTGACTCTATTTTGCGAGATTTTTGTTTTATTTCGCTAGAAGGCAGAAGTTTCCTTTCTGATGATGATGGTGGTGGAATTTTACATATCTCTTTTAGGAATTTGTTTTCTTGAGTTATTTTCTGAATCAGTCTTTTCAGTTGATTATTTTCAATAATTGTGTTTTCGAGTTCTTCTTCTGTGTTTTCTAGACTGCATTTTAATGCATCTTTTTCCTCTTTTAATTCTTTAACGCATATAAGGTCGTCCATGTTTTCAAAACTCCTTGACAATGCTGTTAATGAGTGATCACTTAATTCATTCGTAATATCTGTAATCGTTTCTATGGAATTAGATTTAGTTAAACGATTTAAATGTGAACATGGAAGTAACGGTGATTGATGCGGTGTGTTATCATCTAAAATTACCTCATATTGCAATTCTTTCGATGTTGAAGGGATCGCGGTAATTGTAGGAGTTTGTTCTGTAGGTGTTGTAACTATAGGTTTTGTAATTTTGGTCAAATGGCTAGTTTTAGTTGGTTTAATATTGCTAAGTTTGCTTTTTCTCAATCTATCAATTTGCATACATTCTGTGCATATATAGTTACTTTTATGAAATTGTGTCATAGTACTATAATATCTTCTCTCCGCATTTTGACAGCTTAAGTGGTAACTCTTTTTACAATATGTACATGTAAGAAAGTGTTTGTCTTCAATATTTTTAGTACAGTTTTTTTTGCCACATATCAAATCCATGGTTAATTTTAGTTTTAGCGACATCTAGTGGGAAATAGCAATACTAAACTGCAAGTTGGGCTCTTCAGTCACTTGCATAGTTCAGCTACTCGCCGTAAGATGGAGTATGCGTACGTCGTTCAGTGTCTTAATTATAGATGGCGTTAGTGAATCATATCGCTTGATATCTGATTGGTCAATAAGATCGTGTTTACCATTTTTTTGAAATTTTAACATATCACTAACCGTTCACACGAATTGTACTTACAGTTTTTGATTTAAAACGCTCTATTTTCACAGTTAATCCCACTCAATTTTATATCACAATAACACTTATTTAGATCTTGCAAAGTAAAATGTCTAATAGGCTTAAAACAAGTGAACGTTCACTTCATATAAAGCAGTTTCGATTTTTAATGATTACACTGCACAATATTTGACCTATCGTTTCACAAACGTTTGTGCTTATTAATCACAACTATTGTTACACTTTCAATATAAAATTTAAGTCAAATACACGAATATAAATTTTTAAACTCTGGTTAATTACGGAAGCTATGTTGTTTACGTGGAGGTGGCGCCCTCTGTCTAACCGTTTGTGTCTGTGTCGTTATAGCCCCAGGTAGCACTGTGGATGTTAAAGTCGCCTACTACAACTTTCACGAGTCGTTCATCGATTGTCGGGAGGTACGAACTCAAAAGGTGTGCCGGGAGGTTTGTAGACCGATGTGACGGTGCAGTGGGCGAGGTCGCTGGTAATAACCTCGATATCGTTGTGGGTAGAACACTGGGCGCATGTAATGCTTACGCCGGGAGTAACAAACACTGCGTTACCGTGCTTCGGGTGGCAAGTCTCGGCGATAAGCGTTAGTCCAGGTATGTATGGTCGGCCTTGAGTTTCGTCCACACAGAACGTGTGGTTTGACAGAGTTCAGAAAGGATTTCTGACTTATTCTGCGAGAAACCCTCGATGTTAATCGAGACTACGCACAAAGCCGGCTCTAGTGCTGAATTTGTAGATTCCATCATGGTGAAAGGATTCGCCAGTCAACTTGTGGAAACTAGCTGACTGTCCAGTCTATGTGGTGATTGCAAGTTTGAGCACAGATTTGGTGCAGGACGGCGGAGTGTGGGATTGTGTGTCTGTGGTGATTAGATGATTTCCGAACGTTGAATGCTGTATGTTGGATTTTTAGATGAAAATAAGAGAGTTACGTTGTACGAGTGCGCATGAGACAGTGAATCAGTATGTATGATCAGTCTAGATGGCGAAGGGTGCGTTCCTATTTATAAAAGAAGCAGAATAAAGACTTCAAGATTCGGTGTTTCCTTGTCTCTTACCTGCCCCCCATGCTTTATTGATGAGTCTAAAGTCATATATGTTTGTGTATAGACTGGTCGCTGGCGTCGCCGCTGTCGGGCGAGCCGGACGCGGACGAGGAGGGCGACACCGCGCCCATGATCAACCGGCGCGCGCACCTCGTGTAAGCACGCGCACGCACACGCGGCGCCAGGGCGACGCGACGCGAGCGCGGGGCGGTGACGTCACGCACGCACACACACGCAGGGCCACTACACGCGAGCGCGGGGCGGTGACGTCACGCGCGCACACACGCGCGCAGGTGGGTGCGGCTGGTGACGTCACGCGGCGGCGGTACAGTCCCGCGCGCTGTGGCCGCGGCAGGAAATGCTCCGCAGAGCTTTTTAGGGAACGTCAGGGGTTTGTACGGTTCAGAGCGTCGACTCTGGCCCAGGATGGGAATTAGATTATCCATCTAGTTTTTAGGTGAGCAGCAGCATTAGGTTAGGTAAGGCTGAGAAACCTTTTTCAGGATTTTGCATTTATCTTTGATCCAAATAACCATTTTCGCAAATTGACATTTGGCTGCATTTCAAAACGTAATATGGCATCCCGTTACCTGACTCTGCTTCTCACTTTTTCTGCGGTTACCGGCAGTCGAGAATTACAAAATCGTTGAAGATTTTTTTTATACTGAGGTATAAATAACAATAAGAGTGCAACGCAAAAACGCTATTATGAGTTTTGTAACCCTGGTTTCATCGATTCACAGTTTAGTTAACTTTTACTTTTTATTTGATTGCTGCAACGTATATTTTTGTAATATGACAACTCTTCTTCACTGCAAGTAAGAAAAAAAGTCACAAATAATTAGTTCATAATATCGAAATAAAATGCGAGTGTTGTGATCGTGTTTATAGGTTTATTTATTTATTTATCCGAGATGTTAGTGAACTATTTATGTAGCGTGAGTGTGAGCCAGGTTGGCGCCATTTAAAGAAAAATAATGTAATAAATAATAATTATTATTAGGGTCGATTCACACTAGTAAAGTGTTTCATCATGCTTGCATACTTGCTGGCTTCCATCCGCCAGTCTCAACTTCAACTTTTACTCGTTAGGCGCACCAGTGCTTCTTGTTACTTGTCACTCAAAGTAAAAAAGACAACATTTTTAATGATCTAATAGTAGTTTATGCAACTGTTGCATAATGAAGGGTATTACAATGCGAGTGTGGTTTGTGAAACGGGCGAAGCGAGTTTCACAATGGTATCACGAGCATTGTAATACCTAGTTATGTGCAGTTGCAACAATATTTTATCTACTCTCATACACATCTCATACGCACAGTTTTTGCATTTTCCATAGCCCGAATTCTTGGTAGCATTTCTCGTACAGTTTTCTTGACTTGGCGGGCAATAAATTATTGGTAATTTCCGTAGCGGCATCTAAAATATCCGGTGGAGAATTAATATATTCCTCACTAGAGTCACTAGAGTCGCACATTTTTAACGAACAGTCAATTAATTCTTCTTTGAGTTGCGCGATAAACAAACAATAAAAACCTTTCACCGTAGAAAATGGCGGCAAAATTAAGCGCGCAGTTGAACCGTCACCGCGCATGCGCCGTTACCATAGATTATTATAATTTTACAGATTTTTGGCTTGGAATCGGGATTTTTTGGTATTTACTGTGTGATTTTTATCTTTCCTTGCTTCCAGCAAATAAATTTTACTTTTCGTTGCATCTTTGTTAGAATTTGCTAGGGCAGGTGCAATGAAAAGTAAACTAAGATGCAACAAAAAGTAAACTTTTTAATTTTGTCATCATTCTGTTTAAAAAGTATGCTATTATAACTTCGTTTAGAAGTTTATAATTCGAACATTACTATATGAGAGTAGATAAAGTATTTTACATTCCAACTCGAGCAAAAAAGTGGCGAGTAGACTAAGTTGTACCACTACTGCCGCAGCTGCTGCTGAGCAAAAGATAAATTAAAAATATTTCTTGTATAAACAGGATCTTCCGTCGCGCAAAATTAGGAACCGAGAAAAGGTACTTTATATTAATGCATAAGCATAATGCATCTTGGATGAGCAAAGCACATACCTAATAAGTAATGCTAAACATATCTATTCGAAAGTTTATTATTAGTCTGAATGGACCCTAACTATACGGATGTTTTTTCAATTATCTTCTATTATTAGTCTTGTCTCGATTCCAAACTACTCAATTGCTATATTACCTTCAGAAGTCTTCGCATTATAAATGTATTGACGTGAATGTTTAAAGCCTTATTAGTTAGCTAGTTAAATGATGAATGTATTGTAGACTCTAGTCCTCGGAGCGTGTAGCGTAGGGCGGAGAGGGGTAGGTAGGTATATAAAGTGTATCTATATCTCCTGCCCCCCCCCCCCCCCACTGCCCGCCGCACCGTTGGCCTGATCCGACGATCATAATAATAAAACACAAAGTTTTTAAACTGGATCGGGAAATGACTCATTACTTAATGTATTAAAAAAATATTTTTAATATTACTCCTTAAATAACATTTTTATATTACTTTTACAAACCGGCCTGTGACTGTAAACGGGCGAGTGTTTTTCGCGCGATACAAATATATCATTATAAGCTTCGGTGTAACTGGCATATCGATCAAATGTAAATTAATTATGTAAAATAATGTAAGTGGTTATTTACTGATTATTGACTGCGGTACAAAGAATAATAATGTAGTTATATTATACTATTGTTAATAATGTTTTCCTCGGTGTTTTCGAACTCTACAAATCAGTATAGTCACGTACAGTACTCGAGACATGGTTCAAGACTGGAACCAGCTCTATCACATAACAATAACTTGATGTTTGTATGAATTAAATCAATGTAACTATGAGGTTAATTACCAAGTTGTAATCGTGGTGTTTTAAAAGATGTACAAAGCTATAGAAGTATTATTAAAAGCCTTTATTATGCAGCCTTATATTCGTTCTATTGTTAGTATACAGTGATAGAAATATAACAATACATACAAAGTGTATGTATGTATGGTATGTTCAAATTTGGAGTGTGTGTTTCGTTGACCCTACCTGAAACTACCCTGAATATTTTTAGTCCTTTTTATCAATTTGTTTTATGGAAAAAATATGACTGTTTTCTATTATTAGTTTTAACTATAGCGGAATCCGAAGCAATGTGAAGGCATGAATGAAAATGAAAATTATTTATGTATTTAGAGAGTTATTTTTGTCATTTGTAAAAAATATATTATCCGTACAGCTGCGAATGAGCTCGTCCGCTGTGCGCTGTGCGCTGTGCGGCGTGCGCTGTATATACTCATAAACTGAACAAGATGGAGCCTTGGTTCGCAGCTCGCAGCTCGTACTGCGGGAAGCTGCGCTTGCTTTCTGCGCAATTCCATATTGTACATATTGTAGTAACAAATTCCTCTCGTGTACGCTTTTTATTGATAACGCTAGGTTATATTACAAATTGTAATTAATGGCATGAGACTGTAGTTATGCCTCTTGGGTGTAATGTGAGGGTGAGGAAGGATTCTTTGAAGGATTATGTTCATAATAAAATTACTCAATAGATTATATCTCGTGATACGCATTATATACTACAATAAAACCTTCCATTGCAATGTGAAGTGCTCACAATGCCCCGATAGACCGGTCGGTAGCGACCTGCTGGCTGCTGGGGTGGGTGACGTCGGTTCGATAACCGCACAACACTTCATTTTCTATGAACTATTCTTGCAAAGATGTAAATCTGCCTTCTCAACACTACCGTAACAGAACAGCAGCCGTGACGCACCGGCACTGTTGCTGTCCCGCTCCTGCGCGGTGCTCGAGTGCAGTTGAGACGATGTTCACTATTTGATTACATAATTATAATAGATTCCATCATTTTGTAGCCAGCAGTGCGGGACATCGCGCCCCTCACAACAAATAAGATGCTGTAGTGTCAGCAGACTCAACAAAAAAAAAAAGTTTTTAAGATCCAAAAGTTGACCAACTGAATTTTTTTTTTTTGATTGGTTGGTGCCTTATAAACTTTTTAATTCTGAGTAGAGCATATTTTATTTATTGTGAGAGGAAATCCCACACTTGTTTGCCTTGAAGTTAACAATTGTATAAATAGTTATTGAATTGTATTAAAAAATGCGTTTGAATAAAAATATGAACACTTTAAAATCAACTTTTTATTTAGGTAATGGTATATTACTCTAAGGCCGAAAAAATAAGGGGGAGGGGGACGGGGGTTCCGGGGAGTTGAGGGGGAAGCCGACAGTTCTACAACAGATACCCTGATGTAGTACTGTCGGTTGTAGAACTTTCGGTCCTCCCACTCTAGGCGGCCTTGCACGGGGTGTATGTTGTGATGGGGGGGGGGCTATGGGGACTTAAGGGGCAGCGGGTGTCTGTTGTAGAACTTTCGGCCCTCCCACTCTAGGCGGCCTTGCACGGGGTGTATGTTGTGATGGGGGGGGGGCTATGGGGACTTAAGGGGCAGCGGGTGTCTGTTGTAGAACTTTCGGCCCTCCCACTCTAGGCGGCCTTGCACGGGGTGTATGTTGTGATGGGGGGGGGGGGGGGGGCTATGGGGCAGCGGGTGTCTGTTGTAGAACTTTCGGCCCTCCCACTCTAGGCGGCCTTGCACGGGGTGTATGTTGTGATGGGGGGGGGGGCTATGGGGACTTAAGGGGCAGCGGGTGTCTGTTGTAGAACTTTCGGCCCTCCCACTCTAGGCGGCCTTGCACGGGGTGTATGTTGTGATGGGGGGGGGGCTATGGGGACTTAAGGGGCAGCGGGTGTCTGTTGTAGAACTTTCGGCCCTCCCACTCTAGGCGGCCTTGCACGGGGTGTATGTTGTGATGGGGGGGGGGGGGGCTATGGGGACTTAAGGGGCAGCGGGTGTCTGTTGTAGAACTTTCGGCCCTCCCACTCTAGGCGGCCTTGCACGGGGTGTATGTTGTGATGGGGGGGGGGGGGGCTATGGGGACTTAAGGGGCAGCGGGTGTCTGTTGTAGAACTTTCGGCCCTCCCACTCTAGGCGGCCTTGCACGGGGTGTATGTTGTGATGGGGGGGGGGGGGGGCTATGGGGCAGCGGGTGTCTGTTGTAGAACTTTCGGCCCTCCCACTCTAGGCGGCCTTGCACGGGGTGTATGTTGTGATGGGGGGGGGGGCTATGGGGACTTAAGGGGCAGCGGGTGTCTGTTGTAGAACTTTCGGCCCTCCCACTCTAGGCGGCCTTTCACGGGGTGTATGTTGTGATGGGGGGGGGGGGGGCTATGGGGCAGCGGGTGTCTGTTGTAGAACTTTCGGCCCTCCCACTCTAGGCGGCCTTTCGCGGGGTGTATGTTGTGATGGGGGGGGGGGGGGGGGGCTATGGGGACTTAAGGGGCAGCGGGTGTCTGTTGTAGAACTTTCGGTCCTCCCACTCCAGGCGGGGGGGGGGGGGCTATGGGGACTTAAGGGGCAGCGGGTGTCTGTTGTAGAACTTTCGGCCCTCCCACTCTAGGCGGCCTTTCACGGGGTGTATGTTGTGATGGGGGGGGGGGGCTATGAGGACTTAAGGGGCAGCGGGTGTCTGTTGTAGAACTTTCGGTCCTCCCACTCTAGGCGGCCTTTCACGGGGTGTATGTTGTGATGGGGGGGGGCTATGGGGACTTAAGGGGCAGCGGGTGTCTGTTGTAGAACTTTTGGTCCTCCCACTCCAGGCGGGGGGGGGGGTCTATGGGGACTTAAGGGGCAGCGGGTGTCTGTTGTAGAACTTTTGGTCCTCCCACTCCAGGCGGCCTTGCACGGGGTGTATGTTCCACCAGTCGTAGGAGAGCTCCCAGCCGTAGTCCCAGCCGGGGTCGCGGAACTTCCAGCGCGGCGTAGTGCCACGCGTCGACGTCCACTCGAAGAACTCCTTAGCAACGCAACATGCAAAATATAATTTGATCGACCTTTACAAATTAATACTTCTTGGAAATTAAAAAAACTCCATACAAACGATCTGAACAAATATTAATAATCTTGTATTGTATGGGAAAGTACATTATTACCTATTTATTCAACAAATCGAAAATAAACTCTTAGTGGCAGAATGTAACATATTGCGGATGATTCTGAGACCAACAAAATGGGAGGATGAGGAATGCAGATGTGCATCTGCATTGAGTGTTCTGTCTTTTTTTACGTTTAGTAAAAGAAAAGTTATTTATAGGAAATATAGTAAAATAACTTAATTTAAAAACTTAATGCATGGGGTCACAAATTTCTAAAACTTGAGTTAAATCCAAGGAGAAGAGGGAGGCCTTTGATCAGCAGTGGGATGATGTAAGCTAAATAAGATAAGAAGAAGAAGAGTTAAATCTGTTATGACCAGAACAGTGGAGCACTCCATACAGACGTGTGAATACATTCGAATAGTCTAAATCTCAGAAAGTACAAACTCTGTCATAACAATTTTTATCTTACAATTTAGTAAAGAATTTCTTAAATCTTTTAATATATGGCGGTATTACAAATAAATGGCGGTTTAAACGAAGCACTTAATTCATTAGGTGTCTGAACTGAGTGATCTACAAAATATGAGTTAGATCGGTAAATTACGTAAATATAAGATTTTTATCTTGTAGTTTCACTCTTTTGCGAATTAATAAAATATAAATAATGGCTCAAATGCTTGCCCTTGAAAAATAAACAACAGTTGTTTTTTTTTAGTATCGTTTGAACTGAGTGTTCAATATATGTGGCAGCCGAAGCAAATAAGTAGTATTCAACTAGTGCTACCTACTTAGGAATCTAATTTGAAGCACTTGCTAGAAATTATTATCGTCAGTAGAACAGTGTCGAATCGAATCATGTAATATGATGTTTGTTACCTTTAGCAAGAACGGCGTGACCTTTTTCGGCTTTTTGGTGGATTTCTTTCTTGTCTGGTCGAGGGGGTTTTTGTTCTGCTTTTTGCGTGGCCGGGTCTTCTTCGTTGTCCTGTTTGTAAATGATCGTATCAGTAATATGAATCAATACAGAGGTATACCAGGTGTAAGGGACAACGTCCCGCAAACTGATAGGGGTTGTTCAGTCAACGAAACTGAACATCTATCAGATGGTTTTTTTTTTTCAGAAAGTGATAACAAAAATTGGTTTTTTCATACAAAATGTTCACCTCGATAAGACAATTTGTATGGAAAAGCCAATTATTTTATTCACTTTCTGAAGGGTTGCGGCCAAAATCATCACCTACTTAAATGCGTCGAGAGTAGGTACTAAAAAAATCCACATTTGCTTTTTGAACCCTGACACGACGCCTGAAACAATAAGATGTCACATGATAAAAATATCACCTGATGACAACTACAACGTGGAAAAACTAACATTAAAACATACCTACTACGCATCATTTGCACTGACTGTACCCGAAAGCAAGTTTTAAGTTTTTATAACTGCAGAGAACTGGCCCTCAGGAATCGAGGTTACCGAGTGGTTTCGCTACGGAGCCGGGCGTGCTGCAAGAACCCGCCGCTACGCTACCCCCGGCCGTAAACACTCCGGCGTCGAATCCGAGCCAGAATCCGAGCTGCACCGAGAATAATATGCCCAATAAAAATACTTGTACTCCAATAAAAGTCCTACACCAGAATATAAATCGACTCAAAAACAAAACCCGCAAATTAGAATCAGAACTTCAAATTCGTAACGATGTTGACAATCTGGCCTTAAATGAACATTGGCTGCAGAAAAACCTCCTACCAACAATAAACATTATGAACTACTCTCTACGAGCTCAATACTGCAGGCCAACCAGGCAAGGTGGTGGGACATGCATCTACGTCAAATCATCTATACTAACCATCGAGCGTGTGGAAGTCAGTGAGCTGTCCGTAGAGACTAGAGATGCACTTCGAAGCGTGTGCTATTGAGTATATCGGTCACGAACTAATAGTAGTATGCATATACATGCCTCCCAGTGCAGAGATGGCTATATGGATTACCCAACTGCATAAACTATTTAATCTCAATATTTTTAGAACTCACAAAATATTAATTATCGGTGACTCGAAAGTAGACATTCTCAGTTTAAGTGAACTCAAGCGTATTTATATTAAAAAAAAAAATTACATATTTAAACAGTACGGATTATCCAGCACAGCGCCATCCGTACCACTGTAAGGAAACTAGCCCGGCGTGATAAACGTCAAGTGTCGGATGAACTTGCACAGCGTGCCACAGCTGCAGCTCAGAGAAAAGACGCGAGAGAGTTATATAACACTACATCTAGACTTAGCGGTAGGCGAACAGCTGTAGCCAAGAAACCACTTAAAGCTACCTAAGAACGGACAGCTCTTGTGTACAAGTGAAGAACAAAGAAGAACTGCACTCTCCCTCAGTGCGTCGAGGGTTGTCTGCCTTGCGGCCCCGCGCTGGGCGCTGGCGTCCAACTGCTGTTGACGTTGGAGCTTGGGCCGCTGTGGTAGTGGCGATGGTGTCGACGGATGCGTTGGCGTGGGCAACCATGGCTGCAGCCGGAAGATCTGCTGAAGGGTCACACGGGCGCTCGCGGGTGGCAGCGCTCCAGTGTACCGCACCTTGCGTGCGCTCCGTCCTTTTTTTGGGGTTTGCATCCTAGCTTAGGTGCCATGGAGAGGTGTTGGGGCCTGTCCGCGTGAGGCGTAGCCTACCCCCCGGACGGGCAAAAACTGCCGCACCCCCCCGGTTAGACCCGCTAGTAGGAGGCCGGGGTTGTCGGGCGATAACAGAAATCACCCGCAACGACCGAGGGTACGCAAAATGGAGAACGCGAAAAGTGACAAACACACAACACAAAAATCTTCAGTAGAACTGCTACTGCTACTCGCTTGCACCACTAGGTGGCTAATCCCTTGAGCCAAATAAATTTCGAAACTATTAAAAATCGCTGAAAATACCATGGGGGCGATTTGCAGATTTCGATATACCTTGACCTAAGGAAACTATTTTATTTGAACCATCCAGTATAGGTACTCATATTATAAAGAGGAATGATGTATATTATTATATCAAATATAAACTTAAACACTATTTGAACAATTTTAGTATTTATAAAGCTACTTTCATCCTGAGTAACATTGTCTACTTTTTACTTTACCGCGGTATAATATCTTTATTCCACGCGGCACGGCGCGCGGCGCACGGCGCGCGGCGGCGCCGGCGCAACAAGTTAGTAGCAGAAGATACGAGTAAGTAGGTACGTAAGTAATACCACTTTATGTAGTATACAGGATGTAAGGAACAGTGTCCCGCTAACTGATAGGGGTTGCTCAGTCAACTGAACTAAACAACTATCACCAGCTATTTCCAAGATAAGAAAAAAAAAATGCTTGCTGGTCATTTAGTATGGGAAAGTCTTTTTCTTTTTATTTCTTAAAGGAAAACCTGGGTTCAGTTTCGTTGACTGAGCAACCGTATCAGTTTGCGGGAAGCTGTAGGTACACCAGTATTATAATATACATACATACATACATATATTCACGCCTGTATCTCTAATGGGGTAGGCAGAGCGTAAACGACCTAAACAAAGGTGTCCCGCTTTTCTAACAAAGTTTTGAGGGTTATTTAAGATAGAATTCTAGGTATATTGCTGTAGTGACAGGTTGTCAGCCCATCGTCTAAATTACAATATACTGAAACCCTCGGATCCCTTAGCTGGATTTTACAGCATGCCCGGGAGGAAATGCAGCTGTCACATTCTATGTTTTCTCTCGCTCCCAGGCCAGCATGGAAGTATTATGATATTATATTTTCTTTTCCAGTATTATATTCCTCCATGGCAATACTTACGTAGTTTTGACCGTAGTTGTAGTATCGCGGAAAAGTTCGTTAGCAGGTAGATTGACATTCCATTTTCTCTCGATTTCATGCAACATGCCAACCTATAATAATAAATTAATTAGGTAGTTTAATTCAAATAAGTTGCCTGATGATGATGAGTATCAATCAATTGTAGTCAAAACCGCTTCAAAATTCTCTCGCTTCCCCCAGGATCCCATCATCAGATCCTGAGTAAATAATGGTTCTTACCATTCAAATAAAAAATAAAATAGTATTCTATTCCAAATCGAATCGATACAGGCATCTTTGAGTATAGAATAGAATAAAATTTATTTGCACAAAAATATGGTACAGTAAATTATACATTATACATTCAAAAGTGGTGCCGACACTAATTTTACATTAATTGTGTCTTAAATACAAACATTTTCATGAATATTTTATCGGAAATTACAAGTAATTCTTGAGGGCGCCATCTATTCTGTTTCCACCTTAAAACAAACATACTAAAAAAATTAGATTCCGACGACTTGAGAACCTAATCTTTTTTCTAATTCTAATTCTATTTGAAGTCAATGGTTTAATAAACATAGGACTTCTTTATGCTAACCAAATGTGTTATTTCCCAGAATATATCTTCTACTTCCTCCAACTGTATTACAACGGCCAACGAGTTGAAAGTTTCTCTGGAAATATATAGAAGTTATTAAAAAACAGGACAAGCACGTGTCAAACCTGCACACGAAGGATTCCGTGATTCCGTACTATCCTATGATATTATCAGTAAAAAATATTATTAAAACAAACACATCCTTTGTTGTCATAGACTTGCTTTTGGCAAAAGCTTAGGGCAAAAGAAAAGACACAGAGAAGAAAGGGTCTAGCAGGCAAAGCGAATAAGAGGTGCCCCCAGCGAGGTGCCCCCAACGACGGATTTGGTAATTCTTTTAGGTGGTGGACTGGCAGGGTCTAAGAACAATCCATTCTTATCAGTCAGTCAGTCAGTCCTTGATCTTCATTTCTTGCTTCTGAGTTATTCAGGATAATGTAAAACAGTCAGAGCTTCTCGTTGCTCGTTCTTAGACCCTGCCAGTACATCAACTGAAAGAATGACCAAATCCGTCATTGAGGGTACTTCTTGTTCGCTTAGCCTGCTAGACCGTTATTGGCAGTATAGGTACATTACATAAATTCATCACATCGGCACTTTGTGTGCACGTGAAATGTGCAATATAATTAACAAGTTTTGCGCCCTGCGGTTGCATCCTTTTCCCACGGGACATGGGAATGAGATATTTTGCCGCGGTAAAAGTATTAATCACTTCAAAATCACAGACAGACAGGGTTACTTTCGCATTTATAATATAAGTAGTATTAAGTAGGTATGGATCAAACAATAGGTAGGCACAAGTGCACCGGAACGGACGCTACTAATGTGGATAAGGGTGACTTGTGATGGTGCGGTGTAGTGTACTCAGTGTAAGGAGCATAGCAACCTCCATATGTCGCGGTACGATGACACTTTGTCCACCATCTTACGATATCTTTCTTGAATTTTACAGTTGAGAAATCCTGAAAACGAAATTTTAAATGTATTATGCAGGTTTTAGACAATAGGTATGTGGGAATCTCTGTATTAATTTATTTAGGTACCTTTTGTTCGCGACGGCGCAACAGTATTTTATTTTTAAACTATTTTCCCGAAATATTTGGAGTATTTTTTAGAATGGCCACACTATAGATCTCTACATAACACATATAAATTATATCAAAATGTAACAATAAGGAATATTTTGGTACCGCTCAATACCCTAAATATACCAATATAATATCTGCCGTGTCTGCGGGCTCCTTTACTGTAGGCCGATTCACAGTTAGCTTTAAAATTTTGTAGTAAAAATATTTTCTTAATAAATGTATTGAGTTTAAAAGATTGTGCATCTGACTGTACTTTGTATGGCCGTGCGAGTTGTGGATAAGTAAAATCTCGCACGCCCGTGCGGGTTTATTGTCGTGCGGGATGACGAACGACTCCCTACTTTACAGGCTTTAATAAACAATAAACTAACTAGATGCATAATCACGAAGAAACGCCGACCAAAAAAATGTCCGAGCCAAAAGTCAAAAGTCAAAATCTTTATTTGTGATACACAGGTATAAATGAGGTGTTGACAATATAAGAAGCACTCCGTGATCCACCATTTGGCATACAAATTGCTATATAAGGATTTAGAAACATAAATAATTTTAAAGTTAAAGTAAATAATTCATCAATTCAATAATAAAATTCAATTCAAAATACTTCAACTAATAAATTTCTTTACAATATATCAGTCAATTAAAATATACCTATCATGTCAATCAACAAATTCTACTTATATCAAAACTCATATCCATAAAATGTAAAAAAATAAAATATTATAATTATGAGTTAAACAGCGACTTTAAACACCAAGTTAAGCAAAATGGAATTACGCAGGGCTCGATTCGCCCACATAGGCCGAGTAGGCGCTAAGCTTGCTTCCTATCCGGCTGGCAGTAAAGCATTCTGGTCGCTTGCGAAAGCAGTGGAAACCAATTTCTGCCAGCCATCTTTACCGCCTCTGCATAGACCTGATGGGTCGCTTGCTCATACTGCGGAGGAGAAAGCCAATCTTTTTGCCTCCTATTTTGCGGAAAGTTCGCGTCTTGATGCCGCAGGTAAAATACCACCCCCGTTACCTCGTTTCGACTGCTCTATGGCAGCCGTACGCATCCGGCAAAAAGAGGTCCTTAAAACCATGCGAAATCTAGACGTGAATAAAGCAAGTGGCCCTGACGGTATCCCTGCAATCGTCCTGCGTAACTGTGCGCCTGAGTTGTCTCCGGTGTTGACACGCCTGTACCGCCTCTCACTTGAGACTGGTGTTGTTCCCAAATCGTGGAAGCTTGCAAATGTGCAACCTGTACCCAAAAAAGGTAGTCGAGCAGACCCTGCCAAGTATAGACCCATATCGGTAACCTCTATACTCTGCAAGATTATGGAGCGTGTACTGAATAATCGGCTCCTGGCATACCTTTAGGATAATGATCTCCTTAACGATCACCAATACGGCTTCCGCCGAGGGCGATCGACGGGGGACCTCCTCGTGCATGCCACTCACTTATGGAGCGAGGCTATCGAGAGACATGGTGAAGCACTTGCCGTGTCTCTGGATATCTCCAAGGCCTTTGACAGGGTCTGGCACGCTAGCCTTACTGGCAAACTTCCCGCCTACGGGTTACCTGTTGGCCTTTGCAACTGGATTTCGGACTTCTTGAGTGAACGATCCATACAAGTGGTCTTAGAAGGCTGCTCCTCCGGACAACAGGCTATTGATGCCGGAGTTCCTCAAGGTTCTGTCCTGTCTGCAACCTTATTCCTGCTGCATATCAACGACATGTTGACACCCGATACCTTTGGGTACGCTGATGACAGCACGGTTGTTGACAGATATCTGTCCAGTGCAAGGGCTAACAGTGAAACAATCCAGTCTTGTCGGGAGTCCATAGTGGATCGTCTGAACTCATCGCTAAGGGTGATATCCGAGTGGGGCGATGCCAATTTCGTCAAGTTCAACGCATCCAAAACCCAGGCGTGTCTATTCTCGACAAAACGGAGTCCTTTTAACCTGGCTCCAACTTTCCGGGATGTATCCGTACCGATTTCTGACCATCTTGAGCTTCTTGGTATGAGCCTTACGTCCGACTTGTACTTTGGACGTTACATTGAGTCTCTGGCCACAACAGCAGCCAAAAAACTTGGTATCCTCTCGAAGGTGAGGCGATACTTCACACCGGGACAGCTATTGCAGTTGTACACAGCTCAAGTCCGATCGTGTATGGAGTACTGCTGCCACCTTTGGGACGGTTCAGCTAAATACCAACTGGCTGCCTTAGACTCAATCGAGAAACGTGCTAAGAAGCTCATTGGAGACTCAGCACTGGTTGAGGCAAAACTACAGAACCTTGAGCACCGTCGCAGAGTGGCGTGCATGTCGGTATTTTACAGGATACATTTCGGGGAGTGCGCGTTAGCACTTCATGACCTTATACCCCCCTCCCCTTTCCATCTCCGGAGCACGAGGCGTGGACAGGGGTTCCACCCTTATGTCGTGGATATACCACAAATTCGTGCGAAGCGGTTCGCTTCCACATTCTTAATGCGAACGGCTAAGGAGTGGAACTCCCTGCCGGCGGATCTGTTTCCGGAACAATATAACCTGGGCCTTTTCAAGGCGAGAGTGAATAGGCACTACATAGGTGAGTATGCTTCAACATAGTCCGCATCGTCACTTTCCACCAGGTGAGATGGCGGACAAATGCTCGCCTATATATATTAAAAAAAAAAACATCGATTTTATAAAATACCGCCTCAATTAAATAATTATGAAGCGATACTTTAAACTCAGATATTTCACTGATATCTCTGATATGTTTCGGTAGCTGATTGTAGATCTTAGGTGCCATTGCGAATACACTTTTTTGTAGAAGGGCAGTCTTGCAGGGAAGGTGGCAGATCTGATCTTTTCGACGTGCACTTCGTACATGTGGAAATAGGTGAGGATTTTTCCGAACGAATATTGACGTTTCATAAATATACATAGACGGCACAGTAAGTAGTTTAATTTTTTTGAAAAATGGCTTGCAGCTATCGATACGTTTTAACCCGCATATGGCTCGAATACACCTTTTTTGCGCTCTAAGAACTTTGTCTTTACCCGTTGCGTTTCTCCAGAATATAATACCGTATCTTAATGTAGCAGCTACAAATCCGTGATATGCCATCAAAACTGCTTGTTTATTCACTAGTTTACTAAGCATGTACAGTCCATAAGAAAATTGACTTAGTTTGTTGCATATGTCGTGGGCTTATCGTTAGATTGGCCATATCGAGATATGCCCAGGCAGAACGTGATACTCCGGCACATCATCATCTGGCCATCCAACACAGGGCATATCGTTCAACACCTAACGTTTGGCGATTTGGCCAGAGATACTTTAGGCATATCGATTATGTAGGGTGTCCAAGGTTTTAGCAAATAAAAATAAAGTTAAGCATTAAAATGTTTATTAAAATTGAAAATAATTATTGTTATGAAGCTCTAACTTAACATTATTTTTTAAAATTCCAAATCTGGCACATAGAATCACAGTTCTTTGGAGAGAAAATAACAAAACGCCTATTTGAGGCAAATAAAATATCTAAATAAACAGTAAGGTTTAATAAAATGTTAACACAGGCATCACGTAGAAAACGGCACGTACGAGCAACAGCTAGAATTAAATGAAAATGTTAAAAAATAATGAATAACATTAAAAATGAGTTATTTAAATAATAAAGTGTAACTAAATAATCAGACTCATTAATCAGTTGAAAACAAACGTATATTAATAGGAACGTCAAATAGTTTTTCAAAGAATAGTTACCTCTTATTTGTTATTAAATATGACAAACATTAATAACATCGTCAAAAAATTCTAAAAATGGCACATTCAATCACAGCCCTTTGGTAATAAAATAAGATAACAAACCAAACCTTCGTAACATTTAAATACCTAAAAAATCTTTAGAAATAGGTAATACAACCCGACAACCGCCATGCAGAAAGAGAAATTAAATTAAAAAATGTTTATAAACATTAAATAGGTACCTACTTAAAAAATGTTCCTCAATCAGACTAACAACAGACTTAATCAGTTGAAAATAAACTTTTTATTGAATATTAAAGGAAAGTCAAATATTTTTTGAGATATCTATCATTTGTTGATGCATGATATACTTTGATGACATTTTGAAGTGCAGAGAACATTATTCTTATAACATGCACACCTTTTGGTGTGACATTGATTTCTGGCAGGCCTGCAGGAGCATTTCTGGAAACCTTGACCTCCAAACATGGACTGACATGTGACTGCATGACGCAATGTTATAAATGATTCAGAAATGTCTCCATTATAATCTTTGGCTGAAATTTGTAATTCTTGTCTCGGGAACCAGTTTTTTATTGTTCCAGAAGTAGTACCAATTTTAAATACACCATTCCTAATGTCAACAATTTTACCTGCGATGTTCTTGGTATCAAGTGGTCCACGATCAAATTTTGGAACATTTATCAAGACGCTATTACCAACTTCTAATAACGGAAGCTTTTTGACTGTTTGGTCAATCATTTTTTCTGCAGCCCGTTTGGTACCTTTAAGAGTTTGTGCTCTTTCTTTTGCAATGTCTTGTTCTCTTTTGCATATGAAACATAAAATCTGAGACCCGTAACCTTCTTCACCGTCAGTGAGACCACATATAACGTGAACTGGTTTAAAGCACGATCTACAACTATGAGCTCCAGTTGTTTCTTTGGTACAAACCAAACAAATCTGCGTATTGCAGTCGGCTTTCTTAGTCGTTAGTGACGTGTCGCTACTGGCTGAAACCCCTTGAATTGAAACGACAAAAACATCTTTGCTAGTAGAAGCTCTGTTAACAGTTTGCAAAGCTAAATCTTCTATACAGGACGTATCATTTCTCGGTGAACAATTAGTTGCTTCAAGTTTTTGTTCGGCGGTTTCAATATTTTCTATTTTCAGATCTTGATTCTCAAGCGCCGTTGCCGCATTTACACTTGTTAGGACGTTCTGTACACTTAATGCTTTAGGAACATTTATTTCGGCCGAAACCATCTCAACATCAAGCGTTAGTGCTTTACTACTTAAGCCATCAACATTTGTCCCTTCAGGCAAGATTATCTCCATCGAGGTTGTCGTAATATTCTTCTTTTCAGTTTCAATAGATGAAATAACACTGTCTGCGATATTGGCAGGCGCCGGTGGTGCCGCATTTATACATGTTGGGGCATCCTGTACACTTAATGCTTCAGGAATATTCACTTTGGCCGAAACCATCTCATCATCAAGCGTTAGTGCTTTACTACTTAAGCCATCAACATTTGTCCCTTCAGGCAAGATTATCTCCATCGAGGTTGTCGTAGTATTCTTCTTTTCAGTTTGAATAGATGAAATAACACTGTCCGGGATATTAGTACCTTTCAGTAATGTTTTGGGGTCAGAACCGAACAAGGCACGATAGGGTGATCTACCAATTATACGATGAAAAGATGAATTTTTATAATACTGTACGAAGTAGCAACCCACAGACCAATTAGCAGAATCATTATCTTTCATCCAACAACGCAACATGTTTTCTACGTCTTGGTTGCTACGTTCGACGCTTCCTTGCGTTTGAGGACGTCTAGGGCCTCCATGAACGATCTTGCATTCTGGCCACAACTGCACAAGTTCTTCAATGACATGAGCTGTAAACTCTTTCCCATTATCAGATTGTAAAATTAATGGTGCACCAAACTCCAAAAATATTTTAAATAGTTCAAACGCCACCTCCACAGCCCTCTTAGATTTCAATGGCCTCAAGTGTAGAAACTTGGTAGCATGGTCCTGATAATTCATTAACCATTTGTATTCCCCGTCCGGAGCTGATTGTAAATCAATAAGGTCTACCTGACCTCGTGAGTTGAAATCTGGTGATATAATTGGTTTTGTCACTATACCTTTTTTTGGCATGGAACGTTTCATTTCACACACTGCACACAATTTAATGTATATTTCTATAGCTTTTTTCGGTATGTGAAATTTGTTTTTAATACTATATATCATTTTTTCTCTGCCACCATGCCCAACAGCTTTGTGAACTTCTGTTAATATATCAAAATATTCATCTACGGCGACTATGCGCACTGTAGGATCATCGGCAGTTTTTCTTTTGAAAATTAAGTAATCTTTGTCAGAAGTTTCCATGACATCATATTTTGCACTCCAATAATAGTCCGAAGAGACCCGCTGCATGGTCACCCTACTTCTTTTTATTTGTTCAATAACCTAAAAAATAAAATGGAACTTTAGCGTACAAACATTAGTTACTTAATCAATCTAAGAATTTTAATACATAATGACATGAGAGAAACGCATCACCTACACATTATTATGCAAAAATAAACACTTGTTTATCAACTAAATACTAACCTCTAAAATACGTTGAGAAGTCCATGGTTTTTTTACATTGTGCGAAGAATCTTTATGTCCCTCATAGAAATCAAGTAACTGATGGTAATATTGTTCTTTAAATGCACTTTTTGTTTCGTTTTCACTGTTCATTTTGATAATATCAACACCACATTCACTTGTTTGTAACGCCGCCATCTTCCGATCGCGTAAACAAAGCCGAGCGCGCGAAGACAGCGCCACTATCGGCGCGAAATGCAACTATTTCACGATCCGCCGTGTTGTTAGCTCGGAATATCGACAAATACGTTATTCTCGTCGATCTGCCCAACCTTTTACTTGGCGCATCGCGATATGCCCGGCCGAATCATGATGTGCCGGCGTTTCAAGAAGTGCTCGGGCATATCTCGATCTGGCCAATCTAACGATAAGCCCACGACACATACATTTTCAATTTGAGTTTTCCACTTTAAGTTATTATCAATATGTAAACCTAAGAATTTTGTACTCGTCGTCTCACCAATTTGCTTTCCATTGTATTCAATAACTGTGCTGACAATAGAATTATTTTTCTGTTTAAATTTCATTATTTTAGTTTTATCAAAATTAATTTGTAAATTGTTATACATCAGCCAATTAATAATCTGTGATAGGCTTTGCTGTATAACATTTTCATTATTATATATAACTGTACAGTCATCAGCGAACAACACCATTTTTTCATTTGTGCATTTAACTATGTCATTAATGTATATAAGGAATAACAGAGGGCCCAGGACACTTCCTTGTGGAACACCAAATTGAATACACCTTTCAGTAGAGCGATACACAATGTCATTTTTAGTTTTTGTACATATTCTATTAATTTGTGTTATTTGTGTTCGTTCAGAAAGATATGATTTTAACAATTCATATATGTTACCTCTTATTCCATATGTGTATAGTTTCCTTAGCAACAAGTTATGATCGACATAATCAAAAGCCTTTGTCATGTCCATATAAAGAGCAAGCACTGGTAGTCTTTTGTCAACTCTCATATGTATACTATAAAGAAATTCATAAATTGCCATGTCAATACTTTTACCTTTTCTAAATCCCTTTTGTTCGTCAATAAGTATATTATTATGTCCTAAGTATGAATGAAGTGCGTTAAATATGACCTTTTCAAATATTTTGGAAAATATAGGTATATGTGCTATCGGTCTGTACGATTTCATTTCATCCTTACTATCTTTCTTGTATAGAGGTTTAATGATTGTAATCTTAAGTGTGTCTGTGTGTAAAATACACATATTTATTACATGGCTTAGAATAGGAGCAATCAAATGTGAGACATATTTAATAACCTTTGTACAAATATTATAATCCAGTACTTTTAGTATTTTTAAGATTTTTTATTATATTAAAGATATCTGTGGGTCCAGTTGGTTTCATAAACATTGATGTAAGTCTATCAAATGCACAAAAAATATTATTAACAGATTTAATTGTATTTGGTTTGACCTGTTCTATAAAATAATCATTAAAAGCCTGAGCGATATGCTGAGGATCACGCAGAACCTCACCATTTGTTGCCCGTATTTGATAAATTCCTTCTTTTGGATAATTATTATTACACTTGTTAATAATTTGCCAAGTTGCTTGCGATTTATTGTTTGCTGATGCAATGTGGTAGTCATTTTGATATTTTTGTGTAAGCCTAATAATTTTTCGTAATCTAAAAGGTAGTTTTGTCGACTATTTTGCGTGAACGTCTAAACTTCCATAGTAGCTCTCTTTTACGTTGAGCGCATTTCTTGATACCCTTAGATATCCATTTTGGCCTCTTTTCAGTAAACTGTTTAACCCTTACCACTGGAAAGCATAATTCATAAAAGAGTTGAAATAGTTCATAAAATTTCTTGAAAGCCATGTTGCCATCATTTTCTGTATAAACCTCATTAAAGTTAAGACTTGTTAGGCATTCAAGACTTGTTAGAGCCGCACTGCAAATACGTATAGTAATTATCGTTATAAAATGTTCATTCAAATTTGGACCTTAACGCGTCACAGACAGGGTACAATATCGATAGCACTCACACATACTATCATGTTACGCAATTCAAGTATTAAACTCACACATCGATCGATTATCGAGCCGGAACATAGACAGGAGTGGGTATCATATAAAAGGGCTTAATGAGCTGATTCCAAAAATATATCACGCAATTCATTTCAGTCATTTGTTTAAATAATAAAAATAACATCTCGAAACAAACGATTTTGAAAGGTCCCTGTGTCGTGTGCAGTTATATGTGCCCGATGTTTCGTTGCGGGGCTTTGTTGAACATCTGTACGAGTATTTTATAAAAGTTGGTCACCTGGTTCAGATCATAGTCGTTTGTGCGCTACTTCTTCATATATATTTTTTACTTCCGGTACCTACCGAGTGGGATATTAAAAGAAAGGGCTCAATGAGCTGATTCCAAAACTATAGCACACTATTTCAATAAAATTAGTTGTTTCGTATCTATACAAAGGTATAATAAATCTCTAGAATGGTCGTGTGTGTTATACATTGACAATTTTTACAAAAAAATAATTGCAGCAAAAAGATATAAACGACTTAAAAAAAAAAAAAAATGTCTGTCTGTATGTTACCACATCACGCCAAAACTACTGAAATGATTTCGATGGAACTTTTTTTATTTAACTGTGTGTTACCCGGGTTGCAACTTAGAATACCTAAAATCACGCTACCTGACCTAGAGTGTAGACAGGAAATTGAAATTTGGCTGTTTCTTAACCGATTTTTATGGAACTTTTTTATTATACTGAGCATTATTTAAACTCAAAGTTACAATACAAATAATCACGCCACCTGACTTAGGGGGTAGGCAGGAAATTGAAGTCTGATCGTTTTTAACCGATCTTAAAGGGACTTTTTATTTGACTGAGTTTTTTTAATTACCTGGTGTCCAGCCTAGGTTAGAAATAATCACGTAAACCATTCTAATATTGAGTAAGTACCCCAGTTTGTATGGAAAACACGCATTGTCGAACACACTGAAAACGTTTCTCCACGCGTAGGAGTGGGATCTGCTAGTTCACGCGCAATCCGAGCACCAGGCGCCGCTGCGGAGTGGGCAGCATCACAAAAAGATGGGAAATATGCTTGCCTCTCCAATAATTACATATTTGTACCTTTTGCGGTGGAGGTAGCGGGCGTGTGGTGTAGGGCGGCAAAGGCATTAATTGCCGAAATTGGCAGACGCTCGCGGCGGAACGGTGGAGATCCCCGCACCGCGTCATACCTGATGCAACATATATCGCTGGCCATCCAGCGTGGAAACGCGGCCAGCGCTATGAGCACGTTTCCACCGGGTGCGATGCGGGGCGGGCTCTTCGATAATTATTAAGTTTTGTTCTTTTTTTTTATTGTTGTTGTTTTTATTGTATTAGTCTGTATTGTAAATGTTTCTGTACCTACTAATTGCTATAGACATCGCAGCAAGATGACTGTCAAACGATTTTCGTGCCTTCGCAATATATACGTATTAACATTTGACAGAAAACAGCTTGCAATGCGTTCTTCAACCTTGTTATATTCAATTTTTTTTATGTAAAATTTAACTTTAGAACTTAAAATAAATAAATTTTAAAAAAATTTATTGGTTCATCTAATACATCGGTACCTCTATTATTATCTTGCGAATTTTATACGGGTCGCTCCGCCCACAGAATATTTTGAGCGAGAAAGAAACATTTAAGTGTTGTGGATTGATGGTGGTGTGGTGCGTGTTTGGATCGAACCTGGGCCGGAAACACGAGCGGCGATGCTCGGGCTGAGCGCTTAACCACTGCGATACGGAGGTTCGGTCACCTGTGAGCGAAATTGCCTACCGGTTCTACGGCCGACAGTCGCTTGTGCGCTATGTCACCGCTTGCACGAACGTCACTGTCGTAGCGGAGCGCTACGAATTGAACCCACGACACCGTAGCGGATTCTACGAGTACTACGCTGCTGGCATCTAGCTGTTGTTGCGTGAGGCCGTATACAGAAAGAAAGCTGGAAACTTATAAGCGCTTACCGGCGCTTGACAGCGCTGGTCCGGTCTACACAAAGGAAGCAGGTTGAAGCAGACCAAGCAAAATGTCGGACTCATCGGACGATGATTTGGTTTTGTTAGAAAATGTGTATTTAAAAATGCGAAAAGAAGCTATACATCCCATTAATAGAGAAAGGAAACATTTCGGAGAGTACCATCATTTATTTGTAAATCAATTGAAATTTGATGATGAAAGATTTTACAAATATGCAAGAATGACTCAAGAAACATTTGATTACATTTTGGATTTAGTGAAAAACCATTTGATGAAAAATTGGTGTAATTGGCATAAACAACCAATCCTTCCAGAAGAAAGACTTGTTGTCACCATTCGGTAAGTATAAATTAAATATATTTATCGCTTATTTATTCAAAGATAAAGTTATTTATAGGTATATATTAGGTAGATTTATAAAAATATTAAAATATATATTTTATAGAATAACTTCTGACTTTTAAGGTGACTTTGATAATAAGTAAAAATGAATATTTTATTGATATCGGCCAATCTGATCTCAATAACAAAAATTGACGTTTATAAGTAGTTTTATTTTTTAAGAAAAAAACCGTTTTAGGGTAATATATTTTTATTTCCGATTCACATTTTTATAAAAAGGTGTTCTTAATTATGATCCTTATTAAGGTATTCTGGTATGCTCTCAGAGAAAGAAAGAAAATAATTGTTTAGATCTGATGATTGATTTGTAATTGGTGGTGACTGGAGTGTTGCTGATATCAATTGAGTGGTATGTGTATTTGGTGATTGATGTGTGATTGGTGGTGACTGGAGTGTTGCTGATATCAATTGAGTGGTGTGTGTATCTGGTGATTGATGTGTGATTGGTGGTGACTGGAGTGTTGCTGATATCAATTGAGTGGTGTGTGTATCTGGTGATTGATGTGTGATTGGTGGTGACTGGAGTGTTGCTGATATCAATTGAGTGGTGTGTGTATCTGGTGATTGATGTGTGATTGGTGGTGACTAGAGTGTTGCTGATATCAATTGAGTGGTGTGTGTATCCGGTGATTGATGTGTAAATGGTGGTGGTGATGGCGTATACGGTGAGTACCTAGAGAGAGATGAGTGTGAAGAAAAACGTGAGTTATATGCATAATCATCTACTGTTTTTTGAATCTCATTACGAAATGACAGCAGTCGTTCTTGAGGAATCTTCCGAATATGAGGTAGGAGACTCTTTAGGAACAATAAATTATCATCATCTTCATTTTGACTTCTTTTGTTTTTCAAATACTCCAGTTTTTGCTTCTCTATTTCTAACAACTTTTGATTGAATGTGTTGGTTTTATTTTTGCGTGGTACTGAGCTCTCTTTCGGTGATTTGGTGCTTACTGACCTCTCTGAGACGTTGTTTGGGCTGGCTTGATCAGGATTTGAATCGTCTTGATTGAGATTGTCTTGATCGAGATTGTCTAGATCGAGATTGTCTTGGTCGAGATTAGAATCATCTTGGACATAATTAAAATTACTGGTTTGTGGCTCAGATTCCACTGATAATTGACGTTTCGATTTGGTCAGATTTCCCGAAGATTTTCTTGCCTTAATGATATCTTTTAAAAACAGCAGGGATTTGTAATATGGCCATTTTGGTTCATAGGAAGTAGATGCTCCATCCCCAGAACGTGGAACTGGAATTTTTCCATGTTCGATTGCAAATTGGTCCCTCAAATATTTCCATTTCTTCCTGACTTTGTTCTCTGAAACATAAAATATTTTATTTTTATTTCAGCTATCTTGCAACTGGTGCATCATTTGCACATTTGGCATCTGAATTTAGAATGGGGATTTCTACACTAAAGGCGATAATTGAAGAAACAGTCAGTATATTATGGGATGAATTACAACCAATACATATGCCTATACCTACAAAAGAAACTTTCTACTCAATAGCAAACGACTTCAAGAATATTTGGGATTTTCCGAATGCTTTAGGGGCCATCGACGGGAAGCATGTACGTGTAATCTGTCCAGATCAGTCAGGATCTATGTTTTTCAATTACAAAAAGTTTTTTTCTATGATTCTGCAAGCAGTCGCCGACGCCAATTATAAATTTACAATAGTTGAAGTTGGTGGATTTGGTAAACAGAGCGACGGTGGAACATTTAAAGCTTCCGAACTATATAGAAAATTAAATACCGGGGAGATGGATATGCCAGAACCGGAATATTTGCCAGGAACGAACGTGAAAGCACCGTATGTTTTTATAGGCGATGAAGCATATCCATTGCTAACATATTTATTAAAACCTTTTGGTGGCCGAGATTTGTCTTCAGACCAAAAAAAATTTAATAATCGTCTATCGAGAGCCAGAAAATGTGTTGAGTGTGCGTTCGGCATAGCAAACTCAAAATGGCGACTACTTTTTAAATGCATTGAATGCAATGTTGATTTAGCAGAAAAAATTGTTAAATGTATTTGTGTTTTACATAACACTATAATCGATAAAGAAGGTATCGACCGAAATTTTACTCCTGTAAATACAACACATTTAAGGTGGAATAGAGCAAATCACCCTACCAATGAAGCAATGGATATAAGAAATATTTACGTTGACTATTTTTCACACAATACATTGACTTACAACAATTAATTATTTAACTTTATCTACCCTCACTAACATTAATGGCATAGCTATGACATCACAACCTAAATATCATTTTACTTATAAAACTTAACTGTTTATTAACTTTACTTAAGTCGAGAAACAAAAATAAAATCAATTAATACTTACCGTCTTCATTCATTGCCTCGCTTATTTCTTTCCAACATTTGTCAGTCACGTTTCTATTACAATGCCTTTTATCCCTTTTATCCCACACAGGTTGCTTACTGAAGACTAAGGATATCAACACGTCATTATCCATTTTAATATTTATCAAAATAAATATGCCTGTCGTAATTGCACGTGTTGTCGTAGTCGTTTATTAATTTTAAATGGCAGCGCCCAGCGCTGACCAGCGCGTGTTGCAACTTGTCGGTACTTGTCGACACCGTTCAGTGCTTATCGGCGCGCGTCCATATATTTTCCTGCGCGGGTTACCAGCGCTGTCAAGCGCCGGTAAGCGCTTATAAGTTTCCAGCTTTCTTTCTGTATACGGCCTGACGTAGGAACCTGCGGATTTCTGCTACGCGCTTAAATACTCGGAATTACAATATCTCATCTGTCTACTCATTCGTCTGCGTCTGCAACGGCGGCACTAACTTGCGCGGCATGTAATACACCGGCATAAAGTTCAATGAGCTGAAATCTTGCAGCATATGCAAGGCTGTTTTCCACTACAAATGCCTAAGAATCCCTTAGTAACTTTGAAAAAGAGACAGAACTGTTCAAGGCTTCTTGGAAATGTCCGCAGTGTAAAAGGAAGGAAACGATCGGCGATCACACTCCAGTGAAGGGCTCCTTGCAAGACACTGAAAACAAGGGTATAAGTGGCAGTGGCGGTCAGGATTCAACTGAAAAACTAGCTGGTGATCACGATCAAATTTCCACAAACCAAGGACTTAAGGACATGATGAAAGATCTCGAAACATACATCAATAAGCGCTTAGAAAAAGTTAAGGAAGATCTTCTTAAGGAAATGAAAACCTCATTTGACACTCGCATGACTCCGATCGACCTAAAAATTACCAGCATTGAAGACTCCGTGGGTACACTTGGTAAACATTACGATACATTGATAAAAAAGATGAGTAAAGTAGAAACTGAGCTGCAAAGTATTAAACACTGCCATGAAAATCTCGAAAAAGAATATCTTAATCTCCGAAATCAGCTGTCACTGTTGGAGGCGCGAATTGATGGTATTGAAGATAAATCTAGGGCATGCAATATTGAAATACGTGGAGTGCCTGAAATAGATAATGAGGTTCTACTGCAAGTTCTGAAACAGATAACCTCATTCCTTCACGTCAAAATCGAAGATCAAGATGTTTACACGCTGTTCAGGTCTGGGAAGAAACTATCAACTCATAAACCACGTCCGATTATCGTCATGTTTAAAATATTTTTTCTCTGAACGATTTGCTACGAGCGGCCAGAAAGTTTAATAAAAATTGTAAGGGTGCAGAATCAAGGTTGAAAACTAACCTTAAATCATATCCCGTATATATTTCCGATCATCTTAACCCTAAAATGTAAAAACTACTATGGAAATCTAAGGACGCTAAGATAAGACTGAATTACGCCAACTGTTGGTATTACAATAAAAATATTTATCTAAAGAAAAATCGCGATTCAGATCTCATTATAATTAAATCAGAGGATGATTTGAACAAATTGATGTGACTACGAGTATGTTTGTACCAATTGTTTCAGTTACTATTTTTTTTTACAAAATTACCTCATTTGTTTTACTTCTTATTTATTATATACTAGCTATGCCCGCGACTCCGTACGCGTGGTGGTATGATTTTAAACAGCGATGCATTTATTTCTTGCATGCTGGCCTGGGAGCGAGAGAAAACATAAAATGTGCCAGCTGCATTTCCTCCCGAGCATGCTGTAAATATCAGCTAAGGGGTTCGAGGGTTTCAGTAAATTGTAATTTAGTCGATGGGCTGACAACTGGTCACTACAGCAATAAACCTACAAATGTATCTTAAATAACCCTCAAAAAATTGTCAGACGTGGCGGATTGACCTTTGTTTAGGTCGTTAACGCTCTGCCTACCCCTACCCTATTTGGGATAAAGGCGTCATTATACGTTTGTATTTTTTTGTTTTAAATTTTACATAATGTCATCTAGTGGTCAGTGGCAGACCTATCAAATTTATTAATACTTTAACGTTTCGTAAACTGTATGTGCTGAAGTTTTTGATTAGGTTTTCATGGTTTTTACTGTAAATACATAAAAAGATCTCTATACCTTGTATTGACAGATGTCGCTGTACGATTTGGCGATATTTTTAGATCTCGATGGTAAGATTTTTCTTGGGAACACAAATACTTCTGATGAACTTTTGAGTTTTTACCGCGTTGGAAAGGAGGAGTTTCAGGTCACTCAGCCGCGGTTTTATTATCGGCGGGTTGGCGATCCCTTTGCTCGATTTAATTTTATAATTGAGCCAATTCGTAGTAGCAAAAAAGTACATCTGCGACTTTTTCTGTCATGAGGGAACATAAAGGGACAAAAATTTAAGCAGGAATAGATTACTCCGTTCTTTACGTTTATGGCGCCAAAGGCGGTCGGGGTCGGGTTGTCCATCGTCTCAATGAACGTTTTAATCTCTTTACTCGCTTCGGAGTTCTTCACGTCGGCCGCGAAGCGGCCGGCAGGGAGACGCTATCGAGGCTGAGCCTCACGAGCGTGGTCTCTCGATCCGCTGCCTGTTACTACAGGCAGGTCGTTGGGGTGCTTGTAGTTTGATGTCAAATCCGGGTACACAGGAGAGTTTCACGCCGTGGTGAGATCGAGCCAGCCGGGGGATTCCCCATGGGGGGAGGCCCAGCTAGCGACCTCAAGCTCACGGCGGCTCGCTCGTCCTGGGGTCAGTCCTTGTGCCTGGCCCACGATCCTGACTACTCGTCGTGGATGTGGGCAGGCAGTATGTTGGCCGCGTCAGCGCTGTATTGAGCAAACTCTTTCACTTTAATTATGTTCTTAAGATTAACTGTATTTGTTGGTTATACGGAGCGGAAATGTTAAAGAAAAGTAATGTGGTCCGATTCCGTAGAGCGTTTATTGCACACTAAAGGTAAAAAGTATTGTAACATGTAAAACTGCATATATTGCTAAATAAGCGTCCGTATGACGTAGGTAAAGCAAATACATATAAATTATAATAATGTCGAGTAGGCTCGTACATCCTGCCGACTTAAATAAAAGAAAACAAAACAATGTATATGAAAAAGACAAATAAATCTTCAAACAGGTGAAGTGGCTTTATCTACTCTCACGATGTCCTGATCGATATTCTCTTCTAAGTCAGCACCGTAGTTTGTATTAGTGACGTCACGAACGGTTCTTAATGTCCTGTGTTGCATTTCTAGCATGCTTTTAGTCGGTATGTCAGTCGATTGTTGCGATGTTTTCTGACAAATCTTTCTGATTCTGAAACCTCCCCAGGCTCCAGCTGCCAATAAGCAAACGGTCATAAAACCATACATGACGTAGTGATGAACGTCGTCAGCTGTAGTTTGTAGATTCAGATTTTCCTGCTGAGTTTTCACAACGTCAATGCTGTTTTTCAATGTTTGCAGTTGTTTGTCATGTGATTCAGGAATAATGTTCAGAGTGCTGATATTGCTGACAGATAGAAAACTGTTGATTCCCGATTCTGGGATATACATCTCATGCTCATCTAGATGTATCTCGCTGTGGAAGTAGTTGTGCGAGTGGATCATATGATATTTTCCTCGAAGCATGCACCCATCTGACAATGTGATAATGCCAGTGTTACGTAGTACTTGTGACGTAATACCAGCTGGACAAAAAATGCGCGTAGTGCATTCCTCGCAACATGTAAACAGCCAGGAACCGCGGCTGTGTAATTGTACCCACTCATCTCTGCAATCCGATACTACTGTACGGCAACTTGACGGCGCCTTGTTGCTTATAATTTGCGCTTCGCAAATCGACTCTGTGTTCTTTATGTCGTAGATCGGAAGGTTTATATTGCAAAGCATTTGATGTTCATGGGCTTGCAGGCATGTTGATATATCATCTGCTGTAATTGGTATGATAAGATCCTTTCTTAAGTTGACCGCCAGATATGGTGTTGTAGGAACGACGCTTATCATATTTGATCCTTGTTGTTTGCGTATGGGTAGTGTACGGGATAGTTCATATTGATCAGCAGTGACAAGTGGTATCTTTACTTCAAATAGTAAAAAGTCTTCTGTTAGTCTGACGTGCACTCTTGAAACTTTGTACATTAGACGAATGCACCCGTAACTGTTGACACACGGTAGAGATAATCCACTAGGCAGTTGTCCCGAAATGATATTCATTTGTGATTCGAACTCATCAGGTTTCAAAAGGTGAGCATCCAATCGCCCGTTCCGAACGTCGGTGACAAGTTCAAGTAACAGCTGTTGTACGTTACGTAAGTTCGAAACTATCATATTCGCAGCGAGGGCGGTCGCAGTAATGTACGCATTGTTTTGATAGTCTTGTTTCACTCGTTTTTCTGTCTCCATAAGGTGTTGATTTATAGAAAAAAACTGCTTGTTTAACACCTCTTCGTTTCTTTTCAATAGATTGTATGCGCCTTCTATAATCGATGTATGTTGTTTGTATAAGTTCAACAAGTGGTTTTCGTTATTTTGCATTTTTTTAATGTCGGATTGTACTTATCAGCGAAGCGTTCGTCGAGTACGCCGAAAAGAGAATTAGCTATATATCCAACGCCGTCTATCAATCCTCGTTTTACACGCCGTCCATGTTCCGTTTGTAGTACTTCATTGTAGTGTCTCAGCTCATTTAGCTCGTGATGAAACTGAGATGCTATAGCTTGATATGCAACTTCCTGCTTGCAGAGACTATACAATACAATACAAGATTCTTTATTGCACAAAGAAACACAAATACATACAGCAGAAAAGTAAGGAACAAAACAGTACAATATAGGCGGCCTTATTGCTAAAGCAGCAATTTCTACCAGGCAACCTTTGGGTAGTAGGATACTACATAGCAGATAGCGGGATAGTGCATACTAAGTTAATCTTAATACTTAAACAATATAAATACTACTAAATAAATACATAAATAAAATAAACTAATATATATATTTATAATAAACTAATACATATTATGCTAATGGGAGATAGGATAAATAACTAATTATTATTCTCTAAGAAGAACTTTCTTGTTCGCTCTTTAAATGTCTCAATAGACGGACTATCGAGATGATTGACGTATTTTTCTATGTTGTTCAGACTTTTCCAATAAGTTGACATGTTGTAATAAACAACCATTTTCCAGTCATCTTGAATAATCTGCATATCAGATATTTTGTCGAAGTAAACAAACTTGCCATGGTCAAGTGCAGTCACGTTAGCAATTTGCTGAGTGGACGGTGTTATGCATGCCATAATGAGTAAAATCGTGCTCAAATATTTGATGAACATGGACTGTTTTGGTCTTTGTTGTCGGGGCTGTTGGTGCGGCTCATTTGATGTATCTGTCTGTTGATGGTCCGAGTTAGATTGTT
Organism: Scrobipalpa costella; assembly: GCA_949820665.1. NCBI lineage: Eukaryota > Metazoa > Arthropoda > Insecta > Lepidoptera > Gelechiidae > Scrobipalpa > Scrobipalpa costella. The sequence goes on from OX463298.1 coordinate 25,875,519, forward strand.
GGTCGACTGGTAGGCGTAAAAGTTTTGTTATTGGCCTCTTCATAGTGCTCGCCTTTGTTTTTAATGTTACAACTCGCACCAGACCGTCGCTACCAGGATGGGTGTCTGTAACTCGACCCATAAGCCATTTCGCCGGTGGTAATTGATCGTCTTTTACCAAAACGACGTCGCCGATGTCGATGTTTTTTGTTTGTTTGTGCCATTTGCCTCGAACTTGCAGTGTCTGCAGGTAATCTTTGGACCACCTTTTCCAAAAATCTTTGAACATGTTTTCTGTCAATCGCCATCTTGTTGTTAAACTTGTGTTGTCAGCGTCAGAAGATAAAGGTGGTGCCAATACCGAGTCAATACCAAATGCCACTCGATACCTAATTGTGCTATTTCGGTAAGTAGATCATTGTTCATGAAATGCTGCAGGGCCTCTTGTTTTTCTTTGGCTAGTACTCTTGCTGCGCCTACGAAGTTCGTGCCGTTGTCACTGTAGATGTGTTTTGGCGTTCCACGGCGCGCGCAAAGACGTTTTAGTGCAGCTAAGAATGTAGGTGTGCTTAGATCTGACACTAGTTCCAGATGGATAGCCTTTGTACAGAGACAGATGAAGATAGCAATGTAAGCTTTCAATATTTTGATGCCTCTGCCCTTGTTTGCTTTCACTTCAACCATCCCACTAAAATCCACTCCCAGATGGGTAAAAGCACGAGATGGTGTAACACGGGCCTTTGGTAAATCTGCCATTTGTTGAGAGCTACTTTGTGTTTTGAAGCGTAGACACGTGACACACTTCACGAGGTGTTTTTTGACCGTCTTCATTCCACCAAGTATCCAATAGCTGTTGCGTAAGTAGGCAAGCGTAAGCCTGGCACCACCGTGAAGAGTTCTTTTGTGGGCCTGATCAATCAAAAGTTCCGTCAGGTTGTGGTTGTTGGGTATGATCATCGGATGTTTTTGAGATTGATCTAAATTTGCATGTGTCAGCCTCCCCTTAACACGAAGCAAGCCGTCTTTATCCAAAAATGGACATAAGTTCAAAATTTTACTTGAAGTTCGCACCCTGTTGTGTTTTTGTAAATGTGCAATGTCTTCTTCAAAGTTATTATGTTGTATGTTCCGTATAATCATGCTTTGTGCGAACTCTATGTCAGCAGTTGTTAAATGCGAAGTTCGTTTGGCTTGTTGTTTGTCGCGTGCATTATTTATGAATCGCATCACCCAACTTAATACTCTGGTTGCATGTGCCATAGAGCTATGCATCGCTAGAAATTCCTCAATAAATGTTGATTTGATTTGTATTGCAGCAACTAGCTTTTTCTTCTTCTCCTCTTCTGTTGTAGTGAACGTACTCGTTGGTGGTAAGTTGTCATTTTTCAACCAAGATGGAGCTTCCCACCACAACGGATGATTGATTATGTGTGAGGGATGTAGACCTCGGCTCGCACAATCCGCTGGATTATCCTCCGACCTCACATGTCTCCAGCAGTTTGATTTCACGTTCTCCGTTATTTGGGTTACTCTGTTGGCGATATAAGTCTTCCAACGGCTGACGTCGCCCTGTAGCCATCCCAACACCACCATCGAGTCGGTCCATCCATGTATTGTGACTGTCTGTTCTTTCATTGTATCTATGACTTTTTTCATAAGTCTAGACAAAAGTAGTGCGCCGCAAAGTTCTAATCGCGGAAGCGATGCTGGATTTTTTAAAGGCGCTAACTTTGTTTTAGCGGCTATTAGTCTGATTACAGGTTGACCCTTTTTGTCGGATGATTTGCAGTAAATAACGCAGCCGTAAGCATTTTCCGACGCGTCGCAGAAACCGTGCACCTCAACTGGCTTTTGTATGTTGCCCATCCAGCGAGGTATTGTTATGCTGTGTATGCAATCGAGTTCTTGACGAAATTTTTCCCATTCCTGTTGTAATTGTTCTGGAAGAGGATCATCCCATCCCATTGATGTTGTCCAGGCTTGTTGGAAAATAAGTTTTGCTTTTAATGTAACAGGAGCAAGCCAGCCGAGTGGATCATATAACTTTGACATATCGGAAAGTAGTGTGCGCTTTGTCATGACGTCACGTTTGTTGCTGAGAGGCGTTTGTTTGAATGTAAACTGATCCGTATAGGGATTCCATGTGATACCCAATGTTTTGTTTGTTTCTGCTTGTTTGAAATCGATCATTTTCTGGCTTATAAGATCTTGAGGTAGGCTTTCTAGCAGAGATGGACTGTTACTAGCCCACTTGCGTAAATTAAATCCACCGCCTTTAAGTAGGTCAATCAGCTGTTGTTGTGCCTCTAATGCTTCCGAGATACTGTTGCTTCCGCCCAGTAAATCATCGACGTATAGTTGATTATTTAGAATATCTGCAGCAAGGGGGTAACGATGGCCATCATCCATGACTAGCTGCTTGATCGTGCGCATGCTCAGCCAAGGAGCTGCGATGGTGCCGTAAGTAATTGTGCACAGCAAGTAATCGGTAATCGGATCCGTGGCCGCTTCCCGCCATACAATCTTTTGCAGATGCTGGTCTTCTTCTTTTACAAGAATTTGTCTGAAGAATTTTTCTATGTCAGCTGTGTATACGTATTCGAAACCCCTCCAACGTAAAAGCAGGGATTGCAAATCTTGTTGTAAGTTGGGACCGCATTCCATTAATTGGTTTAGAGTACGGCCCGAAGAAGTTTTAGATGCTGCGTTGTATACTAATCGAGTCTGTGTTGTTGTTGATTGGGGTCTGTATACTCCATGATATGGTAAGTAGCAGCTGGGTTCCCGTGGTAGTGTACACTTTTTCATATGTCCCAACGCTATGTACTCATCAATGAAGTTTTTGTAGCCGTCAGCTAAAACTTTGTTCTTGGCCATGCGTTTTTCAAGTTGCTTGAATTGTGCTACTGCTTGCGGTTTGGATGCGCCTAGCTCCTTTTCAAAGTTTGATTTCATTGGCAATTTTACTTCGTATCGCCCATTTTGAAGCCTTGTTGTTGTATTGACGTAAAGCGTTTCGCAGTACTGTTCGTCTTTTGTCATGTTCTTTGTTGGCTCGGAAATTTCTTCAGTCTCCCAAAACTGCGAAATTTCATCCAGGTTGTGAATTAATGCGTGACAATGGAATGTTTGCATATTGCCCATAAGCACCCAGCCCAGTTGTGTTTGTTGTGCCAGGGGCGTATTGGCAGGACCTCTCAATTGTCCGCTCATAGCTACTTCGGCGTAGACGCCTGCATCTAGTAGGATGTCAACTGGTCTCGATATGTTAAAATCAGGGTCTGCGAGCTTAATGTGTTGTACGTGTGGCCAATCTTGTTCAAATGTGTAGTTTGGCAGGTTGTTGAGAACTTTTGGCATCACCAATGCGGTGGCGTAGAATTGGTAGTTGCCATCCACTGATTGGCAGTCAATTTGAACACTCCCATTGCTGTGGGTAGGTTTTTCAGACACGGCTCCTTTAACTGTTGCGTTTTCATGACATCTTTGTAGACCAAGTCTCTGTACTGTGCTTTCACTTATAAGATTCGCCTGCGAACCTGGATCTAGTAGACATCTTAGCAAAACATAAATGCCATCTGAAGCTCTTACTTTAAGTAGGACCGTCGAGACTAAAACCTCCTTAAGATTGCCTGACACGTGGTTCACATTTCTCGGCGAATATGTAGGTTTATTTCTAGATGTGTTCATGTTATTTGTACGTTGACCCGATGACGCCGAACTTCCAGAGTCACGTAACATATCATGCAATGTAGTGTGGTGAGCTTCATTGCATACTCTACACCTTTTAATTGAATTGCATTGTTTTCCATTGTGCGAGTATAGACAATTTTTGCAAATGTTCAATTGTGTAAATGTCGACAACTTGGTTTCCGGTAACATGTCTTGAAATTGTTTGCAATGTATTAAAAGGTGCCCAGTTTTGCATACTGGGCAATTCCGCTCTATGTTGGCGTGATAAACTTTAGGTTGAAAACGCTTGTATTTGTCTGCGTTGTACTGAATGTCCCGCGCTGGCTGTAAGTGTGTGGACTCCCTTGTAAATGTAGGTTTAGGCTTGATGGGGTTTACCGTCTGTTTCTTGTTAAGAGGTTCTAGAGCTGTAAACTTGTTTTCTAGAAAGCTCATAAGTTCATTGAAGTCTGGTAAATCCCTCGGCGCCTTTCGAGTTCCCATGTAGTCAGCGTAGGTACCGGAATCCAACTTCGTTGTAATAATGTGTACGACAATTGGATCCCACGTGGTCACGTCGATACCCAGGTTATGTATTGCATTTATTGTTTCCGTAGTGGTATCATATAACCGCTTGAGGTCGGCGGCATTTTGTTGCACCGTCGGTTGATTCATGAATGTTTGTATTTGCTTAGTAAAAAGCAACTGTAAATTGTTATACCGATGGGTGAGAATGTCCCAACAGGTATCGTAGTTTTCAGCCGACACGTGGAGATGTTGTACGATGCGCTCAGCTTCACCTCTAAGCTTCCCTTTCAAATGCTGCATTTTCTGGGCTTTAGTAATAGAGTTGTTGTTGTGAATAGCCTCACAGTAAAGGTCCATAAATGTTGGCCACTGTGTATAACTTCCAAAAAAGGTAGGTAATTCAATCTTAGGAACGGATTGGTACTGATGCGAAGTGGAGTTCAGCTTTAGATTTAACTCTCTTTTAGTCATTTCGAATATATCTTCATACTTGTTGTAGTCTTGTTCGTACTCAATATTCGAATCGATTAGAAGATTGTCAATTTCCCAGTGCGTGTCGTCAATCACCTTCCAACGGGCCTGTAATGTCTTCAGTTTGTCTTCCAGTTCCCATTTTTCGGTGATGTTGTTTATGTTGATGTTTCGCATTATTCTGGATAAAGCTCTAAAGTTGGTACGTTGAAGTTGTATCAGCTCGTCTGTCTTCGACATTCCACCACGCTCCTCGGCTACCACGAGGACAGGTTCGTAAGTTTCTAAAACTTGATGAATTCGATCGTATTGAGTTTTAAGTTTCTCATACGCGTTAGATGTAAAGTATTCACCTGTCTTGTTTTCAAACGTAGAAAGCTTTTCGTGGTTTACCTGGAAGTTACTCCACATGGATTGAAGTGAGTCTAATCGTTTTTTCAGGTAGTCAGCAGTCTTCCGATCCTTGGAGTCCTTTTTGAAGTTGACTTCAATTTTGTTGATCGTTTCAGCGATAATCTGCTGGTGCTGAAGTAATGTTTCCACCTCCTTAACGTCCATGGCTGTAGTTGTTAGCTTGTAGTTGTTAGCTTGTAGTTGTTAGCTTGTAGTTGTTAGCTTGTAGTAGTTAGCTTGTAATCAGAAACGCGTAATCGTAATCTCACTGCGGTATGTGCGATAATCCCTCTCAATCAGACTGGTGAGACCCGCTGGTGGGAGGCCAGTTGACCGATTCGCTACCGAAGCTCGATTTACAATCACACGTGTCACACTTCTATAACTCGCGGATCGCAAACTGATTGTGTCCTGTCCCAGTTGAGATCCGGCTCGAAGGACCATAAATGAAGGAGCAAACTCTTTCACTTTAATTATGTTCTTAAGATTAACTGTATTTGTTGGTTATACGGAGCGGAAATGTTAAAGAAAAGTAATGTGGTCCGATTCCGTAGAGCGTTTATTGCACACTAAAGGTAAAAAGTATTGTAACATGTAAAACTGCATATATTGCTAAATAAGCGTCCGTATGACGTAGGTAAAGCAAATACATATAAATTATAATAATGTCGAGTAGGCTCGTACACAGCACCACCCTGAGCAGCCTTCTGTGGGGGTCTGAGGTCCTCCAGAGAGGCCGGCTAGCTGGTCATGGAGGAAAGAACCTTTAGGCCCCTCTCGATCAAACTGGTGGCATCGTCGCCGATGCGGATTGCCACCAGGACTTCCGTTTGGATCCTAACCGCCTCTGTTAGGACCCTGTCCCTTTCTGGGATGGCTGCTCGTTGCCTCTTTTGACTTGGAGCCCGCTGGTGCTTCGGCATCTCCCCCTGAGGAGTACCCTGAGGGGCGCCGACCACTTCCAGTGGGCCCGTGGGTGGCTTGCGATGCGGTTGGTCCGGTTTTCCCGCGTCTTGTTAAGGAGCGGCTCGCTTTCTCCGTCTCCTCGGCCTCCTCTTCCGCTTCGTCTCGCCGGCTGGGTCGTTGGCGGCCGCCATGAGAGTGGTCGCCGCGTTCGACTCTCCCTGCGGTGCCGCCTCCTTCCTTTTCGGCGCGACGGGCTTCGTGAGGGGCGCTGTGCCCGCTCTCTTGTTCCGCACTTCGCGACGGAGTACGGAGCAATCGAGACTGTTGGCGGGGTGGGGTCCGCCACAGTTTGCGCATGTTGCGGGTTCCGTGCGCGGCCTCTTGCAGTCCTTTGCGACGTGCTGCTCGCCGCATTTGACGCAGGCCAGCTTCCGGTGGCAGTGCGTGGAACTGTGCCGGAACAGCTGGCATCGGTGGCATTGGGCCGTCGTCCTCTTGCCACGCCAACCCTCGATCTTCACGCCGGGCATACAGAGCAGCTCTGTTTTGTCCACGGCGCGCGTTGATCGGCCGGACGTAGTCGACTGGGTAGCCCAGACTAGCCATTTCTTCGGCGATTGCTTCAAGATCGGCATCGGCAGGCAAGCCTCGGATGGCGACCTTCAGCGGTTTCTGACTCGCGGGCGCGTACGCGAACCAGGATATTCCGGCTCCGAACTTCTCCAGCTCTACAAAGTAGCGCTGGTAAGCATCAAATTCCTGTTCCGTTTTCGCTAGGAATCGGAAGCCTTTCCCATATGGGCGCACGTTAGGTGCGTGGCCCAGGGCTTCTTTAAGCATCCTCATGTGGGAACTCCAGTCTGGGAGATGGTCCACCACACAGGGAGGGAGCTTCTTTCCTCTGCATAGGTTAGTGGCGGGAAGCACTACTATCTTCGACAGAGGAGGCATGCGTTGGGACGACGGCGGGGTCTTCATTGCCGCAGCGGCGTAGGAGACGCTCGGCTGCGGGAGTGACGTCTCCATGTCGTCTAGTGATGGCATGGAGAGAGCCGGCGTTCGTCTGGGCATGGGCATCGGGGCAGGGCGTGCCCCATGTGGAGGCGTCGGTGTTTCCGATGACGAGGAGGTGGCAGAGAAGAGTCGCTTCTCAGCGCGCGTGTCGCTCTGCGAACTGGCACGCAAGGCGGCTGCACTCTCCCTGAGAGCATCCAGGGCTGCGCGTCTTGCGGCGTCGCGCTGGGCAGCGACGGTGTCCACTTGGGGCTGTTGGGGCAGCGATGGCAAGGGCGGCAGTGGCGGCAGAGAACGGGCGGCCGCGAGGGCCGCTGCGGCGGACTTGCCGGCGTCACTGTCGGGCGTCGAGGTGGTCGGCGGTGGGCGCGACCAAGGGCGCAGCGCAAGAATGCGCTGGAGCGTGGAGCGCGGGCTCACAGGCTGGTACACCTTGTTGGTGGGCCTGCTGCAGCTGGACTTCGCGGAAGTCACTGGCATGGTGCTACGCCGGCATAGATGGGCGTCGAAAGAGAGCGAAAAAGACTAGTCCGCGCGGTGCGCAGCCTGCCCCCGGGACGGGCAACAACTACCGTTACCCCCCGGTGATTCCCGCTGGTGGAAGGCCGGGATTGAAGGCACGAGTAGAAGTCACCTGCGGCGACCGAGGGTAGGCAGAGTCGCGAAAAGTGAGGGTACTTAAGGATCACCCAAAGTACCCCACAAAACAGATAGAACCCGAGCGCGATTTAATGTGGGTAGTTTGAGCTACCCACTAGGCGACTAGGCGGCGAATCCTCTCTTTACTCTTATTTATTTGTGTCATTATGAATCACGTTAGCTAAGCCTAACACGTGTATACCACTATACTTGAGTGCGTAATGAGACTTACTGTATTCTAATGAGTTTAAAAAAAAACAGGATTCAATTTTCTGTCTACTCCCTAAGTCAGATGGCGTGGTTTTTTACGTATACCTATGAAGTTTTAGGTGAGGTAACATTCAGGTGAATAAAAAAAAACAAATCTAGTAAAAAGCAATCAAAATTTAATTTCCTACATACCCCAACTCAGGTGGCGTGATTATTTGTATCCTTTGTTTCTCCTAGATAACAATCAGTCGAATAAAAAAGTTTGATTCGAAATCGGTTAAAAAACAACCAAATTCAAATTTCCTGCCTACCCTCTAAGTGAGGTGGCGTGATTATTTTATACCCTATGTTTTTTCCTAGATAACAATCTGTAAAATAAAAAAAATGATCGAAATCGGTTAAAAAACAGCCGAATTTGAATTTCCTGCCTACCCTCTAAGTGAGTTGGCGTGATTTTAGGTATTCTAAGTTGCAACCCGGGTAACACTGAGTTGAATAAAAAAAGTCCCATTGAAATCGGTTCAGTAGTTTTGGCGTGAAGTGGTAAAATACATACAGACAGACAAAAATTAAAAAAAAAAACGATTTGGTCTTTATATCGTTCATAATGTCTGCTGCAATGTTTTTTCGAAAAATATTCAATCTGCAGACACGACCCTTCTAGTGATTTATTATATGTATAGATTTTACTGATAAATCATATCCCACATATTTATATTTCAGAACACACAAATCAGCTTGTGCACACGTTTATCTATTTTACTACTTGCCAATGATAGCACTACCTGTTAGTATAATTCGGTTCTGTACGTGAATTTTCAAATTATCTAGATGACCTATAAATCTTAAATGAATGTACTTTGACGGCTGATATTTCTACTTGTCGACAAGAATAGTACATTATTGCAAAGGCAGCGAAATAGGCAATTGCCAGTCGAGTATAAGTTTGAAGGCCGAGCCGCAGGCGAAGACTTCAATGATACGAGACAGGCAATTGCCATTTCGGCCGAGGCATATATAGTGCTTTTCTTAAAAAAATGCAAGGAAATAAAAAAGGGCCTTTTACATAATATTTTTTTTTATTTTACAGTTTGGTCCGAAAGGTAAACGCATCTGTGGCTATACAGCCACGAGAACGCAATGTGTACGATAGATGAAAGAGTTCTAAATTCAAACAGCACGCCGCCGTTTCATACAACATTGCAGGCGCGCTCTTCGTTCCAAATTCAAAAAACGCGCCGGGAAGTGATTTTGATTTTTCAGTCTACGTAAATATGATACTTCGCGTGTTCTTTATTCAAAAATAAAGACAATATTTTCGCGCATGTTTAAAAAAATTAACATTAAATAATCACTTAAAATGATTTCAATAAATATTAGTAGTATTAACAAAAAATTTGATCAATTGATGGTCTATCTTCGGATATTAGACGTTGGTTTTGACATTCTAATACTAACTGAATGTAGGATAAAAAATCGAAAACCAAACAATGTTTGCCGGGTTGTTCAGTTCTGTTCACAGAAATTTATACATTACAAAATGATGGGGTTGTAGTATTTTTATATCTGTATTCTGGTTTTAGTTAACTTTTTATGCATACCTAATAATTTTAATTTGCATATATATTTTTAAATTAACTGTTGTTTTTTTTATATTATTATTATTGTCCACCCTGTACAGGGTTTAATGATGTTTTAATGGATGAACTGCCACCTCCTAGTCATTTACTAGAAGTAACTAGCCCTAGCACAGAGCCCGGTCTTTTTGGTCTGTTACTGTCAATTTACATTATATGAATATTGCGCTTTGTGATCAGTGTTCAACATGGTTCTGGTCGTTACTCAAACCATGTCAGAGGTATGATAGTTGTGTTACTAGGCGGTTTAAAAACTCTGACACCAGGGTTCATCGGGTCGATAGACTCGATACCCACTCGACAGAAGAAGAACATGGTTCTAAACTTCCATCATCATCTCCCTAGCCTTATCCCGTATCTCACGGGGTCGGCTTCCTAATCTAGGGGATTGAACGAGGGTACTGGTTTTTACACAGAGCGACTGCCATCTGACCTCCGCAACCCAGAAAGGAAACCAGACCCAATCCTAGATTAGGTCAGAGTTTCTAAACTTCCATATCCTTATATAATGTAATAAGAACGTCATTTAAGAATGTCGTATGATAATAAATAAATAAATCAAAATAACGCCCTTTACGTTACACAAAAGTGGTTCTAAGGCTCACTAAAATTTGATCCACAAATGAATTGAATCTGCCCGATTGACGCGATGGGCAGAGTTTTGCCACGGACACTTTTTGAGTGAGATTGTGCATCCAAAAGTTTACAGGTTATGATTTTTTAATCAAAGCATGTAACTCGGTTAAAGGTTCATCATATCTGTGGTTCATATTATTATGTGGTATTGAGGAGGGACTATGAAGCATGCTCTCTTATTATTATGTGGTATTGAGGAGGGACTATGAAGCATGCTCTCTTATTATTATGTGGTATTGAGGAGGGACTATGAAGCATGCTCTCTTATTATTATGTGGTATTGAGGAGGGACTATGAAGCATGCTCTCTTATTATTATGTGGTATTGAGGAGGGACTATGAAGCATGCTCTCTTATTATTATGTGGTATTGAGGAGGGACTATGAAGCATGCTCTCTTATTATTATGTGGTATTGAGGAGGGACTATGAAGCATGCTCTCTTATTATTATGTGGTATTGAGGAGGGACTATGAAGCATGCTCTCTTATTATTATGTGGTATTGAGGAGGGACTATGAAGCATGCTCTCTTATTATTATGTGGTATTGAGGAGGGACTATGAAGCATGCTCTCTTATTATTATGTGGTATTGAGGAGGGACTATGAAGCATGCTCTCTTATTATTATGTGGTATTGAGGAGGGACTATGAAGCATGCTCTCTTATTATTATGTGGTATTGAGGAGGGACTATGAAGCATGCTCTCTTATTATTATGTGGTATTGAGGAGGGACTATGAAGCATGCTCTCTTATTATTATGTGGTATTGAGGAGGGACTATGAAGCATGCTCTCTTATTATTATGTGGTATTGAGGAGGGACTATGAAGCATGCTCTCTTATTATTATGTGGTATTGAGGAGGGACTATGAAGCATGCTCTCTTATTATTATGTGGTATTGAGGAGGGACTATGAAGCATGCTCTCTTATTATTATGTGGTATTGAGGAGGGACTATGAAGCATGCTCTCTTATTATTATGTGGTATTGAGGAGGGACTATGAAGCATGCTCTCTTATTATTATGTGGTATTGAGGAGGGACTATGAAGCATGCTCTCTTATTATTATGTGGTATTGAGGAGGGACTATGAAGCATGCTCTCTTATTATTATGTGGTATTGAGGAGGGACTATGAAGCATGCTCTCTTATTATTATGTGGTATTGAGGAGGGACTATGAAGCATGCTCTCTTATTATTATGTGGTATTGAGGAGGGACTATGAAGCATGCTCTCTTATTATTATGTGGTATTGAGGAGGGACTATGAAGCATGCTCTCTTATTATTATGTGGTATTGAGGAGGGACTATGAAGCATGCTCTCTTATTATTATGTGGTATTGAGGAGGGACTATGAAGCATGCTCTCTTATTATTATGTGGTATTGAGGAGGGACTATGAAGCATGCTCTCTTATTATTATGTGGTATTGAGGAGGGACTATGAAGCATGCTCTCTTATTATTATGTGGTATTGAGGAGGGACTATGAAGCATGCTCTCTTATTTTTTGTCTTATAAGTTAATAATCTAACGTTACTTTAGGAATCTCCTTTTTTACATAAGTATTTTAAAGTTGAGTATCTTAAAATTAGTAGTAAATGCGTTTGCAAGAATCGTTGCCGTTGACTACCTGTTTCGAAAGCCGGGTGGAACTGTGACCGTAGTTTAATATCGTTCATTGATCTAATTTTACGTAAACAATTTTCGTGTATTTGCGTACATAATTGCAAAAACAACTCTGTGTGTATGTGTTTCGGGTAGTACGCGCCCACTCGCCGCAAGCGAAGAGCACCGTCTGCAACACAACACAACACAACACGAGGATACTCCACTGGAACTATGTATGTGTAATGCAGGGCAGAGAGGGGAAGGGTTTCACAAACATTTACGGGTAATGTTCAGAGCCTGGGTAGTCTTAACATTACCCAAGCTTCCTGGGTAATGTCCGATATCTCATTCATTTTGATTAAGATATCTGACTTCACTCATCAGCCTTGGGTAATCTTAAAACTACCCAGCCGTCGGACCTTACCTGTACCATAATGTACCTACTGATAATCATTACCAACTTTCCTCAAGAAGTCGGATATAAAAGGGGGAGTGAGACTAATCTGGGAGCTGGGAGCTGGCTGGCATGCCGTTGTATGTGCCCGAAGTTTGGTTGCGGAGCTTTGTTAAATACGTATAGGAGTGTTAAAAAAATGGTTACGTGATCCAGATCACGGTCGTTATGTAGCTCTGATATCATAAAGATTTTGTGTGAGAAAATATGCAATTTTCTTCAGAAACCTACCGGGCGGGAAATCATATAAAAGGGCTTAATGAGCTGATTCCAAAAATATATCACGCAATTTATTTCAGTCATTTGTTTTGTAAATAATAAAAATAACATCTCGAAACACACGATTTTGAAAGGTCCCTGTGTCGTGTGCAGTTATATGTGCCCGATGTTTCGTTGCGGGGCTTTGTTGAACATCTGTACGAGTATTTTATAAAAGTTGGTCACCTGGTTCAGATCATAGTCGTTTGGTCGCTACTTCTTCATATATATATCAAAAGAAAGGGCTCAATGAGCTGATTCCAAAACTATAGCACACTATTTCAATATAGTTAGTTGTTTCGTATCTATACAAAGGTATAATAAATCTCTAGAATGGGCGTGTCTGTACAGTGAATATTTTTACAAAAAAATAATTGCAGCAGGCATTATTAACGATATAAAGATCAAAACGTTTTTTTTTAATTTTTTGTCTGTCTGTCTGTATGTTACCACATTACGCCAAAACTACTGAACCCATTTCGATGGGACTTTTTTTTTTTTTACCTGGGTTGCAACTTAGGATACCTATTATAGTATAATGAATTTCGGTCGTTTTTAATCGATCTTAAAGGGACTTTTTATTTGACTGAGTTTTTAATTACCTGGTGTCCAGCCTTGGTTAGAAATAATCACGCAAACCATTCTAATATTGAGTAAGTACCCCAGTTTGTATGGAAAACACGCAGTGTCGAACATACTGAAAACGCTTCTGCGGGCGTAGGAGCGGAATTTGTTAGGTCGCGCGCGGTAGCGTGTTTTCCATACAAAAACAAAGATCAGACCATGTGAAACACGCTTCCGCGCGCCTGTTAGCAGATCCCGCTCCTACGCGCGGAGAAATGTTTTCAGTATGTTCGACACTGCGTGTTTTCCATTCAAACCGGGCGTACGAAGTCGCGAGCACAGCTAGTAATAAAATATATATTGACTGATTAAAAATGATTTTATTATATTGTATGAAACATACACAACCCTTTTATAAGGTACCTAACTCGGTAGGTTTCTAAAGAAAAAAATATTTAATTTCATATAAAAACTTTACGATGTCATAGCTACCAACGGTCTGGATCACGTGACCATTTTTTTTCAAATACTCCTATACGTATTTAACAAAGCTTCGCAACGAAATTTCAGGCTCAACGGCATGCCAGCCGCTCCCAGCTCCCAGATAGACCATGACATCTGCGCATCTGCTCATGTCGTCAGCAGCGCCTCAGCGGTCTCATGGCGTCATAGCGGTATATTATATATACACTGACAGGAATGAGCAAGTAATGAAGCGATTGTAGCCGCTGATACATACATAATCACGCCTTTATCCTAAATCGGGTAGGCAGAGTGTAAACGACCTAAACAAAGGTCGTTCCACCACGTCTGACAAAGTTTTGAGGGTTATTTATGATAGATTTGTAGGTATATTGCTGTAGTGACAGGTTGTCAGCTCATCGCTTAAATTGCAATATACTGACACCCTCGGATCACTTAGATGGTTTTTACAGCATGCCTGGGAGGAAAAGCAGCTGGCACATTCTATGTTTTTCTTTCGCTCTCAGACCAGCATGGAAGAATAGCCGCTGATATATGCACAGCTTCACCGGAGACCGCGATGTGGCCCCTGGAGAGGTTTGTGTTAGTATTTATCCAAACGTGGGTAGGTACCGCATTCCCGAAAGGAGAATTAATTGTGTATGTGGAAATAAAAGTGTTTCAATTAAAATACTTACAAAAATACAGCAAAAATACAACATATTTCATTTCTACTCTCTATTCCTACTATTTAAATTAAAACACTAACAAACTACGCAAACTACGTCATACCTAATCAACGTCGAATCTAAGGTTTGTATTAAGTGTTCAGTAGCTATAGATTTTTTTTTAACACTTTTAGTTATTTGGTGTTAGGTACTAGATTTTCATTAGGTATTTCCCATGGATATTTCCCAATAAATTTCATTGGTAGGTACACTTTTTTCATATTCATCAACTACCTAACTATTTTCATTTCTGGTTAGTCCTACTCCCAAACAAGTATATTTAGAGTGCTAATGGCGCTAATAGATGTCGCTACATGTTACAGTTTGAAATTATTTTGATAAAATCGTTATTTGATGGCTAATTATTTAATAGGCTAAGGCGCGGCGGTTTGATGAACTCAGTGGGGGGACGCCACAAGCAATACATTTATTTTGTCATAAATGCAAATATTTTCATGAATATTTTAAATATTCAATTACTTTTCGCAAGATCGACATCGAAAGCTTGAATATAAAGTGTAAGTTGTGACCTTATGGATTACAAAATGAAGTAATTACTACAGATTTCCGCTAAATGTAAATTATTCATAAAAACGTTTGTATCTGAGACACAACACATTTATTTCTTGTAGGGGGCAGCACTGAGCGCAGAAACCACCGGTATTTTTATTGTTTTAAATACATTAGGTTACACAATATTCAATTAGAGCCATTGAAGGTTTTAGTAGTGGGAAGGGATAAGTAATCTCAAGTGACGCGGTATAAAATTAAAATATTATTTTTATAACATATATTTGTATAAAACTTGTAGGTAACTCTGTTCGGCGTCACTTTACGACATTTTACCAAGAAGCATTTTCTATGTCTATTAGAACGATCTATCGATAGGCATAAATTTAATCACAGGCCGCGAGAATTTTTAATTTTTATTTTCGCAATTGCCTAAACTATACCCAAAATCATAGGCCCCATTTAATTTATTTTATGCGTAAAACACATTTTTGAAACATTAACTATATCTTCAATAAATTTTTAGTACTTTTAGTTTAACATGTCCTGCCTGACCCTGAACGTTGTATAGGCGACGAGATTTCGTCTACGAAGTTTTTTTTCTCCCTCGTCCACCCGTGATCATCCGCAGCGTCTTGCGGGTCTCGTCCGAAAATGGTGGCGGTGGAAGTAGGATCAAACCCCTTCTCCCGTCATCGTTCCTCCCGTACCTACCACACGTTACCTCCGTCCTACCCGTCATACGCGTCGCTAAACAGTCAGCATGTCTGTCCAGTCTTTCCATCCATGACTCGCACCAGTTGCTTCTGCTCCCTTCTGCCGTCCATCCTGAAACTTATGTCGCTCCAGTGCACGTGTATAAAAGCAACACACATTATTACTTGAATTGCTGCCAACATTTTAACAACATAGCGTGATGCATTTCATAGCACTCTTCATTATGGCTACCTAATAAAAAAACTCCCAACGAAATCTCCAAACTAAATTCAGTTTCGTGCCTACTGCCTACCCCCTAAGCACAGAGGCGTGATTATTTGTATCCTTAGCTTATGTCTAGGTAGCACTTAGTTCAACAAAAAAAAGTCCCATAAATAACGATTAAAAATCACTTACTACATTGAAATGAATTGATAAAATTCCCTGTCTACTACCTACCTCCTAAGTACGGTGGCGTGATTATATATAGCCTTAGTCCGTCTTCAGGTTACCATCTATCACCATGCCAAATTTAATCAAAATCCGTATAGCCATTTAGGCATGAATAAAATCACTAACAAAGTTCAGTTCCCTGCCTACTACCTACCCCCTAAGTACGGAGGCGTAATTATATATAGCCTATGTCCGGCCAGAATTAAGAGTGCTATGAAGTGCATCATGCTATGTTGTTAAAGTATTGGCAGCAATTCAATTCATAATGTGTGTTGCTTTTATACACGTGCACTGGAGCGACATAAGTTTCAGGATGGACGGGAGGAAAGGGAGCAGAAACGAGTCACGGATGGAAAAACTGTTTAGGGATGCGTATGACGGATAGGACAGAGGTAACGTGTGGTAGGTACGGGAGAAACGATGACGGGAGTAGGGGTTTGACCCTACTTTCACCGCCACCATCGTCACGTTTTCGGACCAGACCCACAAGACGCTGCAGGTAATCACGGGTGGACGATGGAGAAAAAAAAAATCGCAGGCGAAATCAGGTGTATAAGCTAGTAAGTATATAAGTATGGATATGGATTAGGTGCCGCGCCTCGGGGCCTCGAGGATGACATGTGGTGATTCGTGGACCAAAAAATACCTTACGATTATAATAATTTAACCTGATTAGTGATTAACTCTAAAAAAAAAGATTTTCATACTTAAATACTTATTACTTTTTATTATAAGTGAAAATAATGAGTTGCAGTGTTTACGGCATGGGTTTATGGTAGTGTGATTAGATTAGTTTGATTACACACGTACCATTTTAAACACACGTACTCCAGGAATAAAATGGAGATTTAGATGGATTTCCGTCTCTTCTGGTATCTACCCAACCCACATTTTCCAGAGCTATGATGATGTCAAAAAATAATCTTCTTTTACTTCTTCTGCCTAGCTTTTTTTTCGGCCTAATGCTGGGGTCTGCTTTCCGGCTTTATCTACTCCACTTTAACAATTACGTTAGTACACTACACCGTAACATTGATACTGTTGGACTCGACATGCCCGGCCTAGTAACACGTTTCTACATAAACGAGCGCCTCACTTAGTTCAACAGGCAATTGTTTAAGTGTTCGAGAGGAAAAAACCTGACTGAACTGGAAGTTTGCCTGGACCAAAAATGGGTCTGTCCTCGTACGTCGAGATCACGAGTCGCCTGTGATGCGAATTCGCTCAGAAGCTGATGTCACTCAGGTTTTTGTCCAAATTAAATTAGTGATAATTAATTTCTACCTTTTAATAATATTATTTGTATTAGGCGTTCATATGTCATTATGTACCGTTTTGTTTCAGCATTTCCTTGTATATTTATTATCAAAAAAGAAATGTTTATGTTTTGATTTCAATAGTACAATCTTCACATGGTATTCAATCTGTCTTAGCTGCTTTATCAAAGCTTTTCATACAAACATTTCCACTAAAAATAAAAACTTTAAACAACTTGATTTTTTAGATAGATACTGCTCTAGTTCGTACAAATTAACTGATAAACGTCATGTATCCTATCTTAGAGCTTTTTTGTTGTATTGCAAGTGTTCGCGGGGAACATAAATGAAAGATGCTGATTTTATGGAAAACAAACTGTAGCGGTTTATTTAAACTGATTTATCGATTTACAGAATATTGGGGTGTCTGATCGCCGCCATGTCTAAAAAGCGAGCTAGTTGAAGCTATACAATGCTAAAGCGTATAAAAGAACGCCTGAATATTATAGAATCGCAAATTTGCCTATTAACGATATGATATTAAAACTATTTCAGGCGCTTAGTCATTAGAATAATAATTAAAACAATATTATTACAATATAATTCTTCCATGCTGGACTGGGAGCGAGAGAAAAACATAGAATGTGCCAGCTGCATTTCCTCCCGGGCGTGCTGTAAAAACCAGCTAAGGGATCTGAGGGTTTCAGTATATTGCAATTTAGGCGATGGGCTGACAACCTATCACTACAGCAATATACGTACAAATCCATTATGAATAACCCTCAAAACTTTGTTAGACGTGGCGGAATGACCTTTGTTTAGGTCGTTTACGCTCTGCCTACCCCATTAGGGATAAAGGCGTGATTATATGTATGTATGTATGTATGTATTAAAACAATAAAAATATATAATAGGCCGTAACATATTCCCCCCCGCTGAAAGGTCCTCCTTTCAGGATTGAAAGTCGAGAGGGTGAAGAGGGCAAAGTCTCACTATTTTTTTCATTTTCAAAATTCTTTATTTTCATAATAATGGTACTTACAGCATAACTATACAGTCATTATATAATTATGAGATGCATAATAATTACCTACAATAAAAAAAAAATACTTTCTCAGGCTAATATCGCCTCCCAAAGCTTACAAAAGAACATTCAACTTTTATCGCAGGACGTTCGTTTATATTATAACCTAAAATAAACGTACAACTGTAGTGCAGTCGTACTTTTAACACGGTAAAATATTAATAATTAATTAATAGCAAAAAGAAGCATAAATACTATTTAAACATTACATAAATTGTAAAATTATTATAATCATACATACATACATATAATCACGCCTTTATCCCTAATGGGGTAGGCAGAGCGTAAACGACCCAAACAAAGGTCGTTCCGCCACGTCTGACAAAGTTTTGAGGGTTGTTTAAAATGATGGATTTGGAGGTATATTGCTGTAGTGACAGGTTGTCAGCCTGTCGCCTAAATTGCAATATACAAAAACCCTCGGATCCCTTAGCTGATTTTTACAGCATGCCCGGGAGGAAATGCAGCTGGCACATTCTATGTTTTTCTTTCGCTCCCAGTCCAGCATGGAAGAAATTATTATAATCAAAATATAAAATTAATAAAAAGCGAGGGCAGTTAAAGTAAGTTAGACGGATATCTAACCGGCCCATACAACCAGTCCAAACTAGCGTTTGAGCTCTGATCAACCTCCCGCGCGCATGTTACTAAGCGCAGTTAGCGGGGAACCAGCACGGAGTATTACGGGTCTCTTAACTGGTCGTTTCATCGTTCGACTCGTCATTGTGCGCGAACAAAAGATAGTGCTGTGGTAATTTGTAAGTTCCATATCTGTCGATATATGGCTAGTCGCGTAGTTTAGTTTGACCAATGGAGGAAATTAGTTTATTCGAATTATATTTATTTTTACTATAGAATTTAAGCGTTAATTTTAATATATAGTCCCGTAAGGTAGGAAAATTTATCTCTAAATGAAGTTTATTTAGGTTAGTTAAGAACGGAGTATTATAGGTTATTTTAATTGCTTTATTTTGTACAATTTGAAGATACTTGTAATTAGTGTCGCATGTGCAATTCCAGACAGGGCAAGCATAATTCAGGCATGGGCGCACTAAAGTGTAATAAATCCTGAGCTTTGTAGAAGGACTTAAGTTGCTACCACGGTTAAGGATTGCGCTTAGGGCGCCCAAAGCTTGGGCACCTTTGGTTCGGAGCAACTTCACGTGATTGGTCCAGTTTAGCTTAACATCCAGAGTAACACCCAGATAACGCACACTCCTGGACCATACTATCGAATGCCCTGCTATTTTAAGCTGCCTCTTAGGAGGTTTTCGGCATCGAGTGAACATTATCGCTTCAGTCTTGCTACCGTTTAATTTAAGTTTCCACTTAGTGAAGAAATGATGCAAAAGATCAACGGATAGTTGCAACCGACTTATGATGATATCTATATCGTCAGATGATGTGAGGGAGGCTGTATCATCAGCGAAGCAAGCCAGTTTGGTCCGATTTTGAATAGGGATGTCGTTAATGAATAACAAAAACAAATATGGACCGAGAATAGAGCCTTGTGGAACTCCAGCAGGCACCATTTGGCATGAGGATTTGACGTCTCCGATATAGACTACAAGTTTACGATCAGATAAGTATGGTTGTATCAATTTTACTATGTGTAGGGGTAAACCGTAGGTCAGGAGTTTGTGTAACAAGCCCTCATGCCAAACGGTATCAAAGGCTTTCTCAATATCCAATAAGAACATGCCCGTTGATTGTTTTAGATTTAAGTGGTGGGAAATGTGCTCCGCCACACGGGCCAGTTGGTGCACTGTAGAATGAGTGGCACGAAACCCAAACTGTTCGTTAATCAGTCAATGTTCAGTGGCAAGTTTTAAACGCACATAAATTATTTTTTCGAACAGTTTTCCCAGTGATGGTTACAAGCTAATCGGTCTATAGCTAACTGGGTCGCTGTCAACTTTTCCAGGTTTCTTAAGTGGAATTACTTTGGCAACCTTCCAATCTGTGGGGAAGTAACCAAGGTACAATCATCCATAATTTTTTTTTGATAGTAACACTACAGCTTTTTGCGACAAGTTTTTTAATAACAGGTTTCGGATGTTATCACACCCTGGAGACTTCCTGGCTTTAAGTCGGCATATGTGCCCCCAAACCTCCCGGGGAGACGTGGGTTTGCTCAGATTACCGATGACAATGTTATTTATGACAACCATCGAATCCTGTACTTCCTGCTCAACCTCTGGACTCACCCAGTTTGTGGTTAGACTCTTCACACTGTTCTGATGTAGTCACAGTTGTCGAGCCGTTTTCAAGTTTGAGAGGAGGGATAATTGACGATCGCGGTCGTAGAGAGCTCGCGAGACGCCAGACGTCATTGCTAGGGTTGTCTACCTTGGCCAACTTATCATTCCATAAGCTATCGTTAAACTTTTGAATTTCATGTCGGATGAGTCCTTGAAGGGAATTAACGAGAAATCGAATACGTTTCTTCTCGGTTCCAGCACCCAAAGTGTGATCATAACGACGAAGCAGATTCTTATACGTTATAAGTTTTTTGATGTGTCTAGGAAGCTTGACCACCCTAGCGGACGTATTGGATCGTGGTATATTCTTATTTTGAGCTTCTTGTATACTATTTTGGAGGTGTCTTATAGCGTCGTTCATTTGAACAGCGGTTTTGAATGTATTAGATGTTAAAAATATGCTATCATCAACGTATCGCCGATAACCAGCCCAATCAGCCTTTTTGAAGTTAAAGTGCTTACTAGTAGAATTGCGCTGGATCAATCCGCCCACAGAAAAGAATAATGGCAAGTGATTGGAGGACAAAGCTGTCAAAGCCTGAGGGTAACTGATGTTATCTACATTAAGTGCAAGAACCAGATCAGGATTCGATGGCAGACGATTAATGTTTGTGCTGTAGGAGAACTGAGTAGGGGAATCAGAAGCAAGAATTTCGAAGTCATTTTCGAGCATGTGGCGAAACAGAGTATTGCCGTGTTGATTATTGAAGAGACTGTGCCAATGCATGTGATTTGCATTGAGATCACCCATTAGCACGACTCGAGTACCAATTTGAAGTGCCAAATCAAGATCGCTCTCAAGCAGACGAAGATTTGGAGATTGATAAGCCGACACTATCTGGTATTCCAGGCCAGAGAGTTTAATGCTGACGCCAACCAGATCCAAGTGGGCTGTTAAAGGCATGCTCAAAGGATGATGTATATTATTAGCTACGAAAATAGCGACACCTTGACCTCGACCAGACCAGTGCTTGTCCTGTCGGTAACATGTGAATCCCGGAGTAATTAAAGTGGTATTTTGAGTGATTCGTGTTTCATTAACAGCAAAGATATCGACAGATAAGGAACTTACCAAATCCAGGAGTTCTGATAATTTTGGTCGGACGCCGTCCGCGTTCCAGACTAAGATTCTAAGATGAGTGTTTCTAGACATAATGCCCAAGATGAGTCATGATAAGAACCACCTTATCTAACATAGAGGTGCATTCCATAAATTGGTTCTTAATCCTCTTAATAGCCATAAGGAAATCGAGCATTTCTTTAGTGACGTTGTCGTTGTCCCTTGGTGTCATTGGCTTGGGGAAGTCATAACCAATTTTATACGGGATATCTTTAAGATTTGAAGCGGGCTGCCCGACAGATGGAGATTGAAGTGCTGTATCCTTTGGAGTATTATTTGTTCCGCGGTGGTCGAACCATGAGATTTTTTTGATAACCTTAGGCGGTGCAGGTGGCTGGTACTCATTTGTTTTACGCTGTTTAGTTTTTTCCATGTATTCAATTCTTGCTGAGCACTGACGGTAGTTAGCAGGGTGATCTTTTTCACAATTGCAGCAGCGTGCAGGTTCTTTCCTGTCTTTCTTCGGACACTCAGATGTGGCATGAGCTTCAGTGCATTTTACGCAACGTGGCGGTGTAATGGACTTAGCTTCTGCTATTCAAAACTTAATCATTGTTTTAAAATACAAATAACGCCATCTATCAGATTGGTAGGGGAATCACTATAAACGAGAAACTAATGCCAATCTAGTGTTGATTGAGTGGAGAACTAATATTATAGCCAGATCGAACTGAAATTACTTCAATTTGAAGTAAGGACACGCGGTGCCATCTGGAGGAGAATTGGAGAACTATGAAGAGAAGTAGGAAGGAAGGCTCTCGAAAACTCGAAAATGGTCTAGAAGAGGGAAGATAAAACAGTCGGGGGCTCGAGAAGGGGGAATGGGGCCGGAACTGGGGAGACGGGGGCGAGGAGGGATGGAGAAGGACGCCGTTGAAGAAAAGAGCGGCTCAAAGAGGAGAGGAGAGTATGCAGCCGGGAGGCAACCATGAGGCCTACTTTGGTGGGATGTTGGTGCCATCAGTTGTTCCTGTGGAGGACGGAGGGCGGTGACCTGACGATCAGCTGTTCTTTTACATGGTGGAGTGGAGGATGCTGACAGTGGAGTCATAGTAGAAAGAAGGAAGTAGGTTATCTTCATACAAACGCACCGCGCGCGGCGAGTATGTGCGCGCCATAGTATCTATGCACTGCCGCACGCACACATACACAAAATCTCGCGGGGTTATCTAAGCGCCAGTCGGGGCTTACTCCGCACCAGGTTCACGCGCGCGTCATGGCTTTTCGACACCGCGATGACTGATAATCGCAAGAGAAACTATTGCTGTGCGTTTGGGTGTCTGAATAATACATCTATTCCAGGATTATCTCTGTTCAGGTTACCTATTGAACAGGAAAGGTCTTTCAAAAATCACTTCATTCTATCATAGCACTTACTTTTTTTGTTTTTTTCTATCAGACAGCTAAGTATAGCGTTGCCAGGTCCTCATGCCGAAAAGCCGGACAGAGCTGTGAGTTTGGCCTAACATTTGGGTCAAAAAGCCGGACATCCTGCATTTTCATAAATTTTAAATATTCGTGTAAAAAATCATTTTTTTTTTGGCTAACATTTTGGTAAAAAAGCCGGACACTTTGCATTTTAGGGGATTTTTTGGTATTAATGTAGAAAATTAATGAAAACCAAGCTTTTTTGATAATTTACAATAAAACTAATGCCAAATTAGTCTAAAAGTACTTTATTATTTTAATCAGTCGAGTCGAATTCGGTCTCGATGCGCGCGAATTTTCAAATCTAAAAAGCCTAACAAAAGCCGGACAGGCCGGACGACGCTTATTTTGGCCGGACAGGCAATCAAAAAGCCTGACTATGTCCGGCTAAAGCCGGACGCCTGGCAACGCTAGCTAAGTAGGTACGTAGGTAGGTAGGCCTACTTTCCCACTAGAATGTATTAGGTAGGTACCTACCTAGGTACTTTTGATCTGTTAAATAATTTGCCGCTTTTGCTTTGTTTACGATTAGTAATGCCGATTTTTCCTTTGTTAACTCGGCCGCTTTCTTTGACTTGATGCGGCACGCGCCGAGGCGGCATTTACAAAGGCGACGGTATCTAAGCGAACGGACTTTACTTACTAGCAGTTATAAAATCGTAATTGACTATTACTAAGAAATTGACTATGTACTTATTTGTGAATCAGATAAAAAGAGAAAAGTTCGAATCATAACAACAGAACAAAAATTTGATCATAGTCTAAGAGGCAGGTGTTAGTTTTTTTGTCGTTTTACGATGTTTTTTTATGATATTCTAGTCACACACACACACAAACCCAATACCCAGATAATACAAGTAAAAAACACAACTTCCCGACCCTTGCCAATTTATAGACATTGATTGAATTAAAATTTAGCTAAAAGTGACAACCCTGAGATAGTAGGCAATTATATCGCAGATTGAGCCGGAGTTAACCTACTTCCCCCCTCTTTCTACTATGGTGGAGTCTTGCAGAGCTGGTGGAATGGCAACTACAAGGATTCTAAACGATGGGTAAACCCACACACAAGGTATTCTTGCATCAAATCATGATGCTTATTTACTTATTCTTGAATAAATTTACATCGTGTTTTATTTACTTTACCATTTCTACATTTATTTAATTATCTTGTCCACTTCAGACTTTTGTTTATTGACAAGGTTTTTTCCCTGTTCAATTAACAATCCTTTTTTATGATATTTTATACTTGCCAAAGGCCGTTCTATTCATTTATATATACATAATTTCCAATATTTCTTATATGATAGGTACGGTTAATGAGATGTATGTAGGATTGTAGGTCGGTTTAGCATGCAATTACATAATTCATATACTATGCGGTTAGGTAAATAGGCAGTTTAGGTACATTGTAGGAGTAGGTTAGGTAGGGGTAGGTTTAGATGGATAGGTATCCTAAGTAATAGGAATTAGGACAATATCTAGGAAAGTAGGTGGGGGTAGCTATTTGGGATCCTAGTTTGTGTTTAGGTAGGTAGTTCTCTCCCTTCCCTTTACCAAAATTCCTGCCTTACCTTCCCTTTAAGCAGAGAAGCATCATCCTAATGTTTCATAAAATGCCCAGCAGTGGAATGTATAAATTATTTTAATACATTCTATGTTTTTATAACTATATCTATGTATGAATTGTTCATACCAACCTATCCTGGCAGAGGAGACAAAATACTTATCTATTCTTCTCAAACAAACTACTGAACTGATTTATATTCACTTAACTGTGGATTTAATACCTATGTATGAGTCATTCATACTTATATGTTTATCCTGGCAGTGGATACTGAATTGATTTTATATTCACTTTATTGTGAAATATATTCAACGGACAATGTTTTGAAACATTTATTGGATTCATGATCCTATATGTATGTATGTTCTAGACTCTAGAACACCAGCTACAAACTTGGTGGGAATGTTCACCTATGATAGCTACTATGTAGGTTTTATACAATTGATGATCCTGTTCTACAGACTGACAAAGTTTATCTTTGATAATATACCTACTAATGTGTGGGTTTTATACTTACAACTGATTGGGACTATGGTCCAACTACCTAATGGGAGTATTCATTATACTTACCAAACAAATACAGCATGGAATGTGGGATGATGTTATCTGTATCCTACCTACAACCTCAAATTACCCTGGAACGGGTCTGGAATTAAAATTATATATTTATTCACTTTATGTGAATTTTATATGACTGATTTATGGTCGGTTGGCTTTGACAAGCCATTATACTACTGAAATACTACTTGACTTGATGTCAATTGAGCGACATGGTGTCAGCCATGGTCAAACCTCCATCACATACTACATCTTAGCATTCGATATGTCTGTAACAGCGTTTAGATCACAGAAGCTTATTTTGCACTAAAGAAGTCTGACAATCAGTCACTACTTGCTCTTGCCTATCACTCCTATATCTACAACGAATCTATGGCTTGCGGTGTGAATGATTGTTATATTATCTGGGACTAGCTTCGGCATCCCTATCTATTCTACTGACTCCTGGATGTGCATATCATAAGTGGAGATCGATGACTGGTGCAGTTTCATAGTCGGTGCTTCCAGCATAGCTGGACAACAATTTATAAAACCTTTGTTGAGGCAATGTTTCTCAATTGGACATCACAACTTACTACAAATTACATCAGACATGACTTGCTCTGTCTTGGTTGGCTGACCAATAAATCAGCTCAAATTAATTATATTTTACATGATGCTGTTCATCAATCTGGACTCGTTCCAAAACTCCTAAGTGCGCTGTCACTTATCTCTGGCCTGAGGCTTGGCCAAAACAAAAACCAATTGGAGGGCACAGAAGTGCCTCCTCTTTCCTTTTCTGGGGCTCGCATGATGGGTTTTGCATCAAGGACAAGTTCCTAGGCTATGTACTGTCTTTATTAGTGTCTGGGAATTGGTAATTGAAGTAAATCTCATTCATTGATGGTTGGCGAGCACATAAATCCTCTACCAGCGAATGGTTGGAGCTGGAATCGGAGGTTCCGTTATCCCGCTGCGCACTGTCCCCATGTTGTCCCAAGAACCTAAAGAGAGCTAAGTTATGACATCCCACTACCACTTTAAAGGATTTGGGTTACTTTTATACAAATTTTATTACACAACGTACGGTCCTAACTATAATACTAGACGATCACGATTTGTAACCTTATTACTAGACATTCATGAGCCACTCTGCCCATTCCTCTTCCCTTCCTCTCATCCTCTCCGCTCCACATTCCTACCTCTCCTCCACACCTCTCTCACACTTCCTTGCACATACCATTTATATTAGGTTTGTTTAAGGGTTGTTTTTAGGGAGGTAGAGGGGGGGGGTTGTTACAGCGGCATATTACAATTACGCGATAAGTGACCAAACTCTTGACAGGGGAAGCATTGAGTGCCCATTGTACGCTTGGGTTTGTATTTTTCAATTTTAACGCAACAATTCAGAAGGTACTTGATTTTTCTGATTTTGTCTAAGTCTACTCCATTGGCCAACTGGACTATAAAAGGAGGACAAGGGTAAGTTTTTGGAGTTTGAAGCTTCCTTACTGTGATTCCCTCAAACCCCAGTGAGAGAATTTCTGCGGGTAAGTCTTCTTCAGCATATGACGGTAGGCCCTTGACGACCAGTTTCGGTTTTCTTTCGTCCTTCCTTGCGTACGTAATGAATGGAGCATCATCTAATTTTAGACCTGCTGTGACCGTCTTGTGGGCCTCTGAGGTATAACAGATGATAGCAACTTTGTTATTAGCACGGTACTGCAGATGAAACTTGTTGGTGTATTTAGAAACCATTGTTTTGATAGTTTCATGAGTCCAGTCGGTTTTTTATTGACAGTACAATCGGTGGAATGTGGCCCGATTTCTTAGATGTTGTTGTGGCATCTTGTAATCTACTCTTATTTGTTTCTGATGATCGAGCATCCTCATGAGTTTTCGCGCCAGTTTCTGGATCGCCTTCTACAGGGAGATTTCATAGCGGTTTTGAATGGGAATGTTACTTTTCTCACCATAGACTGACGAGTTTCTTCCAAGTGCTGACTTCTTTGGATCATGCTGCTCCAATGGTGTGCTGTGGTCTGCAGCTCGTTTTAAATTCAATATTGGAGGTCTGAGTAAAAATTTATCCATCGCGGTTTACGGGGATGATTTATCGACAGTTTATCGTTACTTGATGTCGATAACTTCCCATCACTAGAGCAAAAGTAAAACTGGTAGGGCAGAAACTAGTTGTCACTCGTGCACTCAGAACGAACGCCGAACGAAGAATGAAAGACTAACTAATGGCCGCCGAACGCATCCTCTTGTGGTCATGACGTCAGCGACGCGTGAAATTCCGTCAGCACCCGGGTACCAACGTTGCACTCTGCCTAGCCTCCAACAGAGTGGTGGAACCATATCCTCTTGCAATAGAACCAGATCCCCAGTCTTAACTTCATTGTAAACTGCTCGCTTCCACTTCTTCCTTTGTTGCAATTCTGCAATGTAGACCTTCTGCCAAACTTTCCAGAATGCTTGTCGTAGCTTTTCTAGCCGTGCATAGCGTGTAAGCGAGCTTAGCGAGCTCTCATTTCTATTCACGTATGATGGGGCTGATAGCGCCGTCAGTGGCCGACCCACGAGAAAGTGCCCTGGGGATAGATAAAGGAAATCGTCAGGGGATTCGGATAAAGGGCATAAGGGACGACTATTTAAAACTGCCTCCACTTGTGCAAATAAAGTGCCTATTGCTTCGAAAGTGAGATGGGTGTTACCCATCACACGTTTAATGTGATATTTAGCTGATTTTATTCCAGCCTCCCATATGCCGCCGAAGTGAGGGGCGTAAACTGGTATGAAATTGAACTTAATTGATTCTTGAATTGCAAACTCAGACAGAGACCTATTATTTTGTTTTAGAAAATCCGACAATTCTTTATCAGCTGCAACAAAGTTACGGCCATTGTCGCAAAATATTTCCACTGGCTTTCCCCGGAGAGCTATGAACCTTCTCAAAGTCATTATGAAGGCGTCTTTGGTTAAATCGGATATTACCTCTAAATGGACTGCGTGAAAGATGATATGTCTAAAACAGGTGTGAATGTTGAACTGACGGCTGACAGGGATGAATGGAAGAAGAAAACGTACTGCGCCGACCCCAAGTACATGGGATAAGGGCAAGCGAATGATGATGATGATGGATATTACCTCTAAATGTAAACATTTATATCAGGGGCAAATAAAAAGGCATAGATAACATTTTAATAATTTAGCACCACGGCCTTTTTTGTTTAATATTTGATGACGTCCCCCTATATCAAGACCATCATCATCTCCCTAGCCTTATCCCGTATCTCACGGGGTTGGCTACCTAATCTAAGGGATTGAATGGGGTACTGGTTTTTAAACAGAGCGACTTCCATCTGACCTCCGCAACCCAGAAGGGAAACCAGACCCAATCCTAGATTAGGTCAGAGTTTTTCAAGCCGCCAATGCTTAGCATTGGCCTCTGTCATGGCTTAACGACTAATATCTATGGTATTAAACGATATTAACCGGGACCAACGGCTTAACGTGCCTTCCGAAGCACGGAAAAAGCGCCGGATAAACGTACATATGAAATTCGAAAACCGAAAGACACATTGGTACGTGGTGGGATTCGAACCACGACCTCCCGCTCAGGAGGCAGCGGTGCTATCCACTACACCATCGGGCTCTGATGATGATGACGTTGATTTGGAAGTAGGCTCATCTTTGTAAATAAAGTCGTCGGCGCGCACCTGCTGCATCAAACGCCACTACGTATAGTGCGCCGCGCAAGTAGCCTACCATTGACAGGCCATACATACTCTCGCACAGTAGCCAACAATAGTTGCGGAGGAGCATGCAAACTTCGAACGTGTTCACGAGCAAAAATAAGTTTTGTAAGATGATGAGCAGATTCCATTAAAATAGGATGTTTCTTTTCATATTTGTAATTTGACATAGAAATACGACCCCCTACCCTTATTAAATCATTTTGTAGAAACGGGGAAAGGGCTAAAATTCTTGATTTAGGTTTTAATTGATCTCCATTTAATAATGTGTCATATTCCATGGGAAAAAACTGTCTTTGTGCCAAGGAACATAAATAGTTGAAAGACTCATTCAATTCATCTACAGTTAGAATTCCTGTGCGCTTATTCTGAGGATTTTTTGAATTAAATATAAATCGCAAAACGAAACCGAAAGATCTTTGCAATTTATTTAAATCGGAGTAATTTTCAAAGTTAATTATAGGCTCGAAATTTAATATAGGACATGCCGTTATGTCATGGTAACAACGAGTATCAGGTAAGTATTGAGGTAAGTTATCTACTTTAGTTGTATTAGTATGTAAGCTATTAGATTGTTGCTTAGGTAAGTTTTTACATTTAATTTTTGTTTTAGTTTGTAAGGGTTTTAGCCCAGGTAATGTTATATTTTTGTTTTCTAAGCTTGGCCAATAGGAATGTTCTTGTGATAAAAACTTGGGCCCTGACCACCAGAGGTCAAGGTCTCTCAGCTGACCGGCGTTGACACCGCGAGAGACCAGGTCAGCTGGATTATACTCCGTAGGTACATAACGCCATGAAGAAGAAGGTGTTAGTTCGTTTATCTCGACTGCTCGGTTGGCTACAAAAGTTTTCAATTTAGTGGGATCGGCCTTCAACCAACCTAGCACAACAATAGAATCGCACCAGTGATAACTGTTATCAGGTTGAAAACGAATAGAATCCTTGACTACCTTATATAGCCGGGACGCAAGCAACGCCGCGCACAACTCTAGTCGCGGAATAGTTACCGGTTTCAAACTAGCTACCTTAGACTTGGCGCATAATAGGCTCACGGTTACGTCATCACTGGGATCTACGGACCAAACGTAAACACATGCACCGTAGCCTCGTTGACTAGCGTCGCTAAACGTATGCAGTTCGATTGACTTAGGGTCATCGCACACTACACAGCGGGGAATTTCTAGGTCAGATAAAAATTGTAAATTATCTGAAAATTCATTCCATGATTTTTCTATATCTTTTGGAACAATCTCATCCCAACCTAACTTCTGTGACCATAAGTCTTGTAATACTCGTAGCATTTTAGGCTGCATTATACATGGGCTTAACAAACCTAACGGATCAAATATCCTGAAAGAATTTGACATAATGAATCTTTTGGTAATTGAATGGGTTTGTTGCGATAAGCTGATAGGAAAATGAAACTAATCACTATTAGGATTCCACCCTATACCAAGCGTACTAGATGACTCACTGATTGTAAGTTTTTCTTGGTTAACATCAACATCTTCGAAAATAGTAGGCAAATTACTTTTGAATTTGCGAAGATTGAAACAGGCTGATTTTAAAGCTGCTGTAACAGATCCTTTGATGTGACGTAATTGCTGTTCACTATTAGCACCAGTTATAAGGTCATATATGTAAAAATCTTTTTGTATGATTGTTTTGATTGTTTCGTCCTCAGATTCCTCTCCCACCTGCCACAAAACACGCGTGGCTTCTTCTTCTTATCGTGTCGATGGAACACGCAACTATCACAATGTGGCGGCCCAGAACGTTGCCACTTGAATGCGGATCGGCTGGCGTTCATTAGATCCGCTTGCGTGCAGGTATTAGGGCACGCAGGACACGATGTCAGATGTGCCATTGTTTGAATTGCACCGCAAACACAGTCGACCTCGGAGTTTCCCGAGAATCCCCACCTGACCATGTTATCTTTGCTTCTGCCGACCTGAGACCGAAGTCTATTTAAAGACTTCCAGATCGGCCACGGCAGTTCATGCCCAGGAGGCAGATTCTCGGAAAGCGGAACAAATTGGGCAGGTAGAGAAACTTTTTCACGCCAAAGGTTGCACCTGGCTTGTGCGGGTTCGATGGTAAGCGGAGTGACGCACTTGAAACGCGTGGCTTGATATGATATGATAGCTCGAGCTTGAACAACCGTAAACTAGAGTATTAAGACGCAGCGTTTTTATCGGCTTCGACTCATCATCTCTCCATAATATCAACTGCAAATTGCGATCATCTTCATGCACCTCAATTTGCCGATACATCTTCTCAATGTCACCGCACAAAATGAATTTATGACCGCGCGCTCGGATCAGTATAGAGAAAAGCGAATCTTGCACCTTTGGGCCGATCATTAATAAGTCGTTAAGTGAGTAGCCGGCAGAGGTAATGTAAGCCCCGTCGAATACAACTCCTGTTTGAGTTGATTCGCTGTCCAATTTAAATACAGCATGATGACTAAAAAAGCATGATGGTATGTATGGGTCTTTGTATAGGTGATTCGGAATAATTTTACGTAATCCTCTTTTAGTTTAGGATTTTTTGCAAATCGCTTTTCTAAACTTAGAAAACGCCTTTTAGCTACGGAATAGGTATCACCGAGACAGTCGGGAGAATCTTTGAGTGACAGTTTGACACAGAATCGCCCTGTACCTTTTGCGTACAGTGTGTGTCAAAAAATGCTGCTCACATAACTTGTCATTTTCGCTCAAAAGCGGCTTTTGGGGCAATTCTTCTAATTGCCAAAATTTAGGTAGAAATTCATCTACAGCGCGTTCGGAATTTGAAATAGTTGCATGATTGCAATAAGTAATTGAATCATTGTTTTGTGCATTGGAAATAGGACCTACAATCAGCCAACCAAGATAGGTATTAAGTAATTTGGGTTTGTTTGGACCTAATGAACGTTTACCACCCTTCAAAAGGTCCATATACAAATCTATACCGATCAAAATGTCAATAGGTGCGGGCTGATCGAAATTAGGGTCTGCTAGCTTTATGTCGCTAGGAATATTGTAATTTGAAATATTTATAGGAGCAATACGAAGCTCTCCAGTGATCTCCTTTATTAGCAAACAAGAAAGATCAACCTGGTAAGATTCGGTAATTGAACTTATTTGAACATCGCAAATATCCGGAATCTTTATGGTATTAGAAGATTTGTTTCCTATGCCATTCACTCTAACGGGATTTGATAGGATTTTGGTAGGTAAAGACAGCTGTAGCTGTAAAGACCTGCAGATAAATGAGTGGTGGCTCCCCGGGTCTATAAACGCACGAGCTCTTACAGACCGTTTAGTGATGGGGTTTACTACATGAATTATGGCTGTCGACAGCATAGTTCGTTTTAAGCCCACACTGGGAAAAGAAACCTGGTCAGTAATTTGACCTGACCCAGATGTCAAACTAACCACCTCTTCAGTTGGATGTAGTAAAGAATTGTGCCTCTCATTGCATTGTCTGCAAGGACCCATTACACAATTACGTAGGTTATGACCGACACGTAAGCAATTAGGACAAAGTTTATGTTTTTTGACTTCAATTAAACGATCAGGTATTGGCTTTGATTTAAATACCGAACAGTCGTAAATTCGATGGTCACCCTTGCAAACACTGCATTGATAAGCTGATTGTTGAATGCTTGATAAGGCTACTCGATTATTAGAATTATAGTTTGGGAAAGAACGCGATGCGGGTTGCACCCGTGTCTCATTATTGGGGTTTTGGGTAGGAAATGTTTTATTACGATTTAACGCTTGTACAACATTCTGTTGAAAATTGTTTGAACTCATTAAGCGTTGGATAATCATCTAGAGTATTTCTCCATTCCTCCCATTTGATGAGCGTACGAGAATCTAACTTTTTTGATAAAAGGAAAATAATAATCGCGTCCCACCCATTGGTTGGTAACCCTAGCGAAGATAACGCACGCAAATTCTTTGTGACATGATCCACCAAATATCTGAGTGATTTTTCGGTCTCTCGCGTCATTGATTGAAATGAGCACAACGCATTTAAAAGCTGATCAATTAATATTCGCTTATTATTGTAACGGTCATTTAATAGATCCCACGCATGTGAGTAATTAGAGGAAGACATTTCTAACTTTGAAATAACTTGAGCAGCTTTCCCTTCCAAATAAGAATTCAAATAATAGAATTTTTGTATAGGTGTGATGTTTTGACTATCATGAATTAAGTTTTTAAACATGTCCCTATATTCAAGCCAGTGGAAATATGACCCGCTGAATTTAGAAATTTCAATACGAGGCAATTTAATCTCGACTTGATTATTAGGGTTTTGTGAGTTGGAACAATGGGAACTGCAATGAACTTGAGCGCTCTGATGCATATTATCATACATGTCAATCATAGACCTGGAAGTAGCAATTATCATGATAAAATCTTGCTCAATACTGTCCCTTTGTTCCTGCTCCTCTTTTATATTTTGAAAATTTAACAGTTCTATATCAGTCTGCAATTCATCAAACTTTGATTCTAAATTCTCGAGTTTACTGAGCTTTAACTTCAATTCAGAAATATCTAAACTAGAAATCTTTTTCTATTTACCTAATTTATCCAAATAAGATTTAAATTTAGTGATCTGGCCTTTAATTGTGCCTCGCTTTACGTTTGCAATTTGTAAAGGCGTAAGCGCCTTAGCAATTTCCTGTTTAGCATCAGAAGGCATCGCAATTTTTTCAATATAAATGTATAAAAAATATTAAACGCTTATTTAGATTTATAAGGCAAACTCAAAACAAATTATATATTCCAATTCACAAAAACTCAGTAACCAAGATAAAGAAAAATAAATGAGCTCACGTTCCTCACTAAGGCGACACCACGCAGGATGGGGACCGGCTGATCAGCTGATTGATAACGCAGGAATGCAGCCAGTACTTAATCAAGATTTAGAATATTAACGTTATAAGCGTTAGAAATATTGTAAATTTAATGCATTTGCGTGATTAGTTATTTGCTTTATTAGATTAAATAGGTAATTTCCTTGGTTATAGAAGGTTACTCTTTGGAAAATGGGCTCTAATTTTGATTAATTTTAAGGATTAATTGAGGATGGGATTAGACATCGGAAATGACAGGCTTAAGGAGGATAATAGGGAGAAAATAGGTAGGGCACTTAACTCATGTGACGTCACAAGAATATAGGGGCGCTTTGAGGCGAAGTCTTCTGCACACGGCTGCTTCTGCTGCTCGGACCCGTGGCTTCACAAATAGGCAGTCCAATCCACCAGGCTGCTGAGCAAGTGTCTTTCTCCTTCCTCTAGGCTTGGCATGCAGAAAAATGGCCGCACACGTTACGAAATTGTTCCATCCTCGTCAAATGTCGCGTCTGGGTAATTGCTTTTCCGCTTTTCACAGGGTTGGTCAGGCATCCAGCATCCGCTTCTAGGGTTATCTTGAGCGTTTCCAGAACAGTTCGGCGAGCGACGACGAGATTAAGATGGCGCAAGTTCACGGCGCAGTAAGATTCGACCGCGTGGCAAACCAAATCAGCTGTTTTTTTGAGAACCAGAGATTTTCCACGGTCGCCAATTTATGTTCGCGGGGAACATAAATGAAAGATGCAGATTTTATGGAAAACAAACGGTTTATTTAAACTGATTTATCGATTTTACAGAATATTGGGGCGTCTGATCGCCGCCATGTCTAAAGAGCGAGAGTTGAAGCTATACAATGCTAAAGCGTATAAAAGAACGCCTGAATATTATAGAATAGCAAATTTGCCTATTAACGATATGATATTAAAACTATTTCAGGCGCTTAGCCATTAGAATAATAATTAAAACAAAAATATATAATAGGCCGCAACAGCAAGTATATTCACACATCATATTCATTTGTTCCATGCTGGCCTGGGAGCGAGAGAAAAACATAGAATGTGCCAGCTGCATTTCCTCCCAGGCATGCTGTAAAAACCAGCTAAGGGATCCGAGTTTTTTAGTTTATTGTAATTTAGGCGATAGTCTGACAACCTGTCACTACAGCAATATAACTACAAATGTATCTTAACCCTCAAAGCTTTGTCAGATGTGGCGAAACGACTTTTGTTTTGGTCGTTTACGCTCTGCCTACCCCATTAGGGATAAATGCGTGATTATATGTATGTATGTATATTCATTTGTAATTAAATTCATTAAGAACAAATATTTATCGATAGGTTTCCTAAACCCTGTTTCATTGGGAAATAAACATGATGAGTTTTTAGTAGCAATGGAACGTCATTCGGTCGATATAATGGCAATCAATGAGACGTGGCTGAGGACGGGCGAGGAGGCGCGTGCCCCCCCCCCCCCCCGCTCCACCTGAATACCGCCTTCGTCACAACCCGCGCGTGGCGAGCTGGGCAGGCGGTCGACAGCGAGGTGGTGGTGTTGACTTCTTTCTGAAGACCGGTATTAATGCGCGTCTTCTGGCGCACCCAGTCACGCCTGGCGTGGAACAAATGTGGCTTAACATCACATATCCTAATCATAACCTAACTTAATGGAATAAGATAAGCTATTGCTACGGTTTATCGTCCACCGTGGCAAAACCTCGATACTGTACTAGAGTCGCTCACGGACACAGTAACTTCAATAGCGGCAGTTGATCATATAATTTTAATAGGTGATTTAAATGTAAATGATTTAGAACACATAACACTCCAGAAAAGAATAAACTCCTAGAATTTTTAAATGCTGTTAACCTTCAGCAACACATCACCACTCATTGACTTATTATGTACCAATATCCTTCCTATAGACGTCAAAGTTGACCACATACCCGATTTGAGTAGACATGCTTTTATTTCCTGCGAATTCAGAATAAAAAAGTAAGATATCTTCCAAGGTATATCACCTATAGAGCACTTAAAGACATAGATCAAGACAATTTCTATAATGATTTCAATGCTATAAATTGGGACTCCTTCATAAACATGGAAGTTATTAAAGGTGGCAAAATTGAGCTCGGCTATATTACAGTTGTATGATAAACATGCACCGTATAAAAGTTATATTATCAAAGAAAAATCCTTACCTTGGTTAACGTATAATGTAAAGGAAATGAGAAAGTTACGGGATACAGCTCATACCCGATGGAAATCATTTAATGTGGACAGTCATAAACAATATTACAAAGATTTGAAACACGTAGTAAATTCTGCATTATACACAGAAAAAAATGCATTTTTCCAAAATAATATAAACAACAATATACACAATCCTCGTAAATTATGGAAAATTATTAAAAAGAACGTTGCTAATTTTAAAGACAAGTCTGCAGAGCTTCTACCTCATATAAATGACCCAAATATTATGAACATTCATTTTTTATCATTACCCGGCACAAATAACATCAATTCTACTTATTTATCATACTTTCAAACGAATAAACACACTTCATCAATATTTAAATTAACAACTGTTACCGAAGATTTGGTAGGTAAAATTATACAAATACAACACATACATTAATTACAGCAATAGTAAATTCATCAATTATTACAGATACATTTCCCTATCTATGGAAGACAGCAATAGTGAAACCAGTCCCTAAAACTAGAAATCCAAATAACTTAAGGGCCTTACGACCCATTAATATTTTACCATTTCTCTCTAAAACCATCGAAAAAGTATTTTGTATACAACTTTCAGAAAACCTAAACAAAAATGACATCTTGCCCAAAATCAGTCTGGTTTTAGAACGAATCGCAGCACCGCAACGGCATTAATAAACGTAGTTGATGACATTCTAGCTTCAAGGGATGAGGGGTAGGGAACTATCTTAATCTTATTAGATTTTTCACGCGCATTTGTTACTATAGATACCTCACTACTTTTGGCTAAACTCTCTTTTTACGGTTTTGATGAGTCTGCTATCAATTGGTTTACTAGTTATCTGGACAATCGCTCTCAATTGGTTGAACTCCCAAAATCAAATGGTACAAGCTCTTACTCAAATATTATGCCTGTGTCCCGTGGTGTGCCTCAGGGCTCAATTCTCGGCCCCATACTTTTTGTAACTTATTGTGCGGACATAGTTAAAAGCATAAAAAATTGTAAACATCATTTATACGCAGATGACTTACAACTGTATATTCTTGTTAAACTCGATGATACACTTTCAGCTGTTAACCTTTTAAACGAAGATTTGGATCGTATAGCCAACTGGTCTCATGCGAATAGCCTAGTTTTAAATCCAGAAAAATCTAAATTTATTATAGTCGGCACTATACATCAAATTTTAACAATTAAATCTAATAATCCCTTGGTACAAATTTCTGGTGTCGCAATTGAACAAGTAAATGAAGCACGAAACCTTGGCTTACATTTTGATGGATCCTTAACATTCGAAAAACATTTAGCGCAAACAGTCCGTAGTTGCTTTTATCGCTTGTCTGTTTTGTATAGAGTCCGAAACCATATAAGTACTGATATACGTATAAATTTATGGGATTCTCTTATACTTTCCAAATTAAATTATGTAGGCACCGTATTTGGTGACTGTTTATTGGCACGATCCAAAAAGTTAATACAGCGTATACAAAACGCATGTGTAAGATTTTGCTTTCCTATACCCAAACGTAGCCACATATCCCCATACATAAATAAGCATGGTTTATTGAATATGTCTTCTCGTCATACTCTACACTGTTCTGTCCTTCTTTTTGGGGTTATAAAATATTAAAAACCTATATATCTGTATGAAAAGCTTAATTTTTCTGACCGTCCTATCCGTTTCGCTATTCGTTTAACTTGCCCACACTATAGAACGACTGCATTTCGTGGGAGTTTTAGATATTCTGCCACGAAATGCTGGAATAATTTACCGCCACCTATAAAGAACTGTCAATCATTTATACATTTTGAAAAAAAATAAAGCTCTATTTACTAGAAAACCAAGCAAAAAATTAAAATATTCGTCATATTCGTTCTATAGCCTTAATACATAATATATATATTCTTCCATGCTGGACTGGGAGTAATGGAAAAACATAGAATGTGCCAGCTGCATCACCTTCAGAGCATGCTGTAAAAACCAGCTAATGGATTCGAGGGTTATAGTATACTGCAATTTTAGGCGATGGGCTGACAACCTGTCACTAAAGCAATGTACGTCATGATCATTTGTAATAATCCTCAAAACTTGTCAGTCGTGGTTTGCTTTGGTCTTTGCTTAGGTCGTTAACGCTCTGCCTACCCCATTAGGGATAAAGGCGTGATTATATGTATGTATGTATGTATATATTTATTGTACTCAGTATCTAATATACTATTAATTTAACCTGTAATATAAAATAGAATAATTATTTAACCCTTTATAATGTTCATACCCTCATTATTTCTGTTGTTATTGTTAAGTAGTAAACTGTTACTGTTAATATTATTTTCCCACTTCCACCTCGAAAAGAGTTCATTTCGCGCCTAAATTCCAAGGATAAAAACCCATTTTATTCTTAAGAGAGGCAAAGTAGCTTTTTAATTTTTTTGAATAAGGCAAAGGTACGGCTCAGTTTCAGCCAAAAATTTAATTTTGGAGGGATTTTTTTGTTACGTTTTACTTTCTGTTATATTGTTTATATTATTTTTCAAATAAATTATGATGACGTCTGTAATATTTATTTTTAAAAGCTAAAAATAAACAACATTTATTGCTAATTTTAGAATAATAACTATATATATTTGATTATTTACTAAGTGTTGTTGGAATTTCCAAACGCAACGTTCCAAATAAAATAAAAAATATGGCGGGAATGTCTCTATACAAACATATTAATTTATTTATTTTTGTTAATTCTTGTATTATTTCAATTTTGTTTTATTTAGTTATTAATAAATTTAATTGATATAGTCATATTAAGTTTATCTTATGTTTCAATCTCACAACTCAACATTTTCTCACTGGAAGAGGGAAAAGTTGTATGTATCACACGAGAGCAAATTCATTTACATCTCGTGCTTTGAATCCCTTGGTTAGCTCAGGATACTCGCATCGCTCGTGATTCAATTTTAATATCCTTCGCTACCTCAGGATTCAAAATCAGCACTCGCAGTAAAAATCGACTTTGCACTCTAGTTGAACAAATAACTATTTTAAGTTTTTATAAATTTTATAACTAGTTTGTCTCGACTGGTGCTACAACGCACAATTTATTCGGTACCACGGAAGACCAGCGCTGTAGTACCTAGTGCTATAGCATATGCTGAGTGGCTACCATTTTTAGTATAGGTGTTATTAAATAGGCTAAGTTGACTTTTAATATGTATCTTTACACTAAATTTCCATTTTCTTCCATGCTGGACTGGTAGCGAAAGAAAAACATAGAATGTGCCAGCTGCATTTCCTCCCGGGCATGCTGTTAAAACCAGCTAAGGGATCCGAGGGTTTCAGTATATTTCAGTTTAGGCGATGGGCTGACAACCTGTCACTACAGCAATATATATACATACAAATCTTCTTAAATAATCCTCAAAACTTTGTCAGACGTGGCGGAACCACCTTTTTTTTAGGTTGTTTATGCTCTGCCTACCCCATTAGGGATAAAGGCGTGATTATGTGTGTGTGTGTGTGTGTGTGTGTGTGTGTGTGTGTGTGTGTGTGTGTGTGTGTGTGTGTGTGTGTGTGTGTGTGTGTGTTTACACTAAAATAAACAATTTACTTACTTATATTTCAGACAGATTCGTAAAAATAACAAACAACTTTCGAAAAACTAACTCCAAAGTTGCCCTAAGCCTGGATTTGTGAGCGTAAATCCGTCATCGCTGGTCCCACAGCAGGGTTCCTTACTTGAAGCCGATAACGGATGCTTAAACATAAAAGACTCGTAGTTATCGAATTTACCACGTTTTATTTCTTTTGTCTTATTCTAATCAAAATTACAATCAGTCCAATCAAAATTCAGCCATCCGGTGTACGAGTACGTGCAGGTGCACTCGACAAAGAAACAGAATACACAGTCCCCGAAACAAACTGCACAACTGAACTCAGTTGTAAGTTGTAACTGAACTCAGTTGTGCAGTGTCGTTCGGGGACTTGCTCTGATTGCATTGATAATTGGAAAGTTGTTCAATGAACCAAAAATAACAGTGAACTGAGACATTTTAATTAATTTTATATGTAGACTTTATATCCCACTAAAAAGGCCATGTTCAAGCGCGGGAAACTATTATGAATAGAATAGAAATATCATTTATTCACACTAAACACAACACACTAAACACAACACACAACAGATTACTTGTAATAACAATTACAAAAAAGAAATGAGTGACTACACCTAGCACCACACTACAACTAATTATGCGCTTGCGTTTCTTTGTAGTCCCGACAATCCGATATTATTTCTAAAAAGGCGATTTGAAAGAAACGTGCGGTTGCCACTGCTATTAGCCAGCTGGGACGGCGCTTTTGGCGGCGGGCGGGCCCTTCGGCGGCGTCACCTTCCCGCTCAGCCGCTTGGTGGAGTAGTGCGTCCACGTCACGGTGGTCATGCTCTGGTTCAACCAGTGTCCCATAATCTGGTTAGCTGTAGCCCACAAACCTTCCCATACAATGTCGAATTTTGGATCCTTATGGAACAGTTTCTGGAAACAAAAAGATATACATGCATATAGTCACACCAGCT
The DNA here is from genome assembly GCA_949820665.1 of Scrobipalpa costella. Taxonomy (NCBI): domain Eukaryota; kingdom Metazoa; phylum Arthropoda; class Insecta; order Lepidoptera; family Gelechiidae; genus Scrobipalpa; species Scrobipalpa costella. Next base: position 25,915,981 of record OX463298.1, read on the forward strand.
GTATGCTAGCTAACATCTGAAGACGGATGGACTACAGACTTCATAATACCAAGGAATACCTACAATATCCGTGCTTCATACTCGAAAATATAATTTAAAATAGGTTCAATTCGTTGTAATAGATCCAGAAATTATTAACAAGATATAATATGTACAAAGTGTGGCCTTTTTGCTTAGGTAGCAATATTTATTACTTTGAAATTAAAATACAGACATCCAACGACGAACTGATATTGATTATTAATAGCGGTTTTACTAATAAGATTTAAACTTTAAAATGCATTCTATGAAAAAAGAATAGAATAAAAAAGAAAACGTTTATTTGTCACCAACTATATCAATAGAAACTTAACCTAAAATCTTATTTATAATTAAACAAATTCAACTTAATCTAGGGCACAGAATTAACATAGTATAGTATCTAGGGTGACAAAAAGCTCCCAGCTCAGCTTAATGCTACGAAGGTGCCTACTATGGTAATACACCTCCACAGCGCTGGTCTTCCGCGAGACCAAAATAAAATAATAAATAAAAAGTACTAAAATCAAATAGGTTTTTTCTTACGAAACGAGTGAGCTTCTAGATAAAAATTTATCTACACTAATATTATAAAGAGGAAAGATTTGTACCTATTTTTGTATGTTTGTATGTTTGTAATGAATAGGTTCAAAAAGTACTGGGCCGATTTAAAAAATTCTTTCACCAATAGAATGCTACATTCTTCCAATTTGACATAGGCTACATTTCATTTTGAAAAAAAAATAGGGATCCTTGGTAAAATTTGAACAATGTAACCGAAGGTGTAGAAAAATGAGTCTTAAAATGTCTGTCGTCGAATGCGCTGCCGAAACTATTAGCGATAGAACAAAATAATGTACAACAATATTGAAGAACATCATAATGTCTACAAAAAACTCCGCGGTAGCATATGTCCAACTATTGTAGTTATGTCACTACAACAACTTTTTTCATTTTAAACATCGGACCAAGCCACTTTCGGTGTCAGCAATGCTCACGACGAAGTGGAAAATTATTTGAACGGACGGTACATTAGTACATCGGAGGCAGTGTGGAGATTGTTAGAGTTTAAAAAAAAAAAATTGTCTACCCCGTACGAAGCCGGGACGGGCTGCTAGTTTATCATAAAGTCAATGAAATGTATCATTGACTTTATGATAAATACAAATAGAAGGCATTAAAATAGAAAACAACTAGCTTTAAATAAATCCATAAAAAATATACTTATTATAAAGAGATCAATAGGTATACATGCGATCAGATTGTGATAGTCAAAAGCATTCTTATTCTTCACTAGCTTGGCCCGCGACTTCGTACGCCCGGTTTGTATGGAAAACACGCAGTGTCGAACATACTAAAAACTCTTCTCCGCGCGTAGGAGCAGGATCTGCTAACCCGTGCGCGGAAGCGTGTTTCGCATTGTCTGATCTTTGTTTTTATATGGAAAACTCGATTCGGCGCGCGAGCTAGCAGATCCCGCTCCTACACACGGAGAAGCGTTTTCAGTATGCTTGACACTGTGTGTTTTCCATACAAAACAAAAAAAAAGTCAAACAAAAAAAAGTTCCATCAAAATCGGTTAAAAACGACCGAAATTAAATTTCCTACCTACCTCTTAAGTCATGAGGACAGACAGACAGACAGACAGACAGACAGACAGACAGACAGACAGACAGACAGACAGACAGCCAGCCAGCCAGACAGACAGACAGACAGACAGACAGACGGACGGACGGACTTGCCTTTATTCCAACACTAACTTACCAATTGTGTATTGTCGCAATATCCCCGGTATGCCATCGTCAATTCTGAAAATAGAAATTCATTTCGAAATCAATTTATGGTTAATTAAACTTACCTTAAGTGAACTTCAACCAAAATTATACGAGTTGCTGCATCCGTAGAGATTTATTAAACTATGTAGTACGCTTTACGTCGTATTGCATCATGACACGATTTTTAGATCTGATTTTAAACAAAATCATGTAAAAAGAAACAAAGAAATAGTTTTGACTCCCGCCGTACCTACTTCTCGCACCGGGCGTTTGGGGGCGCTGTCGTCATTCGTTTTAGAGTAAAATAATATTTTCATTCTGGAGGGCTTGACAGAGTCACCGGGGGGGATAGGATACCTTAGATCTCTACGGATGCAGCAACTCGTATAATTTTGATTGAAGTTCACTTAAGGTAAGTTCAATTAACCATATATAATTATACTTCATTGCCGCATCCTATGAGATTTAATAAACTATGTAGATGTTTAGAGTTTGAATACAGAATGAAATATGGAAACAAGTGAAATAATACTCCTGTATCGAAATCAGTGACGTTTAAAAAAATTGTGATTGTTTAAAAATTGAGATCCCTGATGCCAAAATTTCCAATGCGTCCTCTTAAAAAAACATTTGAATAAAATTTCTACTTTTGAACAAACATACGAGGGGCGGCTGATATAAAATCTACTTTGTTAAAGAAAGTTTTGAAAATCGAACTGGCCATTGCAAAATCATATTCTATATTTATTCCTTTTTCAAAATTATGACGCTTATTTTTTTTCGCTTGCTTTTGTTTTATTGGCGCGGCTTTGATTTCACCATGTCGAAAGAAAATTGCAAAATGATGAAATTTGAGCATCGAGCAGTGATTAAATTCCTAAGTAAAGAAGGAAATACGCCTACGCAGATCAGAGAGCGCATGTTAAAGGTGTTTGGTGATTCAAGTCCTTCTGAATTCGTCATAAAGTTTTGGTCAAAGCAATTTAAACATGGCCGTGAGAGCCTGGAAGACGACACACGTAGTGGAAGGCCAATTTCTGCTGTTACCGCAGATAATGTTGAAAAGGTGAAGAACCTGATTCTTGCAGATCGGCGAATCAAGCAGTGGGAGATAGCCAGAGATGTGGGCATTAGCAAGGAAAGAGTTCATGAAATTATTCACGAACATTTGGGCATGTCCAAGGTGAGCGCGCGTTGGGTTCCTAGAATGTTGACCCCCTTTGACAAACAAAGGCGAGTAGAATGTTGTCAGGCATTTCTAGACCTGGTCAAAGGTAAAGAAGAAGAGACTATCTCTCGAATTGTGACCTGTGATGAAACTCTGATTCGCCAGTGGGATCCGGAAAGCAAACAAGAGTCAATGCAATGGAAATTTAAAGGAGAAAAGCCGCCAAGGAAGTTCAAGGTTCGGCCGTTGGCTGGAAAACGAATGGCCACCGTATTTTGGGATGTCGAAGGGATTTTGATGATAGATTATTTGCCTAAAAATACAACAATGAATGCTGCATATTATGCAAACTTGTTTGACCAGCTTCGTGAACAAATCAAAGAAAAACGGAGAGGCAAACTCAGCAAAGGTGTTCTGATTTTACAAGACAATGCTCCTGTACACACAGCCTTAACGGCGAGGTCAGCCCTGAGCAAAAATGGCTTCACAGAAATTAACCATCCACCTTATAGTCCAGATCTGGCTCCCTGTGACTATTTTTTATTCAAAGATTTAAAGAAAAAATTGAGGGGTCGCAGATTTTCGACGGACGAAGAAATGAAAGAGGCTGTGACTGACCATTTTGACGAGCAAAATAAAAATTACTATTATAACGGCATGATGTCACTTATTTGCAAATGTCATAAGTGTATTTCACTTGCAGGAGACTATATAGAAAAATAAAAAATAAACTAGCCATAAAAGTCTTTTCTTTCATAGTTAGGTAGATTACTTATCAGTCACCCCTCGTAATGTAAAGTCTTATTCATTTATATTAAATACCGCCCTAGCGAAAGATCCGTCTTGATTGGAATCATCTGAGGGTAAATTGTAAAATTTAGCGAAACAAAGAGACGAGCCAGTCCAGCCAGCTGCACGTTTGATAACGTCTATCAAGACGCACGCCGGCGGCACCGCCGGCGTGACGTGCCGCCGACGTCGATGCGTGTCGCGTGCTGTGCGACGTGTACACACCAACATCAATGCCACTGGCCTTATCACCTGTTTCATCCAACGACTTATTGACTGAGCAGTGGCATTGTGGAAGAGCTTCTTAGTGGTTAAGATAAGTCTGTCTGTGGCTGGCTGATTCTGCTTTTCTCTAGTCCTATTCATGTAATAAGAGAGAGCTTTCGCTGGACAGATATTAGGTTTTTCATTAAAAAAGGGAATCACCAAGCTATGATTAACCCTATTGGGCGCTGATGTTTTAATTAGCTCATCTAAAGGATAATTATTGTTGTTTTACCCATCGAAATATTATGAAACTTAATTAATGATTAAACGAATTTACCTGTACGTGAAGTTCTATCATAATTATACGAAGAGCTTTGTCCGAAGAGATTTGCATAGATCACATGTACCACATACAATGTCGCCATATCGCACTGAAGTTGAGGGTAGTATTTGTTTACACTCTCTTTTTTTTTTATGGGTAGTTCGACCTCTCTCCTTCCCTGGCAGCCAATAGGCCGTCATTTAGTTCAAAGACAAGTTATGTTGATATTGGAATGTAAATACTTTGGGGAAATAAGGATTAGGGTGGGTGGGATGCTAATCTCTTCGGACAAAGCTCTTCGTATAATTATGATAGAACTTCACGTACAGGTAAGTTCGTTTAATCATTAATTATACTCGAGCTTTGTCCTCGAGATTAGCATAGATCACATGTAGATGTTGAGATATGTACATAAAAATATCAACATGATAAATATTATTTAAGATGAATAATGAAATGACAATTTTAGTTTAATCAAAATCGTGTTTTATTATGTCTATCATAACATAATCATAATAATTAAATTTCTGAAAATCACAATTAGATATTTAACGAATCGTCAACAATACTTCTTGCAAAATAATCATTTTCATTTTGTTGCAATATTATCCGATTATAAAATCGACCAAAAGTTTTGGAGTTACCGCTCCAACCTGCAGTTTTTCTAATTAAATCCAAATTAACTCCAAGTCTATTTAGCCTTCGATGTGGCAGCATGTCTGGTGCTGTGGGCAGTAACCACAGTTACGTCAATACCACAATCCTGAAGAGTACTCTTAATCCCTGCTAAGCGTTTGGGAGATGTGGTTTTCTTATACTGATAAAAAGACTGGTATGATTACCGCGCAAGCTTTCGGTGATTTTCAGGTACGTATTTAATGTCTCTACAGGGCATATTTCGGGACGATCTCGGAAGTAAGGTAGAATCAGTTGTGGCTGAGGTGCACCAATACGAGATGTTTTTACTAAGTCAGGGATTTTTATACAAATTTTATCTGGAAGCATTTCTAAATTAATTAAATTGATTTTTGATAATGTCTTGACTCTATGTGCAGTTGTTAGGGCAAAAAGAGTGGCTAGTTTTTTAGATATCCTTTCTAAGTTAACATTTTCATTTGGATACCATTCGCCTAAACGATTGAGTACTATTGAGGTGTCCCAAGTGGAGTTATATTTAGGCAGTGGTGGCCTTAATCTGAAAACACCCTTAAAAAATCGTTTTATTCTGTCATCATTTCCTATATTTTTACCAAGGATTAATGAGAGAGCTGACCTACAGCTGTTTAAGGTAGCTGTTAAAGATAGCGAGTATTGGGACTGTAATTGGGATTTATAAAGAGAAATACGACTTGGTTTTTGTTCAACAATTCGTGTACTCACAGAACCTTTCAAAGATACATTTTTAATGAAAATTTTAATAAAAAATACAATAATGGTAAAAAGAGGTTTCGCTGCAGCCAGTTGCCAACAATACCATATTGAGCTCCAGACTCATCGTTCACCAGCACAGTACAACTGCCTTTCGTGGCAGCTTCCGATACGCTGCCACGAAATGCTGGAATAACTTGCCCCCTCCAATCAGAAATACCAAATCAATTTTTGCCTTCAAAATTAAACTCAAACAACACATTTTACAAAATCAAAAATTACATTAGAGGAGCAGTTGTATTGAATCGTTTTTCCACTAACACCGCTTAATTTAGTTATAATAAGTCGTTTTAAAAAAAAAAATGCTTGAGATTATCACAATCTGTTTTCATGTATGCCTATTCATCATCATCATAATAAGTACCTATATTTTCTGTGGATTTATTTAAAGCTATATTTGTTTACTACCATCTATTTTTATTTATTTATCATAAAGTCAGTGATACAATTCAGTTACACTTTTAACTTCCGTAAGAAAAAACTGTTTTTATTTGTTTTATAGTACTTTTTATTTATTTATTTTATTTTATTTCGGTCTCGCGGAAGACCAGCGCTGTGAAGGTGTATTACTATAGTAGGCACCTTCATAGCATTACGCTGAGCTGGGACCTTTTTGTCACCCTATTTACTATTTTAATTCTATGCCCTAGATTAAGTTGTTTTTGTTTAATTATACATAATATTTTAGGTTAAGTTTCTGTTGTAATAATTGGTGACAAATAAACGTTTTCTATTCTATTCTATTCTATAGACTCGTATAACTGAGTAAAAAAGTAAATTACTATTGGCACAGATGCAGTGTACAAATCAGATTCATTTGATTTACAAAATAAAAACCATTTTTAAAGAATTGTCAGATAGTGAGCTCAACATGATGTTAATGGAAGATGGAGGTACACTTCTTCTTAGTAACGACGTCCGGATAATATCCCTGCAACCAGGGTAGTCCTGTGATGTACATCTCGGTTGCTAGAATGGGAAATAATTAAATGTTTACTAGGTTTAAAAACCAAAGGTTCAGACACTAGTAGACCTCTGAATAGGGGGTACCACGGTTGTGTGGGCCAGAGTGGGACGACAAGCTTTGTCATCTATTATCTTTCTTATGCATTTTAAAATAATAGCAAATGGTGGAAATCCATAGAAATAGAACTGTCTTTAACAAGTAGTGAAGGCGTCTACTGCAAACGCATCAGGATCTCTGTGCCATGATATATATTTTAAACACTTCCTATTCAACCTACTGGCAAAGATGTCTATTTGCAGTTGGCCAAATTGGCGAACAATCTTTTGAAACGCTATGTCTGATAATTCCCATTCTATGTCGGGGTGTACACGACGGGACTCTGCGTCGGCTACACTGTTGTCAGCAGAACTTATGTACGAAGCAAATACTATAATATCTCGTTGTTCGCACCACTGCCATAATTCTTTAGTGACGCTGGTGAGGTGAGGGAACTGGACACCACCCATGCGGTTTATGTAAGAGATCGCTGTGGTATTGTCTATTCGCAATAGTATTTGACAGTTGTGATACTGTTTTGCGAATATTTTGAGGCCAAAAAACGCAGCCAAAAGTTCTAAGTAATTTATGTGTTTTGACCGCTCTGCCTCTGTCCATAATCCGCTCGCCCTTTCTTCACCACACGCAGCTCCCCGCCCCATAGTTGCGGCATCACTAAAAATCGTTAAACAAAAGTCATTTTGTTTAATTTTATTAATAGGATTATTAATTGCCTGGGACCAGCATTCGAGATCTGGCAATATGGATGGTGGCAAGCTAATGTATTTTTCATAATTATCGTCATCTAATAGATTCAGGTACTTACATCTCTCTAGGTCTTTAGTATAAAGCCAGCCGTATTCAACGGCTGGGCAAGCAGAGGTAAGTAAGCCTAATAAACGGGCAAATTCTCTTAATTTACAGCGATAAAGAGTAAGAAACTTATTAACTTCAGTTTTTATTTTATCAATTTTGTCTTGGGGTAAACTAACTTGTAAGTTATGTGAATCTATTAGAAATCCCAAAAACTTCATATGTTTGCAGGATGAAGGTTACTCTTTTCAATGTTCACTATAAAACCTAAGGCTTCTAGCAGTCTTCGCGTATCTGCAATATTTTGTAAACATCCGTCAAAACTATTTGATATGAGTAACATATCATCTAGATATATTTTGGAAATGTAACCACAGGAACGGAGTAGGCTCACTACTGGTTTTAATATCTTTGTAAAGAGAAAAGGGGCAATATTAAGGCCAAAAGGTAAGACATCAAAATTATACAGTTTGTCCCCAAACTCAAATCTGAGATATTTTTTATAATCATCGTGTATACGGATCAAAAAATATGCATCTTTTAGATCCAGTGTGCTCATAAAACAATTCCTAGAAATTAACTTTAAGGCGGTTCGCAAATCTTCTAATTTAAAATGTTTTGTGTTTGTAAATTTATTTAATGCTTTCAAATTTAAGATGAACCTTGATTTGCCATTCGGTTTCGGTACTAAAAATATTGAAGATATAAATTGGCCTTCACAGGGTTGGCACTCTGATATTGCTCCTATATATATAAGTTCATTAATTGATTCTACAAACTGCATATGTTCTGACTCAGAGTAAGATCTTTGCATAGGTGCCTGTTGTTGAAAAACTGGGCTTGAAAACGGTATTCTAACACCCTCTATCCATGATAATATATTATGGTCATTAGTGATAAGTGACCACTGTGGTAAATAATGTGTTAGCCTGCCGGCGTACTTTACCATGTCTAGCGGCGGCTGCGGCTCGGCGCTGGAGGCTGCGGCGGCGGCGGCGGCGGCGCTGGACGCGACGACGCTCTCGAGTAGTTGTCGGGACGACTCTTCCGAATAGGCTCCTTCCTCTGGGTCCCCTTTGGTCTCTGCTTGTAAGTAGAGGGAGGAGCACGCCAGTTAAAAATTTTCAGCGGCTGAGTATTAGATAAGGACTTTTTTGCATGTTGTGTATGTGTAGTCGAAACAGGTTTCATATCTGCTCCAGATTTTGAAATAGCTTTAGCTGCTTTTAGAGTATCTGCCAAATCCTTGCTGAATAGATACTTGTCAATTTTTGTAGCCTGCAACTGGTCCTTTAATTATTTTTTTAAATTATATAGCACAAAATTGCGGCGTGTAGTAGAGTCCTGGTTCTGACAGTCACATAATAGCTTACTGGCATCCATCAAAATCTTGATAAGTGTCATGTCCTTTTTTTCAGCTGAGAGAAGCATAGTGATAGCTTCAGCAACACAAGCAATAGCCGAAGACACGTTTCTGTCTGGTCTTTATACCTTTGTCTCTTTTGTAAATAGCCTCGGAGACTGCTGCTTTAACCTCTGGATTAAGGTCCGGAGCATCGATCAAAGCACAGTTACCCGGGGGTAAGTATTTTTCTAAAAGCTCCTTGCGAGTGTCTTTTGTCAAACCTGAAGTGGCTATATGCTGTAATCTTACTGCAAGATCGGATTGTACGTCCTTTCCAGAGGCCTTTGTTTTTGAAGGGTCTTCTCCTAAGATTTTTAAAAGTTCTTCATCTAGCTCTGCAACCACCAGTGGCTGTTCTCCGGAAGAATTTGCGACGGGTTGTGACGTGGATGACGCGGCCGGCGGCGCAAGCGGCACGAGTGGCGCGGGCGGCGTAGGCGGGGCGGGATTCCCGCGATCAGCAGCAGCTGCACCAGCTGTAGGCAGCGGGGTCTGCCCCGGAGCGGCTGCGGCCTGAGAGGCGTGCGGCGGGTTCGGTGCATGTTTACTACTCGTTGAAGGACGTTCTGAAATCGATATGATTCAGATGTAAATATCATCCTCAAAACTAGCAAAGTGACAGCCCCTAAAGCTGACCGCATTACTGCTTTAGAAAAAAGACCACATAGGTAGTATTTTGTCACAACCATTGTGATGGATAAAACTAATGTAGATAAATAAATAAATAAATAAAATAAAAATCTTTTATTTTCAGACAGAGTCCATAGAATGTTAGTAATAATAAAGCTTTGTGACAATCCCAGAAATTGCCCGCTTGCTTTAGTGTGAAGTGACAATCCCACAGATTGCCCGCATCACAAACTATTTTATCACATTTTTGTGAAGTAATAGCCCCAAAGGCTACCCGCAACACAAAATCATATGTGATATTATTTAATATCGTGTAATCAATTAAGTGATAACCCCATAGGTTACCTGCAGAATTGATGTCTGTAATTAAACACTGATATTAATATAGGTAGGTACACCAACCTTGTTGTTCTTCACAGTCCTGCTTCGAGTAGTGTGAGTAGAATGCGGCCCGGGCGGCACCATCAGGTGAAGGTGACTGAGATCGGGACGAAGAACTCGAATCCGATCCGGAGTCGGAGCTGGAACCATGCGCCGCAGGGGGCGCAGGCTCGGGCTCGTGCGCGGGCGAGGCGGCGCGCGACCCGGCGCGGGAGCGGGACGGCGCACGTGACGAGGCGGCTGACGACGACGACGATCCACTTCCAGGAGGTATCGGTGATGGCGGGTTCTCACTTTCGTGTTTTCTTTGTGCGTGCAGGAACACCCTTTCTAATTCTTTAAACTTTTTTGTCATATACCCGTGATCGTATTTACTGGGTTCATTTCAAGCGCGTTTACTCATTTCGAGTTAGTTTTGATTTTGTAGAAAGAAAAAAAAATAAGCACTTAACACTGCACAGCACAAAATAATTTACGAATCTTGCGACGTGGCGGAGCACTGAAATGTGAATGACGGCCTATTGGCTGCCAGGGAAGGGGAGAGGTCGGACTACCCACAAAAAAAATAAAAAATATATGAGAGTGTAAACAAATACTACCCTCAACTTCAGTGCGATATGGCGACAATGTATGTGGTACTACATGTGATCTATGCTAATCTCGAGGACAATGCTCGAGTATAATGATTCATAAGCGTCAAGATTTAGATTCAATTAAAAAAAAACCATTATTTAAAATCATCTCTGAGCGGTTCAGCCTTTTAAGTTATCAGTGCTTTAGAGTTTACTGCAGTTAACTACATACACGCCTGGGAATTATTCAAAAATATGTTCCACAATAGTCGATTATTAGTTCATAATCACGTAAAGACGTTGTTTTCTATGCCGTGTCTTACTAAGGAATCTGCGGAACTAATCAGAAAGTTAGTAGATACTACACTACGTAATTTGCGTGCTCTCGACTCTTTGGAGGAGCCGACTGACTCATGACGTTAATTATTTACCTAGTTGTATCTAAACTCGATCAGTCTACCGAACGTGAGTGGGAAACCTACAAGGGCACACTTCTGTCTGTTAAAACAAAAATTCAGATAATATAAAACTTGATGACCTGATTACATTCTTGAATAATAGGGCTGATATGCTAGATATGACAAAATCTACTCGGACACCTAACGTTCACTATTCGAAGTCTATAAATGAGTCAAAGCAGTCATTCAATTTATATAAGAAACAACCCCAATCACCAATATCGAGTCACAGTTATCATTCTATGCTATTACAAATAAGAAGGGTACTAGTAGTCATAAAAACAAGCATAAGCTGTGTCCATTATGTAACGGTAAGCATTCACTTTACTCTTGTGCTAACTTTCTTGACTTGCCGGTTCAAGATAGGATAAAGATAGTTAAAGATAAAAACTTATGCCTCAACTGTATACGTACAAACATTCACTCACTTAGTGATTGTGTTTTTGGTCCATGTAAATTGTGTCAACAAAAGCACAATACACTACTCCATACGGCTTTGCAACATTCGACTGTAGGTAGTGATAATACGTTAACTCAATCATCTGTTTTGCACAGCGTTAGTGAAACAGTTGATTGTCATATCAGTGCCTCAACTCAGAACAATGTTTTGCCTATAAAACCGGGTATTCTATCTACAGCGTTAATAGAAGTACGTGATTCTAATAATACGTATCACACGGTTCGTGTACTTCTCGATAACGGTAGCCAAAATTGTTTAATGTCAGAGAAATTGACAAAACAATTAAACATTCCATTATTACAGTCCACTGTTCGAGTGAGGCCTTTAGGAGAATCAGTAACGGAATCTACTCACACATGCTTCATAAACATGCGTTCGAAATTACGCGATTACAATATAGATTTGAAATGCATAGTTTTGCCAAGTCTCACTTCGCACTTGCCATCGATAAACGTTAATAGGGCTGCTATACGTATACCTAGCCATGTTCAACTAGCTGATCCTACATACTACATTTGATTTAATAGTAGGTACAGATGTTTTCTGGGATCTCATATTGCTACGGAAAATTAAATTGGCTAATGGAACATACTTAATTGACACCGAACTAGGGTGGATAATTTCCGGTATTTTACATAATCCATCTATAAAACAACACACTACAAGCGAAGTACAATGTAATTTTGTTAAAATCAATTCTCAGTTACGTAAGTTTTGGGAACTGGAGGAAGTGTCTCCTGTACCTACTACTCTCTCTAATGAGGATAATCTATGCGAAAAATTATTCTCCGAGACAATGGTTCGCGATAAAGATGGTAGGTTTTCTGTATTGAAGGAATCAGCTGATGTATTGGGTGATTCATACTACATGGCTAAGACCCGTTTCTTATCTCTTGAACGCAAATTAGAGCGTTCACCTGAATACAAAGAACTTTATTGCGATTTCATGCGAGAATATGAATCCTTAGTTCATATGAGTTACTTAACGGACAATTTGCGAGATGTATTAAAACCGTACTATATCTTACTGCATCACGGTGTTTATCGCAAAAATAGTATTATTACTAAACTACGTGTAGTGTTCGATGCCAGCGCGATTACTACTTCTATGAAGTCGTCAAATGACATTCAGTATGTCGGACCAGGATTACATAACGACATTTTCTCAATCTTGTTGCGTTTTCGGCAGTATCAGTACGTGGCTTGCGCTGCTATTGAGAAAATGTTCCGCCAATTATTGATTAACGCGGAACAACGTAATTTACAGCTTATTTTATGGCGGGAAAAGCGTGATCAGCCAATCAAATTATATCGTTTAAATACAGTCAGTTATGGGACCTCGTCAGCTCCGTATTTGAGCTTGAGGTGCCTTAAACAGCTGGCACGAGAGTGTGATGATGACTTCATCGCGCGCATTATCAATGACGATTTCTTTGTTGATGATTTGATCACCGGACACGACAATAAAGATTCATTAATCGATTTATGCACAAAGGTTTCGAATGTTTTGCAGAGTGCTTGTTTTCCATTAAGTAAGACGTGGACGTTCAATTATGATGTATCTCCAGAGTCTACAAAAGATTTGAGTATAGGTGAGCACTATCAATCTAAAACGTTAGGCTTAGGGTGGTCGAATAAAAGTGATGAACTACATTTCACTACAAAGCTGGATACGTCTAATTCAAAACTCACTAAACGTCATATGACGTCAGTTATCTCACAAATATACGATCCTCTTGGAATTTTAGCTCTAGCGATAATTACAGCTAAAGTTTTATTCCAAAAAATGCGGCTAACTAAAACCGATTGGGACTGTAAAGTATTCCCCGAAATTGCAAGCGACTGGCAACAATTTGTTTCATCTTTGGAATCTTTACCTAAGATACGAATTTCTCGTTGCGTAATAGGTAAATCAACTAAACGTAGAGATCTGCACATTTTTAGCGATGCGTCACAGGATGCTTACGGAGCTTGCGCTTATATATTTTGTTCCTACAACGATGATGATGACTCTGTGATGGCCAGGTTTCTGTGCGCGAAAAGTTAGGTTGCCCCTACAAAGGCAATAACTATCCCGAGGCTTGAATTATGTGGTGCACTTATTGGTGCCAAAATATACAACAAAATAATTAATTCGCTTCGCCTAAAATTTGATAATGTTTATTTTTGGACTGATTCAACGATAGTTCAGGGATGGTTGCGCATGCCACCAAATCTATTAAAAACCTTTGTTCAAAACAGAGTGGGACAAATAAACGAACTTACTAGTGACGCCATCTGGCTGCACGTTAGTGGCAAGGAAAACCCCGCAGATCTGTTATCCCGAGGCGTAGGCTTAGATTCGTTACATGAAGACATTAAAGGTCTGTGGTGGTACGGTCCTAATTTTTTACGTAATCAACCATCGACATGGTTGAATCAATCCAAAATTGTTGTGAAGAATGATGAACAACTACCAGAGATAAAAACGAATACAGTAAGTTTGCTGTGTGCTGACTCGCGAGATATTATTAATTTTGAACTGCCTCCGTGGTCTAGTGGCTAGTGCCATGGACTCCCGATCCGGAGGTCCTGGGTTCGATTCCCAGGGGAAAAACACAGTTGATATTTGAGAATTATCACTTTGTGAATTTTTCCCCAGTTTGGTTAGGACATTGAAGGTTGAATCACCTGATTGCCCGAAAAAAAAAGATTTCGTGCTTCGGAGGGCACGTTAAGCCGTCGGTCCCGGTCGCTGTCTTTGATAGTGGTCGTTACTCAAACCATGTCGGAGGCCTGATAGTTGTGCTACTAGGCGGTTTAAAAACTTTGACACCAGGGTTCATCGGGTCGATAGACTGGATACCCACTCGACAGAAGAAGAATTAATTTTGAAAGGTTTTCCTGTTTTAATCGTTTACAGAGGACTGGTGCGTACCTACTACGCTTCATACATAACATGCGTGCCGCAACCGCTAGCATTAGTAGATGAATTGCAATCTTTAGTTCAAATGTTGGCGCGCGTAGCACAGCTGCAATCTTTTAGCACAACACAACTCTAATTAGACCATGTATTACATATGCTCATCCAGTTTGGAGTAGCACTGCTGAAATAAATTACTCGAAACTTCAAATAATTCAAAACAAAGCTTTTAATACCTAAAATAAATACAACATTCATTGAAGACGTCCCTGCCTCCAGCACACAAATCACACATCAAACACATAGGTATGTATGTTACCAACTCCAAACTTTCTTTATGCACTTACTATCTCTGTCCGTGGAAGAAACAGTTTTAATTGAATCTCATAATGTGTTCTGTCTAGTTAGTTGCACGCGACTTCGTACGCCCGGTTTGTATGGAAAACACGCAGTGTTGAACATACTGAAAACGCTTCTCCGCGCGTAGGAGCGGGATCCGCTAACCCACGCGCAGAAGCGTGTTGAGTGCGCATTGTCTGATCTTTGTTTTTGTATGGAAAACACGATTACGCGAGCTAGCAGATCCCGGTCCTACGCGCGGAGATGCGTTTTCAGTATGTTCGACACTGCGTGTTTTCCATATAAACTAGGGTACTTACTCAATATAGAATGGTTTGCGTGATTATTTCTAACCTAGGCTGGACACCAGGTAATTAAAAAAACTCAGTCAAATAAAAAGTCCCTTTAAGATCGGTTAAAAACGATCAGAGTTCAATTTCCTGTCTACCCCCTAAGTCAGGCAGCGTGATTATTTGTATTGTTACTTTGAATTTAAGTAATGCTCAGTCAAACAAAAAAAGTTCCATCCAAATCAGTTAAAAACGACCGACATTCAATTACCTACCTACCTGCTAAGTCATGAGGCGTGATTATTTGTGTCGTAACTTTGATTTGAAATAATGCTCAGTCGAATAAAAACGTTCCATAAAAATCGGTAAAGAAACAGCCAAATTTCAATTTCCTGCCTTCTCCCTAAGTTAGGTAGCGTGATTTTAGGTATCTTAAGTTGCAACCCGGGTAACACACAGTTGAATAAAAAGAAGTCCCATCGAAATCGGTTCAGTAGTTTTGGCGTGATGTGGTAACATACAGACAGACAGACAGGCAAAAATTAAAAAACATATCGTTTGATCTTTATATTGTTTATAATGCCTGCTGCAATTATTTTTTTTGTAAAAATATTCAATCTTCTTCTGTCGAGTGGGTATCGAGTCTATGGACCCGATGAACCCTGGTGTCAGAGTTTTTAAACCGCCTAGTAGCACAACTATGAGGGCCTCTGACATGGTTTTTGTGTAACGACCACTATCAAAGACAGCGACCGGGACCGACGGCTTAACGTGCTCTCCGAAGCACGAAATCTTTTTTTTTTCGGACAATCAGGTGATTCAGCCTGCAATGTCCTATCCAAACTGGGGAAAAATTCACAAAGTGATAAATTCTCAAATATCAACTTTGTGTTTTCCCCCCTGGGAATCGAACCCAGGACCTCCGGATCGGGAGTCCATGGCACTAGCCACTAGACCACGGAGGCAGTTAATATTCAAATAAAAATATTCAATGTACAGACACGACCCTTCTAGAGATTTATTATAGATGAGTATGATACTCACGTTTGCCGCCAATGCAGTCGTCCAGCAGCATATCGCAGTAAGTCTCGAAAGAAAACTTATCGGTTTTATAATCCGTTGCGCATATGGGGCCAAAACTGAAAAAAAAAGATTTTATGACAAGTGCACAAAACAAGCCATCTTTGTTCGAGATTTTAGCTGCCCGAGCCCGAAGGGCGAGTGCTGGTATTAATTCGAGGACAAAAATGGTTTTGTGCACGAGTTATAAACTCTGCTTTTTAGTTTGATTGTGAGGAAAATTGAGGAAATTCTACAAAAATATTGTAAACTAAACAATTCATACATTCGTCGGTTAACTTTTTACATCATTCGACATGAAATATTACGCTTGAACTGGAGACCTATACAGCGTACTATTAACCCTTCCGCTGGCAGCGCCATATTGAACATTTACGAGCATATGTTATGCCCTGAGCCTGTTGCTCTGCCAGACTGGTTTTCAAGTGACTTGTTGCAACAAAATGCATTAGAATTCGTATTCTATTTATTTTCAGTCATCACAAACTTAAACTAAAATTTAAAAAATACATAATCAATTAGTGCTATCTTAAACACTCGTCAAAAAGACCTCCCCGAGTTGTACCGGGCGCAAAAGTCCCCATTATACTTGCCGCGTTTCCTCGTTGTATGGCAACGGACAACTGTTGCGCCAGGAACAACCCGGCACGAGGGTCACTTCCATTCTCTCTTAACCGGCGTCCGATTTCCGCTACAAACGTTCTGGCATCGCTACCCCAACAACCCATCGTCTCCACAGCATGCGGAACAAAAACGTACCGGCTCTCTAGCTCCGAATACTTGTTCCGCTTTCCACGAGCAGCAGTTCCAGCCGCTGCACTAGCCGAATTCACTGTGTGACAGAGATGCGAAGAGATGTGACAGAGATGCGAAGCCGCAAAAGTGCTCACGCATGTCGCGTCCCACAGGAGGCACCTACCTTTTTCCCACGGCACCAGATTCATTCCGTCGGGCCTTTTCCCGTCTGAGCGGCACAGACCTGGATGCTCCAGCACGCAAGGAATATTAGCTGAAATTAAATCCCGACGGATGATATCATTCAATGCATGATGCCGTGGAAATCTTCCCGCACATCGTCGGCAACTCAGAGCATGGTGGCCATTGGCACCCACCATGGAACCGCAGATGCATTGATGTTTCTGACACACATCGCAGCCCAGGCGCAGGGCAACCGCAACACGAACCGAGTCACAGTCGAGTAGCGTTCCTAAGTGCGGAGACGGAAGGGCATGAAGCCAAGCTCCGGATTCAGGCTGTGAGACGGCTTTTAACCTGGCCAAATCTTCCCCGGTATGCCCAGCAATCAACTCCTGTAAAATACGTTTGGCTCCTACATCATCCCAAGCTCTATGCCCTTCCGAATGAGCTGGAAGAGACTCAGATGGATTACAAGCAGTCCAAGCCGAAAAAGCGTCTTCCGCAAAGGGAATGCTCACCCTGCTACCATAAAAAGATAAAATATCAGTAACAAGGTTCGCAACCCCATGCGCCGACGCAAGGTAGGCCGGTAAACCCAGGTCATGCACGCAGCGTACTCCTATCCCTCCGTGTCGAATTGGCAGTGCTGCTTGACGCCATTGCCGTTCATTTAAAGAGACATTTAAAATTGTCTCGACTGTGTCCTTCAAGGTGTCATCAAATGCTGAGACGTCTTCAGGACACATCCACGTCGGCGATGTCCGCAAGAGATAATCCGCGAGAAAACTATCTTGGGAGTGGCAAAACACATTCGTAGCAAAACCAAGGTCACGTGAGCGGAGATGTATTCTATTAGATTTCTATTCAATGTTTGATTTTTTGATCGATTTTTTTTTCTTTCTCAATAATACGGGAACCCGTTTTTACCCTTTGGGTACGGAAACCTAAAAACGAAACAGTAAAGCCGAATCATAAAGTTACGAATGACAGCTCAACACAGAAAATAATTACAATCAAAAGATATACAATATCATGACTCTAAACTAAAAAAAAGGTTCCTTATATTAATATCACTTGAAATGCTAGAAAACATTTCATTACTCATTCTGTAATATGCTCCTGCTTGGTTATACCGTTCGGATACATATATTTTTAAATGCTAGTGATGTCACCTCAGATAAGAGTATAGTAATAATAGTAAATAGTAGTAATAGCATCCTGTCAATGTTGAAAATAATAGCATAATTTGTTTTCACATTTCATTTTTATTGAAAATAATAGTTGGTCTTCTCATATAATTAACTTTATCACAAAAAAATATTGAACTATTCATTATTTAAGCAAGTGGTTTTTTAACTTGCCACCGCAATTATAGCAGACAGACGCACGCGCGGGGCGAGGGGAGATCCAAGCATGCTTCTCAGTCGTCCGTTAAAATAAATAAATTAAAATAACCTTTTAACCGTTACTTACGTACTTAGTATCAAATAGTCACAGCGATACAAGTTTATAGTATGTTTAGGTACATTACTAGTAATGCCAAATTGACAGCTGTCATACGTAACTTAAGGATTCAGCTCCACTGTAGCGTATTTAAAAATAACTACCTTCACATACAAAATGACCTTGTCTGATTCGATCAGACAATTTGTATGGATAACATTTTTTTTTCATTTCCTGAAAGAAGAAACTGGTGAATATTCAGCTTCGTTAACTGAGCAACCCCTATCAATTTGCGGGACGCTGTCGCTTCCACCCGGGATTCTTCTATTACACACGCTATTAACCGGGACTACCATTCGCTTTCACACACTATTAACCGGGACTACCATTCGCTTACACACAAAAATTTACCGGGACTACAGTAATATACCTACCTACAAATCTATCTTAAATAACCCTCAAAACTTAGTCAGACTTGGCGCATTGACGTTAGTCTAGGTCGTTTCGCTCTGCCTACCCCATTAGAGATAAAAGCGTGATTATATGTATGTATGTATTAACCAGGACTACCGGCTTAACGTGCATTCCAAAGCACGGAAACGCTCGAGTTGTTATACCACTACCGGTCACCCATCCATGGCCTGGCCACGGCGATGGTTGCTTAACATTTGTTATCGGAATGAATAAGCACTAACCATTCGACCAACAAGCGCTTCTCAATACTATTGACTCACCATGGTGAGTCAATTTTGCAAAGTTGGTATCTTGATGCCTCTTACGGTTTAGCTCTGCTGTGCTCGACGAATTCCACATCAGATACTCCAAATCTTTATATTTTATATGACATCTGAAAGTTCTTATCACACTGATAATTTTTGTTAACGTGGTGTTTTCGTAACTTTTATAGATTAGCTGGGCTCTTAGAGTTCCACATCAGCTGCTCAAAATTTTGAAATGCGTAAATCTACGGAAATTGCTTATCACAATTAAAACTTCTTGCTAAAGCGGGTCCTTTGTATCTCTAATAATTCAGCTGGGTTCTGCAGTTTCACATTAATGCTCCAGATCTTCAATTCATCATTTCCACTTCACTAAATTGTAAATTTTGAAGGAAAATGCTCACGATGTTACTTAAAATATCAAAACCGCTATATGTATGCCTACAACATTTGAGGAGTTTCCTCAATTCCTCATGGATCCCACCATCAGAACTGGATTTTGATAAAAAACGGGACCATTCCGTAAGTATACCCTTCCTATACACGTCTAAATTTTCTTTGCCTTAGAAGAGATAAATTTGCAAAATTCATAGACAAAATTCAATTTTGCCCATGAATTTTGTGCACAAGGGCTTTTGCCCATCTACTCGCAAATGTATCTCTTCTAAGATAAAGAAAACTAGGCCATACAGCCAAACATAATAGGAAGTTCATATATAGAACTTGTTATGTAAAAATATTTACTTCAAATTATTTGCCTTTTGTATTTTTATGTCATAAAACGATATTAAAATTTAAATTCTAATATGTACTATATTTGATTTATTATTTTTTTATTATTATTATATTAACCTAAAGTGTCCCACTGCTAGGCGAAGGATTTATTATTACAAAATTAGTAATAGTAGGCTTTATAGGTCTCCCAAGCCAATATTTCATGTCGAAAGATTTAATAAGTTAAAAAGAATAAATCCCTCACGACCCATCAGTCTCACCTACTGGTGGGTGAAGGGGTAATTCCTATTTACATTAGTTTTCAATATTTTTGTAGAATTTCCTTAATTTTCCTCGCGATCGAAGTAAAAAGTACAGTTTATATCTCGTGCACAAAACTATTTATGTCATCGATTTAATATCAGCCTTCCCTGCGAGTTCGGGCAGTTAAAAATCTCGGTCAAAAATGACTCGTTTTGTGCACTTCAAGTAAAATCTATTATTATTTATTATATAGAATCATTCTTGCCTTGCCTTAAAACATAAGAAAGAAATAATGTACTTTTCAAATAATTAATTTAAATTTGGTTATGTATATATGTTTTATGTATGTTTTATTATGCGAATCGACCAAGTGGCCAATGTAAATGAAAGCCACCTTATGCTTACTTGATAAAAGGTACTGGACAGTCAGCGTAAGGGCAGTTGGGTCCCTTGGTGGTAGTGGCGTTCTCGGACTTGATGACCCAGTGCCCGTCGATCCAGTAGGGCTCGTAGCCGGCCGTGGGGTCGTAGACGTACGGCTCCCAGCGCCCCGAGGCCGACGGCCCGCGCCAGTACATCAGCGTCTTACCGTACCGGTCTTCTTCACTCGACCCTAAACTAAAAATAAATTAGTTTAGTTTTATCATAAAAATACCCGACCAAAATAGCTGTAGCTCCAAGAGTTAGTATGTAGCCGTAACGTCGTTGTAGATGAAGTTAAAATGAAAACTTGAATTTGAATATGCATCTGACTGTGATTTGTGAAATTATTGTTTACAGGCAACCGGTTTAAATGACTCCGTCAAATTATCAAATAGCCATGGACGTATTAATCACACTGGACTGAGTGCTCCTTCAGGACTGCTGTAAGAAACTGGACTGTACGACCTTACAATCTATACATATAATAAAACTCTAGAAAGGTCGTGTCTGTAATTTTTTTGTCTGTCAGTCTGTATGTTACCACATCACGCCAAAAGTACTGAACCGATTTTGATGGGACTTTTTTTATTCAACTGTGTGTTACCAGGGTTGCAACTTAGGAAACCTAAAATCACGCTACCTGACTTAGGGGGTAGCCAGGAAATTAAAATTTGGCTGTTTCCTAACCGATTTTTATGGAAATTTTTTTATTTGACTAAGCATTATTTAAAATCAAAGTTACAACACAAATAATCGCGCCTCATGACTTAGGAGGTAGGCAGTAAATTGAACTCTGATCGTTTTTAACCGATCTTAAAGGGACTTTTTATTTGACTGAGTATTTTTAATTCCCTGGTGTCCAGCCTGGGTTAGAAATAATCACGCAAACCATTCTATATTGAGTAAGTACCCCAGTTTGTATGGAAAACACGCAATGTCGAACATACTGAAAATACTTCTCCGCGCGTAGCGTTTTCAGTATGTTCGAACGTATGAAGTCGCGGGCACAGCTATACATCATACATAAGTTAACTTTTTGTCTATAAAAAAACGTAAGTTGTAAATAATCTTAAATATTCAATAGTTTAATGACAAATTCAACGAAAAATTTGTATCATGATTTGTATATAATTAATTGATCTCAATACAAAAAGAAATGGAAACAAAGAAACAACCGTTAGGTCACACAATTTCCGTCCATATTTAAGTAGACAGGTACATAGAATACCTACTATATTGTACTATGCTCGCATAGGTGTAATGTAAGACTGTATTATATCCCAATTATGTAAAACTTAAAACAAAAAAATACATCGCTGTTTAAAATCATAACCACCACGCGTACGGAGTCGCGGGCATAGCTAGTAAAGAATATATTCCAACGACTATTGTTAACTTGAGAAATGTGCCGAGCTAGAGGCATATTTTTTTATTTTTGTTAATGATTTCCCATGTTCGGAAGGTAAAGAGCGTGAGCCCATGCATCCGAGTCTTCAGTATATTCATTTCTGTAGTAACCTTAACCTAATCTTACCTACGCGAACCAAAAAGTAATTAGAATGCGCCAGTGATTTACATTCTAATGCTCAACGGACTTTTACGCGGGGATATCAATCCGAATCATACGGTATCGCCTTCTTTTGGTTCTTACTAGCGCCATATTAATCCTCGTTAGCAGATTATTATCCACCATAATAATACAATAAAAACTGCAAGGAACAAATTTAGAAGAGCAAGGAACAAAGTCCGTCTGATTTTTCATGTTCTCGCGCATACCCCCAACTTTACTAACCAATACTATTAAGAAAACAGTTTTTACACTAGTTTCACTATATACCGGTTACTTCAATGTACCGGTCGCTTTAATGAATAGTATATAGTGGAACTAGTGTAAAAAGTGTTTTCTTAATAGTATAGTATGGAGTTCTATCAAGAAATAACAACACAAAGTGTAACATACTTAAACTAACCTAATCTAGAACTCATTAGAATGCGAGTGTGGTGCCTACATTCTAATGCTCTATACACATTTACGTGGGAGTGTCGAGTCAAACCACATAGGATTTCTGTACTTTATTTCTCACTTCCACTACATTGTGTTTCACTACCGGCATTATACTAATCCCACAACACTATCACAATAATAGCCGCTAGAATCAAATTAAGAAAGCCAGAAACTTAGTCCTAAAATCGATTCGTTACGATTCCTGCGCAAAACCCCGAGAGGCATAAAGTTGGGAATTGTGTCCTACTTTGGTCCTCCTAGCAATTGCTATTGTACAAAATTGTTGTCATGTTGGTAGGATTACGAAATAAGAAGCAAACTTCTTTTTTCAACTAATATTTCAGAAATATTACACTTTATTTATCGAGTTTATAATTTGAATTATTAACTTATTTACTTTTTTCCAAAATTAGTTTCATTGAATAGTTTATCGGAGTTGTATTTATTAAAATGTTGGTAATTATTTGTTTTAAATGTCAAGTGGTATCCCTGAAACTGACATTATTGGCGTCAAATAATAAATGTTTTGAATTGTTTATTTTGTCAATTTTATTGTTAAAATGATAGAAACAAGCACGATTAAGGCATGCAATAGTAAAAAAATACCTATTTGCGATTTTGCAATATTATACGTATATAGGGTGCCCGTCTTAGCGTGTCAATGGGAGACACTACACTGTTATAGCTCAGAATTTGTCCACGTTACCAGCATTACCATGTCATGAGGTCTTCGTACGTGCAGGTGTATGGGTACGCAGAGCGCAATGTTAGGTGTTTCATCTTTTGAACTGCGTCGCACCAACCTATCTTCCGGAAAACTGAAAGTTATTGCTTGGTCGACGAAACTGAATAACTTATCATAAAAATATTATAAAATAAAATAAGAGGCAATCAAATTGTTCTCTAAGTTTTACATCCGGCGAGTGGCGCTAGTGGCGGGGGCAGGAGACGGTAACATTCGGCCTTCCTGCAACAGTCGTGTCCCACGGCGATCTCCTATGGCCTTTGGCCCATCCTATCACCAATACCACCCCCAATGTTGTCCTGCAAAGGAAAAGCGGTATCATACATCTTAAAATGTTCATAATCTATAATTTACATACATTATATCTATAGCATATTCTTAGTATCTTTGTACCTGCTATAAACCAGTCAACAATTATATAACTAAACGCTCAGCAATATAAAGAGACAATACTAAATCGCACAGTAGTAATCAGATCTGGTAATTAGAGCATAATACAGAACTTGTTCTAAAATCACACTCATATAGCTCAGGAGATAATAGAATTTAATCATGCAGCTATCTTTAGGTCACACAGTTATCTGTAGGTTACAGAGAGTAAGTAGCAGGTAAAGTGTTGATCACTCAGTTATCTTTAGGTCACACAGATTAAGCAAAAGGTAAAGTGTTGATCACACAGTTATCTTTAGGTCACACAAATTAAGCAGCAGGTAAAGTGTTGATCACACAGTTATCTTTAGGACTCACAGATTAAGCAGCAGGTAAAGTTTTGATCACACAGTTATCTTTAGGTCACACAGATTGAGCAACAGGTAAAGTGTTGATCACACAGTCATCTTTAGGTCACACAGATTAAGCAGCAGGTAATATATATTTCTTCTAGGAATTGTCTCAGTTTATATTTTCTCTAAATTTAACAATAAAATGAAACTCTGTGTTTACTAAACTCTATCTATATTCATTCATATTAAGACTACTACAAATGTGAGTTCGAATTAACTATTTCAAGTACATTTAATATTATTTGTTTCTCACAATTAATGCAACCAAAAGATGACAAAAATAAATATTTACATATAATGAAAGTTAAGAAGATCAACCAGATCATCGACTATTTAACAGTAATATAAAGAAGTAAATAAAGAAAATAAAATACTAACTTTCTAATAAATCCATTAAGTCATCGCGGTCTACTTCATGATCACTGCCTGAACTATCATCTTCAGAAATTATATGGCCGCAGTCTTTCACCTCTAACAACAGCACTGAACTGCTTGTAACCCTTCATTCCTTTGATACTACTAATTGTATATCTTTTAATCAAATGCTCGGAATTACAAATTTTATAAGGTCCTGTGTAAGTCCCATTTAACTTCCGCGTGACTCTCGCATTTGCGTCTCTAGCTATACCTCCTTTCCATAAAACAAGCTGTCCTTCGGTATACTTCCTACATTTCTTATGCCTGTTATCAAACCTTCCTTTCATAAGAGACATATTTTTATCAATGCGCGCTTTCGCCTCTTGTCTCCTGTTTTGTAATTGCTCTTGTTGCGCTACATGACTTTGTGGTGTCACGTGGAAGAGCGGGGAAGCGACTGTTTGAGTGTCCAAACATGCGTTTGTAGTGTGTTGATGCCCCACACAACATCAGGCAACTTGGTATCCCAAGTACATTCGGTATCAGACATAGTGTTAAGACCATCTAGAAGAGTGCGATTAACCACAAAATAAGAAGTTCACAGAAAGTCCGCTCCCGCCATTCTCGAATATAACTACCTAAACTGACTTGACTCTAAGGAGTCAAAGCCTAAGTCAAAGTCAAGCCTAAGGAGTTGCTACAGTACTAACTCTGAATATTGAAATAAAGTAGGTTAGGTGCTTAATGTTTACACCGATTCCTTTACACATTTATCTTATCGATCTTATCATACTTACATGTCTAAATACCCATTTAGACAGACAGAGCATCATTTATCTAAAAGCTTATTCATAGGTTTACAAAAGATCTCGACTCGACGTCACACACGAAACGGTAAAAAGATGGTGACTTGACACCATTTTACAAGTGCATTGTGCTATGGTGTTATACCTACCTAGTAGGTATAGCACCTATAGTACCTACCTATCGCCAAAAACAGAAATGTACAAAAGTGCACCAAGTCCAACCCAAACAAAAATGTAAAAAGGAGCCAAGTTCGGTTAAAATGAAAAAGAGTTGAGATCTACAAGGGCGACTAAATCCACAAAGAAGGGAAGGAGTGGGAAGGGAAAGGATGGTAAGGGTAGGGAAAGGAAGGGAAGGGGCGGGAAGGAAGGGAAGGGGTGGGAAGGAAAGGGAAGGTAAGGGAAATGAGAGGAAAGGAAAGGAAGGTACGGTAAGCTAAGGTAACGAAACGTATTTTTTGGTAAAAAATGGGAGTGTCCGACACGCTCTTGGCCGGTTTTGAAGTATGTAATGTAGTTAAGAAAATGAAAAATATATGTAATTATATGATGATAATAATATTATTATTATTAGACAAAACAAATATGGCACAGGTTTTACAAATGGGTATTACAAAATGGTAGTAATAAAAGTTCCAAAGCTCTTTACAAATTAGTAACTGAAAAATATTTTCGCCGATTTCTACATTGTTTAAAAGCACGAAGCAGACAACCGAACACACTGCAACTGTAATAATAACGAGTATCAATTTTTTCCGTGCCTAGCTAACACTCGCGACAGTCGGACAGAACGCCTGCCCCATTCTGCCCCAGAACGCCTCTAAACGCAACGTCAATGTGTGCGTGAGGAAAATGGCGCTTAGTTCCGAGTGGACTATCTGTAATTTGTGGATTAACTCTCTCGACTTGACATCAAATCGCATTTAAAATATGCTTGAACTGCATTTCTTGAACAAACTGTTTAAAATATCGGCTAGTAAACGCTTTACCCCTATCTGTGATAATTCGCTGTGGATTTCCAAATTGTGTAAATATTTCTTCAAGAAGTTTTATAGTCTCAATAGAACTACAGTTTTTGGCTGATTTTGTAAACACAAATTTGGTAAAAGAGTCTATTACCACCGGAACATAGGTATTGCCTTTCCGGGTTTTGATGAAAGGACCTAGATGGTCTACATGGAGTGTATGCATAGGAATAGCTGGTTTTTCAATACGATATAGTTCTCCTTCTATTTTGCTGTAGTTTCCCTTTCCGTTAGCACAATGCAAGCAGGAATTAATATATTTCCGAATAAATCTCGTAATTTTTGGGAACCAAAGTTGCGTTTTAATTGCCTGTTCGCAATTTTCAAAGCCCGGATGCCCATCCTGGTCATGCAGTTTGTAAGAGTCCGTATTTTGCCATTTTTTGGATAACGAAGCTCTCACCTGCCAATGTTTTCCTATACAAAACACCCTCTTTAGTCACATAATTGGCATCAATATCAGTATTGATCACGGGCCCTTTTAGCTGAGTGAGTATTTGTTGGATATTTTAGTCTTGCATTTGAAGTGTCTGCAGCCATTCAGCTTCATCTATCATGAGTACATTACTTGTCCAGCTCAATGTCAAAGTCAAAAGTCAAAATCTTTATTTGTGATACACAGGTATAAATGAGGTGTTGACAATATAGGAAGCACTCCGTGATCCACCATTTGGCATACAAATTGATATATAAGAATTTAGAAACATAAATAATTTTAAAGTTAAAGTAAATAATTCATCAATTCAATAAATAAAATTCAATTCAAAATACTTCAACTAATAAATTTCATTACAATATATCAGTCAATTAAAATATACCTATCATGTCAATCAACAAATTCTACTTATATCAAAACTCATATCCATAAAATTTAAAGAAATAAAATATTATCATTATGAGTTAAACAGCGACTTTAAAAAAATCATCGATTTTATAAAATACCGCCTCAATTAAATAATTATGAAGCGATACTTTAAACTCAGATATTTCACTGATATCTCTGATATGTTTCGGTAGCTGATTGTAGATCTTTGGTGCCATTGCGAATACACTTTTTTGTAGAAGGGCAGTCTTGCAGGGAAGGTGGCAGATCTGATCTTTTCGACGTGCACTTCGTACATGTGGAAATAGGTGAGGATTTTTGCGAACGAATATTGACGTTTCATAAATATACATAGACGGCACAGTAAGAAGTTTAAATTTTTGAAGAAGTGAAAATTACGTATCTAGATGCGCAGTTTATATTTTTTATTGTAATTACAACCTAGAGACAATGTTTACATTGCGAGCGCCATCTGCCGCCCCAGGTTATCAATGCATCGACGTGTTTCATCCTGTCGCCTGGTCTATATTCAATATCAAGATTAAAATCCTGTATTGTTAGCCACCAGCGTGCTATACGAGGAATTAAATCCTTTTTCACAAGTGTCGCACGAAGTGCAGCACAGTCTGTGATAACTTTGACAGGTATTCCAGTCAAGTAGATGCAAAAACGCCTAAGTGATTCTACTACAGCCAGTGTTTCTAACTCGTAGCTATGGTAAAGACTTTCTTCTTTGCTTGTGACCCTACTAAAATAAGCAATGGGCTTCAAGCTGCCGTCCCTTTGGTACTGCATGAGTATACCTCCTAGCCCTAACTTACTCGCGTCTGTATGTAGTTCTGTGGTCGCGTCTTTATCATAAATACCTAAGACTGGTTTCTCAACTAATTTCTGTTTAAGTACTTGAAATGCGTGCTCTTACTCTTCACCCCATCGCCATTCCATATATTTTTTTGTTAGTTTTGTTAAGGGCTGGGCAATTACAGCATACCCCTGTATAAACTTCCTAAAGTAAGATGTTAAACCAATAAATTGGCGAATTTCGTGTACATTACGGGGTCGTTTGTAATTGGCAACGCAATTGATCTTTGCTTGTCCTGGTTGAATTGTGCCAGCACTGATTTCGTGACCTGAGTATGCTGCAGTATTTTTCAAGAAAGAGATTTATTTAAGTTTAATTTAAGTTTTGCGCTTGTAAGCAGTTCCAAAACAGTTTCCAAGATATCTAATCCTTGTGTTACAGTTACAGTAGGTATCATCACATCATCTAAATATAATGCAATTTCTCTGCTTATTGTACCCAGAGTAATTTGGATTAATCTTGAGAAAACTGCAGGCGCATTGGCTAAGCCGAATGGCATTTCAAAAATTCATACTGAGCTGTTGGTGTAACGAATGCTGTTTTGCCTATTGATTCATCACTAATAGGAACTTGGTAATAACCCTGAGCAAGGTCAAGTGTAGAAAATAGTTCTTGCCCGACAACCGAGTCACTTGATCCTCAATATGAGGCAAAGGATATCTATCTTTGACCGTTTGCGCATTCAATGCCCTATAATCCACACAGAGCCTATAATCACCTCCTTTTTTTTACTAAAACGACTGGACTAGCGTATTCTGATATAGACTCTCTTATTATACCTGCATCTAGTAGATCCTGAACTTTTTCATTCACTATCTCACCCTCTTTATGAGATAACCTGTATGGCTTTGAATACACAGGTTCATTAGTGTTTGTCCGAATATGCATTTTAATTAAGTCAGTACATCCTAAATCTTTAGTACTCGTAGCGAAAGACTCTTTATATTGATTCAATAGTCCTAATAATTTTCTGCTATCATTATCACTGAATTTGTCCATGTCAATATCTATCTTGGCCAGCATTATCATGAATATCATCTTCAACATAACTATAAGACATTTTACGGGTTTCTTACCGCGATTTAAATTATTTTATGAGTTCCCGATATTTCGGCGCTGTTCCAAACGCCCTGATCACGGGTATTTAAATCGCGGTAAGAAACCCGTAAAATGTCTTATAGTTATAGTGAAAACAACCGCGAAAGTTTAAAATTAAGTGTTATCATCTTCAACAGTAAGAACTCCAAATTGAGTTGCGTTTGCTAGTGGAGACAACATTTCAGCTCTAGCTATGGTTTTGTTAGCAGGCGTCTGATCCTACCCTCGCCTTGGACGAAAGGTCAACTTAGCTCCGTATTTAATTTAATTTAAATCACTAAATGCAGCTTTTTCTAAAATTGCATTTCTAATTCCAAGTCTTATCCGTGTATTTAAATAGTGCAAGTGTTATACAACATCGCTGATAAATATCTACAACGTACAACAACAGAAACTTTGTACCTACCTACCAGTCCGTTCCATCGATCTCGCCACAGGTACGAATACGACAGACACACATCGAACAACAGCACTTTTATCACAATATTCGCACAATTATCAATATTCACCGTTAGCACGATGTTATGTGTCAAGTGCAACACGGAAATATTTGACCAGGACGGCATAAAATGCTCAATTTGTGGCGACACATACCACTTTCACTGCGTAGGATTATCCGAAGATAAATTTCGGAAAATGAGAACCAGCACCAAAGCCTCATGGGTTGGTACTTGCTGCACGGAAAAGAAGCCGACTAACACGCGTACCGGTACACCTATTAACATTTTATCGGAACAGGAAATGATGTTGCGCAACAATTATTCCTAACCGGCGGCTCGCGAACTTCCGATTCGATGACTGCGCTGTATCAATTCATTAGATCTGAGAATGAGAAACTGGGGACGGAACACAGAAAAGACCTCAACAACATGCAATCACAGATACTTCTCTCATTGACAGATTTGATTAAAATTCAGAACTCTAAAATCGATAAATTGGCTACCTCAGTTAATAAATGTACCAAAGAATTAGAAACTATATCTTCAAAACAAAAACATTTGGAAGAATCCCATAAATTTATATCAGAGGAATATGATGATTTGAAATAGAAGATCAAAACATTCGGTAACGATATAAAATTAATTAAGGAAGAAATGAAGACAATTAAATCCGAAAAAAACATTTATTCTGAATTGCAGGACAGACTCAACGAACACGAACAGAAATCACGAGCACAAAACTTAGAAATCTTTGGTATACCGGAGAAAAAAGCAGAAGATTTAATATCTACGAGTATTACATTATCTACGGCTAAACTCTTAAACCTCTGACATCCAGTTTGCAGTACGCGTTCCTCCAAAAAACAAGACCTCCAATCTGCCTAAACCAATAATTGTTAAATTGAATTCCACTATGAGACGTGACGAATTGATTAGTGCAATTAGAAGGAGAAAGGGATGCAAGACTGACGAGTTGGGCCTGGACGGACCTAGCATGAGAGTGTACATAAATGAATATTTGACCTCGGACAACAAAAAACTTTATAAACTCACTAGAACAAAATATCAAGACATGGGGTTTCGAGATCACTGGGTCAGAAATGGTCGCATTTATGTAAGAAAAGCCGACAATTTTCCATCGATTTGGATAAGGTCAGAAAGAGATCTGGTAAAAATAAACGACAAACCCAAATCCGGAAATATTTAAATAATTATTATGCAATTCTGTTTTTATTTCAAATACTTGGTAGCTTACTGCATTTTAGTGTAAAACACGTCTTAACTGTTTTTAGCCTAATAACTTGTAATTTTATCCTAAGTAATACACACACAAACAACATACACTTACACACACGTATAGAATATCATTGTTGCAAAAATCGTCATTCATATTTAAAATATTATAAAAATATCTATCACGTTAATGTGTTATTTCTATATTTCCCTATCTTACTATTATTACGTAATGGGTATTGCAAGGACAACTTTGTATGTGTCACTTTACAATGGCGCCTTTGACTGCTTATCTCCAAAATACTTGAAGTATACGCGGCAAAACTACACAGTTTAGAATTGGATTATTGAAAAACGATTTTGATATTGTCGCAATTGCAGAAACATGGCTTTTAGACGGAGTTTTTGATGGTGAAGTGTCGGACGAGCAATATGACGTGCATAGGTGCGATAGAGATGAGGCTGCCACGGACTTAGTTAAGGGCGGCGGCGTCATGCTGCTCACGCGCCGCAGACTTGGTGCGATCGGTCACCTACGTCCTTCCGCCTCGGAATCCTTATACGAACTGGTTCACGTGACTATTCCGTCCCGTTCATTACATTAAATGGTACGAGATCAGCTAATGATGCGCAACTAGATCACTTTACTGGCTATTTATGCGAATTGTCATCGCAATACCCGGATGATTTAATCCTTTTATTAGGTGATTTAAATCTCAGAACAGTGGCGTGGTCAAAAGATAATGTAAATGAATGTATGATTCCTGAGGGTGAATATTCTGGATCTATACAAACATTCCTAGATACAATTACCGAACTTGGCCTTCAACAGTATAATCCCTTCCCCAACGGCTATAATAATTTCCTTGATCTAGTGCTAGGTAACATTTTTGTACAGGTTGATGTGTCTAACTCTCCGATAGTAAAGGAAGACAGACCAAATCATTTCGCTTTTGAGTTGTCTGCCTGAACTAGCGCTTCACCCCTTGCAGACAAAACGGCGCAAAATCTTTGCTTACAAAAAGGGTAATTTTAATGAAATAATTGCATGCCTGAACGATGTGAACTGGGAAGTTTCGCTTAGCGGGGGATCCATTGATGATGCTTTAGACTTTCTTTACAACAAGCTCAACGAAGCTATTGAAAAATTTGTTACATCTTACTATACTACTCCTAGTAATTATCCTGTGTGGTACAACAAATGCCTAATTAATGTAATAAATGAGAAACTTATGTACCACAATCGCTGGAAAAGGTATTCAAACCCTAGAGACTATGATGTATTTAAATTGTTAAGAACTCGCCAAAAAAACATGCAGGTGTCTTTATGGTTAAAGTATGTTGATAGATGCGAAAACTCTCTGATAAAGAACCCCAAGGCTTTCTGGGCTTATAACAAAAGGTTGAAAGGGGACATGAATGTACCCTCTCAGGTAAGCTACGGTACGACTGTGGCCACTAATCCTAATGATGTTTGCAACAGCTTCTTGAATTATTTTCTATACGTTTATAGAAAACCTAGCGTTAGTTCAACTACCCCTTCAAGTTTTCAGGTCAAGAATGACGCGTCATCATTGAGTAGTATATGTTTGAATAGAGGATTAATTCTAGCATATCTTAAGAAGATAGATTCCAATAAGGGGCCTGGGAGTGACAGCATTCCACCATTATTTGCCAAAAGAGGCGCGGCGGCTCTTGCATATCCGCTTTTTATTTTATTTAGAAGATCTTTGATGGAAGGCTACTTCCCAAGGATATGGAAAGAGGCTTTGATCATTCCCATACATAAGGGTGGATCCCGATCAAAAAGTTGAACAGTACAGACCTGTTTCAATTTTATTAGTTTTTAGTAAACTTTTTGAAAAAGTTATCTTTGACCAATTGTACCCGTATGTATCACCATTCATTCCTACAGTTCAGCACGGATTTGTGCGCCGTCGATCAGTAGTCACGAATTTGGCTGTTTTTACGGATGATGTATTGAAAATGATGGATTCCGGAAAGCAGGTAGATGTAGTGTACACTGACTACTCTAAATGTTTTGATCGCTTGGACCATATTACACTGCTAAATAAATTGGTGTCGCTTGGGATTCATGGGGACCTATTGAGATGGATAACCTCATACCTAGAAAACTGAAGCCAGACTGTCAGGATAGGAACGTACTACTCGGATAAGGGTTTGATAACATCCGGTGTGCCGCAGGGATCGCACCTAGGCCCTCTTTTCTTTAATATATATGTGTCAGATATTGGTAAATGTTTTCAGCATGCTCAATTCACCATGTATGCAGATGACAAAAAAGTATACTTGCCAGTTAAATCGATTGATGACTGTGAAGACTTCAAGAGGATTTATCTAGACTGGAAAATTATTGTGTCGACAATATGCTCGACATCAACGTCAATAAATGCCAAGTAATCACTTACTCAAGAAGTTTATCAAATATACACAACAATTACAAAATTTTCAATACTGACATTTTGAGAGTATCTTGCATTAGGGATCTTGGTGTTATATTAGACGAAAAGTTAACATTCATTAGTCATTATGAGCATGCTGTACAAAAGGCGTATAAGATGTTAGGTTTTCTAATAAGGTCTACAAAACCCTTCAAACGCATCAATTCATTGTTGGTATTGTATTATGCTTACGTGAGGAGTGTACTTGAATTCGCATCTCAAGTCTGGTCTCCTAATTATGCTGTGCACGCTAACAGGTTTGAATCAATACAAAGTAAATTTATATCTATGGTTCAGAGGCGTGGGCTTATGAAGATAAGTTCACCCGAAAACCCTCCAAATATGAACCTATTACACCTTAAAAAACGTAGAATAATAGCAGATATCACATTCATTTACGATTTGATCAATAATGTAGTTGACTGTCCAGCGTTGGTCGCGCGAGTAGGGCTACGCACACCCGCAGTTTGCACTCGTCATGCACGGTTGTTCTATGAACCTCGTGTAAGTACTAATTACGGTAAGAACTCCGTCATGAATAGATGTCTACATGAATCTAATTTATATTGCACAGAGCTTGACATGTTTCATATGAACCGGAGTTTGTTCCGAGGGAAATTAATTGAAACTATAAATAATTTCGATTGTGACGCTAATTCGTAACAATGATAATCTTCTATCAACCATCACAAACACTTTGCATCTACCTACACAGGCACACACACACACACTCACACACACACACACGCATACACATTATATTCATACAACTTAGCAAAATAGGCTTAAACTTTTTTGTTTTATTGTAATTTTTACTTGTTTACATAACTACTACTTACTCTTTACTTTTGATTTTTTTTTCTTTCTTGTAATTTTGCCCAAAGTCCAAATAATTTATATTTTAATCTGTAAGAATCTCTTAATCTGGCTTGTTAATGTATTAATACTCTTTTAATGAACTCTGTATATGCTGTGAGATTTTTCTATGAATAAAATAAATAAATAAATAAATATCAAAACCTCACTACCTAAGTTAATAACTTTCAAATGGGCTTGGTTTGATTTAATGACTGCCTCCGGGATGCAATAAGAAATATTGCCTAATTCAAACATAACAGGGTTTGTTAAAAGTGTGATCTTCTTCATTATTGCAATCTATGTAAACTTCTACAAACATACTGCAAGTTCGAGTACTGTCACATTGTTTTTTAGTTGAACTGAATATTTGGTAATACAATCAATTGAACCTAATTGAACATCGGATAAAACATTTACTAATTTATCAGTAGTAGTGAAATTTACGGATGTCTCTGTTGTTATCATGCTGATATTTTTCTTATTTATCATTAGCTTTCCAATAAACAGATCAATATCTGCTAAGCCCAAGTCAGTAAATTCTACATTGCCTTGTAATTTCATATTATCAATTTCCACTGTTATTTTACTAGCACCAAGTGATCTGGAACGGCCACCTCCAAAACCTTTCATTGTCACATCAGACGGTTGTAATTCAAGCTGTAATTTTTGGGCTGCTGGTAATGTTAATACATTGATTTTACTTCCTGTGGCTATGTATGCATTTAACTGACAGTTGTTTACACGCACTTCTCGTTTATAAGTATCTAAATATATATCATAGGTAGATAGCAAAGAAGTCACCCACCTGTTTTGATCGCTGGCGAAAAGAACCTGGAGCAAACCAGCAGGTAGCCGCAGTGTGTCCCACACGCTTGCAGGACTCACATACTTGTTGCTGCCGGCAGTTCCTAGCTTCATGTTCAGAACGGCGGCATACATAGCAGACCTTTGGTAGTAGTTGCCTTTGAGCAACAGCTGTTGTACTCGCTGAATAGGTAGGACCTCTCCTCCAAGTCGATTTGCCTGATGCTGCCTCTACTCT
Source organism: Scrobipalpa costella (assembly GCA_949820665.1). Taxonomy (NCBI): domain Eukaryota; kingdom Metazoa; phylum Arthropoda; class Insecta; order Lepidoptera; family Gelechiidae; genus Scrobipalpa; species Scrobipalpa costella. Next base: position 25,951,040 of record OX463298.1, read on the forward strand.
TTTGAAATTCTCCATTGAAGACAAATTACCATAGTATAGCTCCTCTGGTGTTCGACATTTAAAAGCCTTTGCATTAGTCCTCAGTTCTGTAGGAAGGCTTCTTATGATGCAGGAATTAGCTCGTACACCGTGGATACCACATTTCTTTAAAAGTGATAGTTGGGAGTGATAATACTTTGTCATTGTCTCATTCTCTTGTTTATTCCTGGCTAACATAAGCGCAAGGCTGTCAAAAAAAATATCGTCCCTCTCGCCTGACGATTCACTGGTACGTCTATGTTTATTTCGGCCGCATCCCAAACCACCAATATAAGGCCCCGAAGGCGTCGACATTTTGGTGGGCTATTTTTGGTTTCACTACACACTTCTGACGTGTAAAAGACTATTGATCTTTAAGAAGAACTGATTAATAAAACTTCTTTCACGTTTTACACACTGAGTCGGTTTATTTATTAACTTCACAATGTTTTTTATCACCAAAACATGAAAACAAGCTTTCGCTCCAACACTGAACTTTTTTAATTAGCCTGAAGTTTGACAAGCGTCTTTAACAGTTAAATACTTTAATAATAGAATTTATAGTTTAACTTCTTTAGAAATCTTAAGTCTTTGTTAAATATAAATTAAATATTAGTGAACTAATCATGTTGAAGAACATCATAAAAATATTATAAAATAAAATAAGAGGCAATCAAATTGTTCTCTAAGTTTTACATCCGGCGAGTGGCGCTAGTGGCGGGGGCAGGAGACGGTAAGATATATTTAGTCAATCCTTGAATCTACGTTCAAACATCAGGATTCACTACCGGCTTTAGGCAAACCCGGAAATTTCAACCTTTCTTTGACTATGTGAAATGTGTTACTGAATGTTCCAAATAATGTAAGTACCTGCTGTAAAATTATTCCAAACAAGTAACACATTTTACTTTTTTAGTAGGTAAATAATAATAATATTTATTTATTCAGGCAATAAACCCACAACACAATATAACATACAAAATAAATTGACACAATTTAATTTCATTGTTTTTATTTAAAACTTCTTTAATGTTTATAATAAAAATGAGATGTAAGTATCTCATATTCGTTTAAGTCCACAAAATTTTAGACACCCTGCTATATTATGGCTACTCTTACTTTGCAACTCAAAACTGCAACAAATAAAAAAATAATGAAGGTGGCATCACTGAAAAATTTGCGAAATACAGATTTTATTAATTGAAAACTTTATATTTTCTATAGAATAATATATGTTTTAATATTGATAATAATAGGTAGTACGCATCATTTATGTTAAATGATAGCAGATATCCAATCCAAGCGGGAACTGAAAATAGTTCTATGTACTAGTTTGACTCCGTGAGAAGAAGATTAAAGTAGGTTCTGCTGCTTTTTATCCGTCTATGTAACTTTATAATATTACCTAACATAATCTTTAAATTTTCAAATGAATGTAGATTGATTACGGAACTTTATTTAAATATTTATTTTCGATGCAATTGTACAAACCAACAAACAGTAGATTCAACTAGACAAGATGTCATTCATCAGAAGGCACTATGGACACAAAGAATATCTCGAAATAGGTCCATAGCTTCACATCCCGTCTCTTTTTTATAGGCCTATGCTAAGCCTATGAGAATACTAAGCTCCCTTATGTGTGGCTTGAACAGCGGCTTCGTCAGGAAGTCAACGAGTTGCTTCGTCGCTTCTATCTTCAGAACCTTGAGGATTCCTGCTTGCAAACATTCACGCGCGAAAAAATGCCTTATTTGTATGTGCTTCGTCCTCTGGTGTCATTTGTACGGAGGGTCATAGGCTAAGCGTATTGCGGATTCACTGTCCAGGTGAAGTTCTGAGTCAACATCTCCAGTTATAATAAACTTCAGTATTTTCTTCAGCCATATGACTTCTCTGGCCGTTTCATTTGCAGCCATTATCTCGGCTTCTGTGGAAGAGATTGCTACTGTCGTTTGCCTCTTGCTCTGCCAGGCGATTGCTCCTCCTGAATATAGGCAGACCATTCCAGAAGTGAACCGTCCTGTAGAAGAGTCTCCTCCATGGTCTGCGTCACTGTATCTATAAAGACATTTTGACGCAGTGGAATTTCGATATGTAATCCCGTGATCAATGGTGCCTTTGATGTAGCGTAAGATACTCTTCACTCTCGCCACATCCTCAGGTATGGGATTGTCTAATGTTCTTGAGACAACACTAACTGCGTCGGCTATGTCCGGTCTTGTTTCAACAGGTAAATAAGAAAGAGCACCATCAACTTGTCTATATGGAAAAGGAGTTGGCTCCCGTTCATTCTCTTGTAGCGTAGTATCTTTGATTATTAGGGTCACAGCAGCTTTACAATTCTACATGTTGAACCTCTCTAGTAGACGCTTGGCATAACCCTTTTGGTCAATCTTTATTGACTCATCAGACTTTCTGTCAATTTCGATTCCCAAAAAGTTTGATGCAGATTTCATCGTGATTTTAAATCGTTTGTCAATTCATATAAATATCTCTCCTTTTCTTTCGGGTTCGCTGAGGCTATCAACCCATCGTCAACATACAACGCTAGGATCAGCTTCTTATCTTTGCTATATATTCGGCAATGCAGTGATTCCAACACCGAGGAGCTTGTTTCAAACCATACAGGCTCCTCGTTAGCTTGCATACCTTACCTAAAGCATCAGTATACCCTTCAGGGGGCTTCATGTGTATTTCCTCATTTAAACTTCCATAGAGGAACGCAGTCGAAACATCGAATCGGGACATAGTTAAATTCTCTTGTGCAGCGACACTTAAAACTGCTCTTATCGTGCTCGTCTTCGCTACAGGACTAAACGTCTCATACTTCTTCTGCGAGTAACCTTTTATTACCAAACGAGCTTTATATTTATCAACCGTGCCATCAGGATTGATTTTTATCTTTATATATGATATGTGTATATATGTGTATATATATGTAGATCCAGTTGCATGGAATTTCTCCCTTTAGATAGATCCATCATATAAGTTTGGTTTTCTCTAAGAGAGTTAATTTCGCTTCCCATAGCTTTAAGTCATTTCTCTACTTCGACACTTTCAATCGCTTGCTTGAATGTGGTCGGGTGGTCGGTTCTGACATGGGTTCATCAGATACGAACAGTGTGTGACAGACGTTACAGACTAAATCACGGTACCGGGTTGAGTTATTAGAATCATTCAACCCTCGTTCTCTATTTCACCCATAGGGATTGGGGTATCATCATCCTCATACCCATCATAAAAAAACTCATTTCCAACTTGAAACCCTTGTGGTATGTCATCGTCTTCATAATTTACAGAAACATCTTCAAAATTAGCGTCTTCAATATTTGCTTCATTGTCTCTGATCTGTAAGTTCTGTAAACCTTGGTCTATTTCTTCTGTTACAGTACTTTTATTATTAAGAACTTCTTCGTCACTGACTACTTCCGCTTCGTCATTAACTACTGGTTCATCATTACTAACTGAAGTTTCTCCACCACAACAAAGTCTTGTCTAGATCCATACTGGAATCCCAAAAACTCTACATTGAATTTAGTGTTCTGGCAACTATTTTCAGAATTTTTCGGATTGACTTTTTCTCAGGCTCTAATTTGGTAGACCTTGTCTTGGTCTCTCCCAAATCTAGTGCTTCTCTGAGTAAGGAATATTCTTCGAAAGTGACGTCTCGCGATCAATCAATTTGTGATGTTCTGCATTCCAAATGCGATATCCCTCATCGCCGTCGTATCCTACTAGGATACCTTTCTGAGCCTTTTTGTCGATCTTTCTCCTTTTCTTCTTTGGAACGTGAGGCATTTGATTCCATACATACATAATATAATCACGCCTTTATCCCTAATGGGGTAGGCAGAGCGTAAACGACCTAAACAAAGGTCGTTCCGCCACGTCTGACAAATTTTGAGGGTTATTTAAGATAGATTTGTAGGTATATTGCTTAGTGACAGGTGGTCAGCCCATCGCCTAAATTACAATATACTGAAACCCTCGGATCCCTTAGCTGGTTTTTACAGCATGCCCGGGAGGAAATGCAGCTGGCACATTCTATGTTTTTCTCTCGCTCCCAGGCCAGCATGGAAGGATTCCAACTATACGCAAATGCTTTATTCTTGGCTTCTTGCCATGCCATGATTCAAACGTTGATTTCCCATCAGGGCCTGGTCCCATTCTGTTCAGGATATACACTGACGTCAGAATCAATTCACCCCATAAGCCCGCTGGCATCTTTACATGGGCCTACATCATGGCTCTTGCCATCTCCAACAACCGTTCTGTTCTCTCGCTCAGTAGGAATTTGTTGTGGGGTGTAAGGCATCGTCAACCTGTGTACGATACCTTCTCTTTGCAGTATGCATCGAGCTTAAGAGTTATCGAATTCACCTCTATTATCACTCAAAATCTCTTTCACTTTTACACCGGCTGCCTTAACTTCAGCTAGCATCAGTCACAGCCTTTGATGAACTTCCGACTTTTCACGCATTACACATACCCAGCGGTATCCAGTATAGACGTCTTTACATAGCACGAAGTATCTATTTTTCGCATGAAAATACGGGAAAGGTCCGCAAACGTCAGTGCAGATAAGCTCTCCAGCTCGGGTTGCCTTCTCTCTGGTTCCGATTTCAGTCGATGAGATTTACCATAGATACAACCTTCGCATAGTTCTTTACTAATGTCTGTTTTTATTTTCAGTGCCTTTTTCAACAAGTTATTTATATGTGCTTTATTTTGATGTCCAAAGCGCTCGTGTTATAACTGACCTGACGTTGATAACTGGTTTATTTCTGCAGGCTTTAAGACGCTCCCCTGTCTCAATGACCTTGAGCGTTTTGCTTACCTGACACCCCACCCACCCATTCTTTCCCCTGATGTTTGTTATGTAAAGTTGAATCAACTTGGCCATCTATCGGATTTAGCTTGTACTACTACAACACGCGATGGGTTCTAGTTTGTGATCATCTCCTTTACCACCGGGTATATTTTTGAACCATGTAATCCATAAAAGACTTTATAATTAAAAATGCAAAAATTACGGGTGTTCTCTTGGTGTTCTACTCATTAAACTAAACAACTTTTCCTAGAATACATACAACTGTCGAAATAATATGAAAAAATTACAAATGTGTCGATATATACTACTACACTACTGATACTAATTAATTTGTACATATTCAATTTTCCAAATTATAATTTTATATAATATTAATTTAATATTATTAAATAATTATTTATAATAATATTAAATAATTATTTTATATTTTATTCGAAATGTTGTACAGTTTCGTGAGTAGAAAACACCGTTATCATTATTTACACTTTATTCAAAATGATCCTATAAAATACTCCAAGAGCCTGCGAACATTTTAAAGAATTAAATTATTATGTTATTGAAATACAGCAAGAGTTTTTATTCACTAAGGAATTTTTAAGGGCTTGTTATTGTTGGTGAGATTATGAAACTGTTTTTTTTGGAACGTAAGGTGAAAAAAATGGACTTGCCACGATAGTTTTTTTTTTCTTCATATTTTGACCAATGTTCAATCGAGAAAGTTGATCAGTTTCATTGTCTAAACAAGTTCTTAAAATTTCTTAGGTAAATGATATGCCTCGGTTTTTTATATATGTTCTTCTTCTGTCGAGTGGGTATCAAATCTATCGACCCCATGAACCCTATGTATGTAAATGTACCGGGTGTAAGGGACAGCGTTCCGCAAACTGATAGAGGTTTCCCAGTCAACGCCCATACTACTTTTACCCCTTTACCAGCAGTTTTTTTAAAAATACCTACGTTTCCGTCATTGTTACATCTGGTTTGCTATTAAGTAAGATTTGAAAATTGTATATGATGTAATAGACCTTGTATTTACGCGGAAATTAATTACACCAAGTTTAAACCTGTTTAAAAGATATAACAAATTGAATTTTGAGATGCTGTCCGGAGCAAAATGACTATGTAAAGCAATTTGCTAAAATCTTACTATAATAAATACTTTTCACTTATAATATACCCGGGCTCAAAAAGCACCAAATTACAAAAAAAAAATGAAAAAAAAACTAAATTAAACCGACAACTTCTTTTCGATTTTATTTGAAATTAATATTTTTAGATGGCTGGTAGAGGGCTCAATATCTGTATATTTTTAAAATTTAATTATGTATTTAAAATCATGAGAAACCACAACATTTCATACCTCTTGGGTAAGTGAATTCTAATAAATAAAATTCTAATAAAATTGCTCTTTTGGTATGTTGTATGGGTCTACCTAGACTTTCATCTCCTGAAAGAATTTGCGGGCCGCTGTCTCTTACGCCCGTCATGTATAAAATATGCAATCTTCAATTATTAGGCATTACATGGCTGTGAAATCTAGCCTAGCTATGTATTATTTTAGATTATAATCTATAGCCAGTCATTAGTATATATCTGATGTAAATATATTCATTAAAGAATTAAGTATGTAGGTCAATTTATTTTAAAATCTAACAGAAGTTAAAAGATTTAATATTATTATTAGGTTTTTGGTGTCTTAACTCTGGTCTTCTGCAATAATGAATGACCTAATATTGCGATATATTTTGTAAAGGTTGTATTAAAAGGCGATTAAAATTTGGAAAGATATAATGAAGTACAGAAATATAATCTCTTGAAACTCTCGAACACTGGTTTTTACAGCAAGCCCGGGAGGAAATTAAGCTGGCACATCCTATGTTTTTCTCTTGCTCCCAGGCCAGCATAGAAGAAATGATTCTTAAACTATATGACTAGAAATATATAAATCTACTAAAAATAATAGCTTAGAAGGTATACGAGTAATAGTAATAAAGGTCATCAATTATGTTATATGAAGTTTTGATAAATTGATGATTCTTCTACTGATGTGTGTCGCATTGTGTAGTTTTTCTTCTTTTGTACTAATGGATAACTGAAACAGAAAACAAAAATTATAGTGATGGTAAAAAGAACATAAAAAATATATAATCTAATGTACAAATTCCTGCCTACCCCCAAAGACAGGTGGCGTGATAATTTGTATCGTAACTTTGAGCTTAAGTAATGTTCAGTCGAACAAAAAAAATTTCATCAAAATCGGTTAAAAACGACTGAAATTCAATTTTCTACCTACCTCGTAAGTCGTGTCGTGAGGCGTGATTTTTTGTATCGTAACTTTCAATTTAAATATTACTCAGTCGAAATAAAAAAGTTCCATAAAATCGGTTACGAAACAGCAAAATTTCAATTTCCTGCCTACCCCCTAAGTCTAGTAACGTGATTTTAGGGATCCTAAGTTGCAACCCGGGTAACACACAGTTGAATAAAAAAAGTCCCATCGAAATCGGAACAGTAGTTTTGGCGTGATGTGGTAACATACAGACAGACAGAATGACAGACAGACAGACAAAAATTCTTAAAAAAATCGTTTTGATCTTTATATCGTTAATAATGCCTGCTGAAATTATTTTTTGTAAATATATTCAATGTACAGACACGACCCTTCTAGAGATTTATTATAAATGTATAGATAACCCTGAAAACTTTGTCAGTCGTGGCGGAACGACCTTTGTTTAGGTCGTTTACGCTCTGCCTACCCCATTAGGTATAAAGGCGTGATCATATGTATGTATGTATAATTTTGATAACGACTTTATTTGGATATGTAGTATATTACTGTTCTTAAAATAGTTTGAGCTCTTGGACTATAATTAAACTTGCAAGTGCTGTAAATGTAAATTCAAAATTTACATGTCTTAATTCTTCTTTGCTTGACTAGGGGCGTTAAAAAAACATATAATCTTCCAGCTGCTTCTTTTCCCGGGCATACTGTAGTCAGTAGAGGCATGGAGTAATATAATATACTTATTTCGAAAAGGGAAACAAAGTTGTGGAATACCGTTATAATCACACAGTTCACATAAACCAAAGCTGTAAGTTTATTTTCACTTACTTTTGTTGGTCCGACGACGTAATGCTTTGAACTATTGTGATTCAAGATATTTGTGCAGAAATTTAGTTTTTAACATTTTGTTGATGGTTACTGAAAAAAAAATCAATTAAAAATTAATGAGAAAAATAATACAAATTATAAAAAAATAAATAAAAACTTGATTAGAATCGAACATTGGTTAGGATCGATCTCGTACTACTTCGATTGAAAGGCACTAGCACTGCCACCGCACTAATGTGGCTGATAGTTTGTGTGGCGAAATTATCCACCGGTTTGTAGACAATATGCAATCTTTACGCTGTCAGATAGAATAAAACATTCCGTTCAAACAGCTATCAATATTTTTAGAGAACCAAGATATTTTTGTTATTCCCTAAAAAAAATGCTGAACTATTTGCTACATTCTACAGTAGCTGACTAATAAAATAGTAGTAAAATAAAACAAAATAATATTATGTTGAAGTAAATACTTACTGTTTTTTCATATTTTATAAGAATTTTAGAGAAACTCATCAATAATAATCAGTAGATAAAGAATAATTCGCACTAATATTAAACAATGAATATTAAAAGTCTTAAACACAAAATGTCCAAACAGAACTTACGAAAACTATTTTTGCGTGACAAGAGCGATGCGGGTTCCCCTCGCGAAGGCCGTGGGCCGTCTGCCGCCCGTCGCCCGCGCACGGACCCGCCCTTTGCGAACCTCCCAGAAATCAGATTTTATTTTTTTTCTCCAAAACTAATAATCAAAATAAAAAAAACTAGCAGATCACATTTTAGTCTTTATGATTTATAACGTTCAAAATAATTATCATAAATGCAAGTCGTAAATTAAAAAAGTTTAGTCAATGTTTTAGACACGGAAAGAGGGCCAGAAGAATTCGTATTTCTCATTAATTACTCAATATTTTTAAATAATCTTAAGAGTGTAATGAAGAGCTGAGACCAACCTACAACATATAATTATTTCATATTTTTTTACGTAACGATAAGGGGCTCTCGTGATATTTCGGTCGCTTGCAAGGCCTATAAAGTATACTTTATCGTTACATAAAAAATATAAAATAATTATATGTTGTAGATTGGTCTCAGCTCTTCATTACACTCTTAAGATTATTTAAAAATATTGAGTAATTAATGAGAAATACGAATTCTTCTGGCCCTCTTTCCGTGTCTAAAACATTCACTAAACTTTTATTATTTACTTGCACTTAACGACTTGCATTTATGATAATTATTTTGAACGTTATAAATCATAAACACTAAAATGTGATCTGCTTGCTTTTTTATTTCGATTATTAGTTTTGGAGAAAAAAAATAAAATCTGATTTCTGGGAGGTTCGCAAAGGGCGGGTCCGTGCGCGGGCGACGGGCGGCAGACGGCCCACGGCCTTCGCGAGGGGAACCCGTGTCGCTCTTGTCAGGCAAAAATAGTTTTCGTAAGTTATGTTTGGACATTTTGTGTTTAAGACTTTTAATATTCATTGTTTAATATTAGTGCGAATTATTCTTTATCTACTGATTATTTTTGATGAGTTTCTCTAAAATTCTTAGAAAATATAAAAAAACAGTAAGTATTTACTTCAACATAATATTATTTTGTTTTATTTTACTACTATTTTATTAGTCAGCTACTGTAGAATGTAGCAAATGGTTCAGCAATGTTTTTTTAGGAAATAACAAAAATATCTTGGTTCTCTAAAAATATTGATAGCTGTTTGATTGGAATGTTTTATTCTATCTGACAGCGTAAAGATTGCATATTGTCTACAAACCAATGCATAATTTCGCCACACAAAGTGTCAGCCACATTAGTGCGGTGGCAGCGCTAGAGGCTTTCAATCGCAGTAGTACGAGATCGATCCTTACCAATATTCGATTCTAATTAACTTTTTTGAATTTTTATTTAATTTGTATTATTTTTCTCATAAATTTTTAATTGTTTTTTTTTCCAGCAGCCATTAACAAAATGTTAAGAACGAAAATTCTGCACAAATATCTTGAATCACAAGAGTTCATAGCATTACGTCGTCGGACCAACAAAAGTAAGTGAAAATAAACTTACAGCTTTCATTTAGTTTACAAACTTTGTGATTATAACGGTATTCCACAACCTTGTTTCCCTTTTCGGAGTAAGTATATTATATTACTCCATGTCTCTACTGACTACAGTATGCCCGGGAAAAGAAGCAGCTGGAAGATTCTATGTTTTTCTATCGCCCCTAATCTAGCAAAGAAGAATTAAGACATGTTAATTTAGAATTTACATTTACAGCACTTGTAAGTTTAATTATAGTCCAAGAGCTCAAACTATTTTAAGAACAGGAATAAACTACATATCCAAATAAAGGCGTTATCAAAATTATACATACATACATATGATCACGCCTTTATACCTGATGGGGTAGGCAGAGCGTAAACGACCTAAACAAAGGTCGTTCCGCCACGACTGACAAAGTTTTGAGGGTTATCTATACATATAATTAATCTCTAGAAGGATCGTGTCTATACATTGAATATATTTACAAAAAATAATTGCAGCAGGCGTTATTAACGATATAAAGATCAGAAAGTTTTTTTTTTGTCTGTCTGTCTGTCATTCTGTCTGTCTGTCTGTATGTTACCACATCACAACAAAACTACTGATCCGATTTCGATGGGACTTTTTTATTCATCTGTGTGTTACCCGAGTTGCAACTTAGGATACCTAAAATCACGCTACTAGACTTAGGGGGTAGGCAGGAAATTGAAATTTGGTTTGTTCTTAACCGATTTAATGGAACTTTTTTAATTCGACTGAACAATATTTAAAATTAAAGTTACCTTTAATTAATTAGTTACCTTTAATTTTCTACCTACCTCGTAAGTCTTGAGGCGTGATTTGTTGTATCGTAACTTTAATTTTAAAGGTTGCTCAGTCGAATAAAAAAGTTCCATAAGAATCGGTTAAGAAACAGCCAAATTTAAATTTCCTGCCTACCCTCTAAGTCTATTAGCGTGATTTTAGATATCCTAAGTTTCCCTTCTGGGTTGCAGAGATGAGATGGCAGTCGCTCTGTGTAAAAACCAGTACCCTCGTTCGATCCCCTAGATTAGGTAGCCGACCCCGTGATATACGGGATAGGGCTACGGAGATGATGATGTATGTCACAGCTCATCGCCTAAATTATAATATACTGAAGTCCGAGGATCCCTTAGCTGGTTTTTACAGCATGCCAGGGACGAAATGCAGCTAGCACATTCTATGTTTTTCTCTCGCTCTCAGGCCAGCATGGAAGATCAAAATTATCCATACGAAATAATCAGTAGATTATATATTTATTATGTTCTTTTTACCATCACTATAATATTTGTTTTCTGTTTCAGTTATCCATTAGTACAAAAGAAGAAAAACTACACAATGCGACACACATCAGTAGAAGAATCATAAATTTATCAAAACTTCATATTTAATTGATGACCTTTATTACTATTACTCGTATACCTTCTAAGCTATTATTTTTAGTAGATTTATTTATTTCTAGTCATATAGTTTAAGAATCATTTCTTCTATGCTGGCCGGGGAGCAAGAGAAAAACATAGGATGTGCCAGCTGAATTTCCTCCCGGGCTTGCTGTAAAAACCAGTGTTCGAGAGTTTCAGTATATTGTAATTTAGGCAATGGGCTGACGTATTGTCACTACAGAAATATACCTACAAATCTATCTTAAATAACCCTCAGAACTTAATCAGACGTGGCGGAACGACCTTTGTTTACGTCGTTTACGCTCTGCCTACCCCACTGTGGATAAAGGCGTGATTATATGTATGTATGATTTGAACTTCAAGAGATTATATTTCTGTACTTCATTATATCTTTCCAAATTTTAATCGCCTTTTAATACTACCTTTACAAAATGTCATTCCTTATAGCAGAAGACCAGAGTTAAGACACAAAAAACCTAATAATAATAATCTTTTACCTTCTGTTAGATTTTAAAATAAATTGACCTACATACTTAATTATTTAATGAATATATTTACATAAGATACATACTAATGACTGGCTATAGATTATAATCTAAAATAATACATAGCTAGGCTAGATTTTACAGCCATGTAATGCCTAATAATTGAAAATTGCATATTTTATACATAACGGGCGTAATAGACAGCGGCCTGCAAATTCTTTCAGGAGATGAAAGTCTAGGTAGACCCATACAACATTAGAATTCACTTACCCAAGAGGTATGAAATGTTGTGGTTTCTCATGATTTTAAATACAGAATTAAATTTTAAAAATATACAGATCTTGAGCCCTCTACAAGCCATCTAAAAATATTAATTTCATATAAAATCGAAAAAAAAGTCGTCGGTTTAATTTAGTTTTTTTTCTTTTGTTATTGTAATTTGGTGATTTTTTTGAGCCCGGGTATATTATAAGTGAAAAGTATTTATTATAGTAAGATTTTAGCAAATTGCTTCACATTGTCATTTTGCTCCGGACAGCATCTCAAAATTATATTTGTTTTATCTCTTAAACAGGTTTAAACTTGCTGTAATTAATTTACGCGTAAATACAAGGTCTGTTACATCATATACAGCAATACAATTTTCAAATCTTACTTAATAGCAAACCAGATGTAACAATGACGGAAACGTAGGTATTTAAAAAAAAAACTGCTGGTAAAGGGGTAAAAGTAGTATGGGCGTTGACTGCGGAACCTCTATCAGTTTGCGGGACGCTGTCCCTTACACCCGGTACATTTACATACATAGGGTTCATGGGGTCGATAGACTCGATACCCACTTGACAGAAGAAGAACATACATAAAAACCGAGGTATATCATTTACCTAAGAAATTTTAAGGACTTGTTTAGACAATGAAACTGAACAATTTTCTCGATGGAATATAGGTCAAAATATGAAAAAAAAATCTATCGTGTCTAGTAAATTTTTTTCACCTTACGTTCCAAAAAAACAAACAGTTTCATAATCTCACCAACAATAACAAGCCCTTAAAAATTCCTTAGTGAATAAAAATTCTTGCTGTATTTCAATAAAACATAATAATTTAATTCTTTAAAATGTTCGCAAGCTCTTGGACTATTTTATAGGATCATTTTGAATAAAGTGTAAATAATGATAACGGTGTGTTCTACTCATGAAACTGTACAAATTTTTCGAATAAAATATAAAATAATAATTTAATATTATTATAAATAATTATTCAATATTATATAAAATAATAATTTGGAAAATTGAATATGTACATAATAAATTAGAATCAGTAGTGTGATAGTATATATCGACACATTTGTATTTTTTTTCATATTATTTCGACAGTTGTGTGTTTTCTAGGAAAAGTTGTTTAGTTTAATGAGTAGAACACCAAGAGAACACCCGTAATATTTGCATTTTTAATTATAAAGTATTTTATGGATCACATGGTTCAAAAATATACCCGGTGGTAAAGAAGATGATCACAAACTAGAACCCATCGCGTGTTGTAGTAGTACAAGCTAAATCCGATAGATGGCCAAGTTTATTCTCCTTTACGTAACAAACATCAGGGGAAAGAACGGGTGGGTGGGGTGTCAGGTAAGCAAAACGCTCAAGGTCATTGAGACATGGGAGCGTCTTAAGCATCTCATGTCTAGCCGATAGAGATCGCCATGCTTTACTCTCTTTCCAGTGAGTGTTATCTCGCCGGTGACCTTGAAGTTGTAAGTCGTTCTAGTGGATTCAAATTACTATCTTCAAGTGCATCGTGTACCGCAAGGATTGAGAAAAGATTTTTGCTTATGGTGGGTACGTACCAAACATCCTTTAATATGATTTGATGTACCACATCATCTACTTGTGACTGTGATCTAAGGGTATAAATCCCCACTGCTTGGATTTCGTTACCATTAGCTCCTCGTACTGTGTGCTTGCTCTTAAAATGGCTAAATTCCACATAAAAATCGTCTGTATTTGTTACATGGCTGGTTGCTCCATTGTCCACGTAAAAAATATGAGCTACATTATTGATAACGGTCATAGATATCATGTTGACAGTCTTTGTGTCCTTCTCCGACTTCTTCGGCCTTCCATCACTGATCCATTTCTCACATTGTCTAACAAAGTGACAGAGTCTTGCACAGTAATTGCACTTTTTCTTGTTCTTTTCTTTTTCTTGCTTTCTTCTTTATTTACAGCATTAATTTCCTTCTTTCCTGTCTTTACCCATAATGCTTCGGCACAGCTGCTGCCTGCATCGTTTTCCTATTTTACTTTCGCAAGAATCTGTTCATGGGAGCACAGCTGTACGGTGAGGTTCTCCACTGTGCGCTCGTTCTTTGTCATCAACAGCCAGCTTGACTCAAACGTCATGTATTCCGACGGTAACGAGTTCAGAATTTTGTAGAGTAAAAGAATGTCTGGCATATAATTCTGTAGGTTCAGAACTCTATGTGAATCGTGTCATAAACACTTCAGCGTTGAAATATGAGTCACCATGTCATGCGCAGCATCTCTCTAGTAAGAGAAGAAAGCCTTGCACATCGTGTACCTTTTGTCCACGGTGCAGCCTTCATAAAGCCTGTGTAGCTCATCCCACATACCCTTGGAATACATAAAAGGCATAATTTTCTCGAGTATGTCCAGTGCCGGTTTTAACACTACCAGCGCCCTGGGCGAGATTTCTACGGCGCCCCCTAACTGCAATCCAAATCCATAAGAAAAAGGGTAAAGATAAAATAACTATTATTCAAATGAAATAATTATTTATTATAAAATAACTGTTAATTACAAAAAGTCTAACAAAATTTTACTTTTCTGGCTTTTCGGTCCGCAAACTGTTTTATAAGGTTATCGAAGTCAATGTTTTCCGCAATTTCATTTTCGATTGACAAAGTTGCCAAGTTTGTCAATCTAGCGATATTGTTGATCGGAGATAGGTTTTTATCAACTTCAGCTTTGAAAAGCTCCTCTCCCCACTAGCAACCGTTACAGGAATAGTTAACAATATTCGTAATGCTATCCATACATTTGGAAATAGTTCTTGTAGGTTGCGATCTTTGATGAAATTTAAAACAAAAATAGGAGTAGCCACATTCTGATCAGGTAAAAAGGATACCAGATTTAAGAGTTCGTCACACAACATACAACCATCTATGTCGGATTTGGAGTTAAAAGTTAATTTTAATTGGAGATCACTACATAGTTTGAGAAGATCGGGTTTTTCGGGATTCTGTTTAATATTGTACAAAAAGGACCAAGACTCCGAGTACTCATTTAATTGTTGAAATCTTTCATTGAGTGAAATTAATGTTGTATCTAGAAGACAGTTGAAAAATTCAACCTCAATTTTTTTTTCTGGTGAAGTTATATACATATTACATCGCGTGCAATTTCACCAGCTTGACGTTTAACACATCGAATCCTGGTTGTAGCTCTAAATATAGGTTGAATTTCCAATTCTTCGGCCAATTCCTTCGCAGTTAAAATTGCGCTTTTAAAGCCTGTATTTCTATAGCCTTCCAAGAAATTGCAGCATTTTTTAAACATTTCTGTACATTTACTAAGATCCATGTTTGATGATTGTAGAGATTTATTTACGATGTTTATTTGAAAAAGTATGTCATACCAAACAACTAATGAAACTATGAAGCTGAAATCTTTTAGCTGTTCGGATAGAGTAGTTGCCTCATGTGACACTTGAACATCAGTTTTCTGAGTTTCAATAGCCAAAGTAATTAAAGCATCATGGATGGCACTAATTTGATATCGGACTGCTTTAACACTGCTTATTCTTGCTTCCCAACGTGTGTCACTGAGCTTTTTTACGCTATATAGTCCCAAGTGTTTGGTTAGAATTTTCCATCGATGAACAGAAGCTGAAAACAATGTAAACAACCTCTGAAGTACCCCAAACAAAGTGACTGATTTGACGGATGACTTAGCTGCATCGCATAGTACTAGATTGTAACTATGACAGCCGCACGGGACATAAGTAGCTAAGGGGTTTATGTCAAGAATTCTCCTTTGAACCCCACATTTTTTTCCCTTCATGTTCGCCCCGTTGTCATAACCCTGACCCCTACAATCGTTCAATTCCAGTCCGTATTTATTCAGAACATTAATAATAACTTCGGTCAGTCTTTCTCCAGTTGACTCATTGACGGGTATAAATTCCAAAAAATGTTCTTTTACTGATATTTTATTATTATCTGATAAATCAACAAATCGTAATGTCAGCGAAAGTTGTTCTACATGACTAATATCTGGGGTACAGTCAGCTATAATAGAATAATATGTTGATTTCTTTGCGTGTGATACGATTTCTGACTTCACTTTATTACCCATCAGCTCTATTAATTCATTTTGAATATCTTTTCCACAGTAGTGGTCTGAAATATCACCCTTTATAGCTGACCGCAAGTGCTCCTGCATGACTGGATCAAATTTGGCTAGTAGTTGTACTAAGCCTAAGAATTTTCCGTTATTTGGCGTATATAGTTTGTCGAAA
Organism: Scrobipalpa costella; assembly: GCA_949820665.1. Lineage (NCBI taxonomy): Eukaryota > Metazoa > Arthropoda > Insecta > Lepidoptera > Gelechiidae > Scrobipalpa > Scrobipalpa costella. The sequence continues at coordinate 25,967,499 of OX463298.1, forward strand.
GTACCCCTGAACACCATATTATTTTCAGCTAAATAAAGTGTAATATGCATCAATCTTGATAAAACATTATTCCATCTTGTAGTTTCTTTTTTAATCAAACGTTGTTCTTTGCAATCTATTGTTTCTCCTGTTTTTAATCGTAGTTCAGCATCAATCCACGATAGGTAAAACTTTTTATAAGAAGTGCTATTTTCATGAATTTTTAATATTTCAGATAAGTGTTTCCAGTTGTTATACCCTTCAGATACTAAGTTTGACGTTGAGCTACTATCAAATAGTCGACAACAAAAACAATAAACTCCTCCTTAGAAACGGAGTAAATTAACCAACGACGCTGAATTGTTTCATTGTTCGCAAGTTTTTTTGTGAAATGTGAATTAGAGAAATGTCGGCCTTTATCATTCTTGGGATAATTATCAATGTGAGTTTGCACTGGGCCACTACTGATTAGATGATCAATAATTTTGCTGTTTCGAGTGACTGGCCATGTGACTGGATCCGATATATTCGGGACAACAGTACTAACCGCTACATCATCATTAACATCATCTAGAATGATGTTAATGATGATGTATTTGTTGGTCATCACCAATGGAGTCATCATGAGCAGAATTTGTAATTGTATCGTAGCTTGTAACCTCACTTTGGACAATTTTTTCCCCAAACTCTTCAATTATCTTATCTGACTTGTCAGATAGAGGTTCCGCTACCGATGCATTTATTTGTATTCCAGATGTAGATGGCATATTCAAGTCTTCATTTTTTGTTATGATATATTTATCTATATTCATAAACTTTTTTGTTCTTTGTAATTCCTTCTCTTTATCTGCTTTCCGTTTTCTGTATGTTGCCCCAGAAGGTTTCTTTTTTAAATTTTCAACGTGTTCAGACATTTTGTACTGATCAGTTTTGTTAGTCTATAAAATCTGCAACAAATTATATCTTTACGTCCAAACATGTCTAAAAATAGCTTACAATAAATAATTATAACTATATTGATTAAACTAGGATGACCAATACGCGTTATATTCGGGATTGCGATATTTACCTAGATTTTAGGAATTTATTTCCAGTGTAGGATCAAAATAAGGTACCAAAATGTAGTAGTAACGTTGTTAAGGCTCATTTGGCACCATATAGATGGGATGAACTGGCATAAGAATTAGACATTTTTCCTGCAATAAAAATGGATACCTATTCCATGTATTTCTTCGGGGTCCATAGTATCTTATATCAAAATTTCATCAATATCATAGAGATCACCTCGAGAATACCCCGCCACCCAGCCCCAAATAGTTGAACAAACAAACAAATGTTACCTCTTTATATACTAATTAAATATAATTAGTTAACAGTACTTACCTAATCAAATAATTCGCCCAAAAATCAATATTTTCTTCTTCACTATTATATGAATACAACTTTTAGATACCCACGAACATTAGTATCACAAGTATTGCAACGTATCATAAACCATCTGTTTTGGTATTTACTACGTGGCGTCTTTTTGTTTTCGAATAGTTATAATAATTGTTTTGTACGTGTACGTGTACCAATTTTATAAATGGTAATGAGCTGAGTTTTTTTCTGCTTCGTTCAAAATAACGCTAACTCTATTAAATTAAAATGTAAAAAAGAGATAGACAATGGCTTTTGTAATGATTGTTGATTCCCGGCAAAATAAACTAACTGCATGCAGGGGTACGTTCGTGCTGATTTTCCTAGCGCAAGATTCGCGCAAGTTTGTATGATGACATTTGATAAAACCGTGTTTTGAAGCGCCTAGCGCCTTTGAGGGGAAATTTCATCCTGACAGAATGTCTGCATAAACAGCGATTTTTCGCGAGCTGTCAGATGAAAAATCGCTACATATATGGGCGTTTGCGCACTGATCTGATCTGATTCGTATCCGAATCCTTTCCGTGAAAACGGATCTTTCATATAAAACGGATTCAGATGAGTGCGTAAGCTGTCATAATACATTACTAGGAAGGCCATTTCGGATCAGAAAATATTCGGATTCGGAGAAGTGCGCAAAAGCTCCAACGTCTGTATTAAGACGACCACAAACGCGCCCCTGTGCTTCGATCGAAAAGATTGAATGCTGCGCTGCGTTTCATTCAAGTGTTGCCAGCATAGATTTTTTCGCCTAATTAATGGAATTTACGAGTAAGTAGACCTCTAACTACGAGCAATAGGCTACAAAGGGGCGCTGGGCGCACCTTTATATCCGGCGCCCTGGGCGGTCGCCCAACCGCGCCCTACCCTAACGCCGCTACTGAGTATGTCATCTGTTAGGTTTGACTTCAACAGGACTGAAATGATGCCGTCGAGCTTGTCGTATGCTTGTACATCTGTTAAGTACTTGGCCTTGTCGTCTGGTGTGGCATCAGGCAGTAGTATTGGCCTCGGAAATTTTTCATCCAACACATCTTTTGCCCCTTGATCACCATTAGAATTCTAAACTTCCAGGTATCCTATTTGAACTCGGGAAACATCCGCGAAAGATTTATCGATCTTCCACAAAATTTATTCCGACGAACATTAAAATTCTAGTTTATCCACCGAAACTAAAAAAAACGCCAATAAACACCCTCAGTTTACTTTATATTTAATTTTTCTGCTACCAATTCAAATAAATGTAGACTGATTACGGAAGTTTATCAAAGTATTTATTTTGGATGCAATTTTACATACCAACAATCATCAGAGTCAACTAGACAAGATGTTATCCGAAAGAGGTCCATAGCTTCACATAAAACGCTCCACTTGTATTTGATGAGTATTATTAGAGTATGTCATGTCATAAGAAACAAAAACAACATGAATGGAATTTCCATTTACATATAATAAATTCGTTTTTAGTAGTCCTGTGCCCCTCTTACGTTGAAAAAGGCCGATCGTAATCGCATTAAAACTTGGACGAAACAACATCATTAATGCTTTTGAGATATGGTGCTGGAGAAAGATGCTTCAAATCCCGTGGACAGTTTTCCCTACAATTGCGTCTATTTTTCAAGAACTGAGTGTTAAAGTTAGGCTTTCCACTGTGTGCGACAACAAAACAATAAAAATCACTACCCTGTGAAGTTCAAAACCGTAGACAGAGAAAACTAGTTTACTCTGTCTACAAAACAGATTACTTTGACAAGATATTTGACAAACCATAGACAACAAAAAATAATGCGAACTCACATTTTCTTCACACTGTCAGTTACATACTTAGACTAACCAAAATATAGAGGATGCTACCCTCAAACATGCACCTCTCTGTCGGCACGCTTTTTGGAACGTGCGCTCAGTCCAGTTTGATTAATACGTTCATGCAAATAGCATTCGTATTTATATAATTAGGTTTTCAAGGTGACCTGAATAGTTTCAAAAGTTCCAACAGATGGCTCTAGCTGTACATGAACTGTCAAAGTTTTGGATACGTTCACACGATCGCATTACGTGAAATTAAGTTTTTATGGCAGAACTAGCGCAGGCTACCAAAGAAAATAACAGTTTGTTTCGATTTAGGTTTTTTCCCAAAAACATTTTAAAAAACATACGTCTTAAGTTTTATACTGAGCCGTCTGAACGCAGCTCTAATCAAACAGACAAGCATGACATTGACAGCTCATATTTTGAAAAGCCACCTAGCGGCAATATAGAGAATCTTACCACTTATGTCATTCTGAAAAGCCCTACTTGTGACATACATACATACATAAAATCACGCTTTTATCCCTTACGGGGTAGGCAGAGCGTAAAACGCCTCCTAAAAGGCGCTTTCGCCAAGTCTGACATAAATTGGGGGCAATTTTATATTGTAATGTGTATTGCTGTAGTGACAGGTTGTCAGCCCATCGCCTAAATTACAATACACTGTAACCCTCGAATCCCTTTTGCTGACTTATACAGCATGCCCGGGAGGAAGGGCAACTGGAACATTCTATGTTTTTCTTTCTCTCCCAGTCCAGTATGGATCAGTATGGTACAGATCTTGTGACTTACGTACCTATAGCTTCTTTTTGTTGTTCTTCTATATAACTGACGGCGCGCTGATTGCGGCCATAAAATGTCACCATAAAAGTCCATTAATATACTGTCTGCAAAGAGATATTTTGTAAGAAGATTATTATGTGGCAAGACAACATAAGTATATCGTACGGGCTGATAACGACATCGTTTCACAATACGCCCAGCAAGGTTCACTTCACATTCACATTAGATACTGCGTTAGATTAAGTTTTTTCTGAAGTTTCTTGTGTCTCAACTTCATTTCACCGCATCGGATGTCCAAATACATGCGAAAGGGTACGAATATTCGGATCAGCATTAATTATGTGGTGCTATAGTAGTACCTGCATAACGACTGGCCTGGTCCCGGTCGCGGTCGCGGTCGCGGTCGCGGTGTGGCCTACTCGCATGAGGGGCCACTACGGGACTTCCGCTGAATGATTTTAGCCCGAGGCCTACAAAAGAAAAATTAATTATTTTTTTAGGTATATAAATTAAATATATAGTAACATATTTCCAATTGAATACTTACAGGCGATGAAGATAACGAATTGCATGTCCCTTAACCGATATTTCAATTATTATTAAATTAGGAGATAAATAGTGAGTGAGTACGAAACAATCTGTTTGTCGTACAGTATTACGTAGAAGTACAAGTACGTAATACTATACTACTTAGTTATTTAAATTCCTTGGACAAAACAATCTGCTAAAAAGTAAAGTTAGTTTTATGAACAAATTCAATTCCTAAACTATACATATCATACAAATTGTCCGATCGAGGTGAACACTTTGTATGGAATAGCCACATTTTCTTTCACTTTCTGAAAAAATATCCTGGTGGAAGTTGTTCATTATCATTGACTGAGCCACCCCTATCCGTTTGCGGGACGCTGTCCCTTGTACCTGGTATAATCCGGTCATGTTATTACCGGAGGCCTGTCAGGAGTCAGGACTGACTTGTGGACGCGCTAGGTACAGTACAACCCATGGGTACACTGTGTACAATAACTACATTACATACGAGTACTTAACCAAAGTTCAACAAAAACATTATTTATATTTCCAGGCAATATATTTAGGTATACTATTTATTAATTTCATTATATTAAACAAGTTTATTATTTTGCACACTAAAACTTTTAAAACAAAATATTGTTAGTGTGCCAAATAACAAAACATGTTAAAAATACACAATACTATACTGAAAAAGAAAACTCGAAAACTGAAATTAAAGTTTGCACGTAAACGTCCAATAGTCGTAAAATCATGTTCATCTTTCAATACTTATACTGTAATTCAATTAAAACAGTCACGTGGAGTTGTATGAGGAATGTTTGTTTTTAGCTTGTATGAATAAGCCGTGATTTATAACACTTGGACACTAAAACTTACTAGTCCCGCGAAGATTGTTGACCTCTGGGCCGACGCGACGCTATTATTTCAAGACGTGTAGGTACTTCCCTCTAGGTGCAGTCTGGGTTGCGTAAATTCCACTGTAATACTGTATACAGCGTGATTTTTTGATTCATCAAATACATTTTTATGAAGCCCTTCATAACAATTTTCCCCAAGGATCGATCATAACATGAAAAAAATACCCTTCTATACAAAAGAGCCAGAGCCCTGATCTGAGTGTTTTTTTTTTCGCCTGAGTACCGAAGATCCACACGAACGTCATAAATGTACAGTACGTCATCGTGAGCCGTCAAGGTCAAACCATTATTTTTGTAGTGAATATATAAAATATTATTTTAAAGTTGAAGCTTCATCAAATATGTAAAGTCCCTACTCAGGGTATAAAAATAAGTACTGCGATCCTTTAAACCACGTAATATATTAGTGATATACAACACAATACATATGCACACATTAAATAAAATAAATAAAGTAATTCAATTCTTAAAAAAATCGTAAAATTAAAACAAATTAGGCATCCCTACGGTGCGGCACGAACACTACCACGTTCGCCGTAGGTACATGCAGGTAAGGTACCGGACGCGTCCGTCGTATATTAGCGTGCATGCCGTAGAGTTAGGGTCACTTGTTTTAGTTGGATAAAATTAATAAAAAAAATATGATTTTATTTAATATTTGTGTATTGCAGGGGCGAAGGATCCAAACAAACCGATTCCCGTCGGCTTCCCTTTCAAGAATTCCAGCTCCACCAAATCCTTAATTGGGTCGAAACTGCTTGAACGTGCTTGAATGTTTTTTTTTTTGTTTTGGCTTACACTCAATAAAATGACACCCGTCGCCACTGGTTTATTCTGTTGTACTTATATCACCAGTACATCACGTGGTGTAAAGGAACGCAGTACTTTTTAACACCTGTGTTATAATTGTTATAAATATCCCGTGATTAAAGGACAAACTAACAAACAGCCAAGCAATACACTTCCTTTATTATTTAATTATGAAAGACAAGCTATTATGTAATCCAGTAATCATATAAATATATACAGGGTGTAAGGGACAGCGTCCTGCAAACTGATAGGAGTTGCTCAGTCCACGACACTGAATAACTTCCAACAGTAAATTCTTTCAGGAAAAGAAAATAAAATGGTTTTTCCATACAAAATGTTCACCTCGATCAGACAATTTGTATGGATATGCCATTTTTTTTTCACTTCCTGACAAAAAAAAAACCTGCTGATAGTTGTTTAGGTCGTTGACTGAGCAACCTCTGTCAGTTTACGGGACGCTGTCCCTTACACCCCGTATAAATAATAATTTTAAAAGCAAACTTGATTCTCTTTCCAATCATTTAGTGGAGATGAAACTAGTCCCATTTTAGTCTGAAAAAAAAGTTAAGTATTAAATTAAAAGAGTAAGTACCAGGTAGGTTAGGTAGACTGACTGCTACGTTGGGAGGGAAAAATTATTGACCATTTTCATGTCACGATTTCTACTTACACTTAGGTACGATCCAGATCAACCGGCTCAAGCCGGGCCTAACTGCATTTTACAAATACAAATAGTTTATTCCAGAAAAGTGTTGTGACAAATTGATATCACATGCCAAAAGAAATACTATACTTAGCAGTAGGTAACGAAAACATAAGAGCAAAGCAATGACTCCCACACTAGGTCTTGCCTGTATCGTGGGCAGTTAAAACAACTTAACCAGGTAATGAGACATTCAATGTATTCAATTATACATACATACATATAATCACGCCTTTATCCCTAATGGGGTAGGCAGAGCGTAAACGACCTAAACAAAGGTCGTTCCGCCACGTCTGACAAAGTTTTGAGGGTTATTTTAAGATCGATTTGTAGGTATGATGTCCTCCCAGACGTATCCGTCGACGGCGACACCGTGTCAATTATTATTACGTTGGTGAGCGCGAATGTGGCTCGCAAATCCGAATTTAGTTTTAAAAATCCGATCACATTTAGGACAGTAAAGCTGCCCGCTATCATTAATTGTGTAGTTATAGGAGGGCTTGGGCCGAGATTTTTGGATCTGGCGTTTGGCGTCAAGATGTTCAAGTCGGGTGCATTCAAACTTATCGGTGCCCATTTTGACAGCATTTCGCCATTCCGCCATTTCGGCGGACAAAAAGTGGCGTTTCAGAACGTCTCTGTAGCGCAGATATTGTCCTCCAGGTTTTCGCTTTCCTGAGTTAAGCTCTGAGTAAAAGACTTTCTTCGGCATCCTTGAGGAATTCATACGCACGACGTGTCCAGCCCACCTTAACTGAGACTTCATAAGCATGCTCTCCATACCGGTCAATTTAGTACGACGAAGAACTTCCGAGTTTGAGATATGATCTTGCCACTTCAGCCGTAAAATAGCCCGGAGACACTTCATGTGAAAGACATCAAGACGTTTGATATCACCCTTGTACAAACACCATGTCTCCGAAGCGTACAGAAGCAGAGGTAGTATAATTGCTCTGTATACGGCGAGTTTAGTGTAAAGTTTCAGGTCATGCGACTTCCATACTCGTTGGTTGAGTTTGCCAAAGGCAGCAGCGGCTTTAGCAATCCGCGCAGATATATCAGACTCCAGACGATTGTCGCTGCGAACCAGGCACCCAAGATATCGAAAGGTATCTACTTCATCCAGCTTTTTCCCACCTAGGTAAGCAGCGGTATCACTTGCAGGTTTTCCCCTTGCGGGTTGTTTCAGAACCTGAGTTTTTGATTTGCTGATTACAAGGCCGAATTTCCGACAGGAATCGTCCAAATTGTCGAGGTATCTTTGCAGGTTCTCCATGCTATCAGCCATAAGACAAACATCGTCTGCGTAGAGAATTTCCAGTACAGGAGATTGCTGGACTTTACGTTTCGCTCTGAAGCGAGCGAGATCTAGTGCACTCTTGTCCATTCGAACATTCAATAAGATTCCATCATTGGAGCTCTTAAGTGCATCCTTCATAACCGCAGCAAAGTATATAGCAAAGAGGGTTGGAGCCATGACACAGCCCTGTTTGACACCGCTGGTGACCCGAAACTGTTCTGTAAAGTTGTTTTCGTGGCGTACTCGGGCCATCATGCCCTCGTGAAATTGACGCACTAAGTTAACAAACTTCATAGGACAGCCGTATTTCTCGAGTACTGTCCAAAGGGCAGTTCTTGGTACGCGGTCGAAGGCCTTTTCCAAGTCCACGAAACACATGTAGAGGTCACGGTGTTGTTCAAGGCTTTTTTCTTGTAATTGCTTGACAACAAAGATGGCGTCAACCGTGCCTCGGTTGGGTCTAAAACCACATTGGCTATCGGGAAGGAAGCTTTCGGCTAGTTTACACAGGCGTCTGTTAATAATATGCGCCAGGATCTTGCCAGCCGTTGAAAGTAGGGCAATTCCTCTAAATGAGCCACAATCTGAGAGGTCTCCCTTGCCTTTATATAGTTTACTTATTGTAGCATCCTTCCAGTTTTGTGGAACAAGCTCTTCATCCCAAATTTGTGTGACGAGGGCAAACAGTCGAGATTTAATGTTCGGTCCTCCATATTTAAACACTTCTGAAGGAAGACTGTCTGCGCCTGGTGATTTACCGTTTTTCAATCGGTTTACTGCGGCAATGAATTCCGAAAAAGACGGCGGATCATCCAGTTCTGTTGCTACAGGTGAGTTCTCAAGGGAGCTAAGATATTGGAGATCCACATCTTGACTACCGGGATTAAGCACTTCGTTAAAATGCTCAGCCCAGCGTAGGAGAACTTCCTTGGGATCAGTGAGCTTCTTGGTCTTATCACGTGAAAAAACTGGGGCTGTCATTCTACGACGAGGACCGAAAACACTCTTAAGTGCCTCGAAGAATTTTGCAGTTTGGTTGGTATCTGCTAGCCGTTGAAGTTCTTCGGCTTGCTTAATCCACCAGTCATCTTTCAGTTGACGAATTTTGGCCTTGAGTTCCCGCTGCATCGCATTTCTCTGTCCAGAACTAACTGTGCTTCGCAAAGCTATTCGAAAGTTTGCAACAAGTTTCTGTATTTCTGCATTAGAGTCGTCGAACCAGTCTTGGTTTCTCTTCTGCAATTTACCAACAACTTGCTGCGATACTTCATGCAAAGACTTAGCATAAGTATGCCATTTGGCATCAATAGATGAGTCCTTGTCAGTTTCTGACATTGCATGATCAAATTCTGCGTCAAGTAGGAGCCGAGTTTCCTCGTCGAGTACCAACTTTGAGAAAGCCAGCTTGGCTGGAATTCTGTGTTCCGCTCTGCGCGGTGGCTTGTAGTTCAGCCTCATCTTGGATCTTATAAGCCGGTGATCTGTCCAGCCCTGGGCACCACGCATCGCTCTCGTAATAAGTACATCCTTCAGGTCACGCCTTCGGACTATGATGTAGTCAAGGAGATGCCAATGCCCAGAGCGTGGATGCATCCAAGATGTTTTATATTTGTCTGGTAGCCTGAAAAACGTGTTGGTTATGCTAAGCTCGAATTCCGCACAAAGAGTCAATAATGCAGCACCATTGGTATTGCATTTTCCTATACCGTGTTTACCCAGCACGTTATTCCAGGCTATGTATTCTGTTCCAACACGCGCATTAAAGTCGCCGAGAAGAACAATTTTATCTCGCAGTGGTAGACTTTGCAGAACCTGACGGAGATCCTCATAAAATCTGGTTTTATCATCCTCTGATGAGGTCATGGTAGGTGCGTAGATACTTATCAGATGTAAAAAGTTATCAGGTGCTTCATGGAGTCTCAAAGTCATGATCCTGTCACTGATACCTCCAGGAGGTTCAATGAGGGACCTAGCGATCTCATTTTTTATTGCAAAACCCACACCACTACTAGATCTTTCGGTTGCAGGTTTACCCACCCAGTAATAAGTGAACCCACCAAGTACCTCGCAGAGTTCGCCGGTATCTGCAAGGTGTGTTTCGCTGATTGCAGCAATATCAATGTCATAGCGGGACAGCTCACGTGCTATTAGCGCCGTTTTTCGCTCGGGACACAAGTTGTTCTCGTTGTCCAATAAAGTTCGCACATTCCATGCAGCTATATTAAATGGTTTTATATACTTTTTCTTATTCTTACGACCGCAATAAGATGGTGCCCAGACGACCGCGGCCAGCCGGCTGGGTGAAAAGTGAGACGAACTTTGTTTGGGCCACCTTTTCTAGGCCCCTCCCCGGATTGGGGAAAGCAGTGCGATCCCTAAATAGGGCTGCTTTGTCGGTGAGCGAGCTGCCGAACCGGACTCCCGCCTCAGTCGAGTCCTGGAGCGACCATCACCGCTCATCCGCCTACGTGCAGAGATCCAGCTAGGGACCAAACTCACCAGATCAGTACCCCACCGCCAGTCTCCATCGCCGCAGGACTTTGCTGACAGTCCGTGTAATTGCCAGGTGTCATCTGCGCGGGAATATATTTTAGTGCGTAAGCGTTTGCGCAAACACAGACGCACTCTCTCGTCCGCCCGCTCCTTAACCCAATGGAACGGATAGCCGTTACAATCAGAGGAACGTTTGGATGCAGTGTCTGGCCGATAGTCTCTTTCGCCCTCTACCATCGCCCTAGGCCATCCACATTGCCTTGCTATCCCGCCGATTCCGCCAAGCCCTGTGCGTACTGCGGTGGGTTGCCATCCTCGCCGAGACAGACTTTGTGTGTTTTAAGCAGAAGGGATCTGCTTTTATTAGACCTAGGAGGGTAAGGAATAGGAGTAGGGAGGAATATAGTGAAGAAAGGATATTAGGGAAGTGGGATACTACTACCTCAAAGGAGAAGATAAGTAAAGACAGTAGCAGCTCGGGAAGCCGGGGTCGCGTACCCGTGTACCATGCCCCAACTTTCGGTCTAGAAGCTGGGAAATGATACCCCTGACAAGTAGGTATATTGCTGTAGTGACAGGTTGTCAGCCCATCGCCTAAATTACAATATACTGAAACCCTCAGATCCCTTAGCTGTTTTTTACAGCATGCCCGGGAGGAAATGCAGCTGGCACATTCTATGTTTTTCTCTCGCTCCCAGGTCAGCATGGAAGAAATATAAATAGAAATATTCAATTATAATTATAAAAATTACACTAATTAAGAATTGAACAAGATTATAATACCATTTTAGACAAAATTTTGGTACATAAATTAGAAAATAAAATATTTTGAGAATTGTGTGTGTGTCTATGTATGAATGTGATTGTGAGCAAGTACATGTTATACGAAAGTAAAGGAAACATAATAAATAATTAATTTGGAAAATCTGTTATTCGTTTAACTAGAGCTTCAGTTTGTACATCTCAGACATTTTAGATTTTTGGATACTATCAATCTAGCTTGTCGCACTGTGCATGTTATAATTATAACCTTGTGAGGTTTGTGTCTTCCTGTGTGTATTACAAAATTGTTAAGAAACACATTTCTTCAAAAAAGAAGCGCTGCGCAAAACTAGTATTTACTTTAATATTATTAACTTTAAAGATCCTCTTTTAAGCAACGACTTTTTGATGCGTAAATGAGAAAGGTCTCAAGAAATAAAGTTGTCGGACAATGGACCGCGTCCTCTTGATACAAAGCTATCGTTGGGTATCGGAAGGTCTGCCATACGTAACCTTTAGCGCTGCCCTTTGTGTTAGTTCTAACACAATCACGTGGGAGACCGCAGCTCCACACCATGCCGGAAGAGAATAGTTAAGAATGGATTCAACCAGCGCAGTATACACAATTTGTAGAACCTGAATATTCGCAGAACTTCGTAGAGCCTTCAACACGTGCATTATTTTTCTAACTCAGAGAGCTGTATTGGGAATATGAACTTCTAATTCTAATGGTGACCCCAAGATATTTTATAGAGCTAACTCTTTCTATAAGCGGGCAAGAACATTGAAGCGCGTTACAGGCCGAGTGTACGAGTATATGAATTCTAGTAGATGGCTAGTTCTACAAACGGAGGAAGAAAATGGACCGATTTTTATTTCTTATTTTTTTTTAGTTTTTTTGCTTGGTAATTGGTAAATAGAAATGATTTAAATACATACATTGCATATACAAGCGCGTCAGACAATAGCTTTGTATTTTACGTTTTTGAACGGCTGGGAAGTGATAATAGGAAAAGAAAATTATAATTGAAGAGTTTGTTGAATTAAAGAGAAATTAATATGACTTTAATACTGAGATATATTACTGTGATGAATAGACATGAAAACAAAATGTCGCAGAAAATATATTTGCACAGAAATATCTATCAGGGTAGTGATGATTGATCAGGGAAGTAAGACAAGCTCAGTTCCCTGGTCATCGTTTTAGGTAATATACGTTCACTTCAAAGCATTAGCACCGATAGTTCAGATTAAAAATAAAGTTCTATTATGAAATTAAGGGGAAAATATCCAAAGTTTATATTTTTTTGATTCCTTCTCCACATAAATCCAGGGAAGTGGCACACAGGGTAGTGATATTTCAGATGTTTGCACCTGAATTACACAAGTTAATCATATTTTGAAACTAAATTAATTATACGATAATGTACACGCAATCCAATCGAGTATGTTTCCTGGAAAATAGTGAAAGCATCTTTAAAATAACAAAATTAAATGCGTTCCAGGTAAGTGAGATGTTCACTGGTCCCAACGCATAATTCCTCATAATAGGCACTCTTGCAAGTGATCGGTTGAGTCCTCAAACAAATTAAACATGTAAAGACGTTAAATTCACTCAGTACTTTTGTCCGGCGGAACTGCGACGCCGTTTGGAATCTGCTTTCTGGGTGATTTTTACTGTTTTGAAGCTGACACGGAAGTGATACAGATTTCTTGTCCCATCAATTCAAGCAAGAAAAAAATAAACAAAAAATGTAATTATAATAACATTCATAGGTTTATTGATAATATTGTACTATCCTTTACGTCAATATTAGTGTAGCTTTACCGTAATGTACTTCCCAAATTTTTTATTTGGACTCAAATGGTGAATTTGGGAATGTCCACCCACAGGGAAGTGATATTTATTGCTATTTAGGAGCAAATTTAACTAACAAATACTTATCCGATGAAACTGAATTTCAGTGTCCAGTTAGAAGGCGATGATATCTTTAACATAAATGTTTTATGAAATACAAAAACCAAAAATTTTTGAATATCATTTACATAAATAATGAAAAGTGTCGGCCCTAACACACTCCCTTGTGAAATATCGAAAAATTGATTGGTAATTGGTCACTTATGGGCTCACCCACTTTTAAAGATTGACGCCTATCCGTAAGATAGCTTTTAAAGTATTCAAGTGAATGCACAATACTATAAAGAACTGAAACGTATCAACAGTAATTACTGTTCATATTTGCATGCAATTTACGTTTTACCGTTCCCGACCGGCTGCCGTCGGGTCCGTTCAGAGCAACGCAAGCCGCGGTAGCGGTACGGCTCCGACGGACGCGAACAGCTACCGCGGTACATGTTCGACAGCCGCGGCACGTGTACGGCTCCCGAGGCGAGCTGGTTGGTCTGAACCGTACCTACATTCCTGTTCTCTCATGAATGACATCGTCTATAGTCTGCAAGGAGTGGCGAGTGTACAATATGTAAATACCTAATCTAATGGTTATATTAGTTGTGAACTTGTGAGTTGGGTGAGACAACCGTATCAAAAGCGTATCAAGTGGAATCATCACGAAAACGCCATACAACTAAAAGTTGAAGTTGAAATCATATTGTGTATCAAATAAACATACTTACATTCGTAATATTTTGTTGACTACACCTGACTTCTTGCTGCTCGTGCTAAAATAAGTAATACATACTGATTACAATGTATATAACTATGTACCAAATTATCTCTTATAAGTATAGATTTTTTATACTGAATGTAGTTTTAATCTTTATTTAATTTATTTGTATCTTGTATATATTAGTATCGTGTACCTATGTTTTGAGTCAGCGAAGTAAGTAATAATAATTATAAGTACTACCCTGAAAGAGTGATAGAAAACCCTACAACGAAACTTTACTATGACCGAGCCATACTGACCGACCGAACTATCCATTACAAATATTACAATAGACCAGACATTACATTAATAGACAAAACAAACAAAGCAGGTTACCAAATCGAAATTGCAGTTCCAAACACTCACAACTTACAAAATACTATAGCTGAAAAACTGTCTAAATACATAGAATTAAAAGATGAAATAACGCGTTTCTGGCAGCTTAAAAAAGTTACAATAGTTCGAATAGTACTGTCCACAACAGAAGTCATACCAAAACAACTGCATCAATCCTTAAAAACTTTGAACCTTGCACCCAACACATACAATATCCTGAAAAAAACCCGTGATTCTCAACACTTGCTGAATTGAACGAATATTCTTACAAACAAAATCTGTGCCACAACCAAACATACAACGCCCTGCACAAATTACCACACAACTTTCTACACAATCTCATGCTACTGACCCGATTTCAGACCATAGTATCAACACAAATCCTGGTATACACTTGGCTTAGGCCCGGGTATATTAGTAAACCAACTATACCCGAAAAAAAAACAAAGAAGAATATAATAATAGTACATACATACATACATATAATCACGCCTTTATCCCTAATGGGGTAGGCAGAGCGTAAACGACCTAAACAAAGGTCGTTCCGCCTCGTCTGACAAAGTTTTGAGTAATAGTAATGATGTAAAAAGGCCTCGGCGCTGTTGGCTTCGGCCCCACGCATGCCTCAAAGGACCGGGTCCCTTTGGGCCCGAGGTACTGAAAAGTATACCAACAAACAATAATAATAAATCATATTTTTTTTCTCCACAACAGAAGTTTTACATACTGTAATGTAGGAAAATCTTAAAATCAGTAGATCATTAAAACTTGAGTTATGGGAGACTGATGCCTGAAAAAGTCCAAAGCAGTACAGGTCATCAGGTTCCCATCCCTCGGACCTCAGCGAAGTTGCGCTTCGGTATTCCTTATTTGAGAACTAAACATACAGTACCTAATATCAATCTATTATGTATTTTGTTTGAGTGAATTAAGTACCTACTAAGTAAAATAAAAATAAAAAGAAACATGATGATATTATAAGTAACGCATATTATTCTTGTGATGTGTGTGAAAATTTGTTGAGTGTGTGATGTCTGTAAATGTGTGTGCGTGTTCCAGGTTAAGTTTCACCCATAAATCGATATTTACCTTAATTAACAAAGTTCAAATATTATAGTTATACTTAGTCAAGTACTATACATTTAGTATGATATTCAGTCAATAATAAATTACAATAAAGTAGTATAAAATTAAAATTAGATTATGTCTCTTCGTCAAAAGTAGAAATAAGAATAAAATTTAAAAAGTAATACATTATCATCATGTCACTCAATATGCAAATACAAGAATTTCAAACATTAGTAAACAGCCATTGGTGAATATAACAACATTTTGACTACCTACAACAAAATTAACCACTATTAGACACGATGTGTAGATTGCGCCACGCTGCGTGTAGGGGGCTCGCCAGCCAGCTGTGGGCCGCGTTCACAATGGTGTTGGTAGAACGACGCAGTCTTTCCCTCGCGCCCGCCGTCACGTGTCTCATCAGGGCTGCCCAACCGGGCACGCGTCCGGCCGCAAACATCTCTGACGCGCTGCACCAGGGCGGCAGTCTGTGCAGCGCTCGCCACGCGTTGTTATACTGTACTCGGATTTTATTGTATGAGGCTTTTGTGTGGTTACACCATAGCTCGGCAGTGTATAGGTTGGTACAGTACATCATAAATAGTACCTTCACAGGTAAACTGCATCTTTGGAAGCGCCGGGCTAGCATGTTGGCTTTCACGCTGATGGATCTACGTTGTCTCTCCATCTCTGGTTCATCGCGAAGGTCTGCGTTGATTATGTGACCGAGGTACTTGACTTCTTCAACCCTTGTGAGAGTCACGCCATTCAAGAATACGGGGGGTATGTTTTCAGGTGTATTGATGGATCTGAAGACCATGACAACCGATTTAGTGGGATTGTACTCCATGTTGTGGTCCCTTGCGTAGTCTTCACAGATCTTAAGTAGTTGTCTCATGGCCGATGTGGAAGGTGCAAGCAGAACCATATCATCGGCGTAGCTAACATGGTTTACACACACTCCGTTTAGGTAGCATCCAGTCTTTGATTGTGCAAGCTTGTGGCTGAGTTCGTCCATATATAGGTTGAACAGAACCGGAGAACTTGACCCGCCCTGCCTTACGCCGCAGTGAAGCTTGTCCGGCGCGGAGTATGCGTCATTCCATTTAACAACGTTAGTTTGCCGTAGGTGCCATTCTTCCATCACCTTAACCAGTTCAGCTGATACTCCTCTTCTACGCAGTTTATCCCAGAGTAGTGGGTGGGAAACGCGATCAAATGCTTTGCTTAAATCTAAGAAGCAAGCAATCACTGATGTTTTTCTGGCTTTGTAATAATTGGCGACTTGTTTTACAACGTATATGGCAGTACTGGTCGAAGATTCGCATTTGAAGCCCATTTGGTGGTCACTACTAGTCAGCTGGTCCTTACATAGCTCGTGTATAGTTTTTTCTAGAATACGCGCAATGATGGGTGCTAGAGCAATAGGTCTGTAGTTACTCGAGCTTGCGGTGTCCTTTTGTCTATTCTTGCATATGGGTACAATTACTGTTTTTGTTAGTGACTGTGGCTGGTAGCAAAAGTGAATTATAGCTTTGAATAACCTGCATAAAATTTCGCATATAGGAACACCCAGTGCCTTAAAGTGCTCAATGGTTAATCCGTCATGTCCCGGCGATTTTCCACGTGACATGTTGCGTATAATTCTTTGAAGTAGCTCTGGAGTTATCTTGGTAGGGAGGCCGGGCTGTCGCTTATCGCTATCGCTCGCGTCTCGTGGTACCGGTGCAGGCGGTAGCGGTGGTACGGCGGGAGCAGGTTGTGTGAAACAGCTGAGAAACCGGTTTGCTATTACTTGACTGTCGGTCTCGCCGTCTATGTTGGACGGTATGGATGCTCGAGATTTACAAACTTTGTTTGTTTTTTGCCAAAACTTTATGAAGTTTTTGTCTTGGAGTTGTCTGGCTATGCTATCCATATAGTGTTGGTCAGCTTGCTGTTGACATAATTTTAGGGCTGATTTGAAGCGAGTGCGGCTTGTTTTTCTATTTTGAGCGATTTCTCCTTCTTTGGGGTTTCCCGCGCAGTGCCATAGTACGAGTGCCTCGCGTGACTCATTGTAAAGCTTAGCGACTTCTTGGTTCCAGCCGGCGTGTTGTTTATATTTTCGCTTTCCCGCCTTCTTTCGAAACGCGGCTGCGGCTGCTATTTGGATTGCGGTGGTAATAGTTTCGTACTGATTCGTTATGTCGTAAGTATTTTCAGGCGACAGTATGCTTTCTGAGTATGGTAAATATAAGCACATGAGCTCACTGTATTTTGCGATATCTTGCTCGTTACGCGGTTTCCAGGCCCAACAATTGTAGTTGTTAGTGTTGTCTGTAGGAGATAGTTTAGTGAGATTGTTTATAGACAGTGCGACGTAGAGAGGGCGATGGTCAGACCATGAGACACTGTAGTCAACTTTTATTTCTGTGATGCATTTTTTCAGTGATTCTGTTATTATGCAGTGGTCCAGCCATGTCAACGCGCCGTTTGCATCACTCACAAACGTGTAGGTGTTTGCGGGCAGGAGGGTGATATCTATGCATTCATAGTCATACTCAGCGCAGAATGACGCCATTTCTCTTCCGAATAAGGTGGCTGAGTCAGCGTTTAGGTCCCCCATGACCATGCAATCATTGCAGTTAGTGTCTTCGATTATGCTGTGCACTTTACTCAGGCAGTCCACAAACTCGGGTAGATTGTCACTTTTGTTGCATGGCATGTATACATTAATTATAAGAAGTTTGTATAGGCCTGTAAGCGTGAACTCGACGGCTGCGATGCGTGGCGTGTCGCCTAGTATGGTAGCTGTGGCTTTGAGTGACTTCTTGAAGATAATTGCAATACCACCGTGTGGGCGCCCTACCAGTGGGCCGGCGGAGGTATCCACTGCAGATGTTCCAATGGCGTCGCACTCTGTATGTATGTTCTGAAGGATATGTAAGTCGGTTGGTAGAAGCCACGTCTCTTGTAGAAGTACGATGTCATTTACTGCACACAGGTCCTGCACATACTTCAGTGATGTATGTAGATTTTTACAATTGAATGTAACTATATTTAAATTGTTATTCATTGTTTAGGTTTTCGGCGATTGTAGGCAAGGTAAGCTCGTTCACTGTATCTGCCGAGTGTAGTACCTGCTGGCCACAGATTATGCTGTAGAATGCAGTGCAGATTGTCGGTTGTAGTCGTTATCTTAAAAGCGCTGTGAGTAATGCCTGGCCTTTCTGGCAGCAGTTCTATGTCAAGAGCGGAGGTACCTATATGCTGGAGGTACTGTCTTATATTGTCAACAGTGACACTTTTATCGAAGCCTGAAGTGTATACAGATGTGGTCGTCGAGGCAATTTTAAGAAGCTGTGGGGTAGTGTCAGCCGTGCCACGGATATTAAGTGATCGTCTTTTCCGTTGTTGCCTTTTGCTCTCCACTAATGTATAGCTGTTATTATCTTCTTTCTTACAGCTGGAGCTGGCGATCTGTTTTCAGGCCGCCCGGGAGTACGGGCTCTGGGCGAGCGCTCGCGCGGCGCCGACGGCTCCGCTGACGCCGGAGTTGTGGTTGTAGTACGTGAGGGCGTGTCACAATATATTTGCTTACTGAGGCCAGACTTTCTTCGTTTGGAGCTCTTTTTAGGTGTTGATAGGGATGGTGTTGTTGTCGTGCGAGGTGGGGTACGATAAATGGCTGCTTTAATGTTTGTTATTTCCTCTTTTATTTCGGTAATTTCCGAATTGTCTGGGCAGTCTGATTTTATAATATTTATGTCTTGCGTTACCTATGTATCTACCTAATCCTGCGACAGTCTTAAAGGAAGAGGGGTCTTGGCGTCGGTAATGGAAAATACCATTAGGCAGATACATTGTACTTGATGTGTGATAGTAAGTACATTTTTGTTTCGTTTTAAGTAATTAAAAAAAAAGGACCGTGAGAAAAACATAGAATGTGCCAGCTGCATTTCGTCTCGGGCATGCTATAAAAACCAGCCAAGGGATCCGAGGGTTTCAGTATATTGTAATTTAGGCGATGGGCTGACAACCTGTCACTACAGCAATATACAAATCTATCTTAAACAACCCTCAAAATCTTGTCAGACGTGGCAGAACGAACTTTGTTTAGGTCGTTTACACTCTGCCTACCCCATTAGTGAAAAAAGCGTGATTATATGTATGTATGTATGTATTTAAGTAAGTAATTATGTATACGTAGTACATTTTGTACCAAATAAATACTCCAATGTGACAGTCCTTCTGTCGCTGTCTTTAAAAAGAGTAAAAGTGCATTACCTTTCACTTTCCGTATAATATTAGTATGTATTATTATTATGATTTTATGTAATTATATAATTATTTATTTCTATAACTTATAATTTGCTGGTATTATTTTAATATTATGCTTTATTTGTGCACGCCTAATCTGCCTCCCAATTTACGTCCCATTCCGTAAGTCAGCTGGAAGAAATTTCTTAGAAGAATGCTGTAAGCTGTACCTGTTGTGTCGTTACTCCTTGTGTATGGTCTTTCTCATGTTACTTGTGTACAATAAATAGTAAAATAATAAATAGATAAATACGTACCTAAAGACCGAATCTTCCCTTTCAAGCAAGAGCCGTTTGCCGCTCAAATCACACACGGTGTTGTCTTTAGAAGCACTCGGCTCGGCGCCGGGGGAGCGGAACGGCACGATCCGGCGCGACTCCGGCTTCGGTGGGGCTCGCGGGGGGGGAGGCGGCGCGCCGGGGGAGGCACGCTTCAAACGAGACACCGTCTTCCGCGCTGGCAGACGTCGCCCGGAACCGCCCGTAGGACTCCTTGAAGGCCTTGGCGCGCCGCTTGTAGCTTGTGGTCCTCTTTCAGACGCCATTCGAGGGTTTGAGGGTCCAACGGGGCCATTTTCCAACCTGAATTTAGAGCTAGAAGGACCTTCAGATGGAAACAGGGGACCTTCATGACCACCTTCGGTTGTAAATCTTGGGCTCGTGGGTTCTACAGGGCCACTTTTGGGCGTGATTCGAGGACTTGTAGAGCCTACAGGACCACCTTCAGGAGTAAAACGGGGACTAGTAGGACCTTCATGACCACCTTTGGTTGTAAATCTTGGGCTCGTCGGTCCTACAGAGCCGCCTTTGGGCGAAATTCGAGGGCTCGTTGGTCCTACAGGGCCACCTTCGGGCGTGATTCGAGTGCTTGTCGGTCCTACAGGGCCACTTTCTGGCGTAATACGAGGGCTCGTGGGTCCTACAAGGCCGCCTTCAGGCGTGAATAGGGGACTAACGGGTCCCACATGGCCGCTATCAGGCGTGGTTCTAGTGGTTGTCTGGGGTTCAACTTCATGGCCAAATTTTGTCGCAAATCGTGGGCTAGTGGGTCCTACAGGGCCACCTTCGGGTGTGATTCGAGGACTTGTAGGGCCTACAGGGCCACCTTCTGGTGTAATTCTGGGACTAGTAGGACCTCCATGACCAGCTTTAGTGACAAATCTTGAGCTCGTAGGTCCTACAGAGCCGCCTTCAGGCGTAAATCGGGGACTTGTGGGTCCTACAGGACCACCTTCAGGCGTAAATCGAGGACTAGTGGGTCCTACCGCTACTTCGGGCGTAGATTGAGGGCTTGTGGGACCAGCGAGTTCTACAGGACCTTCGACAGCTTCAGTTTGACCTTTAAGTGCATGATCATCTTTTGTGGGACCTGTGGAGGTGCTAGTAGGGACAATTTCTGGTGATTTAGAAGCGCTATTTTCAGCAGTAGGTGGAGGCGTGGTGTTGACCGGGGGAAGGGGCGGAGCGCGAGCGTGGGCGTCGCCGGAGCCGCGCTGTCGGGCGGCTGCGTCGCGGCGGCGAGCGTCGCGTCTCGGCCGCGCGCCCGTGCGGAGTGGAGATACTCGCGGTGCTAGTTCTTTATCCCTTTTGCCCACGTACAACGTTACATCGTCCAGCTCAGTATACGTTTGCACGCCGACTACAAAAACACACACAAGACAACGTTATGATAAATAATTAATCATTATGAACAAATGAATATGAATATGTTTTTAGGTTGTTTGTAAAGGCTAGATATCAAAGTTATAACTACATAAAAATTAGGGCTACACTTTGTTGGTAGGTAATCAGTAAATAGATAAGTATTTGTTATAAAAATAATACTTATCTTTACTTCCTGTCCTACATACTTACTAGATCTGAATTTCTTTTTTTCCTCGGCCATGTATGACCCTCGAGGTGAAATTTTGTGGACGTCGATCTCCTCCTGTAGCATAAATAGGTCATATTGCCATATCTTTTTGTAGAAAATTTAAAAGCAGCTATTTCAAACGAACTTCTTGTTTCTTACTATACCATCGGTGATATAGTAAGAAACAAATCATTGTACAATTTTTATCTACTATTTTGCGGGTACAGCCTATTATTAATCCAAATTAATAATAAGCTGTACAAACATAGTACAATGACTCAGAGCTTCTGGTGGCTGGGTGTGGCCGTCGGGTTCCTAGTACTATTATATATTCTGTGGTGCTAGCTACTGGGTAATGGTGTGGGTACTGTGGGGAGAAGGGTACCTGGAACACGCCGTCCTGCCGCTGCTCCGCCTCCGCCAGCATGCGGATGCGCCGCCGCGTCCTGCAAGACACATCATACTTTATTTACCGTTCGCTCATGACATGACCATGCTTAAATACAAAATGCGCCTTTAAATCTAAATGTTGATTTATTTATAAAGTTGAGTTTTATGTATAAAAACGGATTTTGAAACCATTATGAAATAACACTTTTCTAAATTATACTAAATAATAGTGCAATATAATTATAACTAACTCGAAGTGGAGTCCGCGCCCCCGGCCGCACATAAAGTCGAGCCGGTCCGCGGGGCAGAAGTTCGGCCCTGGCGCCTTCATCTCGCACAGGCAACCGTCCGCCGCCGCGCGGAACAGCTTCGCGAAGAACGAGATCCCACCCTTAGCTTGCATCCGTGTCGGTCCTGCAAACAAACACCGACTATATCAAATCAATTTGCTACTTGCTTCCTACTTACGCTCGAGTTGTACTGTATTTCAAGCAGCATGAAATTGTATTAAATAATGTGACCTCTGGGTATGGGTTGTGGGTTGGTGACGTCACTGCTCTGTTGCACGCAGCGACACGGCCACAGTGTGCAGTTGCACCAGTCGCACTGGAACCACGGCGGACACGACAGCCCCACCGCGCACCCCGGCAACTTCTGCACACAACACATTACTACATGCTACTACAAATTTAATTCTTTTGAAAAGATAATGTAATGCTAGTGTTTATTTAAAATATTTGTTATACTGGGTTATTTGATATACAGGGGGGACAGTGAGCAATCTGAAAGTGGTTGATAAAATAAAAAGCAAAAATAAACTTACGACTGGCCTATAATATTTCTGTTTGAAGCAACAAAATCTGGCGGTTTGCTGCAGGTGTCGGCCCGCCCTGTAGAGCCTTAGGGCGTGGCGGTGCGGGGAGCGCGCGCGGGGCACGGGGCGCACGTACTGCTCGAACATGAGCGCGTACCACTCGTCCTCCCGCAGCGCGTGCCGCGGCGACAGCCACGCGTCGCGCGCCGCCCGCGCCGGGCACGCGGCGTACTGCACCGCAGGCGCGGTCTCAGCTTCAATCATCATGGAACTGTTAACGTCAAACTTTTAGGTGAAAATATTACATGTTTTTCAAATATAATTCGGCATTAGAAGCCAATATTTAGCCTAGTTGACACATTTGACAAGTATCAAATGTAAAAAAAAGTATTTGGGAGCCCCTGGAAACTCTCATTCATTACTCTGTTTTTTTTTCAATTGATCTTTTATTAAAAAATCTGTTTTTATTTTTTTATTAAAATTCTATCTGTCAGAATTTATTAGAACCTATTTTCTCCGTAGATTCTCCCCATTTTTATAACAATAATCTATCTATATATAAGCTTTAACCACGGTATTATACAATATTAAAATTACTTACCTTTACTTTTACTTTTGGAAAATGTGCCTATTATTGTTACAATTGTTTTATTGCTCAGTTCAAATAACTTCAATATTTAGTATTGCTCATAAATAATGGCTAGATGGGCCTAATATTGTTACTATATCTTTTTTTTTCCAAAGATTTTTCAAATTGTAGTTCAAGTTGTTCTGTGCTATTTCATTTATTTCCTCCTATCCACCCCTATCTGACGAAGAGTGGACTTAAAAACAGCCAAGCTGTGTCCACACCTTTTTCCACTTCTGTAATAAATATATATATGCCTACCTGGACATAACAAACAGGACTGTTTGTTATGTTATTCTTGATTGTAGATGATCATAGATGATCTTGAGTCCGTTGATGATCAGTTAGCTCTCCTGAACTCCAACCTTACTGATCTCTATGATCGTCACGCTCCTGTGCGTCCTGTGCGTGTAAAACATCTTTCTGCGCCGTGGCTCAATGATGAGATACGTAGTTATATGGAAAAGAAGACATGAGCTAAGACCAAGTATAAAATAGATCCTTCTTACAGGAACCGTGATTAATTTAAAGAGGTTAGAAATAGCTGCAATACAAAGATACGGGATTTACAGCGACGCCATATTCATCAATCAGTAGAAAATGGGGATCCAGCTAAAGTCTGGCCTTTTCTTAATAAACTCGGAGGGGCCAAATCACGTGCTCAACCACTTGCTAATAATATCGACATTAATTCACTTAACAATCACTTCTCCTCTTCGGCAGCAATTGATAGCGCCACTAAATTTACCTGTAGAAGTCAGCAAAAGGGACTCGAGGGTTATAGTGTTTTGTAATTTAGGCGATGGGCTGACAACCTGTCACTATAGCAATACATATTACAATCTAAAATTGCCCTCAATTTTTGTCTGACGTGGCGAAATCGCCTTTAACGAGGCGTTAAACGCTCTGCCTACCCCGTAAGGGATAAAGGCGTGATTTATGTATGTACTAAATTTACCACATCAAATCGTCTTTCATCGCTGCCTACTCCTAGTTTTCCATCTTTTGTTTTTCGCGCAATCACCGCTTGTGATGTTATGAAGAACGTGCATGCTATTTCTTCGAATGCTGTCGGAAGTGACTGCATTAGTCGCTCTATGATCGTTCCTCTCCTTGACATCCTTTCCCCAGTTATCACCAAAATCCTAAACAAATCCTTATTTTCCGGCGTGTTTCCATCCGCATGGAAGGAAGCACAAATCGTTTCATTGCCAAAAAAGCCTAATTCTAATTCTCCTTCCGACTACCTATTTCAAATAACCTGTTGAACCCTTTTCAATCCGGTTTCCGCCCCGGTCATAGCACGACTACTGCGTTAGTCAATATGTCTGACGATATTCGCTTAGGCATTGAAAATCAGAAGCTAACAGTGTTAACTTTGCTAGATTTCAGTAACACCTTTTACACAGTAGACTATGACATTCTCATCTCTATCTTGCGTTCTCATAACATATCTCCATCGGTGGTTGACTGGTTTCATAGTTACCTGTATGGGCGCCGACAGCGTATACGCATTGAAGATACCTTCTCTGCGTGGTGTGATATTTCTGCCGGCGTTCCGCAGAGTGGCGTCCTGTCACCTCTCCTCTTCTCAATTTTCATTTATTCTATTACACTCCCACTTACTTCTTCCTATCATTTGTATGCAGACGATCTACAGATTTATACACAAGCGCCACTCTCTGGCCTCCTGGGCGCAAATTATATTACCAACAGAGATCTGAATAGTATCGCAGACTGGAGTCGCTCTTATGGTTTGAGGGTGAATCCAACCAAAACCCAGTGTATAATAATCGGCAGTAGCTGGTACATATCACGTATTGGCTATGACTCGTTGCCACAGATTACTTTTGAAGGCACACCAATACCATTCAGTCACAAGGTCAAGAACCTTGGTGTTCTTTTTGATGATACTTTTTCGTGGAATTCTCATGTGTCTGTCAATGTTAAATGTCTAATATTATTCTTGTTAAATTTACATTGACATACCTAAATTATTAATTAATTCACTATTGACTGTTACTTATACTTTTAATTATTAACGTTGTAACTCTTTATGTTTTTCATGTTTTTAATTTTATACTTGGAATGTTATTTTAATTTAAGATTATTATTGTAATTTTCGACGCAATTATTTTTTTGCTATGAAATAAACAAATTGAAATTGTTACTATTCGTCCTTATGCCTACTCACGTACTTTCCCTTCATTATATCTACTTACCTATACTTGTTGTTTAAGCTTCTATTCGCACATTGTTTTATGAAAGCGTGATGTTTGCATCTGCCGTCACCAGGATCATATCATTTTACAATTCGCAATAGGACCCGCAAACAACATCACTGCAGCTCAAATGCATTGTCACGTTTAAAAATATAATGTTAGATTTGTTTCATGTTTAACTTATGTTTCATAAAATTCAATAGTTATGACCAGAGGTCGGAAATTCGGGTGCAAAAAAAGTAAAAACCCACTGTTGGAGCTACTAATAGTTGCTACAACCACCTTTTTCAAGATTTTTAGGGCCCCAGTTTATTTTTCTTTATTAAATTGTTTTAGTAATGCCAATGTGTTCTTTGCGTCAATATATAAGTTATTTTTTTATATTTGTTTTAATTTGAAAGATAAAAGTAGAAATGAGTTTTCAATGTACTGAAAAATATAAGAATATCGTTTGATTGTTTGATATTTTTATTGAATACCCTTTATAAATGATTTCTACAATGCTTTTATTATTATTACACAAAAATTTGAATGGGGCCCTCGGGGGCCCAAAAGCGTTTTATTTCTTTAAAAAAAATTGCGGAGAAAATTAAAATTAAAAATCGTATTTGGCAAGGTTAAGACAAGATAAACGCTTTTTACTCTTGTAATTTTTTCTATACGGTTGATAGTTTCAGGATAAATTGATGTTGAAGTTAGCAGGACACAATCGTTCAAAACCAAGCAAAGTAGTGGTTTTTATGGTGAAATCGTCTAGGTTAAGAAGAGATAGGCAAGGCACTTCTCTTTCTTGTTATTTTTTCTCTACGGTTGACAGTTTCACAGTGAATTGATATTAAAGTTGTTAGGACAATTTTTGGGCCTGGGGGCCCAAAGCATTTTACTTCTTAAACAAAGAAATTACGGAAAAAAACAAAATTAAAATTCTTATTTGGCTAGGTTAGGACAAGATAAACGTTTTTGCTCCTGTAATTTTTTCTCTACGGTTGATAGTTTCATAGTAAATTAACAATTAAATGCTTGTTACTAAGTTACATGAAATACTTTTGGCTTTCTTCATAAAATTTGACCATAATATTGTGTACTTTCAACATTTCACAAATTGAAACAGATGCAGCTCTATACGCTGACCTTGTCGCATATACTGAGAGAGAGAGAGTATATTGGACCAGCATGTATGTGTCTTTCAAATAAATATTTCTAGGAAATTTATCACTTCGACCGTTTATCCCAGTATGTGCAAAAGACTAATCAACCATAGTGGAAGAGGCAGGCGGCACCTGCAGCTATACCAAAAAATACTTAAAAGTGACCACTTTGGATTCAAATTGAGTCAATATTGTCAATACAGGTGTTTGAATGCTATTTTTTTTGAATGATTGCACGTAATTTAATTGAATTTAATTTATACATACAGTGTTAACTGTATGTATAAATTAAATTCAATAGTCAAATAAAAGAGTATATTGATACTTAAATAACCGATATAGTTATGCACAATAAAACGACGTAAATATGTAAAGTTATATTTATATTTCAACACAAATCAACAAAAACAAAATATGCAATAGTTATTTATAAACTAAACTAAACCAAAAATCCCTGTCTCTCTCTATCCTTGTCCCTGTCTATCTCCCTCTTTGAGTATGTGCGACAAGGTCAGCATATTGACTGTATCTGTCTAAGTGCGTTTAGGATGTATTGTCTTAATTTTTGGTTTGTAAAATATGGCAAGTACACAAAATCAAAAGTGTATTACCTGTAACCTAGTATCAAATATTTTCTCTGATATACTTATTGGAAACCGGCTAACCCAGGGAGGGTTTCAGTATTGTATTTTAAACGATGGGCTGACAACCTGTCACTATAGCAATATACAGATCCACCTGGAATGAGCCTCAAAATTTGTCAGACGTGGCGGAACGACCTTTGTTTAGGTCGTTTACGCTCTGCCTACCCCATTAGAGACAAAGGCGTGATTATATGTATGTACTTATTTGTAAAATATAAAATAAAGACGAATCCGGTAAAATTCTTTTTTACTAACTTCAACATCAATTTACCCTGAAACTATCAATCGTAGAGAAAAAATGACAAGAGTAAAGCGTTTATCTTGTCTTAACCTTGCCAATTACGAATTTTAATTTCCTCCGCAATTTTTTTTAAAGAAATAAAACGCTTTTGGGCCCCCGAGGGCCCCATTCAAATTTTTGTGTAAAAATAATAAAAGCATCGTAGAAATCATTTCTAAATGGTATTCAATAAAAATATCAAACAATCAAATGCTATTTTTATATTTTTCAGTACATTGAAAACACATTTCTACTTATATCTTTCAAATTAAAACAAATATAAAAAAAAATTGCAAACACTTTTGACTTATATTGATGCAAAGAACACATTGGCATTACTAAAACAATTTAATAAAGAAAAATAAACTGAGGCCCTAAACATCTCGAAAAAGGTGGTTGTAGCAACTCTCAGTAGCTCCAACAGTGGGTTTTTACTTTTTTTGCACCCGAATTTCCGACCTCTGGTTATGACTTATAAAAAGAAAATGATGCTATTTAATCAATAATTTTAGTAATTGATGGTTTGAAATAATAGGTAAAATAAAATAAGCAAGTTGCCTAAACTTCTATGAAATCCTTAAACCTTTACTACTTTGATCGGCCATTACTATTGTAACCATAATGATAACATACTTAAAATCATAACAAACAAAAAGTTATTCGCAACACTATGTTCAAACATAGTCAAACCTATAATTGGTAGAATTATTCTAAGCAATCTAAATCAGTAAGTGCGAAGAAATTCTTGTTATAAATCTGTTTGCCTACTGCAAAAACAAAGTTTTGAAATTTGATCCGTAGCTATCTACGCTTTTTCTAGAATCGGGCAAATGCAGTTACGCTATGTAGTGAACTTCGTACCTGTAATTGTAGCTGTTATGTTACCTTTCAATACCTCACTTATTATTACCTGTCTTAGAATTGAAACTGATTTAATCATTTATTGTTCAATTGTCGTTACCTTGAAATATAAAAATATAATGTATTTAGGCATATTCGTGTTTAAATACTATACCTACTTACTTCTTATTCTGTTTTCTAATATGTATCAATTTAAGTAAGTTCATCGGGTCGACAGACTCAATACCCACTCGACGGAAGAAGTAAAACTCTTAAGGTACTCTCGGTTTTTTTTTATGGTTAAATAGCCAGATCAGGTAGTGACCTGATCTGGCTATTTAACCATAAAAAAAAAACATAATTGACTTGCATGAGTGCATGCAAGTCAATTATGTTTAAAATAAAATAATAATGTTTGACATATTTCTGATTAGTTAACGCAAATATAACTTTTGTAACAACACCAGCCCAAAAAAAATACAGATTTTTTAAAACCAAAATGTGATTTTTGAAGAGATAGACACTTACTTATATTTCGCACTACAAAGTTCTATATTTAGAATGCGTTCTCTACGGCGCCATACATACGTACATACATAAAATAGCGCCCGTATTACTTACGCGGTAAGCGTAGCGTCAACGGACTGATTAGATTATATTACCTGCTTGCTTCAAAGTTTTTTTTTTAATATACGATAGAATTGCAATAAGTTTGGTACTGATCATAAGATTTTATCTCATAAACCCAATGAAAAATGTTTTGCTGTAATATATCAACTACAAAAATATACTTACTTTAAATGAATCAATAGTAGCAATATGGCGGGCCCAAGCACCCAGGTTGAAAAACTATTACGTGCTGCCCCCCGCGCACTGTACCACTGCATTTGTTTAACTTTGACTCCAATACCACGGTAGAGGACATCACGACACACCTTAAACAACACATTACAACCGGCGAGGTGCACTGCGAGAATCTTATCACCCGGGGTGATTACTCGTCGTTCAAGCTTAACATTCCTCCTGCTTTCCTCATGGTCGTACGGGACCCTAAGTTATGGCCAGCAGGCGTATCTATTCGCAAGTTCAACGACATCACCAAGGCTTCAAAAAAGTCGAGGGCGCAGCGACCGACAGCGCGAATAACCTCAATCGCCACTACGGTCCAAACATGTCGAAATAATAATTAACCCACAGCATAACACCGTATGACATCACAGAGTGGAAATAAGCGTAGTAAATTTGACGCAATACGACGTTGGATATCAACGGGCGTAGTTGTCGCAATGCATATGCAGCACCACTGAGTCTGCTACAAAGTGAATCGATATGTGACTTCCAATTTATATTGGAGTCTATAGTGAACCCTAGGAAGCGGCACTCATTTTGTAATGGAACGGGACACCTCACAGAAGGTGGTGGTATGATTTGTGGACCAGAGAAAATTAAAATATTTGATTTAGTTGAATTGAGTACCAGGCCGTTTGAAGTGAACCACTCATGTAGCTGTGTGTAGGCAACATTGATTTTTGTGCTAAGTTCTTCGTACGTTTCTGCACTAACTATGACAGTTGTGTCATCTGCAAACAAGACTACTAAACCTTGAGATACGTACTTAGACAAGTCATTGATAAAAGTCAAAAATAAGGAATTTCCCAAGGCTGAGCCTTGAGGAATGCCGATAGTGAGGTCTCCGGGGCTAGATTTAAGTCGAGGGCGCAGCGACCGACAGCGCGAATAACCTCAATCGCCACTACGGTCCAAACATGTCGAAATAATAATAATTTGTCTATTTTACACCAAAACGTTAGAGGCCTGACAAGTAAATTATCAATGTTACATATTATTTTAAATAAATACGATCCCGAAGTACTAGTTTGCACAGAAACGTGGATAAATTCTAACGCAATGAATGCCTCACGCACGATTATGCAACTACGAACTGGCAAGTTCATTCTTGCGTCAGGTACATGTCCACGGCGGAGTGGCACTGTTTACTCGTACCGGGATCTCGTTTAGAAACCGCACTGACCTTGAAAAGTTTTCTATTGAGTTTCATTGTGAGTTCAGGGTGATAGAATTATTAAAACCCAATTTAATTGTTATTGGTATGTACAGAACCGGAAACGGGGATTTTAAAAAGTTATTGTCGACATTAGAACTACTATTCAATACTATTGATAAAAATAAAAAGTTTATATTGGTTGGCGATCTAAGCGTGCACTGACTTACTAAGCAGTTATAACTTGCATAATGTCGTTAATTTCCTTACACGCGTGACTCCAGACTGCAGCAGCTCCATTGACTGTGGGATATATTCTCGTGACGATGGGACCGTTACAGCTACACAGGTAGACACGCCCTGTAAGTGACCACAACGCTCAATTGTTCGTTTTTCCTTTCGCTAAATACAGAAATAATGCAAATAGGTTTGTGGAGAAAAGACTATTCACTGAAACTTCAATATATGATTTTTTTATTGACATATCTAATTATGAATTTAATTTTATACACTTTGACGTTTCTATTAATGATAAATTTAATAAATTATTTGCAGTATTGACATATTATCTTGACATCCATTTTCCCATTAAAAAAGTATTAGTTAAAAGGAAAAATGGAATGCCTTGTAGTCCAGTCATTACGTACATTCAAAAAAGAAAATGAATTTGCGCTTCTATTTGTTTAATATGTTGTAGGGGATATCTAGAAAAGCTTAACTTGAGATTGTCGACCAAGCTTTCCTAGGAGCTTTCGCCGCCATCTTGAAAAAAGGGGTAAAATTTGTTTCTCGGCAATAACTCGGCTATCCGATGAGATTCCGAAATTTTTTGTAGGACACTTTTTGTAGCTTTCTTTGTGCTCTACAATAACGCCCGAATCATTTTTAGTGTATCGTGCATCGTTATCGAGATATCGATCGATTAAGTCAAAAATTTAGGACAAATTTTTTGTTTTTAGCTTTTTTTTTCTTTGGGTCTTAATAAATATGAAAAATTGTGGAATTCAAATTTGTAGAGCATATTCAGACCTACAATTTCCTTCTTGGATTTTTTTATGTTGGACAAAAATTACGATCTCCAGCGCGCCGCAAAGTCGGTGAATCCACACTCAGCGTCGAGCGAGCTGCTCGCTCGGTTGTGTCTGGATGTTGAATCGAATAGGAAATTGTTCAGGAAATTGATGGGATAAAAAATAAGTACATAGAGCAACAAATTAAGGATCACACAAAAGTAATTTATTAAACAAATAATTTTATTTTTTTACAATACAAAATAAACAAAACAAAATAAACGGAAAGAAAAATATTTTTTTCTGCACTCGAGACACGAACGATGGACTTTTTTCATGTCTTTTTTCGCTTGGATGGTCCAGGCTGAAGATCTTCGTCCTCCGTAAACTCTTCGAGTTGTTGTGTCTGTTGAAACGTTGGAAATGATGCTGATTCGATGAGAGCATCGTCATCATCATCGTTACAGACATCGTCGTCGTCGTCAAGCAAAATGTCGACTCTGGCGACGTTACTGCATGTTTGCCCACTGCAGTACATGCAAATAACGGAGCAATTGATTCCCGCTTTTTTGCACCCACAGGCGGCCTCACAATTTCCTTTACTCTTACAGGAAATGAGCTTTAATAGTTCAGGCGGAGCGGGTTCGGCGGTGCTGGTGATTGTTTCGAGCCCTCGATTGGTCTGTCGCCAACCCCATCCTTGTGGATCCTTGAAAAATCCTAGCCAGGTTTGAACTTGGAGATACGTCCGGAAAATGTGTTGACGCACAGCGCTTTTGGTTGGCGGGAGTAGTGAGAGGTGATTCACTTTATTCGCTGTCATTGATTTTGCGAAGCGATGGATTCGCAAAATATTTATGGACTTCTCGTGCTTATCACCACCATATAGGGCCATAAGGAATTACTCTCCCGCGCAAGTGAGAACCTCCGGATCGACCTTTTCTTGTTTGAATAATTTCACCGATGACCGTAGCTCTGGATTTTTCTCGAGAGTGTTAATGAACTTCGACTTGCCGATGTTATAAAAAGATGATGTCGTGTCGCAACCGCTAAAAGCGTGAATGAAAAGAATGTGCTCCAGAACTGACTTGTGTTTGAAACTGTGCGGCGAGTACAACTTTTACGGCGTATTTCCTTTTGCTGGTTTGCGGAAAAATATATTATTTTTATCCGGAGCAAGCCCGGCGAGTAAAACCAGAAGATCGATATCTTCGCCGACGATTTCCACGGAGTCATGACTCGACGCGTCTTTAATTGCCGTGTTCACAATAAGAGTATCCGCGTCCTCAAAAGCCTGCTCCACTTTTATTCCGGTCGTTGTAAAGTAACGGCAAAGCATTTGTATTAGTTGGTTCTTGTTTTAATCTATATAGGGTATGCTGTAAAAACCAGCTAAGGGATCCGAGGGTTTCAGTATATTGTAATTTAGGCGATGGGCTGACAACCTGTCACTACTTACAAATCTATCTTAAATAACCCTCAAAACTTTGTCAGACGTGGCGGAACGACCTTTGTTTAGGGCGTTTACGCTCTGCCTACCCCATTAGGGATAAAGGCGTGATTATATGTATGTATGTATTGTTTTAATCCGTTGTGAAAAACTTCTCCTGGCTAACTTTTGGAGTAGTTGTCCCATCGAATGTGAACTCCGGCGATTGGTTTTTTCTCGAACGTCGTACTCTTTCCGAAGTTTTGGTTCCAGCGAGTTTCATATCAGTCGGATAACCGTCGAATATGATTGCAACCTTTCCTTCGAAGTTATGTTGTACGTATCTGACGTATTTCGGGCAGATAAGGTCAAACGTTTCGATTCGACCCCACACAACTTTGTGGAGAAGGAATCCACCGTCGATTATGCAATGATGTCTGTTGGAACGTTGTAAATTTTCGGTCAAAGGTTCGAAGGCTTTGTATAATAATGACTTTGTTCCTTTCCGCATTCCTTCTTCGGTGAACAGCGACAGCGGGAACGGAGCAAGTTCGTATGCCAGAAAATGTTTCAGATCAGTCTCGGAATTTTTAGCAATGCACATTCTTTGAAAAAGTAGCAGTGGGTTGATCGGAACTGGTGACGAGTCGATTTTAATGCTGGTAGTTACTGCCGATAAGGGAAGCACTTTATCCTTTCTCTTGAAAGACAAGGATGAGAAATTTGCTCCGACGATTTTGGTCATCATCTCGCAACCAATTTCGTATGCACGATTACAATTAATGTTATCGTTTGCGATAACTCCTGTCCCGATAGACGTCAATTCTTTTTGTTGAGGAAAAGGATTGAGACCTGCGAGCCACATGTCCAGTTTCTCCATGTCGAAATTGTCTCGAGAAATTCGCGAAGGCCTCATATCGACGTGCTGTTCGGTTGTGCAACAAGATACTCCGGAAAAGTTTTCAATCTGTTCACAAATGTTTTGGAGCTGAACCATACCCAAAGTCCACGATGCTATTGTGCTGTCCGTAATTCCCCGTCCCTGAGTTAGTCCTCCCGTTGTCTTCATGGATCGCATAAGAGTCTGCTCGATCGTCATGTCTGACATAATCTCAGACCAAAATTTGTCCGTGCGACGAATCGTAAAATATCCACTACGAGTGAACTTGATGTAATCTTCCATGGGTATTTTTTCATGCAAAGCATATCCTGTAGGTACAAGTGAGCAGACTTTGTATACAGGAAGTGACCGCTTGCGTGAAAATACGGAAGCATTTTTTCTATGGTATTGAGATGAAGTTCCCAATTACCCGATCTTTCTGCCTCCACAAAGTTTTTCACCAGAGAAACCATTCGGTGATACTGTACCCAGAGTTTCGCTGTGGGGCCTCGGTTTTCGATAGCATTCAATGCTTTCGCAAATTTCTCGTACGCGTTTTTCACCCCGTTGTTTTCTGCGCCTGTCAGGATGGTCGGTCGATTAAAAAGATCTTCCGCGTAGTAATCGAGTTCGTCAGGTTCCTCTTCGTCGAATTCAAGCGAGTCCAACACAATTTTTGTCAACGCTGTGTGAGCCAAAATGTGAGCACGGACAGCTCGTGCATATGCATGACAGCAGAGTATTTTGTCGACACATTTTTCGGCGTAGATTAACTTGAGAAGATCTTCGATTTCACTACCCGACATTATCGCACCAATCGTTCCCATAAACGACATCAGTAGATGAAATCCACCGAGTCTTACAACAACGTCTTTTAATTCCGATGTTGGATAAGCGGCTCCCACGATGTCCCGAGCTTTCCAGTACAGCGGCTGATCGAATGTGACGATTGTAGTTTTTTGATTACAGCGTTTGCTGTTCCGTACAGCTTCTTGAAGCGATGTAAAGATCGTCTCGTAATCGGATGGCGGTGCGTTGATAAATGGAAGGCACATAACCTTTGAGCGAGCGTAATGCAGATTGGCTGTTGCACTTTCCATAAATCCATTCCATCCTGGAATTCCGATGGAGCAATTCCATTTTCCGTATAGCCAAATGAAATCTGGGATCGTTGGTAATATGTCGCTCGAAAGTTGACGGAGAGGTTCGGCGACAGTTACAGACTGTAAGCCTGCCGATTTATATTGGCTGTAAGACAGTACAGGAACCATGCCCAATTGTGCAATCTCTGAGGCCGATTTAATTTCGACAATACGCGGAATTTCTTTCTCGCGCTCAATAGCCGTGAAAGGAGTCACACAATGAATTCCCCCCATCGCATGAAACGTTCCACGGCCTTCGAGAGTGTTTATGTTGAAATCCGCATTATCAAATACGAATTGACTGAATGAATTTTCCAGGATTTCACTTTCAGGTCGATGAATGCACGAATTCTCGAAAATCGTCACTTCTCGATACGGTGCACTGAACCCCATTGCCGATAAAATGTTGATGAGGCTCTTGGAACCGAATTTCTTATACAGATAAGTTCCAACACCGATCTGCAGCGGAGAGAAAAAAGAACGAGGATGCACAGCCGTAATTATTGCGTGAGCAATCGATGTGTACTTTTTTTTCCACGAGTCCAGTGCGCCACGTTTATCTTTCATTATTGCTGTTGAAAGAAAAACTTGTAGAGATTCCGGAACAGCGGCTTCGACATCCCGTACAAATTCATCCGAGGGAGGATAATTTTGTTTGTCGTAAACGACGCCTCTTATGTCCTCTCGAATTATAGCAGCAGCTTCGCGAATAACTCGGAGTCGTTCCTCGTGAGAGTTCTGCTTCTTTTTCTGGTACCATTTATCCGCAAGAATTTTAAATCCGGTGTTTTGGAAACAAACGACACAATTTCGCTTTTGTTTCTCGATAATTATAATGTCCTCGCCATATTTCGCTTCTAAATGTACTTTAACCGTTTTGATGTGCGGAACAAAATTTCCATTTACGTGACTCATTAATTCAGTCATAGAAAACTGGCATTCGTCGGAATTTTCTTTTAGAAATGAGTAAATCCCCTCCATTGCCTCGTCGACTTTGTTACCTGTCGGTCGTTCTCCACAAAACAAACATTTGTTTTTAAAATCGAAACGGTCTTCGAGCTGCTGTTGTTGTTCGGGTTCCGGTTCAAGTTCAGGTTCCTGTTCTTCCGAGACTGATTTTGTTCGACGAGCAACAAACGCCCTATGCACACTCACAGATTCGACACTTTCTAGCATGCGTTGATGGTCCACATGTCCTCTTTTCTCACTCACCGTCAAGAGAGTTCGAACAGCTCTTTTTTTAGCAACATAAATGTCGTCGATTAACGCTTTTTAACAAATAAAACAGTCTCCCATGGTCACAAAATTGTTGAAACACGTGTGCTCACTTCGAAAGGCTCGAGGCAACTAACCGAGATGCTACGAAAAGAAGAACACGTTTCAACACGTAGACCCTAACAAAAGGGTCCCTTTATACCTGACCCCTCCAACTCCAACGGACGCTCTATGCGGGCACTCCGTTATAACGAGTTTACAGCCAATTAGATACCGAAATTTTTGCCCAGAATATCGGAACCCTCGATTTACACTACGCACAGCAAAAATTCAACACGATACGATATACTAACTTGAGCGCGCTCGACGCTGAGCGTGGATTTACCGACTTTGCGGCGCGCTGGAGATCGTAATTTTTGTCCAACATAAAAAAATCCAAGAAGGAAATTGTAGGTCTGAATATGCTCTACAAGTTTGAATTCCACGATTTTTCATATTTATTTATTATTTTTATTTATAAGCATACAGTATGACATTACAAAGCATTTAATTATAACCACAATAAATAGTATTACAACAAGCGCCAACAAAACGTCATCACAGTGGTAGGCAGTAACAGTCCTTAAAGACCAAGGTCTGTGTCAGGACTAGTTACATCATTTAATTCATTTGACATTAGATTGAGTAGTCGTGCTCATTGTGTAGGAATTTACTAAAATGTTTTATGTATAAAATGTAAATAATAATTATTTGATTAATTATGAGATAAATTGTATTGTTAATGGGAAATAAAATTGATAAAATGTAAATAGTAACTATTTTATTAATTATGAAATAAATTGTATTATTAATAGGAAATAAAATTGATTTATTAAGACCCAAAGAAAAAAAAAGCTAAAAACAAAAAATTTTACCTAAATTTTTGACTTAATCGATCGATATCTCGATAACGATGCACGATACGCTAAAAATGATTCGGGCGTTATTGTAGAGCACAAAGAAAGCTACAAAAAGTGTCCTACAAAAATTTTCGAAATCTCATCGGAGAGCCGAGTTATTGCCGAGAAACAAATTTTCAATCAAAGCTTGGTCGACAATCTCAAGTTAAGCTTTTCTAGATATCCCCTACAACATATTAAACAAATAGAAGCGCAAATTCATTTTCTTTTTTGAATGTACGTAATGACTGGACTACAAGGCATTCCATTTTTCCTTTTAACTAATACTTTTTTAATGGGAAAATGGATGTCAAGGTAATGTGTCAATACTGCAAATAATTTATTAAATTTATCATTAATAGAAACGTCAAAGTGTATAAAATTAAATTCATAATTAGATATGTCAATAAAAAAATCATATATTGAAGTTTCAGTGAATAGTCTTTTCTCCACAAACCTATTTGCAGTATTTCTGTATTTAGCGAAAGGAAAAACGAACAATTGAGCGTTGTGGTCACTTACAGGGCGTGTCTACCTGTGTAGCTGTAACGGTCCCATCGTCACGAGAAAATATCCCACAGTCAATGGAGCTGCTGCAGTCTGGAGTCACGCGTGTAAGGAAATTAACGATATTATGCAAGTTATAACTGCTTAGTAAGTCAGTGCACGCTTAGATCGCCAACCAGTATAAACTTTTTACTTTTATCAATAGTATTGAATAGTAGTTCTAATGTCGACAATAACTTTTTAAAATCCCCGTTTCCGGTTCTGTACATACCAATAACAATTAAATTGGGTTTTAATAATTCTATCACCCTGAACTCACAATGAAACTCAATAGAAAACTTTTCAAGGTCAGTGCGGTTTCTAAACGAGATCCCGGTACGAGTAAACAGTGCCACTCCGCCGTGGACATGTACCTGACGCAAGAATGAACTTGCCAGTTCGTAGTTGCATAATCGTGCGTGAGGCATTCATTGCGTTAGAATTTATCCACGTTTCTGTGCAAACTAGTACTTCGGGATCGTATTTATTTAAAATAATATGTAACATTGATAATTTACTTGTCAGGCCTCTAACGTTTTGGTGTAAAATAGACAAATTATTATTATTTCGACATGTTTGGACCGTAGTGGCGATTGAGGTTATTCGCGCTGTCGGTCGCTGCGCCCTCGACTTAAATCTAGCCCCGGAGACCTCACTATCGGCATTCCTCAAGGCTCAGCCTTGGGAAATTCCTTATTTTTGACTTTTATCAATGACTTGTCTAAGTACGTATCTCAAGGTTTAGTAGTCTTGTTTGCAGATGACACAACTGTCATAGTTAGTGCAGAAACGTACGAAGAACTTAGCACAAAAATCAATGTTGCCTACACACAGCTACATGAGTGGTTCACTTCAAACGGCCTGGTACTCAATTCAACTAAATCAAATATTTTAATTTTCTCTGGTCCACAAATCATACCACCACCTTCTGTGAGGTGTCCCGTTCCATTACAAAATGAGTGCCGCTTCCTAGGGTTCACTATAGACTCCAATATAAATTGGAAGTCACATATCGATTCACTTTGTAGCAGACTCAGTGGTGCTGCATATGCATTGCGACAACTACGCCCGTTGATATCCAACGTCGTATTGCGTCAAATTTACTACGCTTATTTCCACTCTGTGATGTCATACGGTGTTATGCTGTGGGGTAATTCTTCTGACCACCATTGAGTATTTGTTCTTCAGAAGCGTGCACTCAGTATAGTGGCCAGAGTCAATACGAGGGAAACGTGCAGAACCCTATTCAAAAAGAACAAAATAATGACATTGAGCTCACTATACCTATTCGAAATAATAAAATATGTTCGAAAAAATTTGCATTCCTTTGCTCGTAAAACAGGTGGTGGACATAACTTGCGCAGCGTGGGAAAACTGAAGACAGTACCGCGCAGACTCGAGTTAGCGACTAAGAACCCGCGTGTAATCGGTCCCACGTATTACGAACAACTACCCACTGATATAAAAAACGAACCAAATGACGACACGTTTTATTGCCAACTGAAAAACTTTTTATTAGATAAAGAATATTATACTGTAAGTGAATATTATCAACTTGTGGAATAAAATAAATATTAATAATTATATTGACATTTGATCTGTACTTTATGTACTTATTATTTTATTTTAAATTGACATTTTCATTTAATTATTTATTTTTTACTGATCTGACATATTCACATAATATACTGATTTATATTTAAACTTCAGTTTTGACATCGTGATAAAAATAAGTTTTTGAATTTGATTTTACAAATTGACTTATTTTAAATTATTCAGACATCTGTTAGAGTCCATTTGTATGATTGTAATTTTTGTTATGACATGTTTGATTTATTTTATTGTGTAATCTGAATTTTTTGACGATCATATTATTCTTTGACATTTTTATTATTATTGCAATGTAATTGTGAAATTGATAATGTGAAATAAATGAATCTAATCTAATCTAATAATGCTTAGTTACTTACACATTTGACGCTTATAGCTATATCGTCGCATATTATCGAACATACATATAATCACGCCTTTATCCCTAATGGGGTCATCATACGTCTTTGACAGACGATTTAGTCAGTGTCTGAGACAAGATTTTTCGTGGCTATATAAACCAATACGGGAGCGGCAAATTTTCCCACATGCTCTGCATTTGAAGGTGGTAATATTGGTGACTGATTGCTGTGTATTTAGATGTCGTTTTTGTCTTTTGTCAGCGAGACCAGCAAACCAGGCGTCATCATGGACTTTACGCCCATCTAACACACGCTTTCGCCATTTGTCCCTATCTTCAGCGAGCTCCTCCCATCTTTCGCCTTGGATGTCAAAAGCGGCCATGTCTCGCTTGGCGCAATCTTTGAAACGCAGCATGGGTCTCCCTACCCCTCTCTTAGCGTTTGCTACAGCGCCGAGCAGAACACGCCGCGGCAGACGAGAAGGCTCCATCCGGTGCACATGCCCTAGCCACCGCAGTCGTCTCTGCTTAAGCAAGGCTGTGAAGCTAGGCAGCTGTGCCATTTTCAGAACCCGCTCATTTGTAACTCTGTCCTGCCAAGTGATACGCAAGATATTCCTAACGCAGCGCATATAAAATGTGTTGAGTCGACGTTCCTGTTTTGCGTACGATGTCCAGGTTTCAGCTCCGTACAAGAGTATGCTCAAAACGTAAGTTTGGTACACAATCATCTTGGTCTTAACTGTTAGGTGTTTATTATTCCATATTCTTATACTGAGCTTACCGAACATGGTGGCCGCTTTGCCGATACGTGTATCTATCTCAGCATCTAGCGTGAGATTGTTCGACACAGTTGACCCTAAGTAGCAAAACTTGTCGACTACACTCAAGGGATCGCCACCAAGCAAAATAGTAGTAGGTGCTGCTGCGCCCTGAGCCATCACTACGGTTTTTTTGGTGTTAATGGACATTGAGAACAGAGTGCACGCATGGGAAAATTTGTCAACTATGTCTTGAAGCTCGCGGTCAGAATTGGCGACAAAGGCTGCATCGTCGGCGAACAAAAGGCTATCGACGAATAAGTCTTCGCAGTAGCGCTTAGACTTGAGAAGCGAAATGTTGTATAGCTTCCCGTCAGCCCTCGTGTGGAGGTGGATACCCTGTTGGTCATTACCAAAAGCTACATTAAAAAGTAATGAAAAGAAAATACCAAACAGGGTAGGTGCCAACACACAGCCTTGGCGAACACCTCTTCGCATTTCGAACGGCTCAGATGTATTACCGTCAAACACAACTGCTCCTTTCATGTCCTCATGGAAGGATTTTACGAGACTTAGAAGTTTTGATGGGCAACCGATATATTCTAGTGCAGTAAAAAGTCCTTCTCTGCTCACGGTGTCGAAGGCCTTGTTCAGGTCAACGAACGCCACAAACAGAGGTGTTTTCTGCTCTCTACACTTTTCTTGCAACTGACGAAGTGTAAAGATCATGTCAGTAGTGGAACGTTGGGCGCGGAATCCACACTGAGATTCGGGATAAATACGGTCAGCTAGTTTCTGGAGTCTTAACAGGATTAGTCTAGCAAACAGTTTACCCACTATACTTAAAAGGGATATCCCACGGTAACAGTTACAGTCACCGCGGTCACCTTTGCCTTTGTATAGGGTAACAATGTTAGCGTCGCGCATATCTTGTGGTATATATCCCGCTTCCCAACATTTACTGAGCAAATTGTGCAGGATGGGAGAAATGCACTTGAGCTTAATGATTTCGGCATGCGATCCGCAGCTTCTGGCATTATGTTCACTGGTTCTGAGTAGAGACCGATGTAATGTTCTACCCATCGTTGCAGTTGGCGTTGGCTATCAGTTATAACCGTGCCATCTGCCTCTTTTAGGGGGGCTGTTTTTTTGGGTATAGGGCCAAGAACCCTCTTAATACCAGCATAGACACCGCCAAAATTTCCCACATTTGCACATGATTGAATGCTCTGACACATCTCAGTCCAGTATGCATTCGCAAAGTACCGGGATGTGCGTTGAAGTGCAGCCTTTGCACTTGCTAGATCGTTGCGCGTCTTTAGGGTAGGGTTTAGACGGTGTATTAGTGCAGCTTGACGTTTACATTCGAGCAGAGGTGTTATATGCTCGAGATTTTCAGCGAACCAGTCCTGGTTCTTGGCTTTCTGATGGCCGAAAGCTGTACCAGCTACAGTAGTCAACAGTTTTTTTACATTGTCCCATTCTGTCTCTATAGGAGCGTCAACATCCCAAGTGGCAGTTTCGTGGCGTACTAGCTCCTCAAACTTGCTTACCATCTCATCAATCTTGGTTTTGGGAAGATCAATCTTCTTCCTACCGGGAGGACTAGATGAGTGGATCTTTTTGTGAGTGATAGCAACATGTGATACCACCAGGGAATGGTCTGTGTCGCAATCAGCGCTGTGAAATGTTCGCGTGTGCAGGGTCTCGCGGAGGTTTTTCTTTTTAGTAAGGATGAGGTCCAGCTGATGCCAATGACCAGAACGTGGATGTTTCCAAGACACTTTGCGAGATGCTTTGCCTTTGAAGTAGGTATTGGTAACACACAGCAGGTGTTTAGAGCAAAATTCCAACAGCCGCTGACCGTTTTCATTTAACTTCCCTATACCTTGGTTACCGATACAATCAGGCCAAGCAACGTTGTCCTGGCCGACCCTAGCGTTAAAATCACCAAGAATATATAATCGGTCAGATGTTTTTAGCCCATGCAGTGATTGGTCAAGCTGGTCATAGAACTGATTCTTGCTTCATCAATAGAAGATAATGTTGGAGCGTAAGCAGAAACTAATGTGACGTATCCACAAAAAGTATTTAATCGCAGCAACATAATGCGTTCCGAGATGCCGCAAGGAGTCTCTATGGATGTCAAGAGGTCGTTACGGATTGCGAAGCCTACGCCATGTTCACGCACAGCGCTACTGTCCTTTCCTTTCCAGTAGAAGGTGTAATGAGCCTCTCGCAAAGAACCCTCGTCAGGAAGTCTTGTCTCTTGCAAAACACATACAGCAATGTTCAGTCTGTTGAGTTCCGCGTCAATAACGGCAGTTTTGCGCAGATCTTGTGCGTCAATAGAGGAGCCTCCGCAGGTGTCAGGGAGACCTGTCCTCATAGTACGGACATTCCATGTCGCAATTCGCATGGACAAGCGTGATGGTTGTTTATTATTTTTATGCCATTTATACGCAGGTGTTGAACGTAACGGCGCCGATCGTCTAGTTTTGGCCAGTGCTCTCCACACCCTAAAAGAGCAAACCAGCACCGGGGCGGATCAGTACCTAATTGATTGGGGGCTGCCCAACTTGGAGCGGGCGGTAACTGATCAGTGGGTCTACGATGGACCCTCCCACTGACGGAAGTGATCCCTGGCGCCCGCACTTACACCCATCTGTGCGGACTTATAACCGGTCACTGCCACTCCCCGTGTTGGTGTCCGCGCAGCGTAGCTGTCGCGGGTGAAGTGTCCTCTCCACAGACACTGCATCGCCTGGGACGCAATTAAGGAAACGCAGGGTTGCCCAGGACCTGCGCCACCCTCTCGACCTAGCTGACTTAGTCCGCAGAAGCGGCAAACCGATACGTGCGGAGCCAGTTCGGTTGCAGGAGTCAGTTGCGTAAGCGCCTAACGGAGACTCCATCCGGGTATAATATCGGAATTTTCCATTTCCTGGATGATATAGACCTGCCTTGGCAGATCTGGGTTTTAATCCCTTAGTCGCCTTTTACGACTCCCTAGGAAGAAACGGGGTGGTTCTATTCTAGCTAGCCGGAAACCACACGGCACACTGCCCTAATGGGGTAGGCAGAGCGTAAACGACCCAAACAAAGGTCGTTCCGCCACGTCTGACAAAGTTTTGAGGGTTATTTAAGATAGATTTGTAAGTATATTGCTGTAGTGACAGGTTGTCAGCCCATCGCCTAAATTACAATATACTGAAACCCTCGGATCCCTTAGCTGGTTTTTATGCCCGGGAGGAAATGCAGCTGGCACATTCTATGTTTTTCTCTCTCGCTCCCAGGCCAGGAGCGAGAGAAAAACATAGAATGCATGAAAAGCATGGAAGAAATGGTCATATTGTCGAATGACCTATTTAATACACCAAACAGCAAAATTTCCGCATCTGACCGCTTCTCCTAGTTATATAGTATGTATGTACTTAGTTGTTTTTACCAATTTAGAAATTAGTTTTAACATACGACCTAAAATAGCTCAAATCTATGTGAATCATATTTGCATGAAACATTCTCCCACTCAAATTATATTTTATTGTTATTACGCAAAAATATTCTAATTTTATTTATTATTTTAAGTATGTGTCGTATTAAAAAAAAAAAAAGTGTGCTGTATTTAGAAAATATGAATATGTTATGTTGTTTTTTAAGTTAATTAAGTTTTTTGTTTTGTTTTATTAGATTAAGGAGGAATGTGCAGTGCCAAGACAAACCTTTTTAAGGTTTATTGGTACTAAGAATTTGATGTCTGTAGAATCTTTTATATGTGAAATAAAATAAATAATAATAATAATAATTACACTTGTTTAGTAAAAAATTAAAATGTGTTTCAAAAGTAATCCTTGTAAAATAAAGGTTCTTGGTAGGTTCTTATGGTATGTTTATAATTAAAATATTGAAAATATTATTATTCGAAAACATACGTACTTAACCGTAAGATTCTGATATTGCATTGCAATGCATTTTTTTTACGAATGTGTTATTATTAAAATGTGTGACTGACAGTCTGCACTTTTCCTGTTGAAATTTTGAATTAACCAACTCACGGACGTTTTTAATACGAAATTGCCATTTACTTCAGATAACACTTCACTCACACTCGGGGAACATCAACCTGTCGTGGGTTGCTCATGTCCAGTCCATCGGGTAGACCTATCACCAGGCAGCCTATTACGCACTTGGTGGTTACATCTTGGGACCGGAACTCTCCCTGCCGCGGCCCTTCCGACACGAACAACGCCCAGCGCCCTGCTACCGCGGATACCAGCACCACCGCCTGGTGCCCGGC
Source organism: Scrobipalpa costella (assembly GCA_949820665.1). Taxonomy (NCBI): domain Eukaryota; kingdom Metazoa; phylum Arthropoda; class Insecta; order Lepidoptera; family Gelechiidae; genus Scrobipalpa; species Scrobipalpa costella. The sequence goes on from OX463298.1 coordinate 26,012,368, forward strand.
AATTGCCCATCCATCATGCACGCTCCTAACACTCCTGGTTATCCAACGCGACGCCTCACTTCACATGTTTCCTCACAACCATGCTGCACTCCGATCCAAACGTCCACATATTTTTTTAAAATTCCAAATTTAATTCCGATAAAAGTATTTTAAAGTGTCGAATGTATTAAGTTTCAAGATGGTGTTAATGATTTATAGTAGGGTTCGGGGTTTTTTTTTATTATAACACACAAATAGTTCTAACAACAACTCCATAACTCTGTTCTTTCGTCACATTACACGTGTCGGTAGAGTTATCATTCACAAAAAAAAAAAAACACTTTCCTCGGAACCCTCATACAATCTTTAGACTCCAGAGCACAGCACTGCTCATATAAAGGCAGCACTGGCAGGGTCGCCATGTGATGTGGGCTGTAGAGGGTTCGTAATAAAACACGTGTTGAGAGTTCAAGCGACGTCTAATGAATGCGCATCAATAAGTAACACAAATACTCTTCTTCTTTTCGATTCGAGGCAAACTCAATTTAAATTTTTGAGGACCAGAACACAAATACTTATGCACTAAACTATACCTAAAGGCGGGAAGGCAGTGTCTCTACACTACACTGGTAACAACGCCATTTGCGAATGTTTCCTCATATTTGAACAGGTGTGATCCTTCCGACCAATTTCGGCCATGGCGACTACTTCGACCCCTAGTCGGTGCGGCGCTCGTGCGTCCGAAAGTGGCTCACGTAGCCGATCTTCGCCTTTAATTTTCGAGCACACTTAGGGCACGTGAGTACACCTTGCTCATAATGGTATTGAATGGCAGCAGGCTGGCGGGACTTCAGCTCATCGCGTTTCGTGTCGAGGTCAACTTTCCGTTGTTCCTCAAAATCGCCGACTCGCTTCTGTACCAGTCTGCACCACTCGGGACGTTGTGCTGCCAAACCCTCCCACTCTGAGTGCTCGATAATGCATCTTTTCATATGCCGTTTCTGAACATCCTTAAATCTGATGAGTTGTCCGCCATGCTTCCGCTTGCCCCCCTCCAGTTGAACAGGTACAGTGTATATGAAGGAGAATTGCGAAGTTTCTCTGCTGTTGTGATGACGCTTTTCAGACCCTGAGCTGCAGCTGACTGCTCACCAAGAGTGTCTATCACTTTGGCCAGGCTTTCCTGCATCACTCTGGTGATGCGCATGTCGCCACGCAACCCAGGCGGCAGCAGCGTATGAGTAATTTTAGTGATCACTTCCCGCAACATATCATTTACAGGCACGACCAACTCCATATCGAAAAGACTGGACTTGAAGACCTCTCAAACAGTTCAACAATTACTGAATAGAGTCACTTAGTTTCGTGACGCGACGATTGAAATAATAATTACAAATGATCTAAAATAGTGACTTAATAAAAATAAAATTTAACAACAGGAGGATGTACGGTACATGCGGTTAGGTTAGGTTAGGTTTTTTTTTATATCCTCTTATGATATTCAGAGACCTTATCTAACTATTATTATAACTGTGACCGACAGGGAAATTCTCATGGACGCCTGGGAAGGGAGGGCCCAGGCAGTGCCGTACTCTTACCGGCTAAAGCCTTGTGGATCGCAATTTTACAGGGATTTTTATTACTTCTGCTTATAAGCTATCTTAATTTTTATTTCAGACTTTATAACTAATACTATCTTACATAACATTCTTATGTTCGTTACACACATTCTATTGTCCGTTAACACCTGAGTCAAAACACTAGTTGGTTGTAGTCGCCTAACAAGTGTGTAAGCCTAGATTGCGTCAGGTAAGAGGGTTAGGTTAGGTTTTTTTTTTTTATTATAATACCTCCCTATGGTGGGGGAGTCTATTCTTTCTGTTAACTTTTCCATTCCAGTTCTATCAATTATGCTTCTCGTACTTTCATGCTATATCTTTCTCGCATTCATCACCTTTTATACTTTCTGGGTGGGAGGCCCAGCTATCTACTTCCTATTCTTATCTAATCTTTATTTCTTAAACTGTACACAGGGAAAATGAGGTCAATAAGCAGGTTTCTTATTTTTACAGGGGTCTCTTAAACTAGTCTTAAGATATAACTACTATACTATATTAACTACTTATTCTTATTTTCTGTCTTATTTCTTAAACAACTGTTACATTTATTTTAATTTCTGCTTTGTATTCTGTTGCGCCATTCCAACAGGATAGCGCAGCACCGACCCTGTTGTTGAGCTTACAACCATCCGTATAAATCTTCACCTGGAAGCTGTCGTTGGCATTTAGTTGCTCTTCATCCTTCAAGCACCCAAACACAAGCTCAATTTGTTCGGCTGGATGAGGGCTGTGCAAGGCAGAAGCCATACCTCTACCTCCCTGTCGTTCGGCGCATGGTGTTTAAACCCCTTTTTGGCCTCGTATAGTGAGGCCGCTTCACGGACTCGAAGATCGAGGGGAAGAATGGCCGCCAACACCAAAGCGGAGTTGAGTGAGACAGTTCGGTAGGCCTTGCACAGTTTTTGAGCAATGCCTCGCTGGACGGCTCGTAAGTTTTTCATCATGCCAAGCTGTTCGACTGCCGGGGCCCAGACACTGGAAGCATACAAAATAATCGGCTCCACAGGGTTCATCTTGTTCGTCGCCATTCACTTTTTCGGCCTGTTCTCTAACCTGGCTGTGATGAGTGTTGTCATGACCTGTGAGGTCCTCCGGATAAAATGTTGCAGCTAGTAGCTTCGCGGAGCCTTTCGCGTCCTGAATTTGACCATCACTCATCAGCGGCACATCTTCTTCCCTTTTTGAGGTTCTACCGATTACTCGGTAGATGCCTTCCCATAGGCCTTCACCGTCTTGTTTGGAAAAGAACTCCTTGCAACTCAAAATCTGGGCTTTGGTTGCCTCCTGTTTGTATTCATCTTTCTGCTGTAAATAATCTTGTACAACAACCTTTTCCTTGCGGATGGGAGCGGCACACTTGATTCTGCATTTGTTGGTGGCGACTAGTTGTTTTAGGTTGGCCAATCTTTCCGACCACCACGGCAGCTTGATCTTTTCACTGGTTTTCTTTATGGGGATAGTCTCTCTGCAGATTTGCGTTAGTGTATTGTTAAGATTAATACTGGTCATTTCAATTTCGTCGATATTGGCTAGGTGATTTACATATCCGAGATTGTTAATTTATTTTTAGTGTATCATTTTTTTAATTTTTGCCTAAATTGTATCCAGTCCGCCTTTTTGGTGTTGTATATTCGCGTTGTTCTTGATTGATTTTTATCCCCTTAGATTTTTTCAAAAGCACTTTGAACGTTATGCCGTTGTGGTCGGAACATGTGAGTTTTTCATCTACTCTCCAATCTTCGCTGCGATCCAGCAGATCATTCGAGCAAGCTGCTACTAGGGGTGGCTGATAAGTAATCTACCTAACTATGAAAGAAAAGACTTTTATGGCTAGTTTATTTTTTATTTTTCTATATAGTCTCCTGCAAGTGAAATACACTTATGACATTTGCAAATAAGTGACATCATGCCGTTATAATAGTAATTTTTATTTTGCTCGTCAAAATGGTCAGTCACAGCCACTTTCCTTTCTTCGTCCGTCGAAAATCTGCGACCCCTCAATTTTTTCTTTAAATCTTTGAATAAGAAATAGTCACAGGGAGCCAGATCTGGACTATAAGGTGGATGGTTAATTTCTGTGAAGCCATTTTTGCTCAGGGCTGGCCTCGCCGTTAAGGCTGTGTGTACAGGAGCATTGTCTTGTAAAATCAGAACACCTTTGCTGAGTATGCCTCTCCGCTTTTCTTTTATTTTTTCACGAAGCTGGTCAAGCAAGTTTGCATAATATTCAGCATTCATTGTTGTATTTTTAACCAAATAATCTATCATCAAAATCCTTTCGACATCCCAAAATACGGTGGCCATTAGTTTTCCAGCCGACGGCCGAACCTTGAACTTCCTTGGCGGCTTTTCTCCTTTAAATTTCCATTGAATTGACTCTTGTTTGCTTTTCGGATCCCACTGGCGAATCCAAGTTTCATCACAGGTCACAATTCGAGAGATAGTCTCTTCTTCTTTACCTTTGACCAGGTCTAGAAATGCCTGACAACATTCTACTCGCTTTTGTTTGTCAAAGGCGGTCAACATTCTAGGGACCCAACGCGCGCTCACCTTGGACATGCCCAAATGTTCGTGAATAATTTCATGAACTCGTTCCTTGCTAATGCCCACATCTCTGGCTATCTCCCACTGCTTGATTCGCCGATCTGCAAGAATCAGGTTCTTCACCTTTTCAACATTATCTGCGGTAACAGCAGAAATTTCCCTTCCATTACGTGTGTCGTCTTCCAGGCTCTCACGGCCATGTTTAAATTGCTTCGACCAAAACTTTATGACGAATTCAGAAGGACTTGAATCACCAAACACCTTTAACATGCGCTCTCTGATCTGCGTAGGCGTATTTCCTTCTTTACTTAGGAATTTAATCACTGCTCGATGCTGAAATTTTATCATTTTGCAATTTTCTTTCGACATGGTGAAATCAAAGCCGCGCCAAAAAAACAAAAGCAAGCGAAAAAAAATAAGCGTCATAATTTTGAAAAAGGATTAAATATAGAATATGATTTTGCAATGGCCAGTTCGATTTTCAAAACTTTCTTTAACAAAGTAGATTTTATATCAGCTGCCCCTCGTACGTTGACAAAGCTATAGAGTCTTTCGCCTCCCCTTATAGTGTGGAAAATAGGTATTGTCCCCCTATTAAGGATGTTCAGGCCTAGTTCGTCTAGTGTGCCAGCCATGTCGTCACCCCTATGGTTTACCACCGGGCTTCCCCAGCACGGACTCTTGGCATTTGCGTCTCCTCCGATAATTAGTTTTGAAGATCCTATGGTCTCCTCTATCTTCTTTAGGTGGTGTAAGTATGGGGCTATTGGTTGGTCAGGCTCAAAGTAATAAGAGACAAGCGTGATCCCCCAAGCACTTGTTTCTATACCCACCACTATGATGTTATTTGTGGTGAGTTTCGGATATTGGATGACATTAAAGTCCTGATTGAAGACAGCTATTGCTGCTTTAATCATTCCTTCTCCAACAGCGGTGTTTTGGAAGACCCGAACGCCTCTGTGACTCTTCATTACTTTGACATTGCCCACATAAGGTTCCTGGAGGAGAGCCACCGCAATGCCGCGTTTCTGAGCCTCGATCAGAAGTTCATCAGTGGCAAGCTTTTTCTTCTGCAAGTTGGCCTGGCCAAAACTATAGAAGGAATTATCGCCTAGGGTGCCCTTAGCAGTACGCGACCGTGGAGCGCGCTAACTGGTCCCACCGACGTCTTATAGGGCAGCTCTCACTGAATGCGTTAAGCTCTGCATGTTCTAACTTGTTCTTGGAGCAGTTCCTACACTCAGGAGCCGCACCCGTCAGCCATTCAGTGCAGTCTGCCTTAAGGTGGGATCCACCGCAGTGGCTGCACAAGTCCGCTGGTTCCTTGCAAAAACGCTTGCCGTGACCGTAGCCCAAGCATCGCGTACACTGGACCAGCGGAGATTGGTCTTCCACACGGATACGCTGGAGGTCTATATGGATTGACCCAAGATCCGTCGATCTTTTCCATATGGCTGGTGAAACGCTGGCTACCACATGACAGGTCAAGGGGTTTCTTGCTCGCTTCCGATATTTTATTTCAATTTTGTCATCCTCTTCGTCGAGGCCATGAAAAACGCCCTTGTTTTGATTCCTGAATGCTTTAAGGATGTCTTCATCAGTGTTCATCACCAAGACACCTTTCAGGATCAAAAGTGGGTCCTTGTTTTTCATGTCCTCGACGCTGAGAGATTCTCCCATCTGTTGGAGTCTCTCCTTGACCTTGTTTCTTTCTTCTCTTGTTTGGAAGCCCATAATGACCTTTCGGTCTTTGGCCTTCCTGACTTTTTCCACGGTCACCCACCCTTCTTTCGCGTCTATCGACTTCCTAACTCTATCTAGCACTTCTTCGCCCGTTTCCGTCTCGTCTTTTGACGAGACTACAACCGAGTGAAGAGTGTTTCGATTAGCAGTTGGGCTTGGAGTCGAGGCCGCCACACTTGCGTAGGTGGCTGCTTTTCCAAGGGCTTCCTTTTGTTCTTCCATTGCCTTTCGCATCTCTTCCATATTTTTGTTGTTTTCTAGGAGTAAGTTGGTTAGGTTAGGTTTTTTTTTTTCTAAACCTAAAGAAAATCAGCAAATGGAGGAAAATCCATGGACACCTGGGAATGGAGCCCAGGTAGTGCCGGACTCTTACCGGCTAAAAACCCCCATTTGCCGCTTCTTCCTAGGCCTTAAAATTAATACACCACAGACATAAGGTCCGTGCCTTTGAAAGAGTTACATTAAATTGTTACATTGTTTTTTATTTTTATTAAACTTTGCGTTCTCTAAATCTTCTTACATCTAACATAATATATCATTTTTAATATACATAGAATTCTTCTTCTTCTGTCGAGTGGGTATCGAGTCTATCGACCCGATGAACCCTGGTGTCAGAGTTTTTAAACCGCCTAGTAGCACAACTATCAGGCATCTGACATGGTTTTAGTAACGACCACTATCAAAGACAGCGACCGGGACCGACGGCTTAACGTGCCCTCCGAAGCACGAAATCTTTTTCTTTTTCGGACAATCAGGTGATTCAGCCTGCAATGTCCTAACCAAACTGGGGAAAAATTCACAAAGTGATAAATTCTCAAATATCAACTTTGTGTTTCCCCCCTGGGAATCGAACCCAGGACCTCCGGATCAGAAGTCCATGGCACTAGCCGCTAGACCATGGAGGCAGTTAAGACCATGGAGGCAGTTGAAGTTAAGACCATGGAGACATAGAATTAATTTAAATACATATAGAAATATTTTCCTTTAAGCCTTTTCATGCATTTTTTTTTAATTTATAATTTTTTATTAATTATTAGTTCATGCTTCCTTAACTTTGTGTTGTTGATTATTAAGTCGGCCGCGGATCCGGCCCTGTGTTTTGAGAAGTTAAAAAATAATAATAAAAAAACACGATCACACTCATAGCCCCCACTAGGATTCCCTGTATCGGGGTGCCATGGACATACATAGAAACAACCACAAAGAACACCCAGACCCAGAAACAGACATTTAAACTCATCATTCAAATGTCTGCCCTGGCCGAGAATCGAACCCGGGACCTTCTGCGTAGCAGGCAGGTACACTGCCAACGAGGCTGCGCGGGTCGTCAGAAGTTTTTGAATCTTTTCCACTACCACTGCGTTACGGTGTTGTATCGCTGTTTTTAAGTTATAGTCCACGATTGTCCGAGTGCTCGCCTCCGCTGCGCGCCTGATAAAATTACCAATAGCGTCGTCACTTGCATCTGTGTAGTATATACAGCTGCCCGTGTGTCGTGATACTGCTACTACAGCATGTGAAACGCTGTCGTGCAGTTGCAACTTTTTCGGCTTCGTCTGTATTATTACTACTGACTCGAATGTTAATCCCTGAGCTTCATGGATGGTTAAGATACGCGATCCTTCCCCGGACCCGAACCCCTCGGTTGTCAGGGATTCTTTCTCTGCTTGGGTGTGAACCAAGTACAGTGTCTGTGGAGGGGTTTTGGAAATTTCTGAATTCGTGTATATTTTTACTTTCAGGGAGTGAGTTTGGAGCTTGGACGAGAAGATACCATTGTACACTTCACTGAGAGCGTAGGCTACGTCCATCGGATTTCGATGGGTGCACAACAGTTCTTGGCTGATGGTGGCTATTAGGTTAGGGCGTTGATACCTGAGCAGAAACAGGTTTTCGCGATCAATGTAGGGCAGTTGATTGACGTCACCAATAAGAATAACCTCGCTGATTCCGGTTATTCGAGCAGCCATAACAATGGCCTCAAAGTGGTTCATGAGAGCCTCGTCAACTATTAGTCGACCAGCTGGCTCCTTGACTCCATTCACTAAAACTGAGGCCATTGTGCGCACTTTTTTGTTGGCTTCTGCTCCTATTCGGTGCGCTAGCTTTTCTTTGAGATCTTTGGCTGCCTCACAGGTGGTGGTGATTACGATATCACGTCCCACATCGAACTGCGAAACCACCCAGGTAGTCTTGCCGCACCCGGGGACTCCGTTAACCCATGTCACTTTAGGCACTTTCCATGCTTTCCAGGACTCTGATATGGTTTCCGCCATACTCAAAATTCTGTTGTCTAGCATGACTTTTGTGCATCGGGCTGTGACTACGATGGGATCGTTAAGAGGGGCTTTGAACTTTTGGAGTCCTGTTATTTGGGATTCTTCCTCGTCTAAGGGCACAAAACCTTCCGTGGCATGGTACGCCGCCATGCACTTGCTCATTTTCCCTTCCAGGACTTCACAAGTGTTGTTGTTATAGATGGCGGCGTCTGCATCTTCGAGCCTTATCTTCAACAGACCATTGTTTTCCAGCTAGTAGGCCTGCATGATGTATCTACATGTCTCTAGGTTGACTTTACGAGACTCTTTTGTGATAGATAAGAACTCGATGAAAGCGTTCTGCATATGTTCCAGTGGTCCCGAGGCTATTTGGAGGTTTGGAGGTTCTACTTGTCCCATGTCTGCTCTTGTTCTTGCTCTCCGTGTATCGAGTCGTGGTTCAATGTGGGGTTTACTAAAGAAATGTTTGACTGCAGCCTGTTGTTTGTTTGCGAGGTTGTCCATTTTGCTTCTGATATAGTCCGGAACTCTTTTGAGAGCAGTGCTTAGCGCATTCACTATACCACTGGTTTTCTTTATTGTTTCCTTTTCATCCACTAGCGGCGTTTGAGAAACTTGGTGCTTTATCCTTGCTGTTGTGGGTATATGTCGCATCTCTTCGTGCCTTTAGAAGACTCAGGTCTTCACCTCTGTTTTCGTATACGACTACCTCATGATTTTCTGAGGCTTTGAGACAACCAAGTAGGTCAGATGTTTCACCTTTGTTGTACTCCACCGGCATGGCGTCTACGCTTATAATACGAGCCTTATGATCATTCCCAGCCTCTCCAATTTTAGCTAGCAATGAGCATGCCTGAGTGAATGGGGTTGTTTCATTTTCATCCCATTCCAATAGTAAGATCGTCTTGTTTTTGGATCTTACGAGCCTGCCTTGCTGATCGGCTACCCTTACTATAGGCATTGTGGTGAATGTTTTTCGCTTTATGCTCGTTTTGCTTGTGCTGCCATTGAGCACGCTGGCTAGGCCGGGTGAAAGTGCCACTCGATTGCGTGGCCTCGCATTGCAGAAGCTTATACCCAGTCTCTCTTTGTTGTTGTCCATAAAAAGTGCCACAATTCTAGTATGGATACCTGGCTTACCACACTCACCATGAGTTATTAGATGATGTATTGTAAAAGCGTGAGAATCAACAATTGAGCGATCAGCGCTAGGCCTTATAGTAGTAGCACTGCACTGTTCTGTGCTATTTGTGGTAACTGCTGTTTGGGTTGGAACAGGTTCCATCGTCCGGGTCCCTTATGGCAACTGAGGATTTGGGGTACTCGTGCTGTTGCGTTCGGCTGCTGAGCGAAAGATGTTTTCCGCAAATTTTAGGAAGTGAGGTCTTTTTTGTTCGTCTGCTATGATGTTTCGAAGCTCCGATTTCACCAAATTGGTATCCATCAGAGCCTCTACGTCCAGGTAAGCTGCTGCGTAGCGAGGACAGTCGGTGATTAAGTGCCATACGGTTTCTGCGCAGTCTGGATCGCACTCACATGCGGGGCTTTCTTTCAGTTTGAATCGGTGGAGGTATTCGGCTATCCCACCATGTCCTGTCAGTAGTTGTACCTGGATAGGTGTCCATTTTATCTTCCTCGATAACCGATATGCCTTTTCGACATCCGGGAGAAATTCTTTGGTTACCGACCCTGTACTGGAAGTTGTGTACCTATCTTGCCATTTCCGGACAGACTCTTCGCGGATCTTTCCTTTGATATGGGATAGGGGGATTCTGTCGTAGTCATGGGCTGTTCCGTGGATTGCCGCTGTTTTGGCGAGTTCATCGGCTCTTTCGTTTCCAGCGGTTCCTACATGTGCCCTTAACCAGAATAGTTTAACCTCTCTTCCTGCTGCTCTGATTTCTTTCACGTTCTCCTTGATCACTTTTGCTAGAGGGTGACTTGCTTTGGGATTTCTAAGTAGGTCGAATGAAGATCTGGAGTCACTCAGTATGTTGATTGTTTGTGCCGTATTAGATTTCACCTTTTGAGTCGCCCTGTACAGCGCATAGAGCTCCGATTGGAAAACAGTGCAGGTTGGATGCAAATTGAAAGTGCTGAAGTCAGTCTCTCTTCCGTCTTCCCACCAAGTAAGGGCAGCTCCTACTTTCCCTTCAATCTTGCTGCCGTCGGTATATATTTGGGGACCAATAACATGGTGGTTGTCAAGAGTTTCTGCACTTGTGTCTTCAAGCAGGCTATATTCAGTGTGTACGAGTGTGGATGGATGGGGTTGATCCAGATAACTTACGATCTTTTCAAGTTGACTGTTTGGTGGTAAGTGGTCTTGTGAGATGCCCCTCTTGATTCTGTACAAGTTTGATACCTCTTGTATTCTCAAGTCCAGAGGGAGCAGTCCCGACAGAACGAGAGCTGATGTGAGTGACACTGTCCGATATGCTTTACAGATTTTTTGTGCAAATCCTCGTTGTATTGAGTTAAGTTGTTTTTTAATGATTTCCATTTCTGTAGCCTGTGACCAGGCGCAAGACCCGTAAGTCATTATCGGTTCAATGACAGCTACATATATGGTTCTGGTGATCTCGCTGTTAAGACCCCACGTTACCTTTGCAGCGCACGCAAGTTGTTTGTATATATCCGCAGCTTTTTTGCATGAAGCGGTCACGTGCGATTTGAACGTGAGTCTGTTGTCGATTATTAAGCCTAGCAATTTTATCTCTTTCACGAGATTTAGCCTTATTCCAGCCATGTAGAAGATTGGGGTTTCATACTTCAGCTTCTTGGTAATAAGCATCGCATTTGTTTTATGCGGTGCAAACTTCAGCTTATTCTGATTCCCCCAATCCACCACATTGTCTAGGGTTTTATTGACTGCTTGCTCCAGGCTGTTTACTAATCGTCCGGAGAACACCAGCACCACGTCGTCCGCGAAAGCTTGGCAATAAATATCGTCCTCTGTCAGCTTTTGAAGCAACGAGTCTAGGATTATATTCCAGAAAGTTGGTCCTGCAATGGATCCTTGGACGCAACCTTTTGTAGTTTCCTTCTCGTATGCTTCTCTAGCGTAGTTAACCTTGATCTTACGGTCACTGAGGTATGAGCCTATGAGCCTGTAGATATTTTTGGGACAACCTTTATTCTGTAGCTGTCTTTTTAGAACTGGCCACCATGCGTTATCGAAGGCACCCTCTATGTCCAAAAAGATCATAATGACAATGTTTTTGTTTGTGACCTCTGACTGTATGTGTTTTATTAAGTCACAGAGAGCGTCCTCGGTTCCGCGTTGTGGCATGAAACCGTATTGCTTTTCGTTCAGTTTTGGGAGAATGTGCCATTGAATTCGACCGACCATCAGCTTTTCCACAATTTTTCCTATAACTGACAGAAGACCTATCGGTCTATAAGACTTTGGCTGGGTATAGTCATCTTTGCCTGGTTTACGGAGTATGACTACGTGGGCTATTTTCCACTGCTTGGGGAAATGGTTTAGTGATAGACACTTGTTGGTTATCTCCATAAACACCTCTTTTTGACTTCGGATTGCTGCTGAACAGATGTCCGCAGTCAGCCCATCGGGACCTGGGGCTTTTTTGGGATTAAGTGTCTGAAGCACCAGTTCCAGTTCCGCTTTTGTAAAAGGTGGGTCGTTTTCTGGCAAAGTTTCTATAGGGTAATTTTCTGTCTGTCTTCGGATTTATTTGTGGTTTAATTGGTCTGTCGTTGGGGAGTCGTCGGGGTAGAAAGTTTTGGCTAAGAGTTCTGCTGATTTTTGTGGTGTCCCTGACATACGAAGTCAAGGCCTTTTTTTATCTTTCTTTTCAATTACAAACTTTTTAGTTTTCTTTCTTTTACAATAAATTGTTAAATAAATAAGTACAATAAATAAATCACTGAAGTTTTTCAAAATCTTAACAAACAATTTCTTGCCTTATTTTACTACATTCTATATCACTAATACAGTATATTCCCTCTACATTGTAGATACAATACACATGCTAGCGCTCTCTCGATTTGACATTATATGCTTACTTATATTCAATATAACCAGTACATGTTGTCCTGTTCATCTGTCCTTATTTATTTTAATTACTTTCTTAGCTAACTTCTTACAATATATCAAAAACTTATTTCTAATCAATTTATTTGACTATGGATGATATATTATTTATGTTAATTTGTTGCTCTATTTCTATTTCTAAATTTATCCTTTCTCTAGCATAGATTGGACATTCTGTCAAGATGTGTATAATGCTCTCCTTTGCCTCAGGGTCGCAGACACATGCCGGACTCTCCTTACACTTGAATCGGTTCGAGTATTCGGAGAATCCGCCATGGCCCGTCATCACCTGTACCAAAATGGAGTCCAACTCAAGTTTTCTAATCACTGAAAAAAAAAAAAAAAAAAAGTTAGTTAGGTTAGGTTAGGTTTTTTTTTTTTTTCTTTGTATTTCATCAGCGGTATTCACTGACACTGGTCAGAGACATTTTGCATCGAAACACCTGTCTTGACTTTTTGACATTTATGTTATTTATCAGGTCAGCTTCCGTTTTTTTTTATTTATCAGTGGTCAGCATACAATTTGTATTGCTGAAATTTGGCGGAAGGGGAAGAGATAGTGGGCTTATATAAATAATTGTAAGACAAATTCTGCTTCTCTTTTTTTTTTTTTTCTTTTTGTACATATGTATATTTTTTTGGTGTTTTTTGCAGTACTTTTTTTTTTTTTTTTTCTTATCCACTTAATTTACATCTAATCTTATAGCTATGTATGTTTTACAACTTATTTTATGTTTAATATAAACTATGTTAATCTACACATTATCATAATGTTAGTCACAGTTTACATTTTGTGCTTAGTGTTTACATGTGATTTATATTACCTAATGTATTTATAATTTCATATTCTCATTTAGATATATTACATTTATATACGCATTATATAAGTCTATATCTATTTCTTAGTCTTATTTCTATTGATGGCGTCTTTAGCTACATGCAAACTAAATTCTATGAATTTACCTCTTTTTGTTTTAGATGCTAGTATTTCAGATAGGCTATCTTTATTTAATTTTGTGTCTATTTCTGATTCCAGATCTAATCGTTTCATGTCGTTTCTCGGACACTCCAACAGTAAGTGTTCTATGGTTTCATTTTTTACAGGTTCACACACGCAAGATGGACTGTCTTTACATTTGAACCTGTTGAGGTATCCTGAGAATCCGCCATGACCCGTAAGTACCTGCACAAGCACCTGGTTCAATTTAATTTTTGACAGCAATCGGAAGGCATCGCCAGCATCTGGTAGGAACATCTTTGTGACTGCAGCTGTGTCTCCATTTTTATATTTTTGGTTCCATTTTGATATCGTTTCCTGCCTATAATAGTGTTTTAGGAACGAGGCTGGGCATTTGTCGTAGTCTGGTGACGTCTTTTTGTGTAATGCCGCTTGTTTAGCTAGTTCGTCAGCTCTCTCGTTCCCGACGACACCCACGTGGGCTCTGATCCAGAAAAAGCGAATGGTATTGCCTTGCTCTTTAATTTTCGCAAGCTGTTCCCTGACTGCGATGGCTAAGGGGTGGAAGGAGTATCGGTTTTTGAGTAGTTCTAGGGCAGATCTCGAGTCGCTAAGGACATTCACTATGGGCTGCTTTTGCTCAACGACTTCAACTGTTGCTCGATATAAAGCATACAGTTCGGCCTGGAAGACGGTGCAGAACGGTTCGAGCTTGAATTTTCGCGCTTTGGTTTCGCCACCATTATTCCAACAAGATAATGCGGCGCCAACCTTTCCTTCGATTTTACTCCCGTCGGTGTATATCTGCATTCCTATTATTTGGTGTCTTTCCACTGTTTCAGGTTCTACGTCTTCCAGGCATTCGAAATCTACCCCGACCTCATTTGCCGGATGTTGGGCTTTTAAGAAGCAGATCCTTCCCTCCATCTCCCTATCACCGATTGCTCCTTGCGGCTTCCCTCTCTTTGCTTCAAAAAGACGGGCTGCTTCTTGAACTCTTAGGTCCAGTGGAAGCAGTCTCGCCAAAATCAGAGCAGCATTCAGGGATACAGTACGGTAAAATTTACATACTTTTTGTGCAAAGCCCCTCTGGATCGCATTTAAAGCATTTTGTATGTATACTTTTGTTGTTGCCGGAGCCCAGACACTAGCTGCGTACAATATGATTGGTTCGATAACCGCAACATAGATCGTTCTAATGATATCAGAGTTCAGACCCCAGGTGACTCTAACAAGGGTAAGGTTAGGTTAGGTCAGGTCAGGTCAGGTCAGGTCAGGTCAGGTCAGGTCAGGTCAGGTCAGGTCAGGTCAGGTCAGGTCAGGTCAGGTCAGGTCAGGTCAGGTCAGGTCAGGTCAGGTCAGGTCAGGTCAGGTCAGGTCAGGTCAGGTCAGGTCAGGTCAGGTCAGGTCAGGTCAGGTCAGGTCAGGTCAGGTCAGGTCAGGTCAGGTCAGGTCAGGTCAGGTCAGGTCAGGTCAGGTCAGGTCAGGTCAGGTCAGGTCAGGTCAGGTCAGGTCAGGTCAGGTCAGGTCAGGTCAGGTCAGGTCAGGTCAGGTCAGGTCAGGTCAGGTCAGGTCAGGTCAGGTCAGGTCAGGTCAGGTCAGGTCAGGTCAGGTCAGGTCAGGTCAGGTCAGGTCAGGTCAGGTCAGGTCAGGTCAGGTCAGGTCAGGTCAGGTCAGGTCAGGTCAGGTCAGGTCAGGTCAGGTCAGGTCAGGTCAGGTCAGGTCAGGTCAGGTCAGGTCAGGTCAGGTCAGGTCAGGTCAGGTCAGGTCAGGTCAGGTCAGGTCAGGTCAGGTCAGGTCAGGTCAGGTCAGGTCAGGTCAGGTCAGGTCAGGTCAGGTCAGGTCAGGTCAGGTCAGGTCAGGTCAGGTCAGGTCAGGTCAGGTCAGGTCAGGTCAGGTCAGGTCAGGTCAGGTCAGGTCAGGTCAGGTCAGGTCAGGTCAGGTCAGGTCAGGTCAGGTTAGGTTAGGTTTTTTTTTTTTTTTTTTTTATCTCTTATAGCCGTTTTTCCCCCCGATATAAATTTTCCGGGGTCCTTGTATATTTATAAAAAACTAAATTATATAAATATGTCATGTTTAATTTTGTATGTTTTTTTATATTCTACCTTTTCTTTGTATCTAATCATTTCCATATTTGCCTATATATTTAATGTGTTTATCTATCTTTAATTTTATTAATAATGTCAAATTTAAAAAATAATAATTTACTCAATTTAATTGTATTCTTATATATTAATTTGCAATTCTATTCTAATACTAACACTAGTTTATTATTCTAAAATAACTTTCTATAAATATTCTGCCCGTTTATTTTATTTATAATGTTTTATTTTATTTTCCCCACTTACTCACTTTTTTTTTGTTATTATTTTGTCACGGAGGCCTTATTATTCTGCGCCACTGCTTTCATGACGCTGACACAGAAATCGGCAAATTTCGGTCCTGAACGCTTCCCAGCCAAGAGGTGACTCCAGGCCAAAGTCGAGACTTTGTCATCGACTTCGAATTCGAGTTCCAACCTCTTGACTCCATACACCGGGCATTCGTTCAGGACGTACTCGATTGTCTGCTCAGCGTCCGGGGAGCACTGACATCTGGGGTCGTCACAGCGCTTGAAACGGTAGAGGTACGCGGCGTTCCCGCCATGACCGGTCCACGCTTGCGATTTCCAGTAGGATACGCCAATTTTCCCTATAACTCGGAACGCCTCGCGTATGTCCGGAAAGAACAGCCTGGTTATCCTGCCTTTCTCGGACGCGGAGTACTCCTCTTGCCAGGCGTCCAGGGTCCGTTGGCGTATCACCCTTCTGGCATACGAAAGAGGGAATCTGTCGTAGTCTGCAGCTGTTTTCTTGCGAAGGGCAGCATCTTTGGCGAGTTGATCGGCGCGCTCGTTTCCAGCAGTGCCCACATGAGCGCGCACCCACCACAGATATACGATGCAGCCCTTCTCAGCTGCCCGCGACAGACTCGACCTGACCTCGTTAATCAGAGGGTGCGTGGACCGCGGGTTCGCTATCGCGTCCAGGGAGGATCGCGAATCGCTTAGGATATCGCTCTCCCTGTAGCGAGGATCCTCTACCGTCAGCCGTACCGCTTGGCAAAGTGCGAACAACTCCGACTGGTACACGGTGCAGAACGGTTCCAGTCGGTATTTCTTGCTCAGCACTTCGCGACCGTCTCGCCAGCAGGTGAATGCGCAACCAACCTTTCCCTCGATCTTGCTGCCGTCAGTGTAGATACTGACGGGGGCAGATGGTTTTGCCCCTGGTGTGTCGTCCTCGAGGCGGTCCAATGCCGTGTAGCGCACCTCTAGCCGGGAAGAGGGATGAGGCAGTCGAAAGAATGGCGTCCTAGACTCCAGTCTTCGATCCCCCGCCTCCGGTAAGGGTCTCCCGCGCTTTACGGCATATAACTCGGCCGCCTCTCGCACCCGCAGTTCGATCGGCAACAGTCGCGCAATAGTCACCGCTGATTCATAGGAGACGGTTCGGTAGGCTTTGGCGATTTTTATCGCAAACAAGCGCTGTGTCGACCTCAGACGTCTGACTATGTAACCCCTGGATGTGCTATCCACCCAAACACTGGCTGCGTACAGCAAAATCGGCTCTATAGCTCCAATGTACAAGTGCCTGACAATCTCCGGGCGCAATCCCCAAGAAGCCTTAGCGGCTCTTGCCAGGCCCTTGTACACGGTAGCAGCCTTTGCGCAGACCCCCACTATGTGGTCTCGGAACGTCAAGTTCTTGTCGATGATCAACCCTAGTACTCGAATATTGTCCACTGGTGTTAGTGGAACGGTCGCCATTGTGATTCGGGGCACGGGAGTATTCATCTTCCTCGTTACCACCATTAGGTTGGTCTTGTGAGGAGAGAATCTGAGTTTGTGCTCCGTGCCCCAGTTGGCGACCGTGTCGAGTACCGGATTGATCATTGACTCAAGCTCCTGCACTGTTTCCGCTGAGGCGACCAGTACCACGTCATCGGCGAAAGCCTGGACGTGGACTTCATTGCCTTCTAAGCGTTCCAGGAGCGAGTCTAAAACGACATTCCACATGAGGGGTCCGCTTATGCTTCCTTGTACGCAGCCTCTGGTCGTAGTTTTGCTGACCGTGGCGCCGGTATATTCCAGTGTGATGGACCTATCACTAAGATAGCTGTCCACCAGACCGTAGATATCTGCAGGACAGTTTTTGGCCACCAGCTGGGCTCTGATGGACGGCCACCAGGCATGATCGAATGCTCCCTCTATGTCCAGTGACACGACAACGACGATCCGGTGCTTCTCGTGCGCTGCGTGTTTGATGAGTTGCACTAGATCATAGAGGGCATCTTCTGTGCCTCGCTGGGGCATGAAGCCGTACTGCCGTGAGTTAAGGTGTCCTCGCGCTTCCAGGTGCCAAAGGAGTCTGTTGTTGAACAGTTTCTCGAGGACTTTTCCCATAACTGATAGTAGGCCTATCGGACGATAGGCCTTTGGGTTTGTGTAGTCCCCCTTTCCAGGTTTAGGTATGACACAAACCCGTGCTGACTTCCAGACTTTAGGGAAAAGTCCTACCTCCAGGCACCTGTTGAATACGGCGAGGAACACTTGACAGTCGGTTATTATGACTGCCCTGCAGATATCCGCGGTGAGCCCATCGGCTCCCGGCGCCTTTTTAGGGTTCATCGTTGATAGCACATCCAAGAGTTCCGTACCCGTGATCAGTGGGCCAGACGGGGCGAGGCAATCGGAAGGCGGCGGCATTTGGATGACTTGGCGCAGCTCAGCCTGTCCAGGAGTATCCTGTTCAGGCGAGTCATCGGGGAAAAGCGTGTCAGCTATCAGCCGAGCGGATTCGGTCGGGGGCAGGGTGTCGCCTTGAGCGTTCTTGAGGCCAACACCTGTCACTCCTGCGCTCGTGCTCGGTTTGATAACTTTCCACGCTCCGTCCCATGCTCGGTCGGAAGTCATCTCGGAACAAAACCGCTTCCAGCTAGTGATACGAGCCTGGTCTATGGCGCTCTTATAGTCCTCGAGCGCCTCCAGGTAGTGCTGGATCACTAGCTGTTTGCGAGCTGGGTTTGCTCCTTTTATGCGCCGCCTTCGCCTGATTACCTCCTTCTTTTTCTCCGTCAGCTCCTTGACCCACCACGGGTTCGGTTTCTTTTTGCGTGGCTTAATCCGGGGGAGGGCCTCGTCACATGTCAACGTCACGGTCTCCATAAGGCCTTCGATGTAGCCCTCTAGCTGGATCTTGTCGAGAGTGGCTACCTGCTCAGCTGGTATCGCGAGCAGTTCCAGTTTCTCCTTGAGAGCGCGACGGAACCGAGACCAGTTCGCTTTCCTCGTGTTGTATTTTCGGGTGGCAGACATCGGTCGTGGACCCTCGGAAGCAGCGGTCTCGAGTTGAAAAGTGATGGTGTTGTGATCGGACAACTGGACTATGATCCGATCTACTTTCCAACCCGAGACTTTGGTCATTAGCGCTTCCGTGACCAGGGTCACATCGACAATGCTGGTATAGAGTCTGCCACGACGATATACTTCAAAGGTCGGGACTGTGCCTTCGTTAACGATATGCAGTCCCGACGACGACAGGAACTCGAGAAGCTCTTTTCCTCTGTCGTTATCCACCGAGCTACCCCACCAGGTACTCTTGGCATTAAAGTCTCCACCGATTATAGCTCGATCGATGGAGCCTATCGCCTCTTCGAGCGCCAGAAGGTAGGTCCCTAACGGCTCGGTGTCTTCGAAGTATACCGACACGAGTGTAAGCTTTTGTCCCCCGGGTTTAGCCACTGTCACGACCACCATGTTTTCAGTGACGAAGTTCTGGTCAACCTGGACCACGAGGTCATCGTTGACTATCACGACCGCTGCCTTAACCATCTTCGCTCTAGCTCCCGTTTTTTGAATTATTCGGGTGCCGGGTCGGTGCGACATTTCTCCCAAGCTACCAACATAGGGCTCCTGCACTAAGAGAACGTCACACTTACGCTGCACGGCAACACCGAATAACTGCGCAAGTTGGCTTTTGCGCAAGTTGCTCTGAGCGAAGAATAACCGCGGCGGATCTTCAATCGCTGACCTCGTGTCTACTCCGGTGACACCTGTGGAGACTTTAGCAATAGCTCACCGAGGCTCTAGCTATTGCTTCCCACTTGGCTCTCACAGGCCGGGTTCGGCACAGTGCGCGCAAAGGTCGGGCACATCGGCTCGGCAAACGCCTCGACTATGCCCAAAACCTAGACATCGGCTGCACTGTACCAGGGGGGATTTGTCCTCAGCCCGGCAGCGCTGCCAACCGATATACAGCCGCCCTGCGTCTACGATGCGTCGCCAAAGTGTGGGCATGACTTCCAGGATTACGTGGCACTGTAGGGAGTTACGGGCTTTGATGCGGTGTCGCACTTTCGCCCCTTCCCGCGCGTCAAGGCCATCGTAGATCCTGGAATTCTGCCTCCTCAGCGACTCCAAAATCTGCGCATCTGAGTCCACCGCCATCACATCCCTCACTATGACAAGAGGGAGTCTTCTAGCGGCGTCCTCAACCACCAAGTCCTCGTTTACTTTTTTTATTTTCTCGCCAACCATCACAGCTTCTTTCTTCGAGGTGCAGCTCAGAACGACTTTCTGATTTTTAGCCTTTCTTAGGCGCTGCACCCTGATCCCGAGTTGCCGGGCGTCGACGCCTCCCTTCACTTGCTCCAGGACCTGCTCAGCTGTCTTCTGCTTGTCCCTAGAGCTAATAATTAAAGTGTGGGAAGGCGTTGGCTCGGGAGTGCCGGAAGGTTGGCGAGTGACCTCCGCATAGGTTGGCGCAGTTCCCTCCAAGGTCTTCTGAAGGCGGTTGACTTTCTCTGCGAGGTCGTGCAGGGGTCCCTCTACGATGTTAATGGGCACCTCCTGAGAATTGACAAAAACGTCTTTGTTTTTTAAAGACGCAACGACCTCTTCGCCAACCGCCTTTGGGAGGCTTTTCACCTTCTCCTCGACCCTGGAGAATGCCGATTTCATGGTTTTCACTTCGTCGGTGACCTCGTAGGCTACCATTTTACGCAAACCATCAATATCTCTGATGAGCTTTTGGTTTTGCGCTGCGAGGTCACCGAGTTTCCCCAGCTGTTTATTGAGAGCGGAGGAACTCCTCTGCTCAATAAAAAGGTGCTCCTTAGCTTTCTCCGCTCTCATTTTCTCCAAGGCACTCTCATATCGTGATCGGGAGTCTGCAAGACGTAGTATAAGATTATAAAATTCCTGCAGACTCGCGATCACGATTTTCTTTATGTCCCGGCGGAGATTCTTTGCGCAGCTCACAGCTTTTAATGTTGAAGCTGTAAGCTGGTTAGCTCGCTCCGGAATCTCTCGCACAGGGACATCGCCTTCGACAGCAGCCAGACTCAATTGAGCCTCCGCCAGGGCCTGGTACTCCTCGGTGTCATCATCGTCCCCCAGGGATGCCGGTGAAAACATCCCCGCATCGCTCACCTCTACATTTAGTAGACGTGATTGAGCGGGGGTTGAAGTCAAACGTTTGGAAACGTTTAACATGGCTAATTCCCTGAGGGAGCGGGGCGAACCTAAAGCACTTTTAGGGGAATCGCAGCAATGGGTGATCTGAACGAGCGGAGCATTGGACTCGCTTATGCCTGGTGTTTCCTCCCCAGTTTGGGGGTTTTGGTCACCGGCATGTACCGCAAGCGGAATGTCTCCGCTTCGTTTGGACGAATCCGACCCACTGCTGCCTTGGAAATTATCCCCCCTACGTGCTGTAGAGCGCAGTAACCTTTCCCCGCTAGAAGAAGCAAGAACAGGCCCGGCTGAACTGTGTTTTTGTGAAAGCCCAGGTGGCTTCACTACTTTTGCCGTCCCAGCTGGTTTTGCCTGGGCTTTACCAGTTCCTGAAGGCGGTTTGGGCTGGCTGGCTGCTGATTTGAGAGTGCCTTTTTTAGTGGGGTAAACAACATTCTTTTTTCCGTCCATATCGGTAACGACCTGCGACCAACCGGTTAGGTTAGGTTAGGTTAGGTTAGGTTAGGTTAGGTTAGGTTAGGTTAGGTTAGGTTAGGTTAGGTTAGGTTAGGTTAGGTTAGGTTAGGTTAGGTTAGGTTAGGTTAGGTTAGGTTAGGTTAGGTTAGGTTAGGTTAGGTTAGGTTAGGTTAGGTTAGGTTAGGTTAGGTTAGGTTAGGTTAGGTTAGGTTAGGTTAGGTTTTTTTTTTTTTTTTTTTTTTATTGTATGTTTGGCTGAGTTCCCTCTGACATTAGTCAGAGACGTTGTACAACTAAACACGGACTTTACTGCTATATTAAGTTTTTATTGTCCATAATCAGTCAAGGATGTACAGGACTCCGGATTTTCGTACGGGAGTCCTGCTAGTCATTAGTTTCTTACATACTAGAGGCGAGGAGCGGGTTAAATTAACGACTTCAATTCTTTTTTTTTTTTTTTTTTTTTTTTTTTTATCTGTTTTGTATCTTTTTTTTCTGTTTTTTTTTTTGTTTCTTTTCTTTTTTTTTTTCCTTTTTTATACTTATTATCTACTGTTTACATTATTACGTATTTGCAAGTGATTCATATAACATAATATGAATTCTTTCAAATTATTTTAAGGCTAATTTATATTTTAAGACTTAATATTATATATTATTTCTATTTATACAATCTTACTCTCTCACATAAGAGTTTACAGATTTGAAGATGATTTAGTATATTCTCAGTATATACTTAGGCATCATGTTTTGTTTCTATCTATTGCATATCTAGCGACTATTGTACAGAATTTTATGAAGTCATTTCTGTATTTTCCTGCCATTAATTCACATAGAGTTTCTTTTTTTATTACAGTGCTCGTCCTTTGTTCCAGGCTATAACGTTGGGAGCCAAAAATGGGACAGTCTACGATCAGATGGACCGGTGATTCTTCCTTCGTGGAGTCACAGCTGCACGAAGGGCTGTCTTTTAATTTAAAACGGTGTAAGTATTGACCGAAACCTCCATGGCCAGTCAGGACCTGGACCAGTATTGGGGTAAGTTTAACCTTCTTTAGAATTTTGTACGACACAATTGCATTTGGTAAGAAATGTTTGGTGGTTTCCGCCGTCTCACCATCGATATAGCGTTCGTTCCAGAGTTGCAAGGATTTCTGACGCAGCATTCGTTTAATGAACGAGGTCGGACATCTTGTGTAGTCTGCTTTGGTTTTTTTGTGAGCTGCCTGTTTGGCCAGCTCATCTGCTCGCTCGTTACCTACGGTGCCCGCGTGGGCTCGAATCCAGAACAACCTTATCTTTTTTCCACTATGTTCTAGTTCTGAAATTTTCCACTTGATGTCGAACGCTAATGGGTTGAAGGAATTTCGATTCTGGAGAGTTTCTAGTGCTGATCTAGAGTCGCTTAGAATGTTTACCGTGTTGCCTTCGATTCTAAATGCAATTTCTATTGCCTGATGTAGAGCATACAATTCGGCCTGGTACACGGAGCAAAATGGCTCAAGCTTGTATTTCTTGCTTTCTGTTTCTTCTCCATTCTGCCAGAGCGTCAAAGCCGCCCCCACTTTTCCGTCTATTTTACTGCCATCTGTAAAAATACTCGGTCCGGCTATCTGATTATCTAAAACAGTTTGTGGTTCCAGGTCTTCTAGCTGTGTAAACACGATGTTGCTTTCTTTACATGGATGTAGAGCCTTCAGATAGCATGTTCGCTCTTCAACTTTTCTATCGCCTAGAATTTGTTGCGGCTTTCCACGCTTGGCTTCGTAGAGCTGTGCACATTCTTTTATTCTCAGGTCGAGTGGGAGAAGGCCCGACAAAACAAGGGCTGCGTTTAAGGATACAGTTCTGTACGCCTTGCAAATTTTTTGCGCAAATCCCCTCTGAACTACGTTTAGATGTTTCTGTATCCCAATTCTGTCAGATGCCTCCGCCCAAACACTCGACGAATACAAAATTATAGGCTCCACTACCGCAACATAGATCGTTCGGATAATCTCAGCCCCAAGGCCCCAGGATATTTTAGCCGCTCTTGTTAGTTGCTTGTAGAGATTTGCCGCCTTCCTGCATATGTTAGTCACATGTTTTTCGAAAGACAGCTTATGATCGATGGTAAGTCCGAGGATTTTAATGTCCTCCACCATTTTGATTGCTGTACCATCCATATCGATGCGAGGTGTGTCATGTTTTAGTTTTTTTGTGACTAACATGGCTTGAGTCTTGTGGGCGGCAAATCGTAGCTTGTTTTTTACTCCCCATTCATGTATACGAGTTAGGGTGGGGTTCGCCTTTGTTTCTATCTCAAGAGCAGTTGGAGCAGAGAACACCAGAACAATATCGTCGGCGAAAGCCTGGCAGTAAATGCCCATCGCTTCCAGGTCATCGAGTAATGGGTCCAGCAAGACGTTCCAGAATGTCGGTCCCCCTATAGAGCCTTGTACACAGCCCTTTGTTGTGGATTTTTGGTACCGCTGTCCGAGGTAACCGACCGTCACTTTCCTATCCTTGAAATAATCCTCAACAAGGCCTCTCAGATTCTGAGGCAGTTTTTTGTCGAGCAGTCCACACTTTACTGCGGGCCACCAGGCGCTGTCGAAAGCCCCCTCTATGTCCAGTGAGACTATGACATTGATCAGTTTTTTCCTCAGGTTATCTCTGATGTGTTGCACAAGGTCATAGAGGGAATCCTCCGTACAGCGCTGTGGGACGAAGCCGTACTGCCTGGGGTTGGATTTAGGCAGAATATGCCAGCGTATTCTCCTTATCATCATTTTTTCGAAGATTTTCCCAAGTATGGACAAAAGCCCAATTGGCCGATAGGATTTTGGCTTTGCGTAATCCTCTTTCCCCGGCTTTCTCAGTACTACGACCGCTGCTTCCTTCCAGGGTGATGGAAAGCAAGAGAGTTCTAGGCATTTATTGAGTAGTGCCAGAAACACTTCCGCCGACGCTTCTATTGCCGCTGAGCATATATCTGCGGTAAAGCCGTCTGGCCCGGGAGCTTTCTTGGGATTGAAGCTTTTGATAACATACTTAAGCTCAGACATTGTGAATGGTGGATCTTGGTGATCATTTGGGAGGACATCCGACAATTTCAGGGCCCTTTTACGTATTACCCTGTGGTCATCCTGATCTTCAGTAGCTACATCGTCCGGAAAAAATGTAGTTGCCAGAAGTTTTACGGACTCCTCGGGGGTACATACTACATCATTATCTATGAGTGCCTGATCTTGGTGTCGCTTTGATGTCCTACCTATGACCCTGTAAATGCCGTCCCACATACTTTCCCGGTCTTGCTTCCCACAGAATGATTTCCAGCTCGTGGTCTGTGCCGCTGCTGCTGCTTGCTCATAGTATTCCTTTGCTTGCAGATATTGGTCAATTACGTAGGCACGACGGCGGGTGGCTGCGCATCCTATTCGGCGCTTCTTAGTTACCATATCACTCTTCAGGTGTTCCAGCTCCTCTGTCCACCAAGGCAATTTATTATTAATAGTAATTTTTTTTAGCGGTATGGTTTTTTCGCTTGCCTCGTTGACGCTTTTTATATATTTATTTATTTCGTTTTCTAATTCACCTTTGGTTTCTATTTGGACTATATTTCTGGTGTCTAATTTTTGCTCATGAATCATTTTTACAAGCTCCGTTTTGAAAGTGTCCCAGTTGGCTTTCCTTGTGTTGAACTTCCTTGTGGATATACTCTGTTTCTGGGATTCGTGTCTTTTTAATTCTATGTTAAAAGTTATAGCATTATGGTCGGAGCTTGTAATACCTTTATCTACCCTCCAATCATGAATACCATTTAGCAGCCGATCTGAGCACGCTGTTATATCCACGTGACTTCTAAATAGCTTTCCTCCCCGGACGGTGTCAAAAGTCGGTTCCACTCCTTGGTTTAGAATGTGTAGCTCCATATCATTCAAGGCGTCGAAAAGTTCCTGCCCTCTAGCGTCCTCCCTTACGCTGCCCCACCAATGGCTCCAAGCGTTTGCGTCTCCTCCGATGAGAATTTTCATTTCCCCAAGTTTGTCTCTTATCAATTGTATCTGCCGTAAGTAGGGTTCAATTGGTAGGCTGTCCTCAAAGTATATTGATACCACTCCTATTTGCCACACATTGGTCTTAAGAGTAGCGACTGTAATGTTTTCGGTTGTCAGCATTGGACACTCTAAAATGTCAATTTCGTTATTAAACACTACTATGGCAGATTTAACTGGTTTAGTGCGGACCCTTGTACATTGAACGACTCTCATTCCCGGGCTCGCTTTCATCTCGCCCACTTCTCCCACGTAGGGTTCTTGGACCAGGGCAAAACAGGTTCTCCGTTTAGTGGCTTCTATTAGAAGTTCTTGTGTCGCCAATTTCTTTCTTTGCAGGTTTGCCTGGATCACCTTGTGGATTTGCTGGTTTTCGGTTGGGGAGCCCTTAGCAGTAAGCTACCGAGGATCGAGCCAATGCATCCCATCGTTTTCTGACTGGGCATACGGAGTCGAAGGCATTGTGGTCCTTGCGTTCCGATTCGGCACGGAGACAGTTCCGACATGTAGGTGGCGTGTGCGATAACCATTCCTCACAGATTGCTTTTAAGTGCGGTCCACCGCAGTGGCTGCATACGTCCTCGGTTTCAGTGCAGTGTTTTCTGCTATGACCATAGCCCAGGCAACGAGAACACTGCACCAAAGGTGACTGGTCTTCCACTCGTACGCGCTGCAGATCGATGTGAACTCGACCGACAGATGTAAAGTTTGTCCACACTTGAGGTGACACCTGCAACACTACGTGGCAGGTGTGTTCATTTCTTGTTTTACGCCTATATTTTGGTTCAAGTCGCAAGCTTTCTGCCGTGATGTTGTCCAGCAAGTGCTTGTTTTGGTTTTTTAGTGCCAAGATGATGTCCTCATCGGTATTATATGAGAATACGTCTCTAAGGATTATTAGTGGGTCTTTATTTGTAACCTCTTCCACTGTAAGTTGTTGACCTTGGCTCCTAATGCGTTCAGATACTTTCCGCAGTTCCTCCTTTGAGTTGCAACCCAACACAACTTTTTGATCCTTGGCTTTTCTTAGTCTATCGACTCTAAGCCCCGTTTCTTTGGCATCCACGGCGGTTCTAATCTTATTAATTACGCTTCCGCTTGTATCTCCCACCTCGCTTGAGGATATTACCACTGAGTGGATTTCCTTCTGGGAAAGTTGTGGTCTCTTGCTTATAGTTGAAAAATGTCGGCTGTGAAACCGTCCGCGCCAGGGGCCTTTTTTGGGTTGAAGCTTGTCATTGCTTTATTGAGCTCTACGATAGTAAAGGGTGGATCATAGTTCTCATTATGATTCAGTTCATTTACTTTTTGAGCTTTTGCTCTGACAAGCCTATGATCCTCGTTATCCTCACTCAGTTGGGTTAGGTTAGGTTAGGTTAGGTTAGGTTAGGTTAGGTTAGGTTAGGTTAGGTTAGGTTAGGTTAGGTTAGGTTAGGTTAGGTTAGGTTAGGTTAGGTTAGGTTAGGTTAGGTTAGGTTAGGTTAGGTTAGGTTAGGTTAGGTTAGGTTAGGTTAGGTTAGGTTAGGTTAGGTTAGGTTAGGTTAGGTTAGGTTAGGTTAGGTTAGGTTAGGTTAGGTTAGGTTAGGTTAGGTTAGGTTAGGTTAGGTTAGGTTTTTTTTTTTTTTTTTTTTTTGTATGTTTTGCTTTCTGTCCTCTGACATGGAGATCAGAGACCTTGCTTGCCAAACACGGACTTCGATGCCAAAACAAATATTAAATAGTCCATAATCTATATTTGGTTACAGGAAGGCTCCGGGTTTTCGTTCGGGAGCCCTGCAAGTGCATTTGGGAAGGAGTTGAGGTTAGTCGTTTATTATCAAATTTCTAATTTTATACATTTCTTAGGTCTAACTTACATCTAAACAAAAACTTTTTCTTAGTGTATCTAATTATTGTTTATTACATTTTTTTATATTTTATTTTTATGAATGCTATATGTTACAAATGTTTAGCATTATATAACTCAGTATATACTTTAAACATTATTATATATCTATTTATTTCTCTTAATCGATTTACTTGCTACCTTTATACAATATTTCATTAAAATACTTCTTAATTTTTTATCTTTAAAAATCTTGCATAAGTTTTGTTCAGTTAAGCTTGTATCTAGTAATTTTTCACACTCATATTTCTCTTTACCATTTATTGGGCAATCAAGCAGTAAATGCAACACGGTTTCAGGTTTATTTGGTTCACAGGCACACGATGGGTCATCCTTGCACTTAAACCGGTTTAAGTAGTCGGAAAACCCACCGTGTCCTGTCAAAATTTGCGTTAGTTCGCTAGTGAACTTTATTTTTCTGACGATTTGGTAGCTCTCAACTGCGTCTGGTAAAAAGAGTTTAGTTACTGCGGCAGTTTCACCTGACTTGTACCTCTGGTTCCACGTGTGCAATGAATTTTGGCGGATTTGTCGTTTGACAAAAGATATTGGGCACAAGTCATAGTGAGGTTTCCGCTTTGATTTCTGAGCTGCTTCTTTAGCCAATGCATCGGCTCGTTCGTTTCCTTCAAGGCCCGCATGGGCTTTGATCCAGAAAAGAGCCACTTTCTTGTTTTGGTCTGAAGCTATTTGGAGGTTTTTGCGTATTTCAGCGGCGAGGGCATGTCGAGAATCGGAGTTCACTATCGTTTCGAGCGTGGATCTGGAGTCGCTATATATGCCTATGGTCCTCTCTGATCTTCGGGTGATGATTCTCGTGGCTTCACACACCGCCAGAAGCTCCGCCTGGTACACAGTACAATACGGTGACAGCTTTAGTTTGACGGTTTTGGTTTCAGCTTTACCGTCCCATAAGGACAGGGCTGCCCCAACCAATCCGTCGATTTTACTGCCATCCGTAAATATGCGTAGTTCTTGCACGTTGTTCTTTGCAACATCTTCTGCGTCTATCAAGCTTTCGAACCTCAGTGCGATGTGCTGGGCTGGATGGGAAAAATCGTGGTATGCAATCACTTGCTCCACCTCTCTATCCCTGATTTCCGGCCACGGTATTCCTCTCTTAGTTTCGAACAGGGCGGCTGCCTCTTGAATTCTCAGATCCAGTGGCAGTATTCCTGCGAGTACTAGCGCCGAATTCAGAGAGACCGTTCTATAGGCTCTTGTGATCTTCTGAGCGAAACCTCTTTGCACGGCATTTAGGTAGTTCTGAACGCCGATTTTTTCGGTTGCCGACGCCCAGGCACTGGCTGCGTACATGATCACGGGCTCAACTGTGGCAGTGTATATAATACGGATGACTTCCGGGTGGAGACCCCAGCTCACTCTAGCTGCTCTGGACAACTGTTTGTACACGTTGAGAGCTGCAGACATTTGAGATGTGGGCGTTAAAAGTAAGCTTCTCGTCTATGGTGAGCCCCAGTAGTTTTATCTCTTTTGACATGCCAATGTCTATCCCCCCCATGCTCAGAAGTGGTATGTCGTATTTCAATTTGTTGGTAATCAACATGGCTTTGGTCTTTTGTGGCCCGAAGTTTAATTTATTTTTGAGACCCCACTCCCGAACATAGGCGAGAGTGGCATTGGCTTGTGTCTGCAGTTCCAGAGCTGTGTCCGCGTCGAAAACCAGGACGACGTCGTCGGCGAACGCTTGACAGTAGTCTCCCCGGGTCTCGAGGCCTTTCAACAGTGGGTCGAGCAAGAGGTTCCACAATATTGGGCCGCCGATAGATCCTTGTACGCATCCTTTGCTCGTGGCTTTTGTGTACTCTTCTCCTCCGTATCTGACACTGACTTTTCTGTCTTGCAGGTAGCTATGCAGCATCCTCCTTATGTTCCAGGGACAGTTTTCCTCAGCCAGTCGTACTTTTATTGCCGGCCACCAAGCGTTGTCAAATGCTCCCTCTATGTCTAATGATACCGTTGTTATGAGCTTCTTATTTCTCAACTTCAGCTTTATATAGTTCATCAGATCATAGAGAGAGTCTTCAGTGCTTTTTTGGGGCATAAAGCCGTACTGGCGAATACTAAGCTTTGGAAGAAGATGATGCTTGCTGAAAAATGGAAAATCAAGTACGAAACCTAACGTACCAGTATCTCTGCAAGAAGATGGAACCGCAGAACCAGTAATTGCGGAGGCCAACGCGGTTAGCAACCCGGTCCAGGAGGAAATGGAGGTTTAACATTCAACCGTCAACCTTCTACAGTACTCCAGGGGAACCTCAATCACTGCCACAGGTCACAAGACCTGTTCTTCCAAACACTTGCGGAGTGGTCGGTTGCCCTTGGAGTTATCTCCGAGCCGTATAGAATCCCTGACCATCCTCGCTGGTTTGGCGATGTGGCAGGACAAGTAGCTATTTACTGGGGAGGAGCCCGAGGAGAGCCACCGTGCCGAAAAGTCGATTCAAGCCCAGGAGTCATTGTGGTAGAGTGGGGATCTCTCATAGTGGCTGGTTGTTACGTTTCTCCCAACTGCACTCTCGTCGCTTATGAGGCATATTTAAGTAGACTTGAAGGCTTATTGCGAAAATACCTTCCTCGCCCAGTTATTGCCTTAGGAGATTTTAATGCTCGCTCCATGGTCTGGGGAGACGTACAGAATAATGTCAAAGGTGAGGCGCTGCTCGAATGGGCAGCAGGTCTAGATTTGCGACTCCTTAACCGAGGTTCAATCAGTACCTGTGTCCGATGGCAAGGGGAATCCATCGTTGACTTATCTTGGGCGAGTCATTTGGCCGAGAGAATGATTTTAAACTGGAAAGTGGCCGAGGAGTTGGTTACCTTATCTGACCACCACCATATTACTTTTCAAGTGGTTCACCGTCATTCAGATGGTTCAATCTTCCGCCGAGTTAACATTTCGCCGGGTTGGGCTCTTAAACGCCTTGATAAAGATTTAATGGTGGCTGCAGCGTACACTGCAGATTGGATTCCTCCTCCAGAATGGGACGATCCATCTATCCCTGAAAGCGAGGCACTATGGTTTAGGAATACAATGACAACAGTATGCGATGCTGCAATGCCACGGGTGAAACAAAATGTAAAGCAACCAGTCTACTGGTGGTCAGAAAATATCGCACGGTTGCGCGAAACTTGTCTTGCTTCTCGTCGTGTCTTTACAAGAACAAGAAGAAGAAGAAGAGCAACAGACGAAGAAAAAGCGAGGGCCTACGGAGACTACCGCACTGCAACAGTCTCGTTACAAACAGCGATAGCAGATGCTAAAATCCAGTCGTGGAATGAACTTCTCGACGGCTTAAACAGGGATCCGTGGGGTCGCCCATACAAAATGGTCTTGGGAAAGTTGCGCCCCTGGATGCCACCTCTTACTGAAACTCTCGAGGCAGAATTTACCCGTAATGTAGTGGACACCCTCTTCCCCCGAGCTCCGTCTGCTGCTCCAATTACGGCGGAAGCAACGTGGACTAGTGAGTTTGAGGTGAATGATGGAGAAATGAGGTATGCTATAAGGCGCATGTCGGCCAAGAACACAGCACCCGGACCAGATAAAGTCCCAGGTCGAGCCCTGGTCATTTCATTAGAAGTTTTGGGAGGCAGGTTGAAGCGGCATTTCACGAGCTGCCTTCGATATGGATCCTTCCCAATGATATGGAAGGAAGCCAAATTGGTTCTACTGAGAAAGGAGGGAAGGCCGGTAACCTCGCCATCAGCATACCGACCCATTTGCTTGTTGGATGAAATGGGAAAGCTTTTTGAGCGTATTATAGCCCTACGAATAAACAAGCATTTGGCACGCGTTGGACCAGATCTCTCAGAAAACCAATTTGGCTTTCGACAAAATCGATCGACCATAGACGCCATTCTCCGCGTTAGAGAAATTACTGAACAGGCAGTATCCCAGGGGAAAGTGGTCCTGGCCGTGAGCCTAGATATAGTTAATGCCTTCAACTCCCTTCCCTGGAAAGCAATTCACGAGGCCCTAATACATCACGATCTTCCTTCGTATTTACGAAATGTGATTGCAAGCTATCTTTCTGATAGGAGCGTGTGCTATCAAGTTCCCGATGGACGCATAGTTCAGAGAGCGGTCGTTTGTGGTGTTCCACAGGGGTCAGTCTTGGGCCCACTTCTGTGGAACCTTGCCTACGACTCAGTCCTAAGGTTGACGTTACCGCATGGAGTTAAGGTCATCTGTTATGCGGATGACACTTTAATTCTAGCGGAAGAAGAGACATTTGAGAGGGCAACGAGACTTGCAGAGCTCGGTACCGCTTGTGCGATAAGAAGGATCCGTGAACTTGGTTTGGCGATCGCGCCTCATAAAACCGAAGCGCTGTGGTTCCACGGACTTCCTCGAAGAGAAGATCCCCCTGCATCATCTGTACAAGTGGGAGATATTCAGGTGCAGATAGGACAGAGCCTTAAATATCTAGGCCTATACTTGGATGGTCGATGGTCCTTTGATGCGCATTTGGAACGACTTGTACCCCGCATTGAAAAAGTAGCTGGTGCAATGCACAGAATATTGCCTAATCTGGGTGGACCCAGGGAAGAAGTTCGTCGTCTTTATGCAGGCGTGTTGCGATCGATAGCACTATATGGCGCACCTGTATGGGCGGATAGGCTCTTGTGTGTCCGTCACCGCAGAACTAAATTAAACGCTGTTCAGCGGCGTATCGCAATAAGGGTGGCTCGAGGGTACCGAACCATATCGTTCGAAGCAGCCACTGTCCTGGCCAGGCTACCACCTTTCGACATTCTTGCAGAGATGGACGCAAGAGTTTACCGCTCAATTCATCCAGCCAATGAAGACACAGATGTAGAGGCAATCCGAAAGAGGGCTCATACAGAGGCGCTAAACAGATGGGAAACACGCCTGCTTGAACCACATGGTGCTCGACAACGAGTTGTTGCAGCCATTTTACCAAACTTTGGCCCCTGGCTGAACCGCAAAGGGCAGCACGGAAGAGTCACATTTCATCTGACACAGATACTAACCGGGCATGGCTGCTTCGGTGAGTATCTCAATCGAATTGGACGAGAACCAACACCACAGTGTCATCACTGTGGCTCCAATCAAGACTCAGCACAGCACACGTTCGAAGAGTGTCCCGCTTGGCACAATGAGCGCCAAGCCCTGGTACAAGAAATTGGTGCAAACCTTTCTTTACCAATAGTGGTAACTGCGATGCTGGGGCGCAAAGAAGCGTGGAGTGCCGTAGTTTCATTCTGCGAGACTGTTCTCGTCCAGAAAGAAACTGCAGAGCGGGACCGTGAGCGAACGGATCCCGCAAGGAGGCGACAGCGGAGGGCTCTCAACAGAGCCGCTCGCGCACGGCGTGGCCGGGATTAATCTCGGCACGTAAGCCGTGCAGCACCGGCTAAGAATAGTGCTACGGTCTCCCCCGCCCGTCGTAAGAGGCGACTTAAGGGGGTCATCGGGGTTGTGGACGTTTATGGCGGGGGCCAAAGCGTCCAACAAACGACCCCGGGGAGGCATCGACAAGGCGTGGTCACTTTGTCGTTGCGCACCAGGATGGTGCAGGGGTAGGTTTAACCTGCCCCGGGATGGGCCTCCGGGCGCTGCGCTAGGGAGTCACTGGTTGTGTTCCGTAGGAGATCCCAGTGTCTCCCGAATAGCACGGAGGATGGCCACCGTGGAGTTTTTAGTGGGTAGAAATCCCACATAACCTAGTTCTTCCCCCGGAGGGCTAGGTACCTGGAACGCAGGTTTCCTCCACGAAAAAAAAAAAAAAAAAAAAAAAAAAAAGGTTAGGTTAGGTTAGGTTAGGTTAGGTTAGGTTAGGTTAGGTTAGGTTAGGTTTTTTTTTTTTTTTTTTTTTTTTTTTTTTTTTTTTTTTTTTTTTTTCTCTTCTACCTCCAACATGATCGGAGCCTATGTTCGCTTGTTCTCTTGCATACCAGTTCTCGCATTTTCTCCTCTCGTACTTTCATTCCGCATACATGTTCTTTCTGTCATTCATCGTCTTTCAATACTTTAATGGGTGGGACTCCCATCTATTCCTAGGCCTGGTTATTCTAGCTAACTATTTTAATCTCTTCTTATCTTCCTTATTCCTCGTATCGGGGTAAGAAATTACACAAGTCGTGTTTTTATTTACAAGCATAGTCCAGTTCTTAAATCTATTCTTAGTGCTAACATTTATTTATTTACAATATTTATTATGCTCTTAATTTCTATTACACAAGTATTGCTACTGCTTATTATCTATTTATCTTTATATATCTAATTATTCTATGCTTAACTCTAATATTTCATAATATTATGAAAGCATACTTTCTTACACTGTTTTATTTCGTTTTATTACAACCTTTACAACCTTCTCACAGTAGTTAATAAACTTGTTTCTATCTTTGCTCACCATAGCGTCCTTTATATTATTAATATCCAATTTCATTTTCATTTCCTGTTCTATATTAAAGCGTTCCAGAGCATTTACAGGACACTCCAGTAGGACATGTTGTACCGTCTCCTCCTTGCCCGGTTCGCAGATACACGATGGGTTATCCTTACACTTAAAGCGGGTTAAGTATTCGGAAAACCCACCGTGTCCCGTCATGATCTGCGTTCTGATATTAGTCGCCTCAAACTTGCGTACAACTTTATATGCTGCAATTGCGCTGGGAAAGAAGAGCTTAGTAACAGAAGCCGTTTCACCTCCTCGGTATCTTCGATCCCACTCGCCAAGCGTTGCCATGCGTATGCTACGCTTCACGAATGACACCGGGCAGCTATCATAGTCCGGTTTCCTTTTGGACTTTTCAGCAGCTTCCTTAGCTAACATGTCTGCTCTCTCATTACCTTCCAAACCGGCGTGGGCTTTTATCCAGAACAGAGTGACAACTTTGTTCTGGAGAGATATTGATCGAAGGTTCTCTCGTGTTTCCACGGCCAAAGGATGAAGGCAGTCCAGGTTTGTAACGGTTTGGAGAGCAGCCATGGAATCGCTGTAAACTCCAAAAGTAACGGCTTTCTGTTTCAAGATCTCGCGTGTTGCTCTGCAGATCGCCAGCAGCTCCGCCTGGTATACCGTGCAATATGTCGGGAGTGCAAGTTTGATGGCTTTTGTTTCGGCTACAGCATTCCAACAGGAAAGTGCAGCTCCAACTTTGCCACCGATTTTGCTCCCGTCCGTAAATATCCTTACATCGTAGTCACTATTTGTATTTACGTCGTCTTGATTTGCCAGGCATACCAGACGCAGCTCGACCTGATCTGCTGGGTGCACAGTGCAAAGTGCTGATGCCATCCGCTCAATCTCCCTGTCCCCCAATACCGGCTGCGGTACCCCCTTCTTAGCTTCATATAATGAAGCTGCCTCACGGACTCGGAGGTCGAGAGGGAGAATCCCAGCCAGCACCAGCGCAGAGTTCAGGGAGACCGTGCGGTAGGCTTTGCACAATTTCTGCGCAACTCCTCGCTGGACAGCTGAGAGCTGCTTCATCATTCCCAGTTTATGCACGGCAGGTGCCCATACGCTAGCAGCGTAAAGGATTACAGGCTCCACAGTCGCCAGGTATATTGTGCGGATCACTTCAGGGTGCAGGCCCCAACTCACTCTTGCTGCTCTGGACAGCTGTTTATAAATCCCCAGAGCTTTTTTGCAGACATTCGTGACGTGTGTATTAAATGTGAGTTTGTCGTCAATGGTAACGCCGAGGATTTTTATTTCCTGTGACATGGCAATGTCGACCCCACCCATATGCAGGCGTGGTGTGTCATATTTTAGTTTTCGCGTAATGGTCATAGCCATAGTTTTGTGTGGTGCGAATCTTAGTTTGTTGTCGACACCCCACGCCAACACATGCCCGAGGGCGACAATTGCCTGTCTCTCCACTTCCTGTGCGGTGTATCCACTGAAAACAATGACAACATCGTCAGCGAATGCCTGGCAATGCACACTCATTTCATCCAGATCCTTAAGTAGAGGATCCAGCAGGAGGTTCCACAGGATTGGTCCACCAATGGATCCCTGGACACAGCCCTTGTTGGTGCTCCTGCTATGTTCCTCTCCGGCATATCTGACTCTAACTTTCCTGTCTCTCAGGTAACTGTCCATCACTCGCCTTAGGTTGACAGGACACTTTTCCTCAGCCAGTCGGTTTCTTATTGCTGGCCACCAGGCGCTATCAAAGGCTCCCTCTATGTCTAAAGATACTACTGTTGTTATTTTCTTTTCATCCAGCTTTGTGCGTATGTGCTGGATTAAGGCATAGAGGGAGTCTTCGGTGCTCCTCTGTGGCATGAAACCGTACTGGCGAGTACTCATCCTTGGCAACAGATGGAACTTGAGGCGGCGGACAACCATTTTTTCAAAAATCTTGCCGAGTAATGGTAATAGCCCGATAGGCCTGTAGGATTTCGGGGCGCTGTAGCTTTCCTTACCCGGTTTACGAAGCACTACCACAGTGGCTGCCTTCCAAGTCTTGGGAAAGTAACACAGCTCGAGGCATTTGTTGAACAAGGCCAAAAACACACCCGGACTGCTTTTGATGGCACTGCAACATATGTCCGCGGTAAAGCCATCATAGCCTGGAGCCTTTTTAGGGTTGAAGGAGCAAGCCGCTGCATTGAGCTCTGTCATGGTGAACGGCGGATCGCAAGGACCATCTTGTTCTCCAGCATTGACCACTTCAGCTAGTTCTCTGATGTTACGGTGGTTTGTGTTGTCGCTTGTTGTAAGGTCCTCTGGATAGAAGGTTTCGGCCAGAAGCCGAACGGAGCCTTTCGCGTCCAACACTACCCCGTCTTTCTCTAGCGGCTGGTCCTCCTCTCTTCGTGATGTTCTGCCTATCACCCTATATATCCCTTCCCAGACCCCTTCCTTATCTTGCTTCCCGCAGAACTCCTTCCAACTTTCAATTTGAGCGTTTGAAGCTTCCGCTTCGTACCTTTCCTTTACCATCACATACTCTTCCACAACTCTTGCCCGCCGGACCGGAGCGGCACATTGAATCCTGCGTTTTTTAGTGGCCACTTCTTTTTTCATCGCTGAGAGTTTTTCGGACCACCACGGCAATCTCAGTTCTTCATTCGCCCTCTTTTTAGGTATTGAATCCACACACGTTTTGGTAATTGATTCGGTAATTTTATTTATAACTGCTTCTAATTGTTGAATTTCTTTTACATTATTTATTGTATCTTCTGAAAGGTTATTAACTAAAAATGACTGAATTATTTCTTCTTTAAACTTTGGCCAATCTGCTTTTTTCGTGGTTAGGTTAGGTTAGGTTAGGTTAGGTTAGGTTAGGTTAGGTTAGGTTAGGTTAGGTTAGGTTAGGTTAGGTTAGGTTAGGTTAGGTTAGGTTAGGTTAGGTTAGGTTAGGTTAGGTTAGGTTAGGTTAGGTTAGGTTAGGTTAGGTTAGGTTAGGTTAGGTTAGGTTAGGTTAGGTTAGGTTAGGTTAGGTTAGGTTAGGTTAGGTTAGGTTAGGTTAGGTTAGGTTAGGTTAGGTTAGGTTAGGTTAGGTTAGGTTAGGTTAGGTTAGGTTAGGTTAGGTTAGGTTAGGTTAGGTTAGGTTAGGTTAGGTTAGGTTAGGTTAGGTTAGGTTAGGTTAGGTTAGGTTAGGTTAGGTTAGGTTAGGTTAGGTTAGGTTAGGTTAGGTTAGGTTAGGTTAGGTTAGGTTAGGTTAGGTTAGGTTAGGTTAGGTTAGGTTAGGTTAGGTTAGGTTAGGTTAGGTTAGGTTAGGTTAGGTTAGGTTAGGTTAGGTTAGGTTAGGTTAGGTTAGGTTAGGTTAGGTTAGGTTAGGTTAGGTTAGGTTAGGTTAGGTTAGGTTAGGTTAGGTTAGGTTAGGTTAGGTTAGGTTAGGTTAGGTTAGGTTAGGTTAGGTTAGGTTAGGTTAGGTTAGGTTAGGTTAGGTTAGGTTAGGTTAGGTTAGGTTAGGTTAGGTTAGGTTAGGTTAGGTTAGGTTAGGTTAGGTTAGGTTAGGTTAGGTTAGGTTAGGTTAGGTTAGGTTAGGTTAGGTTAGGTTAGGTTAGGTTAGGTTAGGTTAGGTTAGGTTAGGTTAGGTTAGGTTAGGTTAGGTTAGGTTAGGTTAGGTTAGGTTAGGTTAGGTTAGGTTAGGTTAGGTTAGGTTAGGTTAGGTTAGGTTAGGTTAGGTTAGGTTAGGTTAGGTTAGGTTAGGTTAGGTTAGGTTAGGTTAGGTTAGGTTAGGTTAGGTTAGGTTAGGTTAGGTTAGGTTAGGTTAGGTTAGGTTAGGTTAGGTTAGGTTAGGTTAGGTTAGGTTAGGTTAGGTTAGGTTAGGTTAGGTTAGGTTAGGTTAGGTTAGGTTAGGTTAGGTTAGGTTAGGTTAGGTTAGGTTAGGTTAGGTTAGGTTAGGTTAGGTTAGGTTAGGTTAGGTTAGGTTAGGTTAGGTTAGGTTAGGTTAGGTTAGGTTAGGTTAGGTTAGGTTAGGTTAGGTTAGGTTAGGTTAGGTTAGGTTAGGTTAGGTTAGGTTAGGTTAGGTTAGGTTAGGTTAGGTTAGGTTAGGTTAGGTTAGGTTAGGTTAGGTTAGGTTAGGTTAGGTTAGGTTAGGTTAGGTTAGGTTAGGTTAGGTTAGGTTAGGTTAGGTTAGGTTAGGTTAGGTTAGGTTAGGTTAGGTTAGGTTAGGTTAGGTTAGGTTAGGTTAGGTTAGGTTAGGTTAGGTTAGGTTAGGTTAGGTTAGGTTAGGTTAGGTTAGGTTAGGTTAGGTTAGGTTAGGTTAGGTTAGGTTAGGTTAGGTTAGGTTAGGTTAGGTTAGGTTAGGTTAGGTTAGGTTAGGTTAGGTTAGGTTAGGTTAGGTTAGGTTAGGTTAGGTTAGGTTAGGTTAGGTTAGGTTAGGTTAGGTTAGGTTAGGTTAGGTTAGGTTAGGTTAGGTTAGGTTAGGTTAGGTTAGGTTAGGTTAGGTTAGGTTAGGTTAGGTTAGGTTAGGTTAGGTTAGGTTAGGTTAGGTTAGGTTAGGTTAGGTTAGGTTAGGTTAGGTTAGGTTAGGTTAGGTTAGGTTAGGTTAGGTTAGGTTAGGTTAGGTTAGGTTAGGTTAGGTTAGGTTAGGTTAGGTTAGGTTAGGTTAGGTTAGGTTAGGTTAGGTTAGGTTAGGTTAGGTTAGGTTAGGTTAGGTTAGGTTAGGTTAGGTTAGGTTAGGTTAGGTTAGGTTAGGTTAGGTTAGGTTAGGTTAGGTTAGGTTAGGTTAGGTTAGGTTAGGTTAGGTTAGGTTAGGTTAGGTTAGGTTAGGTTAGGTTAGGTTAGGTTAGGTTAGGTTAGGTTAGGTTAGGTTAGGTTAGGTTAGGTTAGGTTAGGTTAGGTTAGGTTAGGTTAGGTTAGGTTAGGTTAGGTTAGGTTAGGTTAGGTTAGGTTAGGTTAGGTTAGGTTAGGTTAGGTTAGGTTAGGTTAGGTTAGGTTAGGTTAGGTTAGGTTAGGTTAGGTTAGGTTAGGTTAGGTTAGGTTAGGTTAGGTTAGGTTAGGTTAGGTTAGGTTAGGTTAGGTTAGGTTAGGTTAGGTTAGGTTAGGTTAGGTTAGGTTAGGTTAGGTTAGGTTAGGTTAGGTTAGGTTAGGTTAGGTTAGGTTAGGTTAGGTTAGGTTAGGTTAGGTTAGGTTAGGTTAGGTTAGGTTAGGTTAGGTTAGGTTAGGTTAGGTTAGGTTAGGTTAGGTTAGGTTAGGTTAGGTTAGGTTAGGTTAGGTTAGGTTAGGTTAGGTTAGGTTAGGTTAGGTTAGGTTAGGTTAGGTTAGGTTAGGTTAGGTTAGGTTAGGTTAGGTTAGGTTAGGTTAGGTTAGGTTAGGTTAGGTTAGGTTAGGTTAGGTTAGGTTAGGTTAGGTTAGGTTAGGTTAGGTTAGGTTAGGTTAGGTTAGGTTAGGTTAGGTTAGGTTAGGTTAGGTTAGGTTAGGTTAGGTTAGGTTAGGTTAGGTTAGGTTAGGTTAGGTTAGGTTAGGTTAGGTTAGGTTAGGTTAGGTTAGGTTAGGTTAGGTTAGGTTAGGTTAGGTTAGGTTAGGTTAGGTTAGGTTAGGTTAGGTTAGGTTAGGTTAGGTTAGGTTAGGTTAGGTTAGGTTAGGTTAGGTTAGGTTAGGTTAGGTTAGGTTAGGTTAGGTTAGGTTAGGTTAGGTTAGGTTAGGTTAGGTTAGGTTAGGTTAGGTTAGGTTAGGTTAGGTTAGGTTAGGTTAGGTTAGGTTAGGTTAGGTTAGGTTAGGTTAGGTTAGGTTAGGTTAGGTTAGGTTAGGTTAGGTTAGGTTAGGTTAGGTTAGGTTAGGTTAGGTTAGGTTAGGTTAGGTTAGGTTAGGTTAGGTTAGGTTAGGTTAGGTTAGGTTAGGTTAGGTTAGGTTAGGTTAGGTTAGGTTAGGTTAGGTTAGGTTAGGTTAGGTTAGGTTAGGTTAGGTTAGGTTAGGTTAGGTTAGGTTAGGTTAGGTTAGGTTAGGTTAGGTTAGGTTAGGTTAGGTTAGGTTAGGTTAGGTTAGGTTAGGTTAGGTTAGGTTAGGTTAGGTTAGGTTAGGTTAGGTTAGGTTAGGTTAGGTTAGGTTAGGTTAGGTTAGGTTAGGTTAGGTTAGGTTAGGTTAGGTTAGGTTAGGTTAGGTTAGGTTAGGTTAGGTTAGGTTAGGTTAGGTTAGGTTAGGTTAGGTTAGGTTAGGTTAGGTTAGGTTAGGTTAGGTTAGGTTAGGTTAGGTTAGGTTAGGTTAGGTTAGGTTAGGTTAGGTTAGGTTAGGTTAGGTTAGGTTAGGTTAGGTTAGGTTAGGTTAGGTTAGGTTAGGTTAGGTTAGGTTAGGTTAGGTTAGGTTAGGTTAGGTTAGGTTAGGTTAGGTTAGGTTAGGTTAGGTTAGGTTAGGTTAGGTTAGGTTAGGTTAGGTTAGGTTAGGTTAGGTTAGGTTAGGTTAGGTTAGGTTAGGTTAGGTTAGGTTAGGTTAGGTTAGGTTAGGTTAGGTTAGGTTAGGTTAGGTTAGGTTAGGTTAGGTTAGGTTAGGTTAGGTTAGGTTAGGTTAGGTTAGGTTAGGTTAGGTTAGGTTAGGTTAGGTTAGGTTAGGTTAGGTTAGGTTAGGTTAGGTTAGGTTAGGTTAGGTTAGGTTAGGTTAGGTTAGGTTAGGTTAGGTTAGGTTAGGTTAGGTTAGGTTAGGTTAGGTTAGGTTAGGTTAGGTTAGGTTAGGTTAGGTTAGGTTAGGTTAGGTTAGGTTAGGTTAGGTTAGGTTAGGTTAGGTTAGGTTAGGTTAGGTTAGGTTAGGTTAGGTTAGGTTAGGTTAGGTTAGGTTAGGTTAGGTTAGGTTAGGTTAGGTTAGGTTAGGTTAGGTTAGGTTAGGTTAGGTTAGGTTAGGTTAGGTTAGGTTAGGTTAGGTTAGGTTAGGTTAGGTTAGGTTAGGTTAGGTTAGGTTAGGTTAGGTTAGGTTAGGTTAGGTTAGGTTAGGTTAGGTTAGGTTAGGTTAGGTTAGGTTAGGTTAGGTTAGGTTAGGTTAGGTTAGGTTAGGTTAGGTTAGGTTAGGTTAGGTTAGGTTAGGTTAGGTTAGGTTAGGTTAGGTTAGGTTAGGTTAGGTTAGGTTAGGTTAGGTTAGGTTAGGTTAGGTTAGGTTAGGTTAGGTTAGGTTAGGTTAGGTTAGGTTAGGTTAGGTTAGGTTAGGTTAGGTTAGGTTAGGTTAGGTTAGGTTAGGTTAGGTTAGGTTAGGTTAGGTTAGGTTAGGTTAGGTTAGGTTAGGTTAGGTTAGGTTAGGTTAGGTTAGGTTAGGTTAGGTTAGGTTAGGTTAGGTTAGGTTAGGTTAGGTTAGGTTAGGTTAGGTTAGGTTAGGTTAGGTTAGGTTAGGTTAGGTTAGGTTAGGTTAGGTTAGGTTAGGTTAGGTTAGGTTAGGTTAGGTTAGGTTAGGTTAGGTTAGGTTAGGTTAGGTTAGGTTAGGTTAGGTTAGGTTAGGTTAGGTTAGGTTAGGTTAGGTTAGGTTAGGTTAGGTTAGGTTAGGTTAGGTTAGGTTAGGTTAGGTTAGGTTAGGTTAGGTTAGGTTAGGTTAGGTTAGGTTAGGTTAGGTTAGGTTAGGTTAGGTTAGGTTAGGTTAGGTTAGGTTAGGTTAGGTTAGGTTAGGTTAGGTTAGGTTAGGTTAGGTTAGGTTAGGTTAGGTTAGGTTAGGTTAGGTTAGGTTAGGTTAGGTTAGGTTAGGTTAGGTTAGGTTAGGTTAGGTTAGGTTAGGTTAGGTTAGGTTAGGTTAGGTTAGGTTAGGTTAGGTTAGGTTAGGTTAGGTTAGGTTAGGTTAGGTTAGGTTAGGTTAGGTTAGGTTAGGTTAGGTTAGGTTAGGTTAGGTTAGGTTAGGTTAGGTTAGGTTAGGTTAGGTTAGGTTAGGTTAGGTTAGGTTAGGTTAGGTTAGGTTAGGTTAGGTTAGGTTAGGTTAGGTTAGGTTAGGTTAGGTTAGGTTAGGTTAGGTTAGGTTAGGTTAGGTTAGGTTAGGTTAGGTTAGGTTAGGTTAGGTTAGGTTAGGTTAGGTTAGGTTAGGTTAGGTTAGGTTAGGTTAGGTTAGGTTAGGTTAGGTTAGGTTAGGTTAGGTTAGGTTAGGTTAGGTTAGGTTAGGTTAGGTTAGGTTAGGTTAGGTTAGGTTAGGTTAGGTTAGGTTAGGTTAGGTTAGGTTAGGTTAGGTTAGGTTAGGTTAGGTTAGGTTAGGTTAGGTTAGGTTAGGTTAGGTTAGGTTAGGTTAGGTTAGGTTAGGTTAGGTTAGGTTAGGTTAGGTTAGGTTAGGTTAGGTTAGGTTAGGTTAGGTTAGGTTAGGTTAGGTTAGGTTAGGTTAGGTTAGGTTAGGTTAGGTTAGGTTAGGTTAGGTTAGGTTAGGTTAGGTTAGGTTAGGTTAGGTTAGGTTAGGTTAGGTTAGGTTAGGTTAGGTTAGGTTAGGTTAGGTTAGGTTAGGTTAGGTTAGGTTAGGTTAGGTTAGGTTAGGTTAGGTTAGGTTAGGTTAGGTTAGGTTAGGTTAGGTTAGGTTAGGTTAGGTTAGGTTAGGTTAGGTTAGGTTAGGTTAGGTTAGGTTAGGTTAGGTTAGGTTAGGTTAGGTTAGGTTAGGTTAGGTTAGGTTAGGTTAGGTTAGGTTAGGTTAGGTTAGGTTAGGTTAGGTTAGGTTAGGTTAGGTTAGGTTAGGTTAGGTTAGGTTAGGTTAGGTTAGGTTAGGTTAGGTTAGGTTAGGTTAGGTTAGGTTAGGTTAGGTTAGGTTAGGTTAGGTTAGGTTAGGTTAGGTTAGGTTAGGTTAGGTTAGGTTAGGTTAGGTTAGGTTAGGTTAGGTTAGGTTAGGTTAGGTTAGGTTAGGTTAGGTTAGGTTAGGTTAG
Organism: Scrobipalpa costella; assembly: GCA_949820665.1. Taxonomy (NCBI): domain Eukaryota; kingdom Metazoa; phylum Arthropoda; class Insecta; order Lepidoptera; family Gelechiidae; genus Scrobipalpa; species Scrobipalpa costella. The sequence goes on from OX463298.1 coordinate 26,054,699, forward strand.
GTTAGGTTAGGTTAGGTTAGGTTAGGTTAGGTTAGGTTAGGTTAGGTTAGGTTAGGTTAGGTTAGGTTAGGTTAGGTTAGGTTAGGTTAGGTTAGGTTAGGTTAGGTTAGGTTAGGTTAGGTTAGGTTAGGTTAGGTTAGGTTAGGTTAGGTTAGGTTAGGTTAGGTTAGGTTAGGTTAGGTTAGGTTAGGTTAGGTTAGGTTAGGTTAGGTTAGGTTAGGTTAGGTTAGGTTAGGTTAGGTTAGGTTAGGTTAGGTTAGGTTAGGTTAGGTTAGGTTAGGTTAGGTTAGGTTAGGTTAGGTTAGGTTAGGTTAGGTTAGGTTAGGTTAGGTTAGGTTAGGTTAGGTTAGGTTAGGTTAGGTTAGGTTAGGTTAGGTTAGGTTAGGTTAGGTTAGGTTAGGTTAGGTTAGGTTAGGTTAGGTTAGGTTAGGTTAGGTTAGGTTAGGTTAGGTTAGGTTAGGTTAGGTTAGGTTAGGTTAGGTTAGGTTAGGTTAGGTTAGGTTAGGTTAGGTTAGGTTAGGTTAGGTTAGGTTAGGTTAGGTTAGGTTAGGTTAGGTTAGGTTAGGTTAGGTTAGGTTAGGTTAGGTTAGGTTAGGTTAGGTTAGGTTAGGTTAGGTTAGGTTAGGTTAGGTTAGGTTAGGTTAGGTTAGGTTAGGTTAGGTTAGGTTAGGTTAGGTTAGGTTAGGTTAGGTTAGGTTAGGTTAGGTTAGGTTAGGTTAGGTTAGGTTAGGTTAGGTTAGGTTAGGTTAGGTTAGGTTAGGTTAGGTTAGGTTAGGTTAGGTTAGGTTAGGTTAGGTTAGGTTAGGTTAGGTTAGGTTAGGTTAGGTTAGGTTAGGTTAGGTTAGGTTAGGTTAGGTTAGGTTAGGTTAGGTTAGGTTAGGTTAGGTTAGGTTAGGTTAGGTTAGGTTAGGTTAGGTTAGGTTAGGTTAGGTTAGGTTAGGTTAGGTTAGGTTAGGTTAGGTTAGGTTAGGTTAGGTTAGGTTAGGTTAGGTTAGGTTAGGTTAGGTTAGGTTAGGTTAGGTTAGGTTAGGTTAGGTTAGGTTAGGTTAGGTTAGGTTAGGTTAGGTTAGGTTAGGTTAGGTTAGGTTAGGTTAGGTTAGGTTAGGTTAGGTTAGGTTAGGTTAGGTTAGGTTAGGTTAGGTTAGGTTAGGTTAGGTTAGGTTAGGTTAGGTTAGGTTAGGTTAGGTTAGGTTAGGTTAGGTTAGGTTAGGTTAGGTTAGGTTAGGTTAGGTTAGGTTAGGTTAGGTTAGGTTAGGTTAGGTTAGGTTAGGTTAGGTTAGGTTAGGTTAGGTTAGGTTAGGTTAGGTTAGGTTAGGTTAGGTTAGGTTAGGTTAGGTTAGGTTAGGTTAGGTTAGGTTAGGTTAGGTTAGGTTAGGTTAGGTTAGGTTAGGTTAGGTTAGGTTAGGTTAGGTTAGGTTAGGTTAGGTTAGGTTAGGTTAGGTTAGGTTAGGTTAGGTTAGGTTAGGTTAGGTTAGGTTAGGTTAGGTTAGGTTAGGTTAGGTTAGGTTAGGTTAGGTTAGGTTAGGTTAGGTTAGGTTAGGTTAGGTTAGGTTAGGTTAGGTTAGGTTAGGTTAGGTTAGGTTAGGTTAGGTTAGGTTAGGTTAGGTTAGGTTAGGTTAGGTTAGGTTAGGTTAGGTTAGGTTAGGTTAGGTTAGGTTAGGTTAGGTTAGGTTAGGTTAGGTTAGGTTAGGTTAGGTTAGGTTAGGTTAGGTTAGGTTAGGTTAGGTTAGGTTAGGTTAGGTTAGGTTAGGTTAGGTTAGGTTAGGTTAGGTTAGGTTAGGTTAGGTTAGGTTAGGTTAGGTTAGGTTAGGTTAGGTTAGGTTAGGTTAGGTTAGGTTAGGTTAGGTTAGGTTAGGTTAGGTTAGGTTAGGTTAGGTTAGGTTAGGTTAGGTTAGGTTAGGTTAGGTTAGGTTAGGTTAGGTTAGGTTAGGTTAGGTTAGGTTAGGTTAGGTTAGGTTAGGTTAGGTTAGGTTAGGTTAGGTTAGGTTAGGTTAGGTTAGGTTAGGTTAGGTTAGGTTAGGTTAGGTTAGGTTAGGTTAGGTTAGGTTAGGTTAGGTTAGGTTAGGTTAGGTTAGGTTAGGTTAGGTTAGGTTAGGTTAGGTTAGGTTAGGTTAGGTTAGGTTAGGTTAGGTTAGGTTAGGTTAGGTTAGGTTAGGTTAGGTTAGGTTAGGTTAGGTTAGGTTAGGTTAGGTTAGGTTAGGTTAGGTTAGGTTAGGTTAGGTTAGGTTAGGTTAGGTTAGGTTAGGTTAGGTTAGGTTAGGTTAGGTTAGGTTAGGTTAGGTTAGGTTAGGTTAGGTTAGGTTAGGTTAGGTTAGGTTAGGTTAGGTTAGGTTAGGTTAGGTTAGGTTAGGTTAGGTTAGGTTAGGTTAGGTTAGGTTAGGTTAGGTTAGGTTAGGTTAGGTTAGGTTAGGTTAGGTTAGGTTAGGTTAGGTTAGGTTAGGTTAGGTTAGGTTAGGTTAGGTTAGGTTAGGTTAGGTTAGGTTAGGTTAGGTTAGGTTAGGTTAGGTTAGGTTAGGTTAGGTTAGGTTAGGTTAGGTTAGGTTAGGTTAGGTTAGGTTAGGTTAGGTTAGGTTAGGTTAGGTTAGGTTAGGTTAGGTTAGGTTAGGTTAGGTTAGGTTAGGTTAGGTTAGGTTAGGTTAGGTTAGGTTAGGTTAGGTTAGGTTAGGTTAGGTTAGGTTAGGTTAGGTTAGGTTAGGTTAGGTTAGGTTAGGTTAGGTTAGGTTAGGTTAGGTTAGGTTAGGTTAGGTTAGGTTAGGTTAGGTTAGGTTAGGTTAGGTTAGGTTAGGTTAGGTTAGGTTAGGTTAGGTTAGGTTAGGTTAGGTTAGGTTAGGTTAGGTTAGGTTAGGTTAGGTTAGGTTAGGTTAGGTTAGGTTAGGTTAGGTTAGGTTAGGTTAGGTTAGGTTAGGTTAGGTTAGGTTAGGTTAGGTTAGGTTAGGTTAGGTTAGGTTAGGTTAGGTTAGGTTAGGTTAGGTTAGGTTAGGTTAGGTTAGGTTAGGTTAGGTTAGGTTAGGTTAGGTTAGGTTAGGTTAGGTTAGGTTAGGTTAGGTTAGGTTAGGTTAGGTTAGGTTAGGTTAGGTTAGGTTAGGTTAGGTTAGGTTAGGTTAGGTTAGGTTAGGTTAGGTTAGGTTAGGTTAGGTTAGGTTAGGTTAGGTTAGGTTAGGTTAGGTTAGGTTAGGTTAGGTTAGGTTAGGTTAGGTTAGGTTAGGTTAGGTTAGGTTAGGTTAGGTTAGGTTAGGTTAGGTTAGGTTAGGTTAGGTTAGGTTAGGTTAGGTTAGGTTAGGTTAGGTTAGGTTAGGTTAGGTTAGGTTAGGTTAGGTTAGGTTAGGTTAGGTTAGGTTAGGTTAGGTTAGGTTAGGTTAGGTTAGGTTAGGTTAGGTTAGGTTAGGTTAGGTTAGGTTAGGTTAGGTTAGGTTAGGTTAGGTTAGGTTAGGTTAGGTTAGGTTAGGTTAGGTTAGGTTAGGTTAGGTTAGGTTAGGTTAGGTTAGGTTAGGTTAGGTTAGGTTAGGTTAGGTTAGGTTAGGTTAGGTTAGGTTAGGTTAGGTTAGGTTAGGTTAGGTTAGGTTAGGTTAGGTTAGGTTAGGTTAGGTTAGGTTAGGTTAGGTTAGGTTAGGTTAGGTTAGGTTAGGTTAGGTTAGGTTAGGTTAGGTTAGGTTAGGTTAGGTTAGGTTAGGTTAGGTTAGGTTAGGTTAGGTTAGGTTAGGTTAGGTTAGGTTAGGTTAGGTTAGGTTAGGTTAGGTTAGGTTAGGTTAGGTTAGGTTAGGTTAGGTTAGGTTAGGTTAGGTTAGGTTAGGTTAGGTTAGGTTAGGTTAGGTTAGGTTAGGTTAGGTTAGGTTAGGTTAGGTTAGGTTAGGTTAGGTTAGGTTAGGTTAGGTTAGGTTAGGTTAGGTTAGGTTAGGTTAGGTTAGGTTAGGTTAGGTTAGGTTAGGTTAGGTTAGGTTAGGTTAGGTTAGGTTAGGTTAGGTTAGGTTAGGTTAGGTTAGGTTAGGTTAGGTTAGGTTAGGTTAGGTTAGGTTAGGTTAGGTTAGGTTAGGTTAGGTTAGGTTAGGTTAGGTTAGGTTAGGTTAGGTTAGGTTAGGTTAGGTTAGGTTAGGTTAGGTTAGGTTAGGTTAGGTTAGGTTAGGTTAGGTTAGGTTAGGTTAGGTTAGGTTAGGTTAGGTTAGGTTAGGTTAGGTTAGGTTAGGTTAGGTTAGGTTAGGTTAGGTTAGGTTAGGTTAGGTTAGGTTAGGTTAGGTTAGGTTAGGTTAGGTTAGGTTAGGTTAGGTTAGGTTAGGTTAGGTTAGGTTAGGTTAGGTTAGGTTAGGTTAGGTTAGGTTAGGTTAGGTTAGGTTAGGTTAGGTTAGGTTAGGTTAGGTTAGGTTAGGTTAGGTTAGGTTAGGTTAGGTTAGGTTAGGTTAGGTTAGGTTAGGTTAGGTTAGGTTAGGTTAGGTTAGGTTAGGTTAGGTTAGGTTAGGTTAGGTTAGGTTAGGTTAGGTTAGGTTAGGTTAGGTTAGGTTAGGTTAGGTTAGGTTAGGTTAGGTTAGGTTAGGTTAGGTTAGGTTAGGTTAGGTTAGGTTAGGTTAGGTTAGGTTAGGTTAGGTTAGGTTAGGTTAGGTTAGGTTAGGTTAGGTTAGGTTAGGTTAGGTTAGGTTAGGTTAGGTTAGGTTAGGTTAGGTTAGGTTAGGTTAGGTTAGGTTAGGTTAGGTTAGGTTAGGTTAGGTTAGGTTAGGTTAGGTTAGGTTAGGTTAGGTTAGGTTAGGTTAGGTTAGGTTAGGTTAGGTTAGGTTAGGTTAGGTTAGGTTAGGTTAGGTTAGGTTAGGTTAGGTTAGGTTAGGTTAGGTTAGGTTAGGTTAGGTTAGGTTAGGTTAGGTTAGGTTAGGTTAGGTTAGGTTAGGTTAGGTTAGGTTAGGTTAGGTTAGGTTAGGTTAGGTTAGGTTAGGTTAGGTTAGGTTAGGTTAGGTTAGGTTAGGTTAGGTTAGGTTAGGTTAGGTTAGGTTAGGTTAGGTTAGGTTAGGTTAGGTTAGGTTAGGTTAGGTTAGGTTAGGTTAGGTTAGGTTAGGTTAGGTTAGGTTAGGTTAGGTTAGGTTAGGTTAGGTTAGGTTAGGTTAGGTTAGGTTAGGTTAGGTTAGGTTAGGTTAGGTTAGGTTAGGTTAGGTTAGGTTAGGTTAGGTTAGGTTAGGTTAGGTTAGGTTAGGTTAGGTTAGGTTAGGTTAGGTTAGGTTAGGTTAGGTTAGGTTAGGTTAGGTTAGGTTAGGTTAGGTTAGGTTAGGTTAGGTTAGGTTAGGTTAGGTTAGGTTAGGTTAGGTTAGGTTAGGTTAGGTTAGGTTAGGTTAGGTTAGGTTAGGTTAGGTTAGGTTAGGTTAGGTTAGGTTAGGTTAGGTTAGGTTAGGTTAGGTTAGGTTAGGTTAGGTTAGGTTAGGTTAGGTTAGGTTAGGTTAGGTTAGGTTAGGTTAGGTTAGGTTAGGTTAGGTTAGGTTAGGTTAGGTTAGGTTAGGTTAGGTTAGGTTAGGTTAGGTTAGGTTAGGTTAGGTTAGGTTAGGTTAGGTTAGGTTAGGTTAGGTTAGGTTAGGTTAGGTTAGGTTAGGTTAGGTTAGGTTAGGTTAGGTTAGGTTAGGTTAGGTTAGGTTAGGTTAGGTTAGGTTAGGTTAGGTTAGGTTAGGTTAGGTTAGGTTAGGTTAGGTTAGGTTAGGTTAGGTTAGGTTAGGTTAGGTTAGGTTAGGTTAGGTTAGGTTAGGTTAGGTTAGGTTAGGTTAGGTTAGGTTAGGTTAGGTTAGGTTAGGTTAGGTTAGGTTAGGTTAGGTTAGGTTAGGTTAGGTTAGGTTAGGTTAGGTTAGGTTAGGTTAGGTTAGGTTAGGTTAGGTTAGGTTAGGTTAGGTTAGGTTAGGTTAGGTTAGGTTAGGTTAGGTTAGGTTAGGTTAGGTTAGGTTAGGTTAGGTTAGGTTAGGTTAGGTTAGGTTAGGTTAGGTTAGGTTAGGTTAGGTTAGGTTAGGTTAGGTTAGGTTAGGTTAGGTTAGGTTAGGTTAGGTTAGGTTAGGTTAGGTTAGGTTAGGTTAGGTTAGGTTAGGTTAGGTTAGGTTAGGTTAGGTTAGGTTAGGTTAGGTTAGGTTAGGTTAGGTTAGGTTAGGTTAGGTTAGGTTAGGTTAGGTTAGGTTAGGTTAGGTTAGGTTAGGTTAGGTTAGGTTAGGTTAGGTTAGGTTAGGTTAGGTTAGGTTAGGTTAGGTTAGGTTAGGTTAGGTTAGGTTAGGTTAGGTTAGGTTAGGTTAGGTTAGGTTAGGTTAGGTTAGGTTAGGTTAGGTTAGGTTAGGTTAGGTTAGGTTAGGTTAGGTTAGGTTAGGTTAGGTTAGGTTAGGTTAGGTTAGGTTAGGTTAGGTTAGGTTAGGTTAGGTTAGGTTAGGTTAGGTTAGGTTAGGTTAGGTTAGGTTAGGTTAGGTTAGGTTAGGTTAGGTTAGGTTAGGTTAGGTTAGGTTAGGTTAGGTTAGGTTAGGTTAGGTTAGGTTAGGTTAGGTTAGGTTAGGTTAGGTTAGGTTAGGTTAGGTTAGGTTAGGTTAGGTTAGGTTAGGTTAGGTTAGGTTAGGTTAGGTTAGGTTAGGTTAGGTTAGGTTAGGTTAGGTTAGGTTAGGTTAGGTTAGGTTAGGTTAGGTTAGGTTAGGTTAGGTTAGGTTAGGTTAGGTTAGGTTAGGTTAGGTTAGGTTAGGTTAGGTTAGGTTAGGTTAGGTTAGGTTAGGTTAGGTTAGGTTAGGTTAGGTTAGGTTAGGTTAGGTTAGGTTAGGTTAGGTTAGGTTAGGTTAGGTTAGGTTAGGTTAGGTTAGGTTAGGTTAGGTTAGGTTAGGTTAGGTTAGGTTAGGTTAGGTTAGGTTAGGTTAGGTTAGGTTAGGTTAGGTTAGGTTAGGTTAGGTTAGGTTAGGTTAGGTTAGGTTAGGTTAGGTTAGGTTAGGTTAGGTTAGGTTAGGTTAGGTTAGGTTAGGTTAGGTTAGGTTAGGTTAGGTTAGGTTAGGTTAGGTTAGGTTAGGTTAGGTTAGGTTAGGTTAGGTTAGGTTAGGTTAGGTTAGGTTAGGTTAGGTTAGGTTAGGTTAGGTTAGGTTAGGTTAGGTTAGGTTAGGTTAGGTTAGGTTAGGTTAGGTTAGGTTAGGTTAGGTTAGGTTAGGTTAGGTTAGGTTAGGTTAGGTTAGGTTAGGTTAGGTTAGGTTAGGTTAGGTTAGGTTAGGTTAGGTTAGGTTAGGTTAGGTTAGGTTAGGTTAGGTTAGGTTAGGTTAGGTTAGGTTAGGTTAGGTTAGGTTAGGTTAGGTTAGGTTAGGTTAGGTTAGGTTAGGTTAGGTTAGGTTAGGTTAGGTTAGGTTAGGTTAGGTTAGGTTAGGTTAGGTTAGGTTAGGTTAGGTTAGGTTAGGTTAGGTTAGGTTAGGTTAGGTTAGGTTAGGTTAGGTTAGGTTAGGTTAGGTTAGGTTAGGTTAGGTTAGGTTAGGTTAGGTTAGGTTAGGTTAGGTTAGGTTAGGTTAGGTTAGGTTAGGTTAGGTTAGGTTAGGTTAGGTTAGGTTAGGTTAGGTTAGGTTAGGTTAGGTTAGGTTAGGTTAGGTTAGGTTAGGTTAGGTTAGGTTAGGTTAGGTTAGGTTAGGTTAGGTTAGGTTAGGTTAGGTTAGGTTAGGTTAGGTTAGGTTAGGTTAGGTTAGGTTAGGTTAGGTTAGGTTAGGTTAGGTTAGGTTAGGTTAGGTTAGGTTAGGTTAGGTTAGGTTAGGTTAGGTTAGGTTAGGTTAGGTTAGGTTAGGTTAGGTTAGGTTAGGTTAGGTTAGGTTAGGTTAGGTTAGGTTAGGTTAGGTTAGGTTAGGTTAGGTTAGGTTAGGTTAGGTTAGGTTAGGTTAGGTTAGGTTAGGTTAGGTTAGGTTAGGTTAGGTTAGGTTAGGTTAGGTTAGGTTAGGTTAGGTTAGGTTAGGTTAGGTTAGGTTAGGTTAGGTTAGGTTAGGTTAGGTTAGGTTAGGTTAGGTTAGGTTAGGTTAGGTTAGGTTAGGTTAGGTTAGGTTAGGTTAGGTTAGGTTAGGTTAGGTTAGGTTAGGTTAGGTTAGGTTAGGTTAGGTTAGGTTAGGTTAGGTTAGGTTAGGTTAGGTTAGGTTAGGTTAGGTTAGGTTAGGTTAGGTTAGGTTAGGTTAGGTTAGGTTAGGTTAGGTTAGGTTAGGTTAGGTTAGGTTAGGTTAGGTTAGGTTAGGTTAGGTTAGGTTAGGTTAGGTTAGGTTAGGTTAGGTTAGGTTAGGTTAGGTTAGGTTAGGTTAGGTTAGGTTAGGTTAGGTTAGGTTAGGTTAGGTTAGGTTAGGTTAGGTTAGGTTAGGTTAGGTTAGGTTAGGTTAGGTTAGGTTAGGTTAGGTTAGGTTAGGTTAGGTTAGGTTAGGTTAGGTTAGGTTAGGTTAGGTTAGGTTAGGTTAGGTTAGGTTAGGTTAGGTTAGGTTAGGTTAGGTTAGGTTAGGTTAGGTTAGGTTAGGTTAGGTTAGGTTAGGTTAGGTTAGGTTAGGTTAGGTTAGGTTAGGTTAGGTTAGGTATAGGTTAGGTTAGGTTAGGTTAGGTTAGGTTAGGTTAGGTTAGGTTAGGTTAGGTTAGGTTAGGTTAGGTTAGGTTAGGTAGGTTAGGTTAGGTTAGGTTAGGTTAGGTTAGGTTAGGTTAGGTTAGGTTAGGTTAGGTTAGGTTAGGTTAGGTTAGGTTAGGTTAGGTTAGGTTAGGTTAGGTTAGGTTAGGTTAGGTTAGGTTAGGTTAGGTTAGGTTAGGTTAGGTTAGGTTAGGTTAGGTTAGGTTAGGTTAGGTTAGGTTAGGTTAGGTTAGGTTAGGTTAGGTTAGGTTAGGTTAGGTTAGGTTAGGTTAGGTTAGGTTAGGTTAGGTTAGGTTAGGTTAGGTTAGGTTAGGTTAGGTTAGGTTAGGTTAGGTTAGGTTAGGTTAGGTTAGGTTAGGTTAGGTTAGGTTAGGTTAGGTTAGGTTAGGTTAGGTTAGGTTAGGTTAGGTTAGGTTAGGTTAGGTTAGGTTAGGTTAGGTTAGGTTAGGTTAGGTTAGGTTAGGTTAGGTTAGGTTAGGTTAGGTTAGGTTAGGTTAGGTTAGGTTAGGTTAGGTTAGGTTAGGTTAGGTTAGGTTAGGTTAGGTTAGGTTAGGTTAGGTTAGGTTAGGTTAGGTTAGGTTAGGTTAGGTTAGGTTAGGTTAGGTTAGGTTAGGTTAGGTTAGGTTAGGTTAGGTTAGGTTAGGTTAGGTTAGGTTAGGTTAGGTTAGGTTAGGTTAGGTTAGGTTAGGTTAGGTTAGGTTAGGTTAGGTTAGGTTAGGTTAGGTTAGGTTAGGTTAGGTTAGGTTAGGTTAGGTTAGGTTAGGTTAGGTTAGGTTAGGTTAGGTTAGGTTAGGTTAGGTTAGGTTAGGTTAGGTTAGGTTAGGTTAGGTTAGGTTAGGTTAGGTTAGGTTAGGTTAGGTTAGGTTAGGTTAGGTTAGGTTAGGTTAGGTTAGGTTAGGTTAGGTTAGGTTAGGTTAGGTTAGGTTAGGTTAGGTTAGGTTAGGTTAGGTTAGGTTAGGTTAGGTTAGGTTAGGTTAGGTTAGGTTAGGTTAGGTTAGGTTAGGTTAGGTTAGGTTAGGTTAGGTTAGGTTAGGTTAGGTTAGGTTAGGTTAGGTTAGGTTAGGTTAGGTTAGGTTAGGTTAGGTTAGGTTAGGTTAGGTTAGGTTAGGTTAGGTTAGGTTAGGTTAGGTTAGGTTAGGTTAGGTTAGGTTAGGTTAGGTTAGGTTAGGTTAGGTTAGGTTAGGTTAGGTTAGGTTAGGTTAGGTTAGGTTAGGTTAGGTTAGGTTAGGTTAGGTTAGGTTAGGTTAGGTTAGGTTAGGTTAGGTTAGGTTAGGTTAGGTTAGGTTAGGTTAGGTTAGGTTAGGTTAGGTTAGGTTAGGTTAGGTTAGGTTAGGTTAGGTTAGGTTAGGTTAGGTTAGGTTAGGTTAGGTTAGGTTAGGTTAGGTTAGGTTAGGTTAGGTTAGGTTAGGTTAGGTTAGGTTAGGTTAGGTTAGGTTAGGTTAGGTTAGGTTAGGTTAGGTTAGGTTAGGTTAGGTTAGGTTAGGTTAGGTTAGGTTAGGTTAGGTTAGGTTAGGTTAGGTTAGGTTAGGTTAGGTTAGGTTAGGTTAGGTTAGGTTAGGTTAGGTTAGGTTAGGTTAGGTTAGGTTAGGTTAGGTTAGGTTAGGTTAGGTTAGGTTAGGTTAGGTTAGGTTAGGTTAGGTTAGGTTAGGTTAGGTTAGGTTAGGTTAGGTTAGGTTAGGTTAGGTTAGGTTAGGTTAGGTTAGGTTAGGTTAGGTTAGGTTAGGTTAGGTTAGGTTAGGTTAGGTTAGGTTAGGTTAGGTTAGGTTAGGTTAGGTTAGGTTAGGTTAGGTTAGGTTAGGTTAGGTTAGGTTAGGTTAGGTTAGGTTAGGTTAGGTTAGGTTAGGTTAGGTTAGGTTAGGTTAGGTTAGGTTAGGTTAGGTTAGGTTAGGTTAGGTTAGGTTAGGTTAGGTTAGGTTAGGTTAGGTTAGGTTAGGTTAGGTTAGGTTAGGTTAGGTTAGGTTAGGTTAGGTTAGGTTAGGTTAGGTTAGGTTAGGTTAGGTTAGGTTAGGTTAGGTTAGGTTAGGTTAGGTTAGGTTAGGTTAGGTTAGGTTAGGTTAGGTTAGGTTAGGTTAGGTTAGGTTAGGTTAGGTTAGGTTAGGTTAGGTTAGGTTAGGTTAGGTTAGGTTAGGTTAGGTTAGGTTAGGTTAGGTTAGGTTAGGTTAGGTTAGGTTAGGTTAGGTTAGGTTAGGTTAGGTTAGGTTAGGTTAGGTTAGGTTAGGTTAGGTTAGGTTAGGTTAGGTTAGGTTAGGTTAGGTTAGGTTAGGTTAGGTTAGGTTAGGTTAGGTTAGGTTAGGTTAGGTTAGGTTAGGTTAGGTTAGGTTAGGTTAGGTTAGGTTAGGTTAGGTTAGGTTAGGTTAGGTTAGGTTAGGTTAGGTTAGGTTAGGTTAGGTTAGGTTAGGTTAGGTTAGGTTAGGTTAGGTTAGGTTAGGTTAGGTTAGGTTAGGTTAGGTTAGGTTAGGTTAGGTTAGGTTAGGTTAGGTTAGGTTAGGTTAGGTTAGGTTAGGTTAGGTTAGGTTAGGTTAGGTTAGGTTAGGTTAGGTTAGGTTAGGTTAGGTTAGGTTAGGTTAGGTTAGGTTAGGTTAGGTTAGGTTAGGTTAGGTTAGGTTAGGTTAGGTTAGGTTAGGTTAGGTTAGGTTAGGTTAGGTTAGGTTAGGTTAGGTTAGGTTAGGTTAGGTTAGGTTAGGTTAGGTTAGGTTAGGTTAGGTTAGGTTAGGTTAGGTTAGGTTAGGTTAGGTTAGGTTAGGTTAGGTTAGGTTAGGTTAGGTTAGGTTAGGTTAGGTTAGGTTAGGTTAGGTTAGGTTAGGTTAGGTTAGGTTAGGTTAGGTTAGGTTAGGTTAGGTTAGGTTAGGTTAGGTTAGGTTAGGTTAGGTTAGGTTAGGTTAGGTTAGGTTAGGTTAGGTTAGGTTAGGTTAGGTTAGGTTAGGTTAGGTTAGGTTAGGTTAGGTTAGGTTAGGTTAGGTTAGGTTAGGTTAGGTTAGGTTAGGTTAGGTTAGGTTAGGTTAGGTTAGGTTAGGTTAGGTTAGGTTAGGTTAGGTTAGGTTAGGTTAGGTTAGGTTAGGTTAGGTTAGGTTAGGTTAGGTTAGGTTAGGTTAGGTTAGGTTAGGTTAGGTTAGGTTAGGTTAGGTTAGGTTAGGTTAGGTTAGGTTAGGTTAGGTTAGGTTAGGTTAGGTTAGGTTAGGTTAGGTTAGGTTAGGTTAGGTTAGGTTAGGTTAGGTTAGGTTAGGTTAGGTTAGGTTAGGTTAGGTTAGGTTAGGTTAGGTTAGGTTAGGTTAGGTTAGGTTAGGTTAGGTTAGGTTAGGTTAGGTTAGGTTAGGTTAGGTTAGGTTAGGTTAGGTTAGGTTAGGTTAGGTTAGGTTAGGTTAGGTTAGGTTAGGTTAGGTTAGGTTAGAGTTAGGTTAGGTTAGGTTAGGTTAGGTTAGGTTAGGTTAGGTTAGGTTAGGTTAGGTTAGGTTAGGTTAGGTTAGGTTAGGTTAGGTTAGGTTAGGTTAGGTTAGGTTAGGTTAGGTTAGGTTAGGTTAGGTTAGGTTAGGTTAGGTTAGGTTAGGTTAGGTTAGGTTAGGTTAGGTTAGGTTAGGTTAGGTTAGGTTAGGTTAGGTTAGGTTAGGTTAGGTTAGGTTAGGTTAGGTTAGGTTAGGTTAGGTTAGGTTAGGTTAGGTTAGGTTAGGTTAGGTTAGGTTAGGTTAGGTTAGGTTAGGTTAGGTTAGGTTAGGTTAGGTTAGGTTAGGTTAGGTTAGGTTAGGTTAGGTTAGGTTAGGTTAGGTTAGGTTAGGTTAGGTTAGGTTAGGTTAGGTTAGGTTAGGTTAGGTTAGGTTAGGTTAGGTTA